>JAGSMU010000033.1:675411-2125411 GCA_029286865.1 Teinopalpus imperialis
CATTTGCAATAAATTCCAAGAAAACGTTCTAAAGGAATCAATTGGGAATATCAAAAAAATAATAGAGGAACGTTAGTGGGACTATTGTGAGTGAGAATTGGATCTAAATTCCGCCTTACCCTTAACTTAATATCGGGTCACATTAAAATTAATAATTCTAATGTACTATAAAAATCATTATATTACGGCCTAGCTTTAGATATGATTAGAAATGAACAGATGACGCACAGACTCCTCGGGTAGCAGTTCATCAATATCCTGCTTGGGTCGCTCCACGCCGGTGTCAATCTCATGCTGCATCAGATTCAGTTCCTCCTCGATGATGCGACATAGCTCGATACCATTCGCTCCAAACATTGCGCGCGTTAATTTTCCCTTCTAATGAAATATATTTACAAATAATAAAATAATCTGTGCCATACAAAAATATTATTTGTTCAAAAACTTTAATATGTTTAGATTTTAAAATTGTAAATAATTTGAAATAAAATTTTCTTATGTGGTAGAGCTACACTGCAGTTTTGTTTCTAGCTGCAGAACGAATTGGTCAGCTCGACCGGGGTAAGACCTGCTATGATAGATGCCACTATGTTTCGTCTGGTGAGTGAAGGGATCCGGAGATATTTATTACTAGTGACGAGGCGTTCCACCCCAGTCCTCACGGGTGACAACGCATCTGCATTATGATTCCTTATCAAGGATGAATGTAGATGTCACGGGCCGCAGGAATGACTTAACATCAGGTGTGTGCTCGTTCGTTACTCTGAATGTAATAAAACAAACAAAAAAAACACCTCGTTAGAATGTATAGCAGTGATAACATTTATTTTTATCGTTATTATTTATTAATATTTTTAACTTATTAATAAAATATTAAGGTAAAATTTGTATTAATATTAGATTTAACCTGTGTAAAAATAGAATAGAAATCAATTTAAATATAACGTATAATGTTTGAAAATATGTAACATTCTCACGAAATATAATAATTGCCTTTATAAATGCAGAAACTGCGCAATATCACTGACGGACTTTAAAAAAGGTCTAAATTATCCTCAAGTCTCGACTAAAAAGTATTAATTCAAAAAACTTTTTGACGGTATATTAAGGCCGTCAATACGTAGTATAGCAAGGCAAAACCTAAGTGGAGTTGGACCTTTTATTAAAATTGATGTATTCGTATGTAAAACTATACTTACGAGTTTATAACACAGGAATAAACGCTTACCATAATAAAAAGGAAGGTAGGTTCGCTTTTACCCTTGAACCTTGATAGTACGTCTATATAGTCAGCCAGTGCCTGCGATAAATAAACACTTAAGACATTTTTTTACTTCAAGATCATTTCTTTTATGGTCTATATCAATATCTTTATGGTCTATGGACTATATATACCATAGGCTACATACTAACGACATACACTAATATAAACCGCAGTGAATTTATATAAGATTTTATATGTATACAGTTGTATATGTGAGACTTCGACATACAGTTTTGTGTGCGAATTCACTTATGATCCCAAAGTCGACATCCTTATTTATTACAACCTGAAAGATCCTTAATTTAATCTAATACATATAGAAAAAAATCTCACACTCTGAATGTTATTTTTTTTTTGTTTCACATGTGATTTCTTTTTATATTTAAATTAATTTCTATAGGTTCACCTTGCTATGAAAATAGAACTAACTTAAACCAAGTCCAACCAACGGTATGGAGTCCCTTCGGCCCATACCACCTTGGGAGAAAACCACCATACGGATGTCATTGTTATTCTAGAGGATTAATATAGAATTACTAGTTGCCAATTTGCTAACGTAACCATTATTTCGGTTATTATTAGTTGAACTACAGATAACGTAAAAGATAAATAATTTTCTTTCCTAAGATAAAATTATCTGCATACGCTCCCAATCGCGCATTATCAATTGCCTAAATGATTATAAAATTTATATTTGCCTAGTTCCATCAAGTATTGATATCATAAATTATTATAACAAACATTTTTTATAACTGTAGCAGTTGGCTCTAAAACACACGCATTTTTTTTTCAACAACAAATACAAAACACCACCGCAAAGCTTCTTTACAACCAAGCAGAGGCGACTTTTTATGGTGCACTGTGTGCGTTGCACACAGGCGCAGCGTTGTTAGGGAGCGCCGTTTTTATTATTTCCATTTTTTAACATTGACTTAACATTTATACAGAAATTAAACAACAGTTAATATTTGTACCTATTCCATTTTTTACTAGAGGGCGCTAATGATAGAACACGGGCACTACATGGGCTAGAGACGCCTTTGGCCACACTTTGGTTTCGTAAACATAGACATCAAATAGCCCAACCATACCTTCGCCATGGCTATCTTGTCTTGGCCAAGTTCCAACTTGCCCTTTCTGATAGCGTTGCCAGCTGCCAGGCACGAGCCACAGAACTCGGAATATACTTCCATGCCTGCAAATAAATACTTTAGACTTCACTTTCCTATCGTAATCACTCACGTTAGATAAATTAATTAAATCAAGTTTTATACCATTTTCTTTATAAAAAAGGTGGCAAACGGGCAAGCAACCTGATAATAAATCATCACCATCACGCCCTGAACAACCACAGCACCGGAGGAGTTCCTGATGGGTTGTCGGCGTAGCCTCTTTTATAGAAGGTCCCTAAGTCGTATCAGTCCGGAAATACCAATGACGACAGCCGATTCAAAAGATTAGTTGTGCGTGTAGAAAATTATCGTGATGCAGCTCAACGTTATCATAACTACAGTGTAGCCTTAAGCCTTACTCTTTAACTACATCAATAAATAATGGTAATGAAACTATACCGATGAAAATTATCTGTTGATTTTCCACCTGGATCACACGCCAGTTATGAACTGGCTATAGCATGAATAGTTGGGCTCGAAAGGGAAGAAATTCCGCAGAATACCAGTGCAATATAGCAGCTTTCATGGTCGCATGGCAGTGACATCGCACATATACGAGTACGATGCATTACTTATCGAACTAATATAATCTCATGAGACACAGGGATCATTTACATCATCTCATCTGTGCTCTTTTATCATCCCCTGATATAGCCCAAGAAGGATCAAAGGATATGGCTCTAGCTGAAACCACTGTAGCATGATTTGGTCTACGATGAAAAAACCTACACTGTCAAAATCAGATCAGAAAAGAATACACCGGATATATATTAACTGATAAAGAGATATTCTATGTCAGTTCTCTAGGCTGGCAATGCAGCTTCATCTTGGTTTGTTGCGGAAGACAGACGCAGGTATCTAAGAGCCGGGATAATATGACAGGACAGCAAGAGAGCATGTAGTTCAGCCGGCAGCGCACCTGCAACTCCTGTAGTGTTGTTGATGTTCGTGGGTAACGACGGTCAGTTACCATCAGACGGGCTGCATGCTCGTTTGTCACCTATTCTATGAAAAATAGAGTTTACTTTGTACTCGTTTGTTGTCCTTTGTCTTTATAAAAATATAATCCGCTCCCTCTTCATTCTTCATTGTTTATCGTTCACGTAGTTTTGCAATAGTGATTTACGTTCTCGCCATCATGTTACTTACATATCAGTTGATGGGCATGCTCTTTCAGGTATTCCTCAAACTCCTCGTTGGTTTCCAAGGAATCTTGTATGGAAACTTGTCCTTTACGTGCCATATTTTATATCGTAAATAACTCCTTCTTAACTTCGAAAAATCTCTTTTTTTTGGCAACTATCTATGGATCCTGCCAGTGTCAAGTCAGTTTGATAAGTATTAATTAGTTTACTCGTATTTATTTGATATTTTTCGTTTGCTTCACTTCGTTTGTACTTGATGCTGTCATAATGTAGATATAGACTTTTTAACGGGCTCGTTGAAAGAGATAAAAAAGAACTCTAAGCAGTTTAAATAACAAATTTTTATATTTACTGTAGGACTGGTCTGCTGGGCTTGGTTCTTCAAGTAAAAGTATCTCGTCGGGATGCAATACAGCAAGGGTATGTTGATATACTGTTGCAAGGATCCTTATCGTTTTATGTAACATGATATTATACGTATTCATGTTATTTCTCAAATTATAAAAAATGTTTGTTGCTCTCTTGGTGGTTGGGTGGTGACGGTTACAACCATGAGAAAAGCAGTGAACGCTTAGGGCCGGGAACCTGTTATCAAAGTCAAGTAGATACGAACGATTATATTCAATTAAATTATGAATTGGAATTTTATGTGCTAAATTACTACGATTGCGCCTTTGGAATTCCTCGTGTGGAAAACTGCAATAAATAATGAAATTAAACAACTGCGCAGAATATTTTACAGTGCCGTAGGCATTTGGACAAAAGCCATCACTCGTCCTCTTTCCTAATCTGATGTAATGCATGTGCTGGAAGATTATACGAAAGTTCATATGCAGTGTCAGGAACACGAGATATATTACATATACAGACCCGAAAATTGTAAATTTTTTACATGTAGTTTTATGTCTATATTTCAAAAAGCGAAGTCTTTTAGACCACTAGAGAGCTTTCTATAAATGCTTTTGCAGTTGAATGTGTACACCTGTTGCTTTCTCTCTGAAATATTTTTTGTCGACAAAAATACAAAAAAATCGTCACAATCAGTATAAAACAAAGCTTTCTGGCACAAAGCCACGGACGCGGCCAGATCCAACGCCGTATTAAGATCAAAGAAAAAAAGTTCCGCTCTACACCCAGAGGTTCTACACAAATTCTAATGCCATTATTTACACATGATACTGCCTGCTTTCACGAATTTTTTCTCTATTGTAAGTCACTGTCTCATTGGAAATGACACTAAAACAACACAGAGGAATTATGTTATAAAATAATGTTTAATCGTTATATTATTTAATACATACTTTGGTTAATATTGATAAATTCCTTACGGAGAAGGCCGAAACTAATTTTATTCATCATGAAGTCATTTAGAGCGTTAATGTGGAAACATTACAAAGTACGGAAGCGACATTATGTAATAACATTTATTGAATTCCTTACGCCTTTCGTGATTTTGGTGCCGTTTCTTGGATTTCGTAACAGTGAACCAAAGTCGCCTGAAACTATACTTAGAACTACACCCACGGTAAGTTATATCTTCACGTTTATTCACCTTTAGAGTCGATGGTTTAAAAGTGAGTGATAAACATATTCAATACGCAAAGAGTGTATACTCCCATAGCTGAAATAAAGCAGATATTATTTTAATATGTATGTAGGTGTATGTAATATAATTATAATCATGTATACCAGTGTTACCACATCGGGCAAACAATTTTGGATTGTTGGTAAACGTATAATAAGGAAACGGACGGTTGTTTAATTCTTTATTTATGTATAAAAAAGTTGTTTAATATTTTAAGGGTCTCGTTCATAATGTAAGAAAATGATTTATATTGTTGGTGTAAATTAGCGATGGTTATATATTGTTGTTGTGTCGTTTTGTGGATGCAAATTAAAGTACGTAAAGAATTACAACTACTATATGGAATCAGCTATTCCTAGCGGTATTTTTAAAGCCCGGCAACGCACTACGTCTCATCTGGTGTTGTGGAGTCCATGAGTAGCGATGATCACTTACCATCTGTGAGCTGTTTGTTAGTTTGCCACCTGATCTATATTAAAAAAAAAAACAGACAACGAGGGAACGCTAAAAATGATAGAGAATGTCTTGTAACTTTACAATTTATAAAAATATTATAATAATATATTGTTGCTGTGTTTCGTCTGGTGAGTGTAGCAAATCGGAGACCTTTATTATTGATGACGAGGCATTCCTTCTCAGTCCTGAAGGGTGACAACGCATCTGCATTATGATTCCTTGAAAATATATATTTGCGCGGAATAAATCACAGTTACAGTTAGTAATGCAATTAAAAATAATCTTATGTAGTAAAATATTAATACACTAAAATCATCCCGATGAAACTGTAAAAACCACGGGCTAACAGCGGCCATGAGCCCGATAAGAAAAACTAAAGTTCCGTCTAAAACAGTTAAAATATATTTATACTATTAAAATTATTGACCAGACAATGAAGGAAATATATATTTTTTACAATATTTGCTTTGTTATAATAAAAGAAATATTTAATGAATATTTTAGAATGGTATTAGGAGTATTATAATCGGTTTGTTTTTTCTCTTATATATAATCAAATGTATTTAAGAGATAAGGCCATATAACGTATCACGACTACTTTATTCTTGGATTTGCAGGCAACTGTCCCGAATATTCTTTACACACCAGAGACTCCGCTGTCGCATGTCCTCATGGAGCAGGTCTCAGAAGCTCTGTACATACCAAGTTACAAGCCCATGCCAAGTAAGTAATAATCTAGTGTATGGCTTGCACTTGGCAGCGGGTTTTTTAACCCATTAATAGAAGCAACTGACCAAGCCGAGGTTCGGCTCTCTCGTACCTTCGAGTCAGTTGCTTTAACGCACAGGGTAACGGTCCAAGCCGAGGCTCCCTCTCGGGAACCCTTGTGATGGTCGCACATAAATAAAGATCTCGGCTGAATGCCCTAAGCGCTCGGCCCGGTGTAGCTGTAAAAGCTAATAGTGGCCATCAGCCCTAAAAAACAAAGCTGGTATCCCACGCTGACACGTACGCTGTTCTGTTTCTTCTGGTAAGTGTCAGGGTTCGGAGACTTTTTTATTGGTGACGTACGTATTATTTTATTGAAATTTTAAACTAACTGCAGCGTCAGACGGATATACATTGTTGTCGTGGTCCACAGGGATATATAGATATAGATTATAGACTATAGGTATAGGTTTCACAAAATGTAAACTGAATGATAAGACCTTAGCTGGACCGTATCATGACATTGTTCATCGTCACATCATTATCACACATTATTAAAAATCTATTACGAAATCAATTAATCGAAAATATACACCAGAGAAACACGAGAGAAGTTATGCATCGAGTGCAGCTCGAAACCAAGAAGGTTTTGAAGTTATGAATAGCGTGGATGCCGTCATCTCGTTTGAGGTAAATAATAATAATAATAATCAATAACGAGCGGAGGCTGGAATATTTTTTTTTTTGCAAATATGAAGGCAGCGGTCATCTAACGTTCGAGGATATGTGGTTAGCGTAAGATCCATTAAAATATGACAGAAGCCAGTAAGATGCAAAGAAGTCGAACTCCTGAAGTCAAAGAGGTCCAAGTGAAGTTGTTTGTTTGTGTTTAAAGATTTTTTTTAGCTGGAGCTTTTCTGAAAAGAATATACCGACACTATTCATCACAATTTTACGAGCGCATTCCCTATTCTCACACAAACAGACAACGCGCACAGACAGACAAAGAAATTAGTGATCAATCATAAATTGAGCGGTTATTCTGCTGCTTACTCATAATATATCGAAACCACTGGAGCGTCCCACCCACAAATTATGTTTTGATAGAGCAATACCAACAGACAACACAAAAACCTGATATAACACTTAAAGTATAGATTATACCTCAATTACGGGTAAAAAATCCCATCACAGTCCTCAATCATGACATATGTTATCTGCATCTTGAATCTTTGTCGAGGATGGATGTACATGTCATGGGTCCAGCACACAGTTCACCGGATGGTAAGTGATGACACTTACCATCCGGCAAACTGTGTTCTCGTTTGTTACCCTTACATTAAAAAAGGAAAATTTACGTCCAAGATAGATTAAACAGTATATTTAAAAGACCTCCCTGTTCCTAACACCCACGACTTACAGAGAAATATCAATGAACGAATACGTTTCGGTATGACACTATTACTTGAGAAGAATTACACAGCTTTAAAACAAAGCTCAATAAAAAATAAAGCTTAAAATAATGGTACTCTAAAAATATTTTATTGCTTAAGTAGTTAAAAATAATTATAACTCAATATTGTTTTTAAGTATGATTTTGCAACGATATAACTAATAAAATATATAAGATCAATAGTAAAAACCTATTAAATGGAGCGTAGTAACCGGAACTTATTAATCTTTTAGCTAAAACGTTTTGCAGAATTTGATGGGCGAAAATTTTCCGGACAATCTCAACTATACAGTACATGTAAAAACACCTATGAATCAGGTCACAAGTTTGTCGTTACGAAGATCTTATGAACAGCTGGGTAAGACTACGTAGTGTTTGCCTAGAAGCTATTAATTGTAAGATTTATAATAAAGTAACAGCATATATATCCCACAGTTGGACATACGCCTCATCTTTAGCTCTTTATTGGCATAACCTCTGCATTGGAGCGTTATTTTTATTATAGTGAAAGTAAAAAACGAGCACACAGTTCACCTGATAGCAAGTGATTCCTGCGGCCCACGACATCTACATTCATCCTTGACTCGGAAGCATAATGCAGATGTCACCCTTGAGATAAATAAAGATCTCCAGATCCCTACACTCACCAGTCGAAACACAGAAGCGTCATGCTGCTATTTTACGTTGGTATTCCGTGAGGTAGTGCCACCCCAACCGAGCCGATTCATTCACTCTACTGTAGTGTCGCTCTTGAACTGTAAAAAGCACGGTCCGATCCGCTGCTAATTGACGGACATCGTTGTACGTCTTAAGATATACAGGTATCCTGTATAAGATGAGCAGTAACAATATAATAAATAACTAATTCCACAGATGAGCTCGGAGAGTCATTTCTAAGGTTGCAATGGGCTATAGATTCAAGTTTCATTAAAATGAAATCGAAATCTTCTCTAGACCTACAGGTAAGTGCTCAATTTTGTTGTTAACAATTATACTCTTGTTCTTCTTTTAGATATATAGCGCAGTCTCAATAAGAAAAAGTGCACAAAAAGCCACCGTCTCTTGTGACGTTGACAAGGCGAGTTGGTACTTTATCATATTTAGGCGGATTCCGTTCTACAGACTTTCCACAAGACAACATAGCACTAACCATACGGGGCGTAACATAGACAATAAACAATTCATCTGTAAAAATGTGTAAGTAGGAATATGCCAACTCTGTCTTCCAAATGGCAAAACAATCTCACACTGGCGCGCGTGGCAACCTATTGGCTTGCAGATGATTACTGCTACACTTTCCCAGCGTCGTGATTATAGCTAGCCCTTCTTTGTAGGTTTAACCACCTACAAAGAAGGGCTAGCTTTCTCTGAAATTTTTTTCTGGAAAGGAATTAAGCACCGGAATTATGTAATAAGTTTGAGGAAACTCGATTGATGCATGTGGCTCAGGATTTAGCTTCATAGGAACAAATGAGCGATAGCTCATGGTGAACACAGGAGTAAGAATGAACTGACATGATTTTGATGATGAATATATATATTCAAGATTCTTCGAATTTTATTCAATTTCATTGTACGTTGTATATATAATATAGATTTAAAAACAACTTGACTGTTTCAAATTTCAAGTTGAGTTTCATGTCGCTTATGCGAAGCCGTTGGTAAATGTACTAGCTATTTTATTAGTATAGAAGGTGACGTGATAAAAAGGCTTAAGGAAAGGAATGTTTAGTGAAAACAAATATAGGTTTGAGGTAGAGAGGGTCAAACGAACGGCCGGTCTGCCTGATGGTAAAATATTATGAACACCTGAGAAGTTGCAGGTGTATTTATTGGTTTTTTTAATCTTCCTTGATTTTTTTTAATTAACAAGGTGATAATCAAGTAAAGATAACCTGATCATAAATATAGCTAATACATCGGTATTGCCATTATTATTGATGAGTATCGACTCATCATCATAAGTAATCGAGATGTTAAAACGTTGTCGTTCGCGGAGAATAAGATGGAGTATTAATGAGTAATTAAAGTATCTTTCACTTTTACGATACTAAACACAACAGCGAGAAGACAATTTTTTCGCGCTGGAATATTGTGTAAGGGAGGTACTACTCCAATCGAATCCACCCATTAATGCTACATCCACCGACTGGATGCAGGTGGCTCAGGAGTGGGTCTTGTGGTTTATCTAAGTGGGCGAATGGTGGGCTGAGATAACACGGATGATAGGAATCTTATCACGGCTTTCAGAACATCACAATGAAACAATTTCGAGGTAAAGACGACTTGGAGGCTGTGGATGTTGACCTTGAGTTCTTTATTGTTAATGGTGTAACATTCGTTGCGCCACTTTTATCCTTCGTACTAATAATGGTACGACTTATTGAAGAAAAATCTTCTGGTGTTCAGGTAAAAAAGTGTTAATTATTTGTAAAAATTAGAAGAATTTTTGAAATTTTTCTGTAATACCTGGTCTCACTTGTACAACAGCGCACTCTCTGCTTGTTAACAAATATGCATTAAACCGTGAAGCAAATATAACTCTAGCACTAGCTAAGTATGCGTGCGATTAAATAATGACTTGGCACAGCCGCCGTATAACCGGTTTCAGGGGTTACCCACGATGGGGATGAGATGCTGTGTAGGATGGTGTATCCAATGCTTCACATTGAATCGAACCATCTGCCCTAATCGTCCGCGAACATGCGACTGGCCGAGGAGACCTTAGACCAAATAAAAAATTTAAATCTATTCCGGGACAACCAAGAATTGTCACTCCGGGGGACAAACCTGAAATCGACGTTACGAGAACTTTGATTGAACTAAAGTAAAAAACTGAGAAATAGAGACTACATCTTCGAATGATTTCGCCGTTCACTCGGCTAATTTTATTTTACAATTGTTTTGTCGACGCTATGGATGCTGTAATGACACGTCATTAGTTATTTTATTTTATTTAATTATTTTACAATTAACTATTTTAACAATTAATTGTAATTAATTAAATTTATTACAATTCATTGTTTTGAGTAAATCTTACAGGCAAAAAACGGATTTTCATTATTTAGCTCACATTATTTAAACAGACAGCAGAATAAAAGCAAACAACTGTTAAAATAAAAAAATAAAATAAAATTTGTAAGGATGAAATTTAATTTAATTTTGAATTTGTGTGCGTGTGTTTGGTTAGATATGTTTGTGTGTATGGTATATCCGTGCCGCTTTTCGTCATCAGTTTTAAGATATCATTTTAAAATGTATTCCTATTAGTGTGAAAAATATCAATTGAGTGAAACTTATCATTATAAACTCCATGTAATCGATTAATCACAGAGCTCTGCGCGTAACGTCCTAGAATCTACGTCTTAGAAACGGCAATCAAACGTGTATGTCTTGTTCGAGTTTAAAGTAGTCGCAAATAATTCAAAAATCAATCGTATTTTAAGTTTTTTTTTTCATTTCAGGAATACGTTCAAATGACGGGCGTGTCACCGTTCATGTTTCTTTTTACCGAATTTCTGAACGCAATTCCGCCCGCCTTATTGTTTGGAATTGGAGGCCTTGCGATTTTTAGTGCATTACACATTCGATTGATACCTCAGTTCCTTACCTATCTAGGATGGTTTCTACATTTCCTGTCTATAGTGGCAATGGCTTACGTTTCCAGTTATCTCACCAAAACTTGTAAGATATCTCAAATATTATCAACTCAAAGCCAAGGGTGGTACGAGTGATTCAGTCTCTAAACGCTCCTCGTCGGTCCACGGAGTCCTTAGTGACGGTAAAAGAGTGATCATTCACGAAGCGCGGCGGTGAAGAAAAATATTGAAGCGAAACCTGCATGGTTGAGAATTAATAAAATCGCGTTGTAGAGCTACGCCATGTTATTAGAATTGTATTTAGTTGTCTGTTGGCTTGCTGGACCCGGGAAGGACCACGCCTTCATAATACCATCGTAAAATGGGAGTGTAATGCCGCTGTATTTCATCTCGTTAGTGTCGAGATCGAGAGACCTTTATTACTGGTGACGAGGCATTCTATCTCAGTCCTCAAGGGTGACAACGCATATGCATTATGATTCCTTGTCAAGGATGAATGTAGATGTCATGGGCCACAAGAATCACTTTCCATCTGTGTGTGCTCGTATGTTACTCTCAATGAAATAAAAATATATATTACGAAGACATGTGAAGCCCGCCATTCCGCAGTGGTCACCGCGTAGTGGACCGCGTAGAGGGTAACCTCTCCAGAAAGGAAGGATGCCTATGCCCAGTTGCGGTATTTATATATATACATTTATATATATATATATATATATATATATATATATAAATATATATATTTATATATACTGGGTATTAGAAGACCGCTTCCGAAAACGAAGACAAACGATAGTACTTATGACACATATGATGATGGGATCGAAAAAAAATCGTGTGAAATTATGTTCCATGCATTATAGGAAATTATTAAAACGGCTGTTGCAACATTAGAGTGTCTTTTGACATATTATCATTTCGTGTATTTAAATAAGTTTGTAATTAGACAGGAAATATTCGCATTTTTGTAATTCTAACATAACACACGCCCATACACATACATAAATACTCATGCTCACTTGGTCATTGAATGACTCCATCCCTCTCATGCATTTATTCACGCGCGTACTCACGCACGCATGCGCACTTCACCACTAACTGACACACACTCGCTAATCCACAGACTCACTTCCTCACTCCCTCAATCGCACATCAATCACTCATGCGCTCACTCAATCATACACTAAAGCACTCATTGTCTCACTCATTCACACTAGTGTCCCTCACACAAATACATACACAACACATACAAACTTACACACACGTGCGGCGCAGGTACACAGTATTTTCTTATTCTGAGAGTAACAATTTTAAATTCTCTGGATGTTTGGCATCCCATTTTACTTTTTAATATTCCAGTTCGCTGGGCAACAGCAGAGGATCGAAAATCGTGAATATAGAAAGAAGTAGTTTGTCTGATAAGAGAACGTAATAATACAATGGAAGACGTATAAATGCTATCGTTTCTATCTTCGTAATGTTTATTTTTAGCCCTACACACAGTTTCGTTGGCGATGTTTACGTACATAACCACATGGATTCCCATGGCGCTTGCGGGCGCGGGAGGTTCTTCCCTGATCGAAATTATTATGAAGGGTCTATTGCCTCACGTCCCTACTTTCTGGTTTTTTCACCAGATATTCATGGCCCAGCATTATGGTATGTAATGGTATTTATAAGTGCGGTTTTTGGGTATGTTTCTGCAATTGTTTTTTAACACTGCATCCGAAACCTTTCTATTGCATTGCATGGAATGGGATCTCTATGATCCTGCGCAGTTGATGTAATCTCGTTAAATCGAGCAAGCATCGCCGTATTAGAATGAATGTTTATTTGCAAAAAAAAAATCAAAAACACAAACAGCACACAACACAATTACAAAATTTACAAATTGTTTACTTATTAGAGAGCAATTGGTCGACATATTTCCAACTAATAAAAACATAAATTTTATTTTAAATTTGATGGTAAGTGATCAGCGCCGCCCATGAATATCCGCAACATCAGAGGAGTCGCAAATGATTTGCCGGCTGCCCCGGCCCGGAGATGAGAACAGTATTCCATGTGAGGCCGAACTTGCGTTTTGTTAAGTTGTAAACAGTGGACCGACTGGAAATACTGTCTGGCTTTATTAAGCACGCCCCGTTTTTAGAGGCCAATCCGGCCTTACATTCCTTGCCTTGCTCTTCCTGCCTTGCCTATAGTAGCGTCCTTCGTCTGGAGATTGAATGAATTATTGAACTTATTACTGATAAGGCATACTCGGATACCAGTATTACATATATACAGCTGAATCCACGGTGACAATGTGTCTGCAATATGATTCGTCAAGGGTGAATCTAGTGAACTCTGTGCCAATTTGTAATATAGGAGAATCTTTTCTCAGTTTTTACCATCTGGCTATGGAAGGGAATAAAGAGTGAGTGCCTCTGTGATTGTGCAAATGTTTTCGGCACTATAATTTATCCTGTTGATGTCTATTGGTAATAACCAGAAGGTATCGCCATCGCGGTAAAAATCGGCCATTATAACCTTAATGCTTGATTGCTATATTACAAGGTGTTAACAATTAAAGTTTCCCAGCTAAAATTTTCATAAGAACTCATACCACCCCTTTTTTGTAGGAGGGATCATTGTTTATGATGCGTGGATTGTACCGTATCAGTTCGCCAACGGGACTAAAAGCGGCAGTATCAAGTTGGCATGTGTGATGCAGGTTCTTCATATCGTCTTCTGCTTCATTCTCGTTGTTTACTTGGAGCTTGTCAGACCTAGAAAATATGGCATACCGTGGGCGTGGAATTTCCCTTTCCAGGTTATTATTGTTAAATTAAATACGATCTGTATCCAATATATTGTTCTAACATTGAACCTTGGCGGTTAGCAATATCGGAAAAAGAAAAAAAATGTATCATTAGTAGTGCATATTTTTATAATAATATATGAGGTACAAACAAACACACAATTCACCCGGTAAGTGATGACATCTTCATTCGTCATCAATATAAGTGCAACAATGATAAACCCAAATGGTTACCGTTTTGTGTTACCGTTGTAATTGTATATAAAAATAAATAAATAAATGAATTTAAAGTCGTCACCCCCTGATGACTATGACGGAATTGTGCCCCTGGATTCCTACATTCGCCAAACGAAACACAGCAGTTAGAAGCTATGTATTTTTAAAATCATTCTTTTGGTAATAATTTTGAAAACTAAAGCCCTCGGGCCGACAGTAGCCATTAGCCAAATCTGATATTCTCTGTTAATGCGAAAAATATGTAGTGATTATCGAAAATGGATCATTAACTTAGAAGCCTAAACTAATCTACTTATTTCAGGCAGAGTTTTGGTCTCTAACTACCGATTATATATCTGAGTCATCTGCTAAGATTAACCACGACCCGGCCTACGACAAATACTTCGAGGAGCCCCCGATCAGAGCACCAGTAGCAGTTAATATCGTGAAAGTGCAGAAGGTAATTTTATTGGAGTTAATTCAAAGTATCATTCAACTAAAGCTTTAACAGTGATAGAGCTACGCTGCAGTTTTGTTTCTGGGGACGGGGGCGGGCGAAACGCCCAGCTACCACTCGGTGCACCCCGGGGATCGTTCGGTGCTACGTGCGTTGTAAATTTCTAGTTATAGAGCTACACTGCAGTTTGTTTTTAGCTGCGGAATGAATGAACGGGTCATCTCGACCGGGGTAGAAGCACGCCCTCACAGAATGCCAGCGTAAAATTAGCAGAATAAGGCTGCTGTGTTTCATCTGGTGACTGCAGGGAACCGGAGATCTTTATTACTGGTGACGATACATTCCATATGAGTCCTCACGGGTGAAAACGCGTCTGCATTATGATTCCTTCTCAAGGATGAATGTAGATGTTATGGGCCTGGAATCACCTGCAATGTGTGCTCGTTTGTTACTCTCAATGTAATAACAATCTTATAATAATAATATTAAAAAATCTTTATTATCTCACCACAAAGGACTTATATAATATGGCCATAAAATAATTATATACTATTTAAACATTATATTTATTCATATTAAGCGATCGATTTATCCAACTCGTCGTATGTCCCAATAATTTATTTTACTATTTATGTATACACTATATTTATAAATTATAGATACGAACTTTAAGAATCAATTTAACTGGTAGATTATAATCTAAAATTTCTTCTGATTTCATTGCGATTGTGCATCGGACACTATTCATTACAGACTTACAATAGCAAACGTCAGTCATTTTTTGCTTTGGATAATGTGACCATAAAGTTCTTCAAAGGAGAGATCACTGTGATCGTTGGACACAACGGGGCTGGCAAGACAACGCTCATATCAATTATAGCAGGTATTTTATTTATCATATAGTGGGCCTTAGCATATTAACCTAATCCTAACATAATTATGATTTCGACATCACCATCATCATCATCATATGATGATGCATTGGCTATTATTGGTCCACAGTTGGACAAAGACTTCTTTAACTGCACACCAATGAGCACAATCCAAGGCCAGCTACTGTGCTAAGATCGTTTTCCGGGCGTCAAGTCTCTTGATGTCTTCCTAGTAGATTTCGACCAGAGCGGTACCTTTTGGAAGCTTAAGCTTTAAGTGTAAGACGGAAAAAGAGGAAATATGTAAACTAAAAATAACTTAGCGTATATTACTATAGTATACGCTAGGCTCGTATTAGTTTTCTCTTTTTCTCTCTAACCAAGTATCTATTTTCCGTTAGAATCAGAAATATTCCATTAAACGTTATACATACATACATATAGAGAAAAAACATTGCGTTCAAATTGAACCTTGAAATTTTACTCTCATAGATAGATAGATATTATAAAAATGTACTTAACGTTTTTATTTTCGGTTGTTAACTATTTCATTTTTATGCTCAGGAATAATGAAACAGTCCTCCGGCAAAGTATATGTGGATGGTTTGGATACGACGAGACATCAAGCAAAATTAAGGGGTAAAATAGCCCTATGCCCTCAGCATTGTATTTTGTTTCCTGATTTAACAGTTCGTGAGCATTTAATGTTTTTTTCTATGGTAAGAAACATAATTAAGATAATTCGTGGTGTATAGTTTTATTAACACTGTGTAGTTGTGTTATCCTAGTCCCGGGGGTAAGATCACTTAACATGAAAATAATTATATGCTGTTTTTTTATCTAAAAACGATGAGCTTAGGAGTATTTTGATCCATCTTGTACTCTTTAAAACTATAATTATCACAGACATATTATTTATTTAATGTTCATCTTTAAAACAAATAGATCAGAGGTGATTCAAGAGTAAAAGCGAAAGAGTTTGCAGAAGATCTTATGAAACAGCTGGATCTATCGTCTGACGCGTCGATGACTATATCAAAGTTGTCATATGGAATGCGACGTCGGCTGCAGGTCGGCTGTATTCTGTGCGGTGACGCCAACCTACTTTTACTCGACGAGCCCACCACTGGACTTGACGTGGAATCCAGGAGGGAACTTTGGGACATTCTGCTGGTAAGCGTTCGTGTCGTTTTCGTTGTATGAACCCTTAATATGAAAGAAGTTGGATCGGCTTTGAAGAACGATCTCTCTTCACAGATATCGAGCACTAGATGAAAGACTGTCAGATTATTACATTTTATTATGTATGTGTACCAAATATTAGTTCCCTCGATAGTTGAAATCTTGAAGCCATCTTCCAATCCAAGCTGATTTTGGTGGCCACAGATTTTTGGTGTTAATGGTAGTTAATTTGGTGAATGATGTTAGTTATACTTGACTTTAAAAAAATATAATTAACATACTATTTTTTTTTTAATTTATTATATATCTTTATATTATTGTAAATTATGTTAATATATCTTTATTCCTTCTGATTATTTCAAGACACTGCGAGGACATCGGACGGTGATAATGACCACGCACTTCTTGGAGGAGGCTGACATTTTGGCCGATCGTGTTGTTGGATTGTATTCAGGCACATTGCGCTTTTTTGCCACACCCATGTACTTGAAGAAAACTGTTGGTAAATTATCGCTTATTACTAAAAAAAATTGAGTTTGAATACCAACAGAAGCCACTCTTTATATTCTTTATCCTTTTTAAGTCAAATGCATGAAATTGCAAGACAGCATTAGCAAAAACTGATACGATTTGAAAGAATTCCTACTTCATGGTTCCTTTATAAGAGCCTCATCATTGCTGATGCTTTCTTTTACTGCTAGTAGGGTTTACGGTGTGCAAATGAGTTCGACGAAAATGTTACATTGTTTTTTTTTTTACATTGTTTATATATTCTATGAAATTCACCACTATCAGTAAATTGATGAAGAAGACATCCGAAGAAATAGTTGGTATACCTATTACAGTGTAAGAATGGTGGATAGTGGACCTGACCACTATCCACCATTCTTACACACAACCGACAGTCGAGTGAAACAAATAAAAACAAATTTTAAGTTTTTTAGCGTGTTGGTGTTATTGTGTAGTGCTCAGTGTTTCTGATGGTGGTTTCCGGAAATTGTCGGTAAAATATTGTGCTGGGAATCGAACACAAGACCCACGATGCATCAACACAGATGGTACTCTAACACAGCTGGCATGCATGCGCATAGTACTGAGGTTCCTATCCAAGTAGTATGATTACAACTTTGATGTTTACAACCCAGGTATCGGCTACCGATTGTCCACAACAACTGCGCAGGCGCCGAATACGAGTAAGTTAACTGCTGAGGTCAAAGAGTTGTCCGAAGATGTCACGGTGTACGACAAGACGATGAGGACGTTAGTCTTCGAGGTGCCACCTGCCATCAACATGGAGCTGCTCCTCAACAAGCTCGAAGGTCACAAGGCCGACCTGGACATAGAATCAATAGCCTTAAGTCCAGTGACTATGGACGAGGTGTTTATTAAGTAAGCTATAATGGTAAACAACTACCAAAAATCATTGCATGGATAATTTCCATTTGGTTTCATATTTTCCGTTTTACAATCCCCACCAATATTTTACTTTCGTAGAGTATATCCAGTTTCATCAAACTTTTAACCTTTTCTTTATATTATATATCTTTTATATCTTCTCTATATATGTGTGAATCTTTTTTTATTGTTTTTTTTTCAACATAATCTCTAATAAACAAAACGTATTTTCGCAAACTATAAAACATTTCGCTATGATTCCTAACGGCTTGGTATTGTATTGTGATTTTCTTTTTCTATGCTGATTTTTATTTTATTTTTTGTGATCGTACAATATTCAAACATGTTTATGGAATCTATCATTCCAGCAAGTAAACAAGGAAATGTCTATCATTTTATAGCATTGAGAGAATATTTGCTTTCTTATCTGCAACAATATATTATTTTTCGGAAAGTTCAAAGCACCACAAATACACAAGCACATTGCAAAAAATTTTGACGCATTTACCACTTATTTAGAACCTTAAGACGACCGTTTATTGGATGGAGTGAAGAACTATGCGGGGAGACAATGGATGCAGGTAGATCAGGATCGTATTCTATTGCAGTCTGTGGGGATTGGGAGTGGGGGGGGGGGAGTTGAGTGTTGAGTCTGTTCAGCAGTGAAATGTTGATGATGACGACGTGCCTGAAAAATTCTTTTGCTAACTTGTGGATGTTGTACTCCATGAACTTTGTAGGTTAAGGTATAACATATGGATTGATTCTATAATTGTTTTCTTTAGATTATGCTCAGACGTTCAATGGAATGGGTTCCGTGAGGATGGAATAGATCTGAAGGGCCCAGGTAAGACAAGAAACTGTTTCGGGTTGCCTCTTCCGCAGTCACACTTAAGGATTGAAATAAAATAATTGACAAGAAAAAAACAACAAATTGGTAGTGCTAAGTTGAATTAGAACTCACGTTCCCGCACCAATGTAATTCAAAAAAAAGTGAATTGCTATTTAAAGTGATTAAAGACAGTGAAGGTTTGTCTGGAAAGCAATTTAAAAATATTAGTCATGTGGTATCCATGATGTCGAAAGAAATAAGTACCTTACTTATTTTTTAGACTTCTTGCCAAGTAACGGAAGTAACGTGAATTGTAGCTTTAACACATTTGATCCATTCTTCATCTGATTTAGTTACAGGAGTTGGGTAGTGTATGGTGTGGAATGTGTGTACATGGGTTAAGTCTGGAGATCATCTTCGAAGGCATTTTACAGATGCCAACTTCACAAGTCCCAACTTCATATTCAAATGTTCACTTACACAAATAAATTTCAAAACATTATAATTTAAAGTAATGTCCTGAGTCTTTTAGGTAAAATCAAAATATCGTCTATATATTTTTGAATAGCTAATGAACAACAGAAATTTATTCAGTAATTTGTACGCAACATTTCATATTTTTTTTTTGGAATCTGTTTATTTACCTAAAATGTGATTTATTTTTTCTTACAATAATTTGCGGTTTTGTAGACTTAACATAAAAATAGCGTTTTATAGCTTATTTTGCTTTTGATTAAGTGTCTGGTCATTCAATTCATCAGAAAATATCAAAATAATAAACAAAATCTCGTATAATTAACTACTAGATAACATTGTAACATGAAACTGGGGTTTTTATTTAAAATTCTTAAATCATGTATAACTCAGAAATAACCAGGTTTCTGACAATATATCCTATGCCAAAATTTGCTACAAATGTGCTCCACTTTAACCCCTTGCAAGAAATGTATCATTCGTTTCCTAACGTTTCGCGGAACAGGGTAACGGTCCAAGCCGAGGCTCCCTCTCGGGAGCCCTTGTGCTGGTTACCCACTAATAGAGGTCTCGACTGAGCGGCTTAAGCGCTCGGTCACCTCTCAACCCGGCGAAACTGTAAAAGCACTCGGGCTAACAGCGGCCATCTGCCCGAAAAAAAAAAAAATCGTTTCCTGTCACCCTGTATATTGCCCTTAGTATTGTCAAAAATTCACGCTTAAATGTTGCTTCTTTTTTAGACGAATTCACACATACCCATGGATGGAACTTGTTTACAACCCAAACAGTGGAACTATTTAAGAGGCAGTTTGACCATACTATTTCTAGACTGATTGCCTTTCTATTCCTCGTAAGTTATTTTAATTGATTGAAGATATTATAAATTTAAAATTGAAGAAAATAGATATAAAGTCAAATTCTTTTTAACCAGTTAAAGTTTATACAAAATTTTGCAAAGCAATACCCTTGTTAACTAAAGTTCGTGTTCAATAACATTAATTAGAAAATATATTGTTTCCTAGACTAACTAATGAACAGATATTGTTCAGTTTTCCACCCTGAATTTATCTTTCCTTCTCAAAAATCATATAAAATGCCTTAAATATATATATATATACAGTTGATATATATGTATAAGGAGGAGAAAAAAGTTTTTTCGTATTTTATGTGCCATTTTGTAGATAGTGACATAATCTCATTGGTGTAGAAATTGTGAGCGATAAATAGTTTTGACAGTCCTCCCTTGATGTTAACCTAATACTACCTAAATAATTGTTAAGAGACAAATATGAAAATCTGGGGTGCAAGGCTATATGGTGTTCTGTCAATATTTGCTGAGTGCCAAAAGATTTATGTCGTCTGGCGTTATCATGATGAAAGCCACACCCTTTCTGTTTATCAATTCCGGCCGTTTTTTCCCTATTTACTGCTTGAGCCCCATCAGCTGTTGGCCGTAGTTCCGAATCGATGATTTTGTCCGGTGGTAAAAGCCCAAATTAATCGACGCCCTTCCATCCCACCATACCCACAACATCACCTTATTGCGAGTTAATCCAGGTTTCACCTTAGTCTGCGGAGCTTGGTTGCCATTTAACCATTATCTACGTTCTTGTCGTAGGTCCACTTTTCATCACTAGTGATCGTTTTTTCAAACAGTTACAGTTCGGTAACATTATGTTTCATTGGAGAATTGCAAAATAGTACACAATTATCACATTAGGTTTCTTTCAGTGAGCTCGTGTGGCACACGAGCTTTTTTTGTATAAGAAAACTTTTTCAAATGGGTATAAACTTTTGTAAAGGGTTTTGTGGTCAAACTTTAGCTCTTTAGCTATGTCGTAACTACTAATAAGCCGATCTTATTTTTCACTTATTTTTCAAAATTGGCATCGACTTCATCCGTAACCTGTCCACTAGAGCGAACTTTATCTTCAACATCAAAATTCCCGGACTGAAAACGTTCGAACCAATTTTGTCTTACTCTTATTGATCTAACTACGTTAAGTCGATGTCTTACTTATTGATCTAACTACGTTAAGTACATAAACGTCACAGGCTTTTTACGTTGCTAGTGTTTTTACGTATTATTCTCATTTTACTAAAATACGATAAAACTTTTTATGTAAAATGTCCCCGCAATACATTATATATTACTTACGCATATAAATAACAATATTTTAAATAATTTATTTTAATAATAATTTATACCGACTACGTAGGGTGGTTTTTTGAATTATGAATGTTATTTTTTTAATCTCTTCCAGCAATTCACAATTCCATTCGTCTTATTCATCCTTATAACTTTGCTGGCATGCAATAGTGAAGAGGCTGCAAATATTGATATGGACCCAAGCATTTACAACGAAATCGACGCTCCGATGGCCACCTATACCCTACTAAGTAGCGCTTCTGATAGAGACATAGCCATTGAGAAACTGAAACATTACTATCCCCATCTAGCATTACGAGATCATAAAGAAATTGAAGATCATGGTTAGTATGGGTTCATCTACACTAATATTTAAGAGGTAAAATTTTGTTGAGTTAAATTTTGGGGGTTATCTCTGAAGATACCAAATCGATCAAATAAATTTTCATTAATAGAAAATAATAATAATACATTATCTGATACACTATATTTTATTTTGATAAAAATTCATTTTCAGTTAGAAATCACATGTGTAACCAATAAAACTCACATTTTATTGGCGCAAGTTTTATATTCAAGCCACAATAACGTTTATATGTTAAAAATAAAGTGAAAATTGCTTGGTGTTCTTCATTTTTTATACTTCACTTTCATAGATTGTAAAATAATAAGCTACCGCTGTGTTTCGTATGATGAAAGAAAACAGAAACCTGATTGCTGGTGATGACATTCCCTCTAAATCCCTTAGGGGTGACATAGTACAGATGCACTGTATCAGCAGAAATTACTTACCGTTAGGTGAACTAAGTGCTTGCTGTCACTCTTTATTCAAAAAAATAGAAAAAAGACTAGTTATACAGATTTCATTGTGTTTATTTGAGGAAGTTTCCTACATGGCCTTGAGTGCTATTATAATGTGCTAGTAAACGCGTTAGAATCCGTAAAATTACTTTTATAAAATTTTTAGTATTCGCGTAAATATAAGAAATATTTATAGAAAATAAATATATTCATCATTTCTATTCTCATCACTAGTCCACTGCTGGAGATGGGCCTCACCCACAAACTGCGGCAGAGTACAATCCTGAGCCACCTGCATCTATCGACTGCCCGCAGACTTGCATATGTTGTCCATCTACCAGGGGTTGTACTACACTGGACGGCCGACACGAGGTTGGCCACGCAAGAACCTTGTCTCCCCATCGGCTATCAATTCTACAAGTTATATAGCCGGCTTCTTGTCTCTACAACTTACTGAACTAAGTCGCTTACGGTTCTTTTACGTATATCCACGTTTTTTATTCGATCACGCAGAGGACTAACAGACTAACACCTGTGCATAGGTTTAAAAATATTTAAAATTATTTTTTTGCAGAGAAAACGTGCGATTGCGTTAAATGCAAATCGCATGATAGGAGATCATTGACAAGAAATATAATTGATATCTACGTAGACGACCATCAGGCGAAGCTCCACTACGATAGGAGGGTGAAGCACTCGGCCGCCGTAGGTCTTAATCTCCTCAGCAACATCGTCGCGGCAGAGCGACTGCCCCGGCTCACGGACAAGGCTATCAACATGCAGTTATCTTTCGGCTACTGGCCTTGGCACCCACCGAAGGACGAAACCAACTGTTACATATTCGCAACTTTAACTGTTTACCGTGAGTCTATTCTTCTTCTTCCTCCTAGACTTTTTGACCTCTACTTAATGACCTTCCTTGTCTCGCATTCTTCACTTAGTACATGTGTCTACCGTGCGTTTATTCTTTTTCTTTCTCCTACACATATTCCTCTTTACTTACTGTCCTTCCTTGTCCGCCGCATTCTCCATGTAGCACAAATGTCTGCCGTAAGTTTATTATTCTTCTTCCTCCTAGACGTTTTCATCTTTACTTACTGCCCTTCCTTGCCCGCATTCTTCACGTAGCACGTGTCTACCGTGAGTTTATTCTTCTTCTTCCTCCTAGACATTTTCATCTTTACTTACTGGCCTTCCTTGCCCGCATTCTTCACGTAGCACGTGTCTACCGTGAGTTTATTCTTCTTCTTCCTCCTAGACATTTTCATCTTTACTTACTGGCCTTCCTTGCCCGCATTCTTCACGTAGTACGTGTCTACCGTGAGTTTATTCTTCTTCTTCCTCCTAGACATTTTCATCTTTACTTACTGGCCTTCCTTGCCCGCATTCTTCACGTAGTACGTGTCTACCGTGAGTTTATTCTTCTTCTTCCTCCTAGACATTTTCATCTTTACTTACTGGCCTTCCTTGCCCGCATTCTTCGTAGTACGTGTCTACCGTGAGTTTATTCTTCTTCTTCCTCCTGAACATTTTCATCTTTACTTACTGGCCTTCCTTGCCCGCATTCTTCACGTAGTACGTGTCTACCGTGGTTATTCTTCTTCTTCCTCCCAGACATTTTCATCTTTACTTACTGGCCTTCCTTGCCCGCATTCTTCACGTAGCACGTGTCTACCGTGAGTTTATTCTTCTTCTTCCTCCTAGACATTTTCATCTTTACTTACTGGCCTTCCTTGCCCGCATTCTTCACGTAGCACGTGTCTACCGTGAGTTTATTCTTCTTCTTCCTCCTAGACATTTTCATCTTTACTTACTGGCCTTCCTTGCCCGCATTCTTCACGTAGCACGTGTCTACCGTGAGTTTATTCTTCTTCTTCCTCCTAGACATTTTCATCTTTACTTACTGGCCTTCCTTGCCCGCATTCTGCACGTAGCACGTGTCTACCGTGAGTTTATACTTCTTCTTCCTGCTAGAACTTTTCCCTTTAACTTACTGGTCTTCCTTCTCTCGTTTGTTGTGATATTATCGAATATTGAATTTGGTATAAGATCCAAATTATCGTTATTACTATAATGAATGCGCTCACGTCAAGATAAAAAAAACTTGGGCAATGTCGAGGTATATAGAGTTTCTTATGTTTATTGATGATACGTGATCCCAAACTTCTGTGAATTTCTTTTCTCTATAATGTGGTATTGTATATCGAAATTCGTTCGTTACAGATATTTTCTTATTGTTATATACAATTATAATTTACTAAAAGAACGAAGAAAAAGTTGGATATATTTTCACTTTAAAAACACTAATCAATTACAAAAAAAGAACTCACAGTTCACCTGAATGTTAAATGATCGTTATGACGACAGTGAACTGAGACAATCTGCAACGTGGCTTTATCACTGATAAAAATGTTAGTGCCCCGCCCTTCCTCAATAAGGATCCAAGATGCCACACCCTCCAAGCTTGAGATGAAACCTAGTTACGAATTATTTATATTTTAATAAGATATTGGCAACATTACTTTGAATAATTTTACTAACATTAACTGAGAAAGATATATTTTTAATTTGATTTTTGATATACGTTTCAGTGATACTGGCGACTGCCGTCAATGACATCTACCTTCCGTGCCAAGAACGTATTAAGAACACTCGATACATGCACATAATGGCCGGCTGTCCACCCGTTCTCTACTGGGCGGTCACCCTTCTATACCACATGATCACTTACTTGGTGTTCCCTTGTAGCTGCACCATCATCGCTGTGGCTTTCTTTGATAAAGATCACACTTTTAGCAATGCCAACTCATTAAGTTAGTATAAACTTATATCCAATTGTAATAACTACATTCAAAACGCCCATAAAGTCATGCCCTAGCAATTTTACAACACTAACAAAACTTTACAACCAAATAGAGACATCGCCATACAGCTTATTTAGAGCATTAGTCAGAGCAGTGGTGAACGGTTTGGTTTGACTGTGTAAGGATCACACCCTTGTAGAATACCAGGACAAAATAGCAGCATAACGCCTGTATCTCGTATAGCGAGTCTCGGAACCCAGGGATCCAAAAACAGGTAACGAGGCATACCATATCTGTCCGCAAGGGTGACAACGCTTTTACATCTTGAATTTTAGTTGAGGATGGGCATAGATGTCATGGACCATAGTTATTACTTACCATCATTTGAACTGTATTATATTAATATTTCTACGTCCGATTGGAATTACACATTTGACTCTAGATGCCATATATGTGTCTCCACTCATTTTTGGACCAGGCTGTGTCGTCAAGATTGAGTAGCATTGGCGATATATTGATACCGTCAACGCCTTTAGGTCTGCCCTGCCCCTGCTCTAGGTTGCAAATAAGTCAGAAGTACGTCAGTATTTGGGGACAGTCAAAAGATATCGCAGTGGACGAAATCAACCAAGAGAACATCATCATGTCGCCTTATCGAAGATGAATGTGATTATTATTAGCTCTAGAAATCACTTACCATAGAGTTAGCTGTTTATCATCCATGGAATAAACATCATTTTTTTCTTTTTCAGAGGCCTACATAATAGGACTTGTCGTGTGTGGACTAAGCTTCTATGTATTCGCCTATTTTTGAGCTTCTTTTTCAACGAAGTCATGACAAGTTTGATAATTTTGATACTCCTCATTTATTTCGGTTAGTGCCTTCTCTAAATATGGTTTTTTTTCCAAGTAAATATGCAACTTACTAAGCAGTCGAATTGTAGTAAAAACTATGACAAGAACCATAGATTGGTTGGGTTAGTAACTTGTCCGTATAATGGACCGTCGATTGTCTGGTTAAGTATTTTAGGTTTAGGTGTTTTAGCAATATTGGGCGAAAATATTTAATATTGAAGGTTCAATAGGCCATGGTGGATCAAGACCTAATTGTCCTACCCTTGTGACTTCGAACACTTGACGTAGAATTAAAATATCCCATTGACAAAAGCACTAACCCATCCAGACGCAATAAAAGAAAAAAATTGTGTATTGCAATCAAGTGAGAATCGAGTCAAAACCAGGATTTTCTATTGAACTTTCATCATGGTTCGTGCGATAGGTAAAAAGTATTTCCTACACAAAAGGAAAAATTTTCCGCTCTCCAGGAATTTATTTTCAGGAGTCCAGATGCAGTTACGAACTAGCTGAAACAAGAATGGGTCGACCCGACGCGACGGGAGTAATAAAACCAGCGTAATGTAGTAATGCCTGTATTTCGTTCGAAGAAAGAGAGAAACCGGAGACCGTATTACTGATGACGACGCATTCATCAAGATAAATGTTATTGGCCGCAGGAATTGTTTGCATGAGGTGAACTGTGCCTCGTTTACCACACATCCCAAATATTACAAAAAAAAGTGTGGTGTTGTGAATTAGATTTTTATGTCTAGAGAATGAACGAAGCGATGATTCTTTTATTGGCAACGATACCATTTTATTCCTAGTGAGGTGACAACGTTTCTGCATCGATTGGTATTTACCTATCCATGAAATTGTGGGTATCCATGAGCTGCAGGAATAGTTCAGCATCAATTGAATTTTGTGTCCATTACAAAAAAAATAATAGAGATTTTATTAAAAATTTAGGCAACCCTATGACTTGGATAGTTGTCTTTGTAGTAGTGATGTCATTAGTAACGGTGGTAGAACCACGCTGCAGTTCGTGTCTAACTGTAGCACGAATGAGTTGGCTCCTCTACTGCTGCTGGTAGGGATCAGGAGACCTTTATTACTGATAACGAGGCATTCCATCTCAGGAACAATGCATCTGCATTATGTTACCATGTCAAGGATAAATGTAGATATCACGGGCGCCAGAATCACTTGCCATCAGGTGAACTGTGTGCTCGTTCTTTACTGTGAATGTACCTAATAAAAAAAACCTGAATATAATAACAAAAATATTACGGCAGGTTTAATCACCAATCTGTTAATGTTTGGCTTCGACTTCCTCGACGAGTATCCGGTGTCCATGTCGATCCTGGACCACATCAGCATGTTCGATCCAATCCACATGTTCATTCTCACGGTCAAACGGATGACGGACGCGTCGCGTCTCAACGTCTACTGCGTGTACTACTTCCGTTATTGTAACGATGAGAAAAAGGAAAACGAATATACCCGTATATGTTGCGGTAAGTTTTTTATTTAATTTATCGCGACACACGTTTATTTAAAATAATATATATATATATAGTGGCCCGTAAGGGGAAGATAGGTTGATGGGTCACCTACCAGCCAATAAGAACCACAATACAAGCGTCATGCATTTTTTATTTTCTGAAAAATACCTATAAAAAATTTTATGCAATACGGCAGCAGCAACAAGTCTTTTGGCCCTAACTTTTTCAAAAGAAATTGATCAAAATTATTTTTGAATATGGCAGAACAATTATTGGAAAGTATGTAAAACAATTATAACATAATTATCCGCCTGTTTGTATTCACATTAAGAAAAAATAGGCAGAAGGGACGAAAGCTCATCTTTAGAATAAAATATAATATATTAAATAGGTATGTAGAGCTTCTCACAATACGTCGTCTACTAATTGATTTAGCTATTGTGAATTAGCTTTAGCGTTACAAACAGTTAAAATTCGTTTACGATTTTATTATATGTATGGATTTAAATAGGATCATGGAAGGATAGGAGCATCATTATTAACTATAATATGGTGGTATTTACCACTGTAGTGTACACGGTGTAGTGGTTAGAGTATTTGGGTGTTGCATCTGTACTGGATTCTAATGCCAGTTTGTGTATCACAAATTATTGGTTTTGGGGTCTCGGTGTGTTTTATGTGTGTACCATGACCCTAATACTGCATATGATACTCTGCATACCATTCTCCGATCTTATCTTTGTTTGCGCAAATGCTTACGGCACTATAAAATATTCTGCTCAGTTAATGTCATGTGGCAACAACCAGAAGAAGTCGCTGCCATTGAATCGATTTCGAAAAAAAATTAGATAGACATTGAGAGAACAAACAGCTGAAGCTGGTGGGATGTGTTAAGCATTATAATATTGGATATACGAATAGCTTTGACTAAAAACATTCTATGGTACATCTATAACAGCATAATTATCAAAGAATTTTCTCCAGACAGGTCAAAGGAGTATGGCAATTGGTATCCCTATTATGCAATGACGAAATTTGGCATGGGCGGACCTTTATTCATAGTCGCTGCACAAATAGTTGTGTTCACCGTGAGTATTTCATTAGTGAACATATTATGGGAGAAGAACGCAACCTAATAGAGCTTTTTCTTACAAACATCAGTTTCTTCACATAATATATATAAACTATTTCCTAGTTTAGTTTTAACAGCGCATCACTCAAGAGTAGAGAGAAGAGTGAATAAACAGTTCCTTACGGCTAATAAGCACTCGTTAACACTTGTTTAGGGTAGGTTATATATACATGTATATATATATATATATATACCACCACTACTTACATTACTTTTTTTCACCAATGGGTACATTTAAGAATCATTATTCTAAATTCACAAGGAATCGTAATTCAGATGCTTTGTCACCCCTGATGACTGAGATGGAATGCCTCGTCATAAATAATAAAGGTCCTAAGAACCCTACACTCACCAGACGAAACACATCAGTATTTCACTGCTATTTTACGCTGATTTTCTGTGAGGGCATGCTCCTCCTACCCCGGTCGAGTTGATCCCTTCATTCTGCAGCTATAAACATACTGCAGTGTAGCACTACCACTATTACTTACCTCGTACAGAGTCTAGTTCTGCTACTGGAGTATCAACAGCTGACCAGGTTATGGAATGAGGTAGAGAAACAGCGCGCAATTACTCTACCCACGAGGAAGTACGAAAGTGAAGATATTGCCACTGAGAAGGCTTATGTCAGGAACACGATCGCAAGATGTGAGTATCTTTTAAGTAATTCTTTGATTTTGTAGAGCATTGTCTCTATCGCACGTGGAATGTTTTTATTTTTTTTTGAAAAATGCTATTAATATAACTAACGTTGCGGTTAACCTAACCTAACTAAGGTAGGTTTGAACTTACGACTTTAAGTTTTGCAGATCGTTCCCTAAACCATTAGAATATTGATCCTAGGATCCTAGCTGATTTAGATCACGACATCTACCGCTTATTATATGAAATATAATACCGGTTATGTTGACGTAAAAAACGCCTGTTGTAACATTGGAACATGGATTTGGCGCAAAGGGAAAATAGTAAATTTATCTACATCACTACTCTATGCACCTAAGCTAATAAAATAAGTATTACGTGTTTTGGAATTGTGATTTGGAAGTTGTTGTTTTTAATTTAATGGCGTAAACATTGCACTTAATGAAGATAATTTTATTATATACCTATATATAATATACGTCCTGAAGTTTTGCTTTCCATAAAACCTAATTCGAGCTGTTACGAAAATTTTAAAAATGAACAAATAACCAAAAGAAGCTAAACCATCTGTTCTACAATGATACGTTTACTAATTTATCTCTTTCCTATTTTGTTTCTTGTAGATGTAGGTGAATATGCTTAAATTGCAATTAACAATTGTTTATTGATCGAACTCAATTTGCTCGCGTACCGTCATTTAGTTCTATCTATTTTTATTAATATCTAGTTTTTAACAGCTAAAGAAACTATAAAAGAGGCTGCACTCGTAAGCCGAACTTGGAAAATCTATTTCACGCTGTGCAAAGGGCATACTTTTGCCTTAAAGGATATCAATTTTTCTGTAAGAAAAGGTATATTCCTAAGCTTTGTTTATATTATATACTATTGTTTAACTAGCTGATCCTGCAGACTTTGTCCTGTCCAAATTTCAATAATTCTTTTAGTAAACATTAAGTTAATAAAAAAATCCGGAATAAAATTTTCCGGAATTTGCCAATTATCCGGGTAAATTTTCCATTTTTTTCCCCATAAAGCCTAATACGAACACAGCAACATGCAGTTACAAAAAGCGTAAGATATCAATGGAGGATGATAGATTATCTCAAACTCTGTGTCTGTGTAATTATTAATTTAAAGTAATTTCCAGGCAAATCTTACAGATGTCTGTTAATAGTCTAATGTTGCCAATATTGCCACAAAGCAAGATTGTCTGCCTATATGTTTTTCACTTATATTGATGTGAGCAAACAGTGCACCTGATGGTAAATGATTCCCGGGACACCCAAATAGGTACATCCTCAACAAGGAATCTGCGTTGTCACCCCTGTGAGCTAAAATGTTATACCTTGTTACCGATATATATCGCTGCGCTCTCCGTCTCCACTCTATTGAGTTGAAGTTGATAAATCTTTGCCTAGGAGTTTACGGGGCCACAGATTTGGCTTACTTAGTATATTTCGCCACTTAAATTATTTACTTTAATTTCTATATTCAGGTGAATGCTTCGGTATTCTCGGTCAAAACAGCAGCGGGAAAACCACTATCTTCAAGCTGGTCACCCGTAAAGAGTTCGGTACCAGGGGTATCATTTACGCCGGTGGATTCTTTGCGAATGTTAACACAGGGAAGGTTAGTTGCATACATTACATGTAAGGTTACACGCCACCAAGTTGAAATATATATTGCAGAATTGGATATCTATACAACATTAGTAAAGGGAGAAATATCCTTGCCCTCGTGACCAACTCGACAGCACCAGGCAACTAAGTTAGGAGTTCTAGGTTAGTTTCCAATCGAATATTTATACAACCATTCAATCCCTTCGTCGTATAATATTCCATGTCACTGATATACATTAAAATCTTACTTCATACGCGTATGACTTGCATAAGTTATGGAATATATACTCAAAAAAAGTGAGAGTACCTCTAATGTTCTTCCGGATTCCGGACAAACGAAACGATCACACATCACATCAGTGTTATGCCGATATTCTGTGGTCGTGGTACGGCGTGGTAAGGACCGGACCCTGAGTCGAGCCGACCATTAGGTTCGAAGCTATAGAAAATATTTTAATAGGAATATTTTTTTTAATAAATATAGTTTAATATCGATTTATAATACATAAACACTATAATAAATGCCTCTACACTTGTGTTCTGTCTCGCTCACTCACATGGACGTACGTGTTGCCCAGCCAATAAGGTGCGTTGCAACTTTTTGTTCGTATCTGAACTTGCGTTGAAGGCTAATTTGATATATACTTCAAGAGTTTCAAAGTATTTATCATTCTTTATCGAAGATTAATGTAGAATTTCGAAATGATGAATGATTACTTCAATGCGTTGAAGAATTCACGTTCATTAAAATCGTTCTCGATCAAAATAATCCAAATCAAAATCCTACATTCAAAATTCGTTTTCAGTATCTGCAAAACTTGGGTTACAGCCAACAGATCTTCGGTCTTGACTGCTTCCGAAGCGGTGAGAAAAATCTTCGCATGCTTATGCTATTGCGTGGTTTGTCGAACGAGGACATCGAAAGCGAAACCCAAACATGGTTCAAAATTGTAGGTAAGATTATTATTTAAATATGAATTCACAAACCTTGGTTTGTTTGCTTGGTTGATTTGCGTTATTTCAAAGAAAGTTGAATCATCTAATGGAATGTAAAACAAAGAACCTAAATTCTTTCTTAGACTGGGTGAAGGTGATCTTACCATCAGGTGAGATGTTTGCTTTTGCCACCTCTTCTATGAAAAACATACCTATTGTTAACGTAAATGTAATCATTAATAATTAAATTCTCGATAGGTGGAAAATAAAACATATCATAAAATTGGAAGCTTTTCATTAGGGCTTGGTAACAAAACACAGAAAGGGGCCTACTAGACCTACTATCTGTCCGATAGTGGGAAATAGAATGCATGGGCATGCCTGAGCCACTATATAGCCATATATACCGGGCTTATAGTATCACCCCGATACCTACTCCTACCTTCCTACCCTTCCAACCTCATCCACCCCAAAAACTCGCCAAGACGTTTGGCCAGCGTGGCGTTTTATGGCTAATATCCCCTTTCATAACAAAAACATTTATACAATTATTAATGTACTTAGCTGGTTGCATCTCGGGTCCTGGATTTCATCCCCGCCCTAACATATAAACTTACACACCAATATTATAAAGTAGAATTCGATTTTTTTTAATGTAAAGTATTTAGACATAAATAATCGATGAAAGTTTTAACTTTTAAAAATTGCAACTATTTTTTATTTTTATTAAATATTCATTATACGGATTTATCTGGCGTGCCAGAGTTTCAAAGTCGTATTTTAAAATAAATTCATACAGTTACTCTAATGCGGTTTTATAGAAGGATACAAAGATAGAGTTGTGTTTCGTGTTTCAAGGGATGGATCACTTCAAGAGCAATCCGGTGTCGGACTATAGCGGCGGTATGACGCAGCGCACGTCGGTTGGGGCGGCGATGTGCGGCGGTCGGCCGGTCCTGCTGCTCGATGGGCCGACCGCCGGCGTGGACCCAGCAGTGAGACGATTCATATGGGGAAGCCTCGAACAAGGCCTCGTGAACGGACGCTCAATCGTCCTCTCATCACATAAGTAAAACATATTATTTAATACAAAGAAACAATGGAATCAGCTGTCGCTGGCGGTGGCCTTCTTTATAAAGGCCAGCGACGCATCTGCTATTCCCCTGGTGTTGCGGATGTTCGTGGGCGCCGGTGATCACTTTCCATCAGATGGGCTGCACGCTTGTCGCCGCCTATACTATAAAAAAAAATAGAACATCGTCCTTGCAGTGTCCAGCCATTTGTAAATTCATAGTACGAATTCAAATTCTATGACCCTCGAATGGCACCAATGAGATTTTTATTGGTTTCCGTTCTCGATGGTGAAGGAGACCAATGTGTTTTCTTATAACAATGAGTGTGACAAACAAACACACAGTTCACCCGATGGTAAGCGATTACCGCGACCGACGACACTTCATGATTTAAATTTGCAGTATAACACAACTGCATTTCGTCTGAAGAGTGTGAGGATCCAGGAACCCTTATTACTGGTGACGAGACATTCCATCAATATCAGGGATGTCAATGCATGTACATTATGATTCCTTATCAGAAATGAATAATGAATAATGAGTTTAACAAATGTAAATCACGCGACAGAATTCAGAATTCCATCCTCATTATCTCGATGGTTGGTCATTCCACTACTGTGTACTTTACGCGAAGTTTTCTGCCGCGCATAACTTCTTTGTGGAAACAGCTGTCGCCAGCGGTATTTCTGAACCGATACGACTAAGGGAACTTCAAGAAAAGAGCCTACACCGTTCTAAACGCCGGCAGCGCATCTGCGACTCCTCTGATTTGGCGAATATTCATGGGCGGTAACGAAATACTTTTAGACGAGCTGCATACTCGTTTGCCAACTAATCTATAAAAAAAAACTGCTTGACTTGAAAATGCCCAAGCCTTCTTGTAATAACAGCATTACGCTATTTCGTATGGTGAGTGTAGAGATCCGGGGATCTAATTATAAAATACAGACATTCCACCTTAGTATAGTATAGTATAAGTACTATGTACCTCTGATTAGAGGTACTTAGTACTTAGAACGCATGCGCGATCCTTATTGAGGTTGTATATAGATGTTATAGGCCGCAGTTACACTTACATCACATAATAAAAATAAAGAATAAACACAATAAAATATTAATTACATATTTAAACAAATCCTTTAAACATTTTAAAGCTTTATTAATTTATGTTATTTATTTGAAATTTATTATTCATACCTTACAAAAAGGGGAACAAAGATTTAATTCCTTAAGGCGTCCTTTCTTAACCTGTCGATCGCGAACCCTAGGGCGCCCGTGTTTGTTATTAAAGTGGGTCGTATATTTATATCGTGCAGTAAACATTTGCGCAAATCAGACGCACTCACTTGTCGTCGCCTTCCCTACTCCGATGTAATGCATGCGCAATAAGATCGCAGGAAGATTCAGATGCACTGACAGGGTCCCGGGACATCACACCGAGATCCGAAAACCAACAATTTGTGATTCAGAAATATTCTTGCTTGGATTCGAACCCAAGACCCGAGATGCAACAGTCAGCATTTAGTCTAACCACAACTCCACTCGGCCCTCATTTAATAATCTAGCAACACTTTTCCCGCAGCCTGGAAGAGGTTGAACGTGTTTGCAACAATATAACGATTCTGGACGCTGGTGAAATGGGTGTGTTGGGAACTCCCAGTCGTTTTAAGACCTCGTATGCGCGTGGGCACACTGTCTTCATCAAATTACATGTGAATGCTGTTGCAAATCGTAAGTGTTTTCTTAATTGATATCATACTTTAAGAATGCACATGCAAATTGTTGTTCGGAGAGATTCTTTGTCCAATATATAAGTTCTTTCGAAGTATTGAAATGTCAATAGCCTAATGGTTTAGGGTACGGTTTGCCGAAACTTAAGGGTCGAATCTGTCATTCGACTATTGTCGTGTAAATTCTAGCACAAACATTATTCAGCTTAGTTGGGAGAGTTAACCGGAATATCAGTAATGTTTATAGCAATGCATCCTTTAAAAAAAAAACAAATTATTGATGAAGAGAAAAGTACAACGTGCTTCACCTGATTGTTAGGTTGACACGTCTCATGAATCAAGTTAAATAATTTCTAGAATTTATGAATACTAAAACATCACGCGTACAATAGTGCATTGTATTGTTGTCGTCAATGCATCATCAATGCGTCTACAAAATTTAGATATATTACATTGATACATATACGACAAGAATACATATCAAGTTAATCGTTTTAAAAAGCATCAATTTTTTTGTAATCATGCTTGAAAACTGGACATCTTCATTACCAGTAATTAGATCTACGGTTTTTGTAATCATTAGTCTTCCTACGATAGAGGACTGCACTGAGCGTCTTCTTATCAAGTGTTGATCATTCTGACCTCATAAAATTGATTGAACTTGGGGTCTATTGACAGGCCACCTACCTCTACCGAGCTGATAAGACAATGGAAGAATCTAAGCCATGGACGGCACCAGGCTATCTTTACATTTATGTATTTATTTACGTTATTAGGAGTAAGAAACTACCACCACTTTTAAATGACAGTGTTAGTATTATCACATTAAGTACTATTCAGGGGAGGGTGCGGTAAGAGTCCAGGCGCTGAAGGAGTACATGACCCACGAGTTACACAGCGTTCTCAAAGACGAACATTTGGTAAATTAACTTTATGTTTTTTAATTAGAAATTAATAATATTTTTATATACCTATATAATAATAGGGCTCTAACAGTGCACACAGTTCACCTGATGGTTAGTGCTGACTACGTTCCATGACATCATTCATCCGAAACAAAGATTCAAGATGTACATGCTTATTCTAGCACCTTACAGCCCTAAGGAATGAGATGGGATGCCCCACTACCAGTGTTTGAGTCTCCGTCTCTCCTTAATTCACCATAAGAACAGCATCTTTGTGTTATTTCAAGCTGGAATTCCCTGCCTATCTGAGGGCCTTAGCTTGAAGGTCTCAAAATCTGTCAATGCAATCCAAGCTGCATCTAGATATTACATATTTAATATAAGCTAGATTTTACGTACAACGTATTGTCTGCTGTATTAAGAAAACTGTTGAAACAATTAGGGGAGGAATATACCAACTGTTTGTTTTAAATGCCAACCACACCACACTTGTTAACTAACCTAGGCACTATCTCGTGGCAGAAAACTTAAAACTGACAGAACCAACTTCAACACATCTTTTGCTGCATCACCAGAGGATACCAACACACTAACCTACCTACCAAGCGTGATGAGTCTAGGCTTCGTAGATATCCCATTTTCGCTAGCTTTTTCCCGTTAATACCTCTGTTCTGTTGAACTCTGGTGTTCAAGTACAGACTTGAATAACTGACTATGATTTGTTTGTGACATAAAATTTTCTAATCACTGCAGAGCGCTCTTCGGTATATGGTAGTGCCGAGAATGCAATACAGCGAGATTTTCACCAAGCTTTCTCACCTATCGACGGAATTCGAGGAAATCGTTGAGAATTTCGCCATTTACGACGCGACACTAGAAGATGGTTTCATGCAGTTCATCCACGACAGCCGCTTCAACATCCGGCAGATACAGACCTGGTAGCACCTAGTGAACACTCATCTTAGCATGGGAATACTTTGATAGTAAAACAGTGGAACATATTATGGCAATTTTGAATGTATAACACGTACCTGTACGTGTTGTACTTTTACGTCCACAATGTTAAATAAATTAAATATAAGTAACTTAACAGACTCAGAACAGATCCCACTGGTGATAATTATCTACCATTATAAAAGATCTAAAGATTTATTTACCATCTGACAACACGGATGTGTAACCAACGATGAAGAATGTCGGGAATCGCTTTGTGTGATTTATTGTTAAAATATTTCGACTACGTCTTTATCGTATTATTAATCCATTTATGTTTATTACTAGGTTTTTAATGTACAAGCCGAAAATAAAGTGCTTATTATTTAACTGGTCAATATTTTATTTGTAACAACAACACAGAGTACCTCTTTGTTTCGTGTCGTTAACACATTCAAGAGAATAGCAGAATCAAAACGTTTCGTACGGTGATTTTGTCCGGGGACCCGACAAGACCAGGCATCCAGTTTCAGTCCTCAAGAGTCAAAAATTTTGAATAAAAAAAAAATTAAATGAAAAACCTCACCTACACGCAGTGCTAACGAACGAGCTTTGTCGGATTTCCCGCATGAAAGACGTCTGAATTTTGCCAAATTCGAATAACATTGGGGGTTCTTAAGAAGCGTTATCACAAGTGCGTGATAAATAAATATAATCAATGGTTTCCAACATTCGAATGCCGTGCACAAAAACTCACCAAGATCATAAAAGAAAACAATTTCTATTTATATATTTATTGAAAACGTCGATATTCCAAGTAAGTTGCAAAATCGAACAAGTTCTCCGGGCCGCAGGGTACCCGTGGGGCCTTTATACAAATTTCTATGCACCTCCCCTCTGTTAGAAACCTGTTAGCGTTACCACCAAGACCAGAGTAGACAAACTTCTTGCATTTACCCTTACGAGGATTGTAATACCATCTGTAAAAGATATTTTAACGATAAGAATGGAATGAATTTATGGATTTCCAAACTAGAATTATTAAACAAAGCTGTTGATACTTTCTTTATTACATTTTGTTCGGTTTGATTTCGAGAACGATAAAATCATCTGTATACAATTAGGTGATGACATCTCTGCACTCTAAAGATTTCCTTACTAAAGAGGAACCTTCTATTGTATATCTCATGCATTCCATCAAAACTGTTTATTGTTATACGTATAAACATTTATTCAAAAGGTACAAATCTATATATACTATATCCCGAATTTATATGAAAATTTTATGAGTATTGCATTAAGCCTTATTATTAATAATGGCCGAAACAACGTGTTGGATGATGGCAGCAATACTTTCCTCTCGTTTACCGTTGGTGTCTCTCAGCGCGTGGACTAGTGAGGTCAGGACAGCACTGCTTGACTGGCAGAGGCTTCAGCTCAGCTAGAGAAAGCGGTTGAGCAACAGAGACAGGGCTGAAAAGGAATTACCACGCTGGGCGTCGGACGGACTGGCTTGAGAGCGGATGCGAGTGTGGGTTTAATCGCAACTATCTTTGGCTTAGGAGCAAGTTAAAATATACCTTGGTTTTTGTTATTACATTTACTATTCGTTATTATATTTATTATTCGCTATTATATTTACAGTATTTCTGACGTGTCATCCTGTAAAATAATATATCGTGCGTAGTTGATGACATATCCAAAAGACCTTTATTACTGATGACGAGAAATTCCAGACAACGCATCTGCATTATGATTCCTTGTCAAGGATACTTACCATCAGGTAAACTGTATGAGAGTTTTTTACACTCAATATAATAAATAAAAAAAGAATCTACCAGAAGCCATTCACCATTATTGATTCATAATTATTTAGTTGATAAGAAAATTCTTACCGTAGCAACCACATTGTGCCGTTTCCCTTATCACGATGGTCCAGACATAATGGAGGTTGTCCGACGTATCCCTTTAACTTAGCCCAACTAGGTGGATCCACGCCTGAGTTTCCCACGCCAATGTCTACGTAAGAAAATTATTCAAGATATATTATTGATTACTAGTGATTAGATTATTTATTACACAGTAACCGGTCAGATTTTAGTTTGCATTTGATATAATTTATAGAAAGATTTTGATGATTTGAAGATGGTTTTTATTATGTACAAAAGAAATTTATTTATTTTAAAAACAAAATCAACAACTCTTAAATGTATAACAATTAATTCTTATGAGCAAAATTAAGATTACATTTTTTAAAATAGAAAGGAGGCATGTGAATAAATGAGGACACAGTTCACCAGATGGTAAAAGATTCCTGTGCTTCATAACACCCACATTTATACTGCGTAAGGTATCATAATGTAGATGAGTTGTCGCACCAGAGGGCTAAGATAGTGCCTCGACACCAGTAATAAGGACACTCGCCGGTCGAAATACAGTTGCGTTACGCTGGTCCCCTGTGGACCCCTGTCGAGCAGACCCATTCATAACGCACCTAGAAATAAATTGCAGCGTGTCTGCCACTGTCAAAAACGTACATGTAATGTGTGCACTCAAAAAGTTTGATTAATTCCACTAAAGTCGTTAACCATAGCCTATGACAGGCATTTTAATTCTAGTTGGTGTTGTTAACGTATGTGTTTTGATGATGACAGTCGGATGTCAACAACATTTGAGCAAACACTCGTCGGTGTCTTCCCTATTACGATTTAATACGTGTACGATAAGATCGGACATACGAGTACGTACAACACACCCAGACCCGAAAACCTACAATTTGTGATGCACAAATATTGTTGTTCAGGTTCGAATCGAACCCTGGACACGCGACGCAGCAACCAGGTTTTAAACACTACACCACGCGGCTGCCGAAATGTGTTTAATAGTGTAAATATCACAGACACATATATACATATTGTTTCATTGTTTTTTTCGCGAAATATGAATAATATATTACTCCTGGGGTGCAGACTCTTTCATATATATGTCAAATATGAAGCCCCCAACCGCCTCAGATGATATAAGAGACTCGCCCGTTTACGGATGATTTTTGTCGATATACCTATCACCCCACTTGTTCGTGTGCCATGGCAATCTTATTATTATTATATATTTTTTCTATCTCCCCCTGGTTGGTCAATAAAATAAATTAATTACATATTATAAACATATAATAAAACAAATATATATACAATACATCAAAATAAACTTATATGAGGACCAAACAGACGGGATTTTTTTTTACAGACGTAACAAACGAACACACATTACCTGAGAGTTAGTAACTCCTGCATGATACTCACATCCTTTCAAAATCAATATGATATTGCGCACGCTACCTATACGATTTCCGGTTTCTTTTGCCCACCTTACAAATTCCATCAGTGCTAAGCTGATACAAATATTTTACATATGTTTTCTGTAAAAGCGAGGTCTTTCCACAAACAAACCAATTTATTATATATGAGCATGTCTTACACGTAAGAATTTACTGAAAAACCATAATTAATATGGTACCAGAGATCGAATTATCTTCAGTAAACTAGATTAACTCAATGTATACGTGTTTTTAATTATCGTACTCTTCCATTGTTTCGGAAATCCTGGTGCATTTTCTATATTTTCATCGGAGTCTGGTATTCCCGTTGTTCCCTGGGACTCAGGTATATATACGGTTCCTAGATAATCCACAAATCCATTCCAATCATCGTTGTAAGGTGGAAAATCCCAATTTACCCAGTCTTTTGGGATGTATCTTCCGGCGGGCGCATTCGATTTGGGAGAATTTAAACTTGACCCGCAGGCCTGAATTGATGATACTTTAGTAAAAATAACACAAATAATCACGAATTGCATATTAGTCCACCTTAAGTCACTGACGACCATAGAATTTTATCTTTATTCATTATTCCAATTAGTCTTACTTCTAAATCAATTTTTATATCTTAAGAGATAAACGAATGAAATGAATGTTTCTGTAATTGTAATGCTAAGGTTGATGTAGTTTATTACAACGACATGTTACGTAAGCAAACAAAACCTGACATTTAAAAAATACCTGCATTATAACAACGCTAATATGATTATGTGTAATTATTAAAGGAAAACTGACACTCTAGCCAAGATTAGTAGAGTGGGAGTCCATATTATTGCTGAGGGGTGATGTGAGTGTCATAAGCGGCAGGCTTCCCAATCTGGGCAGTCGCTGGCGCATCGAGGCACACTTCTAGCCCCCAACGAAAGGGCAGCGGATGCCATAAACAGACTGCTTCCCAAGTTTGGTGGACCCGAGAAGGAAGTCCCACATCTTTATGATAAAATAGTACGATTTATTGCCTTAAACCGGGTGGCCTTTTTTATATATCAAGGGAAATGCCTTATGCATACCGCCGTTACCGAGGCAAGGGTAGGTAATGAAGGACTATAGTCGACGCATTTTAAACTGAGACGTCGGGCAATAAATGTCACTGACAGTAGGAATGTGCACGCAATGCAACCCGTTATCGATACTTAGCTTTATGAATACGATCTATACAGTTTCTCTATGATTACGTCGAAACAAACATTTTATCTTACAAATTACAAACTTTTAATTTCAGATAGCGAAAAATTATTCCTATATATTACTTAACATAATTTAGCATATCGATCGTACCTATTCCGTTATCGATATGCACTTCTACAATTCTTACGCACTTCACTACACCTCTCCTTAAGACCTCGTAAGTGCGAGCGAGACAGACAGATAAATATGATTTATGAAGCCTCAGTTCATAATGCGTCGACTATAGCAACGACTAAAATCTCACGATGTTCCATTATTGCCGCTTATAGCAGGGCTAGGGGAATGCTCTCACTCACAACTGCGTTCCCAGCAGCGGTGGCCACCAATCGGGTCCACCTATCCAGGCAAGGCACTCCGGAACACGAACGTACCCTACACGGACCACGGACAAGGAGAACCAAGAAAGCAACAACGGCCAATGGTTGGCCTAAATTGTACAATAAACCAGTTGGTTTAAATTCAAAATACTACAGTAGCAACATTAAGAAATGTCGTGTAATCAGTGTTTCCAGATCAAAAATTTTACCCAAGTTTAAGTAAAAAGATATATATATATATATATATATATATATATTGGGGAAACTTTACAGAAATTAAATATGTGTTGAAAATATCATTTGTATAAGTGCTAGATAAATAAAATGTACCTTATTATGTGGGTTGTGAAAACGAATACTTCGCGGACTCCCTTTATTTTATTCGGAATATTAATTTCTATATTATTACAGACACAAGTTTTGTTTAACCATAAAACAAAATATTATCAGCCGTAGAAGGCGACTGACTTTTCATACTACCAATAGATTAAAAAATAGAACACAATAAGGTATCCCCGGGGAGTGAAGAGCGGGGGTGGCCATGCGTAAGCGCTTATTGGCTCTCCAGTCGTACTCTTCCCCTCGCACCGACACGACACCCCGCTCGCTCCAGGTGTACAGTTGCTTTTTAAATGTTATATGTTAATGGACAGTTGTTTTCTGATAAGGTCGAGTTTGTTTTTTATTGACTGTTATTGTTTGTTTTTATTTTATTAAGTTGTGTTGTATTTACAAGTTGTATTGTGTTGTATTTTTATTTTATTAGTTTATTTGTGGTTTTAAACAGTGAATATGCCTAGAATATATACTGTTTTGAGAAAACAGGCACGTAAAATGGTATATGACTGTATGTGTTTTTTAAAGAGAGAAACTAATGGATTAATTGATTCTTTGAAACAAAATAAAAGTCAAATTGGCGAAGCTACGAATATGTTACTCAGTCACTCGGACTGTGGATTTAAACCAGATAAATCAAACTGTACAGCTTATTAAGACGATAAATATGAAATTAAATAGCGTAATCAGTGATTTAAGTAAAATCCAAAACATAAAATCAGAGGCCACAAAAACATCAATTGCAACGGTAAGGAACATTTCTACTCAAGTAATAGTTCCGATTTGATCGCAGTGTTCAGAACACCTGGCAAAAACGTAGAACAAAACCGGTTATCAATATTGATAATTTCGGAAAAGGAGTTTTAAAGAAATTTATACACAATTTTCACAAAACAAACAACGAACTTCCCACACTAGCAATGCTGAAAAGTAAACTAGAGCAAGACATCAATTTCCAAGGCCTTGAACGAAGTGTTCGGCGAATCATCAAGGATTTAGGGTTTCGCTGGAAAACTACTGGTAACAACAGTTATTGATAGAGACTTCAAATGTACGTTTACAACGAATCGAATATTTACGCAAAATCAAACAATATCAATCAATATTGTATATACGGATGAATCATACGTAGATTCGTCACACTCTACTCCAAAATCCTGGACCGATGGTACTATTAAGGGCATAAAAACCTCGCACCAACCTCAAATTAGAAAAAAGCGGACATACAGGCTTGGCTCACAGAAAAAGGTATACAGTATGACGCTACATTTCTAAAGCCCCAGTTGTACAATTTAATAAAAGCTATCGAGGAAACATTTAAAACATTTTCCATAGACGGAAACCTAACGGAAGAAAATCACCAAGTTCTAAGACTACCGCCACCTGACTACCGTCTGGGTGGTAACCCAGACCTCAATCGCATTGAAATGGCATGGACCGCATATATATAATATATAGCAAGGAAAAATGTAAAATGGAATATTAAAACGTGTATAGAGCTTATTAAGGAAAAAGTTTCACTAATGTGTGACCGGGATTGGGATATGTTATGCAAGAAGGTGAAGGATATTGAAGAACAATATGCAAAGGGTGACTATGTTGGAGCCAAGCTTACAGAGGAATTTGTTATTCGCATCACTCAAGACAATTCCGAAGATGGCTTTAACGATTCTGATGATGACAGTGCTAACGACGACCGAAGCAGCCCTGAGCATGGGCCCTTTTCAAGCAAAAGGCCTTGTACGGGCCAGGCATATGACAATTTAGTGGAAGGCGCGCTACCGTTACCAGACTCAGATAATTTTTTTTTTTTGTGTAAAGTGGTACACTGTAATGTACATTCCGTACATTTGTTACTAATAAAAAGAACTACTAACTTCCGCAGGCAACTTCGCTCGCGTAAAAATAGTAATCATCCAGACTATAATCTATGTCCGTGCTAAATTTCATCCATACAAACATCGAAACTATAACACTTTATTCGTAATCAATTTGTAGAAATGATTGCGTTCGCAACAGTACCCGTGCGCAGCTGTCCCCTCCACGTTTCATTCACCGCTAGACTTATATGCCGCGACTTATAACCGCGGAGTGGGGGGAGTGAAGACTCAAGTCTGAGTACAGTATCGAGTCAACCACAGTTTAGTGCCAAAGTTTAAATTAAGTCCAGTTCCTAGAAGGCTTGATTTATGGTATAAGTTGCTCTTGCTATTTAATAATAAATTTAATTTTATATTATAAAAAAATAGTGCGAACTTCTTTCTTTTGAGTTAATTAGACTTAATGGCTCTGGTTGTTACATTCGGATTTAAATATCATGTTTTTTTTTAATATTTAGGGTTTCTATAATGTGTTGCGTAAAATTGAAAAAGTAAATTGTAGGGACGTTACAAATAGATCATCTGGAAACTTTACTTGTCATGTTAATTGTACATCTTTCTGTCTCTGTCAGTGTGTAGAATATAAATAAATCAATTTGTTTAATTGTATTAACTGTTAACACTAAATATTTATTTATTAGATATCTATGTTTTTATCTATTTATGTATTAAAATATTTTTCACATTTAAACTATTACCTCCATATAAACGATGTTCTCTAGATTAAATTGATGTCCATATAAATTACATTCAAAATTTTCTACACACAGGTATAGTTAATACTTTTTAACAATGATTACAAATGTAAACAATGTACATGCCATTGAATAAGTGGAAGCAATTTGGGCGTGGTAATATTATGCACATGATAAAAAAGTTATTGTGAAAGTGAATATAGTGAAGATGAAAGGAACACTTAAGGTGCTGATGTTGAAGCACCTTGTGGTGCGAGTGCGAAGGTTTATCCATACATCCGTGGAATTTATTTCGCCAGCTGTTTTCTTCATAATTCTCTACATCTTCAAGGATAACATAAATGAACCGAAACCATCACATATACAGGATGAGGCCAATATATATAACCCTGTAAGTAAATATAAAATATTATTTTTGTATATTAATTTACTTTTTCTATTGAGTATTATTATTTTTATAGTTTATATGTTGTAATTATGGAAATTACCTTGATTGAAGAAAATAGAAAGTCTTGTGATAACGTTTAAAGGTGAAGTCATAAATTAAATGTAGGTATAACCACTTTAGAATTATAAATAATTTGATAACAGAGAATAGTTATGAGAGAAAGGTACCACTACCATGTAACACTGTTATGTTTCATCTGAGATCAATAGAATTATTGAAATAAAATAAGTGAAGTGAAATTCTGTCTGTCTGTAATTTTATTGCCTTAATTATCTGTAAAAAGAAACTTATTAGTGTTAGGGTTCAAGCTGCCATATGCTTGATTCTAAGACTGACATTAATACTTCTGGCCCATGCCAACTTAATGAAATGCTATATAAACTACAATATATATACATACACACACAAATATATATATATATATATATGTATCAACATATTTTTTGTGTCACTATGTAACTACTAACTATTTTTTATAATTAATGCCATCATAGATATTTTATAAATAAAAAAAAGTAAACAGGCTATATATATATATATATATATATATATATATAAATCCATAAGGGCATAAGCCTCCTCTCTAGAGAGGCTGTTAGGCTTGAAGATTGGGGCTGCTTTTCCGGACATGGTGTTGTACCTGTTAAGTAAATTGTAGGCAACATGGATAAATTCCAGTACTAGAATATTTTACAGGCAACTATGTTACTCTATGCAGAGGAAAATTAACCCATTCAGAGATTTGATGGTTTCGACTTTCCAACAAGACATTGATCTAAAACATGCAGCAACACAGGTTAAAGACTTTCTATTGAGCCAATCAGTAACCGACTTAGATTGACCCTAGACATCAACACTCTTAAAAATTTAATTTTACAACAACAAACTAACAACAAATTAATCTCTTCAATACCAAAGCAATGTCGGGTTATTATTGCTGCTAAAGGACATGCAACAAAATATTGATAAAATCGCATAATGTCTTTCAAATATTTAAGCCTACAATTAATTATAATAAACTTCATTTTAATATTTCGTACATTTGTTTTTTCTTATTTAATTAGGTAGCCTTTAATTAGTTGGCTATAACTTTATTCAATTTATACAGCTTGTAATATAGTCGAACCAAGTAAAAATTTAGGTTGTCGCAATATTATGCAAAATATTTTTAATATTTCACTAACAATGCCTACACTGATTTAAATATTGTTGCAAGTACCTATTGTATTAAAAATATAAATAAAAAATCTAAAATATTTAAAAAAATTGTATCCCTTGAACACTCAAAGGATATTACTATAATTGTGTGATCATCACTGTATATTTTTATCCTCATCATAGCAATGGTTGGCATTCCATCAATGCATTTTATACGAAGCTTTCTGCCATGCACTACTCTGTGGAATGAACTTATATGAAGAAAAGAGCCTTTATCCTTCTTAAAGGCCGGCAGTGTACCTGCAACTCCTCTGGTATTATAGATGTTCATGGGTGGCAGTAATCACTTACCACCAGGAGAGCTGCTTGCTCGTTTGCCACCTATTTTATAAAAACAATACAAATATAAAAAAAATATTACAAATTTTCAACATTAGATACATACATATAAGATTCAGATTATTAAAATATCAGATTGCCATACATAACTGCACTTGCCAACTGTGAATAATTTCTTCATGTCCTTTGGCATTTTGCCATTGTTGCTATATTGTATTACATCATTCACAAGTCCTGTTGCCAAATAAAATTCATTGCTCTTTTAAATGCATAGTGCCAAAATAAATATCTGTTTATATTTCATTCCTATTACTTCTTAATTCTACTACAATATTATAAATCTGAAAGTTAGTATGTTTGGATCTTTGTTACTTAATCATGCAAAAAAGGCTGATCAGATTTGAATGAAATAAAGAACACAGATAGTTTAAGTTTATTAACATTATTTTTATTATAATGGTTACATTTAATGATGATGAAAATTAAATACTCAGGGCCATAAGCTGAAAGTGACAGGAATTCATTTGAGCACTACTTGCATTTCATACGGTCAGCTTTATGTCGGTTGGTCAAGAGATCTGATGCAAAATAAAAATTAATACAACGTCCATCTCACACATTTTTCATTTCTCCCTGGGCCCAATGGTGGAGTCCACACAGACGAAGTTTAGGGCAGATGCTAGTTTTTATATATCAGATCCCCACAGGCACATTAAGCCGTACCTACAAATAGCTCAGCTTGCATGGGAAAACGCTAAAGCTTTTACGGAATACCAGCATGAAGGAATAACTACACAAATGGCAACACATTATGATTCCTTATCAAGGATGGGAGATGAAAGATGATTATCTTGTCCATTTCGCCCACTGCAATATCTTCTGCTGGTGTGGGTGGTTGGTGGTGTTGCAGTATGCAGAAGTCACATCACCAGGTAAACTGTGTGCTCCTTCGTCATAATCCCTAATTTCACAAAAAATACCAAGGTTTACTAGTGTTACAAAGTGTGGATTCTTTTTAACTTGAAAATGAATATAGCCATCTATCATGTAGATTTTTTTTATAGAAGGTAGTGTATACTGTACCGCTATGAGAGGCTTACCTGATGTTAAGTTCATCACTGCCATTCATGAACATCCACAACACCTGCAACAGGCAATGCACTTACAACTTGTGCATAGCAATTGTGGTCCCAAAACTACTACTACTGGATTAATCGTTATTAATAATTTTATTATACAACACGGTCTAACCATCATCCAATGGAAGATCCACAATGCAGCTAGTTTATAGCTGGGGTATGATAGAGTCAATTCGACCAAGGAATGACCAAGGTGGCGTACCTTATCAGCATAAAACACTGCTGTATGTATGATAAGTAGGGCGAACTGGAGACCAAATATAAGGAAATGAGGCATTCCATATCAGTCCTTAGGGGGTCATTGATCCTTGATGAGGATGACCGGTGTTTTTGGGTTGCAGTCTTCACCTGATGCCAGGTGACGACTGCAACCCAAAAACACCGGTTAAACACCTTCTGTCGCCCATACATAAAAAGAAACATGTTTTTATATCAGCAGTTCGTTTTAATTAATTTATGTCAGTATCGATTCTACTTACGAGCTCACCGTTCACTGAGCTGTTGAAACTTAGCGATAATAGGAGACAAAAACACTGTCACTTGCGCAACTCGACTGTATACAATTACTAAGAAGGTCGCATAAAGGAAGTATTGTGAATTTATTTTTTAAATATTTCGCTATGTTTTGTAATTTTAGCACTTCTTATTAAGTCCCCTCTAAGAAAGTTCCAAAAATTACGAGTATATATCGCAGATCGTAACGATTGTAGTTTTTAATAATGAACTGGTTTTTGTATTAAATTTCTATAATCTTTTAATAAATGCTCTTACATTCAAAGGCCGCTTACAATTTGACATGCAAAATCATTCAATGAATCTATATATTCTAGAACAACCATTTATGTTAATAATACCTCATGGTTTAATGATAAATATGTTGTAAATTATTTAAGTGATAATCTACATAATAATCTAATTATATTGAATAAATCTTCCATAATTTCTAATGACGGCAAAAAAAAATCCAACCACTAATTGAAATTACGAAATAGCTTATAATTATGTAGTAATAAATAGGCATACATAGGATTATGTAGTCGTTGATAGAACTAGTATAGTCTATGGAAGTATTTACCAATACAGATTTACGGAAAACTCCCATAATGTGACAATCTGTGAATATGAGTTATGTTATAGATTATGTTTGAGTGGCCCTTACAACCGCTTACAACGATTCCGTACGTACCCGTGTTTTAGTTTAGAGCAAACATTCCGCTCCAAATCATATTATCTATAACATGTCTGAACACACTTTTTACCTTTGCCTACAATTTGTATTTATTTTATTTGTCCTACGGTTTTTAATGAATACGTTTTAGTGACGCGTTCATTAATTGTTTATTCGCAAATATCCACCATTATGTTACTAATGACCACATAATAATCATCTCATAATTGGCAAAGAAACTATACATATATAATTACTTGTCCTGACTGACTGTTTCATCAACACAGAGCCTAAATCGCTAGGGCTAAAACTTTGAAATTTTGACAGTTGATGCCTTTTATGTTGTAAGCATCCACTAAGGAAGGATTTTCAGAAATTTCATTCCTAAGGGAGTAAAATAGGGGTTGAAAGTTTATATGGGAAGTTTGTCACTTATGAAGGAAAGAGCATGAAATTCAATATGAAAGATTCTTAGATAAAGTTTAGCAAAACTGCACTACCACACGTTTACATCTAAGCCCGATAGATGCACTGTTTCTGAATTTTTTTTTTTTTTTTTTCGGGCTGAAGGCCACTGTTAGCCCGAGGGCTTTTACAGTTTCACCGGGTTGAGAGGTGACCGAGCGCTAATGGCACTCAGTCGAGACCTCTATATATAGGTAACCAGCACAAGGGCTCCCGAGAGGGAGCCACGGCTTGGACCGTTACCTTGTTTCGCGAGAGCGTCTGACTCGAGGGTGCCCGAGAGGGCCGAACCTCGGCTCGGTCAGTTGCTTCTGACAGAGGATTCTTTAAATTCGCTATGATTATTAGCTATCTGTACCACCACTTCGGAATGCGTGGGCGCTGGAGAAGAAGTGGCGCAAGAAACTCCAGCGACGCTTCTATCTGTATGGACTGGAGAGAACCGACCAGTGACATGGCGGTATCGCGAATATCCTTGTTTGTGACGCCCTCGCCGTCGGCGGGGGCGATGTGAGGGTGCAATGTACGTGTGTTGTGTTTTATGAAGGGCTTCACGTCACGTCGTCGGGGTCATCGAGAGCGTGCCTCGGTCTCCTTCGGACGCGGGTGACTCTGTGATTCGCGATGGGATTGTAAGTGGCGGCACTTACAATCAAGGGGTTAGAGTGTGTGACGGCAGAGTCGAAATATCGGCGGGATGTTTCTGAATCGCGCAAAGATTTCGTTCGCGGCTTTTAGATTTTTTGTCTACTCACGACCTTAGAGCATTATTTTAACATACATTACATTTACGTATCGGAAGCTGCGGACAACAACTAGTACGATAAAATTGGTTATAATGTACCAGAACAAAGATAACAATAATATCAATGAAGTTTATTGTTTTCTCTCATAAATTAAGATAAATTACTAATTATTCTAAAGTACAGATTTCACAGTGATAAAACAGTATTTGTGAGAGACTGGTGATATTATATATATACTATATGGCGACACAAGGATGCCCTGTATGCTATGTATAGATGTGGCCATCCATAAATCTGCATTAAATGATAATCATTCATCTGAATGAGAGGGAATATAGACCAGCAGAATATATTACCTCGTAAATAAGATTGCCACACTTATTATCCAGCCATATACAAAAGGTGCATTAAACGACTGAGTGAAGCTAAATTACGTGAGGCAATATATATACCTAGTCCGGCCATAAGTTCTGTTACAAATGAAAATGCATTTTTTTTAAATTAAGTAATGTAATATTATTTAAATTTATACTTAAATATTAGTTAGTCTGAGCAAATAATAAAAAAATATTCTATTCGAAAGGTTTGCCCCTTTGGCTTTTATAGAGGCCTTTAATCTGTTTGGCCACGGATCTATGGATTTACGCACTGATTCCAAGATAAATTTCGCCACTGCTTGCTCCAAAGATTTTTTAAGAGACTCAAACTCGCCGTGTCGTTTAGAGCAGGCCATGTCCTCTCAAACTGACCATAATTTGAAGTCTAAAGGGTTGAGGTTTGGACTAGATGAGGGCCAGTCTTCAGCTCTTATAAAGTCTGGAACGTTGGTTTCAAGCCAGGCTTGGGTAGTTCGTGCCTTGTGACCAGGTTGGCTGAACTTTCACTCCTTTTTCACAAAAATGTAGTTTTGTGACTCCTTGATAAGGCACGCCGCACCAAACCATCACTGACGCAGGATGATGACCACGTTGTACCTTCCTACCACTGGAGCAGTTTCTTTAGAACTGTGAGCGTAGACTTTATCATTTTGCTTCTGTTTTTCAATCGAAAATTTTTTTCATCGGTAAAGAGGATATTTCTGTGCCTTACACATGCGAATCGCGACAGAAGGCGTTTTTATCGGTCCATTCTCTTTAATTGCAAAGATTGATTTAGAGCATGTCCTGTATATCGACGATAAGTACCGAACTTCAGGTCTTGTTTTATAATACGCGACAGAGTCTTAGCGGGAATCTTCATTTCTCGCGATAAGATTTTTTGCTTCCTAATGGGGTTTCGACGAATTCTGGCTTTAACAGCATTAACAGCCTTTTTAACAGCTAGCGACCGCCCTGATCTATTTCGGTGTTCAACAGAGAAAGTGTTGTTGTATCTGTTGATAGTACGATATACGAACATACGGCTGATACCAAGGTTTTGAAGTGTCTGGAATATGACCGACGGCTCCATACCTACTTTGTGCATGGCAATCACTGCAATCCTATTTACTTTAACACCTCATTCCATATTCTAATTTGATAATGAACACGAAAAAATATATGAAATGGCGCAAAATCAAAAGAAGTTTTTAAAATAATATACGAGTTCCAAATTCAAAATAATTAAAATGATGAAAAAAAGAAAAGTTTTCATGTAATAATATTTATGGCCAGACTAGTTTTAAATAAAAATTAAATGCAGTTCGTTGCTAAGCGCATCGTTTGAGAAAAGCTGGTACAACTTGATTATTTCTTTTTAATGTCGTAATAGTCTGAATTTGTTTTTTATGGATATTTTGCCCAAAATATTGGCCAATTCGGAATTTTTGTAAGAAAGCACTATTAGAAGATTGGATAATTTTCACAAGTTTCCAAAACGATCACAAACAAATTTATTGAAATTTGGACAGTACAACTGTCGGGTCGGCTAGTTTGAAATAAATGTTAAAGATGCACTCGGGACACCACGGTTTTGCCCTATAATCAATCAAAAATCAAAAAACATACGATTTCCTCAGTTCTAGTCATCTCCACTAACTTAATACAACTCTTCGAGTCAGACGCTGTAGCGAAACAGGGTGACGGTTCAAGCCGAGGCTGCCTCACGGGATCCCTTCGGGAGGTCTGACGACAGCGCCATAAGCGCTCGGTCACCTCCCAACCCGGTAAAACTGTAAAAGCCCTCGGACTAACAGCGGTCATCAGCTCAAAATAAAGAAAGAAATTAACTATTATCATGGCGGGCACGTGGTGTTGTGTTTAGAGCTAGGTAGGAGGGTAGATGAGGAACAATATTTGTGCAATACTAATTGTTGGTTTTCGAGGTTGGGTGTGTTATGTGTATGTCCCGTGTCCATTAGACTGCATTTGAACATTGCTCCTATCTTATTGTACATGCATTACATCGGAATAGAGCAGGAGACGAGTGTGTGCCTCCTCTGCGTTTATCTATTCTCCGCAGTTGATGTCATCTAGCAATAACCAAAATATATCGCCATCGTCGACATCAGTATCCTTTTCAAGAGGACTTTATATATAATTATCGTGTTTAACTGTGAATTTCTTATAAAGGTCATCGTCATAACTTTATAAAGAAAGCTTATAAAGTCATGGCAACAATTAAATTGTTTTTTATTTTATTGTATTCAGGGTGACAAAGAAGCATACAGTTCACGTGATGTTATGTGATTTCTGTGGCCCAGGACACCGATATTCAACCTTGATAAGAAATAACGCAGATGCGTCGTGCGAACACGTATGTACGTGTGAGGACTGAGATGGAATGATTTGTACAAATAAGAGTCTCCCTACACTCACCAGCGTTATGCTGCTATTTTACGGTGGTATTCCTTAAGGATGTCCGTTCTAGCCAACCTTGTCATGCTGCAGTCTGAAAAGAAACTGCACGTTGATACAACACTGTCTCTGCAGATGTCTCTTCCACTGTCGGTTAATTATTCACGCAGCTCACTTAATTCTTTTGTTCTCTTCCAGGAGCCTTTATTCCTACACAGCATCAACCCGCCCCGACTGGTGTTCTACACGCCGGACACTGAGCTCACGAGGTCACTTATGGACAAGGTCGGTGGTAAACTGGATATCGTACGGCTCAATCACTTCCCGGGTAAGTCTTGATCATTCGTAACTTTTTTTTTATATATTTTTTAGAAGACTGGTACGAGAACACCACATAAAGGCGTCTGATTCTAATTAATATGGTAAATTACACTTGCCCTTCTTTGTTAAATGTCTAATTATATATTTATGTATATAATGCATTGCTATTAATATGTAAATATATTATATTATATAGTAGTGTATATATATATATATATTTACTTTTATATATATGATATGTTATTTTAATTTTTATTAGTAGAATTATTTGAAATTAATTATTTTAATATATTTTTTTAGTTTCATGCTTTTTTTCTTTTTTTTACAATGTAGACACTACACCTACCACAATTTCTCTCCACGCCACGGGTCCACTGGTAAAAAATGTCTGCCCATTTGTGCCCTTTTTGTAAGATGTGACCAATGAAGTTAAAATAAATAAAATATTCATTAAAACCCTAATATTACAAAAAATTGATGTTTTTTTTTGTAATATTAGGGTTGACATCTTGTTTGTCAAACTCATAGTTCACCTGATGATAAGTGATGGCTGTGGCCGACATCTCACCAAAGATTCAAGATGCACAAGCGTTCTCAACTCCGAGAACTGAAGTGGAGCACCTCATTACTACCCTCACCATACGAAACACAGCAGCGTTATCCTGCTATTTCACGGTAATCTATGACGGAAACATGAAGGGTCTGTGATATCTGGCAGCCATACCGTATCTAGTCTCTACCACCTACCTTCGACAGTCTTTCCGTCCGCTCATAATGTGAGCGTCTTTAAGGGAAGAATGAATAGCTTTTTCCTGTTTACATTAAAAAAAAACATAGGTCTATGGCTCATGGACAGGTTAAGCTTTTAGTTTTTACATAAACATCTGTAGTTTTACCATTTCTTCATAGTTTAGTGGAACCTCATAATAAAACTATAGTAGATAGTGTAATAACATTTTATTAATGACAGTATCCTAAAAAAGTAAGTTATTAATGCTTTTCGCGTAGTCCTTTTCAGGTCGAGTCGACCCATTCCCCCAGGAACATGCTGAAGCCTAATTCAGCCATTTTTTAAAATACTTTATATATAGTTTTTGATGTTTCACATATTTTTGTCCCCAGTTGGTCTAATAGGCAAAGGTTACTACTCCATTGCCGACGTCAGTGATCAGGATGAGTACGTCGGTGAAATGGATGACATGCATGCGGTCGTCGTGTTTCAGGTACAGATTTTTTTTTATAAATAAAAAATGGCAAATTATTTATTAGGCCCAAATTCATCCTCAGATCCTTGGGGACTAAGATGGAGTGCCTTGTAACCAGGAGTTAGGACTCCGGTCTATTTCACTCACCATACGAAATAGAAGCCCTAAGCTATTCCGCACTGGTGATGCGTGGTCCTTTCAATTTAACCGGCCTATTCGTATTGTAGCTAGTCTTTAGCTGAGTTATGGTTTTTTTTTTTTTATTTATGCACGAGCGTTTTTTTCCACATGTAAAATAACACCCTCAGGTATACAACGAGTTAAGTACGTTTATTTGCAGCACTTTTAACAAGTCTGTGTAGTGCCCTGGCTTTTTCGGAAGATGGAGTAGCCAGAATACTGTTACTATCGTAAATGTATTAGTGTACAATAGTATCGAATTGCAAATCGATGTAGTGTATACGTTAAAATAAATACTTTTACTGAATACAATACGGTTCAAATTTCTCTGGCAGTTTTGTAAGTACTAACATTACGGTAACCGAGACTACAGCGTTGTTATGAGAATATGAGCTTTATTCGTTTGCTTTGAGGTTCATTTTCCAGTACGTGTGTGATAACTTCCTCGCCTACATTGTTAACAAAGATAATAACCATGGAATAACAATCGATGATGTCCTTGTTACTTATTAGAGTTTGTTATTCTCAGTATTGAGAGTAAAAAAACTCACACACAGTTCACCTGATGGCAAGTGGTTCCTGCGGTCCACGATATCTAAATTCATCCTCGATAAGGAATCATAATGCAGATGCGTTGTTACCTTTGAGGACTGAGATCGAATACCTCGACATCAGTAATAAAGTTTTCCGGATACCTACAGTCACCAGTCGAAACACAGCAACATTATGCTGCCATTTAAAGCTGGTATGCTGTGAGGGCGTCGTCCTATGCCAGTCTAGCTGACCCATTCATTCTGCAGATAGAAACAAACTGCAGTGTAGCTCTAACACTGTCAAATCTTATTATATGTTTTTTTAAACATCCTCTAATTTCAATAATGGAACTCAAGCTCAACGAATCATCTGTAGCGCCAATTGTCTACAGAAGTATCATATGGGCTAGAATGTCACACTATATATAATATATAATTATAAAATTAACGGTAATACACACTATCGCTTGACACTAAGCACGAAAAAGTCCCGTCCCCGCGGTCCCGCACTTTCCGTTTAGGTCACGTCAACCACCGCTAGCTGACAGTGGAAAATGGATCCTATAAAATAAACAATTACTTAGTATGTTTGACTACGTTAAAATTAAACGTCCCCATTGTAATGACACATCTCTATAGAGTTCATTTCAATCCGTCAGTAGTGACTTTCCCATTCGTATACCGAAACAACGCAGCTCGCGTGATAGCAGGCGATTCCGTTAAAAATTCGCGTGGAACTCTACGTGTTAAGGATACCAGCTCACGGACCCCTGAGCTCTGTGTCCGATTAAACTGTAATAGCCGCATAGGCTAACGGCATCAGCATCAACAGAATCTAGACTTGTTAGGAATAGATGGGTGTTTGTGGAATTCAGTCATCACTAACAATTAGGTGAACTTTGTGCTTGCTTGTTTTCTGTAATAATTTTTAGTTTTAATACGCTTACATGACAAATACGCCAAATGATTCAGACGGACGGGAGAGTGTGAAAAATTAATTAAATATCTTATTACAGTCATATCTACATACAACCCAAACTTGTAAGTGTATTAAAAAAAATGTTTATTTTAATATGTTGCCAGTTTCAGAAACGTTCAGTTCGCCATATAGATAAGGTGAACTTTGCGCTTGTTTGATTTCTATAATAGTTTTAGAGTTTTAACATGGAGGTATCCGTAGATAGTCCTTTATTACTGGTGACGAGGCATTCTATCTCAGTCCTCAAGGGTGACAACGCATATACATTATGATTCCTTATCAAGGATGAATGTAGATGTCATGGGTCGTAGGAATCACTCACCATCAGGGGAACTGTGTGCTCGTCTGTTGTTACTCTAGATGTAATAATTAAAAAAAAATATTATTGGAAGGTTCGAATGCGGTGTCAGTAACACGATAACTGTAACAATTTGATAAAGTCAAATTGCATTGTAACATTACTCCGAAATGTCGATCACGTCTGAGTTCTATCGAAGTTACGTTCCTTATCTTTTGATTCGTGGAAATTGAATTGAACAAACAACTACCACGTTATATACTGTACATATAAATTAAACATACAGTTCTTAGATACCATACCGTCGTAATGCAAAAGTTTGTCGGTAGTAAATCTATAAAAACAAAAAATTTCATGGGCTTCACAGTTCACGGTCGCTGGTAAGAAAGTGGTGTTTGTTGTCCTAAAGTCATAGTTAACCCTGAATACTGTATCTTTGTTTTAAATTCACCACAAGTGATAAACCTGCCTTAATAGCCACGATATTACATAATATAAATAGAAATCATGTAAACTAAAAAAAAATAATAAAAATACTAAAACTATAAATAAAAAAACTAGAGCCACATGACACATCAAGTTCCCGCCAAAAAATCTGCAATTTTGTCATAGATTATATATAATAATTCAGAGATAACCTATTCTTTGTTTCTTCTAGATTATTTCCATTATTTTCCGGTTAACCTTACCCGAAAAAAGTCCAAGGCCTCTATTGTAATAGTTAATTATTCCAAATGTTAAAATAATGTTATCAACTATATCATCTATATCTATTTTTTTCCTGTGTCCTTACTATCGCCCCTTCGAAGTCTCCAGCGTTCAGTGGAGGGTAGGGCATTATCGCCCCCATTGGAACCCTATGATCTATAGTGCATTAGCACTAAAAGATGACGTACATAAATGGGAGAAAAACTTTCAGATGGTGAAAGACACGTTGCATTTTGAAAATAACTGCAGCCTGACTGGTTGGAATAGCTCCACCGATGAACGACCGTTGATTTTTGCACGGCGTGTTTTTTAAATTATTATATTGAGAGTAACAAACGAGCACACAGTTCACCTGATGGCGCATTCATCCTTGACAAGGAATCATAATGCAGATGCGTTGTCTGTCACCCTTGAGGACTGAGATGGTATGCCTCGTTACCAGTAATAAAGGTTTCCTGATCGCTGCCCTCACCAGACGAAACACAGCAATATTATGCTGCCATTTTACGCTGGTATCCTGTGACGCTGTGTACCCGGTCGAGTTGACCCATTCATTCTGCACCTGCAAACTGTACATATCTGTGTGATTGTTCAACGCATATGGTCTTATGCGTCATAGTTGCATTCTGTTACCGCTTGGATGAAATGGCTTTTGTTCGCGTTAGCAAATGAATGTTATGACAGTTTATACACGGGGTTGCCATTCGAGACTTATTTTCCCATCGATTATCGGTTTTACAAGCCGGCCCATTGTTACTTTAATATTTTAACAGTGCTAACTGCAACATGAACTGTCGCATGTCTCCACCCGCCACAGAATACCAGCGTGATTTTTTTAATTGTATTACGGTGACAAACGAGCACACAGTTCACCTGATGGTAAGTAATTCATGCGACCCATTACACCCACATAAATCTTCGATAAGGAATCATAATGGAGATACATTCCTGAGGACTAAGAATTAAATGCCTCGTCACCAGTACTAAGGGCGGAGACCTACGTTGCTACACTCATCAAACGAAACAGCAGCGTTCTTTATACGGGAGGACTTTCTGTGAGGACAGCGCACGTCCGCGTTGAGGCGACCCATTGATACTGCGGCTAGAAACCAACTGTGGCGTGTATCTGCAATTAAAAACGCTGATCTGCTACGTATGGTGGCAACACATGCGCTTATAGATTATTTGTTTAGGGTGTAGATGTAGATCGTTAGTTCCCATAGTGGTCCAGGTGAAACCCCAGGGATCCACGGGAACGAGAACGGAGACTACGTTGACGTGAAAAAAAAATGGGGCTTCACAATTCATTAGCAGGGGTATACAAAAATTTATTTGCTTTCGATAGTGAAGAACTAAAATGTTGGCTTCACTTCACCTATCAATGTAGGCAGGTAATATTTTAAGAGGCTCAGCGACTGTTACTTGTAAAAACTTGCATATTCCACATTTTTTGACGAGTTTTGGGTATATGTATATGGTAGAAATGTAGCCGCAGGGGGTCCACCGGATCCAGCTAAAATTTGAAAGTGGTCTATCAGAAAAAGTCTAGGAACCTCTGATGTAGATGGATAAAGGCTGCTGTTATCACTTATATAGATGGACCGTGCGCTCGTTTGTTAACCCAATATTATTTTAAAAAAACGTTTGTTTACTGGTTCTTTGAAATATATTAAATCACAATGGCAATCTGCGACAAGGTCTTGGAAGGGGACTGGTTAGGGGCTAAAATTAAGATAATGGCGTGGGTTAATGTAATGAGAGATAGCAAGCGTTTTCTAGTTGTCACCCGAAACCTTCAAATAACAAAACCCGATAGCCAATGAATCCGTTACATAACTCATTAAAACAAGTCATAACAATTGTTATGACTTCAAAATATACCCTAGGGGAAGGCAGATTTATTAGAAATTTTTACCCATTACAAATCCCTAGGTGGACACTCTATGCTCCGGGGTGGCCTACAGAACTCACCGGTGCACCTCTACACTGATCCACGTACCATGGAAGGCCTCGCCCCCAGCACCGTTGCTGGACTACGGCAATACGGGACCACTCGGTGCTACCAGGGTTCACTTCAATGGACGACCAGAACCTCCATCCTGATCGATCCCGCAGTCCACTTTCGGTCGCCTCATGAGATGATACCTTAGCCCCACTCTGTAAGCTCATGACAATAGTACAGTAGAATTTTACTAAACAATGAACAACATTAGTGATACGAAAATTGTTGCTATTTGGATATTCGTGTGTTATATATATGTCCGTCTCTCTCACACCGTACAAGGCCAGGGAAGCGCGCGACGAATGAGTGCTTTTGTTTTTTCGTTAATGTTTCTTATATATTCTGAACAAGTTCAAAAATATCTTTTTAAAAGCAAAATAAATGGCACTCAATACACGATATACGAATAGCTCGTAGAACCGATACCCGATAGGGGAAAAAAGTTATTTGAATGGCAACCTCGTATTGGCCGTCGCGGCGTAGGGCAACACCTAATAGATGAAGTGACGGTACCTTTGCAAGTCTGTGAAAAGTCGACGGATGGCCACCTTTGGCTCAGGATCGTACTCTTTGGCTGTCTGTAGGGGAGACCTATGTCCATCTTTGGGCTTGATGGACTAAATTTAACAATTGGATTAAATAAATATTGTACATTTATCACTTGTTGGTTTTTAGTATAATGATAATTACAAATACACAATTAAAGCTTCTATTTGAACGGAGCAAAAATGACATTTTGTTTTAGTTTTTTAATATTACGGGTGGCGAAGGTGGCACACATTCCACTTGATGGTAAGCTATGACATTGCTCCATGACGCCTGCATTCATAGTGAACCAAGATCCAAGGGGCACTGCGTTTTAACCCCTGAGGACTGTGAAGGAATGCTTCGATACCAGTAATTGTATCTCACTATATACTATTTCTTTTCTCACCTGAAGGTAAACGATTACCGCCGCCCATGGACAGATGCGCTGCTGGCCTTTAAGTAGCCTACACCTTTTCTTGAAGGTCCCTAAGTTGTGTCGGTTTGGAAACACCGCTGGTGACAGCTGATTCCACAGAGTGGTTGTGCGCGGCAGGAAATGACGCGTAAATCGCACAGTGGTGGATTGCCAACCATTGAGATGATGACAATGAAATTGCGTGATCGCTTTTGCCAATATAATATATCTTACCCGGTCGATGAAATCCGGTAACATGTAGAAAGATGTCGCCGTCGTAGATCCGGAGAACAGCAATATATCACAACTTTTTATAAACAAGTATTTAATGCTATCTAATCAGCAGTGGTTTCTCTTATCAGAACATGACGGGAATTGGGCCGAAACAGCTGAGCTACACGATCCGAATGAACTCCAACTTCATGACCCACATCGTCAAACCCCTGGATGGCGGAATGGGACCACATCAGAGATTCGGTAAGTTAACTTTCGAGGTTTTAACTGTGCTAGTTTCTTGCTCTACACGCTTAGACACGTGAATGGTACGGCTCGACCATTGAAGGATAATGCCCTTGTGTGATGATTTGTTTCGTTTGATGTAGATGATTCTATTGACTCAATTACAGATAACGAGACATTGGATCGTTGCTGTGAACACGCACGTGCATCTTGAATCTTTGTTGAGTATGGATTAAGATATCATGGGCTACAGTTGTCACTTACGAGTATCATCACGTGAACTATGTGATCCAAAAAAAAAATATTATATCCAAAGGGAAGTGGTTTCCATGAGAAAAGAGGTCAGTCTTCCGCAGACATACCGTTCTAATATATAATAATTAGATTAAACCATTATTCCATTAAGCGTAATGCTGTACAGCTCCATGTACATTCAAAAACACCAACATTTAAAAAAAAAATCGTTTACCGCCAAGAGATTAACGCCTAATTATTAATGACATTAAACATGGCGGTACTCTCATCTCGATCCAGAGATCATTAACAGTAATAAGGGTATGACGAGGCACCGTATTTCTTGAGAATGACGATGCATTCGCATTATGATTCCTTATCGAAGATGAGTGTGGCCATGGGCCGCAGAGATCACTTAATTCTGGACAAAGAGTAATATTTTTGGATTCTTCGCTTTATTTTAATATCATTATCACCAAGGACTGGCTAGTCCTTGGTGTTAATGATATTTGTAAAAAAAAAAAAAAATTAAATTAAAAAACCATTACAAAATCAATCATATCAAAAAATTCTAATTATTACAAACATTGATGATATTCGATATAATGTCATAATTACTAAAAATCATGTACAAAGTATTTTGTGTTTAGATATTGTTGGGGTGGCTGGCTGCACGCGATCTTCGTCTTATGTTTTTAGCTTCAATAAAAAAAAATCAATGTTTTCAATCAATATGCCAAAATGTTACAATGATCTATGTTGTCTGTGGTTCCAGGGACTATGTACGGGTCCTTCATGCGTCTGCAATGGGCGATTGACACCAGTTACCTAGAGTCGATCATAGGCTTTGATGTCAAACAAGTGAGTATAATTTACGTCACGTTCATAAATTTAAGGTTTAATAAAAAACAATTAAATATAATACATATTTTTATATTTTTTATCTTTATGTTGCACCACCATACAATAATAAAGCAGTACGTAGAATGCAGTTTATAAAATTCCTTTGTGAATTTACTCGTAACTGCACTCTGTACTTTTTTTTCCCTGATAGATTATCCGGCCCTCGACATACGGATACTTTTGACTTTAGTTTTACAAGAAAAGAAAAAAATACAAATGTGGGCAACAAAATGTCTAGTCTACACCCCTTCTATTATTGAAAAAACCAAGAAAACATCTGATAGTATTTTTTTTTAAAGATTGCTAACAGTGTTAAGCTTATGGAATCTAAATCTATTATTAAATGTTCGTGGCAGGAAATGGTTCACTGGAACTGAAATGGAATAGACGAATGGCGAAATTGAATCTACGACCTTAAGTTTTACAGACCGTACCCACAACCGTGAGGCGATTGACACATCATATATATAATTTAGTTTAAGATCGACGTGAAAAAACGTCGTAATATGGTCTTGTGGATCGGAGATCGCCTTATAAGTACACCGGCGTGTAGCCGTGCTCGAAAAGAACCGCGCCAGGCTCTACTGGGACCGGCCCATCATCACGGACAGGACTATTCTTACGAATAAGCCTGACATCGTGTTGATGGACCGGGCACAGTCAAGGATATTTTTGGTCGTGAAAGCCGAAACAGATAAAAAATCAAAATACCTGGCACGCGAGGTGGCCGACATGTGGGGTGGTATGCCGATCGAAATTATTCCTATAGTCGCATCTGCAAACTGGTTAATCCCAACCAGCCTCTCGAAGCATATGAGGCGACTGGGGCTCTGGGACGGGCAGCTCCGGGCTCAAATCAAGAAGGTGGTGCTCCTTGACACCGCTCGTGTAGTCCGCAAGTTTCTTTCCCTTTCGCCCTAATCCTCGACAATTTGGTCTCTCCTGTCGAGGTAACCCCGTCTGGTTGGTCTTTATATATGTATTATATTATATTGTATATATTTGTTTCATTATGTGCTTATAGTGTTTTATTTATTTATTCTATTGACCAACCAGGCGGAGACCGAAAAAAAAGATATCCCCAAAAAATAATAATGCAGATCCGGTGTCACCTCGAGAACTAAGGAATGTCTAGTCACCGGTAATAACGTTACCGTTTTTTTGATAGGATGGTTTTTTTTCTGGGTCCACCATTCCCACAGGTGGTATATATATTCTATTAAATCAATATTTTAATTTCAGAGGGTGACATTGCAAGAATTTCCCTACGTGTCTGAACGGAGTGGAAATATGGTTATTGAGATTTTGGGCGAGGTGTTCATGGTGCTCTGCTGGTTCTCTCTACTTCTGGTCTTCGTGTTCCTCATGACCCGGCTGCTGGAAGAACGTAGCACGGGTATTGAGGTGTGTATTCTGAATTTGATGATCGGCAATCGACACATAGCTCACCTGGTCATCTCCCACTTTACTGATACGGGCAGTGGTTTGACAGTGGTGGAGCTACACTGCAGTTTGTTTCTAGCTACAGAATTAATGGGTCAGCTCGACCGGAGTAGGACCACGCCCAGATAGCAGCACAATGCTGCTGTGTTTTGTATGGTGGTTGGTGTAGGGATCGGAGACCTGTATAACTGATGAAGAGGAATTCCATCTCAGTCGTAAAGGGCCACACACCGAATCTCAATGCATCTGCATTATGATTCCCTGTCAAGGATGAATGTAGATGTCATGGACCGCAGGAATCACTTGCCATCAGGTGAACTGTGTGCTCGTTTCGGTTACTCTCAATGTAATAAAAAAAGGTTTAATGAGCCAGTATGTTTAATCCTACCATCTATGGTTAGATCGCCACTTACTTTCAGGTTGGATAGTAGCCAAGCACTGACCAGCTGTTATCAAAAAGAACACAATATTTTTCCTCGTTTGATAATCGAATCCAGTACCAGCGAGCAGCTGGGCACGGGTACTCGGACCGCCATGCACGGCGACGTGGCCATCGTTCGTAACATAGACAAACTGCTAAACATTTCTAATACTGAACTTCTGCAGGAATTAATAAAAATGGCCGGAGTGTCGAGCAATATGCTCGGGCTGTCCCATTTCCTGAACCTGCTGCCGACGGGGCTGGTGTACTGCGTGGTGAACTCTGCGCTATTGACAAGCTCATCCAACCCCATCATATCCTCGTCCGGTCCAGTGCTGATCTGTATGATGCTGGCCCTCCACTTCACCAGCGTGATCGCGATGTCATTTGCGTGCAGTTACATGATTAAGAATAGTGAGTTAATTTTGTTATTTTTGTTTTTTTCGCTTCTGTGGAAAAATGTGGACTCGTTTACATTCAGAAAAACCAAATTTATAAAAGAAATGATTCATGCAGTATAAACTTAATTAACACGTAAATAACACTTCCTGTATATAGATCTATATGTACATATGTATGTATCTGAATTATCTAGCTGGACATTCCCTGACTCTTCAATTGTAATAATTTAATATTAGATTTATTTTTTATTTATATTATTAGTTTGTTAAAAAAAGCTGTAATTAATAAATAAAATATATTCGAGTGAAGAAGATGAGGTCAAGATTGTGACTACATAATTTGAGATGAATGTCTTTGATCATTCTTTTCCAACGCGATAAACATGTTAATTTAAATCTAGCTGAAAATGTTTAACGGCACAATGGGAATATATTGCGAAGAAGAAATCCCACTACCGGACACAGGCAGACAGGCTAGAAAGGATAAGGTTGGAGCTGCGAATTGCGAAATATTTTTGCATATATTTCTTCAATAGCCTAATGATCTAGAGTGCGGTCTACGATACTTACGGGTCGTAGGTTCGAATCAGTCATTCGACTATTGTAGTGGACCGTCCTAGGACAAGCATTTTCAGCTTCTTTTGTACATGTATTAAATCGAACTAGGGTAGGGAACGCCTAAAGACGCATTATAAACATGGTGGGTGAGAGACAATGATCTAGAGAAAAATATAAAATTGTCCGTGTACATATGTGTGAACGCATTGTGTCCATAATAGTTGGAACAGGAGGATAATCGTATATTTTCAGCTCAGTACGTGGTGACGCTGTCAATGTTCGCGTACACAATGCTCTGGATCCCGGCGCGCTTCGTTACCAGCCACCGACCCCCCCGCGTACTGATACCCCTGACGGGTCTACTGCCACATATGCCCATGCAGTCGTTCTGGGAGGAGCTGGCTGCTCTAGAGAAGTACGGTACGTACAACTTTTGGATGGATGGTCAGTTTTTACATTTTGATATGCTATTATTGAATTTCGACAGGACAGCGATAGACCTACACTGCAGTTTGGTTCTAGCTGCAGAATGAATGGGTCAGCTCGACCGAGGTAGGACCACGCCCTACCAGAATACCAACGTGAAATAGCAGTATAATTCTGCTGTGTTTCGTCTGGTAAGTGCAGGGTTCCGGAGACCTTTATTACTGGTGACGAGACATTCCACTTCAGTCCTCAAGGGTGACAACGCATCTGCATTATGATATGTCAGGGATGAATGTAGATGTCATTGGCCGCAGGAATCACTTACCATCAGGTGAACTGTGTGCTCTTTTGTTACTCACAATGTAATAAAAAAAAGGACAACGTCTGGTCGGGTCAGCTAGTATTTCAATATAACCCGTGTTCAGTAAGATCGGAGGATGGGTCAGATGGGACAGATTTGATTTTGACCCTTGGCTAGAAATTGAACCCAGGAATCCACAAGTTTTAACCGCTTCGCCACGTGACTGACTCACATATTACATTGATCCATTCCCCAGGTTCTGGTCTAACGTTCGGCAACATGGCGACCACCCACGGGACTCACAGCTTCTCCGCGTTGCTTTCCCTGCTGTTCCTCGCACTGCAGACCGTGCTGTTCTCCCTGCTCGCCTGGTACCTGTCCCTCGTCAACCCCGGACCGTACGGGCAAGCTCTGCCTTGGTACTTTGTCTTTCAGGTAATTAATCGAACCATAGCAATATGTCTACTTTTTCCTTTTACCATTGATTACTCAGTATCTAACATAATATACTATCAGTATTCTAACATAACCTTCGTACCTCAGGTGTCCAACCACTCGCTTTTAATTTGGTACGCGAGCAAACCGTAGTGGCGGGTGCAGTGAGATTGTTATTTGCAATTTTCATTGCTGATTTACCAACTATATTTATATGAAATAACTAAAGAAATCACCGCAAAATGTAAGGAATAAAAAAAAGGCCGCGTCGTGTACTATGCTCTAACACCGTGTAAAGAGGATGCCTAGTAACATTCTCTGGTACCCTGGGTGAGTCAAAGGGCAATGAAATGCAAGAGAAAATGTCAGTGGGCCTAAAACACAAATGCTAGCGAGACAATTACAAATATACATACATAATATATATACGTATATATATATGTATATATATGTGTATATATATATATATATATATATATATATAAGAAAGTACCTTAAATAAAGTAAAACTCCAATAAAATATTAAATGTTTAATTAACCTGTTTAATCATCTAATAGAACATTGATTGACAAAAAATATACTTTAAAAACGTAAAGAAATATTAACCAGTCCATAGTCCATGCAAAAAAGTAACTATAGCCTTTTTAATAGCTTAAAAAGGCTATAGTTACTTATTAACTGATTTTTCATCAAAAAATCCTTCTTTACATTTTATGACTTTTTACAAGTCTCGGGCAATCAATTTGCTGATGGTGTCTTGTGATATTTTGTTCCAAATTTCGCATAAATCATTCCACATTTCTTCTCGCGAGGATGGGCCACGATTACGGACGTTCCTATCAAACTCTACCCATAAAAGTCTACTCAATGGGATTGAAATCCGGGCCCTGAGGAGGCCAATGTTTTTTAACACCCTTTGTGCCCCTTTCTCTTCTCAATATCCTGTACATAATTTTGAGCTATCTTGTGGGAAAACGAATCCATCTCCATCTTTGTAGATTGGGATTTTATGACATTGGATGGATAATAATGTTGTTTATGTGCGGTATTTATATATATAAATTTAATATATATATCTACACCCTGCCGGCCAAAACTAAACTTAATAATATATATATATATATATATATATATATATATATATATATATATATACTTAGCATTACTCCTAAGTTAACTTCGAACCGGTTGTTCACTGAGATTGCTTTGAAATTTTATATATCACCCCACCCCCTCCTTGCCACTACGAAAATAGGCGTCGTCGCAAAAATCATTACTACCGATCAACGCTGATAACGCAATAATATTTCACATTGCAGCAACACTATTGGTGGCGACAGAAAGTGACTCCTGAAATGGATCTCGAGGAGTTGGGTGAGCCGATCTCATACGATCCGCTTTACTTTGAGGAAGCCCCGAAGGACCATGAGATCGGCATCAAAATCGTTAACGTGTCTAAGGTGATTTTATTTTTAATACTTTGTTTTATGACATTTTTAACTTGTGCCAGACAGATGATGATACTACCCACCTGGTCTTCTGGTTATTACCAGGTATTATCAACTGCGCAGGATATATTAGAGTGCTGTGAAAATGTGCGCATTCGAAGAGGTCATCAGAGGTCATCGTCCCATTTACTGTTCCGATATATTTATTACATCAGAGAAATGTTGAGATGCAATCAAATTGATGCATAATGTCTACTTGAATCTTTAGTATTAGTTTATGTCGGGAAGTCGATGGATGCTGGTGATTCAGATTACTCTGTTGGAGATGCCTATGTTCAGAAGTGGACTAGTGATTGGTTGAGATGATAATGATGATATATTTACAAGCCGAGTACCTAGTCTCCTCCCTTTAGATAGCGATCCGAGTCGAGGTTTCTTACCTCCTTATCCTCCCTCTGATCTTATTATCGCCCCCTCTGTTGTCTTTGACGTTCTGCGTCCACGGGGGCCGGAGTGCATCGGTAGTGCGGCACCAGTCTCCGCGCCAGCTTCGCAGTATCGTCGTTGTCTCCCTACTCGGCGGGCCTCCCGAGTCTAATTAGATAAAGCTGTAAAGGTCCCTGGACCAACAGCAATACTCACACAAAAAAAAAATAGTAGCTGCCTTCTGAAGCGGTGGTCCTCTTAGCGATCTTGACGACTCAGTGTTGCGACTGTGTAAATTGTTATATATTGTATTGATAAGAGTTTCTTTGGATTTCATTTGATTTTGTACATATTCCATATTCAGGTGTTTCCGAAGAACGTCGCGTTGTCCAATGTATCCCTGGATATATACAAAGGTGAAATCACCGTGCTGCTGGGACACAACGGTGCCGGGAAGACCACGCTCATGAACATCATCACCGGTGAGTTTAGTTGTCACGTGGGCCCACGTGCAAGGGTATGCTTCCCTTGTCTAGTGGCAAACGAGCTGATGGTCCGCCTGATGGTAAGTGATCACCGCCGCCCACGGACCACCGCAACACCAGAGTTCAACAAGTACAACATGGATTTTTTCTTAATTATTATTATCATGGTCCTTACCCGATCGAACCGACCTATGTATGACGTTCCATTCAGAAATGACTTGCCTCTTCCACTATTTAGTTTACAAAACGCTTTTACCATAAAATTTTCATTGACTGACCTAAATGAGTGATATTATCCAAATAATATGTATATATATATATATATATATATATATATACATAATACATCTTTTTCATTTCAGTTATCTTCATTCAATTCAACAAATTGACTGAATGATACATTTTGGGTACTAAATAAAAAGAAAATTTATAACTGTTCCAGGTATGTTAAGTGCGACTTCGGGCACAGTGTATGTGGATGGCCTGGACACCGTCACCCAGCAGGACGATGTGCGCAAGCTTCTGGGTCTCTGTCCCCAACACAACCTGTTCTTCCCCGACCTCACCGTGCACGAGCATATCATGTTCTTCACTATGGTATGTAGTTTATTATATATTATATCAATTGAATCGCGGGTCCTGATATCTATAGGCAACGGTTAGTTTTCTGAGTATGGTATAATTGAAAATTTCTCAAAAAAAGTCTCTGGGAGCGCTCGCTACAATTCACAGTGCCGGCATCAATTAAAATTATATAAGCCGATTTTCCACGTGCTCGATGGTGATAGAAACCTGGACCTCTAAGGAATATGATTATAAAAAATATTTTCAAACAAGTGATTTCCTCCAATCAGCAGTGAAGCCATGTGGCGGACTTTGGTGTATTAACACTTTTGGTCATATCAATTCATCTTAGAATTAAATATACAATACCTTTCTTCGTTGGTATCACTTATATAATGTATGACACATTTGTGTAGGAAGACGTCTGTATAGTAACCTAACCAATTTTTTTTTTTTTTTTTAATTTTAATACAAAACACAAATAATTACAAAGTATTCATCATTATTTTTATTGAAAACCTTCACAATGAGTTAAATATATATTATGGTAGCATATGCCCGCGACTTCGTCTGCTCGGACTTGCCAAACAGTGTGTACTCAAGTGCACGAAAGCTTTGTGTTGGTTGCTCAAGGGTATCGAGTGACCAATACTTACATGAACAGGCGAAAAATATTAGATCGTACAATGTCGTCTCATACATTTTTCTCGTCTCTCTGGACCCAATTCTCGAAGTCCACGCAGACAGAGAGCAGACGAGAAGCTAGTATAATATATACTTAACTCGATGGCTTTTGAATAGAAATAATGATGAATAGTTTGTAATTTATTTATTTATTTATTTTATTTTCACCACAACTAAAATACATAGAATAAAAAAATTTACATAATAGAAACATGTTCTCCTTAATAAATAATAAACAATCTAATTAACTTAATTTTAAGAAGTGCGCCCAAACACTTGTTGTGTTTTGAAATACGCGCTCACGTATTGAAACGTACATATGTGTTTGCAGGTGTAATAGTGCCTCATGTTTGTGATATAATGTATGCTTTAACATGAAATTATTAAAACTATTAAAGAGATCACTTCTAGGAATTTCTCAACGTCAATGTAAGTTTGTTTAAGCAGCCATTCGAACACGTTTTAAGTTGAACTTGTTTATAGCATACAATGACAATTTTGTTATTAAGTTTGCTGTATAAGTAAGGACCTAAAAATATAAAGAAGCTATGACTAAACAAGTTCTTAGTTTTACAGTTCTAGCAACAACTTTACTTCGGGTCAATAAGACATTTGAGTAATGCATTAACCTATGCTGAGTACCTAGTCTCCTCTTTTAGATAGCGATCCGAGTCGAGGTTTCTTACCTCCTTATGAGGGACCCTCTGATCTTATTATCGCACCCTCTGTTGTCTTTGACGTTCTTCGTCCACGGGGGCCGGAGTGCATCGGTAGTGCGGCACCAGTCTCCGCGCCAGCTTCGCAGTATCGTCGTTGTCTCCCTACTCAGCGGGCCTCCCGAGTCTAATTAGATAAAGCTGTAAAGGTCCCTGGACCAACAGCAATACTCACACAAAAAAAAAAGTAGTAGCTGCCTTCTGAAGCGGTGGTCCTCTTGACGACTCAGTGTTGCGACTGTGTAAATTGTTATATATTGTAATGATAAGAGTTTCTTTGGATTTCATTTGATTTTGTACATATTCCATATACAGGTGTTTCCGAAGAACGTCGCGTTGTCCAACGTATCCCTGGATATATACAAAGGTGAAATCACCGTGCTGCTGGGACACAACGGTGCCGGGAAGACCACGCTCATGAACATCATCACCGGTGAGTTTAGTTGTCACGTGGGCCCACGTGCAAGGGTATGCTTCTCTTGTCTAGGGGCAAACGAGCTGATGGTCCGCCTGATGGTAAGTGATCAGCGCCGCCCATGAACATCCGCAACACCACATTAACAAACGTGTAGGCTATGTCCCGTATCCCTGACGCTCCACCATAATTTTTCTCCCATCCATAACATTAGACAAGGGTAGATGGTAACGAGTGAGTGTCTCTGTTTTTTTGCGAATGCGAACGGCACTATAATATATCCTGCGCAGTTGATGTCATTTTGTAATAAGCTGAAAAATATCGACGTCATAATTCCAGCAAAGGGACAGAAAATTAATATATATATATATATATATATATATATATATATATATATATATATACATCTTTTCATTTCAGTTATCTGATGATAATTGACTGAATGATACATTTTGGGTACTAAATAAAAAGAAAGTTTATAACTGTTCCAGGTATGTTAAGTGCGACTTCGGGCACAGTGTATGTGGATGGCCTGGACACCGTCACCCAGCAGGACGATGTGCGCAAGCTTCTGGGTCTCTGTCCCCAACACAACCTGTTCTTCCCCGACCTCACCGTGCACGAGCATATCATGTTCTTCACTATGGTATGTAGTTTATTATATATTATATCAATTGAATCGCGGGTCCTGATATCTATAGGCAACGGTTAGTTTTCTGAGTATGGTATAATTTAAAATTTCTCAAAAAAGTCTCTGGGAGCGCTCGCTACAATTTACAGTGCCCGCATCAATTAAAATTATATAAACTGATTTTCCACGTGCTCGATGGTGATAGAAACCTGGACCTCTAAGGAATATGATTATAAAAAATATTATCAAACAAGTGATTTCCTCCAATCAGCAGTGAAGCCATGTGGCGGACTTTGGTGTATTCCCACTTTTGGTCATATCAATTCATCTTAGAATTAAATATACAATACCTTTCTTCGTTGGTATCACTTATATAATGTATGACACATTTGTGTAGGAAGACGTCTGTATAGTAACCTAACCAATTGATATGGCTTTGGTCGAAAACAACGTGAAAAACATTGTTATAATCAACATATTATTATATTTCACGACCTGGCTGCATCGCGCCCTGAATACTGAATACTAATGATTTACAGTCAAAGGAACAGGTTTTGTGCATTCCAAATTGTTGAACTTTACGTCTGGCTAGGGTAGGTTGCATATATATTTTTTACAGTATAGGTTGAAAACGAGCATGCAGCCCACCCGATGGTAAGTGATCAGCGCCGCCCATGAACATCCGCAACACCACATTAACAAACGTGTAGGCTATGTCCCGCATCCCTGACGCTCCACCATAATTTTTCTCCTATCTATAGTACATGCATTACATTAGACAAGGGTAGATGGTAACGAGTGAGTGTCTCTGTTTTTTTGCGAATGCGAACGGCACTATAATATATTCTGCGCAGTTGATGTCATTTTGTAATAAGCTGAAAAATATCGACGTCATAATTCCAGCAAGGGGCAGAAAATTAATATATATATATATATATATATATATATATATATATATATATATTTGTACATATACATATATTTAGATATATATATATGTTATTATATTGAGAGTGACAAACGGACACGCAGTTCAACCAATGGCAAGTGATTCCTGCGGCCCATGACATGTCATGACATCCTTGACAAGGAACGATAATGCAGTTGCCTCGTTACCAGTAATACAGGTGTATATTGTACAAATATCGATATATTCTAGACAGACAGAACCGGAAACAAATGGGATAGATACTTAACTCTTCTCTCAATTGTCTCACATTAATACTATTTCCCGACTCGTGTATAAAATTTTTACATTAACTTTTCTTATATATATTGTTCCAGCTCAAAGGCTACTCATATCGCGAAGCCAATGCAGAATCTCAGCAACTCCTCGAAAAGCTGGGTCTCATTGACAAGAAATCCAACAAAAGCACGCAGCTCTCCGGCGGGATGAAGCGTCGCCTGCAGCTCGGATGCGCACTGGCGGGCCACTCGCGGGTGCTGGTGCTCGACGAGCCCACCTCTGGGCTGGACGTTGAAACGCGACGCGATCTCTGGGACTTACTGCTCGTGAGTGAACATTGCATCTTCTTTGTAGTATATTTTGTTTTATTACATCGAGAGTAACAAACTCACGTACAGTTCACCTGATAGTAAATGATACCTTACATTCATCCTTGACAAGGAATCATAATGCAGATACGTTGTTACCCTTTAAGACTAAGATGGAATGCCTCGTCTCCCTCGATCCCTGCACTCACCAGACGAAACACAGCAACGTTATGATGCTATTTTACGCTGTATACTGTGAGGGCGTGGTCCTACCCAGGTCGAGCTGACCCATTAATTCTGCAGCTAGAAACAAACTGCAGTGTAGCTCTACCACTGTCAACTAAAAGTCAACTCTAAGATCAACAAGCTGAAGCGGCAATGGGCCATATAAAAACCAATAGCAGATGGTGGAAGAAATTTTGATTGGATCAAACTGACAGCGTATACCAATCCATATTAGATAGAGCCACGACCTTTGCGAGTTTGTGGAATGGGGGGCATACGTTCAGCAATAAAAAAATAATAAAAACACTATCAATATATTTATGGAAGTGCAATGGATGACGTCACTCCAGACACTCCGTCAAAACTCCAATAGTGAAACAATATGTCCTAATTTCGACATAAGTACATACTAGATATGGTTCCTTATCCCATCCCCGTCTGGAAGGGATGGAACAGGGTATGGAATTAAGGAATCAGCTGTACATACTTAATTTTTCCCTAATACCCAAACCTTACTTACTACTTGTTTTACAGACAGGTTCGTTGATATGATATTAAATTGTTTTTAATAGTAGCCATATAGGAAGAAAAAGGAGACCCTTCTCTGACGACCGACTGATGTTGGAAAATCCATTTCCTCTATTCGAACTGGAGATGGTAATTAGCATCAGCATCTGTTAATAGTGTCTTTGGCTCTCTTCAACTCATCAAGCTGCAGCAGCGCATACGACTCGTCTCACCCGATGCAAAACCGCGTCCCCACAGAATACCATTGCGAAATAGCAAAATAAGGGTGCTGTGTTTCGTCTGGCGAGTGTGGGGATCCGGTCTTCGGTAGCGTGTTTCCATCTCAGTGTTCAGTGGGGACAAAACATGAGTATCTTGAATCATTCTTGCAGATGGATGTATGTAGGTGTTTATCCAGGCATCAATTAACATCAGGTGAACTATATGTCAATCTTAAGTTTATGAAGATAAAAATCTGTTGTCAATCTCTTACAGGGACGTGATGATATGAAGCAGGGTATTCTTATCTTGCCACTTACCATTTACCTTATTCGCGGGCATTCTCTAATATAAAGTTTTTTAACAGTCATTACGAGGTTCGCGTACAGTGCTGTTGACGACACACTTCATGGAGGAGGCGGATGCCTTGGGCGATCGAGTGGCCGCACTGCACACCGGCCACCTGCGATGTCATGCCACCACCATGCACCTCAAGCGGGCACTCGGTAACCGAACAGACAACCTGCATCATGACCGTCATCTCAACTCATCCTTTGTTTTCAGATCTCAACCCGCCATTGAGAATATCTACCTGAATGATTGCAACCATGTTGTTATCTTCTGGATATTACCGTATGATTAACGCGGGATTTATTATAGTGCCGTAATCTTTTACGGAAACACAGAGGGTACTCACTTGGCTTCCACTTTCGAGGTACTACGTATGCAATAAGATCGCAGTGTCAGAGTACACAAGATATACATTCTACACACCCAGACCCGTGAAACCCCTGAAGACTGAAATGGAATACCTCGTTACCTGTAATTGTCCTCGTATCCACGCCTCACAAAACACAGCAGCAGCGTTATGCTGCTATTTCTGATGTTCTGGTCGAAACTAGATGCAGTGTAGCTGTACCAGTTCTTCCTATGATGATATATAAAACCACATAGCATGTTGACATTAAACCCACAAAATATTTCCAGGTACTGGCTACCGTCTATCCTTCACCACTATCGGAATACCGAAAGAGGAAGCCATCACTGAGATCATCAGATCGCTGGTGCCCGGTGCATCTGTGAGGGAGAAAAGCCTGAACTCCATCACATATAACCTGCCTGCTAAGGACACCGAGCATTTTCCCAATCTATTCCAGACCTTGGAAACGAACAGGTCACAAGTGTCAATCGACTCGATCGGCGTTGGTATCTCCACTTTGGAGGAGGTATTTTTAAAGTAAGTATTTTCATCTCAGTAAATTATAGACAAGATATATGGAGAAGAACCACATCCATACAAAACGCCACCATTTCTGATGATGAGTGAAGGGTGGGTGGGGTGACGAGAGACAAAATAGTTAGTACCAAGTTTTAATACATCGTTTGGGTCCAACACAGTCCTTGGGAATGACGCGATCCGTTTTTTCCCCTCAATCGTCACTTATCGTTGTGTGTTCGAAAAAATCTTAGACATCCTCAATATATTTTCTTCGGACGGCATGATTATTGTCACCCTTACTTGACCAATAAGTGGTAGTGCTACACTGCAGTTTGGTTCTAACTGCAGAATGAATAGGTCAGCTCGACCGGGATAGGACCACCCCTCACAGAATACCGGCGCGATATAGCAACATAACGCTGCTGTGTTTCGTATGGTGAGTGAAGGGATCCGGAGACCTTTATAACTGGTGACGAGGCGTTCCATGTCAGTCCTCAAGGGTGACAACGCATCTGCTAGGTGATTCCTTGTCAAGGATGAATTTAGATGTCACGGGTCGTAGGAATCACTTACCATCAGGTGAATTGTGTGTTTCCAATGAATTGAAATGATTAAAGCGGTTGCATTGTATTTAAATTTATATTACGTGTTTAATCTTAATGTTAGTGTACAAAACTAAACTACCCTCAATCATTTTTAAATAACTAAAATATTGATATGCCAATTTCTAAGTTAGTCATATTCTAGTTCTAGTTATTAGCATTGGCCTAGGATTTAGGCTACCTTTCCACCAGGAGTCACCTGATGTTAAGTGTTTCCTGCGATCCGTGACATTCACGTTCATTCTCATATTCTTCATTATAAAGAATACGAGAATGAACGTGACTGGGGACTGCGATGGAATCCCTCGTCGCCAGTATTAAGTGTGTCGGATCCCTACACTCAGCGGACGAAACACAGCACCATAACGGTGGTTGTGTGTTTCAATGAATTGAAATGATTAAAGCGGTTGCATTGTATTTAAATTTATATTACGTGTTTAATCTTAATGTTAGTGTACAAAACTAAACTACCCTCAATCATTTTAAATAACTAAAATATTGATATGCCAATTTCTAAGTTAGTCATATTCTAGTTCTAGTTATTAGCATTGGCCTAGGATTTAGGCTACCTTTCCACCAGGAGTCACCTGATGTTAAGTGTTTCCTGCGATCCGTGACATTCACGTTCATTCTCATATTCTTCATTATAAAGAATACGAGAATGAACGTGACTGGGGACTGCGATGGAATCCCTCGTCGCCAGTATTAAGTGTGTCCGGATCCCTACACTCAGCGGACGAAACACAGCACCATAACGGTGGTTGTGTGTTTCAATGAATTGAAATGATTAAAGCGGTTGCATTGTATTTAAATTTATATTACGTGTTTAATCTTAATGTTAGTGTACAAAACTAAACTACCCTCAATCATTTTAAATAACTAAAATATTGATATGCCAATTTCTAAGTTAGTCATATTCTAGTTCTAGTTATTAGCATTGGCCTAGGATTTAGGCTACCTTTCCACCAGGAGTCACCTGATGTTAAGTGTTTCCTGCGATCCGTGACATTCACGTTCATTCTCATATTCTTCATTATAAAGAATACGAGAATGAACGTGACTGGGGACTGCGATGGAATCCCTCGTCGCCAGTATTAAGTGTGTCCGGATCCCTACACTCAGCGGACGAAACACAGCACCATAACGGTGGTTGTGTGTTTCAATGAATTGAAATGATTAAAGCGGTTGCATTGTATTTAAATTTATATTACGTGTTTAATCTTAATGTTAGTGTACAAAACTAGTGGAAAGACAGATTTATAATCATATACTCTAAAACATGAACTGACTTCTAATATTTAAAAATAGTTTAACTAAAGTTGTGTATTTGTTCAGATTGTGCAGTGATGTTGACACCACATTCTCCGAAGATACCGTGGACACTGCGGGACTTGGTAAGTTTATATCCGTGACAAATAATTTTGACAACTCAAAATAAAATGAAAACAAATTTACCTTATTATACTCGAGTAATGCAATTCGGGCCATTTTTAGGCATTCGTGCATCTAATTAAAAAACGCTTTTAAAATCACTATCGTGTCTGTCTGCCCGTTACAACTTATTTACCATTCACGATGCGAGTTATATGATCCCAATCACGTACAAATAGTATTAATAAACCAATTTTTATTTTGGCAGGAAATATTTTTCTTTTCCAGTACTGCGTTATGAAAAATTATAATATACTTTTTTATAATTATAAAATGCACAATTTAGAAAATAGTAAAAAAATATATACAAAAAGAGCACGAATCGGGCACAATACGATCAAAACTGAAAAGTAATAATTTGTGTTTTCACACAATACATGATTTCTTAACGAAGAGCCACGTACTCGTAATGTATGAAGTAAATTATATTATCATATCATATTATCATAGCATACTATCATATCATATTATCATATCATATTATGATATCATATTATCACAGCATGTTATCATAGCAAATTATTATATCATATTATCACAGCATGTTATCATAGCATATTATCATATCATATTATCATAGCATATTATCATACCACATTATCACAGCATGTTATCATAGCATGTTATCATAGCAAATTATTATATCATATTATCACAGCATGTTATCATAGCATATTATCATATCATACTATCATATCATATTATCATATCATATTATGATATCATATTATCACAGCATGTTATCATAGCAAATTATTATATCATATTATCATAGCATATTATCATATCATATTATGATATCATATTATCACAGCATGTTATCATAGCAAATTATTATATCATATTATCACAGCATGTTATCATAGCAAATTATTATATCATATTATCATATCATATTATGATATCATATTATCACAGCATGTTATCATAGCAAATTATTATATCATATTATCATAGCATGTTATCATAGCATATTATCATATCATATTATGATATCATATTATCATAGCATGTTATCATAGCAAATTATTATATCATATTATCATATCATATTATCATAGCAAATTATTATATCATATTATCATAGCAAATTATTATATCATATTATCATATCATATTATCATAGCATGTTATCATAGCATGTTATCATAGCATATTATCATACCACATTATCACAGCATGTTATCATAGCATATTATCATATCATATTATCACAGCATGTTATCATAGCATATTATCATATCATATTATGATATCATATTATCATATCATATTATCATATCATATTATCATATCATATTATGATATCATATTATCATATCATATTATCACAGCATGTTATCATAGCATATTATCATACCACATTATCACAGCATGTTATCATAGCATATTATCATACCACATTATCACAGCATGTTATCATAGCATATTATCATATCATATTATGATATCATATTATCACAGCATGTTATCATAGCATGTTATCATAGCATATTATCATACCACATTATCACAGCATGTTATCATAGCATATTATCATATCATATTATCATAGCATATTATCATACCACATTATCACAGCATGTTATCATAGCATATTATCATATCATATTATGATATCATATTATCATAGCATATTATCATATCATAATATAATATCATATTATCATAGCATATTATCATACCACATTATCACAGCATGTTATCATACCATATTATTATAGCATGTTATCATAGCAAATTATTATATCATATTATCATAGCATATTATCATAGCATATTATCATAGCATATTATAATATCATATTATCATAGCATATTATCATAGCAAATTATTATATCATATTATCATAGCAAATTATTATATCATATTATCATATCATATTATGATATCATATTATCATATCATATTATCACAGCATGTTATCATAGCATATTATCATACCACATTATCACAGCATGTTATCATAGCATATTATTATAGCATGTTATCATAGCAAATTATTATATCATATTATCATAGCATGTTATCATAGCATATTATCATAGCAAATTATTATATCATATTATCATAGCAAATTATTATATCATATTATCATAGCATATTATCATACCACATTATCACAGCATGTTATCATACCATATTATTATAGCATGTTATCATAGCACATTATCATAGCATATTATCATACCATATTATCATAGCATGTTATCATAGCAAATTATTATATCATATTCTTCATTATAAAGAACACGAGAATGAACGTGACTGGGGACTGCGATGGAATCCCTCGTCGCCAGTATTAAGTGTGTCCGGATCCCTACACTCAGCAGACGAAACACAGCACCGTCATGGTGCTGTATTACGCTGGTTGTGTGTTTTAATTTACACCAAAATTCAGTGGAATCTTTGCCCCTCACTTCGCATTGCTACTCCACTCGCAACCCTTACTTGCATCCCTAACTGGTGGGTCTATTACTTCGGCTAGTATTTATAAAATATTACATAAACCACCAAAGTAAAGCTGTGAAAATCAAACGATCCAACTTCATTACTCATTCTAGCACAAACCTAGTGGAAAGACAGATTTATAATCATATACTCTAAAACATGAACTGACTTCTAATATTTAAAAATAGTTTAACTAAAGTTGTGTATTTGTTCAGATTGTGCAGTGATGTTGACACCACATTCTCCGAAGATACCGTGGACACGGCGGGACTTGGTAAGTTTATATCCGTGACAAATAATTTTGACAACTCAAAATAAAATGAAAACAAATTTACCTTATTATACTTGAGTAATGCAATTCGGGCCATTTTTAGGCATTTGTGCATCTAATTAAAAAACGCTTTTAAAATCACTGTCGTGTCTGTCTGCCCGTTACAACTTATTTACCATTCACGATGCTAGTTATATGATCCCAATCACGTACAAATAGTATTAATAAACCAATTTGGATTTTGGCGGGAAATATTTTTCTTTTCCAGTACTGCGTTATGAAAAATTATAATATACTTTTTTTATAATTATAAAATGCACAATTTAGAAAATAATAAAAAAATATATCCAAAAAGAGCACGTATCGGGCACAATACGATCAAAACTGAAAAGTAATAATTTGTGTTTTCACACAATACATGATTTCTTAACGAAGAGCCACGTATTCGTAATGTATGAAGTAAATTATATTATCATAGCATGTTATCATAGCATATTATCATATCATATTATCATAGCATGTTATCATAGCATGTTATCATAGCATATTATCATATCATATTATCATAGCAAATTATTATATCATGTTATCATAGCATGTTATCATAGCATATTATCATATCATAATATAATATCATATTATCACAGCATGTTATCATAGCAAATTATTATATCATATTATCATATCATATTATCACAGCATGTTATCATACCATATTATTATAGCATATTATCACAGCATGTTATCATAGCAAATTATTATATCATATTATCATAGCATATTATCATATCATATTATGATATCATATTATCACAGCATGTTATCATAGCAAATTATTATATTATATTATCATAGCATATTATCATATCATAATATAATATCATATTATCACAGCATGTTATCATAGCAAATTATTATATCATATTATCATAGCATATTATAATATCATATTATCATAGCATGTTATCATAGCATATTATCATAGCAAATTATTATATCATATTATCATAGCAAATTATTATATCATATTATCATAGCATATTATTATAGCATATTATCATACCACATTATCACAGCATGTTATCATACCATATTATTATAGCATGTTATCATAGCAAATTACGACGGTCTACTAAACCGAAGATATTTTCTACGTTGCCTCTTTCTAAAGACCGAACGAAGTATATTACTGTTGGGCCGGATACTGTATGACTAACTTAATTTTGTTCCAGATACTACCCGCCAGAGGGTGAGCGGTATTCCCTTGTACTGTCGACAGATGCGGGTGTTGCTGATGAGGCAGGTCGCTTACATGATGTCGAAGAAGCTTTCAGTGCTGTTACTGGTAAGTATATTGTGCTAGTGCCTTTAGCTCATGAGACTTACATACATCCTAAATAAGAAGCAGCAAAATGAAGATAATAACAAGAACCCAACTTGCCCATTGTTACGGGAAGCCCACAGCCAAGACTTCGAATGGTCATCATGGATTTAGATGCTAAGTAACTTCTGAAGACTAACATCTTCACGGTATGACTGAGCATACTATGACATTGTATCTGAAACTTTTTTTTTCTATTTATTATTTTATTGAGATTAACAAACCAGTTCACCTGATGGCAAGTGATTCCTGCGGCCCTTACGGCCATCTACTTGACAAGGAATCATAATGCAGACGCGTTGTCATTATTAGAGACTGAGATGGAATGCCTCGTAACCGGTAATAAAGGTCTCCTGATCCCAGACTCATCAGACTAGTGCGTGGGCTTTCTGACCTGCCTGCCTGCTGAGCTGGCCCATTCATACTGCAGCTAGATTCAAACTGCAGTACTAGTAGTAGCACTAACTGTAGTAACTATATTGCATATGCATCTCTATACACTTGGTGATCGCATGACCCGAACCATTGTTATATTAAACGTTAATTCAAGACGTGCCACTGTGTCTCGTCTGAAAGTAAGAAACTGGACACCTTATTACCAGTCGTATCATCTTGGTAATACAAGTGATGAATAGGTTGCAGGAATTACTTCCTATCAGTGTGCTCGTTTGTCACCCCTTAATTTTACTTTGACATATAAAATCAAATCAGAGGAAGCTTTATTCAAGTAGGTTTTATAAAAAACTCTTTTGAATCATCAAGATAGCTAATAGGACCACCGTTTCGGCAGGCAGTTGCTATCCAGAAGAAACGGGAAAAACCTCGACTAGTTGCACTTTTTTTTATAATAATATGTTACGAACTATGTCACTATGTTATGTCCCAGAGTTGTCCGGTATTGAACCGAGAGCTCAAAGCTTAAATCCAAGCATATTAGTCAGACAAACATTCTGACAAAGAGTTCTATTGATTAATTGGTATTTGAAGCACTTTTTTGTAGATATGTTTAATGGCAAATCGATTATTATTATTGAATATGCGGATTTTTATTAAATATGCGTATGCTTTTGCCCACGAACGATTTACTATACATTTTCAAAAAGAAAAATATATATGACATGTTTGTTTTTGTTCCTTGTACTGATAGCGTGTGGCTAGATAACAATCAAAACTTCAGCTTTTGTATATTATTTTTGTAAATTCTTACTCATAAACGTATGTACGTTCAAGCAAAAGTTCATTGTAAGTTTGGTTATTATCAAAGTTTTTAGTTTTTAGTTTAATTTTCATGCCGCCACAACTATGTAAAGTCTTATAATATTATCTATTATTTATTACGTAAACTTTTTGGTCTTAGAAAATATGTTTTTATATTATGTTAGTTCTTCAATGTGTGTTAAATGTAAATGATCGTTTGTTTCCAAATAAAATTAAAAAAAAAACAGTAGTCATCAAATAGTCAAAAAAAAAAGTAATGAATACCGTTTTCCTCTTTACCAGCAAGTGGTTGTGCCTATCATCTCGCTGGTACTGTTCACGTACGTGTCTGTGGACGGGCATGACTATGGGTCGCGCAACGGTGCCGCGGTGATGGACCTCAACCTGTACTCCGACATGCCGGACCCTCGCGGGCTCTATCACATCGACAGCGACAAGATCACACTGCAGCCCGTCAGCGAGCGCTATAGCAAGGTCCGCTTCGAGAGCACGGATGACGTCATCACTTGTGAGTTGTTTATGTATTTACTAACTTTTCATTTAGACTATTTTATATTTATACGAGAAAAATATGTACAAAGGTAAAGCTTATTTTAACAAAAAAATTCTGCTATTGTATATATCATCGAAATAAGAATCATAGTGTACTCACGAAAAATAAATAAAAAAGGACAAAGTCCTGTATTTATGTGTTTTATTTACAAACACATGCATATAAATGCATAAATAATAAATATATTATACCGTACAACCATAAAGCTACCATAATATTTCATTACATATTCAACTGGAATACGATAAGAAGCGCTCCGTCACAAACTTTTAACAGCAACAGTTCTGGCGTTATGATATTTTTCACGACATAGCAATCCACAAACGAATTTAAAAGTTTTTGTCATCCAAATATTCGTATTTAACAACTCCACAACCCCGCAGTCTTCGTTCATCTTGGCAGTTTCAAATCCCCACTGCAGTTAGTTTCGCAGCATGAATCCATGAATTCCTATGTCATATGCCTGTTGTCATATAGCATACGGTTGCTTTCTTTCTGTGTAATACGTCCCACGCAGCTATATATAATTTGGTTACAAGTAGATGAGAAGGTGAATAAAATCGGCCGAAAGCGTTTTATTGTGATTGTTAAAATTGCAATTTTTTTAAAGAATGCTACATCAACTATTATTAAATACTTGCTCTTGGAGATGTCTCGCGACAATAATTTGGGTTATAGCTTTAAAATTCTTCATTATCTCGACCAAGATACCTCACTTTCCATGTTTCATGAATTGGAATACTATATAACTACTGCTTTTATAATAACTTGATATTACCATATTTTCAGCTCTCCTTGCATACGGCAAGAGTGATATTATGGAGTACAACAAATACTTGGTGGGAATTGAACTCAATGATACGGACGCCAAGGTTAATCATCCATATTTACTTTTAATTGTATTTATATAATTATTTCTTTTATAATATCTATTGTGGCCTGTTTGGCCTCGGTGATTCTGATGATATGTGACCATGGCGGTACATGGCACCTAAACCCTTCGTCCTCAATGCTTGAGGACTGAAATAGAAAGCTTCGTTATCGTTATTGTGTCTAGATACCAACGGTCACTGTACGGGTATTATATCAAGAACGTGTTCCGTCCATGCTCCAGGCGATCCATTCATGCTACATGTATATATATATATATATATATATATATATATATATATATATATATATATATATATATATAGTGGTGGTCGAATAATTAGAAACACTACCAGCGGTCCTTGACATTATGTAAGATACTTCACCGCAATTATAAACCATTATAGTTCATACCTTAAAACTGATTTAAATGTTTGTCCGTAATGTAATATTGAAACTGCACTTGTGTAATGGGATTTATATTGTTTTCCTAATAAATGATAAATCGTTGAATATATTGTTGTCCTATTTATTGTTTAATTTCAAAATAAAAACGAGCTATGGATGCTTTTTAAAATGTTTCTAATTAGGCGTCCATGCGGCCAGTAACAGGAAATAAACTCCTACATGTGTAAGACTCATTTGGTAATTAAAAGTAAGATATGTTTTATATTTAATGCATTTAATGAGTTTTTTATTTGAGTGGCTATATTATTGCATGATTATTAATTATTGAATGTGTATGTTTTATACGAACATTTGTACGTTGAAGTTATACTTTCTTTATACATAAGAAGTGTTTCTAATTATATTACCACAATTATATATATTATCTTCCAGGTGCTATACACGACACGGGTCCGACACGCAGCACCGGTTGCCCTGAACCTGCTTACCAACATACTGGCGGCGCGCTACGAGATGTGGGCGAACGGTGCGGTGGTCACTAGCAACATGCCTCTGGTCCCCCCGGGCCGGGGCGACCACGCCCTCCCTGCGGACACGGCGCAGCCCAAGTCCATCGTCATGGCCGTCATGTGGTCGACCTCGGTGGTTTTCGGTGAGCTTAGCACTAGTCACACGGTGGGTGGGATTCAGCTCGTCACCGTTCCTTGCTGCACTGCGAAGGAAATATATAAAAATAATGTGTGTGTCTAGTGATCTACATTGTTATATATACACTGCATAGGCGCGATAGATACCGCTTGCAAATAAATGTTCAATATAGGGCACAGATTATGAAAGGGAAATAGATTCTTGATAAAATATAGCGCCATCTATGTATTACTTTCAGTTTGTTTCTAATTACAGAATGAATAGGTCATCTCAACCTGGGTAGGACCACGCCCTCACGGGTACCAGCGTGAAATAGCAGCATAATGATGCTGTATTTCGTCTGGTCAGTGTAGGAATCCGGAATCCTTTATTACTGGTGACGAGGCATTCCACTTCAGTCCTCAAGGGTGACAACGCATCTGCATTATGATTCCTTGTCAAAAATGTAAATGTCTTGGGCCGCAAGAATCACTCTCCATCTGTGTGTCCTCTATTGTTACTCTTAATTAATAAAAAAAAGTGTATATAGGAGGGTCGGCAAGAGAAGGACCACGACCCCACAGGGTACCAGCAACTACCAGCAGCATAACGCTGCTGTGTACTGAGTATAGGGATCCGATGATCCAATTACAGGTGACAAGGCATTCAACCTTAGTACTCAATCTTTATTGATGGATATTTGTTTTGAGTGCGCGTGTACTGCAACAATGATTTCTTACGTAGTTTTCCTTTATACTAATAAGGTTGAAGTGAACACACAGTTCACCTTCATTCATCTACAACACGGATTCTAGATGCATTAAGCTCTTCGGTTCCCTACACCATCAGACCAGACGAAATAAAACGTTGTTATGGTTCCATTTTACGCTGGTGTTCTGTGAGTGAAAGAATACCAGAATATTAATAAATACCAAATGTTAATACTAGTAAGTGCCATGGAATACAAAAATCATCCCAGGAAGCAAAAGAATTTGGTTTTAAAAGTTATGACGACAGGAAAGATTATTTTTCAATTGCGTTTGCTTGTGTAAAAATTAGCGTCACATGTCTTAAGGGAAAGTTGATTGATAATTTTATGTAAAATAAATATTTGTTGCACTCTACAAATTTGATAGAGTTCATTAGTAGTATGGAAAAATGGTGAAAAAACAGGACACTTTTAGAATCGCCCTTTTCGCTAGTTCCAAACTAAGCAGAATTATATTTGAGGTACCATCCCATATCGTTATGCAATATGATATTAAAGATTGGCACAGAGCAAAGTAAGTGAGTTTGAAAATTAACTTTTTTATCGATAATGTCACGTAGTACAAGATATTCAATTTCATCGATCTTTTGAATATATCGACGAGAATATCGAGTATTTAAAAAGTTTCGGCATACATTAATTTTTAAGTTATTATTAGATTTATGTGGATAATTAGAAAAATTAATCACATAATAATTATAAAATGATAAATTGATTCTCGTTCTTTATCGGTGCAAATAGCTTGGGATATTCATTACCTTTTTGATGGGTTTTTTTAAGGCTCACTTTTAGCCCGAGGACTTTTATTGTTAGTCTAAGTTTAAAGGTGACCATGCGCTTAGGTCACCTGACGCGCGAAAGCTGCTCGATGGCAGGTCTTTGAATACGGAAACCCGGCTCTCGGTCGGTAACTAATACTGTAAAAATTAAAATTATTCGGACGGATGGATCATAGCCTAGTTATGAGAATACTTGGCTATAAAGACATGGAACTTCGATTTGATATTCAAGCGAATCCTATATTTAATCACATCATACACGTAAATAGTTCTTACAAAAGTGTTGGCGGATTTGTAATATAATGTCCCATGTCACTGGCATTGCTTTTGGACTTTCTTTAGATTTTATTGCCTATCCCTTACATCAGATTAAAAAGAATTCCTTTGCTCAAATATATACTACGCACACTATTTAATGTCTTACGCAAATATTTTTTTTTATAACATTAAGATGCATATATAGTTTGGTTCGTGATTACTTACTTAAGTTATCTGAAGTCAGATAAATTAATAATCCACATATGGAATTTATTGGTAGCTACCGCTATTGAATTGTATACTATTAGTATTTATTTTTTCCATACTAGTTACTTTTAGTTTTTTTTTTAATTAGTTTATTGCTACACCTATCATACTCATATCTCACCACATCTTGGGTTGACTGGTAGAGAATGCCTTTGGCATTAAGTCCGCCCTTTGTGAACTTTGAACTTCGTTAAGGTTAATGCAATAAAGAGTAAATAAATAAATATATAGAGGAGTAAGCAGTTCACCTGTTTGTATTGTCCGCAGTGATACTAGCAACGAACATAAACCTGGTCTCCCTGCCGTGCAAGGAGCGGGAGTCGGGCACGCGCCATATCCACGTGCTGGCGGGCTGCCCGCCGGCGCTGCACTGGGCCGCCACACTCCTGGCACACGCCGCGCTCTGCACCGTCACCCTGCTCATCCCCGTGATCATATCGGCAGCCGCGCTCGACACTCAGCACACGATCACCCAGCCAGACTTCCTCGGTAAGAGTCCAACAATACTTTACTATCGCCCTTCATACTTTATGATAAAAAGGTAGACAAACTCACACACAGTTCACCTGATAGCAAGTGATTCCTGCGGCCCACGACATCTACATTCATACTTGACAAGGAATCATAATGCAGATGCGTTGTTACCCTTGAGGACTGAGATGGAATGCCTCGTCACTAATAATAAAGTCTCCGGACCCCTGCACTCAAACGAAAGACAGCAGCACTATACTGCCATTACACGCTGGTATTCTGTAAGGGCGTGCTTCTACCCCGATCGAGCTGACCCATTCTACCCCCATCTACTACTGTCAAAATGCTGCGGCCAAAGACATCCACATCCATCTCAACAAAGATTCACTTCTTCACATATAATATTACCTCTTAGGAATGAGATGAGATGCTTCTTTACCTGCAGATATGTCCCCGGTTGTACCTTAAGTTTCGCAGACCGTACCCAAAACCTTTAGGCTATTGACGCTTCTTTTATTTATTACATCTGATGTCACTTCGCAGGCGCCATATTTATGCTGCTGCTGCTGGGCAGCGTCGCCTTCTTCGCGTTCATGTACGTGGTGAGCTTCTATTTCGGCGAACGCGGCGCAAGCACACTGCTGGCCGGCTGCGTCTTCATATTTGGTAAGATAATGTTCTTTCATTCGCCCACTAGGGGGACGGGGGCGGGCGAAACGCCCAGCTACCACTCGGTGCGCCCGGGGATCGTTCGGTGCTACGTGCGTTGTAAATTTCTACAGTTATAGAGCTACACTGCAGTTTGTTTTTAGCTGTGGAGTGAACGGGTCATCTCGACCGGGATAGGAGCACGCCCTCACAGAATGCCAGCGTAAAATAGCAGCTTAATGCGTTTCGTCTGGCGAGTGCAGGGATCCGGAGACATTACTGGAGACGAGGCGTTCCATCTCAGTCCTCAAGGGAGACCATTCCAGATAATTCGCAGTCGATGTCACTGTCATTGTCTGTACAGTAGCTGTCACACTGAACATCTGAATCACTCTCGTATCCTAATTGAATGATTAGTTCCTGTTCATGTGTCTCTTGGATTCGATCTTTTACCCAAATTCTTCAAAAAACTTTTCAGAAAAGGTTATCACTTTTAATATAAGATTTCGTGCAGCACTGTGTATAGTCTTACCCAAGTTTACATAAAACTACCAAACTTATACAATCAGGTAAAAAGAACAAACGAAACCAAACGCACGTACGTTAATTGTGAGATGCTAACGGTACTGACGCGTCGAGGGTGAGAACGGTAAGAAGGCGGGGTTCGGGGGGGAGCGCGCACTCCGCTCAGGTCTCAAGTTAATTCTTGTGGGTTATAGAAGCCACATTGCAGCCGTAGCAGGCCACGCTCCAAACCCATATATTGTATATAATCGATTTCTGATTTTATGTAGTTTTATTTAATTCAATATTATGACTTACACGCGCAGATAATTTATATTTTTAATGCGTGATATTGAATTTTTATTGAGATATATTTTCTTAGTACATTCAGTTTGTATTTGTATGCATGTGATCTTACATCCAATTGCTGAAATAAAGACATGTACAAAAGTTTAAACTTATTAATAAACTATGAATTAAAATATTACTATAATTCTATAGTGAAGGGTTCGCAAAGCTTATCTTTTTCGTTTTTTTTTGGGTAGCGTTATAAAAGTTGTTGAGTAACAATTATACACAATGTTACTTTATTTTTTAACTTTTTACAGTTTGTTGCCATTTACTTAAATACGTGTTGCCGTAGTACCATAAACTACAAAATAAAAAAAAAACTAACAGCCATGGCAACAAGCATTAGGTATAAATAAATAAAAAAAATTCTCATTAAATTAAATGCCACAGCGCAAATGTGTTTCAGGTTTCTTCACCACATCGTTGGAGACCGCGTCGGACATTTTCGCAAACGGACACGACAAGGACTTCTCACATTACGTGCTGACGGTGTGCGGTTGGATAGCACCACCCCACACGTTGACCATCGCCGTTATGAAGGCCGTCAACGTGGCGAGGCTCAATGCGTTCTGCACATTGAATAAGCAAAAGTGTCCTAACCTTTTTGTCGCCGAAGACGGATTCGACACCAACGCTTGTTGCAGTGAGTTTTTTTTTTTCATTTTTAAGATACATGAAGTCCTCTTCATCTATTTCGACAACGGTCACATCTTCTTGTTGTTACCAGTGAATAGTTTAAGTGTGTAAAAAAAACTTTTTAATTTTCTGCTTGTATTCTACTCTACTCTCTCGACTACTCTTACTCATTCTCTATTCATTCCTCGAGGGCAGTAAGGAATATGGATGTTATGTCGGCCATTATCAACATCAAAGTATAGTACAATAACGAAACTTTTAAGATACAATTCGCGATATATAGTAATTTAAAGCACATTACTGGAGTTTCTTGCGCCACTTCTCATCCAGCGCGAACGCATTCCGAAGTGGTGGTAGAATATGTCCCTGATCGAGCCGTGGTCCAGCCCTATCGGGCACCCTCGGTTACGGTCCGAGCCGAGGCTCCCCACTCGGGAGCCCTCGTGCTGGTTACATTATAAGAAAAGTCTCGACTGAGCACCCCGACCGCTCGGCCACCTTGTATCCGGTGTACTTGTGAAAGCCGGGGTAACAGCGTCAATCGTCCGTAAAAAAAACGAACTGTGTGCTCGTTTGTTAACTTTAAAAAAAATATATTGTAAATGGCTTCGTCGACCACATCACCCCGTAAGAACTGCAAAGAGACACTTCTATGCAAAATTATCCATTTACTTAAAACTAAATTAGCCAACTTAAACATTTTCTTGGCAGCGTTAGCAAAAGGTAACGTTTAAGTGACATTCGTCGTTCGTGTCACTTCGACCAAGACACGTAACTCTGGCGTTCACCTTCCGGAGAAGTTCCGTCAAAGTATGCTGTACTTCTTCGACCACATGACATGCATCACAGTTAGGTGATGGAGATTTCTTCGTTTATTAATTAACTCTGTATGCTTTATTCCAGATTTGAACCGCAACCCGAGATGTTACTTCTGTATAGATGACTACTCACCCGGTCAGCTCATGCTGATCATGTTCTGGCAGTTCATCGGATATATGGTGAGACTAGCCCGCGCTGTGTTATTTTTTCTTACTTTGAAAGTAACGAACACACACAGTTCACCTGATGGCAAGTGATTCCCGCGGCCCATGACATCTGCATTCATCCTTGACAAGGAATCATAATGCTGATGTGTTCTCACCATTGAGGACTGAGATGGGATGCCTCGTCACCAGTAATAAAGTCCCCCGAACAATACACTCATTTCACGTAGGTATTCTGTGAGGTCGTGGTCCTACCTCCGGCGAGCTGACCCTTTCACTCTACACATAGATATTCCAGCGTAGCTCTACCACTATAAAATATAGGTTCGTAGATTCTAAATCGCCATTCGCTTTAAAAAATATATATATTATAATAAGCATGTTATGGAACCGATCGTGATCACACCCGAGGATTTCAATGGCCCAAATGCCCCTTTGCCAGTAATAATAAGGGTCACCAGCACATCATACGAAACACAGCAGCGTTTCGTATGATGTGATGCTGGTATAATAGCGAGGACGCGGGCACTCCCAAGTCGAGCCGACCCATTCATGCCGCGGATGGAAGACTGCAGCGTACTCACGCCACCACTCTTTGAAACTGTTTATTTCGTTCATAAGAGATACTTAACCCGGGCTGCCGGAAGTTTATAAAATTAAAAAAAATAATTTAAATTATACGGGAAATCCTTATTACTGGTGACGAGGCATTCCATCTCATTTCTAGGGGAAATCGGGGGCGACAATACATCTGCGTTATTATTCCTTATCGATGATGAATGTGGCTTTCATGGACCACAATAATCTCTTTGCATCTCGTGCATTGTGTTGCACGAATCGTCGTCGTGACCACCAACAATAAAAATACTATTGTTGGTATATCCCCAGACGTTGGTGATACTAACACAGCACGGCGTGTTCAACCGGCTGGCGGACAGGCTGTTCAACAAACGGTACACGGCGGCAGGTGACGACGCCGGCGACGAATTGGTGCGCGCCGAGAGGATTTACGTGAACAAGGCGATCGAGTTACGTAAGACATTTCATAATTCATACAACCACACTAACAAACACATAACACGGTACTCCCATCCCCTCATCTCCCTCTCATCGACAAGACCCACGTCTGCTTTCAATACTTTCATTCAAGTACGATCACATTTCCTTCTATCGTTCAAGTGGCTCTCTATTTGACAAAGGCGTGGCTCTAGAACATTAGTTTCCTGAAGTGGTCCAGGTGGACCCCAGCAGTCCTCGACTCGACTCGGTCGAGGGAGACTTGACGGGGGTCTTCGCGTGACAAAAAAATATGGGTTTCACAATTCGTAAGCGGGGGGTGCACGAAAATGTATTTGCTTTCGATAGTGTAGAACTAAAATGCTGGCTTACTTCACCTCTGGCAAATTGATTACATACTCGTATATATGTCTAAACGCAAAGTCTTATCATGGAAACTCTTTTCGTCTTCAGCGCCGGATCAAATCCAGGAAGCGATGCTGGTTAACGACGTCCACAAGAACTACGTGCAGCTCTTCAGGAAATCCTGTAAGGCCGTTGAAGGTGTTAGTTTCTCTGTCAAAAAAGGTAATTTCAAAATGCAGAACTTGTTAATAAAATAAATTAGTAATTTACGGCCACTGTGTTTCGTCTGGTGAGAGATAGGAAGCAGAGCATGTCGCCGAATGGTCGGGCTAAGATCTCGGCCGGGGCCGCTAAGTTCGAAGTCGTGAACCATCGTCCTCGTATACAAGAAGATTACCTCATCTGAACAGCGTCATAGGAATTGTGGAGTTTAGGGTGTGCTACTGTTGACATGGACTTTCATTTAAGTTAGGACAACGTCTTACATCCCTTACCGCAGGACTCACAGGGACAGGTAGTAGCAAGTGGATTTATGTTGTTAATATTATGGTTTCTCCTGTTTCTCCTGTCAGACAGTACACCGAACCAGTTTTCATCACAGACTCTGCGACCGTCCATAACTCGTTTTCTCCAAACTGAGTGATTTTCAGCATGAGGGAGGGACTAAGTCCAATAGGTTTAAGGATAATAAATAATGAGTCATAATTATTTGTAGGAGAATGTTTCGGTTTGCTCGGTGTTAACGGCGCGGGCAAATCTACAACCTTCAAGATGCTGACCGGCGAGGAGTGTCCCACGCGTGGGACTATCTTCGCTAACGGACAACACGTCGACCGAAAGCGTGGGAAAGTGCGTTTCTATTCTTTTCTGTAAATATTTTTAAATTATCTATCACATTGATATGATGTTCTTTTGGTCGATTTCGACCACGGTGATATCTTCTGGTTACTAACAGATAACATCAACTGCGCAGGATACATTGCAGCGCCGTAAACTTTCGCGCAAATACAGAAGCACTCGCTTCCCTAAACGAAAGTAATACACTTGCAATACTATAGGAAGAAAATAGAAATGGAGTATGTCAAGAACACGGAGTTAATATCCAACTTACAACTTAAATACAAGAGTTAATATCCAACTTTTTGTATTAAATATTATTCCTCGGCTGTAAATCGAACCCAGCATCAGCCACTACGGACCCGGCCGTCAACATCACTTATCAAGATACATATTTAGTGACCGAAAAACGTCCTGCCCTCACAGAATAGCAGCATAATGCTGCTATAGGGCGTGGTCCTACCCCGGCTGACCCATTCATTCTGCAACTTAGCTCTACCATCTAGCATTGCGTTTAAGGTACCATCATACAGGTCTCGATAGTCTATAAATAAACTCAATTCTATGCCGCGCCAACCATACATTCAATAAATATAATATCAACTTCTACCATCTAAACACGCTTTAAAATATGAAATAAGAAAAATGCACCGTATCATGTAATCATTTATTCATGGAAATATATTTTTATTTATCTATTCCATTCATAATTCCTTAGACGCACTTATTTACCAATGGTATACAAACACAATAATACACACATACGCACACCGAAACACACCCATGTGCACTGCACATACAACAAATATTATTCCAACTTAGACAACTTCCATATATCATCTGTACACGCTTAACAATATGAAATAAGAAAAATGCACCGTATCATGTAATCAATCATTTATGCATGGAAATATATTTTAGTTTATCTATTCCATTCATAATTCCTTAGACGCACTTATTTACCAATGGTATACAAACACAATAATACACACATACGCACACCGAAACACACCCATGTGCACTGCACATACAACGAATATTATTCCAACTTAGACAACTTCCATATATCATCTGTACACGCTTAACAATATGAAATAAGAAAAATGCACCGTATCATGTAATCAATCATTTATGCATGGAAATATATTTTAGTTTATCTATTTCATTCATAATTCCTTAGACGCACTTATTTACCAATGGTATACAAACACAATAATACACACACATACGCACACCGAAACACACCCATGTGCACTGCACATACAACGAATATTATTCCAACTTAGACAACTTCCATATCATCTGTACACGCTTAACAATATGAAATAAGAAAAATGCACCGTATCATGTAATCAATCATTTATGCATGGAAATATATTTTAGTTTATCTATTTCATTCATAATTCCTTAGGACGCACTTATTTACCAATGGTATACAAACACAATAATACACACATACGCACACAGAACACACCCATGTGCACTGCACATACAACAAATATTATTCCAACTTAGACAACTTCCATATATCATCTGTACACGCTTAACAATATGGAAATAAGAAAAATGCACCGTATCATGTAATCAATCATTTATGCATGGAAATATATTTTAGTTTATCTATTCCATTCATAATTCCTTAGACGCACTTATTTACCAATGGTATACAAACACAATAATACACACACATACGCACACCGAAACACACCCATGTGCACTGCACATACAACGAATATTATTCCAACTTAGACAACTTCCATATATATCATCTGTACACGCTTAACAATATGAAATAAGAAAAATGCACCGTATCATGTAATCAATCATTTATGCATGGAAATATATTTTAGTTTATCTATTCCATTCATAATTCCTTAGACGCACTTATTTACCAATGGTATACAAACACAATAATACACACATACGCACACCGAAACACACCCATGTGCACTGCACATACAACAAATATTATTCCAACTTAGACAACTTCCATATATCATCTGTACACGCTTAACAATATGAAATAAGAAAAATGCACCGTATCATGTAATCATTTATGCATGGAAATATATTTTAGTTTATATATTCCATTCATAATTCCTTAGACGCACTTATTTACCAATGGTATACAAACACAATAATACACACATACGCACACAGAAACACACCCATGTGCACTGCACATACAACAAATATTATTCCAACTTAGACAACTTCCATATATCATCTGTACACGCTTAACAATATGAAATAAGAAAAATGCACCGTATCATGTAATCATTTATGCATGGAAATATATTTTAGTTTATATATTCCATTCATAATTCCTTAGACGCACTTATTTACCAATGGTATACAAACACAATAATACACACATACGCACACAGAAACACACCCATGTGCACTGCACATACAACAAATATTATTCCAACTTAGAGAACTTCCATATATCATCTGTACACGCTTAACAATATGAAATAAGAAAAATGCACCGTATCATGTAATCATTTATGCATGGAAATATATTTTAGTTTATCTATTCCATTCATAATTCCTTAGACGCACTTATTTACCAATGGTATACAAACACAATAATACACACATACGCACACAGAAACACACCCATGTGCACTGCACATACAACAAATATTATTCCAACTTAGACAACATCCATATATCATCTGTACACGCTTAACAATATGAAATAAGAAAAATGCACCGTGTCATGTAATCAATCATTTATTCATGGAAATATATTTTTTATTTATTTATTACACTCAAATTTATATACAAGCAGAATAATAAACACACGTTCTCTCACCCACGTAATACGTATAATATGTATTTTAAGTTGCTGTTGGATTATCTAATAAATAGATAAATACTTTCTTGAGAATGGATGGATCGCATGTGTGGCAGTCTTCACTGACCGTCTCTGTTTGTTCCTCTGTCACATTCTAGTATTATGAAAAAAAAACCTTAACCTTTATTAATGTCCACAGTATCTCCATTCGCTGGGCTATTGCCCGCAATTCTTCGGGCTGGACGAGTTCCTGACCGGCTACAACAATCTGGCACTCCTGCTCACACTGCGCGGTCTGTCCGCTGACGACGTCCAGAGCAGCGCCAAGTCATGGTTCGAGGTTGTCGGTATGTCATGTTGTTTGTATAAACAGAAATTTGGCAGGTATAAAACGTAACAGCCTGTATATATAAAATCCCACTGCTAGGCCTATGCCTAGGCCTTATCTCTAGAGAGAGTGTTAGAGCATAGTCCACTATGTATATTTGAATAATTATTTCTAACTCCGCCTGGTTTGTCAATAAAATAAAATACAATGAAACAAATATGTTCAATACATGTAGTGAATAAATCCCAAACAGACGGGAATCCAAATGGTCGAGGGTTAGAGCGAAAGAAAGAAACCTGCGGACTATACGAGCACATTCCAACCGCATTTTTTTTCGATATTAACAAACTCACGCACAATGCACCTAATCGTATCTCCCTATGCTACTGAACTGTGTTGTGAACTGTCTGTGAGTTTGTTACTCTAAATACTATAAAAAAAAAGAAAGCCAAATTCATGATTACGTTATTGATTGGAAACTATTTATGACTTCTTATGATTTTGATTTTAAATCAAATATCTAGCGGCAAAATTATTCCAAAACATGTAGCATAGCGAGAACTGCCATTAAAAGTGAACCGGCTTACGATTTGCATCGAAGAGAGGGTTATGTTCAATTTGCTTGAGTTATTTGTTTTTTTTTAACAGGACTAGAGCAATACAAGAGCCGCACGGTGTCCCGGTACAGCGGCGGCATGTCGCGGCGGCTGGCGGCGGCGCTGGCGCTGAGCGGCGGGGCGGCCGTCACCATGCTAGACGAGCCCACCGCCGGGGTGGACGTGGCGGCCAGGCGGCGCGTGTGGGCCGCGCTGCGCCGCAACCTGGCAGCGCGCCGTGCCACCCTCGTCACGTCGCACAGGTGAGCGGGAATGGGTCGCCTCGACGGGACGAGAGGACGGATCGTGCCGTCATGTTGTGAGGGAAACAGCAGTATAAGACCGCTATGTAGTGTTCGGGGAGCCTTATTACGAGGGCTACCACGCATCTGCACTGTGTACAAATTTGTTTATATTATCTATTCTTATTATATATTTAAGGTCTTATGATATCTATGTATTTATTATGTAATTTATGATATTTATTATTTAATTTATGATATTTATTATTTAATTTATGATATTTATTATTTAATTTATGATATTTATTATTTAATTTATGATATTTATTATTTAATTTATGATATTTATTATTTAATTTATGATATTTATTATTTAATTTATGATATTTATTATTTAATTTATGATATTTATTATTGGAACCTACAGTCAATGTTTCTCCACCTCAAGGCTCGACTGGTTGAGAAAGCCAAAAGGCATTAAGTCCGCTCATTGTATCCTTTTTTAGTATAAAATAGAATAACTCTTCGCTTACATACCTAGTCCGGACATAAGTTCTGTTACAAATGAAAATGCATTTTTTTTAATGAAGTAATGTAATATCATTAAAATTTATACCTACATATTTATTAGTCTCGGCAAAAAATAAAAAAAAATCTATTCGAACGGTGGCGCCTTTGGCTTTTACACAGGCACAGGCCTTTAATCTGTTTAGCCACAAATCTATGGATTTACGCACTGTTTCCAAGGAAAATTTCGCCACTGCTTGTTCCAAAGATTTTTTAAGGGCTCAATGTCGCCGTGTCGTTTAGAGCAGACTATGTCCTCTAAAACTGACCATAATTTGAAGTCTCTAAATGTCTTAAATTACATAATAAATACATGGATATCATATAGTGTAGACCTTAAATATATAATAAGAATAGATAATAGAAACAAATTGATATAAATATTTAAATTACTAATTCAGATGATTTTTCCTGTGTTATTGTAATGAACCTATTATGGTGATCACTCCCGCAGCATGGACGAGATGGAGGCGCTGTGTTCGCGCATAGCCATAATGTCACGCGGCCGTATCCGCGCATTGGGGTCGGCAGCGGCCCTGCGCGCCGCACACGCCTCGGGTCACGCCGTGCAACTCAAACTGAGGCGGACCGCCAGCGACGGTGAGATACCGTCCATATTATATTCCGAAAAAAAATTAAGCATTTGATGGCTAAGTTGTTCTTTTCTTTGTAATGCTTTAGGCTAAGGAATCCCAGAGTGGTTCCCAAAGGGTGGATATCGGTTTTCCACGAATCGACGTAAACGAAAACTGATTTTGAAGGTCGACGAGGTCTAAAACTTTAAAGTTTTCAATTTCTGATGAGATAATGATGTCAAGTTTATTCACTTAACCAGCCGCAAAATTTTTAAATTGGCAGTATTTTGTATCAATCGGAAAAATAGTAGATATAGTATTTTTAAAGCCATTTGGATAAGGGGTATCATGCCCAAAATAGTTTGGGAATCCCTGGTTTAGGCGAAGCCACATGGATTCCTTTTAACTTCACCGTAAGTGACTAACAGTGACCTACCACAGACGGAGCCTCTATGGCGGGTTTTAGTTACCCCGTAGACTAAGATAAGAGAGAAGGATGCCTCGTCACCAGAGATAATGTTCCCAGTTTCTTTCTTTTACCAACCTAAAGACCATAATCAACAAAAAGTGTTTAAATCTTTAGAATATCTTTTTTAAACCAGGGGGTCGCCTGTTAGTTATTAAAGGGGGTCCCAACCTATGCAAATAATACCTGAATACAAAAGATTCGTATACTAAAGGAATGAATTTTAAATTAAGTTTTATAAAATTAAATATTACCATGTAATAACAACATGTAAAAACAAACTATGAGATAACAACGCAACGACCCCTTGGGCGGGTTTATTTCGAGTATGGAAACGTACTCTCGGAGACTACCCTTTATATATGAATAAAAGAAATCGGATAATCTTTAGCTGATAACCAACCCATCTAATCCACAGGGGTGTCAACGCATTTTCATCTTGATAACTGTATGTAGTGTAGTTATAGTGTGTAAAATAATTTACAAAGTAACAATATATACAGGGTTATTGGTAATTCTACGTATTCCCGTTAGGAGGTAGGTAGACTATTTGTGATAATTTTAACCCCCTAAATATGCATTATGCAAAATGAACCATTTTTGAGTTATCATGTTTTTTTAGCTTTTTTCAAAAAAAGGTAAAATTTTATAAAACAAAAGTATCAATTTAAATCTCATTTTTCTTCTGATTTACAATAATGATTAAACACATGGTTATTTATAGATATTAAAACAACAATTATCGGTGCAAATATAAAAACGCGAAGATTTTTTTCCACTAAAATGCCTTAAAAACAAGAAAAACGTTATGAAAGTAGGCTTGCAGTTTATTATAAAAACATAACCGTTTCCGTGGAGGGCATTCTGCCATCGTTGTTTTACATAATGAAGGCAAATCTGAACGTGAAATTGCTTCACGACTGAAGTAATCGAAAACTTGTGTTCATGGCACAACTCGATACAGGGAGACAGGCAGTTTTCAAGATCGTCCACGCTCGGGAAGACCGAGAGCTACCACGTCTAGTGAAGATAATTTCTTTGTTGTTACCAGCAAGCCAAATAGCCGCTTAACAGCACCAGAAATGCGCGTTGAAGTAAACAAAATGCGAGTTAAACCTTTATCATTGACTACAGTAAAACGGCGACTGAGAGATGCGAAGTTATATAGGTATGGTCGCGGTGCCATTCGAAAACCTCTGCTAAGGCCGCAAAACAAGAAGAAACAATTCATAGTCAATTCAAAAGTCATTTTTCGTTTAGGGCATTGCTTTGCTGTACCAGGATCTAAACAACTGGCTGAGCGCTTTCGATTGTCGAACAGAATCCACTTTTAGTCGCACGTAACAATTCTGTTCAAAATTCTTTCATTTCTGTGCCAGCAGCGCGAGGCAGGTCTCAACGCGTACGTTGCGCTGGGGAACGTTAAGTTCTTGGGCACCCATCTATCAAGCTTTTTCACCTTGCCAATTTGTCGCAAATGGACCAATATTGTTTTGATGTTAACATCAAAATCTGCTGATAGCTCGGCTGTAGATTGAGTATCATCAGCTTCCACAATCGCCTTTAATTCATCATTGTTCACCAAAGTGTCCGGACGACCATTAGATTCATTTTTCAAATCAAAGTTTCCAGAACGAAACCGGGTAAACCAATAACGGGTTGTGCGTTCGTTTGTAAAGTTCTCTCTGTAAACGTTGTTGATGTTACGTGCCGTTTGTGCCGCGTTGATGCCACGACGGAACTCATATTCCATAATTACACGAATTTTTAAAGTAGACATTATGACGAAAAATGTTCAAACGTAATGAAAAAACAAAGCTAACCAATAAACAAAAGACTGACTTTGTAAAAAGAATGTCATGTTTTTAAAACAAAATTGAATTTCACAGCCAATAAAAACATTTTTTTGGTTTGAAATGGCCAATACTAATAATAGTGTGTTGATTCACCTGAAAAAAATGTATCTATACTCGCCTTTGCCAGTCCTAGGGGGATAACTTATAAAAAAAATATTTAAATAAATTAAATATCTTTGTCCTTTTTCCTTTTAGTATATTGAGTTGTTGTAGTTTGAAGTGCATGTTGTGTTTACCTATAAGTAATTTTTGCGTTAGAATTCTGTCAATTATGTAATAATTTAATATTTACGTAATCAGTGTTAACAAATGTTGGTAAACCTAATAAATAAATAAATATATATATATATCTTTCACATCACAATAAAATTACTTTGTTATTTCTCCTCGTTGCAGTGACCGACGGCGCTAAGTCAGAAGTCCAGCGGCTGAAGGCCGACCTGCTCCAGAAATTCAACGCTGAACTCAAAGACGAGCACAAGGTACCAATCACTACACTACACTATATCCACGCCGCTAGATCCATCAGCTAGATAGTCCACGATATCTTACAATGTCGACGTGAAATAGTACAAGAGAAGACACTAGATAACATATAAGACTTAACAGTATTAGAACAACGTTGTAGTTTTCTAACTGTAGTATCAATGGGTCGGCTCTGCGTGCACAGAATACGAGCGTCAAATAGCAGCATATCGTTGCTGTGTTTCGTATGATGAGTGTAGGGTCCCAGGTAGTAGTATAAGGCGGGGTATTTCAAATTATTCCTCATAAATCATTTATTTTTATTTTATTTATAAAACTTTTGTACAACTAACATATGCACAAAGGCGGACTTAATGCCTAAGGCATTATCTACCAGCCAACCTTGGGAGGGTTCAGAGAAATCAAAGTAGGGACAGATGAATAATAATAAAAAAAAAAGAAATGTAGAGTACATCTAAATACTTATACAATTATATATACATATTATATGTTATCTTTGGAATTTATAATACTAAATAAAATAATAGATATTTATATACATATTATAAATACTAAAATATATAAAAATAAATATATATATATATAAATATAAACATAATTATTATCGATGTAGTGAATCTGCTGACGCTACTTTCAACAAGTGCTTTCGAATTTTACGTTTAAACTCTAAGCGACTTTTAGCCATTCTAATTTATAAAGGTAGCGCATTCCATAGGAGAATAGATTGAACAAAGAATGATGAGTGAATGAAATCTGTACGATGAGAAGAACAAGGAGAAGACGGTTATGCGTTGAACGAAGATTTTTATTGTTGAAGGTACTAAGATATTGAAAATGAGAAGATAAATAAGTAGGAGTAATCAATCATCAGTGTATCTTGAGTCTGTATTGATGTATTACTATCTGTCTTTATAAAGGAGGATGCGTGTTAATTTGTACCTAATAAAAAAATGGTATTCCATCTTTCTTAACACGGATAACAACATTTATGCAATGCTAATTCTATGATGGAGTTAGCTTCTAGCTACAGCACTAATGGGTCAGCTGGACCGGTATCAATATCACTGTTTCTCCTGATGAGTGTAGGGATCCAGAGACTTTTTACTGCTTACGAGGTCTACTCTATCTTGTTCCTCCGGGGGAGATAATGCACTTGCATTTTGATTCCTTATCGAGGATGTCATGGGGTGCAGTGTTTATCACCCCTATATAGGTATATGTCATAAAAAAAAGTATTTTATATATTAGATCATTAATAATCAAATCCATTTGCAGACGATGCTCCATTACCACATAAACGAGACTATGCGGTACAGTGACCTATTCAGCGAACTGGAAAACCTCAAGCAGTGCAACCCTATCGTCGAGGACTACTCTGTCTCCGAGACCACGCTCGAGGAGGTGTTCCTGTCCTTCGCTAAAGAGACTGAAGATCCTCCTTCAACATCTATCGCCATGCACTAAAGCTAGACGGCAGGTATAAAATTGTGCTTTTCGAGCTGCTATTTAATGTTAAATGACCTCCTATTTTTTTGTTATAATATAATCCTTAAAATGCTATTATATTTAACACGTCGAAAAGTTGTCAATAAATAGTACCGTTTGCATTTCCTCGACTATAAACCGTATTTCTGTAGAGTCCATGCCTATGCCCAACAGTGGGATTTATGTATATATAGGCTGTTACATTAACTACTTATTTAGTAAACTTTATCTATGTTGATCTAGAAACAGGTCACACTGACGGTTAATTTTTCATGACCGAGTCAATGCATCCCTTAAAGCAGAGGTTGCCAGACTTTTTATTCTCATAGACCACTTTCAAATTTTGCTGGTTCCAGTGCAGCAACATTTCTACCATATTCCCAAAACTCGACAAGAAATGTGAAGATTAGATCTTACTATGAAAATTTGCGTTGCGGCTGATTTCCAACCACGTTGTTCTGAATATGAAATATGCAAGTTTTTACAAGGAACTACTTTGGAGCTTCTTAAAATATCATCTGCCTACATGCCAAGGTAGACCCCTGTCAAGTCTTCCGTGGACCCCTGGGGTTATGACGATGCCGTTTAGTCTATTGGTCCCTTCTTATAGAGACCCTGGTCACTTCTGACAAGACATTACATACTTGCTCATTATTGTATATAGGTGTAAGTATAGTGGTGATAATGCATCTGCGTTGATTCTTTCTCCAGGATCATAGGGTCATCACAGGGTACCCACACCCTGGACCATTGTGAGACGTGCGTTCCTTTGTCATCCGTAATATTTTAGTTACTAGATGAAATGGAATTTAAAATTTTGCAAAATTAGTTAAAAATATGGTTTTATAATATACCTGTTTTTATATATATGTGATATATATAGATAGAAATCCTGAAACGGAAATGCTACAAGGTAGTGTCTTGTGTCGATCTATGTTTGTAGAGAAATTGTGTTTTATACTTTTTTTTTAATTTAATTCCACCAAAGGCCACCAAATATCCTTTTTGAGTTAATATCTAAAATCTTGTCGCTTTAATTTTATATAGCATACCACCGAGACAATACTTCTGTTTATTTACATATTTTTTTTACTAGCAGAGTTATTAGTTCCCTAGAAGCCTATGTATGCCCATTAGTAGGATGTGTTTATTTATATAGACTATTAATTTACTTTCTTTTTTGCTTTATGCATAGTTTTACTTTTTCGAACCTATAAAAATATATGTTCAACCGAACACCTTATCACATCAGGTGCGTGTTTCAATCTAAGTTGCGTTCGAAAATATGACAGAGATCTCACTCTGTCGAGAGATGTTTCCCGTTCATAAAACATACATACATAATGGCCAATGATGGGTCACCCTAGATAACTGAGACATTGAACGTCTCTGTTATCATTGGTTTTTTCTGCCCATACGCACAATTGTACAATCTCTCACTTACCGCATTGGAAGTCCATTAATATTTGTTCCAAAAACCGATGTCCTATTCTGTAAATTTGGTTTTATTTAGCCAATCGCACTAATCGTTTTTTATCTATAATATTTAAATTTTCGAATTAACAATACAGACATGATATATATCTATGCTCTTGCAGTCCAAATATATATTATATATTAATAGATATTATGGACCTTTTTTATTGGAATTAAAACCTTGGTGTACGACACGAAACGCGTCACTGAGTTAGTAGTAAAAATCGTAAACATGTAAATTAAACCAAAAACGTTTATCAATCAAATCATCCCGTATCTCCCCACTGCTGGGTATAGGCCTCCATTTTATCGCGCCATTCAGTTCGATCTTGTGCTATCCGAAACCATTTCCACCATGGCCACCATTCGGTTACTAACTGGTCCACCGGCCGTCGTCTCTCCTAGACAGGTGTTCTGCCCATTGCCATTTCGGTCTCATGATCCGCATACCCACGTATCAAAACGTTTATCAGTGAATTAAAATTATTTATCATTTTATATTCCCATATTAGTATGTATTCGACGAAATGCAAATAATGTATGTAGACTGCGTGTATTAATTTAACACCATGACATGGAAATAATATAGGTGAATTAGTTTATTAAGAAAATATTATTAATAATCATATAATAGACAATCACAGTATTAGCTTCACGCCATTCCTAAACTTGTATCATGGCAGAGCCACACTGCACCCAAAGACTGGCCGTAACGTGACCGGCACGACCGTGGAGAGGGGGAACACATTCACAGAATACCAGCTCAAAGTAGAAAGAACCTTAGCGCTGCTCAGTTTCGAGTGAAAGAAACAAGATCCCATTACTAGATCACCCTAGGTCCTCGTGGATGATAAAGCAATTATATCCTGCATTTTTAAATGGAATGAATGATAACGCCCTCACAGAATACCATCGAGTAATAGCAGCGTAACGCTGCTGCGTTTCGTATGATAAGAGGATCCGGTGAGTCAAATACAGAAAGCTGGGTATTCCATTTTATTCCTCAGAGATGCATCTTGTCTTTATTGTGGATGTATGTAGATGTCACGGGTCGCATTCATCTCTTAGCATCTGGTGAACATCGCTCGTCTCTCATCCCTTATATTATAAAAAAAAACTTAAACTTAACTTTTCTCCTATTCTAGATACATATTCGCTGTGTTATTTTCATTGTTCTTAAAACCGTGATAAAATATGATTCAAATTTTATTTAACTTAATAATTGTTATAAACATTACATTCAAATATGTGATCGACAAAATATTGGGCTATTTTTTTTTGAGCTTACAAGGACATTTTTGAACTTGTGCTGGAAATATGATCTCATGTTATTATTAAGGAACATTCAGTTCAAAGCAAATAAGCTTTTTCCAAACATTTCTTTCTTTATTTGTTAGTAATTCATTATAGTGCCTATCTATTCTATGGAAGTATAAAGTACTACATACAACAGGAAAAGCTCTAAAACCAAATCGCGAGATCCACAAACATTTTTTCATGCTGTACCTAATATTAATATAAATATTTTATAAATATTTAGTTATGCAATTAATATCCATTTTTTTTTGTGGTTACCCTATCGTTTTATTTTGAGCCCCAGAGACATATCTATCTTAGTAAATCTTTTGTGCGTTACCAAACTATTTTAGATTAGCGTATAAGACTGCAAAAAGAGAATCTTTTTTGGAACTTTTTTTGTCTACGGTTGTTTTAAAACGATCATATTTTTCTTTGTTGCTGTTAGACGTCCTTTCGTAGACTGCAAGCATTACGTTCATGGTTGAATATTGTCAAATATTCGTAGTCATTAATGATTACAGATGTCGAGGTTGTGACAAAATATGTAAATAAATACATTATTTTGTGGTTTCAATATCAAATTTAAACATGTGGATTATATTTCTAATAATTATATTTTTATTTTGGGCTTAAATTCCATACTATTTTTCGTAACGTTATTCAACAATTGTTTACTTAACTTTATAATCACACCTTTCACGAATTTCCACCTATTAATAAGATTATAGAATAAGTTATTATATATATATATATATATAAAAGTACTTTCCAATATAACCTGGTATTAATTAGTATTTGTTGCTATCGTCATATACGGCCATCATTCTGTTGTTTTGATTAATATTATTTAAATACATTTAATGCATGGATATACAAAAAGCTCTAGAGTCAACCAATTATAGGTGATGAGGCTTTCATACAGAGTACAAAACTACGTTGAAACGAATCCCGTCAAGCGGTAATCGCGTAATGATATCGCCCTATAGTCGACGCATTGTGAACAGAGGCTTCGGGTCATAAATCATATTTATCTGTCTGTCTCGCTCGCACTTACGGTCCTATGGAGAGGTGTAGTGATGAGCGTAAGAATTGTGGAGGTGCATATCGATAACGGGATAGGTACGATCGATATGCTAAATTATGTTAAGTATTAAAAGGATTAATTTTTCGGTATCTGAAAATAAAACATTTTAATTTGTAAGATAAAATGTTTGTTTCAACGTAATCATAGAGAATGTAATCAGTGTCATAACAAAAATCTTATATTTATAGAAAAACAACCCTTACTTGTAACGACCATTCAGGAGTCAGAGTGCTAATAAAGGTCACGATGACGCATCGACCCCGCGTGCGCAGGTAGCTAAGTATCGATAACAGGTTGCATTGCGTGCACATTCCTACTGTCAGTGACATTTATTGCCCGAAGACTCAGTTTAAAATGCGTCGAATATAGTGCGTTACCATCTAGAGCTAAAAATTGTCATCAAAACTACATTAAATTAAGTATAAAAAATATTTTAGTAAATGTGAGAATGAAAGTTTCAATCCAATTGAAATGAGCGCACATTGGCGACGTGGATTCTTGCGTTGTGATTGAGCATTTGGGTTTTTTTTTGTGTATCAACGATTATTATATTATTATTCATATTTATTTTTCACTTTCGTATGCACATTTGGTGTTTGCTTATTCTTTGATGTATTTACTGTTAATGTGTGTACTTATAAATTTATTCATATAAATAAATATAAGACTGCAATTTACACTGCTATGATTAACTTTCCAATAAATGTAAACGTGTATACACATTGTTTCATTTAATTTCTAGAACTGTGACGTCGCTAAAAGCTTTAGTACCTATAACAAAACTGAGAACACATATGTTTTCCTAACAGTTATTTATTTATTTTCCACAGATTGAAACAATGTTAACAAAGGTAAAGACTAAATCTGAAACAAAAGTCTAACACTGTGACCTATTCAGTATTGTTTTCGAATATATATTTTTGATAGCATATGAGCAATCAGCTGACCTCGTGGTAAGTGATCACCGCCGCCCATGAACATCCGCTACACCAGAGGAGTAACAGATGCGCTGGCGGCCTTTAAGAAAGGTTTTCTTGAAGGTCGGAAATACCGCTAGCGACAGCTTATTCCACAGTGTAGTTATGCGTGGCCGAAAATTTCAAGTAGATTCCCAACCATAGAGGTGATGAGGATGAAATTTTAATTCTGTCGTGATGAAAACAATATATTTAATATGGTATGGTCACAGCGCAGTTGTAAACTAGCTGTAGTGTGAATAGATCGCCATGACGGTAAAGATCACTCAGTATACCAGCGTATAATAGTAACATGGTGAAAGAAACCGGAGACCTTGTTGCTTGTGACTTGACATTCCATCTTAGTCTTCAGGCGTGCACCTGCATTATGATTCCTTATCGAGGGTGATTGTGTCATGGCACGCAAGAATTGTCATTAAATGTCAATGCGTTGCTCTTATGTTCTCCGAAATATGTAGCGTTTATATTTCATAGCTATTTTGGATTATTTGTTCTATTGGACATTATTGATTTCCACAGAGACTCGATAATTAACAATGTGTGCTCCGGATTCATTGGCATCACCTGATCACCAAACCCAGGACCTGCTCCAGCTTTTACAACCATAAAGTCACACGGTCCCATACACCATAAAGTACTTACGCAACCCTGACTTCTTTAATTAAAATCTATATATCTAATAAATGCTACAATTATCCCCTGCCTCATGCAGCCTTAGGCAGTGATTGACATACTTAAAATCTAGTGTACAGGCAATCATCTCCAGAATGGTGTTAGGGCTGGCACGGACCCTATGCACCAGGGATGCGCGTCTTTTCCGCATCAAACATCCCTGATGCGGTACATAAGCGAGGCAGCCCCAACAGCACTCTGAATGCGTTGTTATATTGAACGCGAAGGGCGTTGTAGGACTTTTGCTTGTAGCTCGCCCACACGCTGCTCGCAAAGAAACTTGAGCAGCGAGCGATCATGTTGGCCCTCACCGACAACGCCCTTCGCTCCCTCTCTATGTCACCGTCGTCTTTGAGATCAGTGGTAATGATGTGCCCTAGGTACTTAAACTTGTATACCCTACTCAAAGTCGAGCCACAGAGTTTAATCTCAGGCACAGAATCATTGTTCCTATTTCTACCACCTCTCTCATATATCATGTACTCGCTTTTCTTTACGTTATAGATTAAATCGTGGCTATTCGCATAATTTTCACAAATCGCGAGCATTTTTTTAATTACTGATGACTTGGTATTCCATCTTAGTCTTAGGGGTAAACACGTATCTGCATAGTTTATGTAATGGTAACACTCAGAAGATATCGTGGTGTTCGAAATCGTTGGAACATTAATCCGTGACCATTGTCACTACATTTAACGAAATAGTAGACTGGTAATGGTCCCGAGCTGTTAATAATAATAATTAATATATATATGTATATATATATATATATATATATATATAACGTATATGATTTCGCTGTACATAATAGCATATTCATCATGCGTCACCATTATCCTTTGGTCATATTGATATAAATAACTTGTGTTACCCTTAATTGACCTGATTATCTAACACTCCTCGTTTGTACCAATGACCTTTTACATGGTTAATCCAGTTTACAGAAGAAGCATGAAGGGGTTGACTCACTCGGGAAAGGACAAAGGAAAGCGTGTGGTAAGTGAAATAAACCGGTGGCCGAATTTTTATGTACGTAGTTTAGTAGGAGCTTTATGAATTAAAACTCCTACTAAAAGATAGATAACTGTCTCGGTCTATTCCTAATTCGATAAAAATATAATATAAGTGGTTTGATAAAAAAAAAAGATTGTATTTTATGTAACCTATTTATTTATTTATTATTGTTTAATTGCGCAAATAAAACAGACATTGCACAAAGAGGTGGACTTAATGCCAAAAGGCGTTATCTATCAGCCTATTCTTGCGTTGACCAGAGAATATAAAATAAAATGATCTCAAGAAAATAAACACTCACTTGTACCCTCACTTGTACCCTCAGTCACATTCTGAATGTTACAGTCGCACGTCAACTTTTTTCATTTTGACTTGATTTCGGTGTTACTCGCGATCATTATGCCTGGTTCTCGGCGTCATATGGATGTGGAAACAGCAACAAGAGCAGTGTTTATGCTTCAGGAGGGAGAATCTCAGAGATAAGTGGGCAAGACGTCTTGGTGTGTCGCGACGAGCTATTCGAAACGCGTGGGAACGCTTTCTAGAGACAGGTAGTGTAGAGGAGATCTAGATCAGGAAGAGCGCGAGCTACAACCGTCCAGGAAGACCGGTATATCAGATTGACTGCACGTACGATTCCCGCCTGCGTGTTACAAAATCGACTGGCACACGAATTAGTGATCAAACCATTCGAAATCGGCTCCTTGAAGACGGACAACGTTCCAGATCTCGTGTTATTCGTCTAAAATTGACAAGAGCGCATCGTGCAGCACGTTTGAGGTTTGCTCGCGAGCATGCGGAGTGGACAATGGACAACTGGAGAAATGTACTCTTTACGGACGAAAGTAAAGTGAAGTTTTTCAGCGATGATCGTCGAGAGCGCGTGTGGAGAAGAGAAGGAGAACGTTTTTCAGAACCTTGCATACATGAAACGGATCATTTTGGCGGTTTTAATGTTATGGTGTGGGCTGGAATAAGCTTGCTCGTTAAAACTAAGCTGGTAATTCTGGAAGAAGGCTCCATAACTGCCCCCCGGTATGTCGATCGAATAATTGGGCCCCATGTCATCCCATTTTCACAAAGAGTGGGTGAAAACTTCATCATTATGCAAGACAATGCTCGCCCGCATACAGGGCGAACAACCCAGAGAGCTCTCTCTGAAGCCAATATTACGGTTTGACCGTGGCCGGCCATGAGTCCCGATCTTAACCCCATTGGACATTTATGGGACCAATTGAAAAGAAGCCTCAAATCGAGCTTCAGTGTGACTAATCGACAAGAGCTCAAAAACGCCCTAAAATTGTGTTGGGAGCAAATACCCGAGGAATACATCACTCACTTGATTGAAAGTGTCCCAGATAGATTCAGAGAGTGCATACGGAACAGAGGAGGACCTACTGTCTATTAAGCACCAAACTCATTGATTTAGTCAATAATAAAAATCAAAATCAAACTTTACTTAAATCAATAATTTCTGTAAACTTTCCTAAAAACTGTAAATTTTGACTAAATTCCATAAAATTGGCAAAACTTACTCTTGTTAATGTTCACACACAAAACTAAAAAACGAAAGAATCTGTTAAATTCATTTATAAAACATGGTGGGCCCTATTTTGTTTTGACTACTTTATATTATTATAAACTTTTATTTTATTTTTTATGATACATATTGTAATATTTTTTTAGCGATAATCTCTACTTAGTTCAACTGTTTGACCATAGACTTTTATGCGTTTGACATTCATTATTGACGTAAACAATAAATATTTTGTTTTATTTTTATACATATTGGTTAATACATACTATATATAAACTCCTTTAGATAATCTCTACTCTCTGAGACTGAACACACAATGATTGACATGGACCAAATTAAATCAACCGCATGTTGTATTTTATTTCTAACTTTTTTTTTATACATAATTTTAATTAACCCTCTCGGAGTGATTTGATTTCGGGGGGAATTAAATCAATTACATATCGTCAACTTTGCATTTACTTTCAACCGTTAATTTTTACGGTATATTAAAGTAACCAATTAATGTTGTATTTCATATCATTAAATGTATTTATAACACATATTACAGAAATTTTGAAAGTTTTATAACAAAAGGGGTACAAAGTTTTTTCTTCGTGTATATACAATGCTGTTTGCTGCAGGTGGGGGTATGTGTTTCGATATTTCCCGTTGCTGGTAATGAGTTTTATATTTATTGTTTGCAACATTGTTTCATATGCGTTATACTAAAATTCTGCTAGAAACTAGTACCAATCACCACTAGCGCAAATTATCAGCCCGCCGTAATCGGTAGTGTTAAAAAACCTTAGAGAACAAAATACCGGCGATAACAAAACCATCCAGCCTAATTTCATGGCCTTACGTCTACGTTCTGGTCATATCCCACTTAAAATCTCTGCAAATTTGATGGGAAAAGTTCCTTTTGCCATTCATTGACCGGTAATAATGTATTCCACATTAGAACTCAGGTGTAATAACGTGTAGTAACGTCTTGTCGTAGCAAGTGCAACCGTGGGGGGAAAAAGTGGGGAAGTTACCACAACCTCTTACAATACTAGCATAAAATAGCATCATGACGCTGTTGTGTTTCGTCAGATGAGTGTAGGAATCCGTAGACCCTTATTACAGGTGACGGGGTATTCCATCTTAGTCTGCAGGTGGTGACAACGGATCTGCATTATGATTTCTTGTCGAGGATGTACATATATAGGCGTCACGGCCCGCAGTTATGTTCATGCCATCGGCTGAACTTTGTGCTCGTTTGTCGCTATATTATAAAAAAATGGGAAGTCGTTTATGCAACTTGAGAGGATAAGGTCCACCGGACAAGCACATTCAGAATAACAGCGTGAAATAGCTGCATATCGCTACTATGTTTCGTAAGGTGAGCGTAGGTAGGGATCGGAGACACACAGGGAACAAGGCATTCCATATTAGGCCTCAGGGGTGACAAAGGTCCTTGTATATTTGTTGAAGAGGCAGATGTCACGGACCTAAGTTAACACTTACCATTAACTTAACTTTCTACTCGTTTCTTACCTCACAATACTATAAAAATATCCTAATCTAAGTAACAATATATAAAAAAATAATAACTCAATTATTTGTTTTAGCCACTCTAAAGTAACGCCACTGTGCATTAATACTTACATCGAAATCAATGTGTGGATGATAGATACAAAAAATTTAATTTGCACATTATACGCTGATCAGTTTGGTTAAAAGTTTTACCGCGAATAAAATAACCAAACCAAGGTGACCGTTCGTGCAGCAACTGCTTCCGCGTGGCCGCGCTTAGAAACAATGTATTTCTCTTGGTCCTCCATTCTATTTCCGTACAACGGAATATTTACGCACTTTCTGTATAATGTAAAAACTTCATTGGTCATGTGCCAGTTCACTAAGCGAAAACGTTTCTATTTTTAGGGACATTTTTAATATTTGATATTCCATTTCTCCAAATTACATCACTGACAGCACTCTAGATCAAATTTACTTTATTCATTTATTTGTTATCTTTCAATAAAACTAATTTATACATGGAGTATTAGTTACCAAACTAATCCAAGCTTCTTGGGTCTAGGTTCCAGAGTCTAAGTTACAAGTATTGACAAACAGTCTGGCAAAACCAATTAAGTGAAACAAATCAATAAATAATTATTAAGGCAATATATGTTTTTATCTTAATAATTTATCATTTAAATACAAGAATGTGAATAAAGCTTCTCAATTTCTAAGTCACATATTTACCTTAGAATCGGTTTTCTATTAAAATACATAGAGTTCGGGTTCAAAACACCGTGAAAACTTATGGTCATGTTATACAATAAACGTTGGTTGGTCGGTATCTTTAGTCCCGAGAGGATTTGTTTTATTAATAGTAGGCAAACTAGCACACAGTTCACCTGATGAAAAGTAATGACCACGACCCATCATATCTATAATGTTTCAGGGTGCACATACATGGAATGCCATAATCTATAATTGGGTCTCCGGATCCCTACACCCACCACACGAAACGCAATAGCATTATGTTGCTATTTCGGACAATATTTCAAAAATATAATAGTCTGTGTGGGTGTGGACCATCCTCGGTCGAGTGGACCCATTCATGTTGCAACTAGTTACTAATAACAGCGTTGCTCTACCTCTATTAGAAGGTAAGGTAGACGCGCGGCTTGAGGCTTCGTACAATAGAGTAGCGATAAGTACCTTATCGGAGATAAAGGAATCACACCATCAGGTGTATTGTATTTATCAACCCCTAATACAAAAAAAAGCAAAGATTAGCTTATTAGATAAGCGTTAGACGAAGGTTAATTACATATGTGTAAGGAACACAATAAAACAAATCGTAACACTGAAGTTTATTTTTTATTATTTAAACTACATCGGGTTTTCGGTTTCCTCATGTAATGGATAATATATTCGCAAATTGTCAATAATATCGGTGGTCGTCATGATGAAAGCGATGAAGACTTACTTTACTTTGTGACAAGATAACTACTAGAACTATTGTATTATATTTAACTTACCGTTAAACTCTAACATTAAGACAGAGTATCTAAACTTCTAATTTTTGTAATAGCTCAAAATTCATGACATCTAGTTTCGTATTCTCTAACTTGATTCTAATTATATCTATTGCATTGTCCTCTAATACTCTTGAGTAATTTCCTTACTAAATTTAGTTACACATAGACAATTGGTTGAAGGATCAATGTTTTGTTATAAAATTTAATAGCTGTAATTACATTTGTGAAAAAAAAATGTACACGACAAATCATGAATAAGCAAAACTTGATTTAGGTATAATTGTTTAGATGATATACAATATAAAGATATAGGTAACAGGACCATATTTGTAAAATTATTAATATGTAGAGTAAGCAGATACTTGGATCAACGATTCTTCAAGAAGAAAGCATTTATGCAACATTTTTGCTTATTATCATAAAAGAAAAGTAACACACAAAAATCTTAGTTTTACTTTTAATCATAACTTAACTTAAATAATTCTACATTCACACCAATTATTACTGAATCTGCTTTTCAAGGCCAATGGAATAATAGTAAATATTTGCATTAACAAAGCAATTTAAAGTCATTTAGATAATTGACTTATAAAAAGTTTGCCTTGAATTGATTAGGTATATCATTGAATCACCAACATATTAGTTGGAATGTAACTCAAAATAATAGGTAATAAAAACCTTGAAATCACACTAGAATGTAAACCATAATGCTAAAAAGATATGTTGTCTCATAATCACTGTGTAAAAACTTGTTTTGATAAATAATGCAAATCATCACAATCAGCAAATTTATATAACTCATTGTGAATTACCAGCTCGTAATTTAGTGTAGTTTATAAATTATATCACACACATTAATAGAGGTTAACTTTATTATTATATTTTAATAACATTTTATTAATGGCTCACTTACAAGTTATTAACATATAATAACATAACAGTTATTAAATATAAATAGGCCTGAACAGAGTTATTCCCAACTCCATTCAGGAGATTAGTTACTACCATTAATATGGTTTTCAAGAATAATTCTTATCATAATCCAAACTATAATAAGCATCATATCATTTAACTATAGTGAAGTCTTTGCAAATTTGTACAGTTTTATATGGAAACATTAGGTGGTAACTTTGTACACATCCAACTCGGCAAGTGGATAAAAAATATGTATTGGCTTAAAGGTATTCAATGTTTCATAAACAATTATAATTAACTTTTAGATAGTTAATCTATCCTTAAGCTGCAGCCAATGAATCAATGCCAAGTAATAGATATTTATCTAATCAGATAGTGATCATGAGTGCCAATTTTGATTTTTGGTACTCTTTTATTTTCAATGGTTAACAAAATATATGCTTAACTTAAATACAGGGCCTCTTAAGAAGCTCCCCCATCAAATGGGCTCTAAGCAAAACCCTTTAATATTAATCTTACTGAAGAATGACACTGTCACACTACAAGGATTGGTCTACTTAAAATTTACTACATTAATTAATAAGCCCATTAAGTCCAGCTCTATCAAACTGTTTTTTAACATCTTGAAACACATCTTCTGGTACTGCTTCAGCATTGATCCTTTTCACTAGCCCCAAGCCATCATAATGATTAATAATTGGCATGGTATCGTTAATGTACGTGTTAAACCTCTTCTTCAAGCTTTCAAGATTGTCGTCCGAACGTCCGCTGCCGGCCGCGCCCCTTCCTAAACATCTCTCCGTACACAAATCTCGCGAACATTCAAAGAATAATACAAATAATAGTTTCGCTTTGTCCGACATTACTCGATTCCATCCGTCCAAGTTATCCTTGTTACGTGGAAAGCCATCGATAAGAAAGCGCGTCTTGCCGGACATCTGCATTGCTTCATGGATAAGCGAACACGTAACCTCAACAGGGACAATTTCTCCATTACGTATTTTTTCTTCTATCATCTCTCCGTACTCGGAACCGGGACGTTGTCTCTCTTCCCGCAATAGATCACCGGCGGAAAGATGTACGAAGTCATACTCCTTGGATATATAGGAACACTGAGTTCCCTTTCCAGCACCGGGCGCACCGAGTACGAAGACAACTTCAGGCAACATTCTGTTCAGATAGTCCGACAGCTGCCGGTACGATCGGCTCAGCATCAATCGGAGTGACTAATTAATTTAGTCGGATGTAGCTTATTTTAAAAAACATGCGCACAGCTGTAACCTTGAATAGTTCGATTTTGACGTAATCCAATGACGTTGTAGTGTTGCTATTATAGAATATGCTGTGCTGACTACCAAAAATAATGTAATCCTAAGTATAAGACGATTTTTTAGGAGGAATCACTTTTGCAAATTGGAATAAAAATACATTACACAATGATGAAGTTTAAATATCAGACAAAGTTTTAATTTAGTTATATCTTCTGTACGAGTGGAGTGCCTTTCCCTGTCGAGCTGACATTTTCGTGCAAGTGTACTATTTCAAAGTGGTGAGTGTATCTTGTGGCAAATAAAACAACTTTAGAAGCTTCCCGTAAAAAGAGTGTGCTTTTAACATAAAAAGCACACTCCAAAAGCATTTTTAATATAGTTATTTAAAGATAAATATGTACGTAAATCACTACTGATAAAATTACTCATTTAGTTTCAATCTTTAAATTAAGTTTCACGTTTCTATTGCATTATATCTATGTATATAGACTTAGTATGAATGCATGTTTCATATTTCATTACTCACTATCAATTTGTAACCTACTTCAAAAAATGAAGTTCTCAAATTGACCCTTACGTGTTTTAGAAATTGCATAATATTATTAGTTTATGTGAGTAACTTAAGAAATGTATCAACTTTCATCTAATGTGTCTATCTACGTGTGTAATAGTTTCAGTATATTTCAAGGTAAAGAATAGTATAAATTTCATCAAAATTGTCGAGTGCAAAAAAAATCGTCATGAACGAGATTGAATGTCTTTAAAAAATAACTGTATGTTTTGACTGCTCAATAATTTAATCAAATATATTTTATTCCAATACTATGACCCAAAAACATCTTATTGCTAATTACCATTTTCCTGATTACAATAGCACTAATTATGGGTTGTCATTCCCTATAAAATGTCATTTACCCGACACCCTCATCAGTTAGTCATCAAGCGTCAACCGGTATACTTATCCCTTATTATTAATCATAAATATTACCACAAAATGGACACATCCATTGAAGAAGTAGCTCAATCGGTTGCCCTGCTAGAATAAGGCCAGAGTCAGCGAGAAGTCTGCTATGTCCAGAGTTTATCGGAGATGGGCGGGGTAGGGGGGGACGGGGGAGAAAACAGACAAAACAATGATCATGAAGTTTATGCAAAAAATCACCGATTTCTATAAGGCTTTCGGTATGGCAAATCATGATTTATTGTTGCTATTAAATTGAATCATAAAAAATAAGTATTTCTGGTGCCAATCATACATACACTGTAAGCCAAAAGTTTAAGACCACCTTAATTAAAGTTGGAAAATAATGTAAAACACCAATAAAATATAAAATTTTTAATAAGCCTGCTTAATCATCTAATAGAACATCGATTGACAAACAATATACTTTAAAAACGTAGAGAAATATTAACAGTCCATGAAAAAAATGGCTATAGTTAGCTAAACTGATTTTTCATCATAAAATTCTCCTTTACATTTTATGACTTTTTTCACAAGTCTCGGCATACGGACAATCAATTTGTTAATGGTGTTTTGATATATTGTTCCAAATTTCGCATAAAGCATTTTACATTTCTTCTCGTGAATTTTAATTTTTTATTCACAACAATTTTAATCAAATCGTTTCTTGACTAGAGAAGCAAACCCAGACCATAATTGAGCCACAACCATGCTTGATTGTTGGGACTACACAATCTGACATCATCTTTGCTTGGGCACTGCTTCGAACGTAAATTCTACATTTTGAACCGAATAGTTCAAACTTGGATTCATCGAACAAAGCACTTTTTTAAAAATTTCTTCAGTCCAATTTCAATGGGCAAGAGCCCACTGCATCCGTTTATTCTTGTCTTGCGGCCTTAGCAGAGGTTTTCGAACGGCAACGCGACTTCGTATCTCTCAATCGCCGTTTTACTGTAGTAATAAAGGTTTAATTCGGGTTTTGTTTACTTCAACGCGGATTTCTGGTACTGTTAAGTGTCTATTTCGCTTGCTGGTAACAACAATGAAATTATCTAGACGTGATAACTCTCTGCCTTCCCGAGCGTGGACGATCTTAAAAACTGTCCGTCTCCCTGTATCGTGTTATTGTGCCATGAACACAAGACTTCGATAACTTCAGTTGTGGAGCAATCTCATGTTCGGATTTGCCTTCATTATGTAAAACATCGATGGCAGAACGCACTTCACTGCTAATTTCTGGAGCTTTTCCGACGTCTTCACTGTAGAGACCACAAGTTTAGACTAATTGAGATTGTTTGCGAAGAAACCCAAGTAAACTCTGGTAATAATAAGTCAGAAACACTTGTTTTCAGGAGCTAATCCTAATTATTGACCAATATGTAATAAAAGCAAAGTAATTAGTAGTGAGGACATTATCAAAATATTATTACGACTCTACTACCTGGCTCGTTTGAATACAATAGATGTTTATTGTCCAATAACTTGAAAGTAAACAAAATAATGACTTCTTTAAATATTCGATACTAACAATAGAATATGCAGATGTGCATTCTTTTATTTATCCTATGGGATTTTATTACAATTGATGGATAATTAGGTTGTATATGTGCAGTCTTAAACTTTTGGCCGGCAGGGTATATATATATTATTCCAGTGAAAAGATGGTATTTCCAAATACGTATTATACTCTGGACAACTCTAGCTCTTCACTTCAGTTGATATTATCAAAAACATCACAATTTTTTTGGATTTATATTCAGACAAATAAAAAGAATTGTAACAGCAGGCTAACCGTCAATATTCAGAAACAGTTGTACGGTGCTTTCAAATTGAAATCGTTGGGTCGTTATTGTAAACATAATTTATGCTCTTCGATAGGATAGAGCGCGTAAAAATATTTTGTTTTTAACTTACTAGTTTGATTTTTTTAGTAACTGCAGTTTGCTGTCATTATCAAAAAACTATATTAAAAGGAAATCATTGGATATTTTTCTTATTTATAAGTCCCACTGACATGCATAGACTTTTATTTTAATTCATTCGTAAAAATAAATGAGATTAAGACTGAAAAATTGACATGACACACAGGATTAGTAGGACGGTTAGTGAAATTTGTTTATAAATTACTTTTATTCGCTATACTCCTGATTTCCCACAGTAAAAATGAAAGTTGACTTCGACTATGAATCGATCTATTCCTCCATTTCAGTAAGTCCATGGTCAATAAGGAACTATATTTAAGGCATTGTTATTAACGGCGAATTAAGAGTCCAGGTTTTATTCGATGCGATCAAAATTATTGTTTTACTGTTTTTTTTTCATTAAAATAAAAAGACAATATGTTGAAATTTATTTATTCTATTTAATGTATTATTTATAAGTTTTATTTCATTTGTATTTTAATCCCACCCAACGTCTTATGAAGCGTGAAATAAAAAAATATATGAGAACATGGTTTTCATTTTTTATAATTATTACACAACAGATTTAGTAAAATTGAAATATATAAATAAATACATATTTATTTATTTTTTTTACTTGTAATAGGGAACTGCGGATTATACTTTTTAAAAGTTATTTCTTCCAACTGACGTCCATTCTTTTCAATACACTCTTGCAAGCGAATGCTTGATGGCAGCAGCTTGTAGCGATTTCAAGCCGAAGAATGTTTTCTTGCAGATATGGTGCGAGGATTATTGCAGTTCGCAGTTTATCAATACCTTCCAACAATGTGGTTGGTTTAGACTGGATCAGTTTCATCTCCAGTAAAAAAAATCGATATCATCTTCCTTGTTCTCGCTTCTAAAAAGGTAATGAGGAACCCATTGTACTGAAATTTGGTATTTGTAGTAGTTCATTTCTACAGGAGACAGGAGCGGGTAAAAAAGATAACCCGTCTCCCTCATTCCTCTCCCTTACGTAATTTTTTGATAATTATGCCATCTGGTAGGAAAACACAAAACTAATGTTCTAGTTTCCCATAGTCGTCTTGTAAACGCAAAGAACGCACGGACGAATTTTTCAGAAAAATCCAAGTTTACCTTTGAAAGAAAAATAGTTATTAGAATGTATATCTCTGAAAGCTATACAAATAATATAAGTTATCAACTTCAGTCCTGTTGAGCTTGTAAATTAACCCTCACGGTGGCATCGGGGGGAGTTTTAACATCATTTGGTACTTAACAACTTATATTTATCTTACTTTGGGCGTATTTCGGTAGAAGTTACCCTTTCTATTTTGTTTTCAGAGCAACAAACGAGCTATACAGTTCTCCAGATTAAGTTAGAACGAGCGGGCAATTCGAGCGTAATTTTACATAGTCTCCCGAGTCCCTATACAAATAATGTTACTTGATCAATGTGAAATAGACCAGAGTTGTGTATTTGAAAACAAGTGCCGTCTGTATAGGTAAACAAAATTCAATGCTTTCTATCCAAATATGTCCAGTTTAATAATTACTCTAATAGAATGTATTCAAAATTAAATATATATTATCTATATATCATTATCAGCGATATTTTTAAGCTACGCCACGCCCTCAAGGAATACAGCATAATGCTGCTGTGTTCCTGATACTAACGGCAGGGATCCGGAGACCTTTATTACTGATGACGAGCCATTTCATCTCAGTCCTCAAGGGTAACAACAGCGCATCTGCATTATGATTCCTTGTCAAGGATGAATGTAGATGTCATGGGCCGCAGGAATCACTTACCATTTATGTCATTTCTTACTTCTCAATAAAATAGTATATATTTGAATTGGAAGACGGTGGTGTTGGACAGGCCGCAATTGTTTTCTAGATACAAAATGAATGAATGGAGACGTCATTTGACACGTAATATGTAACTAATATATTGTAATTGCTTAAAATATAAATAAAATTTATTTATTCTATTTAAAGTATTATTTATAAGTTTTATTTCATTTGTATTTTAATCCCACCCAACGTCTTATGAAGCGTGAAATAAAAAAATATATGAGAACATGGTTTTCATTTTTTATAATTATTACACAACAGATTTAATAAAATTGAAATATATAAATGAATACATATTTATTTATTTTTTTTACTTGTAATAGGGGACTGCGGATTTTACTTTTTAAAAGTTATTTCTTCCAACTGACGTCCATTCTTTTCAATACACTCTTGCAAGCGAATGCTTGATGGCAGCAGCTTCTAGTGATTTCAAGCCGAAGAATGTTTTCTTGCAGATATGGTGCGAGGATTATTGCAGTTCGCAGTTTATCAATACCTTCCAACAATGTGGTTGGTTTAGACTGGATCAGTTTCATCTCCAGTAAAAAAAATCGATATCATCTTCCTTGTTCTCGCTTCTAAAAAGGTAATGAGGAACCCATTGTACTGAAATTTGGTATTTGTAGTAGTTCATTTCTACAGGAGACAGGAGCGGGTAAAAAAGATAACCCGTCTCCCTCATTCCTCTCCCTTACGTAATTTTTTGATAATTATGCCATCTGGTAGGAAAACACAAAACTAATGTTCTAGTTTCCCATAGTCGTCTTGTATAACCCAAAGAACGCACGGACGAATTTTTCAGAAAAATCCAAGTTTACCTTTGAAAGAAAAATAGTAATTAGAATGTATATTTCTGAAAGCTATACAAATAATATAAATTATCAACTTCAGTCCTGTTGAGCTTGTAATGACCGTCATGGAGGCATAAGGAGAACTTTTATCATCATTATAAATGTTTTGGCATATTTCAGTTTTTTTTTTATAATTTTATAACCCGTATGTTTTGACATAATGTTAAAGATTGTTTAAAAGGGCATGGTTCTGTTCTACCGAAATCTATATTTGGTTTTTTTGTTAAGTTATATATTATTATAAAATTAAGACATAATATAAAATATAACCTGTTATATACTAAAAAAATATTACAAGTTCTGTATTTAATTTTGTCAATATTCAAATTGGCTATTAAAGAGTAGAATTATTTAATAAACATAGAAAAAGTAATTACCTGCTCTGGTTAAGCATCTGTAGGCGGCAATCTGTAAAGAAAAAAAATACTTAAAAAACATTTTTAATTTCTGTTCATTATCTAGTGAACAGTATCAATGTAACAGTTCAGAAATATGGGTGTGTTGTCCTCAATAATATCAGAACAGGTCTGTGAAAAACTCATCACTATGATTTTATAATTATAAATTATGCTAAAATTATTGCTTGCATAAATTATTATAGTTTATGGATTATTAGCAGTCGAGATATTTAAACAGAATATAACGGAAAAAAAATAGTTAATTAGTACCAGAGACACTGGGTTGTTTTTCCAATTTGACATTAAAAACTCGCGACTAACAAAAAAAAATGATATGTTCCTCAGCTATATTAATGAAAACTAGGAGTCGTGTTATATTTATAATAGAATGATGCGTTGCCGGCCTTTCAGAAAGGTCCCTAAGGTCATATCGATTCGGAAACACCGCTGGCGGCAGCCGATTCCACAGAGTAGTTGTGCGTGGCAGGAAATTTCGCGTATAGCGCCTGTGCGATTACCAACCATCCAGATGATGAGGATGAAATTTTGAATTCAAGTTCCGAGCTCTTAAAATTGTAATTGTCAATTTCATTTGAATCGGAACCGGTGTTAGAACTTCGTTTGGAACCCAATCACAAACCAAAATTAAAACCATTATTTAACTTAGTATAAATTGAAATAATTATGTATCTAATAAATATTGTTACAGTTAATTAAATATAGTTACCTCATATATAAACCGCATAAATTCCAAATTGAATGAGAAATCTGTAAATAGAAAAAACGCAATTATAGATAATTTAAAATTATTTATTATCAGATAACAGTATCAAAGTGACAATCAGAAACATGTAAGTGTTGTCCTCAATAGAATCAGAACAGGTCTGTGGAATACTCATCAGGATAATTTTTGTAATAATTAAAATGAATGTAAAAACTTTGCTTGCGATAGGATCACATTTTTATTTTTTAAAGATGGAATTAAATAAATATTAAAGAACCATGTTGTTTAAGACAGGCCACGCTTCAGTTAGTTATTGGGTGCAACACGCATGGGTCGGTGCGACTGTGAAAGGAATACACCCTCACAGTATACCAGAGTAAAATGGTGTTATAGTCACAGGAATGTCTTATCATCAAGTGAACTGTGAACCATCACATATATTTCATATGTCCAGACAAAATTTAGTAATACTAAGAACACTACAGTAATCATTTTTCATAGATTTACTTACCTTGGAAGTGGAAGCAGCATGAAGGCTCTGTTCATTCATCGGAAACTGTAATAAAAATCAATATCTAAAGTTTTTTAAATGCTTTTAAAATTCAAGTTTTAGCAATTTTTACTCGGCATATTTTTTATATTATTGTAATTATAAATATAAATAATTTATAATATGCATTCAATCACGAATCAAAAACATTATTTGTGATTGAATTCATTCGCAAGCATTAATCAAAAAAAAAAGGAAACGCTCACCATTTCTCACTCCATTGATTGAATTCCCTAATTAGCTAAAAATTAAACTACAATAGTTTACAATAAAAAAAATTATAATTTAAAAATTAATTACAGTATAATTAAAGATGTCCAGACTCCCTGAGCACCCGTCGCGACGCGAGATCGCTCTCGAGCGCGCTAGGGGTCGCGTAATATCGTCTGCGATACCACCCGTTACGTCTAGTATCACATGTTGCGGTAAATATTAACAATGCAAATCTTCCATCAATATTTTATTGAAAGTGCTTAACACGGCTCCCCCGCGCCGTTTACAAATGTGGCGGGCAATTGTATCCAATAAATGAGAAATAATATAAAATAAATTGCATTGCGTGAAGCGCTTGGTAATGTTACATATATTACAGAATGGATTGCATTAGCTATGGGGCGTTTACAACTTGTCCAGGTATTGAGCTAGATCGGGAAGACCTTCCTTCAGTCCTTTTCTTTTCCTCGTGTCCTGTAACAATAAATCATTTATGTCATTAAATAAAATTACAAAATACAAATTTTTAGCTAGTACGTAACCCGATGTGCTCGATATCAGGTAGTTATACAACAGTTTACCGACAGAAAAAGGGCAATAAATAACGTGGTACATTTTTAATAATAAATTTAAAAAATATCTAATAAGAAGTCGTCTACTAGTATTTTTTATTAATTTATTATGTATATTTAATTTATATTTGATTTGTCTAACAGTAGTTTTGGTGTCCTTTTTTTTGCTTAAAAATTATTTTTTGTTTAGAATATTTTTTAAACACAATTTTATTATTCATGCAAAAATAAATAAATAAAAATGACTGCACACAAAAAAAAAATTGCGATGGTGTGTGGCTTATTTAACTATGTCCCAAATCCATAAAAGGATTAGTTAAAATGCTGGAAAAATTCTTGTCACAGAATAATAGCACTTCCAATATTAAGGTCTGTCTACATTACATTGCACTTGTTGCGAAAGTGTAGCCTACTCCTAATTTCGATGTTTCTGGGCTAATGAAGGGTAAAAAACCTTTTAACATCAGCCGGTGCGCTAATGTAGTCTCACCACAATTAGATTCAAAATATAATAAATATTAATAAATACAATTTTATTGTTGTATTTTCTATTGTATCGCATGCGCCGTAGCGTGCAGTCCTGGGACATGAGGACAGAGGTCCTGTGCAGCGTTTGGACGCGTGCGAATTGGCTCTTCTTCCCCATTGGCCGACGTCTTCACCGTGCGTCGACGCTAAGCATCGGAAGCACTAAGACGCGGCACGGTATTGGAGAAGGATTTTTTTTAAATATATATATACGATTTATTAGAAATTCATCTAGAATAAAAATATTTGGAATAGATGTATCACAAGCTGAGCTTGTGTGGGGCTAGTTTTACTATTTATGTTTATATGTTTGTTTAACCCGCATTAGGCCGAAATTCCTCGTTAATCGTTAATAATAAAGAAATCGGTAGTGGCACGGTATTGAGGAATATATACACTTTTAATTATTAAAAATAGATCTACATTAATGCTTAGTTTATTATGACTAAATAAAACACGTATTCAAAGATAGGGTACTATTAAAATAAATTAAATACTATTGTATCGTTTTTTACAGCCATGCCATGCTGCGCAACTTGACTCAAGTTTTTAACTCTTTAAAAGTAATTTATTTTTAACCCAAATCAGAAAGATGCTATAAGGTACAAGTATTTTTTAATTTAAATTTCATATAGAAATGCTCTAGTATTCATAATGTAATTAATACAAATACATATATTGCATGCATTAACTTTAATCATACTATTCAAGTACATATTTGTTATCTACAATTCTCTGCAATTCTTGAGATTTGTTAGTGAATTTCGAATTATTAATCAAAAATTTGGTATAAACAAAAGGGACAAACTCACCTGAACTACGATGTAGGGTTTGGTGCCAGGCTCGCATGGGTCACCGGGCAGTACTTGCCAGTGATCGAACACGCACTGCGGGAAGGCTTGGCCTCCGGTGTTTGAACGCAGGTCGGCCGTGAAGCCGAACGACTCGTTGACGGGTAGGTAGGCCTTCACGATGAACATGGGTGTACCGGCCACTTGGGACTCCTCGAACACGTGTCCACGACGCCTGTTGAGTACACCGTAGATACCGCCGACGGCGACTTCGGGGCACTGTAGGAAGGAATTTATTGATATTAATTACGAAAGTTCGTTTAGGCTTTTCTTATGTTTATTACATTGAGAGTAACAAACGAGCACACAGTTCACCTGATAGTAAATGATACCTTAGGCCCATGACATCTACATTCATCCTTGACAAGGAATCATAATGCAGGTACGTTGTTACCCTTGAGGACTGAGATGGAATGCCTCGTCACCAGTAATAAAGGTCTCCGAATCCCTGCGCTCACCAGACGAAACACATCAACATTATGTTGGTAATTTACACTGGTATTATGTGAGGGCGTGGTCCTTCCTACCCCGGTCGAGCTGACCCATTCATTCTGCAGTTAGAGACAAACTGCATTGTAGCTCTACCACTGTCTATAATCTATATTCTTATAAGCTAATATTTTATAGTGGTCTATGGTCGGTGTTTATCTGCGTTATCGAATAAAAACCGTGGATATCGTCGGAAGGATTAGGGTAACCAACATTAGCTAAAAGGATTAATCAGCTGAAGTGGCAACGAACTTGGCCAGCTTGTAGAACCGATAGGCAATGAATAGAAAAGTTCTAGTGACAACCACACGTATTGACCATGCAACATAACATGTTCATGCACAGGCCATGTTCGAGCATTGAACTAGTGATGAGCTGTAATGATGAGCGTGATTAATATTTATATAAGATATTGCTTGATAGTCAATAAGATACACAAGTTGGCAGCACATTTGTAACTCAGATTTTTGATTTCTGAAAATTTTCCCATTTGTGCATGAAATGACTGAGAGAGACACTTTTTTTTATTAGTGTGATGCTGTTGATCTTTTGACCTCTACAGCTTTAGCGAAACAGACTCGCGAGCGGGAAGTCCGCTTAGTAGGGGGACTGAGAGACGATACAACATTAATTATTTTCATGTAAATTTCGATTTCTTTTATTAAATCTTTTCATTATGGTCACGCATTTTTAGTTAGGTTAGCTAACTGGCTTTGTGGAAGGGACGATGATGATGATATTAATTTATCCCTTATGGGAAAGGACTTTAGTCCATACAACCAGGTCTTGTTCGTATGATGGTTGGTCTGAAACTCGGAAATGGACGATTTCACATATTTTTTTTTTGACAGATTATTTATCATATTGATACTGATATTTATTTATGACTTCGTGTCTAGGGTAGGAGGGGTTATGGTGGTAATATAAGTTAGATGTTAAAATTTAATATATAGCATGTTAGTTCCCCTAGTCAGGCAAGGCCATATAAAGCATTATGGCAATGCCAAAACAAAGAACGAGTGTTGCTCTACCACGTGTCGGAAAGGCGGACGGACTAGTGCTGGCCCACCCGCTTAGGATACTACGTGGCTAGTTTTACCTCCAACGAAAGCTATTTGGATTTTTTTAGCACAAAGCATAAAAAACTTAAATTATCAGCCAAAAATATTACTAAAATTTTGAATGGATCTTGAATGACCCCCTCCCCGACCTCAACTATAACACAGAATTTGTTTTTTTTTAAATATCACATTGAGTAACAAACGAGCGCACACAGTTCGCCTGATGGTAAGTGATTCCTGTGGCCCATGACATCTACATTCATCCTTGACAAGGTATCATAATGCAGACGCGTCGCAAATGCGAGGCATTCTATCTATGTCCGTCCTCAAGGGTGACAACCCTTGACGACATGGATGGAATGCCTTGTCACCAGTAATAGAGGTCTCCAGAACCCTGCACTAACCAGACGAAACACAGCAACATTGTGATGATAATTTACATTGATATTCTGTGAGGGCGTGGTCCTTCCTACCCCGGTCGAGCTGACCCATTCATTCTGCAGTTAGAGACAAACTGCATTGTAGCTCTACCACTGTCTATAATCTATATTCTTATAAGCTAATATTTTATAGTGGTCTATGGTCGGTGTTTATCTGCGTTATCGAATAAAAACCGTGGATATCGTCGGAAAGATTAGGGTAACCAACATTAGCTAAAAGGATTAGTCAGCTGAAGTGGCAACGAACTTGGCCAGCTTGTAGAACCGATAGGCAATGAATAGAAAAGTTCTAGAGTGACAACCACACGTATTGACCATGCAACATAACATGTTCATGCACAGGCCATGTTCGAGCATTGAACTAGTGATGAGCTGTAATGATGAGCGTGATTAATATTTATATAACATATTGCTTGATAGTCAATAAGATACACAAGTTGGCAGCACATTCGTAACTCAGATTTTTGATTTCTGAAAATTTTCCCATTTGTGCATGAAATGACTGAGAGAGACACTTTTTTTTATTAGTGTGATGCTGTTGATCTTTTGACCTCTACAGCTTTAGCGAAACAGACTCGCGAGCGGGGAGTCCGCTTAGTAGGGGGACTGAGAGACGATACAACATTAATTATTTTCATGTAAATTTCGATTTCTTTTATTAAATCTTTTCATTATGGTCACGCATTTTTAGTTAGGTTAGCTAACTGGCTTTGTGGAAGGGATGATGATGATGATATTAATTTATCCCTTATGGGAAAGGACTTTAGTCCATACAGCCAGGTCTTGTTCGTATGATGGTTGGTCTGAAACTCGGAAATGGACGATTTCACATATTTTTTTTTGACAGATTATTTAACATATTGATACTGATATTTATTTATGACTTCGTGTCTAGGGTAGGAGGGGTTATGGTGGTAATATAAGTTAGATGTTAAAATTTAATATATAGCATGTTAGTTCCCCTAGTCAGGCAAGGCCATATAAGGCATTATGGCAATGCCAAAACAAAGAACGAGTGTTGCTCTACCACGTGTCGGAAAGGCGGACGGACTAGTGCTGGCTCACCCGCTTAGGATACTACGTGGCTAGTTTTACCTCCAACGAAAGCTATTTGGATTTTTTTAGCACAAAGCATAAAAAACTTAAATTATCAGCCAAAAATTATTATTAAAATTTTGAATGGATCTTGAATGACCCCCTCCTCGACCTCAACTATAACACAGAATTTGTTTTTTTTAAATATCACATTCGAGTAACAAACGAGCGCACACAGTTCGCCTGATGGTAAGTGATTCCTGTGGCCCATGACATCTACATTCATCCTTGACAAGGTATCATAATGCAGACGCGTCGCAAATGCGAGGCATTCTATCTATGTCCGTCCTCAAGGGTGACAACCCTTGACGACATGGATGGAATGCCTTGTCACCAGTAATAAAGGTCTCCAGATCCCCGCACTAACCAGACGAAACACAGCAACATTGTGATGATAATTTACATTGATATTCTGTGAGGGCGTGGTCCTACCCCGGTCGAACTGACCCATTCAATCTGCAGCTAGAAACAAACAACAGTGTAGCTCTACCAATGTTAAAATACTTGTAATGAGTCAAACAATCAAATCCCATTTCTATTATTTTTATATTACTTATTAATATAAAAAAAATTGTACATAAACTATTAAATTTATGGTTTAACTAGACCAACCTAATATAATTCTGCTATATTATATTAGTTTCAGGAAATCTAACAGAAATAACAATATTGCATGAATAAATAAATAAATATTATTTCTTCTAATTATAGGTTAATGTAACATGCCTGTTTAATTTCAACAAAACTGGAATGGTACAAAAGAAATATTTATATATATTTTTTTTCATAAAAAGTATATGATAACCAATGAAATATTAAGAACTTGTAAATTACCAATATACAATTAAAAAAAAATAATGTAATTTATATTTAAAATAATATTTAGTATAGAATATCTCGACCCTGTTCTATAGATAGATGTAGGAAAGGAATTAATTAACAGTAAAATTCACTGAACATATTATATGGTAGGAAAACAGTCAAATGAGATTATGAAAGGTTAAGCAACATTCCAATAGTTAATTGTCACAAGTAAATTTTTAAGCAAAGGCAAAATATTTAATGAAGCTTAACTTATAATGACAGACAAAATGTATAGTTATAATTACTCTTTGTTGTTATTCTAACTACCAGTAACTATATCATGAAAACTAACCTGAATTTCGCAAAGGTAGACAGGCTCCATGATTCTGGGCTTGGCAGTCAGAAGACACGCGTATAGACATCTCCTGGTCGTTGGAATGATCTGGCCACCACCTCTGTTAAGATCGAAAATTACATTAAGTTGAAGATATTTGAATTCTCTAAACCAAAAACTCTGAATGAATTTCTTTCTGATGTTGCTTTTACATCCCTATTCATAGGAAATGTTCTATAGAACATCATACTAATTGGAAGGATGAGGTTTATCATCTATTAATCTATTATAAGAAAATATATATTTTTGTATTACAGTGTGAGTAAGTTCACCCTAATGGCAAGTGATTCCTGCTGCCCATGACATCTACATTCATCCTTGACAAGCAATCATAATGCAGATGATTGTCACCCTTGAGGACCGAGATGGAATGCCTCAAAATAAAGGTCTCTGGATGCCTACACTCACCAGACGAAGCACATGCTGCTATTTTACGCTGGTATTCTGTGAGGGCGTGATTCTACAGCTTGAAAAAAACTGCAGTGTTTTGCTTAACCACTGTGGACCATGAATGTGTCAACAGACAGTGGCTCATGTGTTGTGTCACCCAGGACTGAGATCAAGCCTTGTTACCTGTAACTAGGTCCCAAGATCCCAACACTCATCATGAAAAACAATACATAATAGCATTATGCTTCTATTTCATGCTAGTATTATATTAGTGTGTGCTCTTTCCTAGTTTGAGCAGACCCATTCTCCATTGTCTGTCAGGTTTACCATAATATTGTTGGTTTCCAGGACTAGTGTTTTTTATTATTTTGAATTATCATAGAAATATCAGAATACGAAAGGGGAAAGAAATACGCACTCTGTATTAGGACAAACCAGTTGACTGTATCTACAATATCAGAGATGGATATCATATTCAAACCCAAAAACATTTTGTTGTGAGTATTTTAGGTGCCAACACAATGTATATAAATTCAGAGACAATTTTAATATACCATAATTTAGTCACTAAAATTGAAGCAAAGATATCACTAACCTGTGGATAGCATCAGTGTGCAGGGTAACATCATAAATGTTGAAACGGACACCTCTCAAGTTCTCCTCAGCCATGACACCTTCCTTGGTGGCCCATTGGAAGCCGGCCACAACTGAGTCTTTGATTTCGTTAAGGTATTGCACTCCTTTGGCGCAGTCAACTAGGATGTTGGGGCCGGTATCTTCAGGACCAAAGCACCAGATCTTACGGGCTTCGGTTACGTCGTATTGGTATTTCTCGCCGAGGTAACGGGCACGGGTCTTGAAGTCGTCACGTGGATTCACGCGGCCCTATTGAAAAATGAGCAATTATGGTAGAATGTAAGTACTACTACAATGTATGGAATAATTGCAATGCAATTTAATTATTTTAAAAGCTATAAATGTCTCTTGCTTTCAATAAATTTTAAAAAATTTGCATCAAATAAAGTCTACATACCTCATCAATGTCCTCGGGTAGACCATCAGGCATGGGTTGAGCTCTCATGAACAGACGATTGTGCTTGTTAGGAGACTTCGACAGACACATCTGGTCCGACTCCTCATTGACTGTTTCACGGTACGATACCACTGGGTCAGACTTCTTGATAGGAATGCAGGCATGATCTTCTTCCAAGTCCTGTTTATTAAAGAGTGTTTAGGAAATTTTAAGGATTTACAACACTTTATATATGCTAATTTCTTAGCCATCCCCAAAAAGATTGTTTAAAAAAATTATATGCACAAAACCAACAAATGTCTCTCCAATCAATTATTTCTACGTAAAGACAGCAATTTAATATTAAGGATATAAAATTACTTATTTTACCTTGAGGCAGATTTCAAGATGCAGTTCTCCGGCTCCGGCAACAATGTACTCGCCAGATTCTTCACTGATGCACTGCACCATAGGGTCGGATTTGGCCAAACGCTTGAGACCCTCAACCAATTTGGGCAGGTCAGCAGGGTTCTTGGGCTCTACAGCCACTCGTACCACAGGTGATACACTGAATTTCATCACCTGTGTAAACAGTTTGTTAATTAATATTAATTGATGTAATGGATTGCAACTTGGGGTTACAATCTAAATACCATCTAAATATTTATTAAGATAGGAAATTGTATAATATTATATTATCAATCTAGAGGCTCAAGTGTTATAAAGCCCACTTCAAACATAAACAATTACAACAGACTCATAAAATGTAAAATACTCTCATAGTTAATACTATCTGTAATACACATAACACAATATACCTTTAGTACCTTTATTGGAAAATAATTCCGTTAAATAATAAATTTGTATCTCAAGTTTTATTGAAAAATGCCCATATTGTGCATCTCACAAATCTATCCTGAGAATATAATTTGTGTCCCTGTCTGCCGCTGGTGTATGCTACATAAGAGTTTACCCAGAATCAATGGGACTATATTATTTACTATATTGCTACATGTTGTCCATAGTATGTGCCACCAATCTGTGCATGCACATCAAGCTACCATTATCAATAAAAATCCCAGAGGGTTCACGCATATCACAGCATCATAGAAATATGTGTGTATTAGAAAATAGTGGTGTATCCAAAAAATAAAACTAGTTTTGATCATTAACTCTTTAGATAATTAGTATCATTTTAAAGTTAACTTAAAAAATAATTTCAATTTTAAAATTAAAGTTATTTTTTATTTGTAAATAATATAAGTATAAAATATATATGGTATTCTATTTCACTTTTGTATATAATTATTTTGTTGATAACATTACAATACAAGCTCTGGACATCATAATGATTGCCATTAGACCTGTGAGCAGGCAATATGCTATTTTACACTCACACTTATCATAATCCAGGCTGCAACTACATAGTTAACTCACTATAATTACCGACTTTATTGACTTCTTGATTGACTCTTCATAATATTTGGTACTGCAAATTAATTAAAACAATCTTGTATAGTCTATAATGTTACAAATTAGATTTTGAGGACTAATGTCACAGCACCCCTTATTTCTATCATTATGAGGTGCTGTGGTCAGTCTATAATAGACTTAGTGGGATAACCTTGTGCCTATAAATAACTTACTGATTAACACTAGTATCTTAAACCTAAAATACCTGAACAAATCATGGACAAGTGTTACGCTTACCTTCATGTTGTGTGCATTCTTGAAGGTGGTGATAGTACCGGTCTTCACCAAGAACTGGTCAACGCCGACCAGACCGCAGATGTTGCCGCAGGGCACGTCTTCAATGGCTTCTACGTAACGTCCCATCATAAGGATTGTACGTTGGATCGTCTTCTCATACACATCCTAAATACAGTAAAAAGAAAACCTATTAATAACTACACATTTATGATTTTAAACTTAGATTGTAGAAATTATTGTGGTGACAATGAGGTGGTTCAGTTGCTATGTATTGCAACTACTGAAGTTGGTATGTATTATACATATATATACTAAGTGAAAATGTATCGCATGCGCCGTAGCGTGCAGTCCTGGGACATGAGGACAGAGGTCCTGTGCAGCGTTTGGACGCGTGCGAATTGGCTCTTCTTCCCCATTGGCCGACGTCTTCACCGTGCGACGACGCTAAGCATCGGACGCACTAAGACGCGGCACGGTATTGGAGAAGGGAATAATAATTATTTAAATAATTGTTCATATTTCTATCATGTTAAAATTTGTATTCACTGGTACAATCCAGTTGCAGTGGTTTATTATGTGTTTTATTAATTCATGACTAAAACTCACTGATATTAACAGTCAATATATAGCTCATGGTAGGCTGTGTTTTTTAAAAAAAGTAAGTACAAATAGAATTGAATGTTCTTTTTATTTATATTTGTATCACAAGGCGTCTACAGGACCATGCACGGTGACAATAAACCAAAAGAATAAATAAATTGTTAGTATAACATTCAAAACTTTAGAAATGGATGGGAGAGATACATTACTTTAGGTTTTTATTTAAACTACTAGAAAACAAAAATAAATATATTTACCTCTTTCTTGCCTGGCTGGTAGTTGGGTCCCATGATGCGACCCTTCTGTCCTGTTACGACCTTTCCAGAGAACACACGTCCAAAGGCGTAGAAACGGCCCTTATCCGATGTCGGTACCATCTTGCTCACGTACATCATAAGAGGAGCTTCGGGGTCACAGTTCTGATTCAAACAAAAAATTCCATTAATGGGGTCATACTTAGTATAAAAAATTAAACATACACACACACACTAGCCTACATGTACATAAACATGTATATAAACATTAAGAACTACAAAATAGAAAAACAAATATATGAAGAATAAATAAAACGGGATGTGTAGCCGAAAAGATTGAAATTTAATAATTAAAAAAATATTTGAGATACGAGTGAGAGAGGCCTTATGCTCAGAAATAGACTATGGATAAGCTGCAATGATAATTTGAGATATATGGATTTAAACACAGTTTACCTCTCAGCAAATGTAGTACAATTATACTTTTGATAAATAAAAGAAATAACTATTTAATTTTTTTTATGTGAGTTTGTGTCTAATTGGACATTTTAAATTTAGAGAATAATTGTTATGGAATTAAATCAAATTAATGAACGATTTGTCTCACCTTGATACCAATAGCTGCTTCATCATCCTGAGGACCTTCATACAACATTTCCATACGATATTTCTGTGCAACCACAGGTGAGGGCAAGTGGATGGCAATCATCTGAAGTAGAGCTTCACCAGCTGGCAACCAACTCCTCATCACCACCTGAATTAATTGGATTTATATATTAAATAAAGGTGTCATGTCAACAACTACGATACATTTTAATACAGGAATTATAAATTGATAACTATTACACTAGTTTAGTTTATAAAGATAAATATAGATAAAATTTAGAAAGTACTGGAATTATAACTTTTATATATATTTATTATAGATTACTATACTTTGATATAGCCAATTTTCATTAATAGTTCATTATTAATAAGGATATTTCTTGCCTAGTCATTTTTGTTGGATCAAGCCCATGTTGTTGTGTTTATGCTATAGTGAGGGGTCTTACCATGTCTGCCTATCTAAATTTACTAATCACGGCAACATTAAAGTGCAAGGACCAAATTTTGAAAATTGCACGGGTAAACTAGTGGATGTAATTTACAACTGGTGTAAATATAATAAAAATAAAATAGTAAAACATTTTGATGATGTTTCCTTCATTTATGGGGTCACAAGCAATATGAACTTGCAACCAATTCCGGAAAGACTATTACTGTAAGTCCACTTTGACACCCAGGAACCGATTAACAAAGTAACTGGCAACACTTGGGACTATACAATATGTAAAACAAGTATTTTGTAATTGCTATATACATACAGACAATAGCATTAATAATTTTTATTTAAGTTCTTAATCTTAAATTTTATAAATGTCTTTAATAAAAAGATATGTGCTAGAAAATTTATGAATAACGAAACGTTTATGTTTTTACCTTAAGCAGAGCTTTGCCATCCTTGTCGGAGTCTTCATGCTTGAGGGTGACTCCAAGTTTCTTCAGGAGACCATCAATCTCCTCTTTACGGAAATTCATGATGGCATCAAACACCTTATAGATTGGGTCCAGCACATACATGCAGAAGGAACGCTTATTGTCAGCATCCTTCTGTTTTGACCACTTCTTGGTTTTAGCATTGAAGAAGTTCTCTCCCCATAATCTGAATAAAGTAATTTAATGTGATTGTAGATTTATTAAGTCATCTAGTTTAAAAAAAGGATTTTGAAATTATACTTTAGTGAAACAACAAGTTTTTACTAAACTATTGTGTAAATAGATTTGTATCTCAGTATTTGTTGCAGAATGCCCATTGTAGAGGCACCCCACCAATCCATCCGGAGAATATAATTTGTGTCCCTGTCTGCCGCTGGTGTATGCTGTATAAGAGCTTACCCAGCATCAATGGGACTAATTTTAATAACCTTAAAAAATAATATTTTACATGTGTACTTGTCAGCATATGTACTTTTATATGATAATTAGGGGTCGGTAGTCACTTATGTTAAAACTAACAGATACTATAAATCTACTGATATATAGCTTATTCAAATAAAATAAAACATCTCCACAATATAAAACTTAAAACTAGAAAATTTCGACAGAATAATGCAATAACGTGATAAAGTATCTATAATAATATTTATATATATAAATAAAATATATAGATATATGAAGAAGTATAATGAAAAATTATCAATAAGCAGTTTAAAACATTGGCTTACTGACAAAGAAAGTCAAAATAATTTAGAATATGTTTATTCTCAAAACTGTATTGAATATTCGACAAATGAATTTACAGTTAAAGTTTTCAATATTTTATCAATATATTATGATTTATTATATGAAAATACTATGCCTGCTTAAATCTGTATATTTATTGTAATATATGAAAAAAAAATTGTTTTTTTACGTTTTTTAAACCATTTTGTTGTTTCATAAAGGTCAAGAGGTGAATTGAATGCACTGTATAATGTATGTAAGAATTATTTGCGTCTTCACAGATGTTTTTCTTTCACATCACATAAATTTAAAAGCTATAGATTTACATTATAAAAAGGAGACACACCAATATTGGGCAAGTTTAGTGGAAGCTCCAAAAACATCTTAAAATTGTTCTATTAGTTAATAATCTATTATTTGATAAGCCATTTGTTTAACATTAGAAGCAAATGCAATATTTTTTTCATTTACAAAAGATTATTGATTAAAATGTGTTATACACACACACACACACAAAGAAAAACAGTTTTTATACTTGCTTTTAAAGTTTAGTTGAAAAAAGAGATTATACTTTAAGATGCTGCTTGATTTTCTAACATACCTGTTCATAAGCTTGACAAGGTCGATCTTGAATTTGTCGGCGTACATCTCAGAGAACTGCTTGAGGGTGAACGCCCAACCGTGGAGACCAGAGCCGAAGCCCACTGATCCCTTGCTGGGGTCTACACGCACCTCACCTGGTTGACAAAGAAGCAACAAAATAAAAATATGTTTTTTATAATATTCGGGTTAGCAATAACACAGTTCACCAAAAGGTAAATGATGATCTATGCCCATCCAGCCCACGATGTAACAATTATTCTCAACAAGTTTCAAGATGCAAATGAATTTCACCCCTGATATGATACCTTTCTATGTATCTAACTCATCTCCTTCACTCACCATATATAACACAGCAGTGTTATGTTGCTATTTCATATTTTTATTCTGTCAAGGTGTGGGCACACTTCCAGCTCTATCCAACCCATTTTTATGGCAGTGACAGTGGCTTTACCACTATTGTATATATATTTTTAACACTTATTTAGTTTACAATTTTGTTACATTTAAATTATTTAAAATTTTTATTACATTTAAAATATTTCTTATTTAGTTTACAATTTTATTACATTTAAATTATTTAACGATATTTTTGTTAACAATCTAAGCATAAATGTTGAAGGATTTCTTCATCTTAAAAGGTATTAATTTGTATATTAAACCAAAACTTGTGTATAAAAATTACATCGATATACAATTGTCTTCTCATTTAGAACTGCAGGTTATGGAACAAACAGTGAGATTCGCTAAATTAAGAAGGTTTCTGTAAGTCCACTTTGACGCCAAAAGTTTATGTGGTACATCATCAGGCAACACTTGGGACTAAGGAAAACTTACAGTTATTAGTACTATAGTGATTTTTCTACACAATTCGTCTTATTACGTAATACTACTGCTACTTCACATTTGACAATGGAAGTAGCCAGTCACAAGAGACCTCTCTCAATCCTCTTATGGCATCATGAAATGGAGAAACAAGATATTATTTTGAAACTATATTCTTTATATGCTTACATATATTCTTTATGTACATTCGTACGTAAAGAATTGTCACAGAAGTGAACTTAATTCTGCATTTGCTCAACAAAAAAAGCATTCCATTTGTACAGTTTTGTAGGTTAGAGCAAAAAAAAATACGCCGATAGTTTTTTTAGAAAGTTATTTTGAAGTAAAAGTGGCTGTTAACTTACCACATTAATAGTACCTAAGAGCGAAGGTTGAATCACATTATCATTATCTCATTACATAAATTATATCCGCTAAAAGTCCTTCTAGTTTTTAAGGTATACATATTGTATCCTATGTTATAGCCTTTCATGTTTTTGTAATAAAAAATATCTGACATATTGTCGGTATTTACTCAATCCGCGATATGTATATATATATATATATATAAAATATCTTGCAATCCACACCTTTGAGTCACTATACTCGAAGCATAAAGTAAAAATGTCATTAAAAATATTTTAATACTGGATGATTTGGCGCGCAGGATCTAACAATAAATCCAAAGCCTTTAATATCTTGCATCTGCTATATAATTTATGTTTGTCACGGCCTTGAGTCAATCCAAAAGGGCTCACTACAAGGTCGACGGATGTTCAATTCTGACTTCTGATGTAGTTTTGATAATCCATGATATTACGCTTTCTAGTGAAATTCCTATCGGTAAGTGAAATTCCTATATTTAAACCCGACCTATAAATACTGAATTATATCTCAAACTTTTAAGTCTCTGAGATATTTAATTAATGTTTTAAATTTCTCAATAAAACTTTTAATCTTTGGTATTCCTTGGGATATAAAAAAAAAACTATTAACGCAGCAGACCTTTTATGAACGAAATGTCAATGGTGATGTCGTCATAATTAATGTAGCTGGAAAACTATAAACCAAAACCTAGACAGACTTACTTTACTAGGAAACTGTTTTTTTTGGCTGATGGCCGCTGTTAGCCAGAGGGCTTTTGAAGTTTCACCGGGTTGAAAGGTGACCGAGCGCGCTAAGGGCACTCCTCTGAGACCTTTATTAATGGGTAACCAGCACAAGGGTTCCCGAGGGGGAGCGTCGGCTTGGCCAGTTTCCTGGTCATGAAAGCGCCTAACTAGAGTGTGCCCGAGAGGGCCGAAACTGACCTGGCGGCTCGGTCAGTTACTTCTGACGTATTAACCAAATAAATAACATAATTATTATTAACGACACTTACTACTACGGACGTGCAACAGCTGGACTAAGCATTGTGCGAACCAACTTTAATATTAATTTTGTCATCAATCATCGGAGCAAGTGTACGACAATTTCGAGCCCTAGTTCCCAAGTCTGACTTCACCTATCAATGTAGGCAAGATAATATTTCAAGAAGTAAAGTTGGACGGATACACTTTTTTTATTGGTCCATCCTCCACTCCACAGGACAACCAATGAATTAATGTGCTTTGCTTTTTCGATAACTATTAATTCGTGGTTAAAACTCAGCCGCAACGCAAATTTCCATATAATCTTCATATTTTTTGTCGAGTTATGGGAATATGGTAGATGCAGCTGCAGGTGGTCCACTGGAACCAGCTAAGTGATCTATGGGAAAAAAAAGTCTGGGAATCTCCGATTTTGCTTTTTCTGCATGAAATAGTCGGAACCAAAATTAATTCATCCACGGCTATATCTTGTGGTTATGGCCAGATGACTGACAAATTGCCCAGAATATATATTATAGCGGAGCCGTAATATCACTCGTCTCCCGCCTTCCTAATTCCGATATATGCAATGAGATCGGAGGCAAGTTCATGTGGTCAGTGTCAGGAATACGGGACATACCGTAACAACACTCAAAGATCCGAAAAAATAACATTAACAAAATTTTAGTTCTAGACTGAGTATAGTACTCACGTTAAACACTACCACGCGGCAGTTTACTAAAAAAATAGATAATATGCAGTGTTACACTATTTTTTCTGTTTATCTATTCTTCTGTTTATGCAGAAATTTATATTTTGTTTTTTTTTTTTCATGCCGCATTGCACAAAGCGGTTGACCTTGCGCCACCAGTGCTATCGATTCGCGCGACTTGCATCACGTGACACGCGAGTGGCGGTTCTAGATAGGTGGTATTTTCACGATTAGAGAACGCGATAAAATTATTATATTTCACCTTTTTAACTAATTTCATAGTAATATATAGAACCCTTTCTTAGTGTGGAATCGTCCTAATGATATCAGTGCCTATCTATAGATCATGAATGTGCGTGCTTTTCAAGAATGTAATAATAAGGGTCAATGTAGATTAACAAATACGTATTTATTTTTAACTTATTAACCAAGCACTAGGTCTAGAATTATTCTAATCTACAATATTCATACTTTATATATATTTATGTTTTACACGATTTTTTTATGTGTAATATTTACTTTTATTAAATATAATCTTAATTTTATATATTTCTCTAATACTTATTGTTTAGTTAATTCAGCATTATTTTTGCCTATTCTATGCGGCGTCTGCAAAAAAGTTATATATATATAAAAATCTACCAACTAATTTCCTCAACCGTGACCCCTACACCGACAAGAGGTCATTAACCCCGCATCGGATTTGTATCGTGCCTTTATACATGTGGAAAAATCGAAAGTAACGACATAAAAAAAACAATACACCAATTTGAATGCACATGATTGCACTGCTAAAATAGCGCATCGGCGTGGCGTAGACATATTATTACTCTCCATAAAATTAAAATAAATGCAAAATATTAGGACGAGTATCTCTGTGTTTACGCGAATGCCTACGACACTTTAATATCTCGTGCAGTTGATGTCGTCCGCTAATAATCAGAAAATATCGCCATGGTTGAAATCGACCAGCAGGATATCATAGTCACTAATAAATACAGCCTGAGGAGAATCGTTCGATATGCTGCATCCAGTAAGTGTCATTCACTATTAAGTTTAGCAATAAAAATATTAGTCAGTTAAAATTCTCAATAAAAGACCTTATAGTTGGAATAAGCAATATTAACTTGATGTATATAACACAGGGACTCATTCTACAAACATTGTTGCACACATCAGTGGGGGCATACAACACAAACAATAGAGAGGACATGATTTACAATGTTGCGCAAAGGTCGTGGTAAAGGCGCATCCACACCAGCATCATTTTCAAGTAAACCATGAGAACAGTCGGAAGAAACTCGGCCTGACTATTTTTTTTAATCTTTATCACAGTGTGTGTATAATCATAATACAGTTATTCAAAAATGTTTATACTACCAATCAAACTGATAAGAAGTGTATCAGATATGGCAGTACTGTGAGCCGAGGTGTATCATGGTGGTACCATGCGATAGCAATTATTTTGCTTTTAATACAGTGAAATGATAGGCCTCATGGAGATTGACAATGTCTAAACATCATAATTAAAAATATAACACAACACTATCATGTTTTATATGGTTAGAGTGTAAGAAAGACCCTCTGTTGTTACTAGAAGCAGGACATTCCATCTCATTCTTCATGGATGAGAAAAAGCACTTGACTCGCTTGTTGAGAATGGATGTGGTATTTTTGGAGAGCAATCTTACCATCAGGCTGAACCCTATGTTCAATTGGTTATACTTTCATAAAAAAAGTATAATATTTGTGATAATTTAGGGGTGTAGATGGGCTAGCTTGCAATTTGGTGATTGTGGTTTCCAATCACCAAGGCATGTTAGAATGAGTTTAGTTGTACTACTAGTCACATTGGAATCTAGGAAGCTCCAGAGAAAAATTGGATAAAAATACAATGGAGAATTTTTTATAAATGTGTGTCTCACTCACTCTATATACCAGTGAAAAACCCCATGAATATCTCTAAAATAAAAAAAATAATTCATTTTTTGAAATTGTGCACACATTCGTGTGTTAATTGACAAATACAAAGCAGCAGTTTGGTGTTTGTTGGAATTGTTATACATATACATTTGCTTTTATAATTAAACTTCAAGTTTTAAAAGATCAGAGAATATAAAATTAGAAATTTTACATTATTACTTTTGTTATTTTTCCATATCATAGGTTTACCTTGATATAAAAATAAATTATTATATAGTAGTATTAGTTATATACATGCTGCAATGACTGTTGGTTACACCTCCATTACTAAAAAAAAAACATTTTTTTTTCTCATCACTATTCTCATCATCTATATTATTTTGAATATTTTCGAAACATAGATAATGTAAAATAGTAAAGGATATCCATGCAAATATGTGATGCCAGTGTCACCAACCAGCCAGTAAGTGTTGTCAGCTGCTACCATGAATATATCTGTTCACTATAGATAATTTTAACCGAGACCCCCATTACAAGTTTTGAACTAATATTACTTACCCATAGGGCCACCGTCGTCATTGTATGTAGCGATGATTACGTTGACATTTTCAACAATACGCTGGAATGTCTGGTACAACTCTTCAGATTCAAGCTGGAGTTCAAGAAGGGCACGGTCCATCTTGTTCATGAATAGAATTGGCTTGATGCGCTCAGCAATGGCTTGACGCAGGACCGTCTCGGTTTGTACACACACACCTAGTGTTGAAAAAGAAATTAAGTTCAATGTAGGTAACTATAACATTATCATAAATTTCAAATCTCAGTCTGAAAAGACATCTTTACATTTTTTAACTTTATTATAATTGTTGCCTACCTACCAGTCAATGGCTATCTTTTACTATTCTATCGCTTATATGGTGGCTTTATAATATGTAGTTAGTAAAATACAAAATTTCTATATAATAAATTTAAATAAAACTATTAAAATATATTTAAAAATAGTAAAAATATTATAATATTACAACACATTGTGCAACATTATGATAAAAACAAAGGGCAGATCTTATCTTATAATTTTGCTTATGCAACTAAAATATTTAACACTACTCAAGACTTATTAATTAAAATAAAGATTACTTATGGAATTATGAAATATTATACAATATGTAAAAAATATAAATCAAAACTACATTATGTTTTAAAATTTTGTAATGCCTCTATATTGAAAATATCGTTTTTTTATTTTATTTATGAATGCCACATAGAATATATGTAATAAAATGTCTTAAATTATATTATATTCTATATAGTGACCAGATAAAACAAAAGATAAATCTATAGTGGAAGCTCAAATTTATATTTTTAAAACTACGGGTCATTAGCACATATTCTGGGATGGTATTTATAAACATTATTATAATTTATATAATAACAAATGGAGTATTCACAAGTAATTGTGCAATAAAAGATATACAAGTTGCACAATAAATTTCTCCAATGCCTTTCTCTACACATCATCAATGTCTATACTTTCACTTAAATCAATCAAAATGTGTAAAAGTAAAATAAAAAGTTAATACAGATAATGCATTTAAATTTCAATAAACTTAAGTATGTTAGAGAATGTAACCATATTTTCTTCAACTATTATATGTATCTATGCATATGAAATAATATCAAATGAATTTCATATGTATAGATACATATATTATTTTGGGTTCAGTAACCAATTCTTTAGTATTAACTTCACAAAACTAAGGTTCAGTTATGTTAAAAAATATATTATTATTAATATGTGACAACATACCAGAGACACAGTCCACAACCACCAAGGCACCATCGGTAACACGGAGGGCAGCTGTTACTTCCGATGAGAAATCAACGTGGCCAGGTGAATCAATAAGATTAATTAAGAAACCCTTCTCACTCTTCTCGCGCTGGTCAACGTTTGTGATAAACAGCAGATCCTTCTCGTCCAGTTCAAAGAACATAGAGATAGCACTGTGGATAAACAAATGTATGTTGAAAAAGGTTTTTTTTTATTTATTGCATATTATTTTTTTCATTTTTACATCAGATGGCCGTTCTGAAATTCGTCAAAGAAAATCAGTTATTATGGTAAGAACAATCATCACAGAATCATTAATGTCACATTAATAGATTTTCTTAAAACTGACAACATAATTAGACCTAACAGCTGTTAGTAATAACGAGGATTTAATCCACTTGCACTTAAAATCTACAAACTGAAAGGGTCATAACCCCATATCAACTATCCATATGGTATTTATTATATGGGTTACTTAAAAAGTGTTAATTGATTTTGCTAATTATTTAATTTATACTCACGTGGATTTAATGGTGATACATCTGTCTTGTTCATCCTTGCGGGTGTCTGTGAAGCGTGTCTCGCCGGCTCTGGCCCCAGCAATAATACCGGCTTTGGAGACAAGGGAGTCGGTCAACGTGGACTTGCCGTGGTCTACATGAGCAATGACGGACATGTTGCGGATATTCCGCTTCTTGTCCATCATCGACCTGATTTCGTCTACCGTGAAATTCACCTGGACAAACCAGAAAACGGATCAGCATATTGTTACGCCACACAAACACTATATGTAAAGTTTCATCTGTATATCACGAACATTTTTTAATTAACATAATTCTATTCTCCAATCTGCTTTTCAAAATTAAAACAATTAACATTGCAATAGCTCCCACACAACACTTCGACATTTCACCTCACTTTGAAAACGTCATCCGATACAAAGACGGTCGACGCGAAGAAACTAAGTTAAATTTTAAGATTTTACACTAAATTTGCAAAAATATTGGTGTAAGATAATACTAGATGAATGCCGCTACATGTTTTTAAGATTAATTATTAAGTTCTATACTCACCATATTGGATGGTTTTTGATTTTTCTGTCAATAAAATATACTACCATACGCCAGCGATGGCGTACGCTTCAAAAAGGGCCCTATATTCTTCCGTGGCCCGGATGTACCTGCCAGCCGTCAGACGACGTTTAAGTCATAGACTATCAGGGCTGCCAGTAGTAAAATATTACTGTACAAAGCTGTAGTGTGTATTAAGTAATGTGCTTGGTAATGTTTAATATAAAATTAATGGGAAATCAGGAATTTATATAATAATAAATAATATTAGTAATGAAGATAACGTCAAGAAATATAATTTTGTTTGATAATATATAATAATTACATGTACTGTAGTACGAAATGCCACCAGATATGCATTTGTAATAATAGATGGCGCAATTGTGTTATACACAATGAGAATTACTTTTCGACGATAGATGTTGTACTTACCAAATTAATCAGAAATTCTTGCTATATATAAAAATTAAATTAATAAATTGTAAAGAATTGATAAAACACGAATAAGTTAATAGAAATAATATCATATTTTTGAGATGGTGGCAAAGAAATCCTTACAAATATTTAATGAGTGTAAATGTAATATGATGTAAGCGAATATAAGTAGCTATTGCCAGCGTTATTGTGTATAGGGTAAGGTTGTGTAAATTTCAGAGTGCTTGCTTAGTATTATTACTTGTTAAAAATTTGTGTGTGTAGTGTAGTATTGTTCTTTTTATTGTACTATCTATGGATATATAGGACGGATATGAGTACATATATCCATCCTGGATATATGTACGCATAAAATAGTCACCGGCGCTCTGTGTGACAGGCAGTTTTGGCGGGCGTTTGTGTCGTTGGCGGGCGAGCGCGTTTTCCGAGAATCTGTGGTGCAAGGGTGACTATTCACTAGAACGTCGCGTTGTGTAGTCGCGGGGGTATTTTTCTTGGCAATGCGACAACGTTTCAATTGCTTGACCTAAATTAACTTCAGGGAAAATATATTGAACAATTTATATTGTTGTTTTGGAATGTCATAATTATTATGACATTATAAAAAATATATTTTGTTTAATTAGGCATTGGCACGCACTTATGGTTAAATTAATCTAATAAACATTCCAAATATATGAAAAGCTAACACAAAAAAATAATTTATTGGCTGCTGTCTGAAAGACTTAGTGACACTTTAAAAAAATATATATATTCAAATTTAGGCACATTGAATTTGTGTTGACTTTTGCGAAGCGAATTCTGTTTCTTAGGATTTGTCCCTAAATAAATACCAACAAAACTATATGGAGAGGTATTTAGAACATATTTTATATAGCTTTCAAATCTGGGCAATATGGACAAGATATATTTTCAGATAATAACTAAATGTAATAAGTTTTTAAGTGTGCAATGAGTTTACAGTAAACACTATAAAATTGTATCGAATTTCCGTTTCGAAGAAAACATGTATCGTGCGGTAACGGCAAAAGCAATATTTACAGAGGTAAAATTGGGTAGCCGAAACACTATAGTTATGACAGAAGGACTTGACAAACAATAAGTTGAATAACAAAGGGTTTTAACCTTCTGGGTTATATGTGATAATATTTTGATGCAGTACATAAATTCAAAAACTGGCATCAATTTCACTCTTGTTTCTACGTTAATATCTAGATTTGCCACATAAACTGTGAATTTACTGTCATACCAATCGGTGAATCACTTCAATTGTATCCCGAATACTATGAATGAAAATAACTGATGAATGAATTTCATGCCTTCGTTGAACTGATTATGCAATAATACCCTTTATTTTTAATGCGATAAACAATAAAAATACTTAAATTCGTTTGTTATAAGTGATCAACTCATGTCCTGGCGAATGGGCCTCGTGCCAGTACTTCAGGAAAACCAATAAAGCTTCGTAATATAAATAGAGATGTGCAACGGAGCTTTTAAATTTATTTAAAGTGTTCGCTGCTAAACATATTCCAATAATTAAGGGTCACTTTTCATTTGAATACTGTCAAATTAACTTGATTAATATAAGTATAATAGAGCTGAGAATATAATCTTTCTCATTTTATTCATACGTTAGCATCAACGTCGCGAATTAGTCAGGGGATTCTATTGCACTGGAGTTAAATTAAATAACGAAAGATAGTATGATTATCTTACACTTAATTACAATAAAAACAAAGTTTTGGCTTATATCTTCAAATAGTGCAGCGTGGTTCAAAAACCTACCATTATAGTACAACGCCATCTATTATAATAATGCTGCACAACAGCAAAGAAGTTTCTGTGAACATTAAGGGTAATTGTTATAAATGTTAAAGTCCTGTTATATACAACTAAAACATCGCCTGGAAAGTAAGCGGTACCAACGTAATATAATTAATATCTTAGTGCTGTTTTATCAGAAAAAAAATGGAGGTCTATGGTAACCCGGCATTGCATCTTTGTCTATTACATTATGATTATTTATTAAGGGTATTTTTATTCCACTCAACATTGGATGAAATGTGTGCTTATTTATCACCCCCAATACGGATAAACCAACGGTGTAACTAGTTATTTTTTCTTTATCTGTCTAACTTCTTTATCTATCAAAAAGTATGTGTTTAGTAGATTAAAAAGTATTCAAATGATTAAGATTAAAATAAAAAAAAAAGACGTGTTTATTGATTTTTCCTATTGAACAAATACACTACATTTTATGTAAGCATTAAATATATTTGAGATGAAAATCAAAAACAACGATGAAACAAGAATTACGATGAAAACAAGTATCAAGCGCTAAAGCACTTTTCCGTGAATCACCGGTTTACGACAAACCCTAAAAAGTTCAAGGTCATTTCTGATCGTTTTGTCAGCTTGCCAAACGATCCGGGAAATAAAGACGGTAACATTCACTTTTTTATTTTTCTAAGACTTATAAAATATAGTTATTACCATTGTGAAAAGTCATTTAATATGTATGTAATATGTATTTAATATTCATGAAAATGATATGTATTACGTATGATGCTGATCGACAACGACCACGGTTATTCTGGTTATTAAAAGATGAGACATCTGCACACATATTATAGTGCTGTAAAGTTTGCGCTGACGCAGATGCACTCAGTCGTGGCCTTCCCTAATCCAATGTAATGCATGTGCTTTTAGATTGTAGGAAGTTAAAAATGCAGTGTCAACGACAGGGCATACAACATAAATAGATTCGAAACCCAACAATTTGTCATAGATATATAATATAAATATGAAATCATAGTAGAAGTGATCAGGTGAATTGTGTGCTCGTTTTTAAATAATCACACAATTAACATGTTTCCTTTTTGCATGTGCAATACGATAGTTTCAGGGACACAAGATATATGTACAACGTAATCTGGTCGAGCTGACCCATTCATTCTGCAGCTAGAAGCGGCCTGCAGTGTGTTAAAATACGCTTGGAATTGAGCCTAGCGTCTATCCCGTGACACATAACCCATGGGGTTGCCATATTTGGAAAAATGTACGAACACCAATTTCTATGTGTTCAACGGATTGAAATCTGCCATAATGCTTTTTATACAATTAGAATAGCCATAAACTACTCTGGCATCGTGCCACATAGCGTGTCAAAATACACCCTCTGTCTAATTTTCTGGCAGTTTGAAATGTTTTTACGTGGAAGCACCTGTTGTTCCCTCAAAGATTACGTAGAGATGGTGACACGTTTATGATTCACCAATTCAAAATACTCTTCAATACCTCACTCATCACCACATCAGAATGTAAACAGCTAACAGTGTAACATGCTAAACGTTCCGCCAACTCGGTTGCATCCAAGTTCGACTAAGAAACAAGTACGAGAGTAAAAAAAAATTTTTAGAAGATTAAAAGTCATCTTACAATTTATAAATCATCTCAATACATATAAATAATTACTTATGAGTTGAGCTTATAACACTACATTATTTGTGTTATGTATGTTTGTTATTTATGTATGTATGAATTTTTCAATATATATTTCACCCACATCCGGACGCCTGAGTAATTTGAAATTTTGTTTAAAGCATAAATGAATTGAGACATGATCCAACATTGGTGGCTGTATGAGGGAGCTCAAATTCACTCAGCGAGTGATGAGCGAGAGAGGAGATGGCTATGCTCGGTGACTCTCTGCGTGATCGAATACTAAACTGAGTGACTATTACGTGACGTGGCATTCCATCCCAGTCCTCAAGGGTGGCAACGCATTTGCATTATGATTCCTTTAGGGATGAATGTAGATGTCATGGGCCGCAGGAATCACTTACCATCAGGTGAACTGTGTGTTTGTTTGTTACTCTCAATGTAATAACTTAACTGAGATATCCGGAGAAGAACTAAGTTAATCCTACATAGATCCTCAAAGAATCAGTTAACTGAAGAGGCAATGGACTGGCCAGCTTGAAAGGAACTGATAATCGATGGGGAAAGGTTCTCGAGTGGCAACATTGTATTCGCCATCGCAGCGCAGTTCGACCATCTACTAGTTTGGAGTGACCTATTGAAGTCTGCGAGACGTCGATGAATGCATGCGGCTTCGGATCGTGCTCTGTGGCAGTCTGTGGGGGTTGCAGTTGACTAGTGCGGGCTGAGATGATGATGGTCAAGTACACTCATTTATCGCCGTTTTAAGATCGGAACAAGGGACCATTTCATAATCTATACCAGGGGTGAAGAACCCGCTTAATAATTTCATGCGGCCCGCCAAGCGTTTATTTATACTACAGATATTCTCCCGCTAATATATTAATTGTAATGTAATGTCTATAATATGAATACATATTAATATTTTAAATACTATTAAGAAGTCAGATTTTGGGCTGCTAAAAAATTTCAAAATTTGGAGTTGCCAAAAAAAATGTTGCTCACCCCTGATCTATACAAATATATGGGCTCGGGTACAGCGGTAGCTGTCATGTGGCACAATCGCCTGTAGTATATGTGTAGACAATGTCAAGGGAAAATGCTTAAACGGTTTATTAGATTGCATGATGCAATGCTTTATTAATGTTTGGTAAATCTATTTATGACGTAATTTAGAACACTTATTTATTATGAGATCATTAGTTTGCCATTAGATAAGGCCAACTAAACGGCCCTTTTAGATAGCAGTCCGAGCTGACGTTCGAACCTCCTTATGAGGGGCCCTTGGATTGTACTCGCCCCCTCTATTGACGTCGACGTTCTTCGTACACAGGGGTCACTGCGCAGTGGTGGTGTAGCAGCAGTCCTCGCGCTAGCGTTGCCAGCTTCGTCCTTGTCTCCCCTCTCAGTGGGCCTCCCGCTTGCGAGTCTACTTAGATAAAGCTGTAAACGTCCCTGGACCAACAGCATTACACATACATTAAAAAACAGACAGCCACGAAGCACCACTTGAGTCACCTGTATCCATTGCTCGTCATAAGTTCGGTTCTTTTAATGAATACTTGTTACTAAATTTACTAAATTTCCTTTAACGACTCCAACTAAGCATGAATACCTTCTACTAAATGGTTCTCAGTTTCCCATTGACGCTTCAATATTCATAAATCTATCGGGGAATCGTATACTTCGAGGTCATTAAATGTAATAGTGAGATTATTATATGCTGAGATTATGGTGATGATTGTATATATTTATATATACATACGCTCACGGCCATATATCTTTGTGAGATGGACAGAGTATCATGAGCTTATTAAAGACCTGTGACGTCACTGTTTACAATATTTCTAATCAAGAATAGAACTATAATGGCTTTTAGACCGAGACTAAACAAACGATGTGAGCTTCACTAATTTTTATACCGATTCTTGTGTGTGGGCTGTTCAATGAAAATCGATTTTCCTTGAATAGCCCACATATAACCTTACATAGATCCTGGGCTGCTTGTGGGGAGAGGTTATCCTGTATTATAAAAGAACTTCGATACTATTGCTGTATATCCATTAAGAACAGCACATTCTGTTTTTCTTCCTCACTGAACGGTTATGAAACAACCATTAAAATGTATCCGATAAATAAAAATTTTCAACACATCCGGTGTTATAATTTTTATTTGACACGAAAATTATGCAAGGGATGTTTGTTGCCAAATCAAACGTGTATTTCCGAACTTCAAAATTAGTCATAGATCCGTAAACGTCATTCGTTCGTTTCGTAAATTGGTTCAGTAGCGTCCCGCGCGATCAGCTGAATGAAATTAACGAGCGGTGAATGAATTGCGAACGAAATGGATACTTAGTGGGACTATCGGTATTTGAAGAATAATGAACTTTATTCTGTACACAAATAGATGAGATAATTGGTTGAATCTGATAGTTGAAAGTGATAGAAACGACTAGTTATTAGGACATTTGCCAAGAGTTCTAGAAACAGATACATCGATGACGCAATTTATTTTACTTTTACTTACGAGAAATATATTTATTTTATTTTTCTCTTATTTTTTTATTTATTATCTAATAAAAATTTTGTGTACCTAATATGTTCATACAGATTTCTTTATATGATTCTTCAATATATTGTAAATGACGGATTGTTCACCAATAAATAAAGTAACAATAATGATGTAATAATGAACATATTACCAGATGATATCAAGTGTGCAGTATATTTTATAGCGCCTTAAGCATTTTCATATACACAGAGGCACTCGCTTGTCGTCCCCTACCCTACTCCGATGTTATGCATGTGCAATAAGTTCGGAGGAAGGTTCACATGCAGTGTCGGGTACACTGGACATACATATGACACACCCAAACCCGTTGAGCAACAATCTGTGTGCACAAATATATGTACATTTTTTTTTATTACATTGAGGAGTAACAAATGAGCACACAGTTCACGTAATGGTAAGTGATTGCGACCCATGACATCTACATTCATCATTGACAAGGAATCATGAAGATGCGTTGTCACTCTTGAGGACTGAGATGGAATGCCTCGTCACCAGTAATAAAGGTCTCCGGATCCCTACACCCTACACGTGGTCCTACCCCGGTCGAGCTGACCCATATATGAATGATTATATATATGAACACACAACATGAAGTTGACGTATGTTGATCTAAGAATAAGACCTGATCATAAATGATGATCATGGTCTAATCCTTTTATGACCAGTTTCTGGTCTTCATTTATTGTGCAAGGTGAAAGACGCACTGGATGCGTAAAGCCGCATATGGGTGTAAATGGTGAGGCTTATGATGGGCTGTATCCTAATTCAATGTAATAAATGAATGATTACACATTAAACCATATCTCAGGCCGGTATTCACGAATTAACACAGATAGTAGCGTCGCTGGAAGTTGTTGCTCCACTTCTTCACCAGCGCCAACGCATTCCGAAGTTGTGGTACAAATCTTGAATAATAATATTGAGATTAATTTATATAATCCGTCAGAGTACCCTCGAGTCAGTCGTTTTCACGAGTAGGGTAACGGTCCAAGCTTAGGCTCCTTCTCGGGAGCCCTTGTGCAGATTATCCACTAAAAAAGATCTCGGCTGAGTGCCCTAAGCGCTCGATCACCTTTCAACCCGGTGAAGCTGTAAAAGCCCACGGGTAAACAGTGGCCATCAGACAGAAAAAATACGCATTCCTTTATTCAAAAACAGTTAGAAATAAATTTTTGTTTAATAAATTATTTAATTTATTCTCCTTGTATATTATAATTCTAATTTATGAATTGATTTAAACATAAATGTTTTTTATTGCAAATTGGGAGGCGAGGGCGGGTGTAAGAGTTCTTAAATGATACCTTGACACTAGAGAGGGACCACAGGATTATGTGAGATTTCTACCCAGGAAAATTCCGGTGCCCTGTGCACTTATAAGCAAGTACCTAGGCCTAAGCGGTGCTATGGCAACACCGGACCGTCCCGGATGGATTCACTTTAGTTTTTGTTGTAACATTTAGAGAAACTAACGAGCACACAGTTCACGTAATGGTAAGTGATTGCGACCCATGACATCTACATTCATCATTGACAAGGAATCATGAAGATGCGTTGTCACTCTTGAGGACTGAGATGGAATGCCTCGTCACCAGTAATAAAGGTCTCCGGATCTCTACACCCTACACGTGGTCCTACCCCGGTCGAGCTGACCCATATATGAATGATTATATATGAACACACAACATGAAGTTGACGTATGTTGATCTAAGAATAAGACCTGATCATAAATGATGATCATGGTCTAATCCTTTTATGACCAGTTTCTGGTCTTCATTTATTGTGCAAGGTGAAAGACGCACTGGATGCGTAAAGCCGCATATGGGTGTAAATGGTGAGGCTTATGATGGGCTGTATCCTAATTCAATGTAATAAATGAATGATTACACATTAAACCATATCTCAGGCCGGTATTCACGAATTAACACAGATAGTAGCGTCGCTGGAAGTTGTTGCTCCACTTCTTCACCAGCGCCAACGCATTCCGAAGTTGTGGTACAAATCTTGAATAATAATATTGAGATTAATTTATATAATCCGTCAGAGTACCCTCGAGTCAGTCGTTTTCACGAGTAGGGTAACGGTCCAAGCTTAGGCTCCTTCTCGGGAGCCCTTGTGCAGATTATCCACTAAAAAAGATCTCGGCTGAGTGCCCTAAGCGCTCGATCACCTTTCAACCCGGTGAAGCTGTAAAAGCCCACGGGTAAACAGTGGCCATCAGACAGAAAAAATACGCATTCCTTTATTCAAAAACAGTTAGAAATAAATTTTTGTTTAATAAATTATTTAATTTATTCTCCTTGTATATTATAATTCTAATTTATGAATTGATTTAAACATAAATGTTTTTTATTGCAAATTGGGAGGCGAGGGCGGGTGTAAGAGTTCTTAAATGATACCTTGACACTAGAGAGGGACCACAGGATTATGTGAGATTTCTACCCAGGAAAATTCCGGTGCCCTGTGCACTTATAAGCAAGTACCTAGGCCTAAGCGGTGCTATGGCAACACCGGACCGTCCCGGATGGATTCACTTTAGTTTTTGTTGTAACATTTAGAGAAACTAACGAGCACACAGTTCACGTAATGGTAAGTGATTGCGACCCATGACATCTACATTCATCATTGACAAGGAATCATGAAGATGCGTTGTCACTCTTGAGGACTGAGATGGAATGCCTCGTCAAACTTTAGTGGATGAGTGGCCGAAGTCCCTTTTAGTTGCCTTATACGATAGGAATCCTATAAGACCGGTACTACAGGGCTGAAACATTTATAACCCAGGAGATGCTACGTTTACTATATCTAGGATTAGATAGATAGGAATCATTAGTCAATCATCAAGGATCCCAGGATTTAGCTCTGGAATTCCTTTGTCTTGAATTGAATATAACTGCAATAAAAGTCAATTGGTTACCTATATGCAATCCGACGTAATTATTTATTTAATTTATTCTCCTTGTATATTATAATTCTAATTTATGAATTGATTTAAACATAAATGTTTTTATTGCAAATTGGGAGGCGAGGGCGGGTGTAAGAGTTCTTAAATGATACCTTGACACTAGAGAGGGACCACAGGATTATGTGAGATTTCTACCCAGGAAAATTCCGGTGCCCTGTGCACTTATAAGCAAGTACCTAGGCCTAAGCGGTGCTATGGCAACACCGGACCGTCCCGGATGGATTCACTTTAGTTTTTGTTGTAACATTTAGAGAAACTAACGAGCACACAGTTCACGTAATGGTAAGTGATTGCGACCCATGACATCTACATTCATCATTGACAAGGAATCATGAAGATGCGTTGTCACTCTTGAGGACCGAGATGGAATGCCTCGTCACCAGTAATAAAGGTCTCCGGATCTCTACACCCTACACGTGGTCCTACCCCGGTCGAGCTGACCCATATATGAATGATTATATATATGAACACACAACATGAAGTTGACGTATGTTGATCTAAGAATAAGACCTGATCATAAATGATGATCATGGTCTAATCCTTTTATGACCAGTTTCTGGTCTTCATTTATTGTGCAAGGTGAAAGACGCACTGGATGCGTAAAGCCGCATATGGGTGTAAATGGTGAGGCTTATGATGGGCTGTATCCTAATTCAATGTAATAAATGAATGATTACACATTAAACTATATCTCAGGCCGGTATTCACGAATTAACACAGATAGTAGCGTCGCTGGAAGTTGTTGCTCCACTTCTTCACCAGCGCCAACGCATTCCGAAGTTGTGGTACAAATCTTGAATAATAATATTGAGATTAATTTATATAATCCGTCAGAGTACCCTCGAGTCAGTCGATTTCACGAGCAGGGTAACGGTCCAAGCTTAGGCTCCTTCTCGGGAGCCCTTGTGCAGATTATCCACTAAAAAAGATCTCGGCTGAGTGCCCTAAGCGCTCGATCACCTTTCAACCCGGTGAAGCTGTAAAAGCCCACGGGTAAACAGTGGCCATCAGACAGAAAAAAATACGCATTCCTTTATTCAAAAACAAATACGAAATAAATTTTTATTTAATAAATTATTTAATTTATTCTCCTTGTATATTATAATTCTAATTTATGAATTGATTTAAACATAAATGTTTTTTATTGCAAATTGGGAGGCGAGGGCGGGTGTAAGAGTTCTTAAATGATACCTTGACACTAGAGAGGGACCACAGGATTATGTGAGATTTCTACCCAGGAAAATTCCGGTGCCCTGTGCACTTATAAGCAAGTACCTAGGCCTAAGCGGTGCTATGGCAACACCGGACCGTCCCGGATGGATTCACTTTAGTTTTTTGTTGTAACATTTAGAGAAACTAACGAGCACACAGTTCACCCGATGGCAAGTGATTCCTGCGGCCCATGACATCGACATTCATCCTTGAAATGGGTTCATAATGCAGATGTGTTTTCACCTTTGAGGACGAAGTTGGAATGCCTCGTCAAACTTTAGTGGATGAGTGGCCGAAGTCCCTTTTTAGTTGCCTTATACGATAGGAATCCTTTAAGACCGGTACTACAGGGCTGAAACATTTATAACCCAGGAGATGCTACGTTTACTATATCTAGGATTAGATAGATAGGAATCATCAGTCAATCATCAAGGATCCCAGGATTTAGCTCTGGAATTCCTTTGTCTTGAATTGAATATAACAGCAATAAAAGTCAATCGGTTACCTATATGCAATCCGACGTAATTATCTATTTAATTTATATGTTTTACGACGTCATAAAAATAAGTGATTAACTTAGGGCTTATACATATGTTTCTGTAATTTGTAAAATCGTAATGTAAGCTTATTTCATATAAACAAGTATTTTTTTCTCCCCTCGTCACTAGATGGAGCAGTAAGTCTCAGATGGACAGATAGTTGAGGAAAAAAACACATTTAAATGATGATAAAAAGTAATAACATCTTTTTACTAATAAACATAAGTGAAGTTGATTGTGTCTTAATGATTCTTTTGAACATGATGTTATTCAAATAATCATACATCGTCCGTTTTTGAAATCTTCACTCCAGTAACTATTGGTACACAGAAAGGGTAGCTCATTTATCTTATTCACTTATCCGGTATTATGTGGTCACAGTTATTAACTAGCTGTTGCACGAATGGGTCGGCTCGATCGGGATAGAAACACGCTATACAGAATATCAGTGAAGACAGTACTTCATTACTACTGTGTTACGTTTGGTTAAAAACGAAACCGGAGACCTTATTTACTGATGACGTGGCATCTTTGACCTAAGGATTAACTTCGCTCTGTAATCTTTATCGAGGATGAATATGGATTGTAAAAATCAGCATCAGGTGAACTAGGTACTGGTTTGTCTGTTTATAAATGTTGAAAAACCAATCCGCGTTCGCAAAGAGATAGGAGGAAAACTGGGATACAATAGTAGGGATTTAAGTAGTATAATTGCAATATTTCCACTATATCGTATGTTTAGTTATAAGTTTGTTGCAATTATTTTATCTATAGTAGTGGGGGTGACAAAAGAGCACACTCTTGATGATTAGTGATTAGTGACGCACATGGCACCCACGTTCACCCTTGATAAGGAACCTTAATGCAAATGCGTTGTCACTCCTCAGGAGTAAGATATAACGCCTCCTTACCAGTGATAACGATTTCCGGATCCCTACACCAGACGTATTCGTATTTGTCGCTGGTATTCTGTGAGGGTGTGGTCCTTTCTCGGTTTAGTCGACTTTTGAAATAATCAATATGTACTAGAGAATTATGCTGTACTGATAAACATTTCCATCGAATTTCGATAAACATTATGCGTTCGAATTAAACTCTGCCTTGTAGTGAAAGTAAATGTACTTTAGGAAAAAAATAGGTCTAAAGCACTTTTGTGTAAAAAATTAGAAAACATAGCAACCAGCATTGAACAAGAATATCGCCAGTTAAAAAAATTTGCTCACAGGTGTTCGTGTTATCGTCATAAAAATAAGTGATTAAGGTTAACTTAGGGCTTATACATATGTTTCTGTAATTTGTAAAATCGTAATGTAAGCTTATTTCATATAAACAAGTATTTTTTTCTCCCCTCGTCACTAGATGGAGCAGTAAGTCTCAGATGGACAGATAGTTGAGGAAAAAAACACATTTAAATGATGATAAAAAGTAATAACATCTTTTTACTAATAAACATAAGTGAAGTTGATTGTGTCTTAATGATTCTTTTGAACATGATGTTATTCAAATAATCATACATCGTCCGTTTTTGAAATCTTCACTCCAGTAACTATTGGTACACAGAAAGGGTAGCTCATTTATCTTATTCACTTATCCGGTATTATGTGGTCACAGTTATTAACTAGCTGTAGCATGAATGGGTCGGCTCGATCGGGATAGAAACACGCTATACAGAATATCAGTGAAGACAGTACTTCATTACTACTGTGTTACGTTTGGTTAAAAACGAAACCGGAGACCTTATTTACTGATGACGTGGCATCTTTGACCTAAGGATTAACTCCGCTCTGTAATCTTTATCGAGGATGAATGTGGATTGTAAAAATCAGCATCAGGTGAACTAGGTACTGGTTTGTCTGTTTATAAATGTTGAAAAACCAATCCGCGTTCGCAAAGAGATAGGAGGAAAACTGGGATACAATAGTAGGGATTTATAGTATAATTGCAACATTTCCACTATATCGTATGTTTAGTTATAAGTTTGTTGCAATTATTTTATCTATTGTAGTGGGGGTGACAAAAGAGCACACTCTTGATGATTAGTGATTAGTGACGCACATGACACCCACGTTCACCCTTGATAAGGAATCTTAATGCAAATGCGTTGTCACTCCTCAGGAGTAAGATATAACGCCTCCTTACCAGTGATAACGATTTCCGGATTCCTACACCAGACGTATTCGTATTTGTCGCTGGTATTTTGTGAGGGTGTGGTCCTTTCTCGGTTTAGCCGACTTTTGAAATAATCAATATGTACTAGAGAATTATGCTGTACTGATAAACATTTCCATCGAATTTCGATAAACATTATGCGTTCGAATTAAACTCTGCCTTGTAGTGAAAGAAAATGCACTATAGGAAAAAAAATAGGTCTAAAGCACTTTTGTATAAAAAATTAGAAAACATAGCAACCAGCATTGAACAAGAATATCGCCAGTTAAAAAAATTTGCTCACAGGTGTTCGTGTTATCGTCATAAAAATAAGTGATTAAGGTTAACTTAGGGCTTATACATATTTTTCTGTAATTTGTAAAATCGTAATGTAAACTTATTTCATATAAACAAGTATTTTTTTCTCCCCTCGTCACTAGATGGAGCAGTAAGTCTCAGATGGACAGATAGTTGAGGAAAAAAAAACATTTAAATGATGATAAAAAGTAATAACATCTTTTTACTAATAAACATATTAATAAACATAAGTAAGTGAAGTTGATTGTGTCTTAATGATTCTTTTGAACATGATGTTATTCAAATAATCATACATCGTCCGTTTTTGAAATCTTCACTCCAGTAACTATTGGTACACAGAAAGGGTAGCTCATTTATCTTATTCACTTATCCGGTATTATGTGGTCACAGTTATTAACTAGCTGTTGCACGAATGGGTCGGCTCGATCGGGATAGAAACACGCTATACAGAATATCAGTGAAGACAGTACTTCATTACTACTGTGTTACGTTTGGTTAAAAACGAAACCGGAGACCTTATTTACTGATGACGTGGCATCTTTGACCTAAGGATTAACTCCGCTCTGTAATCTTTATCGAGGATGAATGTGGATTGTAAAAATCAGCATCAGGTGAACTAGGTACTGGTTTGTCTGTTTATAAATGTTGAAAAACCAATCCGCGTTCGCAAAGAGATAGGAGGAAAAAATAGGTCTAAAGCACTTTTGTGTAAAAAATTAGAAAACATAGCAACCAGCATTGAACAAGAATATCGCCAGTTAAAAAAATTTGCTCACAGGTGTTCGTGTTATCGTCATAAAATAGAAACATTTAATTAAAAAAAAAGAGTTGAGCGCTCCCTATTAACGTCACTGTCGGAAAATAAAAATAAAGTTGATTTTATTATTTTTACTATTACGTGAGCCTGCCAGGAATATTTTTGTGTCAAGGAGGATTGTGTCATAGCATATATCTGGTAAGATTTTAGTTATTGATTATAGGAATCGATTTTTTTTTGTGTGTGAATATTGCTGTTGATCCAGAGACCTTTACAGCTTTATCTAATTAGACTCGCGAGCGGGAGGCCGGCTGAGTATAGGAATCGAGCGAACTGCATGTATTTACTGTAAAATTTAAGGTAATAGGCGGGCACGGAATTCACTTGATGGCAAGGAGCGTCACTTACCAGGTGAACTTTATGCTCGTTTCTCACTAAATAACTTAAACAATATAACTGTTTTTTAAATGAATACAAGCCAGTGCTTGTCTACAACTCCAAATCAGCAAATGCCTCAGCAGACTTCTCTTGAAGACACTCAAAATACACACGGACGGATGACTGACGCATTCGGTTATATCAGTAATACTTCGTTGCTTACATCAAAAACGTCCGAATGTAGGGAATGTCCACAACGAAATGATGGCAACCCGCCGTTCATCTTGTTGTCCGATGATGGGAAAGGGATGGGTGAAACATGTTGCGTCCTCGAACATTCTTATAATGGTAGCTACAGGTTACCCGATCGGAACTGAATCTAACGGATCGGTTCCTTGAGGCCCCTGTATGCGAAAAATGCAATAAGGATAGCCTTATCAAGGAAACAGTATGTATGTATTTTAACAGTGATGGAGCTAGGCTGCAGTTTGTTTCCAGTTGCAGAATGAATGGGTCAGCTCGAGCCGGGGTAGGACCACGCCCTCACATATTACCAGCGTAAAATAGCACCATAATGCTGTTGTGGGTCGTCTGGTGAGTGTATGGATCAGGAGACATTTATAACTTGTGACGTGGCATTTCATCACAGTCCTCAAGGGTGACAACGCATCTGCATTTTGATCCTTGTCAAGGGTGAATGTAGATGTGTGAATTGCGTGCTCGTTTGTTATTTTCAGTTCAATAAAAAATATAGATAGATGTGTTTTGTTGTAGTATTATATAACTCGTATGTTTTACTCCCATGCAAAACACAGACGCAAAAAAAAAGAAACGCAAAACGTTCGTAGCATGCGATGATCCTGGTCCTTCCTAGGTCGAGGCACCCTATCCATGGTGCACCTAGTATTGAACTGCACCGTGACTCTGCTTGCTGTATAAATCACCTGTTTAAAATATAACTCGTTACTTAATTATATGTTATACATATATACACTATTTACTGGAGGAGTTCCAAAACACTAATGGTGACTTTCTTTGAAATAGTTATGTTGTTAAATTAAACTCATTATCTTTAATGCATTGGATTATTAATGACGTGATTAGAATGACAGCAATAAATACGAAATAACAAGTACTTTTAATGATAATCACGAAATAGAAATACTAGAGATGATTTAGTATTTTCCTTAACAGTTCTTACCGAGCATTTTTTTTATACACAGGGTTATTGGTAATTCGATGTATTCCCGTTAGGTGGTGATAGGGTTGACTTGCGATAATTTTAACCCCCTAATGCATTAGTTGCTAAAATATTATTAAAATGCCTTCCAATAAGATGTTTAGTTTGAATATGAATTTCCGCCTGCTTCCTTTGTGATCATTTTTTTTTCAGTTTCTTTGAAACAAGTTCCCAGTTGTTATGCATTGTTGGAGAGCTAAGAAAACGGTTATGTTTTTAAAATAATCTGCAAGCCAAATTTTATACCGTTTTTTTTGTTTTTAAAGCATCTCAATAAAATATTATTTTATTAGAAAAACTTACAGAAATGCCAATTAAAAGTTTCCACAATTAATTATGTGGAATAAGTGACCAAACAATGCAAATGTTTATGAATATAAATAGTATAATGTTTAGGTCATGTTATTAAAGTATTTTTTGCTTAATATGTTTTTTGCTGCATTTGGTAAGGTGCAAGAAGGATCTATATCTGTACCAAGCGAACTTATATAACTGCTAGTCCTGAACATAAAATAGCTACTTCCATAGTACGTACGAGTAGCATGCACGAAAAGCAGTTTCTTTATACGCATTGTCGCTGCGGGAACGTTTAAAGTTACATAAGACATTAATTCCGGAGAGTCTATTGAGCCGTTGTAAATTTTGAGATAAAATCATATGTCGTACTGTCTCGTCGTACAGAAATGATAGCGTTTGCATCTTTCGTTATAGTTCTGAGATCTCTTATGCGTTCTATAATCGAGATAGGTTAAGAATTTTTTCTGGATAGGCTTAATTCGATATTTATAAATCTCGTATTGAGGGTTCCAAACTTGTGAGGCATATTCAACAATAGGTCGCACAAAAGAAACAGTATCGTTTTTCAATGGTTTTTTAGGTTGCTGAAAACTGAGGAACTGCGTATAATGAAACCTAATGCTTTGTAATCTTTTGAAATAATGTTCTGTACTTCTTTCATTGAGACTCATCTACTCTATCAATGACAGTACCCTTTAAATGATAATTGCCATTATGAAAATGGGTTTTTCTTGTAAATTACATAAAACAACATTTAGTGACATTTACGTCCAACTTATTAGTATCACAATATATCACAAATCTGTGCAGATCAGACTGAAGTAATTCAGTATCCTCTTTATTGGCAATTACTTTCAGTTTTTTCATATCATCTGCATATAAATATATTTTATTTAGAGTATAAGAAACATTTCTCTATATCGTTTACAATCAAATCGTGATAAAAAGCAAAGGGCCCAACAAGAGAGCCTTGTGGAACTCCTGAGGGGATGGGTAACCAAGCCGATATGTAACCATTGAGAACATCAGCTTGAGACCTATTTTCAATATAAGAGGAGAACCAACGCAATAGGTCCCCATGTATACCTACCATGGCCAATTTGCTTAAAAGAATTTGATGGTCTATTCTGTCAAAACATTTGCTATAATCAGTGTAAACACAGTCAACTTGCAACCCATTATCAATGCCTTTAGTGATGTAGTTGTTTGTTAGAAACAGATTGGTAACGGCTGACCTTTTCTTAAGAAAGCCGTGTTGAGTTGAGATTACTTAGTATGGGAGAGATAGAATCATAGGCTTGTTTGTGCAATATTTTTTCAAACACCTTAGCTAAAAGACATAACTTAGATATAGGACGATAGTTGTTCAGATATGGAGCGGCGGAAGATAATAGAAAGAGGTTCGGAAAGTTCAGTAGCACAGCTAATTATAAAGCAAGGAGGTATAAGATCTGGTCCTCCTGATTTTTTGAGATCTAACGTTTTATATATAAAATTTAAGTAATCTCTCAATTTCAATCTTACTAATACAAACAGTGTGCAGATTGACTGCATGAGGAACACACTGATGATTCGAAGCAGGAGCGGGATGGGTGTTATCAACGGAGGCAGAGAAAGTGGAATGAAAATATTTAGCAAATAGATCGCTTATATGCTGTCCGCTGGTAGCTGTTTAATTTTCCACAGACATATTGGACGGAAGAGAATTAACTGCTTTGATAGATTTAACATAGTTCCAAAAAGATTTAGGATTATCAGTTATATGATTTTCAGTGTGTGTAATATAATTATGATAACATTTTCTCTCAACCTCCTTAGCTCTAGCACGTAAGCAAGAAAATGATTTATAGTCACCCAAGTTCCACCAGGTCTTGTACTTTTTGTGATATATATATTTATTGCATAATATTTTTATCAAAGGTCTACTATACCAAGGTGGATACCGATAATGTTTAATAGATTTAGTCGGTATATATGCCTCTCTGAGCTCATACAGTTTATCATAAAATAATTCCATTGCGCCGTCCAAATTATTAATATTGAAATAATATCGTTTTTCGTCATGCATTTTTAATTTTGGACCGATAATTGTTGTTTTAATATTGACAAATAACCAGTGTTAGATCGTTATTATAAATCAGAAGGAAAATACTTATTTTGAAATAAGCTAAAAAAACATGATAACACAAAAATGGTTCACTTTCGCATAATGCATATGGGGGTTAAAATTATTGCAAATAGTCACCCCTATCACCTCCTAACGGGAATACGAGGAATTACCAATAATCCTGTATAATAGGTGGCAAACGAGCAAGCAACTCACTCCTCGCGTCTATAATGTCTTGCGTATATATATTATAGTTAAAATGGAGGCGAGTGTATGTGGGAATGATTTAAATTCTTCGATAAATATCTGCCTTGCTGTGGGTTGGGTCAATTGATTGACAATGTGGGTCAGGAGAACATCTTTGATGCATATTTCGATGAATTCTCAATTGAACTTTATATTTACATTGATAAAATGTAATTGTATAAATAGTATAATATTTTCTTTTGCATAAAAACTATATTCGTTATTTTATTAATTGTCGTAAATTTTTTTCATACTTTGTTAGGCGAGTTGAGTGGCGATGCTGATACAAAATTATAATTTATAATATATAAATAATAAATTTTATAATGTTAATGGGACGAACAAGCACACAACTTGATTGATGCCAAGAGATGACTGCGGCCCATGACATCAACATTCATCCTGAAGACTGAAGACTAAGATAGGTCTCAAGATCCTACTAGCAGCGGAAGTTATTTAAATTGAAATCCAATAAACCTCCAATAAACGGTTTTTTATATATCCAAATAAAAAAATATATTCTTATATATCGATATTTATTTATATTGAACAACCTTTTCTTTGAACTCTACAATCAGCCGATACGACTTAGGGACATTTAAGAAAAGAGACTACACCTTGCTTGAGGCAGCGCATCTGCGACTCCTCTGGTGTTGCGTATGTTCATGGGCAGCGGTGATCACTTACCATCAGGTGGGCTACTTAATTATATATATATATATATATATATATATATGTACTCATAATATATCGGGGCTATAAATAGCAATATATTATTGCTATTGACGCCTAGGTTCGAATCCACCATACGACCATATACGTGAACCATCTCGTAGCACAAGCATTTTGAGCTTAGTTGGAGTGGTTGACGGGAATGATAATAGCATAGCTAGCATTTTTTTTAAAAAAAAAAAGTTATTCTCCTATTTGACGCGTTTGGTTTTGTGAGCAGACTAACTCTTGATGTAGCTAGAAGTTAGCTGCAATGTGGCTCTACCTATTCAAATCATTTCCTTAATCTTCGTCGCCATACTTAATATAGGAACATACGGCATACGCGATGAGATTCGGAAGCATTGCAGAATTACTACCACCCAGAACCGAAAGTCAATATAAATATATCGGTTAATACCTTCGAAGCTATTGAGACGTTATTTTTTATTACACTAGAGCAATAGGGTAGACGTATTAAGGCTAGCATCACACTGAGAAAAGGATGTATCATGTCATCAAGACAGTCCGCTGCGTGGTACTACTTACAGGAGATTTTACTAACACCCAGACCTTAAATACAATATAAATATTTCGACTAATACCTTCGAAGCCATCGAAACGTTATTCTTTAGTACACTAGAGCAATAGACAATCTACTGCGCGGTCTACTAATAAGTTATATCGAATAAATCTAAAGAGTACGAATATCCAGTGACCATAGATATTGCAATTAAGAAGAGAACTCCGTAATTCATTGTTTTAACTTGGTTAACATTATGATGTGCGATATCGGAGTCCAGCTGACTTAATCAGCGGGTTCTAAAAGCAAAAACATGATACTTTTAATCTCGACTCGAATCTAACAATTTTTGTTTATGGTCCAGCCGCATCTCGTAAAGTTGACAACACACCAATTACAAGTAACGAGACCTTCCATTTCAGTCCAGAAGTGACAACGTATGTACCTCTTGAATCAATACAATATTATGTTGGATATCATTAAAAACACACTCACGCACACACACAAAAATAATGTTATCAGTTATCATAGAAAAAAGTTATGCCCCGGGTGAGGATCGAACTCACGACCTTAAGATTATGAGACTTACGCGCTGCCTACTGCGCTACCGAGGCTTATTACAGATTATAGTAAAAATGCTATATATATATTTATGTCAAAAATGTAATAAATATATAAATGCTATATTAGGCCTCGTGTTTAGTGCATTTTTTAAAAAGATAAGTAAAAGCCTGGCTATCATTTTAACTAATAGCTTATTATTATTATATATAAACAAAATAATAGTTTTTTTTTCATGTTGTTAATATGTAATTTGATTAAACTACATTAAAATTTATTTCTTTAATAAACGAATCCTTTGTGTACTTGTTCTTATTTATTGCATAGATTGGCTATCGAACTCACGGCCTTAAGATTATGATATTACGCGCTGCCAAATGGGCAACCGAGGCCTACGTTACGAGTATCAAAATATGGTATCATATATTACCTTAGATCAAAGAAAAGGTGTTATGCGTTAATTTCGTAAATAACAAAAGTCTTCAATCTATCTTGTGGGTATGAGATTAAATTGAAGACATTCTTTGTTCTCGTATACTTGCTTGCTGGCTCGAATTGTTATATTGATTCAAGAGGTACATACGTTGTCACTTCTGTGGACTGAAATTGAAGGTCTCGTTACTTGTAATTGGTGTGTGTTGTAAACTTTACGAGATGCGGCCGGACCATAAACAAAAATTGTTTGTTCATCGAGTTTAAATGTGTCATGTTTTTGCTTTTAGAACCCACTAATTAAGTCAGCTGGACTCCGATCTCGCACACCATAATGTTAACCAAGTTAAAACAATGAATTACGTAGTTCTCTTCTTGATTGCAATATCTATGGTCACTGGATATTCGTACTCTTTAGATTTATTTAGTATCACTTATTAGTAGACCACGCAGTAGATTGTCTATTGCTCTAGTGTACTAAATAATAACGTTTCGATGGCTTCGAAGGTATTAGTCGAAATATTTATATTGTATTTAAGGTCGGGGTGTTAGTAAAATCTCCTGTAAGTAGTACCACGCAGCAGACTGTCTTGATGACATGATAAATCGTTCTTGCAATGTGATGCTTAGCCTAAATGCCTTTGTTCTAGTGAAATAAAAAATAACGTCTCGATGGCTTCGAAGGTATTAACCGATATAGGCATTTATTTATATTGACTTTCGGGTCTGGGTGTTAGTAAAATCTGCAATGCTTCCGAATCTCATCGCGTATGCCGTAAATTCCTATATTAAGTACGGCGACGAAGATTAAGGAAGTGATTTGAATAGGTAGAGTCACATTGCAGCTAACTTCTAGATACATCTAGAGTTAGTCCACTCTCAAAACAAAAGCGTCAAATAGCAGCATAACTCTGTTGGCTTGGCTGAACTGTCATGGTATTCTTTAAGTGAAGGACTATCATCATCTATGATGATATAATTTAAATCTCAGAACTATTCTCTATTAGAAAAGATTTTAGTTGCACAACCACTCCAATGGTGGATTCGAACCTACGACCTTGAGTTTGGCAGACCGTACCCTAAACAAGTATGCTATTGACGCTTCTTCGTTAAATTGATTATTAACAACGTAAATAAAATCTATGGCGTAATATATTGGTCGACGACAGGTCACGATTTCACGAAATTACAATGTACAAGAACAAAAGAAGATTAAGGTGACAATAGTCAAACTATTATCGGAGATGACATCCAGCATTTTAGTTCCTTATCGGACGCAGATGTTCTTGTCATCCGTCACCGAGATAACTATCATCCGGTGATAACTGTGTCCGAGTGTCACCTAGATTATATACAACCGGTTTGTGGGAAAACTTAATTCTAGTGTATATAATACGCGCCTTTGTACATACTTTTCCTAAGTTAGTTTCCTTGTATAAATGCATTGTGTACACAAAAGTTAAACGATAAATAATAATAATATATAATAACCTCGACACCGCACGTATAGTCCGTAGGTTTCTCTCCCTATGCCCCAACTCTCAACCGTCTGGTCTTTATATACCTATGTAGTATATTGTATTTTATATATTTGTTTTATTGTTTGTTCATAGTGTTTTATTTATTTATTTTATTGACTAACCAGGCGGAGATAGAAAAAAAATAGCAAGCAGACGAAGTCGCGGGCAGATGCTAGTTATTAACTCATATTTTAGTAAAAATCTTCACGGAAGTCGCAGTAAGTCAAGGTGTTTTAAATAAAAGTTGCACTGAACGTTTGTTTCTTTTTCTATCCGCTGTGATAAATTAATTCAAATATATTAACCTTTTTTATAATATAAACGGTGACAAATAATCACACAGTTCAACTGATTGCGAATAATTAATGCGTAAATGACTTCTACATCTATTTTTAACAATCATGCGTTGTCACTACTGAGTACAGTGTAAAATGTCTGTCTGTCTGAATGTTCTAACTTTATTCTAATAACTTTGTTATACGTGGTAGAGCTACGCTGCAGTTTGTTTCTAGCTGCAGAATGAATGGATCGGCTTGACCGGGGTAGGAAAACGGTCTCAAAGAATACCAGCGTAAAATAGCAGCATAATGCTGCTGTGTTTCGTCTGGTGAGTGTAGGGATCCGGAGAGCTTTATTACTGGTGACGAGGCATTCCATCTTAATCGTCGAGGCTGACAACGCATCTGCATTATGATAGTTGTTTATGTCAAGGATGAATGTAGATGCCATGGGCCGCAGGAATCATTTACCATCAGGTGAAATGTGTGCTCGTTCGTGAATCAATGAAATAAAAAAAAATAATTAATATTTTTTATGTCTGAAGGCTTCCTTCCTTCCTTCCTCGCTAAGTTATCCTATACGAGTTGTAGCTATAAACTCGGCACATCTTGTCTCCACCACGGAAAATTCCTTTATGTCTCTATATAACTGTTTCATTAATTGTCATACTTTTTGACCGAATGAAGTAATGTCACATTCTACCCACATACTGAAGTACACATAAACTATATCTGGTTCATAATGGTACAGTGAACCATGTAGAAGCATTAATATGTCAGATCGACTGAGGAAGGGTCACGATCTTACAGATTGTCAACGTGAAATACCACCATAACGTTGTTTGGTATGATGAGAATTAAAGTAAAGCAGAACTGATTAATAACGAGACATTCCATCTCAATCGTTATGAGCATATTGAATTTTGGTTGGATAATTTGACAGTGGTAGAGCTACACTGCAGTTTGTTTCTAGCTGCAGAATGAATGGGCAAGCTCGACCGGGACAGGACCACGCCCCCACACAATATCAACGTAAAATAGCAGCATAATGCTGCTGTGTTTTGTCTGGTGAGTGTAGGGGTCCGGAGACCATTATTACTGATGACGAGACATGCCATAACAGTCCTTAAGGGTAACAAAGCATCTGCATTATGATAATAATATAATATAAATATTATATATATATATATATATATATATATATATATATATATATATATATAATATAAATATAGATAATATGATAAATATAGATGTCATGGGCCGCAGGAATCACTTGCCATCAGATGAAATGTGTGCTCGTTTGTTACTCTCAATAAAATAAATAATTCTATTATGAGCTTAGGCTTACCTTTCTTTTTTTTTTTGTGTATGAGTATTGCTGTTGGTCCAGTGACCTCTACAGTTTTATCTAAATAGACCCGCGAGCGGAAGGCCCGCCGAGTAAGGAGACAACGACGATGCTGCGAAGCGAAGCACGAAGACCGCTGCCGCACCGCCGTTGCGCTCCGACCCCTGTGGACGAAGAACGTCGACGACAACAGAGGGGGGCGATAATACAATCCGAGGGCCCCTCATAGTGAGGTACGAGACCTCGACTCGGATCGCAATCTAAAGGGAGGAAATCAGTTGCTCTTTATTATCGTAAATAATGCACTAGAATAGAACGCAATGGTAATCGGAAAAGTTCATCCATCAACAGTAATCAGACCTTAAATTTGCAATCAACAATTTCATGGGTGCTTGCGCCAGGGTCGTACTCGGTAAGACGTGATCATTTACAATAAGCTATCACAGCTCTGTATAATAGTAATCTGAAGACGCCTTAACAAAATTAACACGCATGTGAGTTGCGCAAGGTTGAAAAAGATCGATTGAATTTGCAATCGCTCGTAAAACAAGTATAGAGAGAGAAGTAGTGAGTGAACCGCTACAAATAGCTCTATATGGCAGCCCTAACGAGCGTTTTTAAACCGCTAAAGATTCAAATGAACAGCCAATCTACGTAGAATAATGAAATTAAGTTCGAAACTATAATCATCATCATTTAATAATTACCTTGCTGTTGAATATAGAGCTTTATCACAGATAAACACAAAGCTCTTAAACATCTACATCATCAGATACCGGTATTGCCAAAGAAAAAAAAATTCTCAATAACTATGGCTATGATCCTGTCTGTCTAGCGTTAATCTCGGTTTTACTGCTTCCATTTATATACACTTGGATAAAACTCCCGTTTGTGGCAGGATATTATATTAATAAAGACATGAAAACTTCTAATAATATGTTACGTTTATAAAATTATTATTATATTATAATAAATTTATTTTTCATGTCTGTGTTATATTAAAAAAATAAGAATGCGTTTATATTAATACAAAACTGAAAAGTTCTAATAATATCTTACGTTTATAAAAATGCAAATAACTTCCTTCCTAACTTCATAATTAAAAGATGTCCGCGTACTACGAAATAAACGATATACGAAGAAATGCATTTTAGTTACTTATGACTTAGTTATGAGTAGTTACTTGTTACCATCGTAACTTCCAACATGTGAGTAGGCCGTAAATAATTTCAAATCCATCCAAAGTAAATTCGAAAAATATTTCCAATATGATTTACGAAATTTAGGAGAATTAAAATTCATAGATATTTTGAAATTCTATGTTTCGAATGATGGGTGACGAGAACCGTAGACCCAAATTTTGCCATTGGATATGTTTCTTCTTTATCCTCGATAGTGTCAGCTTATATAGTATTAATTTATTAGTAGTACTAGTACTATTATTAGTAGTAGTAGTTTATTAGTAGTATTAAACCCACGATCTCTTATCGACCCGACTTTTATCTCATATATATATATAATGATGATAGACGACCACACAAGTTACCTTATGGTAAGTGACGACAGCGGTCCACTCGAGTGGACCAACGGAGTCGAGGTTTCGTACCTCCTGATGAGGGGCCCTCTGATCGTATTATCGCCCCCCTCTGTTATCGTCGACGTTCTTCGTCCACAGGGGTCGGAGTGCAGCGGTGGTGCAGCAGCATCTCCTCGCCAGCTTCTCAGCATTGTCGTTGTCTGCTGCGCCTGCTACGGGAGGCCCGTGTCGTACTCAACGGGCCTCCCGCTCGCGAGTCTAATTAGATAAAGCTGTAAAGGTCTCTGGACCAACAGCAATACTCACACACAAAAAAAAGCCCACAAATACATCCAACAAAAACTGCGAGGCTACATTGACACTATTAAGAACTGACATGGAATGCCTGGCTTGGTTCTCTGCAATCACTATACAAAACATAGCAGACCTATATGTCGCTATTCTATGAAATATTTTTCAAACGTTTAAAAACCGCAGCGTTTAAAAAGCCGCTCGTTTAAAAATACTCTAATACAAGTTGCGCGGTTGTTTTATCGTATGGTTTATTCCTAGAATACGTACGAGGGCTTGCTCGTACTACAGAGCTTAGAACTGATTTAGACTCCCTTGTAAATTATTTTATTTATAACCAGCTGTGCCCTCTTCTTCGATCACAAGGTTTTTAGCATTAGCATTGAAGAAATCAAGATCCTAGCTACAATAGATAACTTACCTACCAACTAAGTATTATTTGTGAAAATCTCTTAGTATTTCCTCAACTAAAAGTAAGTTCTGACATAACATAAAAATCTTTAGTATTTTTATGCGTTAGTATTTTTAGGTTACGTCAGTTCCACTCTTGTTAAGTATTTCATATAAAACGTGAATATTCTTTGTGGTATGTTCTTTTAGAGTTTACTTACTAATACAATTATGTTACTTTGTTGTTGTAGGAATTAATACGTATTTTTATTATTTTCAATTCTTTTCAAATCGTGGTCCTACCCCGGTCAAGCTGACCTGTTCATTCTACAGTTAGAAACAAACTGCAGCGTAGCTCTATCATTTTCATAGCACTCAGTAATTGTCACCCTCCATACAATAAAAAAAAATAGTCTCGGTAATAAGAAGTGAGCGAAATAATTTCGTCATCTGTGTAAATGTCGCAGCTGTACCACTGTAATTTACAAATTAAAGGGTTGCCAACACTCCGCCATTCACTTCCACTTATTCATGGTGATGCCATACTGATCTAACATCTATTTTCAATTCTCGCATCTTAGTCATCTCTATGACCTTCAAATATATACAATTTTAATAATTACTTACATAATATTTATCTAGAATCTTTCATACTTTTACTTGACTCATATGTGTGAAATGGCGGCAAACCGATCGAAGTTTGTCATGATAAACGTCTCCTATTCTAAATTTAAATTAAGAATAGGAGATATTTTAAAATAGGTAGTGAAATTAATTATGCACAGACTTCATGTACCGTGAAATTATTTAAAATAAATTAAAATAAATTGTAACTGCAACAAACTCAAGAAATAAAATTATTTCTAAGATAATTATATTTTTATAAAAACTAATACAGTTTGACACGTCTAAAAATAATTAGTTCTCAAAACGTAGGAAAGTCACAAAAAGACATAAGTAATGAAAATAAGTTTGCTCTGGACGGACCAAATCCGCGTAGTATTAAAAACGTCCGCAATAAATCGTGTGGCGCCACCGTCGCGTGAGTCATTGGCGCTGCTCGGCTGGAAGATTTTTCAGTTCACTCCTGTCTATTTTAGGCCTAAGAATAATCATTGAAAAGCAACAAGTGTGAGGGCGATGGAGTACATTAATTATCTCTACGCGGTTAGCGGAGAACCAGCGTTATATAGCACCTTAATCCCGCACTTCGTCTGATGAGTATAGGGATTGGGAGACAATACTGATGATATGAAATTTCGTTTTAGTTCTAAAGGATGACAACGCATCTGCTTTATGAATTGTGATTCGATGATTTATGATCTGATCCTTATCGAGGTTGAATGTTATAGCCGCAGCAGGAACTTTCGTTTTTTTTATTACATTGAGAGTAACAAACGAGCTCACAGGTCATCTGATGGTAAGTGATTCCTACTGCCCATGACGTCTACATTAATCCTTGACAAGCAATCATAACGTAGACGCGTTGTCACCCTTGAGGACTGCGATGGAATGCCTCAACACCAGTAGTAAAGGTCTCCGGATCCCTACACTCATCAGATGAAACAGCAGCGTTTTGTTGTTATTTTACTCTAGTATTCTGTGAGGGCCTGGTCCTACCCCGGTCGACGTGACCCATTCATTGTGCAGCTAGAAACAAACTGCAGTAGTTCTACCGCTGGGAAACCCTCACGGTATTCCGTAGAGAAGTCGCACAGAAGTAAGTTGATTAACTTTTTTATACATAAGCAATGTATGATGACATTTTTGTCAGATGGTCAGTGAATTAGGTTATTGGTGTAATGAAACTAAACCTTATTAAAAGGGGTCGCAATCTATTCATTAATTAAGACCTATATACATACAAATGAATCGATTATTAAAGGAATAAATTTTAATGTCTTATTTGACAAATTCATGCAACCACAGCACAGGTTAAAACTTCGCCTAGGCGTGATTTTAGATCCTCGGACAGGCGTGATTTACACGCGCGATAATTTATATTTGTAAGACACGATTTGCGTTTTTATCGCCTGCGATATTGAGATATCTGTTCGTAGTACATTTTGTACTACGAACGCGTGTGATCTTACATTCTACAGCTGCTATAAAATTGCGCCTGTCTTGGAGCCTTGAAAGTATAAGCGTATAAATATACTATTAATTAAAGTATTATTATAATTTTATAGTAAAAGGAGTCTTTTCTTTTACGTGGGGCACGACATAAAAATGGTCTAATGATTATTATGTTTTAGTAAGTTGAATTATCCGGGACCAATATTTGTGTAGCATAAAATCGGTTTATATTGTTACATTATAACACTGTAACCTCTTTCTCAAAACCTTAGCAATAAATTGTTCAAGCTCTAGCTTGTTTCTAGTTGTAACTTGATCGGCTGGGGTTGGATCGTGTTCTCACAGAATACCACCATGAAACGACCCTGCTGTATTTCGTCAGGTGAGTGTAGAGATTCGGATGTGTAGAGTCACTAGTGGCGAGACTTTACATCGCACGTGTGTACCGTTTGAATCATTGGTAAGGATATAGACGTTAAAGTTTCATAAATTTTGATGCATATTGTTTCTTTTCTAATGATGGGGGCATGATCTGGACCGTGCTCTTAAAGAATGCCTGTTTGAAATAGCAGCACAACGATGCTGTTTTTCTTAAGGTGAGTGTAAAAACAGGAGACAAACTTTTTTAGTCCCGGTCATATAGAATAGGACTAAGGTGGTGCTACCTTAGCCCTATTCTAAATTATCGGGATCTGTCCAGTCGTATACGACGACTGAACGCGGATTAGGGGTGCGCGGGCAATCAGGCTATTAACCCGAGGAAGACGGCAACGCAGATTGGTCATAGCAGCCTAGAGGAGGCGAGGCTTCCCCTGGAACTTGCTTAGGTTCAGAGGGCACCGGGCACCGAGTGGATTTTAGTGGATACAAATACCACATAACCCTGTCTGCACCGTCAGAGGTACCTTTAGAAAGATTTCCCCTTAATCAACAAATAAAAAGAAGGAGCAATTACGCATGTGCATCTTGAATCCTTGTTGAGATTGGACGTATATGGTAATAGGCCGAAGTCATCACTGTGAAGTGCACACAGAACTGTGAACTCTTCTATCTTAGCATCATAAAAAAAATCAATTGGGTACCTCACAGTTTACTCTCATCATACCGACGGGGAAACCCAACTCGAAACGGACGGATACGAACGGCCTCAATTCTGCACGCACGTGTATGAAATATTTATACTTTAAATTGTTTGCAATGGAGCTCAATGCCAGATATAGCGTCTGCAGAGACCACTCGATTATTTATTATTGTATAAGTGTGACAAACCAGCACACAGTGCTTTATGGTAATTAATTCCTGTGACCCTTCACCACATGTATGTATGTGACATCCCCGGTAATTAATCATGCATTTTATTGAGAATAAATGTTTTATAATAAAATATGACATAATATAAATATAATACTTAACCGTGGCAAACCATGGAAATTACGGTTTGAATATTGAATTTTCACATAAACCTTTGTTTTGATATTTTTAAGCGTGACTGGAGAGTCTCCGACAATCTTGGATCTACGAGAATGCGGTGAAAATCGGGTTCGAGTAAACATCTCGTTCCCTATCATCGCTCCTATGAGCTTCTTTTATTGTATAGAGTGTGACATGTGAGCACAAAAGCCACTTAATGGTAATTGATTCTTGCGACCCATGACTCATATTTATCTGTAAAAAAAATCGTAATATGAACCGTTCTTACCCCTGAGTACTAAGATGGAATGCCTCGTCATTAGGTTCTCCGGAATCCCATACTCATCATACGAAACGGGTTATTGCTATTTTACGTTTGTATTCTGCAAGGGCGTGGATATTCCCCGGTCGAGCCGACTCATTCGTGCCGCAGGCAGAAACAAACTACAGCGTGGCTCACAACACTTAAAAAAATATATGTAATACTTAAACCCCTTAAACCTCTGTCTTAAATCTCTCTCGAGTCCAGGAATAAGATATTGAGGGTCCAAAGTCACAAAAATCGATTTAGAAAGAATAATTTGTTTATTCCTAAGAAAACTAAAATTATTGCCAACAATTAGGTGATTAATAGAAAAAAAAGTAAATAAAATTAATTAGTGTCCAAGACAAAATTGAAGGTTTTTTTTATTCCACCTTACCTACAATTAATAGTAATACAAACAGTAGGTATGTCCAGTGACGCTAATTGATTACATATAGGCACATACTTACAATTAATACTAGATTTAATCATTAAGAGCAAATACCCCGTCACCTATAATTTATATAATATATTAGGTGTGAGAGAGATAGAACTTGGTTCCATTATTTTAAGCGTACATTTTTTATATAGAATATGGGGCAAACGAGCTCGCATCTCACCTGATGGTAATTGATTAACGCCGCCCATAAACATCCGCAACACCGGAGGTTTCGCAAATCCTAGCCAACCTTAAAAATTACCATACTGTAATATTAGTAACGTGGGCCGTATAAGTCTTCAACAGTGTTTCCCGAGTGTTTCATAATTTCTTAACGAAGATGGATATGACTGTCTGAGCGTCAGTGATCACCAACCATTATTGAACTGAATGCTTTTTGCTCCATTCTCTTGTTTAAAAACTATATTATACAGTTAAGTTGGCAACCCTTTGATGATATTAACATTATAGCTAGTTATATCCTTTTAATTTATTTATACTATTTATAATCTGTGTTTTTTTTTCTTTACATTTATATTCTTTTTATATTGTTAATCTAATTTTACATTTATATTGTTAATCTAATTTTTTTTTTCTTTACATTTATATTCTTTTTTTGTTCCTGTATAACGTTGGTGGTTAAATGTAGCATATTAGCGTAATTTTTATTTTTATAAAGTATAAAATACATTACCAGATATTCGGTGCTCAACGGCGCTGGTTGTACATTATTTTTATAAAAGTTTTTATGCAAGTTTTTAGTTCCACAATTGTTTATTGCGCTAAATTAAATTAAAAAAAACCTTTTACACATTTTTTCTTGAATATTTTTCTCTTCATATAACTAATATGTTCGCCTGTCATGAATGTTCATTTGTCCGAAATAATATTTGACCTCACTTGACCCATTTCTTTATGGTAATACAACGTTCCAAGTTCAACGGGCTGCGGCCGGATCGAACGTGGCAACCCCAACCGATCGAACAACATAATTAAAATATTGCCATATTATAGGGTTAATTGCCCCTACCATGGTTTATGTTTAGTCGAATCGAAAATGTAGAAAAAATATTGATGCACGGAAATTACATGATGTTAGTTCAAGTCGGAAGTAGAATGAGACCAGAGACACGACGTCGGTGCAGAGGTTGCTCGACCGCTTTGGAAGTCTATGTATCACTAGTTAATAATTTTTTAAACACATCGAAAGCTAGCTAGTGGCATAGTTGTACACACAAAGACAGGCTCCTCCATTTCGATAACGATCGCAGCCGAGTTCTGGTACGTAAAAGGGACCCTCGGATCGGTACCCGCCCTCCTGTGTCGTTGTTCTTTATCCACAAGGAGTCGAAGGCCTACCGGGCCAACCGCAACACACAGAAAAAAATAGACAGACACACAACGTACTTTTTTATAATTTATATTGCCAGTTAATTATTGTTGAGCAATTTTATTAAATGTGTAAAAAAATAGAAGAGTAATTGGCAAAAGGAATTATTTAGTCCATAGTTTTGTTTAAAAATAAGTGCCGTCGTGTCTTTTAACAATAAATTAAAAAACAATCAATAAATTTAATACGTATTTTTTTAAAATAATAAAAAAATTCTCTCTTTACTATGTAGATACTTCTATTTTGCGTGATAGAGTTACGCAGCAGTTATGAGTAGGTTGGTTCGTTGGATCGCGGTTTCCATAATAGCAGTAAAACTTAAAAGTAGTTTAGCTTCACTTCTTCCTTTGGATAAAGAAACAGAACTTATTTCTGGGAACGAGGGTGATCACGCATGAACGTTATGATTCCTCATAAGGGAAGAACGTGGGTGTCGGTAGCGGCAGGAATCACTATAGTTGAACTGTATGCCCCTCCGTCTTTAAAAACAATACTACGTCAATAACTTTTAAATTTAAATAATGTATGGTTGACATTTAAATGAAAACTTATTGAACAAATACTCCAAGAGATGGCGTCACAAGGATCAAACGAATAAAAATATGTAATTATTTGATAGGCTTATTATTATTAGATTCTATTTCTTTACGATCTTTTTGTAAATATTTTTTAACCATAAACCAATGAAATACCACTAATATAAATGTATTTTCATTGTAAAATATTTAATAGTTTTTTCTAATTGTTTGGATATTTTTTGTAATAATTGAATATTTTTTTAATTATTTAATTTCACTATTATTACATATAAATTAAGATGCATCAATAACTTAATTGTTTAGGGTTCATTCTTCGAAGCTTTAGATCATAAGTTGAATCCGCTGTTCGAATATTGTAGTACACAACCATTAAAAAATTCTAATAAACTTCTCATAAAGTTTTGCCCACTGAAACTAAATGGCAACATTTATAAAAGCTGGATTCAACCGCCAATGCAGTACGGCGCTGAATGATGGGCACCAAAGGTGTCGATTGAAAAGCGCCTACGCTCGTCAGAAATTAAAATGTCCAGATGAATGTGTGGTGTTATTAGAATGAACAAGATGAAAAATTAATACGTAAGAGGAAGATTAAAAATTAGACATGTCATGGATAATTTGAGGCACGGCTGATGATTATTGTTGGATGATATCAATATATTTTAGTGCGCGGAATATATTATAGTGCCGTGAACATTTGCGGAAACAGAGGCTCATTATTCGTCCTCCTTCCCTATTCCGAAGTAATGCATGTGCAATAAGATCGGAGGAAGGATGCTGTGTCAGGGAATAAAATGAGAGAGAAGGACCAAGAAAAAGATGGATTTTATGAAAAATTATACTAGAAATGTAGCAATCGATGAGCATTTAACGAAAAACCCAAACCACACCAAGAGTCAGTAAGTACCCCGATTTTTTATAAAACCTCAGAGTTGAGGCAAATTATTGCAAAACATTATTATTACTTTAAATTATGAACATTGAAATTAAAATAAAATATTAAATTTATCTGTATTGTTTGTTATTAAAAACAATTGCCGTCTTTATTCTACCGCAAAATGTACTACCATAGACTAAACGCACATAGGTGTCTTTAATCAAATGAGGTCAATTCGTTTTGTTCTGTAGACAATGCGTTGCGGTTTCAAATAACTGTACCTAATCCGTATTAAGTATTGTTTGCTTTAGCAATTGTTTTCATAGAAATAATATACACAACTTTGTAAGTTTATATAATATAAATAACTTAAATATTTTCTTCGTTCACTGATGTATAGATACCGGAAATCAAAGTTATAAATTAAAAAGTAATTGATAACAATGATCTCGGAAATATGAAACATATTTCACTCTCTCCTTTATAAATTCCATTCAGTAATTCTAGATTAAGGTAACAATGGGACAAACATACGAATAGCAATATAAAGAATTATCAATCGATTTTGTTTTCCAAAAAGTGCCATAAGACGTTTTTATATAGATATTTAATAATAAGCTTATAATTTTAATATTATATCTTTTAAGGTTTATTATATTTAGTATTTATAATAAATACATTAAATTGTCTAAAATTGTGTAATAAATTAACTTTAATATATATTTAATGTAGAACATAATTTTTTTTTTAATGAACTGCAGATGATGAAAGTAGATAATGATCATGAAAGATTTATCATTTAATATTTAAAAGCCAAAGTTGACGTTATTTAAAAGTAGAATAAAAATTTAACTCGTTTGACTTTTTAGCGATCGAGTGTCGATGGTATGGAGCACCCCAGTCCGGGGCGGAGGCGCCGCGACGGCGCGCCTGCAGGCGGGCGCCAGTCGCCTCCGCTAATATGCCGGAACGAGACACCTCCAACAAAGCTAGCAACGGGAATTGCAACCGAAACTCGTTTCTCTTTTTAATTGCCTACCAATAAATTATTAACAATAACATTCATAGTTAAAAAGATCTGGCCGTAAAAATCAACTCACTAACTGTATTTATGTATTAATTTGAGTAGGTGATAAAAAATATTTTTTGTGGAATCAACCGTTTCATGTTACCCATATTGTAATGTTTTATGGATGCTTTCTTGAAATACGATATACGATACCTCCTATAAAATCCTTTTCTTTTTATTTTTGGTTGTTTTTAATGGCTGATGGCCACCGTTATCCCGAGGGTTTTACAGCTTCACCGGCTTGAAAGTTGGCCGAGCGTTTAGGACACTCAACCGAAATCTTCATTTGTGGGTAACCATCACAGAGGTTTTCGAGGGGGAGCCTCGACTAGGACCGTTACCCGGCGCGCGTGAGCGTCCGCCTCGAGGGTGCCCGAGAGGGCCGAACCTCTACACGGTCAGTTGTTTCTAATGGATTTAAATAAATGCAATTTAACTGCAATTGTTTGGTTAAGATATATTTTTTTTTAAAATGTAAAATTAATGACATTTAATTGCTCTCTCTATTCACTTGACATTCTCGTTTGTCACCTCTTATATTATAAAAACATACAAATTATAAAAAAAATTCTCCTTGAAATTGAATTTGTTTATATTTTGTATGTAGTTGAATGTATTGACTTTCAAATACCGAATAAATTGGCAGCTGCTCTATTCCTACGAGGTTATTGGTATGTGGCATAAATAAAGTATTGAATATAGACTTGATAATAATATATCATATTGTCAGATCTGAATATTGATATGGCTAGGAGAGAACGTTTTATCTACGAGCAAAATCAAAACTGTACGTGGTGCGATTTTTCATTCTGACTTTCAAATTTAGAATATGTTAAGGTCAAAATTTCTCATATTATTTATTTATTTACATTTATTTCCACATAAAAAAATATTGTAAAAGTAGGCACACTTAATGCCAAAAGGCAATTTCTTCGTTCCTACATTTCGATTGAGCAAAAAAAGAATGAGGGATGTACGAGTATAATGTTTTAAAAAATGATTTTTAAATATACATATAAAGATGTTGGCAAGTTTTGCGTAGTATGACGTAGTATATTTTGTCCCTTACAGTAGAACCTATAGGAACGGTACGTTCGCTCATTGTATATTATGCGATACTTAAAAGTGCCGTTCGCAAACAAAGTTAAAATAAAAATAATATTATTTTCATAGTTTTGCACATTGTGTGTTAATAGTTGGTCCATTTAACTATTATTTTGTTTTATCGGTTTCAAACAAAGAAGGTTCTCAAGTCGACGTTTATATATTTTTTAATATTAATGGAATATAGAGCTAATGAGAAAGAGAAAATTAAACAACTTGACGTTGAGTTTGACAGCTGTCTGTATAAACTAAATATAACCTATATTTTCTCAATATTAATATACCATTGCTATTATTGGGGAAACGTGATTTAATTTATGTACTTTATTTAGGTAGGAATTTATAATTTTACTTTTTTGCACACTACTAAAAGTTAGTTGTCGACTAAAATACTACTCAAGATGGCGGCATTGTACCTGGATGTTACCTAAATACTAATTTATAAGTATATTTAGTATATACAAACTGACAACATGTAACTCCTGTGTAATATAATTACTTTTATTATAAACTAGTTGACCCGCTAGACGTTGACCTGTCCAAATTTTATTAAATTTATTCGTTAGTGTTTTGTGAACTTGTGAAAATTATCCATCGTTCTAATCTTGAATGGTCTTCAGTTCATATATAAATTTAAAAAAAGATTTTTTTTCCGATTTTACCAATTTACCAGGCATTTAAATAAAACATAACTAAATCGGTTCAGCCGTTCTCGAGCGATGTGCTTACAAAAGAAAAGCATTTAAGTTTTATATTTTATATTTTATTTATATTGAATACTAGACACACTAGATACTCGCGATAAACGAGTACTCAATTCACATGATGGTAAGAAAAAATCAAAGAGAACCCAAATGAATTCCTGTCACTCACATATTCCTGTCGTCTCACACATTTCCATTTCTCTCTAGACCCAATTCATAAGTTCACGCAGACGAAGTCGCGGGTAGATGCTAGTTATATATAATATTTCATTGCATCTCATTTACCGAGCGATTATGCGTAGCAGTAATAAATGGTGATGTACTATATTATAGCGACCGGTGACAGTAAAACTGTTTTTATTGCCCGCCATAAAACGACCCAACGGGCGTAAATATGGTAATACTCGTTAAACCCGCGTGATATCGACGTACGATTGAGCTCTTATAAAACAAAAGGATACGCTTGTCTTGGGTATTTTTAAATACCTTCACACCGGTGTTTGTAATGGGATAAGCAGCCATGTCATTAGCGACTCGGTTTTTGCTACCGCTGTGTAGAAACCGTCTAGTTGACATCGGCCAAAGGGTGACAAACGAGCACACATTTGTCCTCTTTCCCCTTAAAAAAAAGAATAACAATGCACATGAGTTGTACACCGAGGACTAAAATCGTCATTAATCAATGGAAGTGGACAGTTTTCGTTCAGGTTTTCACCAATGGTTTTAAACTGTAAATTCTCAGCGAAGTCGGACCGTGTCACTTGTATGGTGTAATGTTTACTTGTATGTTGTATTTTGAAATTATAATTTTAATAAGTCAATGTTAAACTGCATCGTGAGGCTGCGTAATTGAACGAACGTTTGAAGGTTTGCCAAGTTAGTTGTTACTTTATAACTTGTTTAGTTTTATATCATTGTATAGTTATTTAGTTCAGTATTAGTATTATGAAACTGATCACTCTGTACCAAGGTCCTGCTACATTCACCTAATGAGAATTAACTTAAATATTCCGTGTATTGTCTGTCACGATTTTAATTCTTTGTACAATTAAATATAACTTAATGTACTTTTCCCATTTGTTTAGAAGTTAGTCAATCTTCATTTGGGTTCAAGTGGGCAAGTATTTTTAACTTATCTTATACATAATTGTTATTATTGTCTATTGGTGGCAATTATAATAGAATATATAATAACAATTCAACATCATCCGTCTGGCTTAATTTAATTAATTTATAACCAATTGATAATTAGGTTTATTTAAGTAACTCATACGTAATACGTCAAAGGCCACATACATAGCTTCACTTTATTATTTTTTCATATAATTTTGCACGAATAACAGTAATATATTAACTAATTAATAATTGCTAGCAATTATAGTAACGATAGATTCCATTTTAGTCCTCAAGGGGCACAACCCATATGTTTATTTACTGGAAGGATGTATTAACAATCACACCGATATCAAACAATACCAGCGCGAAGTTGCAACATAAGCTGTGTTTCGTGTGGTGAGTGAAAAACCGAAGATTCAATGATTGGAAACAAGGCATTTACATTTACATTACATTGAGAGTAACAAACGAGCACACAGGTTCACCTGATGGTAAGTGATTCCTGCGGCCCATGACATCTACATTCATCCTTGACAAGGAATCATAAAGCAGATGCGTTACCACACTTGAGGTCTGATATGGAATGCCTCAACACCAGTAATAAAGGTCTCCGGATCTCTGCACTCACCAGACGAAACTCAGCTGCATTTTGCTGCTGTTTAACGCTGGTATTCTGTGAGGGCATGGTTCTACCCCGATCGAGCTGACTCATTCATTCTGCACCTAGGAAAAAGTTGTAGTGTAGCTCTACTACTACTCTTTAAATCAGGATGCAGAATCAGATCTCATACTTCTGCGTTTGCGTGAATGCTTGCTATTATATATCTAGTTTACTTGATATCATCTGTTAGTGCCTAAAGATATAAACATAATACTACCAGTGTATCAGGAATATAACTCATGTAAGTATTCATTTTATATTCCACCCAGGTACCTCAAGTATCGCCTTCAAACAGTTACCTGTCTTTAGACAAATTTATTGTACCTTTCCCGATCTCAGTCATGCTAAGCACTCAGGTGACCTACTGTTTTATTTATACGAACAACAGATTTTAAGATTAGAATTGTATATTTGAATGCATTCTAATGCGCACGTACCCGGCATAAGCTGCGCACTTGATCTTATGTGGAGGTCGCTTTGTGAAGGTGACCTGTGAAAAGACGGGTTTGCCAAGGGTGTATAATTGGGCCTATACTTTAGGTATAATTATTTTTTTATTTCAATCTTAGTGACTTATAATCATCATGTTATTGTGCAATTTGATACGGACACTGTTCAGTCGTCACCTCGGGAGGTTTGGTTGGTTGGAGGAGGGATGGTTTCGCTGGTGACGGTGCTGGCGAGGGAGCCGTGCTGCTCGGCAGCTCTCGTCGTCCACAGCTATGAACTGCTCCGTCTGCGGCAAATAGCTGTGATGTATAGATAGTAGTTGGTTAGTATTTACTGGAAGGATGTTTTAACAATCACAGTGATATCAAACAATACCAGCGCGAAATTGCAACATAAGCTGTGTTTCGTATGGTGAGTGTAAAACCGTAGATTCAGTGATTGGAAACAAGGCGTTCCATCTTTTTTTCTTGTTTTTAAAATACATTAAGAGTAACCAACGATCACAGTTCATCTGATAGTTCGCTTCCTTTAATCGAAACATAAAATACGTGAAATAGAACGCAGGCATTTTGTGAGAGCTTGGTCCTTCCCCCGTCGACATGATATTTCATAATGCACTTGGGATCTATCTGGATCGTGACTACCACAAACAAATTATATCATAAGATAAAAATGCTTGATAAAAAGATGCTGGATAAGGGGCAGCCTTTACTAAATTTAGACTCTTGAGTGCCCCATTAAGAATGAATGAAAATGTTGACTTAACTAGGTCATGCTACAAATACAAAAGTCCTGTTATACTCGGCAAGTCCTGAATTTGTGCTCTATGTGTTGCCACTTGTTCGTATTCCAGGATTATGTAGGCGGTTGCTTCTTTTACAGATAGGTGTACTCTGCAATTAAAATACTTGCTCTTAAATAGGTGTATTTAACATGTGTGCCCTGTGATGCTGCCAACAGCAAGGTTAAGGTATAATAATATATAAATATAAATATAAGTGTATATAATATAACATAACAACATATTTATCCATATCTATATTTACACACAACCGAACAGCGTCCGCCTTAGTTTTTTATGTTTCTTGGCTGAAAATCAGCGCTGTGTTACTTGTTTGTACCACAGCATATGCTGATATTTTTCTTCCCTTTTCGGCACAAGGTTTTTTTTTTTTCACGTTTGTTAATTTTAATTTCTTTTGTTATTGTTCTGTTTTGTTTTACATTCTTGTGCTTGTTTTGTTTTGTCCTCTTGTGTCTTGTGTTTCTTCTATATTCTCGCCTCGCTTAACTCGTAGGCTTAGAAGTCTACGAGTTAAGCGAATCGAGATCAACATACACAAAGATACACGATTGCGATACGATACGATACGAGCACACAATTTACCTAATGGTAAGTAACGTTTGCAGACCTGAGTCTTCGGTTTTACACTCACAGCTTATGTTGCAATGTTGCGCTGGTATTGTTTGATATCACTGTGATTGTTAAAACATCCTTCCATTAAATAAACATATGGGTTGTGCCCCTTGAGGACTAAAATGGAGCATCAATGAAATACGTTGCAATTACGGAAAAAAATATTCCTTTCGAGCGCTTCCATAGCATGTGCAGCGTAAACGGTTAGAGTAACGCAAAAATCATGTATGACGGAAATGTTTCCCTTTGGAAGTATTAAAAAAAGCGTTGCTTCACATAAGACATACCAAGTATCTTGTAGTCTACGTGGACGAAGTCGCGGGTACAGCTAGATTATTATAAAGACTTAACTAATCAGTAAGCTGAAGCCACAATGGCTCGCCATATACGAATAGCTCGTAGAAATTATAACCGTTGGGGACCCCCGTGTCCGTCGCCTAGGCCTTGGGGCTCTAATCCAATCTGTGTCAACAATTAGCCTTTTAGCGCACCACTCCGCTGAGCCTAAATACCGTTGATATTTTATATTTTACCGTTGATATACACCCATGACCTAACTTATGATATATAGATGTGTGAAATACGATCGTACCTTTGCGAGGATTCCAATCTTCCATTCTAATTACGCCAAATAAGTGGTCGAATTTGTACAAATGTCGACCAAAAGCGTTCTAGTTATAATAAAAAATGTGTCGCAACCCTAACATAATAAAAGGTAGGTGATGGTAGATGTAGTTAATTATGTCCACACCTTACTTTGTTCTATTTCCCACGGCAATTTATATATATATTTATTATTGCCCATGACTACGTCTGCGTGAATGCCGTCGTAATATTTTAGCTTACTAGTTAGAATAAAAATTATAATTTATTTACCACAATCTGATCATAACAATAAATAAAATATTCACTTATTTATGAAGCATGAAAATATAAATAAAATTAACATTTTGGTGTAGTGGTAGTTACGCTGAATAATGCCATAAAATAAAAACCTTAAGGTTTTTTTGATCCTCATTTCCGGTTGCAGTCCTGATACACGGATTATTTTTTATTACATTGAAATTAACAAACGAGCACACAGTTCACCTGATGGCAAGTGATTCCTGCGGCCCATGACATCTACATTCATCCTTGACAAGGAATCATAATGGCATTGTCACCCTTGAGGACTTGAGGATGGAATGACCTCGTCATCAGTAATGAAGGTCTCCGGATCCCTACACTCACCAGATGAAACACAGCGGCATTGTACTGCTATTTTACGCTGGTATTCTGTGTGGGCGTGCTATTTACTACCCCGATCGAGCTGACCCATTCATTCTGCAGCTATAAACAAACTGTAGTGTACAGTGTAGCTCTACCACTGTTAAATTCAAGCATTATTAACAGGGCAAATATTTTTTGTCTGGGCGGCTTACGATTGAATACTGTATAATTCATAACATTACGTTATTAATCATCGTACATTAACAAAACATCCTACTAACAATCATAATACATTATTTTTGTTCATAGACATGTAATAAATATTAAATTAAATTTGTGATCCAAGTTTTCATGACTATGTCTATCAGTTCAACATGGAACAGGCGACTGTACGCGAGCCCCTTACATCGCTTTCTTTTTCTTACTTTTTTACCGATCCATCAGCCTATCGACCCATAAGCCTACTCAAAGTCTTGGGTAAGGTATATGAAAGGCTCATCCTCACCCGCCTCAAGGACTTCATGCTGTCCCGAGGGCTGCCAATCAATGAGCAGTTCGGGTTTCGCACCCAACACTCATGCACACATCAAGTGCACCGCATCACGGAGCACATCCTCAGTAAATTTCTTCAGGGCTACCAAACTGGGGCACTTTTTCTCGACGTGGCGAAAGCTTTCGACAAGGTCTGGCACAACGGGCTCTAATACAAACTATATGAGCTCGGTGTGCCAGATCGACTCGTACTTATCATACGAGATTTTCTCCGAAATCGAACCTTTCGTTACCGCGTCGAGGAACGCGTTCGAGTTCACCCCATTTGTGCCAGAGTACCACAAGGCTCTGTCCTAGGTCCTACTTTATACACTCTACACCAACGACATACCGCGCACTCGCGGTGTAGAGCTAGCCCTTTTCGCCGATGACACCGGCCTCTACGCGTCTGGATATAAACCAGACGCTATTTATAAACGCCTCAATCTGCAGCCAACACCTTAGGGAAATGGTTTCGGAAATGGAGGATCGAGGTTAACCCACCAAAGTGCAGCCATTTACTTCTCTCGGCGCAACAAAACGCCGCATCTCCAAACTATAGAGTTATTTGATCGTCAATCCCTGGGAAAAGACAGTCAAATACTTAGGCGTCACATTAGATGAAAGACTCACCTTCGGTCCGCATATCAACCGCGTACGGAATCGAGGCATTTACATTTACATTACATTGAGAGTAACAAACGAGCACACAGGTTCACCTGATGGTTCGCTTCCTTTAATCGAAACATAAAATACGTGAAATAGAACGCCGGCATTTTGTGAGAGCTTGGTCCTTCCCCCGTCGACATGATATTTCATAATGCAATTGGGATCTATCTATATAAAAATGCTTGATAAAAAGATGCTGGATAAGGGGCAGCCTTTACTAAATTTAGACTCTTGAGTGCCCCATTAAGAATGAAAGAAAATGTTGACTTAACTAAGCCATGCTACAAATACAAAAGTCCTGTTATACTCGGCAAGACCTGAATTTGTGCTCTATGTGTTGCCACTTGTTCGTATTCCAGGATTATGTAGGCGGTTGCTTCTTTTACAGATAGGTGTACTCTGCAATTAAAATACTTGCTCTTAAATAGGTGTATTTAACATGTGTGCCCTGTGATGCTGCCAACAGCAAGGTTAAGGTATAATAATATATAAATATAAATATAAGTGTATATAATATAACATAACAACATATTTATCCATATCTATATTTACACACAACCGAACAGCGTCCGCCTTAGTTTTTATGTTTCTTGGCTGAAAATCCAGCGCTGTGTTACTTGTTTTGTACCACAGCATATGCTGATATTTTTCTTCCTTTTCGGCACAAGGTTTTTCACGTTTGTTAATTTTAATTTCTTTTGTTATTGTTCTGTTTTGTTTTACATTCTTGTGCTTGTTTTGTTTTGTCCTCTTGTGTCTTGTGTTTCTTCTATATTCTCATACTCCTTAACTCGTAGGCTTAGAAGTCTACGAGTTAAGCGAATCGAGATCAACATACACAAAGATACACGATTGCGATACGATACGATACGAGCACACAATTTACCTAATGGTAAGTAACGTTTGCAGACCTGAGTCTTCGGTTTTACACTCACCATACGAAACACAGCTTATGTTGCAATTTTGCGCTGGTATTGTTTGATATCGGTGTGATTGTTAAAACATCCTTCCAGTAAATAAACATATAGGTTGTGCCCCTTGAGGACTAAAATGGAGCATCAATGAAATACGTTGCAATTACGGAAAAAATATTCCTTTCGAGCGCTTCCATAGCATGTGCAGCGTAAACGGTTAGAGTAACGCAAAAATCATGTATGACGGAAATGTTTCCCTTTGGAAGTGTTAAAAAAAGCGTTGCTTCACATAAGACATACCAAGTATCTTGTAGTCTACGTGGACGAAGTGGCGGGCACAGCTAGTTTATTATAAAGACTTAACTAATCGGTAAGCTGAGGCCGCAATGGCTCGCCATATACGAATACCTCGTAGAAATTATAACCGTTGGGGACCCCCGTGTCCGTCGCCTAGGCCTTGGGGCTCTAATCCAATCTGTGTCAACAATTAGCCTTTTAGCGCACCACTCCGCTGAGTCTAAATGGCGTTGATATTTTATATTTTACCGTTGATTTACACCCATGACCTAACTTATGATATATAGATGTGTGAAGATCGTACCTTTGCGAGGATTCCAATCTTCCATTCTAATTACGCCAGATAAGTGGTCGAATTTGTACAAATGTCGACCAAAAGCGTTCTAGTTATAATGAAAAATGTGTCGCGACCCGAACATAATAAAAGGTAGGTGATGGTAGATGTAGTTAATTATGTCCACACCTTGCTTTGTTCTATTTCCCACGGCAATTTATATATATATTTATTATTGCCCGTGACTACGTCTGCGTGAATGCCGTCGTAATATTTTAGCTTACTAGTTAGAATAAAAATTATAATTTATTTACCACAATCTGATCATAACAATAAATAAAATATTCACTTATTTATGAAGCATGAAAATATAAATAAAAATAACATTTTGGTGTAGTGGTAGTTACGCTGAATAATGCCATAAAATAAAAACCTTAAGGTTTTTTTTATCCTCATTTCCGGTTGCAGTCCTGATAGACGGATTATTTTATTACATTGACTTGTAACGAGCTGTTCATATCATAAAGTATTTTTTTGATTCTTCCTTTTTCGTTAAACCTAAAATATAATCTATACATAGGTACCTATGTACCTATAGTATACCTAGTTCGGTCCTAGTCCATAAGTTCTGTTACAAATGAAAATGCATTTTTTTTTAATGAAGTAATGTAATATTATGAAAATTTATATCTACATATTTATTAGTCTCAGCAAAAAATTATAAAATATTCTATTCGAAATGTGGCCCCTTTGGCTTTTATACAGGCCTTTAATCTGTTTGGACACGAATCTATGGATTTACGCACGTTTCCAAGGGAAAATTCGCCATTGCTTGCTCCAAAGATTTTTTGGTCTCAAGCCTTGCTAAAATGCCTAAAATGCTTCTTATATTATAAAGTTTAGGAAAAACTATTATACATAAGTTTACACCTAAGTCCGGTAGATGGCGCTGTGAACTGTTCTAAATCGCGCTATGGTTTCGTTACGCGGCTTTTAGTTTTTTTGACTACTCAAACTACGAGCCCTATTTTAATATACATATATAAATGTAACCTTCGCATAAATAAACGTATGCGAAGGTGCTGGCAATAGAACAGAGATGTTATAGTTACATTTTGTTTTATATTTTATGCTATACCTTAGGTGATATAATGTTGATTCATGTAATTTTGAAACGCTTCCATCAGCCACATACATTCGAGATGCTAATGCGTAATCACCCCCCAGGTTTGAGATATTCGATCTGCTCCAGTATACCATAGAATAGCAATAAAATGCAAACAAATTTTAAATAATATTAACGATGCCAATTGAAATGTAAACTTTGTACTCGGCCCACACTGGCATGAACAAACAAGTTTATTGTTGCTCCGTCGCGGGAAAACCAATGTTGGTAGACTGAAGACTATTAAACGTAGACACCACCATTAGCCCTCGCTCCTTACAACCATTGTATGTGGAGGAGGATCAGTGTATACTGGTTATTAGTTTAACTCTCAAACACTTGTGTCGTAATTGAGTGAAAGTGTTTTAACGTTTACATTAGCCTCGACGGTTTTCCGACTTCCAATGCTTTAAGGATTATAGTAATATAATTGATAGATAAACAGAAATAGAATTTACTTTGATCAATAAAAAATGTCTTTTTAAATAATGGAAAAACTAAAATTATTCTACAAGATTTAACTAACAATAATAATTTAATTTAAAGTAATGAATTTATGTCATAAATAGATTCATTTAAAATGTATATACAATACCATTGCAGTCCTATAATTGTATTATTTTACTAACATGGTCCATTGTTTGATTTATGTTTCAGTATGTTATTTAAATGTCCCAAGATTATATATTAATAGTATTGCATGACTGAATTAATCAACTTAAAGTTATATTATTTTTATTACTTAGACTTGTAACGAGCTGTTCATATCATAAAGTATTTTTTTGATTCTTCCTTTTTCGTTAAACCTAAAATATAATCTATACATAGGTACATATCTAGTCCGGTCCTAGTCCATAAGTTCTGTTACAAATGAAAATGCATTTTTTTTTAATGAAGTAATGCAATATTATGTAAATTTATATCTACATATTTATTAGTCTCAGCAAAAAATAATAAAATATTCTATTCGAAAGGTGGCCCCTTTGGCTTTTATACAGGCCTTTAATCTGTTTGGACACGATTCTATGGATTTACGCACGTTTCCAAGGGAAATTTCGCCATTGCTTGCTCCAAAGATTTTTTGGTTTCAAGCCAGGCTTGGTTAGTTCATGTCTTGTAATAAAATGCTTCTTATATTATAAAGTTTAGGAAAAACTATTATACATAAGTTTACACCTAAGTCCGGTAGATGGCGCTGTGAACTGTTCTAAATCGCGCTATGGTTTCGTTACGCGGCTTTTAGTTTTTTTGACTACTCAAACTACGAGCCCTATTTTAATATACATATATTAATACGTATGCGAAGGTGCTGGCAATAGAATAGAGATGTTATAGTTACATTTTGTTTTATATTTTATGCTATACCTTAGGTGATATAATGTTGATTCATGTAATTTTGAAACGATTCCATCAGCCACATACATTCGAGATGCTAATGCGTAATCACCCCCCAGGTTTGAGATATTCGATCTGCTCCAGTATACCATAGAATAGCAATAAAATGCAAACAAATTTTAAATAATATTAACGATGCCAATTGAAATGTAAACTTTGTACTCGGCCCACACTGGCATGAACAAACAAGTTTATTGTTGCTCCGTCGCGGGAAAACCAATGTTGGTAGACTAAAGACTATTAAACGTAGACACCACCATTAGCCCTCGCTCCTTACAACCATTGTATGTGGAGGAGGATCAGTGTATACTGGTTATTAGTTTAACTCTCCAAACACTTGTGTCGTAATTGAGTGAAAGTGTTTTAACGTTTACATTAGCCTCGACGGTTTTTCCGACTTCCAATGCTTTAAGGATTATAGAAATATAATTGATAGATAAACAGAAATAGAATTTACTTTGATCAATAAAAAAATGTCTTTTTAAATAATGGAAAAACTAAAATTATTCTACAAGATTTATCTAACAACTAAATAAAATTCCTCTCGTTTTTCGATATTATATAGTATAGTCCACTGCTGGGCTGGGAATAAGCCTCTCCCATAGATAGCCACATAGCACGATCCTAAGCAACCTGCATCCACTTCTCGAAAACTTGCACAGACCACCGCCTTGTGCGATAAATGTATGAGTCTACTTTGATTACAGTTTTTATATGAAGTTAGAGTCACACTGACGTTCTCTTATATATTTGAATGTAATCTGAATTTGATTCAACGCAGTGTAGGTAAATGTCGCTAATTATAATAACGTTATCAATTTAGATCTGTCAGAAGTAACTGACCGAAACGAGACTTCCTCTCAGGAACCCTTGTGCTGGTTACCCGCAAATAGACGACTCGACTGAGTACCCTGAGCGCTTGGCCGCTATTCAACCCGTTCAAGCCCTTGGGCTAATCAGCTAATGGTAAAAACAGCCATAAAAAAAAATATGTCACACGCAGGGTACGCTTAAAGTCAGAGATTTAAGCGTACCCTGCGTTGCTCATATGTCCAACAACTGTTTGCTGAACCTCAGATCCTCAGGATAGACTAACTAAATATTTAAGTAAGCTGTATATTTAATATAATTTGAAGTTATTTACAATTGACGGCCGCGTGGCGTTTAATATTTGTGAATTACAAATTGTCACTTTTTAGGTCCGGGTGTGTTGTGTGTTTTCCCGCGTCTATGACACTGACTCTGAATCTTTCTCCGATCTTATTGCACATGCATTACGTCGGACTAGGGAAGACGAGGAGCGAGTGCCTCTGTGTTCGCCACATGCTTACGGCACTACAAGACTTATGTCCTGCACAGAAGATGTCATCTGGTAACATCCAGTAGATATGGAGGTCATAATTTATTAATTTATTTAAGGTATACAACTATATATAAAATTATAATTTGTCATACAAAATATGGTCAATGATTGATTCCAATAATTTATATGAAACTATTCATTTGTATAAGAGCAATACGCGCGTAAGGCTGAGATTTATAAAGCGTACTTGAACTTTGCTCGAGCTTTGTATTTGAAATTTTTAAAACGTTCTTTTCAATTAGTTTTAGAGTATATCAAAATATAATAAGGCATGTGACTTTGGCTATGCTAAGCAATTGCTAAGCATAAGCTGACGACATGATTATCAATTTCATTGCCTACTTAACTCGTAAGCTAAGGCGACGCAAAGTCTAAGTGCGCTTTATAAATTTTAGCCTAAGTGTGTGTGAATGAAAACCTTAATTATCATCACATTTTAACGTCGTCTTGGTCAATCGGCTACAGCGCATCGGTGATTCCTCTTATTTTGCGGACGATCATGGGCGGCGGTAATCACTTACCATCAGGTCAGCTGCTTGCTCCTTTTCCACCTATTTTATAAAAAAAATACTAATTTAAAGTGTTGTTTTGCCTCATTCTAGATGTTTATAGAAAAATATATAAAATAATGAAGAAATAAATTGTAAAGGATATTTCGAAGACATGTTAAACTCGCCAATAATCGTACGTCAGGAATAATCGTACGCAAAATAATAGATGCGATTCTTTTGTTTTATCGAATGGGACGCGTCGTGTGACCTATTTACGTAACAGTTAGGTCTCGTCTGATCCTAAGTTTGATGCACGACACGTTACCACGCGCCTCCTTATATCCCCATGCATTAAACATAAGAACCATCGCAACTTGCGATATCCACAAAGGGGCCGCGCAACAATGAATGATTTCAAAATGGCGGTATGCAGATTTTTATTGTTGACGGTAACGTCTGTACAATAAAAGAATGCAAATGTAACTTATATATATAGACATAGCAATAAATATATACCTATACAAATATACAAATTACAAAGTAATAATAGATAAGATTGTGCGCGAAATGCATTTATGCAAAACATCCTGAGTGCAAAAAAGACGCTGCTTATGATTACGATTTTGTCCTGCTTCTTAAACGAAGTAATAACTAACCCAGGTCTGGCACAACGGGCTCATATACAAACTATATGAGCTCGGTGTGCCAGATCGACTCGTACTTATCATACGAGATTTTCTCCGAAATCGAACCTTTCGTTACCGCGTCGAGGAACGCGCTCCGAGTTCACCCCATTTGTGCCGGAGTACCACAAGGCTCTGTCCTAGGTCTACTTTATACACACTCTACACCAACGACATACCGCGCACTCGCGGTGTAGAGCTAGCCCTTTTCGCCGATGACACCGGCCTCTACGTGTCTGGATTTAAACCAGACGCTATTTGTAAACGCCTCCAATCTGCAGCCAACACCTTAGGAAATGGTTTCGGAAATGGAGGATCGAGGTTAACCCACAAAAGTGCAGCCATTTACTTCTCTCGGCGCAACAAAACGCCGCATCTCCAAACTATAGAGTTATTTGATCGTCCAATCCCTGGGAAAAGACAGTCAAATACTTAGGCGTCACATTAGATGAAAGACTCACCTTCGGTCCGCATGTCAACCGCGTACGGAATCGAGCAGCGTTCGTCCTAGGTCGTTTGCACCCGTTACTTAATAAAAATAGCAAAATGTCCTGCGTAATAAAATTACACTTTACAAAGCGTGCATCCGACCCATAATGACATACGCAAGCCCCGTCTTTGCGCATGCCTCCCCGCGTCACATTCACCGACTTCAGGTAATACAAAATCGTTTCATGCGCAAGGCCACCGGTGCGCCGTGGTTCTTGCGTAACGAAAATCTACACATAGATCTTGAGCTGCCGACCATAGCTCAGTACCTGAAGCAGGCTTCTCGCCGATATTTCGACTCTGCCGTCACACACCGAAACCGCTTTGATTGTAAGTGCCGCCACTTACAATCCCATCGCGAATCACAGATTTACCCGCGTCCGAAGGAGACCGAGGCACGCCCTCGACCACCCCGGCGATGCGACAACCAGGGCCCAAGCCATTCATAAAACACAACACACATATATTGCACCCTCATATCGCCCCGCCGACGGCGAGGGCGTCGCAAACAAAGTTATTCGCGATACCGCCATGTCACTGGCCAGTTCTCTCCAGTCCATACAGATAGAAGCGTTGCTGGAGTTTCTTGCGCCACTTCTTCTCCAGCGCCCACGCATTCTGAAGTGGTGGTACAGGTAGTTAATAATAATAGTGATATTAATTAAGATAATCCTCTGTCATAAGCAACTGACCGAGCCGAGGTTCGGCCCTCTTGGGCACCCTCGAGTCAGACGCTCGCGCGAAACAGGGTAACGGTCAAGCCGAGGCTCCTCGGGAGCCCTTGCGCTGGTTACCCATATATAGAGGTCTCGACTGAGAGCCATAAGCGCTCGGTCACCTCTCAACCCGGTGAAACTGTAAAACCCTGGGGCTAACAGCGGCCATCAGCCCGAAAAAAATAACTAATTGGGAATTGGTAAATGTAAAATTTTTGTCGTGTAAATGTTGTTGTTAATTTTAAATTGTAATTTTGAATTTGACTGCGTAAACCGTTGGTAGCCTTACATACTGTTACGTAACGTATTTTTAAATAAATATATTTATTTAACCTTAAATAGGATTACGACGGAATTTAAAATATACATAATGTTCACTTCAATATTTAAATTGGCAGTTTAAAGCTTGTTTTATTTGATATAATTACTCAAATCTTGCTTTTATTCTTAGAATTATTAGTCAGGACTGCGATTCGATACAACAATAACGAATGAAGTTCTCTTGAATAATAATAAAAATAAAGAAGTAAAGTATATACATATATGTCATCTGTTGATCTTGTCAAGATATGATTTCAAGTCATGTTTGTATTGTCTATGGCTTTCTGTAGTAAAACTCCCACTAGTTAAAAATCGTTACACATTATAAATATCTACTTGCTATTATTATTCACATCATCCAGCTCACGGACCCCTCACCAGCTCACGGACCCCTCCCCAGCTCACGGACCCTCAGTTCCGTGAGCCCTGTGTCCGATGAAGCTGTAAGAGCCGCATAGGCTAACAGCATAAACATCAACAGAATATAGTTTTTTATTCACATCACTTTAGCAGCCCTTAAGCGAATGCGAGATAGATCGATAAAAAGATTTTATGTCGGTACGACTCAGATGTTAGCGGTCGTACCTATTGAATCTTTTATTGTCTATCTTCTATATTATATTAAGCATTCATTCGTCATCCTCTTTCGATTTATTGTGTGTGGAATAAGGTTTAAAAAAGATTTAGATGCATGATCAGGCATACAACACACCGACTCGGAAATCAAGTATTGGTGTAGCACAAATATTGCTCTGAAGGTTACGTAACTCGGTCATAAAAAAAAATGTAATAACTATTTAAAATCATTGATTTCAGAATTTATTGACACGTATTGTCTTTGAATTCCTGAATATTTTGTGAAAAAAAAACGGAATATATTATTACTGGTGACGAGATATTTTCTGAGGCATTTTCGTCTTGTTTTTTTTTTCTATATAGGATGGAGATAAATATCATTGGGATCATGGATTAGTAACCACGGGAACTTTGGAAAAGAAAACGCAGATGCAGTCGTACTATGTACACAAAATTAGTTACAAATTCAGTAAAGTTATTTCAAAACATTTAAAAAAGCAATTCTTGTTAATATTTTTAATGGTATACGTTAAGTTGTTTACTACAAGCCTACAGCCGACGAGGTTCGCCTTGACCCGCGTCCCGCTTGTATGCGGGTCTGACCTTAAAGCCTTAAGGTTGTCTTCTTCGTGCCTCTCCACTAATTACCTATAACTTTTTATGTGCCATCACCGGCCGAAGGTTTATTTTATTACTCTGGCAACACTGATATATGCGACAGGTGTAATTGTTTGTTTGTTGTAATTATATACCTGTTTTATTTTTAGTTGCGTGTTTTTATACAAAGAAATTTACGTAAATAACAAGTATATACTTTATTAAATTAATATTCTATATTCTGGGCCTATATCTTTACAGACATTTATTGGATAGGAAGATATAAAAATATTACCTATACGTAATTACGGTAAAATATTATGTTGATGACGTTAATTCTCTAATTAATAAGAAGTTAAACCTACCCCAGTGGGCCATACTTCATGTTCTCTCTAGAAGGCCTGGGTCTGCAAAGGACCAGGGAAAGAACACACGGACTACCAGCGTCAAGTAGCAGCATAACGTTGCTATTTTTCGTATAGTAAGCTTAGACATCCGGGGATCCAATTATAGGTAACGTGGCATTTCAGTAGTCAGGGAAGATGTTATTGTCGAGTATTATGTTAGTGTCGTGTTAATCCATCTTAGTCCGACGGGTGCTTTGTTTTTTAATACATTGAGAGTAACAAACGAGTACCGCGAGGCGTGCGGCCCATGATATCTACATTCATCCATGACAATCATAGTGCAAATGCGCTGTCACCCTCGAGGATTGAGTTGGAATGCCTCGTCACTTATAATAAAGTTCCCGGAATCCTACAATTACCAGACGAAACATAGTAGCATTATGATGCTATATTACGCTGCTATTCTGCCTACCCCGTTCGAGCTGACCCATTCATTCTGCAGCTGGAAACAAACTGCAGTGTAAACTGCTCTACCATTGTAAATGCATGTTTTTTTTTAAAGGATGGTTGCAATGCCATTAACATAATTAGCATTCCCGCTAAACACTCCAACTAAGCTGAAATGAGTGTGTGAATCCTATACCATTAGGCTATTGACACTTCAATGTCCATCTCCAATCTTCGTTGAGAATGAATGTACATGTCATGGGTTGTAATTATCACTTCAGTGAAGTGTTTGTTAATCATAATATATAAAATCTTGCGGAACTCGCTGCATTCATCTGGACTAGGATCGAGTCGAATTCGACGTATTCCCGTTATATAGTTGACTTTATGCGATAATTTTAACCCCCATATGCATTATACAAAAGTGAACCATTTTTGAGTTCTCATGTTTTTTAACTTTTTTGAAAATAATTCAAAAATACAACACCAAACATTTTTTTTCAAAAAAAAGTATAATATATATATAAACTACTCAAAACAAAATAGGGCCCACTCTAAGTTAATCTCGAATTTCGTCTAAAAAAAATTGTTGGGTAGTAAATAGTGAAGTTAAACATTTCGAAGTATTGTTGACATGTTTATCTAACGTTATCAATGTTTCAAGTCAGGAATTCAATGGTGAGTAGACAAAAAAAGTGAAGTACTCCAAAAAACGTTTATTACTCAAATTCTCAGTCACTTGTACCCTCAGTCACATTCTGAATGTTACAGTCGCACGTCTACTTTTTTCATTTTGACTTGATTTCGGTGTTACTCGCGATCATTATGCCTGGTTCTCGGCGTCATATGGATGTGGAAACAGCAACAAGAGCAGTGTTTATGCTTCAGGAGGGAGAATCTCAGAGATCAGTGGCAAGACGTCTTGGTGTGTCGCGACGAGCTTTTCGGAACGCGTGGGAACGCTTTCTAGAGACAGGTAGTGTCGCGAGGAGATCTGGATCAGGAAGAGCGCGAGCTACAACCGTCCAGGAAGACCGGTATATCAGATTGACTGCACGTCGAGAGCGTACGATTCCCGCCCGCGTCTTACAAAATCGACTGCGGCAATTGACTGGCACACGAATTAGTGATCAAACCATTCGAAATCGGCTCCATGCAGACGGACAAGGTTCCAGATCTCGTGTTATTCGTGTAAAATTGACAAGAGCGCATCGTGCAGCACGTTTGAGGTTTGCTCGCGAGCATGCGGAGTGGACAATGGACAACTGGAAAAATGTACTCTTTACGGACGAAAGTAAAGTGAAGTTTTTCATCGATGACCGTCGAGTGCGCGTGTGGAGAAGAGAAGGAGAACGTTTTTCAGAACCTTGCATACATGAAACGGATCGTTTTGGAGGTCCAAATGTTATGGTGTGGGCTGGAATAAGCTTGCTCGGTAAAACTGAGCGGGTAATTCTGGAAGAAGGCTCCATAACTGCCTCCCGGTATGCCGATCGAATAATTCGGCCCCATGTCAACCCATTTTCACAAAGAGTGGGTGAAAACTTCGTCTTTATGCGAGACAATACTCAGCCACATACAGCGCGAACAACCCAGAGAGCTCTCTCTGAAGCCAATATTATGGTTTTACCGTGGCCGGCCATGAGTCCCGATCTTAACCTCATTGAACATTTATGGGACCAATTGAAAAGAAGCCTCAAATCGAACTTCAGTAATGTGACTAATCGATAAGAGCTCTTAAACGCCCTAAAATTGAGTTGGGAGCGAATACCCGAGGAAAACATCACCCACTTGATTGAAAGTGTCCCAGATAGTACACGTAGATCTTGAGCTGCCGACCATAGCTCAGTACCTGAAGCAGGCTTCTCGCTGATATTTCGATTCTGCCGTCACACACCGAAACCCTTTGATTGTAAGTGCCGCCACTTACAATCCCATCGCGAATCACAGATTTACCCGCGTCCGTAGGAGACCGAGGCACGCCCTCGACGACCCTGACGACGCTACCACCAGGGCTCAAGCCCTCCATAAAACACAACACACATACATTGCACCCTCATATCGCCCCCGCCAACGGCGAGGGCGTCGCAAACAAAGTTATTCGCGATACCGTCATGTCACTGGCCGGTTCTCTCCAGTCCATACAGATAGAAGCGTTGCTGGAGTTTCTTGCGCCACTTCTTCTCCAGCGCCCACGCATTCTTAAGTGGTGGTACAGGTAGTTAATAATAATAGTGATATTAATTAAGATAATCCTCTGTCAGAAGCAACTGACCGAGCCGAGGTTCGGCCCTCTCGGGCACCCTTGAGTCAGACGCTCTCGCGAAACAGGGTAACGGTCCAAGCCGAGGCTCCCTCTCGGGACCCCTTGCGCTGGTTACCCATATATAGAGGTCTCGACTGAGAGCCATAAGCGCTCGGTCACCCCTCAACCCGGTGAAACTGTAAAAGCCCTGGGGCTAATAGCGGCCATCAGCCTGAAAAATTCGACGCTCAGCAGTCGCCGAGAACGGTCGCCCGGCACCCCGCCACGATCGTCCCGAGCTACCTGCCCCCGAGCAAGCCACCTGCGCATCCATTGTTCCGAGAACAATACACCGAGCATTTTTTATTGCTGTTGCTATTGTGATCGGAATTTAGTTTCCAAGAAAGCTATTGTAAAGCCACCTGGGTGGTTATACTAGTGGATACCTTGCGGTGTTAACTAAGCTAGTGTAGGGCAAGCCCCGTACGCCCGCGGTTCCCCTTCTGGGAAACGCAAGATAGCGGAAGGAGTCAACGTAAACTTGGCCTTGGGTAGTGCCCTAGCCAAGGTTGACCAACCCGCTAGACTTATAATTGTCTCACGCGTATTTTTAGTTAGCTCTAAGCACACACCCAAGTGCACAAATAAGATTGGCACTTGGACGCACTAGGGCTACACAACTAGGCACACATCCTCCCTGCCTATACCCGGCAGGGAGGGAAGTAGGCTACTCACCCCGGCACCCCACCGGAGGCCACACATCCCACGTAATAGTAGTAATATTATTAATAATTTGTGTACAATGGAGAATCCAACCATGGATTTCCTTGTACACTTGGTCAGCTGCCTGAAGAGTAAATACCCCGATGTCTTCGAAGACATTATAAAGAGCAACCCCTACCGGAGGGCAAAATCACCCTCAAGGTCCTCCTCAAGGGCCTCTGCCTCATCGTCCTCCTCGGTCTCCGAAATGGAGCTAGATAGCCCTTCGTCCCCGAGGACCTCCGCAAGACACCAGCAACTTCACGCTGGTGGAAAAGAAGCGAAAAAGCGAGCTTCACCCGCCCCGACGCCGCCACCCAAGGCGAAAAACGGGAAAGCGATGTCCCTCTCCCCGGCCATCGACATCTGTGGCCCAACCCCATGGCACCCCCTCTGCAGCCTCACAGCAAGCCCCCGCCGCTCCTCAGCGCGCCACTTCTGGCTCCCCTCAAACATCGGCTGTCTCACAGCCATCGAAACGCCCGCCGCCTGTCTTCATACAGGCACAAGATAAATGGCCGATTGTCGTATCGGCCCTTTCCAATCGCTACAAATATCAAGCGATCCCCACCGCTGTAGGCATTAAACTGCAGCTAGAAACCACGGATGACCATAGAGCGGTCACCCGCTACTTACAAGACAAAGGTGTATTCTTTCACACCTACACCCTGGCAGAAGAGCGCCAACTTAGAGTGGTTATTAAAAACCTTCCGCGGAAAATCCCCGCAGACCTCATCAAAGAGGACCTCCAGGCTCAGAATTTACCCGTCCTATCCGTGCATAGGATGTACAGTGGGCATAACAAAAGCCATTCAACATGGTAATTGTGGCCCTCGAAAGGTCCGAGGCAGGAAGCAGGTATTTAACCTGAAAACGTGCTGCCACCTTTCTGGGCTCACAATAGAGCGCCCTCATAAAAATGGCCCTCCGGGCCAGTGCCACAAATGCCAGTTATATGGCCACTCTGCTCGCAACTGCTTCGGGAAACCCAGATGCGTAAAGTGCCTGGGTGACCATGGCACCACCGACTGTCCGAGACCCAAGGACAAGGCCCTTTTGGCTGCTTTCGGCCCCCGCATGTGTCCTGTGCAACTCAGAGGGACACACAGCCAATTACCTTGGCTGCCCAAAGGCTCCCAAGCCGAAACGCCCGGCACTTAAAGTCGCACCTAAGGTAGCTACACCGATCGCCGCTCCCGCGCCTATTCTCGCTCCTGTTCGTCCTCTACGTCCCGTATGGAAAACTCCTACTGGCGTAGTGACCGTCGCTCAACCGGTTGAGCAGCCCCCCCCATCAGCCGGACGGCCGGTTAACGAAATCGACCTCGACCTTGTGTGTCGCTTCGCCGCCGTTTTCAACGGCGCCGACGTCTCAGCCCTTGCAAAAGCCCTAAGGGACTCCAATGGCAAGCCCGAAATCAGAATTGCTGCCACAATGCGCTACCAACATGTAGTGTCAGCCATCGTCAATTTTCAAGCATAGAGGGCCTTTATAACGGCAGAGTAAAACCGCGTTCCCTTAACGTCGCATTTTTTAACGCGAACGGTATTAATAATCAACGCGACGAAATCTTCAATTTTGTTCGCGATCACCAAGTCGACGTGCTCCTAGTGCAAGAGACATTCCTCAAACCGCACACTCGCAATCCCAACATCACGAATTATAACATCATTAGGAATGATAGAACTTCCGCCGCTAATGGCGGAACTCATCTACTATAAAAGTCCTTGCACTGCGTGCCCGTCGATACGCCAACCCTAACCTTCCTAGAAGCCTCGGTCTGTCAGCTAGCCATGACCGGCCACGCCCCCATCACAATCGCGTCCGTCTACCTGCCTTGCAGACGTGACGCACAAGTATTACGAAGCGACTTCGTGGCGCTCCTTTCCTTGGAAACTCAGTCATTTTGGCAGGAGATTTCAATAGCAAGCACACTCGGTGGAATGCAACTAAAATCAACCCCGGGGTTGGCTTTAGACTCGCTAAGCGACGCACTCGACTTCGACGTCGTAGCGCCTACTACGCCTACCCATTTTCCATACATATTGGGTCACGCACCGGACGTGCTTGATATTGCCATCTGTAAGAACATCAATCTCGCCTTCCAAGGCATAGAGGTAATCCATGAGCTCGCTTCCGATCATCGCCCCGTTCTTCTTCGGTTAGGGCCCTCCGCCCCAACCTCACCCTCCACCAAAACCATTGTAGACTGGCACCGACTCAGGAACGCCCTGAGGGAAGCCACATCACCGCACCTAGATGCTATTCCTAGGAACATATCTTCAGTCAACGACACGAACCTCGCAGTTCATGCCCTCACTAGGCACATCCAGACTGTAATCGTGGATTGTTCGAGGCAGGTTCCTCGGTGGAAGACCACCGATGGACCCTGCCAAACGACATAAAGGACCTAATGAGGCGCAAGAATGCGGCGACTCGTGCCCACGACTTATATCCCACTGAAAGTAACCGGCTGGTGCTACGTACCCTTCAGCGTGAAGTCCGATCACGCATAGCCCAGTATAGGAACGATCGGTGGGATAATCACCTCTCCAACATCGAACCTTCCCATCTCGCCTACTGGCGACTTCCCAAATCCTAAAGGGGCACCGCCCAAACAATGCCTCCTTAGCGTCCTAATAAACCACCCGCCTTCTTAGACGAAGAGAAAGCCGAATGTCTGGCTGACAATCTCGAGCTCAATGCTCACCGAGCACCCTACCGATCGACGCCGCTCACCTTGAAATGGTTAACAGCGAGGTCGACCGGAGGAGTAACGAACCACCTCGCGATTCCGTCACTCAAGTTACATGCACCGAGGTTGAGTCCATAATTAAAAACCTGCGACCACGCAAGGCCCCGACGGTATCACCGACAAGGTGATGAAACTCCTACCTCCATTCCATTTTACACCTACTGGTGATAATCTACAACGCGGCCATATCCAAAGGCACCTTCCCGAACACCTGGAAGGAAGCCGATGTCATAGGGATTCTCAAGCCCTCAAAACATCCAACCGATCCATCAGCCTATCGTCCCATAAGCCTACTCAAAGTCTTGGGTAAGGTATATGAAAGGCTCATCCTCACCCGCCTCAAGGACTTCATGCTGTCCCAAGGGCTGCCAATCAATGAGCAGTTCGGGTTTCGCACCCAACACTCATGCACACATCAAGTGCACCGCATCACGGAGCACATCCTCAATAAATTTCTTCAGGGCTACCAAACTGGGGCACTTTTTCTCGACGTGGCGAAAGCTTTCGACAAGGTCTGGCACAACGGGCTCATATACAAACTATATGAGCTCGGTGTGCCAGATTGACTCGTACTTATCATACGAGATTTTCTCCGAAATCGAACCTTTCGTTACCGCGTCGAGGGAACGCGCTCCGAGGTTCACCCCATTTGTGCCGGAGTACCACAAGGCTCTGTCCTAGGTCCTACTTTATACACACTCTACACCAACGACATACCGCGCACTCGCGGTGTAGAGCTAGCCCTTTTCGCCGATGACACCGGCCTCTACGTGTCTGGATTTAAACCAGACGCTATTTGTAAACGCCTCCAATCTGCAGCCAACACCTTAGGAAATGGTTTCGGAAATGGAGGATCGAGGTTAACCCCACCAAAAGTGCAGCCATTTACTTCTCTCGGCGCAACAAAACGCCGCATCTCCAAACTATAGAGTTATTTGATCGTCCAATCCCCTGGGAAAAGACAGTCAAATACTTAGGCGTCACATTAGATGAAAGACTCACCTTCGGTCCGCATGTCAACCGCGTACGGAATCGTGCAGCGTTCGTCCTAGGTCGTTTGCACCCGTTACTTAATAAAAATAGCAAAATGTCCCTGCGTAATAAAATTACACTTTACAAAGCGTGCATCCGACCCATAATGACATACGCTAGCCCCGTCTTTGCGCATGCCTCCCCGCGTCACATTCACCGACTTCAGGTAATACAAAATCGTTTCATGCGCAAGGCCACCGGTGCGCCGTGGTTCTTGCGTAACGAAAATCTTCACATAGATCTTGAGCTGCCGACCATAGCTCAGTACCTGAAGCAGGCTTCTCGCCGATATTTCGACTCTGCCGTCACACACCGAAACCCTTTGATTGTAAGTGCCGCCACTTACAATCCCATCGCGAATCACAGATTTACCCGCGTCCGTAGGAGACCGAGGCACGCCCTCGACGACCCTGACGACGCAACCACCAGGGCCCAAGCCCTTCATAAAACACAACACACAAACATTGCACCCTCATATCGCCCCCGCCGACGGCGAGGGCGTCGCAAACAAAGTTATTCGCGATACCGCCATGTCACTGGCCGGTTCTCTCCAGTCCATACAGATAGAAGCGTTGCTGGAGTTTCTTGCGCCACTTCTTCTCCAGCGCCCACGCATTCTGAAGTGGTGGTACAGGTAGTTAATAATAATAGTGATATTAATTAATATAATCCTCTGTCAGAAGCAACTGACCGAGCCGAGGTTCGGCCCTCTCGGGCACCCTCGAGTCAGACGCTCTCACGAAACAGGGTAACGGTCCTAGCCGAGGCTCCCTCTCGGGAGCCCTTGCGCTGGTTACCCATATATAGAGGTCTCGACTGAGAGCCATAAGCGCTCGGTCACCTCTCAACCCGGTGAAACTGTAAAAGCCCTGGGGCTAACAGCGGCCATCAGCCCGAAAAAAAAAAAAAAAAAAATCAGCCTAAAAAAAAAAAAAAAAGTCCCAGATAGATTCAGAGAGTGCATACGGAACAGAGGAGGACCTACTGTCTATTAAGCACCATCAAACTCATTGATTTAGTCAATAATAAAAATCAAAATCAAACTTTACTTAAATCAATAATTTCTATAAACTTTCCTGACAACTGTAAATTTTGACTAAATTCCATAAAATTGGCAAAACTTACTCTTAAATTCTCTTACTCGTAAATGTTCACACACTTTCAAAAACCATAAATTATTCATTCCTAATAATTAAAAGTGAAAAAAGAAAAAGAATCTTTAAAATTCATTTATAAAACATGGTGGGCCCTATTTTGTTTTGAGTACTTTATATATTAAATCTCATTTTTTATTCTGATTTATAAAAACGATTAAACACTAGTTATTTTTCAATATTAAAACAACAATTATCGGTCCGAATTTAAAAATGCGAGACGAAAAACGATATTATTTCAACATTTTATTGAGATTTTTTTCCCTAAAATGCTTTATAAACAAAAAAAGTTATGCAGATTATTTTAAAAACATAACCGCTTTCTTAGCTCTCCAACAATGCATAACAACTAGGAACTCATTTCAAAGAAACTGAAAAAAAAGATCACAAAGGAAGCAGGCGGAAATTCGTATTCGAACTAAACTTAAGGTACGCATTAAACCTATTTGCAAGATATTCAAACATTAATTTTAAGTTTAGTTCGAATACGAATTTCTGCCTGCTTCTTTTGTGATCATTTTTTTTAATAAATTTTAAATATTGCATTTTTTACTTATTTTGAAGAGAGCTAATAAACATGAGAACTCAAAAATTTCAGAGGTTCACTTTTTTAAATTATCGCAAATAGTCACTTTTCATCACACACATCACCTCTTTCAGGAATACGTCGAATTACCAAAAACCCTGCATAGGAGAGATCTAAGCTAAAATAGTGGTAAATAAAAGTAACATTTTTATCTAATTATTTTATTTGAAGCCAATAACCTTAGGCTATGATCTGCTAAACTTAAGGTAGTAGGTTCGAATCCGCCATTCGTCTATTGTCGTACACCATGTCCTAGCGTAAGAATTTTAAACTTACTTGGAATGTTTTTTTTATAGTATTAAGAGCACACAGGTTCACCTGATGGTAAGTGATTCCTGCGGCCCATGACATCTACATTCATCCTTGACAAGGAATCATAATGCAATACAGTGACAACGCATACACTGGAGGACTGAGATTGAATCCCTCGTCACCAGAAATAAAGGTCTCCGGATCCCCGAAAAATAAACTGCAGTGTAGCTCTACCACTGATATATCTAGCATTCTTTGAAAAATATTAAAGACACGAAGGGTCATTCACATAAAAGTAATATGAGGTACGTTAGATTTGGTACCCTATAATTTCATTAATGACAAATCATTTTTATCTAAATTGGCTACACGCGAGTTACAAGTTATAATATATTGTCAGACATTGTTTAGATAATAAAGTTATGCACAATAAATGTTATTTGATAATAAATAAATATTAAAATACAACCATAAGAGATACAGATTAAAAATATGTTTTAATATAATTGTCGTTGTATTAGTCATTTTGTATTATATTACTATTTATCAGTTGTGTTATCCAGGAACCAACACATTTTTAAGGTGTTATGAATGTTTCATACACAAAAAAATTAACTAACGGATAACCTCCTCGTTTGTGTGAGTTATAAAAACTGAAATATTTCTGATTTAAACTTATAAGACTTTTATACGACTTTTTATATGGTACGCTTACTTTATCCGCCATATTGGATTTGTTTTTTTTTTCAACATAGCATTCGGATTTCAATGGCGAAGCCATCAGAATGACAGATGTGAAATTAACGTGTAGCGTAAAGCCGGTGGAAACATTTTTTTAAGGTAACACTAAATCATATCAATCAAAGGATTTGTGTGACAGCGTGTAATATGAAAAAAATATTTTCACTTAATTCTTCTTTACATTGTTACATATCTAAGAATAACAAATGACTTCTCATCCAGTGACGTGAAATTAAATGTTGTTGTTGTATTTTTTTATTAATTTTAATTCAGTTATATAACCACTTTGAATACAAAAAATATACTATAACAAGTTGGACTGTAATACAATATATTTTTTTTTTGTTTTTATGTTTTATGTTTTTATAATTTTTGGAGTCACAAACGAGCACACAGTTAACCTGATGGCATTTAATGATTATCGCCTACATTTATCCTGGACAAATATTTAGGACGACCATGCGTTGTTACCCTGAGAACTGAAATGGAAATTTGAATGGAATCACTACCAACTGGTTCTCCGGATCCCTACAGTCGTCAAAGCATGACATCAGCGTTAAAATGGTTTTTCAGGCTTCGTACCACAGATAATTTCTAGTTGCGATAGCTTCCTTACCAGTAACTGGATACCCGATACTCATCACTCTCAAGAGATCACCTGATGGTAAGTGATCACCGCCGCCCAATGACATCCGCAACACCAGAGGAGTCGCTGCTGTACAGTGGTAGAGCTGTACTGCAGTTGGTTTCTAGCTGCAGAATGAATGGGTCAGTTCGCCAGGGGTAGGACCACGCCGAGGCGTTCCATCTCAGTCCTCAAGGGTGACAACGCATCTACATTATGATTCCTTGCCAAGGATGAATGTAGATGTCATGGGCCGCAGGAATCATTCGCTATCAGGTGAACTGCGTACGAGTTTGTAATTATCTATGCAATAAAAGAAAACCTTTAAGAAGAAAATTGATCTGAAACTGCTATACATACATCCTTACACAGTACGCAATATGATAAGAATGTTATGCAGTTGTCTTATATATATGATCGGCCGCGTGGTGGTCAAGGTCTTGTCTGCTACGTCACGCGTCCTATGTTGGATTGCCAGTCAGAATAACATTATTTGTGCAAAACTAAAATATTTTATTTATTTATTTAATTTTTATAAACAGGTTCCTTACATGCGTTAATATAAAACCTTATATATTAAAAATATGTTAACATTATCACAATTACTATATATGTGACGCACAACTACAAGCGAACACTGCATGCACAGAAAACAAGTTTATACGCTATACAATTAATAATACAGGACATTCCTAACTAAATAAATAAAATTAAAGATAAAAAAATGACATTTGGCTATAAATTTGTGACATTGACAGAAACATATATCCAATAATATTACCAAATCAATTTAATTAAAATTATTATTAAAACGCCATAAAACAAAAAAAGGGATATACATAAAAAGCATTAAATTTATAATACAATTTTGAATAGGATCATTAACAAAATATTCAACGATAATAAAAAAAAAATTAAAAATTAAAATGATGAAATTGCACATTATAACTATATAATAATTTTGCGGATTTCGGTAAGCGTGCAGTTATTAAAATCTATTCGGTGACTAAAACTATTAATCAATTTACACAGTCGTGGGATTGGAGTAATATTGGAGGATATATTGGTTTTAAGGTTCTGGTTGTGTTCTATAAACGTCCCTTAGCAATGCATCAGAGCCCTCCTCATGTCTTATTGCTTGTGTATTACAGGACTAAGGGGATGACAAGAGAGTGCATATGTATTTGAGTAAATACTCACGGCGCTGTAATATATACGCCTCAGTTGGTGTAATTGAGTAATTCCTATAAGAAAAGAACCTACACCTTTCTGAAAGGTCGACAACGCACCTGCGATTTCTCTAGTGTTGCCATGTTCGCGGGCGGCGGTGATCACTTATCAGATGAGCTGCTTGCTCATTTGCTTCCAATTCCATAAAAAAAAATTAGGCTATCGCCGTGGTCGACATCATATAGTCAATACTCGACTAGAATGATCAATCCGTATTTTATTTACCATATAGGAGTGCAGTGCAGTGAATCTCATGGATCGGAAGTGACTCATTAATTACTTATTAAGTGATACATCTGCTATTTATAACCTGTATAACGTTTTTACCACGCTGCCAGTCCACGTGTTTGATCACGCCTCTATATAAACTTCATTCATCAATTCATCATAGACTTGTTTTCAATAATTGCCTTTTAGAACCCGTAGTAGCTCAGTATCCGGTACAAACGAACCATATAGGGATAACATTACGGCCAACTAATATTGAGATGATATATTTTTTTCAACCGTTTCTCCTGACTAGGATATAATGAATGTGCAATGATATCGGAGGAATGTTCGCATACAGTGACATGTATCTCGACGACATATGTTTTTTGTTGTTTTGCACAAATAAAGTTCCACGGATGGGAATCGAATCCGGGTCTCGCAATCATAAGTGATATGGATGGATGGATGTTAAATACACCCGATCCTGAAAACCTATATTTTAGTTGTTTTGCACAGTTATTGTTGCACGCCTAAGTTCTAATTACTACAAAGATTCTAGAATATAGTGACACAGATAATAAAGTTTTTTCAATGATGCAATAATTATGTGTCATTTGCTCAACAATATGCATTCAGTGTAGCATGGAAACAAAGAATAAATCTTTAAATTTATGGTCCTATATTTCAGATAGTTGTCAAAGTATTTCTTTACTTTAATGTATATTAAACGTATATATGTAGACATTGTTTTTATGTAATACCGACGATTTAAAATAAGTACTACAATGCGTGCACGGTCGTTTTATAACAACGCCATCTATTGCTACATTACAATATCAATATAGTCTAGTTACACCAAAAATTACAATTTGAATAAAGTTCCGTAAAGGGTAGTAATAAATAAAATCTATTTCGATTGGAATGTGCTTTTTAATTCTAATTTCTTTTTTTAATAGTAAAGGTGGCAAACGAGCGTGCAACCCACCCGATGGTAAGTGATCACACGCAACACCAGAGCAGTCGCAAATGTGTTGCCGGCCTTAAGAAACACCGGTTGCGATAGCTGATTCCACAGAGTAGTTGTGCGTGACAAGAAATTATCCTGGTCGATTTCGACCACGGCGACATCTTCTGGTTCTTGCCTGATGACTTCAACTGCACAGAATGTTTTATAGTGTGTTAATAGTAAGTATTTACGCAAACAGAGGCACTCATTCGTCCCCTTTCCTATTCCGATTTAATACGTGTGTAGTAAGATCGGAGGAAGTTTCAAATGCCGATACATAAGTTTCACTGTCATGGACCCGGGAGATATATATGATATATCCAGAAACATACACGAAAACAAACAATTTGTGATTTTGACAGTGGCAGAGCTACACTCCAGTTTGTTTCTAGCTGCAGAATAAACGGGTCAGCTCGACCGGGGTAGGACTACGGTCTCATCGAATACCGACTTAAAAAAGCATCATAATGCATCTGTGTTTCGTCTGATGAGTGTAGGGATTCGGAGCCCTTTGTTACTGGTGACGAGGCATTCCATCTCAGCCCTCAAGGGTGACGACGCTATCCTCATTATGTTTACTGTCAAGACAAAGATGAATGTAGATGTCATAGGCAGGATTCATTTGCCATCAGGTGAACTGTGTGATAGTTTGTTACTCTCAGTGTAATAATAAAAAAAAATTGTTCGGCTCGTAATCGGCTGGTAAACGAACCCAAGATCCGCGACGAAGCAGCCAGTTACTCTAAATGCTACACCACGCGGGTGTCATATAACGTTTTATTTACTTGTCAAAACTACAGGTGGTCTAGAACTATTAGGTTTAGATAAGGTGCTACAAAGGTAATGTTGGTGGGCGTGTCCACCTTGGAGCGACTGTGAGTCACTGTTGCCACGTCACGACGGTTGACATTTACTGGTAATATTAATACCAATAATATACACAATGTATTTAACATTATTATGATCAATATATGACGACGGCTTTGACCAACTACAATTCTAGATTATACGATCATAAGGTTCTCATCGAGCACCGTAGTGCCCCTAGTGGACGCTGGAGGCCTATAATACATAATAACATATAATACATTGTTAGTGATTTATTTTTTTATTATTTTCTTACATTAAGAGTAACAAACTCACACGTATTCCTGCGGCCCATGACATCTACATTCATCCTTGACAAAGAATCATAATGCAGATGCGTTGTCACCCTTGAGAACTGAGATGAAATGCCTCGTCACCAGTAATAAAGGTCTCCGGATCCCAACACTCACCAGACGACACACAGAAGCATTATGCTGCTATTTCACGCATGGTATTCTGTGAGGGCGTGGTCTTACCCCGGTCGAGACAAGACCCATTCTGCAGATAGAAACCAACCGCAGTGTAGCTCTACCACTATTAAGATTTGATGATCATCATTGCATCTTATCAACAATCCACGAAGAAACTTGGTCCTCCCCCATAGATGACCACAAGGCGCGAAACTGTGCCACCTGCCTCCCCATCATCTGGTTATACGCAGTAAATTAAATGCAAACCCTGATTTTAACTACTGACGAAAAAATATAGTGAATTTTATAATCAAATAAATAGTCTTATTGGTCAGAAGTTATTATTATTTTTATATCGAAGTATCGAAAAGTACAAAAAATATTATAAAATCAACAAATACTAAGTTTGTGTAAATATGCTCCGCTGCAAGATGGGAAAGTGGAGTAAACTACTGACAGTATGGTACCCAATGTGTTCATTTTAATGAATATTGAACAAATAATATTACGTGCTGCGTTTCCTATGATGACTGTATCCATGGATCCAATTGGTAACGAAGGTTAGGAAGCTTCTATCATTAGGAAGACAATACTTGTGCATCTTGAATCTTTGTTGAAGATTGATGTACATATATGGGGGACAGTCACCATTTACTATTTGCTCGTCTGTCGTGTGTTTGTCACTCTATCATAAACAAAGTATAACTGTCATTAAATGAAGTTATGTAAGATTTATTAGCAACCTGATAGCCGATGTATACTGAGTTTAACATTATTTATTATCATATTAAGCGTATCATAATTCAAAGAGAAGTCATGTAAATAAACTTAAAAAGCAATTAAAGCCGTCCGATAAAGTATCAATATGTTTTTTTTTTGCTTCAGTTACTTAGACAACTACTAGGAAGACCATGTGAACCAATAAAATAATCTAGCAAGTACCACAGACTGCCACAAGTGGTCACCACGTGCGGGACTGGAAGTGTATACCTAGTCCGGTCATAAGTTCTGTTACAAATGAAAATGCATTTTTTTTAATGAAGTAATGTAATATTATTAAAATTTATACCTACATATTTATTAGTCTCAGCAAATAATAAAAAAAATAGTCTATTCGAAATGGCCACCTTTGGCTTTTGTACAGGCCTTTAATCTGTTTGGCCACGAATCTATGGATTTACGCACTGTTTCCAAGGAAAATTTCGCCACTGCTTGCTCCAAAGATTTTTTAAAAGACTCAACACTGTGTCGTTTAGAGCAGGCCATGTCCTCTAAAACTGACCATAATTTGAAGCCTAAAGGGTTGAGGTCTGGGCCAGATGAGGGCCAGTCTTCAGCTCTTAGAAAGTCCGGAACGTTGGTTTCAAGCCAGGCTTGGGTAGTTCGTGCCTTGTGCCAGGTGCAGAGTCCAGCTAGAAAGTCCACGGTATATTTTTAAAAACTGTATTGCTGAGAGCTTTCACAACATGATCCAAGACTCTATATACAGTACTTTGGCTGAAGCTTTCACTCCTTTTTCATAAAAATGTAGTTTTGTGACTCTTTGATAAGACACGCCACCCGACCATCACTGACGCAGGATGATGACCACGTTGTACCTTTCCGACCACTTGAGGAGCTTCCTTAGAACTGTGTACTATATCACTTTATCATTTTGCTTATTGTAGTGTTCTTCAATCGTGAAATTTTTTTCATCGTTAAAGAGGATATTTCTGTGCCTTTCACCTGCGTATCGCGACAGAAGGCGTTTTGATCGATCCACTCGCTGTCATTGTAAAGATTGATTTAGGGCATGCCCTGTATATCGACGAAAAGCACCAAGCATCAAGTCTTGTTTTATAATACGCGACAGAGTACTAGCGGGAATCTTCATTTCTCGCGATAAGATTTTTTGCTTCCCAATGGGGTTTCGACGAATTCTGACTTTAACAGCATTACAGCCTTTGTAGTTCTAACAGCACGCGGCCGCCCCGATCTTTTCTGGTCTTCGACAGAGGAAGTGTTGTTGTATCTTTTGATAGTACGATATACGAACATACGGCTGATACCAAGCTTTTGAAGTGTCTGGAATATGACCGACGGCTCCATACCCACTTTGTGCAAGGCGATCACTGCAATCCTATTTTCTTTAACACCCCATTCCATATTGTAATTTGATAATGAACACGAAAAAATATGTGAAATGGCGCAAAATCGAAAGAAGTTTTTAAAATAATATATGTGTTCCAAATTCAAAATAATTAAAAAGTTGAAAAAAAGAAAAGTTTTTATGTAGCTGTATTTATGGCCAGACTAGTTACAGTCATGAACCGTGAATTAGTACTAGTAACTACTAGCTGTATATTGAAGAACTCTCAGTTTGTTTCTAGCTATAAATTTTATATTGAAGAACTCTCAGTTTGTTTCTAGCTATAAATTTTATATTGAAGAACTCTCAGTTTGTTTCTAGTTATAAGTTTTATATTGAAGAACTCTCAGTTTGTTTCTAGCTATAAATTTTATATTGAAGAACTCTCAGTTTGTTTCTAGCTATAAATTTTATATTGAAGAACTCTCAGTTTGTTTCTAGCTATAAATTTTATATTGAAGAACTCTCAGTTTGTTTCTAGTTATAAGTTTTATATTGAAGAACTCTCAGTTTGTTTCTAGCTATAAATTTTATATTGAAGAACTCTCAGTTTGTTTCTAGTTATAAGTTTTATATTGAAGAACTCTCAGTTTGTTTCCTAGCTATAAATTTTATATTGAAGAACTCAGTTTGTTTCTAGCTATAAATTTTATATTGAAGAACTCTCAGTTTGTTTCTAGTTATAAGTTTTATATTGAAGAACTCTCAGTTTGTTTCTAGCTATAAATTTTATATTGAAGAACTCTCAGTTTGTTTCTAGTTATAAGTTTTATATTGAAGAACTCTCAGTTTGTTTCTAGCTATAAATTTTATATTGAAGAACTCTCAGTTTGTTTCTAGCTATAAATTTTATATTGAAGAACTCTCAGTTTGTTTCTAGCTATAAATTTTATATTGAAGAACTCTCAGTTTGTTTCTAGTTATAAGTTTTATATTGAAGAACTCTCAGTTTGTTTCTAGCTATAAATTTTATATTGAAGAACTCTCAGTTTGTTTCTAGTTATAAGTTTTATATTGAAGAACTCAGTTTGTTTCTAACTGTAAGTTTTATATTAAAGAACTCTCAGTTTGTTCCTAGCTGTAAATTTTATATTGAAGAACTCTCAGTTCGTTGCTATCTGTAAGTTTTGTATTGAGGAAACCTTAATTTGTTTTTAACCATTAGTTTTTTATTGATGAACCCTTCGTTCGTTGCTTGTAAGTTTTATATTGAAGAACTCTCAGTTTGTTTCTAACTGTATGTTTTATATTAAAGAACTCTCAGTTGGTTCCTAGCTGTAAGTTTTATATTGAAGAACTCTCAGTTCGTTGCTATCTGTAAGTTTTGTATTGAGGAAACCTCAATTTGTTTTTAACTATTAGTTTTTTATTGATGAACCCTCCGTTCGTTGCTATCTGTAAGTTTTTTATTGAAGAAAAATCAGTTTTTTTCTAGCTGTAAGTTTTATATTGAACAAACCTCAGTTTGTTGTTAGCTATAAGTTGCATATTAAAGAACCCTCTGTTTGTTTGTAAGATAAGAATGGGCCGATAGCTTTAACAGTGGCAGAGCTAGAATGCAGTTTGTTTCTAGCTGCAGAATGAATGGGTCAGCTCGACTGGGGTAGGACCACGCCCTGACAGAATACTAGCGTAAAATAGCAGCATAATGTTGCTATGTTTCGTCTGGTGAGTGCAGGGATACGGAGAACTTTATTACTGGTGACAAACAAGGCATTCCATCTCAGTCCTCAAGGGTGACAACACATCTGCATTACAATTCCTTATCAAGGATGAATGTACATGTCATGGGTCGCAGGCATCACTTACCATCAGGTGTGCTCGTTTGTTACTCTCAATGAAATAAAAAAAAGCACAATGTCGTGTTTCGACTGAAGAGAGACGCTTATTACTGGTGATCTGGTATTTCATCTAAGTCCTCAGTCGTGTGATGAGTATAGGGATCCGGAGGCCATATTACGGTTCACGAGGCATTTTATCTCATCCATCATGGAAGTATCATGTGTATCTTGAATCTTTGTTCAGAATGGGTGAAGGTGTCATGGGCTGCAGTCACCACTTACCAGCAGGTGAGCTGTGTGCTCATTTGTCACACTGATATTATAGAAAAGTGCCGATGTAGTCAATAATGGTACTCAGACACAGGCAAGTTATTCCAATTCATTTTATAAATTAAATATAGAAGTCCTTTGATGTACATATATGTATGTATGTATTGTACAAGTGGTCTCGATATCTGGTATTGTTTTTCGAGCGTTAACTCCAATGAAGTCATTTGTTTGTTTTTTTTTTAAATAGTGATAGGCGATTTTGATAAAATATGCACTATTTCTTAAGTAGAATGGAATGATACTGAATGTTTTGTCGGTATATATTTAAAATACGATGAGCTCAATAGGTTTTCTATGTTTTGAAGATAATGCAATATCGTTTCCTTCATTGTCAAAACTAATCGACGAAAACAGAAATTGTTTTCTATCCATAAAATATAATATATTAAAAATCTCTATACGATGTCCTATGTAGTCGAGCGAAGTTTTAGCTAGTTTCTAACTCTTCTAGTTTATAGTGATAAAATGTCTTTTAAGATCGAACGAAGGTGCAGTGTCAAACACACGGGACTTCATACAATGCACGCAGACGCGAAAACTAAAAATGAGTGATATACAAATATAATACCTCGGCTGGGAGTCGTACACAGAATACCCAATACAACAACTATATATAGTGGTATTGTAACCACTACGCCATGTGGCCGTTTCTAAGTAACATATGGAAATATATAAATATACGTGCGTATATCTACGCAACACAAAATTACATTCACGATATTTGGTACAGTTGTTTAGACGCCTACATATAGTTAGTCTGCATGAGGAATTTTCAAATATTTAAATATATATTACATGGGTCAACTTTAGAACTACCTTTCAAAGTCGGTTAAGAAACGCTTTTTAATAGGTTTTGTTTGAAATCAATTTAACGCATGAAAGATTGTATACAATTAAAACATCGAGTTTCGGTGTATTTTTAACACGTTATTAAATAAGTCTGGCTGCCGTTTTTAATTATCGTTAATAATGTTAATTGATGTTTTTGCGCGCGAAGTGTATTGTGAACTGCAGTCACCTTGAGTGTGACCTTCCCAAGCCAGACAACTCGTCTCTATGTACCTACAAAACTAATACAAACCACTAGAAAATGGAGGACAGATTATGCAAGATACTTTTTACACTGTTCGTTTTTATTTATTGACGGCCGCGTCGTGTACTTGTTAGGGTATATGACCCGCGAATCATGTGTCGCGGGTCCTAAGTAAATATTTTATTTATTTATTTATTTTAAACTATATGCATAAAGTAAATGACATAGGCGGACTGAATGCTAAAAGCATTTTCTACCAGTCGACCTGAGAGTGGTATTGAGAAGCTAGGGTAGGTGCATATATAATATAAAAATGGTAAAATTAACAGTTCCTCTGCAAAATAGAATATATATTTTCTAATAATATACTAAATATTTGTCCATCACAACTTGTTAGTTTGCTCATCTGGGTGCGTTCGGTGTTGTTGCCCTCTTTCGGTGGTGTTCGCGGATGTAGTGCCTCTGAGTTTGCACTATGTTTACGGCACTATAGAATATTCTGCGCAGATGACGTCGTCTGTCAATAACTAGAAGATATCGCGGTGGTCGAAATCGATCGGGAGGACATCGTCATTATCATGTTGTTTCTTTTTATACATAACCTTTTATATATAACCTTTTATATATAACCTTTTATACATAACCTTTTATTAGATATCATCAGGAGCCTTTAAATATAATATATGCCTATGAGCTAAATAAAAACGCCAGTATCCATTGTTAGCATTGTATCGTAAATCCGGTTGTAACCAAATTTTCTATTTTTATATTTTTTCAGAAACACGGAAGTGGGTTTTTTGGGGAAGTTTTTTTAAATAATATTAACGTTTTTTTTAATTAAATTAAATAATGTTATTAACATTGCTGACACTCCGTCAAACCACTCCAACTGAGCTGAAAATACGTGTGCGAGGAGATGTTCCACGACAAAAGTCGCATGGTGGATTTAAACCTTAAGTTTTCGCAGACCGTACCCTAAAACCATTGGGCTATTCACGTTTTCACGAGTTGTGTACCAAGCGCAAGAGGATTACGTGTCTGGTCTCACATTGGAGTGATATATTAGCTCCCATTTGTGAAGATATTTGTTTGTTTATCCCATATACATAGACCTGATATGATAATAAAAATATTAAAATGAACGAAATGCATTTACGCATTAACTGCTGATAGTGAAAGAGATGCAGATAATATATTTCGTACCGTATGCAAATTTTCGTATCGATATTAGAATCGATAAGAGATATAATTTCGTGTCAGAAGTATTATAAATGCGTATTCCTATATTTTTCATTTGTTTTTATTTCCATTTGCGTCCCAGTATAGGATAGTGTTTATATATAGAATTTTAAATTTCATCCTCATCATATCGATGCTAAGCAATCTTACACTGTGCGCTCTACGCGAAATTTCCTACCACGCATAACTACTCTGTGGAATCAGCTGTCGCTAGCGGTATTACGAAAACTATACGACAAGAAAAGAGCCTAAATCATTCTTAAAGGCTGGCAGGACATATGCGACTCCTCTAGTGTTGCGGACGACCATGGGTGGCGGTGATCACTTACCATCTGCTGAGCTAATTGCTCGTTTGCCATCTATATTTTATAAAAAAAAAATGGTTGGTTAATGCTACACCAACCAACTAAATTAAGAATACGTTTTTGTTATATTGACACAAATAAGCATTACTCGGCCATTGTACTTACGAGTTTTAGCTGGCCGGGGTTGTTCACCTTACGTGTTGTAACATGTTCACGTAATATTTTATTTAATATTTTTGCGTGGTTGTCATAAAATTTTAACAGACAATACATAACACATATATTTTGCGTGTGCTATTAAAGTTAGGAGACACTAATGAAGGGTCCTGTGTACGAGTTACGAATTAATCATATTAAAAAGATAATAATTAAAAAATTATATTAGCACAAGTTTTAACAACTCTATGTTGTTTTGTAATGCATAATTTTAATGACGGTTGACATAAAATCAAAATTATCTATTAGAAAAGAGCAAATACCAGTAACAAAAAAATTTTGTAAAGCTTCATTAAAGTACAACTAGATGGCGTTAGCAGTACGTCAATTTCGGAATATTGTTTACAAAATTTTGCCTGTAGGTATGTCCATTTAAAGCTGTCAAATTTTATATATGTCTTTAGCAGGAGATTTTTTTATTATTTTTGTTTGATTGAATAAAAGTAGGAATAGCTTTTATTTTTATTATACAGAATTACAAACGAGATGTCATCTGATAGTAGTGTTTCTCGTATATAATTTATATATAATGATTGTAGTTTTTATCACTAAATGTTAGTTTTTGGGTGTGTTGTATTTAAATCAGGGGAACTATATAACGTATGTCTATGTCTGAATTGAGGTAATTACACACTATTTCCAATTGATAGAGTAACAGTGGTAGAGATACACTGCAGTTTGTTTCTGAGTACAGAATGAACTGGGGTAGGACAACGCCCCCACAGAATACCAGCGTGAAATGGTACCATAATGCTGCTCTGTTTCCTCTGGTGAGTGACAATACGAGGTATTCCATCTCAGTCCTAAAGGTTGAGAACGCATCTGCATTATGATTCCTTGTCAAGGATGAAAGTACATGTCGTGGGCCCCATTAATCACTTACCAGAAGGTGAACTGTATGCTCGTTTGTTACCTTTAATGCAATAAAAAAAACGTCTGCGATAATAAAAATACAATATTACTCATACGTAACGTTTAATAATCTATTATAGACCGTCTCTGAAATGGGTTTTGCGCTGGAATTTAAAAACCATACCTGAGAATTCTGCTTAGAATACAACGGATTTTTCAGAGACAGGACGGAACTTCCTATGTGCAGCCTTTAATCGCTTACTTCTAAGCCTTACCTAAACCTAGTCTAAACCAAACCTAAACCTAACCTACACCAAATCTACACCTAACCTAAATCTCACGTAAACCTAACCTAAACTTAACCTAAACCTACCCTAAACCTAACGTAAACCAACCTAAACCTATCCTAAACATAACCAAAACCTAACCAAAAGCTAACCTAAACCTAACCTAAACGTAACCTAAACCTAATCTAAACGTAACCTAACCTAACCTAAACCTATCCTCAACCTAACCTAAACCTAACCTAAAGTTAAAAATAAAATATTGGAAGATGATTGGATATAAAAACAACTCCGAGAAATGATTGGAGAACTGATGCAACCATTTTTAAAATTCTATATGTTCATCTTGGCATAACTTCATCGCAGGAGGATGGATAGGTCCCGTGCGCTTCAGGCCCTTTGTAATAAAGAAAAGGATGGAGATCAAATTCAGGTTCACCATTATGAGTCCAAGCAATAGCATGAAAAAGGTACATGTACTCCGAAGGAATTCAATTTCAATAATTCGGAATTCTTATCAATATTAGGTAGATAAAGATGTTTCTATATATAATAAGATAATTCTAGACTAGTTCAATGATGCCGTGACATAAAAAGAAGGAAAAACGAATGAAAGGTGTCCTGCTTCTTCACGATAATGCTCCTGTCCACGATAGTCGTGTTGCTCTAGCTGCCCTGCATATTGAGGGCTTCGATATTTTGATTCCACCTTATACCATAGTCCAGATCAGGCTCCCAGTGATCACCTGTACATACGTTCCCAAAAATGAAAAAAAAAACTGCGTGGGAAGAAATTCCAGAAGTAAAAAACGCAATTTTGGTATATTATCCATACATAATATACATAAGATGATTGAAAAGTCTAAAAAACGTATTCGACTTTCAATACTGCAATATATTGCAAAAAAAAATAATTCTGGTTGTTATTTTTCACTTCGAGCCCATTTTCCGCGAACTTAAAAACGCTCTTTCGTAATGAGGAAGTTAAAATTTGTTTTATTCATCGAAATGGCAACCTCGAAACGTGTCAAAACGACTGTTGTTGCCAGCAAACAGAAACGGCAGACAGTTCCAATCAGCCAGCACAGTAACAATTATAATGCAGAAATAATCAATCATAACTTCACAATTATATCCGACTGAGTCAATGAATAATAAATTAATTGCTTTGTCTTAAGTTGATTTTATTAAAGAAAAAGAAAACAGCATCAATAAATATTAAACATGCTTACTTATTTGGAGAATCATACAGAAGTTGATTTTAGAACTTACCAGGAAATTGAATAATCCGAAATAAATATGGAAAAAAGGTTTTACATTGGTTTGAGGGAGTTAGTCGACTTGACCAGGCCCTCGAACAATAGCAGCATAAGGCTAATGTGCTTTCAATACTGCTCCTCAGGGGTGACAGCATATGAATCTTACATTACGTTACTTTAATTGTGTTAACCTATACATTTCTGTTGGAGGTCGGTTGATATCAAACCTGAGATACGCAGATGATACCACTATTGCAACAACGTCACAAGCAAACGTAGAACGGCAGACATAGATTACTTTTCGCTTTTGGAAACAATCAGTTCCGACTTTGGCCTTACTATAAACCGCGATAAAACCAAATTGATGGTGGTGGATCGTAAGACTAACAATCGATCTGCAGTGGTAGAGCTACACTGCAGCTTATTTCAAGCTGCAGAGTGAATGGGTCAGCTCGACCAAGGAAGGACCACGCCCTCACAGAATACCAGCATAAAATAGCAGTATAATGCTGCTGTGTGTCGTCTGGTGAGAACCGGAGACTATTACTGGTGACGTGGCTTTCCATCTCACGCAGTTCACCTGATGGCAAGTGATTCCTAAAGCCCATGACATCTATATTCATCCTTGACAAAGAATAATAATGCAGATGTGTTATCCCCTTGAGGTCAGATGGAATTCCTAGTCACCGGTAATAAAGGTCTCCGGTTCTGTGCACTCACAAGATGAAACACGTAAACATTGTATTGTTTTTACGTTGTATTTCACGCTGGTGTTCTGTGAGGGCGTCTTCCTACCCTAATCGAGCTGACTCATTCATTCAGCAGCTACAAATAAACTGCAGTATAGTTCTACTACTGCGGAGCAGACACATGGACGATCCATCAAATACATCGTAGGAAGATTGATGCCCTGGAAGATTGATGATTGATGAGATGTGGTGCTGGAAACGCACTAATGTTTCCTTGCTGAAAGAGCTTAACATCAAACAAAGGCTTTGATGATTTACAATTGTGCAAGTGCGAATCTTCGACATGTTTGGGCATATCAACCGCAACAAAAGCTCATTGGACCTATTAGTAGGAAGAGTAGAAGGTCAACGTTCTCGTCTCGGCCGATCACCCATAAGATGGACAGACCTTATTTAAACGTCCATGAAGTGTTCCCTTACTGAAGGTACACGCAATGCCATGAATAGAGAGATGGAGAACTCTTGCAAAAGCTGCAACCAACGTATCAGAATATATTCACACACACACACATATATATATATATATATATATATATATATATACATTAACTAATATACATGTCATAATCACAATACAAATGTGATATATACATTCGTATACAATTTATATAATTACAAGTGTAATCTACGTTTAGCTGTAAATTAATGAAGATTTTTAAAAAGGATTTTATAAGATGTATTTATCTATATATATTTTAAAATAAATAAAATGTACCATGAAGATAACTACATGTATAAAAAGAGCAACACCAGACATTGACTAATGGCTTACCCGTGTTTTTTTGTTACCCGTAGATAATGGTGTGACCTCGCGCCCAATGTCAAAACATTCCAAGCCACTGTTTACGAAGTTTTTTTTTTATTAAGACAAAGCGTAGCAAACTAAGTATTGAAGGAAAAAGATACTACGTCAAATATGCAGGTACGTTATTATTTACGAAGTAGATAGTATTATTATAAAGTATTTATTACTATATAGTTTTTTGGATTTAATATTTTCCTTTTACTTACCATAATAGGTATATTGTCTGTTAAATACCATAGGTAGCTATTTAATTATCTTTGTTTTTTTTTAACAATTATAAGTATTTAAATTGCATTTTATATATTGTCATGCCTAGACCTAGCTTTTTCATAATAAATTATCTTGTTTAATTTTATTTGGTCAAATAAACAGTCAGCGTTTTACGAAAAGTTGTATATATATTTACGTACATACAACTTTTCGTTACTCAATAAGTCCAATTGCTAGAACTGAGGACACGTAACTTAGCTGTGGTGTGATCAAATTATATTTGATCGACAGAGTTTTCGCATTAACAATTTCATTTGTGTCGGTGCCGGTAAAAGAAATCGTGCATTAAAAGCGAACGCTAAATACAACGGCTTAATATATATTATAATCTGTTAATTTTTACTATAGAAGAGGGAGCACACGGGTTCCCCTGATGCGGAGTGACGACTGCCGCCCATGAATTTCGATATCTGAGAGTTTGCACAGCCTTAGGAGCTGGTAACAAGGGTCGGGGTAGTCGTCTTAAACATTCTATGGGCATAAACATCCACAACACCTGAGGAGTTGCAAGTGAGTCGTCTCGGTGATCACTTATCCGCCAGCTCGTTTGCGGTAATTCCATGGATTTTTGTATTGATAGAGCCATGCTGTAGCTAGTTTCTAGCTATCAGGATCAACTCGACCGGTATAGGACTATTCCCTTATAATGCTGTTGTGCTTCATAAAATGAGTGTACGGACCCGGATATCCAATTACAGATAACGATTACTTGATCAGGGGAACTGTGTTCCCATTTATCACCACTAGAATTATAAAATAAGTATAATACCTAGTGAACTAGGATTGTGTTTCGTGGCGTGTGGCATTCAATGGCGGAGGTCTTTGTCCAGCGGTGGATTGTTGATGGACTTTTCTTTTATATAGATTAGCTGGCAAACGAGCATGCAGCCCACCTGATGGTAAGTGATCACCACCACCCATGGACATCCGCAACACCAGAAGTCCGGCCTTTAAGAACGGTGTGGGCTCTTTTCTTGATGGTCCCTAAGTTGTATCGGTTCGGAAACACCGCTGGCGACAGCTGATTCCACGGAGTAGTTGTGAGTGGCAGGAAATTTCGCGTGAAGCGCAGTGGTGAACTGCCAACCATCAAGATGATGAGGATGAAATTTTGAATTCTGTCGTAATTGAATTTAATTAAAGAACATTTGGTAGGTGCACCGAAAGATTTCATATAAGATCAATGTTAAATTTAACAGACCATGCGAACATAAGTAAAAAATGTATCCAAATATGCAAAAATAAAAAACAATATATATAAACAAATATAGACATATATTTAAATAAATACATATATAAAAATATACATATATGAAAATATATACATACATAACATATATAAATAAAATATATATATATATATATATAAAGTAATATTTTACGATGAAAATTAACCGGCTAACGAGGTTTTGAGTACATGCTCATGAGCTTTTTTCTTAAATATATGGCGACTTTTAGACAACCTAATTTCGAGAGGTGATTCCACAGGAGGACAGACTAAACAAAGAAAGACTAGTCCATAAAGTCAGAATGGTGAACAGGACATTCGAGGAGACGGTTATGCGTAGAACGAAGATTTTTGTTTTTTTTTTTTTGTGTATGAGTATTGCTGTTGGTCCAGTGAGGTTTTTGTTGCTGACCGCACTTACATATTGAAAGTAGGGAGTTATGTACGTCGGAGTAGTAGAAGAATTTAAAAAAGAATAAAGAGTGGTCAATACTCTTAAAGAGCGTCGTTGGCGTATGGTTAGCCACTGAAGTTGGGTACGGAAATTGGATACATGGTCGTACTTACGGAGATTGAACACGAATCGAATGCAGTTGTTTAGAAGTCGGTCGAGTTTATTGAGTTGGTCAGCATTCAGGTCGAAATAGTACACGTCACGATAGTCTATTAAAGGGAAGAATAGGGCCTGCACTAGCATTTCTTTAGTCTTTATCGGTAGAAAATTTTTGAGGCGACAAAGATATCGTAGGGTTCCCGAGATTTGTTTCATTGTTACAGTGCAACTACGCTGCAGTTTGTTTCTAGGTACAGATTGATTGGGTCAGCTCGACCGTGGTAAGACCACGCCCTCACAGAATACCAGCTTAAAATAGCAGCAAAATACTGCTGTGTTTCGGCTGGTGAGTGCAGAGATCTGGAGACCTCTATTACAGGTAACGAGAATTCCATCTTAGTCCTCAAGGGTTGACAAGGGTCCTCAGTCCGCGTATTGATTTCTTTTCAAGGATGAACGTAGATGTCATGGGTCACGGGGATCACTTACCATCAGGTGAACTGTGTGTTCGTATGTTACTCTCAATGTTATAAAGTAAAATACAAAATCTATCGTCTATTTTTTAACGCATATATTTTCGATATTAAAACTGGAAACAAGTTCCAGAAAATGGAAAGAGTTATAAAGTCGCCGAATAAAATTTTATTAGAGACGTTAAGAGGATTCCGTTGGTGATTTATAAACAATCGTCAAAACAATAAGTGAATCTATTGGACAAAAACATGAGCTGTGAAGTCCTTGAATGTTAAACGCAAGGCTGGCGCCCACACACGGTGTTTACTTCCGCGCCAGTGCAAGTAGGGTTGTCACTTCACTTCCATAGACAACCGAACAATCCGAACGGCAAAGAAACGTTAATTAGATAGTGATGAGAGAGTGCATAAGTGAATTCTCGCCACTATAATATATTATATACTATACTATACATATAACTACCGCTACAATTGGGGAAAAAAATGGCCTGTAGAATTTTTTTTTATTACATTGAGAGTCATAAACGAGCACACAGTTCACCTGATGGTAAGTGATTCCTGTGGTCCATTACATCTACATTCATCCTTGGCGAGGAATCATAATAGCCTAGTAATGAGAATACTTGGCTATAAAGTCCTGGAACTTCGATTTGATATTCAAGCGAATACGATCATCATACATCATACACGTAAATAGTTCTTACAAAAATATTGGCGGATTTGTTCTATGATGTCCCATGTCACTGGCATTGCTTTTGGACTTCTTTCGTTTTTATTACCTATCCTTTACATCAGATTAAAAAAGAATTCCTTTGCGCAAATATATACTACGTACACTATATGATGTCTTACGCAAATAATGTATTTTTTTTATAAGATTAATATATATAGACGAATAAGCAGTTCACCCGATAGTAAATGATGACTAAGGCACAAGTTATTCATATCCAATTAGATAGAATTCCTCGTTACCTGTGGTCCTCCAATTCCTACACACCCCATACGAAATATAGCAGCGTTGTACAGTTTCACGCTAAATTGAACACAGCCGTCTAGGTGACAGCCCTAAGTTTATTTCCACGAGTATCTCATTATATATTTAGTTATATATTAGAATAGTGAACTCAATATTTCGCACTACAATTGTACCCGCACGAAAATGGTTGGTCTGTATTGTGCTGACATGATTGGACATTTCAAGGTTAGGCTGAAAAAGCTTCTCTCGAGTTAATGTGCTCATCACCTTGAGCCGCAGCACTATTACTATTACTATTGGCTGAAGGTCAAACGTTTTGCCTAATTTATGAATAGATAACCTATAGTCGAAGCGATTGTTTTTTTTTATTATATCCCAAATTGTATAAGTTTAATTTTAGAACATTAAATCAATTCATTTTTGCTTTATCATAAATTATTTGAACATTATTAAATAAATTATTTTCATAATTCCATTTAATAATTTAACTTCGTGAAATATACGAGGCTCATGCCAAAAGTAATTATATGCTCCTTACTGACATTTTTGATACTGGCAAGTTATACACCATCGTAAAGGCCGGTATTCGCTAATAAACTTACTTCCATTTTCAGGAACACTTATGGATTCAAATATATTTTTCTTATTTAGTTTTAGTTATTTTTTTTCCGAGAATATGTTGGGAATTTGGTCGCAACAATGGACCACACTCGACGCGATTTTGATTTATTGACTATAAATATAGGTTTAAAACCTCAAGAATGTTTTTAGCTTTTAGCTTCAACTTTCAGTTAGCCTGCTTATTTACGAGCAACAATTTTAAATTTTTAAGAGGAATGGGAAAGTTTATATATGAGGCGAAGACGGGTAGACGGCCAACCGTTATTTCACAATATATTCGACCTGTCTAAAAAAAAATCTGTGAAAACCAATGAATTGTGAAAAAACATACGTAAAACTTGAGAACTGGGTATTGGATTAGCAGCATTTCAAATCAACATTTGCGAGATGGATACCGCACACTACTTAAGGATGAGCAGAAAGATGAGCTTATTTATTTTGGAATTATTGAACAGGCTGAACATATCCCATATTACCTTAAACAATATAATAAATAGGAACTAGTTACGTCTTACAAAAAAAAAACAGGAATAAAAGAAATGGGTATAGATACATAATCTTCTAGATATATTCGAGGCCGGCTAGAAGAAATCAAGTCTATGGTATACAGAGTGGAGACGAAAAATGGTTATATATCTATGAATTTGAAACTGACTATTTTGTTTGGTTTGACGATATGTTACTTTGAAGATGATTCGGCTCTAACGAAATGTTAGACACGAATCAGAAACTTGAGGTTGCCTACTTTTTCTGTGTGTATGACAAGCGGCTGAAAAAAGCCACCTTCTCAGACATTACGACAACACCGTTCATCATACTTTTGTCAGATTCTACTTCACCCACCATATTCCAATGATATTATTTAACATCCAATAACCTAAATAATAACAATAATAATAAGAGGTATAAAATAAAAATAATTTATACGTCTAATATTTATTAACTCTTTCCAAAAATTAAAGAAAAAATAATGGATAGAGGCTTGATAGAAACGGCGATGCCTTGGCCTTAAACTTTGAGATTTCTGAGTTATTTAAGTAAGTTTGATCATTCGTATGTATAAATTTTATATTTTGAGCATATAATTTCAGTTATATCTTTCGGTATAGACCTTGTGTACATATGAAATTGTTCAAATACGAGTAGATAGAACTAATCATTTATTTCTAGTTATTTAAAAAAAACAAGCCAATATTGATTCTAAATCTTAAGTTATAGTCTGTGTCGAATATTCTTTATAGGAGTCCCAAAACAGATGAGGTGTGGCGCCGTTGTAAAAATTTTATATCTCTTAGAGGCAGCTATTGTCAAATTAATCAAATATTCAGCGTGGAATTGGAGTTAGATGGAACATAACGTTGTGAACTTATTTTTTTAAAACATTTACGGTGGCAAACGATAACTTGAAGGTGATTCCTGCGACGAATGACCTCCACATTCATCCTCGATAAGGAATCATAATATCATAGCAGATGTGTTCAAAAATAGATGTCTTCTCAATCCTAACGACTGAAACAGTATAGATCATTACCAGTGAGCCTTAGCTCTCATATATAGATACGAGAAACACTATTTTTTATTTAATATGTTTTCATGTTACTCCGTGTTAACTGATCTAACTCTTACTTACCATAAGATATGAATTTCATTATATTTTTTCTCTTATATTTTTTTTGCATTAATACGCCAAATTTGCAGGTTATTTTTTGTTGTTGGCCACACTGTTTTCAAACTCTTTGACAAATGTTTACTCAAGAAGCTAGTGCGAAAGCATTTTTAAAATTCTAGCGGTTTTTAATACGTTATGTTTTACTATTAGCCGGTTCAACACGTTTATACTATATTCGTATATATATATATATTATAATTTATCTTGTAATATGTGTTTTCTATGTGTTGTAATATGTAATGTATGAAATATTTATTGACATATTATCTTTGTATCATTAATATTGTGTTTTTCATCTTATCTGAATGTTCAAATGTTCTTTATCTTGTTTGTATTTTGTGGTTTGTATTATATTCCTTAATTATTTCTTTTGAAAGACATCTCACTGGACTATTTTTTAATATATTTATTTACTTTAATCTATTTATTTTTAGTTTATTTTTTTTATTTATTTATTAAAATACATTAAATTTAATTACTAAATAATTTAGTAGTAAAGTTTATTGGCGAAAACTGCACCCATAAATCTATCTTAATACTAACTAATATATAAGATATACTATAATTTTATATATTGCAAGGTTTATTTATATTATTCGGCAGCGTAGATACTTAGTAGCTGCGTTTTAAATTCTTTCTTGCTGCTGTCCTTCCGTATGTTATCTTCCTTAAGTCCATATTCATTAAATATTCACGGCACTAAGTACCTACGGGTCCGTTTTCCATAACAGTTTATCGCGCTTGGTTCCACAAAAACATTACGTGCTGTTCAATCGAACCAGCCTGGAGAAATGGTTTAAATAATTACTTATATTATAACATTTTACACAAATATTTCATTACCATTTTTAAATTTTGTTAGTAATAATTTGTAATTTTGTTGTAAATTAATACGTTTACCCATGAGCCGTAGAGGTTTTATTTATTCGACGAATCTAGTTATGGGTAGAGTTTTTTTTATTTGTAATATTAGAGCACTGGTAGCTCAGTGCACTAGCAATCACTTTTAATTTACTTTTAATTTTAAGTGCTAATTTAACGCGAGCTCGGATGAAAACATCGTGACGAAACCTGCTTATCTAAGAAAGAAATAGAAAAAATATATTTCGAAGACATGTGAGGTCCACCAATCGGCAGTGGAAACGCGTGGTAGATTATGCTCTATCACCTTCTCCAAGGGGAAGCCTATGCTCAACAATGGGATTTATACGTAGGCTATTACTTCACTTTTATTTTACTAGAATTAACATCATCACAAAGCTAAGGAATTCGACCGTGTCAAAAATATCTTCAATCATGTGTATATTTAAAGAGTAAGTTGAATGCTTCAAGGGATTTTGACTCATTTACTTGACTAATCGATCAATGTTTCACGTTTCGCTTCCCACCCTCAGGGAATTGCCGCCGAAGGGAGCGTGCCCTTGTTACGAGACCCTCGCTATAATTTTATGGGAAGCTTTCCCTTTGGTTGCCAGACATAAAGTTAGACATTATAGGGATATAATGACTAGGTAGGTTTCCCTTTTACTAGAATGCTGTCTCGTTTTTGCAAATGGGATATGTCATATGTTTGATTTGATTCGTTGTTTTTATTAATGTATTGATCGAAATAAACGGGTATACCGTTATGGTAAGATTTTTTTTGTAGTATAGGCGGCAAACGAGTATGCAACTCATCTGATGGTTAGTGATCACCGCCACCCATGAACAACACCAGAGGAATAGCAGATACGTTACCAGCCTTTAAGGAAGGTGCGAACTCTTTTCTTGATGGTCCCTAAGTCGTATCGGTTCGGAAACACCACTGGCGACAGCTAATTCCACAGAGTAGTTGCGCGTGGCAGGAAATTTCGCGTGAAGCGCCCAGTGGTGGATTACCAACCATCGAGATGATGAGGATGAAATTGAATTCTGTCGTGACGTACGATGTTTAAACTCAGCGGCTGGAATTAATCCGAACAACTCCTCAGAACACTCCCCATGGTAAATTGGGCAAGTGACTTTTGCGGCCTATAACACCAATACTCATCCTCTATATGAAAACATAATGCAGATGCTTTGTCAGCCCTGAGGTCTAAGGTGGAATGCCAAGTCATCAGTTATAATAGTCTCCCTACACTCACCAGGCGAAACACAGCAGCGTTATGCTGCTATTTCACGCTGTTTTTCTATTTGGCGGTGGTGCTTCCCTGGGCGGGATGAACCATTAATAACTGTAGCTAAAAAAAAATTGAAGATTTCCAGCCACGTTCAAATGCTCTGTGGAATCAGTTGACGCCACCGATGTTCCCGAACCGAAGCGACTTAGGGACCTTCAAGAAAAGAGCTTACACCTTCCTCAAAGGCCGGCAACGCAGTTGGGACTCCTCAAGTGTTGCTGATGTTCATGGGCGGCGGTGATCACACACCATCGGATGGGCTGTTAGCTCGTCTGCCATCTATTCTATAAACAAAAAATATTGTTAAAAAGATATTCATACGAAGTATTATAATTTTTTTTTAATATGGCCGGCCTACAAGCAAATCCGTACTAATTTTTCCGACCAACACTTGAACAATTTTGCATCGGCGCGGGCGTGCCTTTTATGGAAGATTTATAAACTTGCTGTTAATAAAATGTGTGTGTACATATTCATAATTAAAATTATTTTTAAAATACAAAACAAAAAACTTATCCTTACAATGACAACATTGTCGTATCAGCAGCGACATCGGAGTTATTTATTTATCTTATAATGTCGCCTGAGTTGCGACATTCGAGTGCAAAGGTTGATAGAAGCGATACCCTGTATAGTCAATATTTAAATTATTACAATGGTGTATAAACTAAATGCAAATAAAATCTGTTTTGTTTTTTGTACTAAGCATTTGTAACTGAACGTAGGTAATAAAAATAGATATTTTACAATTATTAAATCGTAACTACCATTGACAATATAGAAAACAGAATATTTCATAAAATAAGGGGTGCACAACTGGCATACGTTTTACTTGACGATGTTTTCTGTGGTACATTAATTCTCGATAAGAAATCATGATGAAGATTCGTCGTCACTCGTAAAGACTCAGGAATCAACACTGGTGTTGTATGAAATTTCGCATTACTTCAATCGTATAATATAATAATGTCAGATTTAAAATAAAAACTAGACGCCTTCACAGAGGATTAAAACAATTTGAAATTCTTGACCACGCCTTTTTGTAGCTACATTGATAATAATTCTATATTCATTCTATATAAAACGATATCTTAAAATAACACCGAAGTATCAGTAGCTCACATTTTACGTAAACATTTAAATTGTGATATATTGTAGATATTAGTATAAAATTTAAATATTGAAAAGCATCTTGGCATTCCATAATCTACTGAGACGAAATATCCGTTCTGATAATAAATTTAAATTTGTCAAAACTTCTTCTTCTAAATTAAATATTAGGATTTTATTGCAGAATCAAACACATTTGCATTTTTTAAACTATTTAATTATTTTTACAGCGATTGACTCACATATTTATTTCATTCTTCATTCCGTTTCAAAATCAGATTAATCGTGGTGCAGAAGTGGAAGTTTGAACAATGGACTGGGAAATCTCGTTTCATGCAACACGTGTGCAATAAGTACAAGGAAATGTAAATAATTGTCCGCCATATTTAAAAGTTGCGCAGCGTGCCATAGACTAATGTTAATGTTTACCGAACAAGGCAACCCGCGCCCGGATGAATGGAATACGCAGGTGTGGACAGAGATTGTCTCTGGGAAACATGCCTTTGTATGAAAAATAAAAGATACTGTTTATGATTTTATATTTGACATTTTATGTTCAAGCGTTATGTGGATTTATTGAGGAAGTGAGGAATAAAGGACGCTTTAGATTACATTTATAAGCAACAAAGTATCACTCAGTACCAAATTTCTAACTTTTTCAGATGTTTGTTTAATGTCATATTATCTCTTTCCAGTCTTAATATTAGAAATATTATATAAGGTTTAAAAGACAATATGTTTTAATGATGAAATAACAGCTCCCGTTACCTAAAATATAAGTTAGATAACGTTAAGACATTTATTAAGTTTTTTAATATTTTTTCATTTCAGCTCACAAGATAACTTTTACAATTAGCATCAAAACCCCTTTTTATCATAAAACTTCATACCGACATACTAAAACACTTTTAATTCTTCTAAATAATTAAAATCTTTACTAATGCTCGACATTATCTTTATGCTAATAACATAACCTTTCTTTTTAACGTTAACAAAAACCTTCTTCGTATAATATGCAAAATTATCAACATTCAATAGACTTTATTAACAAAAGAATTGTACAAATCAGCACACCAGTCACAATTTCCACGAATCGCCATTTGTTTGTGAGGAAAAAAAATAAAACGCATTCTTTTTTTAAACCCAAAACCTTAAGTTAACCTTACCAATAATAAAGTTTGATAAGAGCTACATAGATTTGTCGTTTATCCGTATTTCTCCATCCCATATAGATAAGGAGTGGTCGAATGACCCCCTTCGTGGAAGGATTGGAGTGATAAAGCTGAAAGCTAAGCACTTTGGCTCCGGCGATAGTCCTTACTGTTATCAGCCATTATGTTACGACACAAAGTCGAGTATTTTACGTTTTAAACGTACTTACCTACTTTTAAAGAAACTCCCTACGATTCAATCGGTAATGTTGAATATAATTTATGTTTTGTTATTAAGTTCAGAATTTTCCTTTTAATTTTTTGTTATAATATTTTAGTAGAATGTACTTTCTAGTTAGTAGATTATATTCAAATATATATTTTATGACGACTGCAACAATCAGTTCTTCTAAGTGCAGATGCTTTGTCAACTCTGAAAACTTAGGTGGTCTAATTTTAAGTAACGGGATTTTTTATTGAAAATAAAAATGCCAAAATAGCACATCCAAGCACCGAGCACTTTCAAAAAAAGCGTTAAGAAGCCACAGTGTTAATAATACAAATAATAAATGGTGTTAGATAAATTCAAAGAATCATATACAAAGTCACATGGATGAAAAAATCATTTTGGTGCGCCACAATAAATTAAAAAATAATTTAATGGAAAAATGCTTACGTATTATCTATATATTCATCAAATACAAAATAATTAAACAACTCGAACCCAAACATTTTACACCAAGCTGAATTTAAATCACACGTCTAAAAATTATACAAAAAAGATATGCCCCGGGTGAGGATCGAACTCACGACCTTAAGATTATGAGACTTACGCGCTGCCTACTGCGCCACCGAGGCTTATATATCAGATGTCTAAATATAGTAACATACATTCTCATAGTATTATTAAACTGATAAGCAATATAAAAGAAAGAACTTTAACGGTAAAATCGAAAACTTGGGTATAAACTAATAATGGTATAAATATAACTGTAGAACCACATTGCAGCTTACGTCTAGCTGCGGAATGTTTGGATCGGCTCCAGCAGGAGCAAACCCTCACAATACCAGCGCGTAATAGTAGCATAACATTGCTGTGTTTCTTATGATGAGTACAGTAGAGTGAGATACAGATTCGATCACCCAATTACTTTACAGATATTTAATTATAGTCCTCAGGAATGACTACACATTAAACCATTATTGATAATGAATGTAGAAGCCATGGAGCGCATACTTCACTTACTATCAGGTGATCAGTGTACGCGTGTGCATAGTATATAAAAAAACTATTGTGGAATAGTCCACTGTGTGCAATGAATTTTATCGTTTAATTTGAACAGCGGCGAATTTGACCTCTGTAATCGGTTAAAAAAGATCATTATCATTTTACACAACGTATAGTAAAACCGTTCACTATTATCTACAGGAAATTCCTCTTAACAATTCCATAAATAACATTACGCCATTTCATTTTGATTATTAAAAAAAAACTCACTTTTTTTTGTGGACGTCAATTGATGTAACACTGTCTTGAAAGAAGATATATAAACCACATTTGTTTGACGTTGAGTAATAATACAATATAACTTTATTGGTGATGATGATATTAATTTATCCCTAATGGGAAAGGCAAAGGACTTTAGTCCATATAGCCAGGTCTTGTTCGTATCTAACTTTATTGGACTGTAGTTATAATTGTTTGTTTATAATTAATAAAAGAAATGAATAGTGTCAGAAGTTTGTGTTAGTGTCATTTTTATTTCTTATATATAAGAAATCATTAATCATACCGTTCGGAGTATTTAAGTTTTTCAGTGGATTATTATATACTTGTAAATAACTACAATATTTAAATTTGATATTAATACTAAGTTAGATAATGTTTTTTTTTAATTGTATTTAAAGGAACGAGGGTAAGAAACATGTTCACCTATTGGTACGTGATTCCTTTATCGCATGACGCCTACGATCGGAAACGACCTCCATAAGTGATCATAATGCAGATGCGTTGCCAGCCCTGTGGTCTAAGACCGAATGCATGCCTGTAGTCTAGCCGACCGATTCATGCGCTGTTTAATAAACTTTATTGTAAACTTCTTATGTCTTTTGTTTACTTTCTTTACAGTATATTACGAGTGCAATAACAAAGTGTAGGTCTTGAAACTTATCTCGCTATACACTCAGCCGAGAGAGATAACAGCAAGGATAGCGTAGATAAGGCGTGCGGAGTTTCCACGAGCCATTATTATTATTATTATTATGCGCTAAATATTCCTGATAACTCTGTGTACCGCAGTCGTTTATGGAGGCGAAAACATTACGCGTTTCCTAGTAACAATGGATTCTTTTTATTACATGGTAGAGATACACTGCAGTTTGTTTCTAGCTGTAGAATGAATACGACACCTCGATCGGGATATAGAAGAATAATGCTGCTGTGTATAGTCTGGTGAGTGCAGGGATCCGGAGACCTTTATTACTGGTGACGAGGCATTCGATCTCAGTCCTCAAGGGTGACAACGCATCTGCATTATGATTCCTTGTCGAGTACCCTATGTAGATGTCATGGGCCGCAATAATCATTTACCATCAGGTTAACTGACCGCTCGTTCGTCACTCTGAATGTAATAATAATAATAAAATATAATTGTTTGTTTTTATATATAATATATACCTTATATTAATAACAAATAAACACCCATTCCACCTGAAGATAAGTGCTTGGTACATTTAACCTGGCTAAGTAAGACTTAGATGGAATAACTGGCCCCTACATTTATACGAAACGTAACTAAACCAACAACACACATGTTGTTATTTTTTATTTTTTTAACTCCATAGGCGGCGGATTCACTTACTACCAGGTGCCAGGTACCAGGTACCAGGTACCAGGTGCCAGGTGCCAGGTGCCAACCATATGATTTGTTAATAAAATGTACCATAGGTTGCTAAATACACATAACTCCACTAATAGATAGTAACATCACGCTAATTACAACGATAGCTTAAGATTAAACGAAAATGAAATACATATACATTGTTAATTAATAATTATTAATTTAACTGAATTAATTATGAATTAATAATAATGAAAGGTTTTCCTTGCGCGTAACTTAACCATATATAGAGTACTTTGAGTTTTAATCATTTTAGCTTAAAAATTTCTAATTTATCAGTAAACAGATCAATAGACTTCCTACTAATAAATTCCTCATTCAATCTACTAAGCCTAGGTGTTATGCTGATATTCTGTGAGGAACCTGTCAAACCGAGTTATTCATGCTGCACCATACGTAGACTGCTAATTATTGTTATGCATATATGAGTATTGCTGTTCGTCCTAACGAACAAAAAAAAATGACTTCATTGAAATTAACGCACAAATCGGGATATTAATAAATCCACAAAACTTCACGGATCGTCTTTAATGAAGTTAGTTTTTGTGTTAATTACATTTAATATATATATTTAATTTATCAATATCCATTATTTGAATTTCAGATAACACACAAATCATTAACATATTAAATGGTTAATATCTTTTTAACTAGTGAACCGATTTCAAAGAAACTTATACTATTCCCTTAATTGAAAGATACTTAAATCATGACGAAAATGAATTATTAAAATTGCTCTTGTAGTTACACAAACATACAAAAACATAAACAAAATATGTACAAACAATAGAAAACATAAACCTATAAGATACATTTGTTTTGTTTCGGAGCTATGGTCAGTCTCTAAACGCTCTTGCCTTTAATTCAAAATTTAATTTAAGTTAATCCGCAGTGAAGCTTCAGACTATGCTCTAACACCCACTCTAGGCAGTAGGCCTAGGCCCAGCAGTGGGATTTATATATTTAGGGTGTTACTTTACTTTTACTTTAGTTATTCGTGCGCCTCATGACGTCCATATCTACGAATAGGAATCATAAAACAGATGCTTTTGCAGAAATGTACGGCATATGTATTATATAAAAAATAAAACTTATCAGATATTTCTGATATCTAAAAGATAACGTGAATTTAAAACAGCCAAACACTATCATAATCTTGTATTTATACATAAACACTGACGGCGGGCGATGACTGCGTGGTGTAGAAGTTAGAGGCTATCTGCTCACGGGTTCTCGCTTAGTATCTTAGCCGAGGAGCGGTATTTATATATCACAACTTGTTGATTTTCGGATCCGACTGTATGTCCCATGTATTTTATTTCACACTGCATCTTAACCTTCCTCCGATCTTATTGCGCATGCATTAAATCGTTGTCGGTAAAAGTGGGAAACGTGTGAATGTGTTTGTGTTTTCTCAAATACTTACTACTATAATAAGGTTCACCTGATGCCAAGTGATTCCTGTGGCCCACGACATCTACATTCATCCTTGACTAGTAATCACAATGCAGATGCGTTGTCACCCTTGAGGACTGACATGTAATGCCTCGTCAACACTAATAAAGGATCCCTGCACTCGACAGACGTAAAACTGCAGCATTGTGCTGCTGTTTCACGCTGATATTCTGTGAGGGCGTGTTTCTATCCCGGTTGAGCTGACCCATTCATTCTGCAGCTAGAAACTGCGGTGTAGCTCTACCACTCTCTAGTAAAGATATCGCCGTATCGAGGCCGATCAGATCATAAAACTGGTTGATATCTTCTGACGAAGCCGGGCTGTTGGTCCAGTCTCTATATCGGACTTAATGTAACTATAGTATTGATTTTTTTTCTTAAGAATAATTTTAGTTAAACTATTGACATTACTTACTAACATTCCCATTATTCCAACGAAGCTTAAACATTCAGGCTAGAAGATTTAAAGGTTTATATATAGATGAGCATAGTCCTTCAGAATATGAGAACCCTTGCGCTGGTTGTCCACAAATAAAAGTTACGGCTCATTCGGCCACCCTTCAACCCGGTGAAGCAGTAAAATTAAACGGGCTAGCACCTAAAAAAATTCGCAACAATAACTGTTAGGTGGACTCGAACCTACGACGTTATGTTTCGCAGACCGTAACCCTTAACCATTAAACTGTTGACGCTTGAAATGATACGCCGGTGGCACCGCGCCAGACCCGGCAGGGTCATTGACTAAATCTCAAGCTTTCGCAACTTTTCCACATAAACTTGGCGCAGATAACACACGTATTATACATTACCAGTGCGTGCCAAGAAAATAATAAAGCTATATTTTCCTTACAATCAGGATAAGAATCCATTGATTCGAAAATAAATATAAAGAGATTTTGTCGAGTTCAGTGTCTAGTCATATTATTTTTTTTATAATAATAATGGTGACAAACTAGCACACTTACTCTGATGGTAAGCGATGACTGCTGCGCATGACACCGAGAGTGTCTCGATAAGGAATCATAATGCAGATAAGTTGTGTTACTGGACTAATATGGAGTGTCTCATCATCAGTAACAACGTCAGGTTTTCATTATCCTCACACGAACAGTGGTAGAGTTACGTTGCAGTTTGTTTCTATCGGCAGAATGGACGGTTCACTGAATACCAGCGTAAAATCGCAGTTCAATATTGCTGTGTTAAGTCTGGTGAATGAGGGATCCGAGGACCTTTATTACTGGTGGTGAGGCATTATATCTGTATTATGAATCCTTGTCAAGGATGATTGTAGATGTCATGGGCCGCAGGAATCACTTACCTTCAGATGAACTGTGTTCTCGTTTGTTATTGTGAATGTAATAAAAAAAAACGAAACACGGCAACGCTATGTTACTATTTTACCCTAGTATTCGGTCATAGTGTGGTCCTGAATATTAGACAACTACTACGTGATTCTTCACGTTATTAATATTAGAAAATAATCTTATGAGGATACTCAACCTGGGGTTAGCCCCGTGTTGAGATACCTCTTCTATAGAGATTATTATAGATATATAGATAGTATTGGGGTAATATTCCAAGTGCGCTATTCCGAGAAGGAGCCGTTCTACTCGGAATGGTGGTCTTCGGTCTTTTTTTTATTTATTTTTAATATAGGTTGCATGTTAAAGAAATAAACACAAAAATAAATACAAAAAAATCATTATATTTTCCTTCAACGTAGAGCTCAACGTGATCTCGTCGGGCATCGATTTCAGGTCCGCGTGACACTTAACCGGACCCATGTTTTTAATATAGATAATTTTTTTACTGATTTGTATAAATGACTTGTTGTTTTAATAATATAAGGGGTGACAAACGAGCACACTATTCACTAGATGGTAAATGATAACGTGACATCTACATCCATGCTCAACTTAGTTTTTTTTGGCCGATGGCCACTGTTAGCCCCGAGGACTTTTACAGCTTCACCGAGTTAAAAAGTAACCAGCACAAGGGTTCACGAGAGATATCCTAGAGGGCTTGTACCGTTATCCTGTACGCGAAAGCGACCGGCTCGAGGGTGCCCGAGGGGGCCGAATCTCGGCTCAGTCAGTTACGAATTAAACAAAGATACACACATTTTTATCCTTGAGTGGAATTACTAGTTGTTTGTAATCTCACGTCTTGTTACTATATCTACGCAACATTTAGTTGTTTTCATCGGTGACCTTACAACGGGAAGTGGGCCGGATGTTTGTCGAGAGCAAATTCTTGTCGAGCGCCTCTAGGAAATTCCGTGAGTCATCTGCTCAGGCGAGGGGGAGGGGATCAATAGTACACACAAATCGAACCTAATCTTATTAAATGGTCGAAAAGTACGTTTTAGTTTGCAGATAGTACCAGATCTTGAAATATCGAATCTTTAGAGTGAAAACGATTTTATAAAAAATCTTTTTTGGAAAATTAGAGATAAAATTATATAAATATATATATATATATATATATATATATATATATATATATATATATATATATATATATATATATATATATATAATAATAATAAATACTGATCACAGAAATAAAACTTGCAAAGTATATACAACAAAGCGATCTTATCGCTAAAGAGCGACCCCTTCCAGGTTACTTTTACTAAGAAAAAAATAATAATAGTATACTACATACAAAATATATAAATAGACATATATAGAACTAAATATTTATATAAAATACATATAAATTACATAAAAGCATTTGCGACTCCTCTGGTGTTGGGGATGTTCATAGGCGTAACTATTAGATGACACGACATTTTTGAACGTCGGTCTTAAATTTATAAAGCGTTTTAATTATATAAGCACGTTTACAGAATTTGACTTGATAATATGTTCGTGTTTTATATCGACATCACATGAGAATGGGATGTCAAGGGAACATCACAGTTATAAAAAACCAAAGGATGGATGAACAATGATGAATGAGTTACGATCATAATTATTTTTGCGACAAAGGAAATGTAAGTAAATTTAGGTTGAGTTTTAAAAAAAAGCATTTTTTAACCACTACTTTTGGTTTATTCTTGTAATAATAATAGCACAGGTAGGATGAGAAGGGTGGGTTTTTTAAAAGGTGATAAAATAGATTGACAATCGGACTTTAGATTTGATTTCCAGCTTTATTTTTGTTATTATATTAAGAGTACCAAACGAGCACGGTTTTTTGTAATAGAATATGTGGCAAACGAGCAAACAGCTGATTGTAAGTGTTTAACGTCGCCCATGGACATCTGCTACACCAGAGGAGTCGCCGATGCATTGCCGGCAATTAAAAAGGTATAGGCTCTTTCTTGAAGGCCCTTAGGCCGTATCGGTTCGGAAAAACAGCTTTCGACAGCTGATTCCACAGAATAGTTGTGCGTTTCAGAAAATTCCGTGTTAAACGTACAATGGTCGATTGCCAACCATCGTGATGATTGGGATAGAATTGGATATAATCTAGATACAAGTAGGTCCGTAGGCTCTAAAGTATTCCGGTTGCAAGCGTACTCTGAAACTAAAGACGCTGACCTATCATAGATATAGGAAGTTAAAACTATATTCACAACCAAGTCAATACCAAACATCTGTTATTCCAACAACCATTTAAATATTACAAAAATAGCTGTCTAAAATACACAATACAAACAAACATCGTGTACTCAATTAATAATAAAACACGATAATATTGATTCAAACCCGGTAGCTCGTTCGAACCAACACGCAGAGCAAACATAAGTTGACCTTACAGCAGAATTACTTTGAATTTTGGAAACGCTCGCTAATTCGTTCCGCGCCGTTCGAAAAAATTAAAAACGTTGCTGTACAAAGACATAGAGAAAACAGAAAAGATATGCTATCAAAAAATATTCAGTAAACTCCATGTCGAAAAAATTATAAAATATATTTAATTTAGATATCTATCAGCGTGTCTACATAACATACATACATGGATGGTAAATTATAGTAAAGTAATATATTTTAATTGTATATGAGTGTACATACACATTTATACGAGTAACATGTATTATGGATATAAGCCTCTAGAGAAGATATTGGAAAGAGGTTCACTCCACTGAGGAGTGAATAATATCATAGGCGTTCAGGTTTTCCTTCACCGTGACGCATGAGGTAATTAGTTTTACTTACAAATTTCGTTGAAGGCGGCATCGGGCCTCTCAAAATATAGGGGGCACGTTCCTCTTTTAGTCATGTACAGTTCTGCTGCCTCTTTCACGCTTAGGTCGAGTGGTATGAGCCTTGATATCAGATCGGCGGAATTGAACCTCTTTGCATGATGTATAATTGTTTTCGAATGCTAATTTAAGCTGCTCGAGCCCACGCCCTCGCCGCATACAATATAATAGACTACTATCGCGATGTATGTACATTATCCTGATGATCTCTGGACATAATCCCCACTCTAATTTCTTTGCTCTAGACACAGCCTATGGGTCCAGGAGTGGGATGTATGCATGTAGGTTGTTATTTTACTAACATAGATCCTACTGCATTGTGGTTGTGGCTTGAAATTGGGTCTCCAATTCCTTTTACTCAACACACTAAACGCTCTAGCGTTATTCGTCTATTTTAGTATTTTAGTTAGTCCAGTAGTGTGTGAGGACATATCCTTCTGCGGTCTAAATGACCTTCACAATGTCGTTATAATCTAGCTATTGCGTTATTCTATCACCACTAACATATCGCAAGTCATAGCTCAGGATCGTGCCTCATTTTAATGTATCCGGGGGGAGCATCTTCAGCATTTATTATGAGAAGATGATGGACATTGCGGCGTCTTTACGTGCTATTTTGTTCTTCTTTTACACTAATCAGATCTTATAGATATAGATATCTACGGTACGCCTCTACAGAATGTCGCACTCAATATTTTTAACTATAAATAAACATATATAAATATGTATATAATAGTATGTATATGTCCCTTCCAGTTTTCATTTATCTACGTTGCATTGTAATGGTTACAAAGCGGCACCAAACGTAACCCGCTAATGTTTCGGCTAATTTCGAACCCACGAACTGTGCGCACATTGTTCTTTACTGCCAACAATGATGCGCTGGTTGAAACGTGGCCGAGCAATTAAAGCACTCAACCGAAACCTTTATTTGCGGGTAACAAGTACAAGGGTTCTCGAAGGAGCCTCGGCTTGGACTGTTACCCTACGCGCGGAAGTAACTGGCTCGAGGGTACCCGAGTGGGCTGACTCGGTCAGTTGCCTCTATCGAATTGGAACAGATAATATATTTATATATATAATCAATAAAATTACGAGGAAGAACAAATATACCACTAATACTAATACTAAAGAATAATAAATTAAAAATTACTAATAATTAAAATTAATTATTTTTTTTTTATTTTATTTTATTTTTTAATTAATTTTTTATTATTTATTATTAGTAATTACTTTAAAGGACTTTGACATATCTGATATTTAACATTTGTTTTGACGTAATGTATTATTTTTAATTTGCGTGATATGTGTAAACAAGAATGTGATACAAAGATAAGTGGCTATACAGGAGAAACCATTGCAAAAATTGCAGTTTATACAAGCCTTATTAATACCTTGTATAAAGGCAAATAAATTATTTTTGTTTTTAATTTTATTTTCTGGTAACTATAAAATATACGTACCGAAAAAAGACGTGGTGAACCCACCCATCATTGATGTTCATATCAGAATATAGACCAGTCCATACAGATAGAAGCGTTGCTGGAGTTTCTTGCGCCACTTCTTCTCCAGCGCCCACGCATTCTGAAGTGGTGGTACAGGTAGTTAATAATAATAGTGATATTAATTTAGATAAACCTCTATCAGAAGCATCTGACCGAGCCGAGTTTCGGCCCTCTCTGGCACCCTTGAGTCAGACAATCTCGCGAAACAGGGTAACGGTCCAAGCCGAGGCTCCCTCTCGAGATCCCTTGTGCTGGTTAACCATACATAGAGGTCTCGACTGAGTGCCATAAGCGCTCGGTCACCTCTCAACCCGGTGAAACTGTAAAAGCCCTGCGGCTAACAGCGGCCTTCAGCCCGAAAAAAAAAATCAGAACATAGAATATAAATGAATATAAAGATTCAACCTATGCAATGTGTAATACATATGCTTTATTCGTCTTTTTAAATAAATAAAATAATTAATCAATATGTTTCTCTTATGAATGAAATTTACTTATACCTTCAAATTATAAGTATCCTTCATATTAAATAAGTACAAAGGGCTTACTATTCAAAATACTTTTTAAATACTAGGTCCCTAATTAACATGTTAGTCGTAACTTTATAATTATTACTAAGAGACTTGTTTGTTCTAGAAGTTGTTAAGGTCTGTGAGACCTTACTTATGTATGTTGTTTAATTATACTGTTGTTACATAGACAATTATAGCACGACTATATGCAGAAGTTAAAACAACTTAATTGCACGAGAAAAACCGCTCCTTCAGTCTGGCCATCATGAGGTAACCACGATGTGGTCCTAATCGATTCTACTATGACGATACTATGTTTACCAGACGAATTCAAGTTTGCACGTATAGGAAGTATCAAAATTATACAAATATATCAGTTGACAATAAACAATATTGTATTTATTGAGAACAATAAAGAGACAAAAAACGATATGCTCTTTTATGATACTCATATTTGGCATCCCATTGTTGGGCGACCCCATAGTAGACGTTTGCAAGTCTGCGGGAAGTCGATGGATTGGATTGTCAAGGATACTATGTTCAGTAGAGGATTAGTGATGGACTGAGATAATCATGAATGCGGCCACTTCGTTGATGAGTTTCACAGCTTTTAGCAAACATTATTGAAGGTTTTTCTTAGAAATTGTTGAGGATCCAAATTTTTGGGTTTCATGTAATAGACAATGCTCTTAAGATAAACTTTAAAATCAATCTTGTGGGGTTAAGTCCGAGTACAATGGTAGAGCTACACGGCAGTTTGTTTCTAGATGCAGAATGAATGGGTCAGCTCGAATGGGTTGGAACCACGCCCTCACAGAATACCTATAAATCAAAGCATCCGGAGACCTTTATTACTACTGACGAGGCATTCCAGTTATCTCTATCTATATATTCCAGTCCTCAAAGGTGACAACGCATCTGCATTATGAATGCAAGGATGAATGTAGATGACATGGATCGCAGGAATCACTTGCCATCAGGTGAACTGTGTGTGAGTTTGTTACTCTCAATGGAATAAAAACAAAGGCAGTCGCTCATCGTCAACCTTTTCAAGGATGTCATGCAACGAAGGTAAACAGTTGTTAGTATTATGCGAAGTGACTCCGTCTTGCTGAAACCATGTGAACTGATTCTTTCTCATTGCTGTTCATGTCAATACAATAAAGAAGCCACTACTCTTACCAGCTACTTTAACTCCTATAAAATAGGATATGCTTGTTTAAAATAGAACTCAATATAGTTGGACAACCTGTGGTTTAGTGCCGCGCAAACACAGAGCCTTCACTAGTCGTTGCCTTCTCTTGTCAGATGTACGATTTTGCGATTGATCTCATAACGATTTAACGTCAATGACACAAAACACCTGTCAACTAGGGCAAATAAAAAAGATCAAAAGTTTTTAAAGGCCGGCAACGCATTTGCGTCCAATTACAACTTACCGTCGGGTGGGCTGCATTCTCGTTTGCCAAATATTTAATAAAAAAAAACTGGGAATACAACCTCGCCCCGCGGGATTAAAGCCGGGCACTGTCCACTGCGCGTGCCTCCCTACTAATAATAAACACACAACTATAAAATAATATACTTTTTGCTTTGCTTCCTCTATGTTCATCGCTAATGAATTAGTACAAGGTCAGAAGCCAGTGGAAGTAATAAAAAAAACTAACCAAGCACGAACCAGAACCACGAACCAAGGATTTCGTACAAAATCATATTTAAACGTGAGACAGAGAGAGGGAGAGAGACGGTAAGAAAGAGGTAGAAATAATTGATTTTGTTTCATTTTAATGTTAGAATTTGCAAGTTACTACTGATACCAACTCGCTCAGGGTTCGCAACCCCAGTTTGCCAGATACCTTTTGCCTTAACACTAGATCTATATAACTAATACTAGACTTAGATCTAAGTATTTCTGAGAAGGACAAAAAGATTTAAAAGACCTACTTAGAGTGATGATCTGAGTAGTTTTTCGAGAAGCTGATGGATATAGGTTATCAGGATCGGATGAGGATGTGTTTAGCACCATTGCTGTCTTTAGTCCATACTAATGAGGATGTAGAAGCGGTAGTAGCCAATTTAGGGTACGGTCTACGAAAGTAAAGGTCGTAGCTTCGATTATTCCATTCGACTATTATCGAGAACCATTTCGTAGAACAAATATTTCGGAGCTTAGTTGGAGTGGTTAACTGTGATGTTAGTAATATAATATAAAATAACTGATAGATACGGAACCTTAAAAACTGAGGCTTCACACGTGACGTCACCTGGCCTTCGACTCGACATTGTTAACATAGCGTCTGTTTCTGAGATTAATGTATACGAGATGACCAGGAAATGGACACAGCGTCCCTCATGCAACTATAATTAACCTTACGTAATGTTTATTGTAATATACAATGTACAATAGTTTTCAAACTGCCACGTAGAGATATGCTCTTAGTGAACGGATTATAAATATAACGGAAATATACATACCTAAATATATATCCCTTTCAGTGACTCCATATAAATGATAAAAATAAGTTCCATTTAACGTATATAAAACAAGAACATATGGCCAGCCTTATGAGGAAGCTCAAAATAGAGACCTTAAGATTCCTCCTGGAACATAGTAGGTAATAATCCACCTGATGGTATGTGATTCCATCTATCCTCATCTAGGATTCAGGATGCACATTTACCTATATAAATAAATAATTCATTAATAATAATTAATTATTTATTAATATACACATTATTTATTAATATATTCGTTTGTCTCCCAATAATTTATAAATAAATGTAGCCAGTTTCTATTCTTTAAAATATGATATAAGATAATATCATATTTTTGTCTTTATTTATTTTAACATAGATCGGGTTAAAAGACTATTTATTTAGATTAACTTAACATTACCATTGTCATCTCATCTCAATATTTTAGAAAATACAAAAGAATTGGCTGTATGGTTTTGTACCTTAGCCTTTCCCGAAACGTATAAGTCAACAAAAGCAAATTGTAATCTATGAAACGTCTTGACTATATATAATAAGCAATGTATTTTATTTTCTATTTGCAATTAAGACTTTAATGTAAAGAAAAATAGTTTTTATGACAGATTAAAAAAATGAGGGCGTAGTTCGATAATTAATTATAATAAAATTCAGTGGACATTATAGCGACTGCTCGGGGACCGCCTCCAACTGGGTCAAATGATACAAATTACAATTTATAGATAACGCAAAACGAACTTTACGTTTAAATTGCGATCAATTAGAACAAACTATGCCTTATTACGTGTGAACAAGGTGAAAGTTTGAATATTTCAAGTGCGAAACGGCAAATGTAAATTGGTTTGGGCATCGCCTGAGTCACCACAATTTGCGACGGCTGCCACACAGCGCAGTCTATCGCTGTTACATGGTCAGAAGTTCGATTCCAAAGAGCAAAATATTGTGTAATCTATTTATGATTTATCTGTGAATGATGACGTTTTTTCACTTGCTTCAACGAATGCCATGTTAGGACAGTATAAGGATGTATGCTAAGGAAAATCTTACTAACCAATTGCAATTATAAAGTTCGAATAAGTAGGCAGAAAAATTTTACACTTTCGAATACCAGCTTCAATTAGTATCTTAGAGCTGCTGAAAGAAATCGGAGACTATAATTTGGGATTCCATCTAAGGTTTAGGTGGAACATCCCATCTGACAACGCATTGTCATCCCGTACCGTAGGTGTATGTTGAAATCGTGGGCAAAAGGAGTCACTAACCTCATCCAGCCATGAGTTCATTTGTCTTGTACTGTCTTTATAAGATATCCACTTGGTAAAGCCACGTTGAAGCTACATTCTAGATGCATCATGAATGGCTCGGCTCGACCAGGGAAGAACGCTCTCACAGAATACCAGTGGAAAACACCAGCTTAACGTTGGTGTGTTTCGATTGTTTTCTTTTATGGCGGGTGGCCACTTTTAGTCCGAGGACTAACACAAACTGGTTACCAGCACAAAGGTTCCCGCGAGGAAGCCTCAGCTTGGGCCGTCACAAAATTTCTTAAAATATTTTAAAAGTTAAGTAAAACGGTAAGTTGGTTGGAGATAAAATAAAAGAAGTAATAAAATGACTCTTAAGCCTGACATGGTATACCTCGTTACCTGGAACAGGGTCTCACAACAGCTTTAAGGTGCTGTTTAAAGTTGGTATACCCGGCGGACGTGGTCCTTCACCCGACCCATCCATGCTGTAGCTGACCATTCGCATCGTGGTCCTACCATTTAAATACAGTAAATATATACTGTTATTTCGGATTTTAAATAAAGTTTTTAACGACAATGTTACACGCTTACCGTAAGGGCACAGGTTAAGGTTAACAGTTAACTTTTAAGAGTTTAAATGTTATTTATCTTAAATTGCATATAATAAACAGAGTTCTTAGTACATTTTGTAGCCATTACGTTCTTATCTACCACTTACAATCAAAACCGATACAAGGTTGATTGTAATACGTTACGTTAAAGAAAGAAAGAAAGAGAATAATATATAAAGAGGCATTATTGTTGAAAATTTATTTATATAAAAAAAATTTAAGCGCGTCACTTGAGAACGACTGGATCGAGTTGATTACTTTTTTTTTAAATATTTGTATTTGTGTGTCGTGAACCAGGTCCTAGCACAAGCGTTTTCAGCTTAGTTGTAGTGGTTAACCGTTATATTAGTAATGGTAATAGCATTCCTAATATTATTTTCAAAAAAAAAAAAAAAATCTAATTGAATTAAGATATATATATATATTTTGTAGCTTGAAACCCTGTAACGTTTTAATATGGCACAAAGAAGTCAGAATATTATTTTTGGAGTAGTATATTTAAAAAAAATGTCCACCTTGGCAAAAGGACCTTAGCGTATTAAGACCCTAAAATGGTGATTTACTCTGCAGTAAAACCCACGCCTTCCTGCTCATAAATATTGGTATGATACGGGTGAATAATGGACACCCATTTTATCTCCTTGATGCGACCTTGTTGTTCTTGGCAAGGTTTCGAGTATGGTTCCGATGAATTAATTGAACAGGTTGAACACCATTTTTATAAGAAAATTAAGCCAACGTGGCGGGTTGAACAATCATAGTAGATCGATATAGGAACCGATATCCAATTTATCGTCTGAACTTCTTAAAGTCATAAACTTCATAGGGATAAAACTATATATACACAATCTATTTAGATATTTACTTGGTGCTAATGACAAAGGAATATTTTTGGAAATGTCTGCCGACACTGATTCAACATTAGAGTATCAGGCTTAAAGCATTCTTTATCTCAGCGTATATAAGTCTTTCAATAAGCCAGGCTCCTAGCACGGTTGCCACGAAGCAAGATCCTGAACCACCTGCCATCATCGGCTTACCTCAAGCTAGGACAGGTAGTCGTTCCATCTCGTGAAAAGCCTTCCAATATCACTTCTTTTATTTCCGATCGGTTAACGGTTTTATATCCTATCGGCAGCCATGGTTCTATTGTGAATGTGCTCGTTATAGATTCTGTGGCAGCATTCAAGAAAACGCAAAATACCTACTTCTTGAATGTACTTCCCCTAATCAATCCGTCCGATTATCCACTCATCAGCTTGTAATTATACCCACTTCGGCTTTTTTGACTTTCATTAACCTTAAAACTGGGTGGTGTTGGTGGTATCATATGTAATATATTAAGTTATGTTTGGGCTCTCACAGAATACAAGCATAACGCGACTATTTCGTTTGGTAAGGGTAAAGAACAGGAGACCCAGTTAATCGTTGCGAGGAATCACTCAGTAGTACATTCAGGAAGTACTTGACTCTCTCAGTTATATTTTAAGTACTAGGTTTTAACCTAGACGATACAGGTTAACCATCATATGGAGATCGCATTTATGTCGTTAATGCGAGTTTGACTACTATATTGGAAGATATAGTCATCTTCTCAATAGTTAGGTTTCCGGATTCAAGGTTCAAATTCCAGGTTCTCTTCATATCATCAGACTTTCAAGAGTTATTCAACTTGCCATTTAATAATCGTCAATTCTACTTCCATACCCACAATGCGGGAGTTGCATGACAACGGTTATTTTGTACATTTACTGAGGGAAGCCACGTGGGAATGGTGGAGATGTAAATATTTTATCTATTTATTTAATTAGTGTTACACTGTATCAGTGATTCTCAACCTTTTTTTTTGTCGCAGCACACTTTTAAAGATTTCGAAATTTGACGGTACACGAAAAAAATTTAAAGTTTACAATGCTTACTTACCTATAACACTGTGTAAAATAGTTTTTATAATTATTTTGAATGTAAAATAGAATATAATAATATGTACAACAAAAACAACAGTACGTTTATTAAGTTATTAATTACAAGTTGATAATATGAATATTTACGATTTCACTCAAGATTTATAATATACATTTATTTTATAAATTTGGCCATACACAAAAGTGCCGCGGCACAGTGGTTGAGAATCACTGCATTATTTTCATACACGAGAACCCAATTACCCATAGCAATAGGTCTGATATGCAGATTCTTTTTTTTCGGGCTGATGGCCGCTGTTAGCCCGAGGGCTTTTACATTTTCACCGTGTTGAGAGGTCAGTTAACAGTCGAGACCTCTATTAATGGATAACCAGCACAAGGGCTCTCAAAAGGGATCCTCGGCTTGGACCGTTACCCTGTTTCGCAAAGCGTTTGACTCGAGGGTGCCCGAGAGAGGTAAGGGATGCAGACTAACTCTCTAACTCTAAGACAGTTGTAGTCAGTAATGGGGCGCGTGGGTTCAGGATCGACCAGCTATACCTAATATACGTATTTAATAAACTGGTACTCAACTTCAGTACGGTCGTAGGATTTAAAGGGTAACAGCAATTTTAATTTATTTTTCCTTTGTCTTTTGACAACTGCCATTCAAAACTTAAAACGTAAACTTTGAAATTTAAATCAAAATTCAAATAAAAAAAACTTGTGTTATTTTTTTTTACTATCATACGAAACATAATTAGGATAGCATTACATTTTGAAAAGAAAACAAAATTGTACAGAAAAAAAGGGCCGGGTAGAGTCAGCCATTGCAAAATGGCGGAGTGTCCGGTCCCGCGCGCCTTGACCCAGTGGCGGCTGAAAGGACAATGTCACTGGTCCATTTAAATGGACGACTGTGTTGCCGTGCGGCCACTCGCCCAGCCTATATTGTGAATAAATGGAATAGTTCTATTTTGCATTGAACGCATAATATGACATATGTTATATCTTTATCCGATAGGAGGCAATTAATTAATGCACTCTTACTAACAACGTTTATGTTTTAAAGAGAATACAAAATGAACATATAAAAAGAGTACCGGATAATCGATCCATAACCAAAAACATGTTGTCTCTGGGCGGCCCATGTTGCCCTCTACATGAAAATAATAATTATATATAACACTGTCCCCTAATTTAAAAAAAAGAACATAATTAGATTTTTTTATTTATCATTGAGAGTAACAAAAGAGCACACAGTTCACCTGATGGCAAGAGATTCCTGCTGTCCATGACAACTGCATTCATCCTTGACAATGCGTTGTCACCCTTGAGGACTGAGATGGAGTGCCTCGTCACCAGTAATAAAGGTCTCCGGGTCCCTACACTCACCGGACGAAACACAGCAACATTATGATGCTATTTTACGCTAATATTCTTTGAGGGCGTGGTCCTGCCCTGGTCGAGCTGACCTATTCATTCTGCGGCTGGAAACAAACTGCAGTGTAGCTCTACCACTATGCTCTTTGCATGATGAAACATTAAAAATCTTATTCTAAACTTTGGTTACATTCAATAAGTTGATTGTCAAATCATACCTTTCCTATCGTTATGGTATAATCACGCTGTAATATGCTAGTTACAACATGCAAGATCGACGAAGATGCACGCTCACATAACCCCAGCGTGATATAACATGGTTTTGCTGTTGTGCTTCATTTGGTGGTTTTTGGGATACGCAGGCCGAGTTACGGATTTCGAGTCATTCTACCTCAGTTCCCAGTGCGTTTAATCTTTGATACAGATGGATGTAGGTAGGTAGGACATTATACGCTGCAATTACCATTTACCATCAGGTGAACAGTCAACAAGTAATTTTTTTTTTAAAAAGAAAAGGAAAAACGGAGATCCAAAGATCAAATCAGCTGTCAATGTTTCTGAACCGATACGACTTAGGGGCCTTCAAGAAAAGAGCCTTGGCGGAATAAACCTGCAAGTTTAATTTTCGCAGACCCTTAATGGTTATCGACGCTTTGTTATCGTGTAATATACATATATATTGAAATACTATGTACATGTACATACATATACATAGTATTTCAATATATTCACATTATAATATCTATAGAAATGTGACAAAGGTGAGTAAAGATACAAATGTACATTTATATAGATAGAAATATCTTTCAATAATTATCAATTCTAGAAAATTACCCATCGTACCCGCTCAAAAATCGTGAAAAGATAGTATACATGACGTTTTCAAAAACTTAGTAACTGATTTACTTTATTGTGTTCAAGTTATGCCTCAAATATAAAACTTTTTCACTTACCTAAATATATTACTAACCTAACCTCAAAGGGCATTGTGTGTTATCACGTATGTTCTTTCGCTACCGCTTCGAGGGAACGCGTTCCGAGGTTCACCCCATTTATGCCGGAGTACCACAAGACTCCGTCCTAGGTCCTACTTTATACACACTCTACACCAACGACATACCGTGCACTCGCGGTGTAGAGTTAGCCCTTTTCGCCGATGACACCGGCCTCTACGTGTCTGGATTTAAACCAGACGCTATTTGTAAACGCCTCCAATCTGCAACCAACACCTTAGGGAAATGGTTTCGGAAATGGAAGGTCGAGGTTAACCCCACCAAAAGTGCAGCCATGTTCTTCTCTCGGCGCAACAAAACGCCGCATCTCCAAACTATAGAGTTATTTGATCGTCCAATCCCCTGGGAAAAGACAGTCAAATACTTAGGCGTCACATTAGATGAAAGACTCATCTTTGGTCCGCATATCAACCGCGTACGGAATCGAGCAGCGTTCGTCCTAGTTCGTTTGCACCCGTTACTCAATAAAAATAGCAAAATGTCCCTGCGTAATAAAATTACACTATACAAAGCGTGCATCCGACCCATAATGACATACGCAAGCCCCGTCTTTGCGCATGCCTCCCCGCGTCACATTCACCGACTTCAGGTAATACAAAATCGTTTCATGCGCAAGGCCACCGGTGCACCGTAGTTCTTGTGTAACGAAAATCTACACATAGATCTTGAGCTGCCGACCATAGCTCAGTACCTGAAGCAGATATCTCGCCGATATTTCGACTCTGCCGTCACACATCGAAACCCTTTGATTGTAAGTGCCGCCACTTACAATCCCATTGCGAATCACAGATTTACCCGCGTCCGTAGGAGACCGAGGCACGCCCTCGACGACCCTGACGACGCAACCACCCTCATATCGCCCCCGCTGACGGCGTCGCAAACAAAGTTATTCGCGATACCGCCATGTCACTGGCCGGTTCTCACCAGTCCATACAGATAGAAGCGTCGCTGGAGTTTCTTGCGCCACTTCTTCTCCAGCGCCCATGCATTCCGAAGTGGTGGTACAGATAGCTAATAATCATAGCGAATTTAAAGAATCCTCTGTCAGAAACAACTGACCGAGCCGAGGTTCGGCCCTCTCGGGCACCCTTGAGTCAGACGCTCTCGCGAAACAGGGTAACGGTCCAAGCCGAGGCTCCCTCTCGGGAGCCCTTGCACTGGTTACCCATATATAGAGGTCTCGACTGAGAGCCATAAGCTCGGTCACCTCTCAACCCGGTGAAACTGTAAAAGCCCTGGGGCTAACAGCGGCCATCAGCACGAAGAAAAAAAAATCACGTATGTTATTCTATGCAACCATTTCAGTAAAGAAATAGATTTTGCAGTAACCTCAAACGATATTATACAAAAGATGAGAAAAGCAAAGAATAATTTAGCAGCTTTTCGTTTGTATTTTATAGATATTGTTTTTTGTTAATGTTGCTATATCGTAGTACGGTACTTTTTTTGTGTTTTCCTGTAAGTAATGAGACAATTAGTTAAGTACTTTGTTAATTTATATTCTTGGAAAACCAAATAAATAAATACTAATTCTCTTTATAGTCGTTTTGTATCTCTCACCTCAGGGATTAGTGAAATGTTCATAACAATTGCTTAAGTGGATTATTAACCTTCTAATAAGTAAGCTTTTTTTCGTTACATGGGACCAAAAAATAATAAACTTAAAAATTTAACGACCGTTTAATTTAAGGGAGACAGGACGTGAAGGCAATGTCTTTTAAATCGTGCTACTATCCACTTTTCAGCTACAGCGTAGCTCGACGTACAAAATTCTATTTCCAAATACGGAATATAAGTAGTGTTCGCTGTGATGGAGACAAATTAACGTATATAATAAACGGGTTTAAATTATCTTATCTCGCTAGGTCTTGTAGATTCTTTTGCAAACCAAATATCGTCAGGTAATAGCATTTCGTACTCTAAGCTTATCGCGATAAGGTCCAATACGCTGGCATTGGTGTCAGTGGAACCGGCTCAGTTCGGAAGTGGCCCCATTCCCCGCGGGCTAGGTTGCACAATCTCTTGTTCTCGTGTTCCAGCCTTGGTTACGCCGTCGGCGACTAACTAACTTTCTTGCCGCTTCGATATTAACCCTTTGCACTCGGATATCGCCGCTCGGACGAATTTATAAGATGATGAATATGCAATAACATCGAATGAATGCAATTCAAAAATTTTAATTACGAGTATTACTGTTGGTCCAGAGACCTCTACAGCTTACGCGAGACTCGCGAGCGGAAGGCCCGCTGAGAAGTGAGACAACGACGATGCTACTAAGCTGGCGCGGAGACTGATGCTGCACCACCGCTGCACTACGATCCCTGTGGACGAAGAACGTCGACGGCAACAGAACTAATCGAAGATCTAGATATATCTGCAACTGAAAACTGTTGCCCTTTGGAATAAGATGGAAACCAGTGATACTGTTCCACGCTGGTATTTTATGAGGGCGTGGCCCTTCCCCAGTCATACCAACTCATTTTTTTAAGGTTTCGTTTATTTTAGTAACATCCATATTTTAACCAATTTACTTGCTTCCTTTAAAGAATTTCCAATTTCAAGCAATCACACATTGTAATTACACAATAATACAACAATATAACTAATCTTGAACGAGAAAAACATGACTAATCAAGTTCCCTCCACACAAAACTCGTTGTGTCGCCAGTACCGTCCCAAACTAGTGATGGGATCTAATAATGGTAATGATGACAATTTAGTGCTTTTACTTATTTTAACGCAATTACAAAAGGTTAACCTGACAATTACCTTTCACAGGTTTGCTGTTAACATACTTTTTGTTTAAAAGAATCATTTTGTTTTCTTAAAAACACCCAACAAAACCCACATTTCTATAAATAAACATAAACATATATTTTACTTTAAACGATTTTTATCAGTGTAAACGCCTTTGCAATATTCAATATTGCCATTTTTACACAAATGTCATTTAATAATTTGCTCAATGGCGGTCTTTAATGGTTTACCGGTTTTAAAAGAGAAAATTATCGTTAAAAATATATACGAACATTTATTGAACACAAAAAAAAATCGACACTAAAATAATTTCGACGATTCGTAAAGGTTAATCTAAAATCGGACCGGTCTATAGATTATTGATGCTTCCTTTTTTATCGTAACTATCGACGAATAAATACCGGAAAATCGGTGCTGATAACATCGAACGGATTCCGAGGAAATGAACACTAAGTGTTATTGAACAAGTTATTTATTTAATTTCTTCGTAAAGAGGGAGGAAAAATTAAAGTAAAATAAGGGGGAATGCCGGCCAACGATGAACAAATAATAAATGAACAAAAAAATAGCACTTGTCAGCATGATGCAAGAAATGTTTAACTATACGAATTTAACATTTACTAGTGATGTTACATTATTAGGTCAATAAGTATAACAAGCGACCACACAGTTCATCCGATGTTACGTGATAAGTGCGGCCCATAGAAACCTACATCCATCTTCAATAAACATTAATTACACATTTTTATGCTGATATTCAGCGAGGGCGTGGTCCTTCCACGGTCGAGGCGACCTATTCGTGCTAGAACAAACTGTAGCGTGTCTCTTTCTACGTATACAAGAAAAATTAAAGCACGCCGACCAGTGATCAGAGTACCTTACGTCTGATTCGTTGGTCTTCTTGTAGGTTCTTTGATTGGTGGTTCGTTTCCGACTGCAGAACAGTATCTGCGCAACAGTAATTGTTAATTATCGGGTTCTCTTTCGGCCACGGCGATATCTTCTGCTTATTGTCAGATGACATCGAGCACGCAGAATATTTTATAGTGCCGTAATGAATTGCGCAAACGCAGAGGCACTGACAAATCGTCCCCTTCTCTATTCCGATGTAATGCGTAAAACAGGTAGAGGTAGGTTCGGATACAATGTCAGGGATACGGGGTACATATGACACACCGCCCCCAGACGCAGGAACCAACAATTTGTGCTGCACAAATATTGTGCCTCGACTGGTAGTCGGAGTTCAAGGTATGTTACATATATATCCCGAATCCTGACATTACATTCACCACACGCCTGATGTTCACAAACGTACATTGCACTGATCTGAGTAATGGGAACCTGAGTGCTACTGTGTTTATCTGCACAAACAATTGCACAACCGCATAGCACAGGAAATTGTAGCATTTAAAATTGCAAATAACAATTTAATTGGTGCCAGCGCCGGGAATAGAATCTCGTTCTAGCGCACCGTGAATTAAAAGCGAGCGCTTACACGCTGAGCTACGAGAGCGACCCTGAACCATCTGCAACCATCGACTTCCCCCGCGTGTCAGGGCGATTCTCACCGCCCACAGCTTCCGATTGACCAGACAACAGGTGGCGTCCGTCAGAGGCTAGGTCTGCATACCAAAACCTCGGACGGTCAGTAGTCATCACCATCCATTCTCCACTCTGGAGAATCTTCCGATAGCTAGGGAACTGGCAACTTGGGTGGCACTATCAGATAGGAACGTGATCAGAGCAGACCGACACGCTCAGTTTATGAGCGCTTAGTGTAAGTAAGAGAACCAAACAAAAAAATCAAAAAAAAAGTACTTAACCAGCTCACGGACCCCTCAGTTCCGTGAGCGGGTTAAGTACTGTCCGATGAAGCTGTAAGAGCCGCATAACAACATCAACATCAACAGAATCTAGACATCGACTTCCAACAAACTTGCATAGACCGTCGCACCATCTAATTATATTTTGGGTAAATGGTGCAAATCAGGTATCCAAATGAGTTTGATCCTTCACGATTAAAGGAATAGGTACACTCGTACACTTTAGCCTCGGAATGTAAATAGTAAACGTGATAAGGAAAACCGCACCGGTGTCCAAGCAGCGTCATTTGAATAATTAGAATAGCAACAAACAAATACTGCGCTTACAGATAAAGCTCATAAGATTGCAATTGTCGAGTATGTACTAATTGTTAATTATAAATCTCTTGTAAGCGAGTAGGTCAGGTGTCTGTCCTTTATACATAAGTAGATAAGTGTAGATAATTAAATAGACCGTCGTCTTCAATCACCGTCATTATCATCACAGCCTTTCCACAGTCCACTGCTGAACATAGACCTGCCCCATAGACCAAGACCCTGAGGCATCTGTATCCATTGACTTCCTGCAATGTCCTAAACGTCCTTTTGTCGCCTATGATGGAGTATGTTAAATATTATATTACAATTATATTATTTATTTATTTAACTTTTATGTACACAAAGTTTATATAAGGGAAGTAATATAGGAAAGGTATGCACAAAGGCGCAGCTTATTTTACAAATGTTATATTAATTTAAAAAAATAGCCTAAAACTTAATTCACGGGGATGTTGAACTTTCGCGTTTGATCTAAACCACTTTTTGTAAGTATATAGTACAAAAAAATAGAATATAAACATAAATTATAAAATGGCAAATAGACAGAAAGAGTGAAAATGCCTTTTGAAAAGGTGTTTCTCTCTTTCTCTCTCTCTAAACAGGTAACTATTTTCCGTCGTCGGCGAAAGCGTACAAGGAGTTTACATCCATCCTGAACAAAGAGGCAGAATGCACACGCGTTGGTGGATTTACCGTTATCATTTTGCGCAAATAACACCGGCGCCTTCATCGGTTTTATTTACGCTAAAAATAATCGAATATTTTTACCAATACCCGTCTTAAATAGGTCAGCACAATGCTGCTGTGTTTCGGATGGATCCGCAGACCTTGATTTGTCGTCAGGTTGTTTTTTTTGTGTATGTATATCTCTACAGTTTCGCCGGATCAGGCTCTCGAGCAAGGGCCGGCGAGTACGGACCACGAAGACGCTGCTGACTCGATGACCGCAACTCCGCTCCATTCAGTTCCCTGTGAACGAGGAACGACAACGACGACAGAGGGGAGCGAGGGCCGAGGACCCCTCTTAAGGAGGTACGAGACCTCGCCTCGAATCGTTATCGGAATGGAGACGTCGGTTGTGCCAACTTATTTAAGGTATTGAAAGATGAATGTGATGAGAGGAACGAAATCACTTACCATCAGGTGAAGTGTGTGCTCGTTGGTCACCCTGAATACAAGATAAAAAAAACTACAAAACATATTTAGAGCGAGGACAATTGTTATTTATAATTTTATTAATAACCTAAATATCATTCGCACGTTGTTTGTCGCATATTGCGTTTCTAGGAAGTGATCACGACGGCAGACCGCTCGGCGCATTTCTTGGGAACGCCTTTACGTCCTCGAGATATAGTACGGTGACGCCCTTTTAGTGTAACATGTCGATAATAAATAACGATTATTTATCGACATACATATTACTTATGATTTACCGTGTGGTGACTGACGATCGGTCCTTGATGATGACATTTTTATTGAAGCTAAAGGCACGTTCATTGTCCCTACGTAATATTTATTTATTTATCTTCAATTTTAAAAACCTATTGAAAAATAATACGATATGCGGACTATGTGCCTTTTGGCATTCACTACCACTTAAGCCTTGAGATGAAAAAAAATTGTAAGTGCCAACAACAAAATAATTCGAAATCGATAACATAAAAAAAAGTAAAAAAAAAATATATTACGCAATAAATATCATAAATTACATAATAAATACATTATATATAATAACAATAATAATTTCTTTATTTCTCTCCACTATACATGTTAATTAAATTAAGTTAAAACAATAATATTTACATATGTTGACACGTATATTGCGGGAGACTGATGCGCCAAACTTAGCTCTGGGATTGTATTGTCGGCTCATCAGGCCTCCACCCTATCATATGCTAGACAATTATAATTCATAATATAAAACAAATATTCTTCAGTTAAACAATAGAGATGTCTTTTGGAGAAAAGTTAAAAAAAAACATTTAAATTATTTGAAAACATGTATTAGTATACAAAATTACTTTGAACATGTTAAATCTATTAACATCGCCGTTTGTTTGTTCTTTTAATTTTTGCCATATGACATAGTCTATAGTGATTCTGATAATAGACATTAATGACAACCACGTTAATAATGATAGGGTATTGATAACAAGTAACCAGCCTCAAGTAAAAATACACCCTGTGTTGTGTGACTTATTTTTATACATACCAATGTTTTATTTTTATTCTCTAATATAACTCAAGCAGCAATTCTCCCATAATTAGTACCTGTCTTGTATGCTTTTCATTCTTCGAAGCCTCACTGCGGCATTATTACTATTTTCAAGAGTAAAATAATGTCGTAAATGAGTTATGTTCTACTGTATGTACTCTTAATGTACTCTTTTCTTACTTGTGTTATTCTATCTTCTTGTGTTTCATCGTCGACATAAATATTATATTTATAAAATATGAAATATGCAAAATACCGTGTAGTTCGTCAATCAACTAATAAATCTGAAAGCCAGTAAAGTAACGGTCTATATACATAAATCCCACAGCTGGGCATAGATGCGTTGCTAAAATGAAGACGACAAAAAATAATGTCAAATGTCCTGACAATTTTACTCAAAAATTACAATGTATTATCAGAGGTTTTTATTTATAAAATAAAAACTTCTCATAATACTCATAATACATTGTTAAATGTTTTAAAACTACCTAAATAGCCGTTATCGGATAGCATGATTTTCCCGATGAAGACCAAACAATGAACCGAAACCAACAATACGTAACCGATGAAATACGACTTTACCCTAATAAATCACAGCTGGTGGCATAAACCACAACGTAAGCAGATATTGTTCCGTGGCTATAAGGACTTGATTGTAGCCATGTATAAAAGGTTGAAGTACAACTTTAGCTTAAATTTAAACGGCGTCGATTTGGATCATGATCATTAATCAGCAAAGGTGTATTTTTTCGGTATTTCATTATATACGACTTTAGTTTTTAACAAATGCAGCACAAGAATATTACATTCAATCCTAAAAATATGATGACGACGATAGTGTCCTACTGATCGACCTCGATTTCAATAACGATGCCACATCAGTAGCGACATCAACCACGCAGAATATTTTATAGTGCCGTGAACATTTGCGCAAACGCACAGGCACTCGTCGTCGCCCCGTCGCTCAGAAGAAATTTCAAATGCAGTGTCAGGGACACGAGACATTATATAATTCTTAGTCAGAAGCAACTGACCGAGCCAAGCTTTTCGAGCACCCTCGAGTCAGACGGTCTCGCGAAACGGGGTGACGGTCTAGACCAAGGAAGTCCTTGCGCTGGTTATCCACTAATAGAGGTCTCGACTGAGCGCCAGTCACCTCTCAACTCGGTGAAACTGTAATAGCCTGCGGGCTAACAGCGGAACATTGAAAACACCCTGACGCGAAAACCAATAATTTGTGATGCACAAATATTATTCCTCGGCTCCAACCTAGTACCCGTAACACAGCAGCCAGGTACACTAAGCATCACACCAAGCAGCCGTCGAGGAATACCTACGTGTGCCTCAGGACAAAACGGAATGCCTGTAATTGAGTTTTCGTTTTACGTATTATCTCTCTATAATATCTATTTCGCCCTCTGTCACCTTTATGACCATTTATTTCCTAAGATGAGATAAGAAGTTGGTGCATGTAGGGAAATGATTAAGCCGATATTAACTTTGTTTAATTAAATCACGTGACACAAAAATACTCACGTAGACGACATTGTAAGGCAGAGACAAAGGATATTATAGGGGGCTGAGCATAGACTCTACTACGTCGTTCAATTGTAAAGGCCGCCATACACTATACAATTTGAAAGTCTACAGTCCATGCCTATCTTTTATTAGGATATGTCGATCGAAATAAATGACGTTTATAATATTTTAATTTTTTTTGTATATCCAACTATATCGTTATCATGTCAATCAACCTGATTTCAGATGGACCAGATAAATTGATAATAGAGTATAACAAAAGATGCGCTTCAAAAAATTTTAATTGAATGGGGAAAACATTATTTAATACAATACCACAAATTATAAGACTCAGTCTTCAAAAACACATTCTACTCGGTCAAATAATTCGTATATATATATATATATATATACTAATTACTAGCAATTGTTGTAACTACGTTTTTTGTTTGTGAGCTCCCTTAATATTTTAATTTATTATTAAAATATTAAGCGTAAAACATTTTGGCATGCTATTATTATTAACTGTGCCTCGATAGCTATAGAAATATAATAATCTAAGCTACTTGGCAGAGTCAAAGCCAACTAAATGAGAGTATGTGGTTATAATATTCTTTCAGATATAATATAATGCTGCAATGTATAATTTTCTAACATTCCTGCGACCGTTTATGATAGGTTTTCTTTTTAGGTTATGTAAAGTAATTTATTTAACTTTACACTTTCTTAAAGGTGTTTTGATATAGCATCTGCAATATTAGGACCGATTATTTGTTATTTTATTTAACGTAATAGTCTGAATTCGTTTTCTATTGAAAAAAAAATGGAAACATTGGCCATAAAATTAACAAATTCGGGACTGAATGTCCTTTAGCATACTCGTCTCGTAACTCGCGATTCGACCGATGGATATTTTTTACAAATTTACAAAACGATCACAAATAAATTCATTGAATTTTAGGTAGGACTACGTCTGTCGGGTCAGTTACTTATTATATAGTAACAAAAACCTAACATGTTTGTTCGCGTGTTGGTCTCTGGTCGCGGAGGAGAAAGCGCGCGGATCAAGTTTCCTTCCCCAGTCCGCCCACGTGGTTCCACAGTCCACAGCCAACATCACCCGATAAGGATTCTTGCCTTCGTTTCGACTCCTTTATTTGCAATTTAATACAGTAAATTCGACAATTTTGAATATAAAGCAAAACCTACCTTATGCTGCCGTGCTAAGTCACAAAACATTTTTCTTTCTCGCATGCAAAACATTAAACATAATATTGCATGTGAGAAAGTCGTTGTGTAATATTTCTTATATATTTTTCTCATAGTTTTGCATATATATTTATAAAAAATAAAAAATTCTTGAATAATAGTAAACCCTATATAGATCTTGGATCTGCAGACATTTCATAAGGAAACGTATGGATATTTGAATTTTAAAATAGGTTGACTTGGTCAAATTAAAATTTGAAAACATTATACTTCGTATGGCTGATGTGTAAATTGCTATATATATATATATATATATATATATATATATATATAAATATATATATATATATATATATATATATATATATATATATATATATATATATATATATATGTGATGATAGCAATAAAGTGTGACAATAAAGGTTTTTGGTTAGATAGAGAAAAGAACTATTGATTGTTCTCCTTTTCTGACGTTTTTCATTTCTGTCACTGAGTTTCTTGTGTATTTTTTTTAATTTTTAAACAGTCAAAAAAGGCAATCACATTAAAACATATTTGCGTGTGCAATTAATAAAAACTTTTTGGTAATGTATAATTAATTTAATTTTACTGTTATTATTGCCATCTTTTATGGTGTCTTAATTGTTTTAATATTGATAGTTGAGACACAAAAACGTTCACCGCTTCCAAAAAGGGGCACGGACTGGTTGTGGGCCCGTTCGTTCTACGTAACTGCCGGAACGAATCGATTTATGTATCCAAGACTTTAATCGATTATTCAAAAGTTAACGACATAATGGTGTGTAATTACGCTGTACTTTAAATTTTATTTTTTTAAACGTTAAGACGCTGTGACCTTAAGTTTTATACAATGATGAGCCGTTGCAGATACAAGCGAGAAGTAAAACAAGAATAGTGTAAGTATCCGAAGACACAATTACAGGTAAGGTATTCCATCTTAGTATTTAGGTATGATAAGGGTGTGCATTTTTTAATCTTTTTTTTTTATTTCTTTGAATCTTTATTGTAGATGTCACGACCCGCAGTCATCACTTGCCTTTAGGTGAACTGTGTGCTCATTTGTAACCCCCAAATATAATAAAAAAATAAGACACCAAATATTAAGAAAAAAAAAATTGTAAGGTATTTGTAAGCTTAGGATTTATTGCAGCGTAATTTTTTAAGATTTTATTTCATCCTGTCGTGGACACTAAGATTATCCGTTAATAAATAAACAGTAGATGTTGACGTGGTGGTCTTGTATTTTTTTTGTGTGTAAGTATTGCTGTTGTTCCAGAGACCTTTACAGCTTTATCTAATTAGACTCGTGAGCGGGAGGCCCGCTGAGTAGGGAGCGACGTGGTGGACTTAGATGTAATTTTGTAACTATTATTGCATTATGATTTTCCTCTAGGTCACAATGTTGAAGCAATGAGGGAATAAAAGCGATTTTAGTTTAGATAATCCTTAGTCAAAAGCAACTGACCGAGCCGAGGTTCGGCCCTCTTGAGACAGGCGCCCTCGCGAATCAGTGTGGTCATTATTGTTTGTTGCGTCTCCCTCTATCGTTCGCAAACAACATGTAAACATTATATATATGTTGTTGATATGCTCTTATTGAGCCTAAGGATGTGGCCAATCCTGTCTGCTACTCCTCTGACCACCAGACGTTGGTACAGCAGGCACTTATCAAAAATGACCGACGTCATAGGGCTCCTGTGAAAAAGACACCAGAATCTTAGCTTGTTAATAACAAGCTATGCAACCAGAAGTTTCCGGCCACGAGTCCCTCGCGCTCTCCTAGTCAAATATTTTCCCACTGTAGCCAGCTGTGTTGCATGATGTAATTAGGTTATAGGATAATATTGTAAGAAACCTAATTACGCGAATTTTCCCCCCCGCAATGCGATGCATTATGAGGAAAATAATCAAAACCTAAACAGTCTTTTGCCAGCTCGAAACATAAAAACCATTAGTTGTCAGGTTTTTCCGCGAGACGAGTCTACAACACAGAATAGAGATAGACGTACGTATAGATATACGTGATAATGATGCTTCTTTATTGTATTTTGGGTGACAAACTCACACCCTTTTCACCTGATGGCAAGTGATTCCTGTGGCCCATGAAATCTACATTCGTCCTTGACAAGGAATCATAATGCAGATGCGTTGTTACCCTTAAGGACTGAGATTGAATGCCTCGTCACCAGTAATAAAGGTCTCCGGATCCCTACACTCATCTGACGAAACACAGCGGCATTATGTTGCTATTTCACGCTGGTGTTCTGTGAGGGGGTGTCCTACCCCGGTCGAGCTGACCTATTCATTCTGCAGCTTGAAACAAACTGCAGCGTAGTTCTACCACTAATAGGAATAGTCTGAAAGTTATAAGATGGGCGCGGTGCTTCCCCAGTCGAACCAACCCATTCATGCTGCTTCTAGAAAGCTGCAGACAGGCTCTACCATCATTAAAAACTAAGAAGAGTGTCCAACATAATTGGGGCCTTTTCAAAAAAATCTTTACAAAACAATGGACAATACGGGTTCACACTCGCTGTGTTTCGTCAAGTGAATGAAATGAAGAAATAAGAATCCCAAGAAATAATTATTGATAAACGAGGTATCCGATCTTAGTTCAGGTATGCACATTCATTTATTTTCTCTACTGCATTAACCTTAACAAAGTTAAAGGTTCACATGATGCGGACTTAATGCCCAAGGCAAACATAGGCACATATATAGATATTAAATACATAATACGTGAATAAATACAATATAAATACATACAATTGCGATACCAATAAATTCCATGTTCAACATGATTCTTTAACTAAGTATTAATGCTGGTTATACATATATGGACCGCAAATATATCTTACAATACGGCGAACTGCGTGCTTTATGGCCATGGATTATGGTGTGTTTCTGGTCAATTTCAACTTTCTTTTCTGTCTTTCAATTATTACCAGAAACGTCAACTGCACACGATATATCATAGTGCTGTAATACAGTGCACTTTTCTTTTTCTTTAAGTCTGAGTATTTTCGTTGGTCCAGATACCTCTACAGCTTCATCTAATTAGACTCGCGAGCGAGACAACGACGGTGCTGCGAAGCTGGCGCGGAGACTGCTGCACTCCGACCCCTGTGGACGAAGAACGTCGACTATAACAGAGGGGGGCGATAATACGATCCGACGGCCCCACATAAGGAGGTCCAACCTCGACTCGGATCACTATCTAAAGGGAATACAGTGCACAAATAGAGAAGTTCTCTAGGGTACTCGTCGCATTCGATGATCCGGTGCAATGGGCCGCGAGGTTTCCACATCTTATAACTTTCAGACTATTCTTATTAGTGGTAGAACTACGCTGCAATTTGTTTCAAGCTGCAGAATGAATAGGTCAGCTCGACCGGGGTAGGACACTCCCTCACAGAACACCAGCGTGAAATAGCAACATAATGCCGCTGTGTTTCGTCTGATGAGTGTAGGGATCCGGAAACCTTTATTACTGGTGACGAGGCATTCCATCTCAGTCCTTAAGGGTGACAACGCATCTGCATTATGATTCCTTGTCAAAGAGGAACGTAGATGTCGTGGGCCGCAGGAATCACTTGCCATCAGGTGAACTCTGTGCTCGTTTGTTACTCCAATGTAAATAATTTTCTCCAGTTAAAATAGTAAACATTGAAATTTATATTCTTAGTATCGTAATGTATATTACGATACTATAAATATAAATGTATATGGACCCCAAGATCATACATCCTGCTCGGTGACCGCAACTTCATAAAACAATAGCATATTTTTTATCAATCATTGACAGCATATCTGATCCAGATAATGTGTGGCTTCCAATATCTATAATCTCTTAAGGATGTTCAGGTCAATGTCCTGAGCTTGATGAAAATACGCCTACGTCCACTAAATCCGTCCATACAGACCGTGTGTAGGTTTTTAGGTTATCGCCCCCTGCCTTAAAAACTTCTTCGTTCTAAACAAAGAGGCTCTACCAAACTTCTTTTGTTTTGTTCATGTTTTCACGCTCTTTATATTTATATCATGTGAAACGTGTCAATATTGTTTCGATTATACTGTTTCGTGATATTTTATTTTAATTTATATAACTCCTTATTTACCACTAAGCTATATATTTTGATTTGAAAATATATCGTTATAACAATGTGACCGTAATATCAACATTTTCCTTACAATTTACAATGCATTCAAGCGGACCAATTAGTTTTTTTTTTGTTTAATTCAAACGTCTCGTATAAGGCAACGGACGGAGATTAATCAGCCATTCTCATAGATATTACATGAAGTGGAAAGGTTACTTGAGGACATAATATGGATATATTATATAACATACGTTAAGGGGTAGTTGTAATTAATATATTATACTGGTAAATATTAGGTTTCATCAAGTGTTCTTTTGTTTTATATATTTCTATTATTATAACGGTCGTTATACCTCGCGTCAGTTTCAAGATGCAACATGAATGGGTTACTTTGACCAGGGAATGACCACGCCCTCGTATGGTGAGAGTAGAGTTCTGGGATCCAATTACGGAAAACGAGGCGTTCTATCATTGTCATCAAGTAACGACTCATGTGCATCTAGATTATTTGTTGAGTATGCAAGTAGATATCATGGGTCGTATAAAAACAAGTGGCGACCGTCAGAGGACCATTCTTCACTCTGGAGAATCTTCAGATAGCTAGTTAGCAACTTCAGTGGCAATTAGGGAGAGAGAGCGCAAACAGACACACAGGAGCACTTCTTGGTAAAACAACAAAAACCAAAAGAAAAAAGATTACTAGCTCACGGATCTCTAATCCGTGAGCCCTGAATCCGATGAAGCTGTAATAGGCTAACTGCATTAACATCAACATAATCTAGATGGGCCGTATTTATCAATTAGCATCAGGAACTGCGTGAGTACGTCGCAGTGTAAGACCTACCACTAGATCTTAGTTCTGGAAATATGGTAGAAATGTAGCAAGGTCCGGAACCAGCTAAATTTTAAAAGCGGTCTATGGGAATAAAGTCTGGGAACCTCTGCGCTAGATGAAGCCTGGATGGATGGTCGACGGATGCAGGTGGGTCTTGATCGTATTTATGATTTATATTCACCAGTGCAGTATGGATAGGCTGTGATGATACGCTTCTCGCGGAATTTTCTGCCACACACATCTGCCTTGTGGAACGGTCTGTCCTCGGCGGTTTTTCCAAACCAATACGACTTAGGGTCCTTCAAGAAGCGAGCCTATTCTATCTCTACTCCTATTCTATATAGTATTACCGATTTCCCTTAAAAAATATTTAATTCACAAACGAGCACACAGTCGAGCCGAAAAGCGTCTGAGGCTTTTGAAGCGTCAATAGCTTAATGGTTTAGGGTACGGTCTGCGAAACTTAAGGTCGTAGGTTCGAATCCACTGTTAGACTATGGTCGTGAACCAGCTCCTAGCACAAGCGTTTTCAGCTTAGTTGGAGTGGTTGACCGGAATATTAGTAATGGTAATAGCATTGCTAATGTTCTTTATTAAAAAACATTAATGGTGTATCTAGAAAATCACTGCAGCGTGGCTCTGCCATTTATAAAAACGCTGTTACTACATACCTAAGTGCGTCAAGCAGTGACTACACTCGTTTAGTGCGATACTAACGCGATAGTTAAAACTTTAAACCTCAATGTGGCCCCAGCCTTACTAGTTTTATCGTTGGTTGGGGAAAAACCCATGTGGCGGAAATTCAATTTATATAAATACAATCAAGCTCAATACCTTTTTCTGAAAACGAACTTTTTCCTTCTATATCTAACCAACTGTTGTACTACGTGATACTAACAAATATATCGATGGTATTTCTTTCCTTCATTCTTGACCGGGTTGAAAGGTGGCGGAACACTTAGTGTACTTAGCAGAGACCTTTATTTATGGGTGACCAGCACAAGGGTTTGTACCTGTTACGTTGCACACGTAAGTGACTGACTTCGGAACACCCGAGAGATCGGTTCTGACGGATTTAATCCTTCTACAGTGTAAGCATCTCGTTTTTATAAGTGTGAATGTAGCAGCTTAACAGCTAGATGCTGTTCCACGAATTAATCGGCTCGACTGGATGAGGACCTCGCCTTATTTAAAGCACGAAAATTAGAATAAATGCTGATGGGGTTCATATAGCGAAGGAGACAAATAAAGACGTGGAAATTCCACGTTCGATATTCCATCTCAGTCTCTCAACTATGCGCTCGCTTGACATCCCTATAATTATTATAAAAAAAAAACTTTCGTAATATTATAAGCCTCAGCAGCCACTCATAACTCGACCATGCCTCGACTCAACCATCAGTATAATCTAAACTAGGGAATCCTAAAGTGTCGTAAAGTCTCCCAGGGGTCGACATAATCGAAAACTGATCTTGGGCGTCCCGATTATTGACCCCTATTAATTAACACAATTTCTTCTAAACTTTCAAGATACTGTATAAGTTGTTTTACGTGCACCAAGATCAACGACAAACACAATGATTTTGCGATTATAATGTTTATTTCAAAAATTAATTACCTATATTATAAATTACATTTATTCATTTTATAATAATTATTAATTAAAGTACTTGATATTTGCTGAATTTTATATTGTTAAATTTTGATGAGAAATTGATGTCAAATTTACTTCACTTAACCAACCACAAAGATATTAAATCGATATGTATTTTGTATAAATAGGAAAAAAACTAGTGATAGGATTTTTAAAGTAATTTAGCTACGTGGTCTGAGAGGTAACAGTTCATTGTGGAAAACGGGTCTCTTGCCCAAAATAGTTTGAGAACCCTGATCTAAACTGGAGAACTGATTGATGTTGTCCCGTTCGAGACAAGCGACTGCAGCGATTACCTATGTTCAGAAGACATAACATAAGCAGGATATATTATAGTGCCGTTTGCTCGTTTGACACATATTCTATGAAAAAAAAAATCGAACTTCGAACTCGCGTGTATTCTAGTCTAGCCAAGTATGCTAAGCGATACACCACGCGACCGACCGTAATACAAAGTCCTTGAAATAGATAACACGGTAAAACCTTTGTTTGCACTTCGCAAGCCGACGCTCTATCTAATCAGGTCTGTTAGCGGTAAGTCGCAAATATGTTGAGATTTCAGCTGATATTTTCCTGGGCCGTATTTTATTGAAGCAAGTGTGACAAACGAGCACACACGTACATATAATGCAGGTATGTAAGCAGAGTGTGTTTTATAGAAAAGACATCAAACGAGCTATGGACTCATCTGATGGTAAGTGATCATTGGGTGGGCACCTTGATCATCTACTAAAGTGCAACCTGGAGACTGGAGAGGACGGCAAGATGGAGTGGTCCCGTGTTGTCGTGGCACAGCGAGGGTACTGAGGGAGGCATGGGACCCATACGACTTTAGGCTCAGTGTAGAGGGGCACAGGTGTGTTTCTCCAACAAGAGAATTTCAGCGGGTGGTACTGAAGTTTTACCCCCTGTACTGAAGTTTTTAAAAATCTTGACCTGGGCAGCCATGGGCATCCACAACACCAGGGAGTTGCTAATGCGTTACCGGTCGATACGAAATGTGTAATTTGTACAGTACGACTGTCGGTTTGAATATTACGGATATACGGATTTTATCGCATTTATTTTATTTTTTCCCGAAGTTTCGCGCTTTAGAGCATTCATAATCACGGGAACGGAAATGTTTGACGTGCTGACGTCAAAGTGAACCCGAACTACGGTCAGCTTTTAATTATTTATTTTTGGTCCGATCCTCGCTCTACAAGGAGTATCTTGAGGTCTTGCAGTTATATATCTGGTATGATATTTAATTTTAAAACACAGGTTTGACAGTGTTAGAGCTACACTGCAGTTTGTTTCTAGCTGCAGAATGTATGGGTCAGCTAGATCGGAGTAGGACTACGCCCTGACAGAATACCAGCTTAAAATAGCAGCATAACGCTGCCGTGTTTCGTCTAGTGAGTGTAGGGATCCAGAGACCTTCATTACTGGTGATGTCTGTGGAACGAGCTGTCGCCAGCGGTATTTCCGAGCCGATACGACTTAGGGACCTTCAAGAAAAGAACCTTAACCTTTCCTATAGATCGCAGCGCATCTGACTCCTCTGGTGTTGCGGATGTCCATGGGCGGTGGTGATCCCTGACATCAGGTGAGCTGCTTGCTCGTTTGCCACCTATTCTATAAAAAGAAAACCTCGTTACCAATAATAAGGGTCTCCAGGTCCATACACTCACGATGTAACGAAGCAGCGTTATGATTCTATTTGTCGATAGTATTCTGTTAGATATTCTTTATAGATACGTAGAAGGTATAATAACCTTTTTATACTGTTTGATACGAACAGACCCGCCATTATCGGTCCGACACGATTATATGTAATATCAATCAATATTAAAACTCGGAAATCAATAATATAAAAACCTAATCCAACTTAATCGTTTAAAACCTAATGGTATAATAATGTTTTATTACTTCTCGTAATTACGCTATCTTCTGTGTTTTATGTTTAATCTTTTTAATTAAACTTAATGTTATATTCAGGTTATTTTGTATATAAATATTGTGTTTTAGATCTTGTTAAATTTTAAAGATTAGTTAATTATATATTTTAATATTAATTATTATATAATTTAAGGGTGGCAAACGATAGTTCTGATGGTAAGTGACGACGGTATCTCCGAGTGGCGATCATAATGTCGCAACGCATCGGTTGTCACCCCTGAGGATGGAACTAAGATGAAATAATAATAATAATAATCTTTATTAGTACCATAACATTAGTACATGTTTATAGTAACATATTTAATTTACAACTACAATTACAACCATTTATTTTTTTCTCTTTAGCAGCCGTGCTAGGTCCTAGACCTGTGTTACAGCTGCTAAGCCCCTCCTCCGGATGAAGTGTAATTTATAATAAACCTAAAATACTGTTATAATAAAACTATAATATAATTAAGGAAAAAAAGAAGAATATCCCAATAAGGGAGGTAGTAAAGTAGTAAATTATCTTAGTTTAACATCGTACACATTATAACTAGTCTAGTGAATTAACGTTCTTGTTATGTCGTAATAGAGTGGTACAAGACAAGGTTAAGTGCGATTTATATAAATGTTTCAATAATATTTGATAAAAAATAAATTAACAATGAAAATGTGTTTATGGTATATAAATATAGTTACATAGATATATATTTGTAAAAAAACATACATGTCTATGAGCATAGGAGGAAAAAAAACTATCTGGTAATATAATTCGTTCTTTTCTTCTTAGATTCTGGAAAATATTAAAATCTGGTCTACAAACAGTATGAGTCCTTCACAATTCAAAATAAATAGCTGGCAGACCGTGAGCACCTACCCTTCAGAGACAACCTGTGATGTTGGAAATGTATAACGTTTGTGAAGCATAACCTTTAACAATGCTCTCTGAGATCGTACGATTCGCAAAATATAACTTTTACAAGTACCTCTCCAGACAGACACACAGTAAGCCAATAAAGATTGGTATAGAGCATACACAGTTTTCTTATTCTACCTTTTAAAGAGTCAATATGCTCTTGCAAATTAAGAAGCCTATCGACAATAATACCGAGGTATTTAATCGATTTAGCCCACTCCAAAGTTGTACATGCACATATTAGTGATGATGAATTACCACATCTATGTGCCTTGACAGGTATTGAATCAAAGGTACGTTTTTGGTCAAAAGATTTAGTGAAGGTCAGGTACTCATTCATTTGTTTTTGCATAATCTCTTGCGCGTATAAAGTGGTTTCTGGTTCTAGCTGTAAGTTTTTCAGGCATATAAATCTGAGCTGGAGGATAGGTAAGATCCAGCAAGCGGGTATTAAGTTTTCCCGAATACTCTTTATTAATTTTCTATTGCGTAAGTCCAAGAAGATCGAAATTTGTTTCCTCTAAGAAACATCTTAGGTATGTTCCTAATTTCTATAGTTGTACTTCTATAGTTTTTTTCAATTACTTCCGAGTTTTTTTCGAGTTCTTTAATGTAATTTTTATTTTCATTTCTTTCCTTCTCTAAATCAATTATTTTTAATTTTATTTCTTCAAATTTACCCGACATGAATTGCACAGTTTTTCACATTTCCGAACATGTAATAAGTTAAATTTGGAATTTATTAATTCAAAAAGTTCGAATATCTCGTCACCAATAATGTCGGTGTCCGGATTCCTACCACACATTTAAGATACATCGTTACCTGTAGTGGGGTCTAACGATATCCACACAGTGTTATGCAGTTTACGCAGGTATTCTGTGAAGGCGCAGATGTTCCGCGATCGAGCCGACCCGTTCACGCTGTGAATTATAAATTAACTACACCTACACCAATTACTTGTTAAAAAGTAACGAATATACAATTCGTAGACCACTACGGATCACTTCACTTACAGAACTAGTTATGGGTTCTTCGGTTTCCTTCGCTCACCATGCAAAACACAGCAGCAATAAACCGCTAACTTACACAGGAATTCAGTGAAATATTGTTTATTACTTGTCTTTTTCAGAGACCGAAGTATTTGGAAAAATAAGATGCCTTAATGGTGTATCAGATATAAACTGGTATAATGCGGCTCCATAACGCCAACGGTAATCAGCTACGAAGATTTGAAACTATTTTTATAACGTAATATTAAGGGCTTTATCTATCTTATTTAGTTGTAGGGTAACCATATGTTTTTTAGAAAAACTTTATTTCCACTAAGATATTAGCTTAACTTGACGTTGAGTGTCTATGTTATGAGTTTTAGTTTTCCTGATACGTACTAAACCACTTTCTGGTTTTGACGCTTGAACAAGGCGAATATAGTTAAGCTAAATTTATAATGTAATACATTGCAATGTTTGTCTGTCTATAAGAAAAGAATTTAATCCAAATCTCCAATCAAACTTTATTATTATAATTAATACTGTATTTCGTCATAATATAACAAAATAATACACAAACCATTTCAAGGCCCACGAACGGAGTCTTGTGCACAGTTTAGGACATTGAGTACGGTGGAATAGAATATAATATAAAAATATATTAACAAATTTAATAATATAATATCGCAATAAACGGTCTTATCGGGCTTATAAATAGTATATACATACAATTATAACATACGTACATACATACGCAAAAACATAACATATATATATACTAATGAATGTGAGTGATATGTTAAATTTGAATCGTAATGGTTTAGATTTATGGTTTGCGAAACTTAAGGTCGCAGATTGTAATCCGCAATTCGACTAAACGTAAGCCATCTCCTAACACAAGCATTTTAAGCTTTTCATACTGTGGTTAACATTCCGGATGTTAGTAATGAAAATAACACTGCTCTTGTGTCCCTAAAGGAAAAATATATAATAAATATGATAATTCAATACGCTATAATGTAAGTGTCAAATAGAAGATTTTCTTATTTCATTTGATATGTGAAATAAATTGTAGGCGTTAGTACAGATGACGGAATGCCATCTTTATCTTTAAGGGTGAAAACGCACCAACATAACAATTCCATGTCAAGGATGGCACAGTGTAACACGATGGCCGCATGTGTCCTAATTTAATAAAACGCAAATTGAAATCAATATGTTAAATTAAACCAGGACTGTCCATAAAAATCAAAAATCATAGCCGCAGTAGGCAGCAGGCTTATTGTCCGAATTAGCGGCGATTAAGCACGGCGTTCGGGGTTCGGGGCCCGGGTGTGCGACATGTTTCGGGTGTAACGAACTGCGGGTCATCACACCGCCGCACGGAGGACTCGCGCCAGTAAAGTACTGACATAACTATAAACTATTTTCTTTTTTTGTTATGGAATGCTACTAGTGATATTACACTAACGTTCCCGTTAATCACTCAAAATAACTCTGAAATTTTTGTGCTAGGAGATAGTTTGCGAAAATAGTTGATTGGCGGATTCAAACCGACGATGTTAAGTTTAACATACCGTACACTAAACCATTAGGCTATTATATATAAATACAAAATTACCTAAACTTCTACGTTTCATATTTGCAAAATATATTCTCTAATTACTCTATATTAACTAGTCTCGACTTCCAGGCAAAGAATAATAGTTAAATATCACAAATTGTTTGGTTTCTGGTGTGGGTGTGTTATGTATGTTAAGTCCTGTGTTTTAACAGCGCATCTGAACCTTCCCAAATAACGAGGACCTAGTGAATGCCGAAGCGGTCAAATATCTTGACCCAACACACGAGGTGACTGTGGGGTGGGACCCCGACGGACATTATCCCTTTAGTCGTGTCTGCAAACGGGTTAATCCCGACCTGCCTATCGAATCATCTGAGGCAATTGGGACTCCGTCAAATGCAGTAGGCGATGATTCTCGATACAATCTGTATCATGCCCCGTTTCCTCTTCCTCTACCTCTCCGCCTCGCTATCAGGTCCGAGCGAGTTCAAATGGTCTACCGATTGACATCTGCTTGATCTTTATATATTTATGTTTGACTGCATTATATATATTTGCTTTAATGATTTTATTATATTTTTATTCTACTTTATAGCATTTTAATGACTAACCTTGCAATAATACAAATAAATATCCCAATAAAAATCATTATTCGCCTCATATACGTGCATTATATACATGACCAAATGATATCGTCGTCATCGCGGACTTCACATTCTGCGCAGTTGACATGCCCAACAAAATCAACAGTAGACAATAGAAGTAGTATATACAGGTTGTTTATTTCGATCGCAGTCACCCTCGCCGTCTCTTGTTCGGTCACCTACCACTTTAGCAGCCGTCATCGACGCAAGGGGAGCGTCTTTGTTACACTCCTATCTACTGTTATTTTTAGACCATAGAATGGGGACAGACAAAATATTACTGCATACAAGACACAGATATTAAACATTATAAGTACACAAATATAATAGATAAGAAATATTCACGCATATGTACGCTTCGCGAGGTTGAAGAGCATCAGAAGACTGGCGATTAGGGGGATTCTGATCCGTTCAAAGAGAATCAGGGAACAACGATAACTCAACGAGGGTGAGGTGAGGCATCGTGACCCCTGGGACGGGCTTAGGCTCAGTGATGTTCATGAGCTCGGAATGTCCTGTGGGTGAGCACCGATTGGGTTTATTGAGTAGTAAAACCACATAAATCTGTCTTAACCCAAGACAGGTTGTCGCATGAACAGTTCCCTTAAATACCAAAACAAGAACATAACGAGATTATAAAGCTACTGGTGATGGAACGATCCATAGATGACCTTGTCTTGCGGTGTCAGGTTATCAGACGGTCGGCACCCAAAACTCCCGATTCTCCTGATTCACTGACATCTGCTCGAGAAGAACCCTTCACTGTTACCCGCTACACGGTGACGATGTGTTTAGACGAAATGTGTATCTTGAATCGTTATTGGAGGATGGCCTTCAATAAAGATTCATTAATTTCATTAAAAAACCAAACTATATTCATTTATTGACTCATCTTAATAAATAAAAATTTAATGCTGTCCGTTGCATCATTTGAAAAACGGCTGGACTGGTTTGGTTATTTTTAAAATGTTCGTAATAGTCCGAATTAGGTTTCTATGGAAAGAAAAATTAGAAAAGTTACCCGAAAAGTTGGCAAATTCGGGAAAAACAAGAAGTAATTTTTTCTACAGGATTTTAGCATTAACTTAAGATCTTCCCAGACTCGATGGACAATTTATTACATTTTGTAACTGTCGGATCAGGTCGTGGTTAATAAACTTCTACTATTAGTTATTCAGCCATATGAATGACTAATGTACTGCGGTTTTGGAAAATCTATTGATCTGAACAGCTGCTAAGGTAATAAATTTTTCTAAGTAATGTATAACGTTTTTAATGACGTATGACGAGGACAAGGAAATATTTTATAGGTCCAATGATTTGTTACGTGCGCCGTGACACAAAAACATATTTTCCATACATAATTGAAATAATTCCCCCATTGTTTAATTGTTTTGTAATACGTGTCTTATCTTTCGCTAATAGTGCTGTAACGGGTTACCCGATATTACACAGTTGATTTGTTATTGCATAATGTTTTTAATTATTGTATAATATTTTTTTCTTTGTGGAAATAGGTGAAGCCGTCGGTGTGTACTGCCTAAATGCTGATTGATCACGTGCTCACCGGTGAAGGAAAATATCGTATGGCTAAGATTTTTTTTAAAGCCCGACAATCCGTAATGAAGCCCAGTGACGAACTACGCTATATATATTTATATATAGGCAATATTTTTTTTAACACCAGAATCATTTTCAATATCCAAAACAAAACTGTATTTAACTGTCGACGGTGATTTTTACAAAATACACCACATACAAGCAAATAAACAACGAGATAGAATATCTAAATATATTGTTAGTGTTTTAGCGGATTTTCCTGTTTGTCCAAATTGCATTTTCCTTCTGCTATAACGTTGATATGTAAAATTTGACAATACGTGCCTTACATGGATTATTGAACTGCAATATACAATTTAATTCGTGATAGCTCGCTTTTTATTCTAAGAATGAAACAAAAAAAAATATTTCAAAGACACGTGAAGTCTTTAATTAACAGTGGACTCGCTTACTAGACTATGCTCTAATACCCTTTAGAGTGGTGGCCTTTGCTCAATATTGAGATATATATTTAGGGTGTTTTTTTGTTTTTACACAATTAAATAAAGATAACCGTGCTCCGTGGTAGTCTGTGATGAAGGCCCGTAACCAGATGAGAACTTATGAGGAGAAAGATTATTTGAAAATGCCTTGATAAATATATGTATAAACACTTTACTCAAAATCTCCAAAGATATATGTACGTTGCAGGGCCGAGCTGCACTCGGGTTGGCTCGCCCGGGAAGGCCACAGTTAAGCACACAGTTCTGCTAGTCTGCCATCCTTGGCCCATCTACATTCAGCCTCAATAAAGATTCAAGACACACATGCTTTATTGCCCCTGACGACATAACCCTTTAGCTGTAACCCTAATCTCATCATACGAAACACAACAGCGTTATGCCATTTCAAAATAGTATTCTGTAAGAACGCGGTCTTTCCATGTTCGAGACGACCCATCAAGTTGTGTCTGCAAACCAGCAGCAGTGTGGCTCTAGCACTGTTGTAATTCTGCACCAGGATCTTGGAGTAACACATTATTCCTTGGCGTAAGTGTATCGTTTCTGAAGGAGCATTCTTTGAAGGTGATAAAATAAATTTAGATGAATAACTATACTATTTAAAAGATATCGAATGACTTAAAAAAAGGTTTAATGGAAAATCATTCCGAGGTGGTTCTGAAGCGGAAGATCAGGTAATGTGCACCTTTGCGGTCAATAAGTGTCAAGTTTACTCAATTAATAAAATATAGCTTAATTATTTCTTTTATTTACCCGAATACATTAATTTGTTTAAAGCTTTGCTAAAGCTACAAAACTATAAATTTATTAAAATTATTTTTCCCGTTTTTATTGCATTTATTTTAACTTGGATAAATGGCGATATTGTTACAAACGTTCCAACTGGGAATGGTCCCAAGAAGCACGGAAGAGCTAAAATAAAAATGTTTCGCTGTTTACTATCGGCTACCTATCCAGATCAAGAATTATTTTCATTTTACTTTACATTGTAATAATCGTCTGACGAAAAAAATGATTTTTTTATTACATTTAGAGTAACAAACTCACACACAGTTGCCCTGATGGCAAGTGCTTCCTGCCGTCCATGACAACTTGATATCCTTGACCATTTCCACTCCACTTTATCCATTCATTCTGAAACTAGAAACAAATTGCAGGGCAGCTCCACCACTGTCAAAATAAGAAACAAATAAAAACACATATTTTTATTAGTATTTTATTTATATATTTATTATATTTATATAAAATATAATAAAATACTATTATATATATATATATATATATATACATATATATATATATATATATATATATATACCAACCAGACGGTCGATATTTTGGCGGAAAGTAGTAAAAGGAAAAAAACCTGCCGACGATACCGGTAGTGGTAAGAAGCACTGTTTCCTAGATTTGAGCCCAGAGCGGCTGCCACGGATTCCCAACCGTCTCGGGTGATTCAGGAGACTGATCGGGATTAATCCGTTTGCAGACACGACTATAGCGATAATTTCGGGCGACGTTCCACCATTCACGTCGGTCACCTCATGAGGCAGATTCAGATATTTTGCCTTTTGCCTATTACGGTTCTCGTCGTATGGGATGGTGATCTATTGTAGTTCCGGAATGTGCCCGATCCATCAGCAAAATATCTTTTTTTTGGCATAAACCAAGAATAGTTGTAACTGTGATAACGGGCTGGTTCCAGTGTATCCCGGCGTGGGAAATATTTATGAGTATGGCCTCCATGTAACTTATAATAATTTCTGATCCACAAGAACATACTTCGAGCACCAGACCGAGCAGTGGCATTCGCAAGGAAGGCGGCAGCCAAAAAAAAGTATTATTACTAATCTAATAGAGTAATTTTTCTTTAGTACATATTTATAACATCAAATTATTGTGGCCTTGCTTTTAAACCGATAGCAGCGAGAACAATTAAGAAAAACTATTTGAACAACGCTTCATTTAACGCGTTGATAGTCTTCGAATTTAAGAAAATTATTTTATACGAAGTCTCCAGCGTATAATTTTGGTAAATTCAAACCTACACAACAATTTACGCTTAAGTATTAATAATCACGGCGTTCATGCCCCCAGCACTCGACAATGACTGATGGCTTCCATTCTTTTCCCGCTTCGAACATCCTCCCGTAATGTCATTGACTCCGCCGCCATTTTTCATTTCAAAACAAAGTTGCCCGAATACGTTCTGTTGCACGTCGTTCTTGTTTTTTTATAATGATATTTTTATGATTTTATTACAAAAGGAGAGGTTCTTACAAATGTAAAAATGACAATGAATCAATATTTCACAAATGGCTTGAATAAATTAACGCGATAAAAAAGTTTTATCGTTTAATATACCGTATACTATTAATATAATATAATTCAAACTGTGGTACCTTAGTGTACAGACAAGCAACCTCAGTTCGATCACCGATGCCGGCTGTTTAATTACAAGACGCTCACCGAAGAAGAAATATATCAAGAAATAAATAAAAAAACTCTATCCTAATACGCTAATAAAAGTCGGCTAGACCGTCATAGAGACACGTGGCCGTTATGCTCCAATACTCTTTTACCTAAGCGCAGCAGTGAGATATACCTATATATATAGACTTACTTTATCAGATTCTTTCTATCTGTATCGATTATTCCCATTCTATGATAAAGAATGAAGACATCAAATATTTATCATCACTTTTAACACCCTTTTTGTTGCTGCATCGTAGAGTTATCTACCACTAGTTCATGGGCATTGGTTTCGATGATGCACCACGAGGTCGAGCATATTTGGAATGTTCGCCTTCAGTCGACCGCAAGTATAATTAGTAAAAAAAGGAAGGAAATACACTTTTTTTTTAAATCAATTAAATATAGAATACAATAAAATGTAACAGTTAAAAAAAATTCGTACATTAAATGAAAAGGACGGATTACGGATATTTTAATAAAACGATATTACATTCTTATAAAAAGAAAATAACTTTTGAGTAGAATATTATTTTAAAGTCACGATCGCTTGAGTTATAAGAGACGCAGAGACGTAATAAAAATTCGCATCATAATTAGTGTACAAAGCAACGATTTTTCAGAAGATAATGGCCGGACGGGTTTATTTAATGTTGAAAATATTAACATATTTGTTCCTCAAAATTAACTAAAAATGTGCAACTTATTTATTATTATATCTCAAACACTTTTTGTGTTTCATTCATAAGGACTCTTTTACTTCTATACCTCTTTAAACTATCTCATCACGTCTGATTATTAAATATGTTATTAAATCTAAACATATAATAAAATCGTTAACAGGCTTTTCGTCCGTTTGTCTGTACGTTTGTGCACTCTAATCTTCACAATGGCTGTAATTTTCAGTAATGATTGGGTTAATATTGGGCTAATATTTGTTGTTGGTTTCATTTAAATTGATTGACAAGTTAACAAGATATGTCAAAATAACCGTGACGCGCGGAGAATTATTTTATTTGGATTTCACCGTATTGACATGAAGTCGCGGGCACATGTACTAATAAATAAGTAATTACCTACGTTATTTCCTAATAAATACCACAATGATTTCTTAAGACTACAGGCTTCGATAATTATATTATACAAAATACTGAGTGTTGTATATGTACGAATGTGACCAAAATTGCATATTGTATATATCTTATATTATACTTATATTGATAGTATATAGACAAAATAATTACATTACTCTTACAAAACACAAAAATAAAAAAGTATGCGCTATAAATTACAGACTGTAAATCACAATCACAATTTGTGTACGGATTTGCATGCACTGCAATCTTAGTAAAAACAATACCAACTCCATAATTACTTTACTTTCATTTACAATGAGAATTTTATTTTTATTAATGCCAAACGATTTTGCTTACACCTTATACAATGTACTGCTAAGTGCCTTGAGGTTAACATTTATTGCAAAGCTATGCTCGTGGTGAATATTCGTAAAATTAAAAGCTTTTTTTTGTTGTGTAGCCAATGATGAAATTGTAGTATTGTATTCAAATGAGCTCGTGTACGGAGACAGACGTTTCAATGTTGAAGCGTCTGCAGACAACAAAAAAGGAAATACACCCGGGAAGTAACACTGCGAGCTAGTCGGCACTCCGCTAAATAATATTTCAATAATTTAAAACCTCGATTCCCATTCAAAAACCTAACTGATTGGCAGTCTACTTTTATGTTTTAAAACAGGAACGACCAGTGTTTACCTTTTGATGACCATGTCCTGGTCGAATTCTATGAAGGCAATTTCGTTTGGTCTCTCTGATAAAGTGAACAGCGGAAGAAATTGTAGTTGCGTAAGCATTTGCAAGACGTTTTGTTTCTCAGCTGGCTTTGAAGAAACCAGCCGTTATGATCCATACACGTAGATTTTTTGGGAGAATATAAATATATAACATGAATTTTAAAAGTTCTATTAGTATATATAAGTTCCATTTTAGGAATATATGAGAATGATTAAAATGTAACGTCATTTATTAACAATATATAAAAATAAAAAAGAAAATTACAATCCATACGTTATAAAAGTGAAATGTAATAAATATGGCCTGCCCACACACACGTTGCTTGGTTTATATTTAGAAACAAAGAAGTTGAGTTGCCAACTGTTTTATTTCATAGTAGCAGCCGACCGTAACAATCAACTATCTATATTTTTTTTACTAATATTTTTTGTCTAATATTTAATTACGCTAGTTATTATTATTACTTACTCTGCAGATGTTTTATTTTTTTACATATGGGAATTTATGCAGAAAATATACATGTGTGTAATCGGCGAATTATTATTTTTTTACAAAATTGTATTCTGTTTTTTGTGTAAATATATCTCTTGCTGTAAAAGAAATATTAATAAACATGATAAAACTTTGAGTACTTGCGTTTTGATTATTAACAATTTCCATTTTTATTTCACTTATTCGAATTCGTCTTTTTTATTTTTTTCTGGTCTGTCATCTGTGTTATATACGTAAATCGTTTTTTATTTCTTACTTTTCTACTCTTACACCTATTGAAATCTCTCTTTCTAACTATCGATTAACTTGGCCTTAAATCCCCAAGTGTACAATTCTGCAAAATAAATTTTAAAAAATAATTAATATCGAAAATATTTAGTTATATTGGAGCAGAAAATCCTTGAGGGTATTATTACTTTAAATCAAGTTGATGAGAAGACGGGCCATGTATTGAGGGGACGCCATAACCAATAAGCTTATAAAGACAATTAGTTCATACTGTGGAGACGTCGCATGATAACATGGGGGATACGTCTGGAAAACACGTGAGCATAAAATAACATATCAATGCATATTTCTTTTGATGATTCCAACATTTAAACCCAAACATCGTCTGCTAGTAAATACTCCATTATTGAACATATTCTTCAGAATGATAAACTCCTAATTGCCACGGATTGACAACAGAAATAAAATATCTCGCACATTACACAATGTTGCCAGTCATGTGTGGCAGACCGTTACGATGGTAGTTTTTTTATAAACAGGTTAGATTTTAATGTTATATTTTAAGAAAAACATCCGCCTTCGACAAATGTGCGAATACAATAATGATCTTACAATAACTGATCCCACGATTATACTGTCAAAGGCCGATTATAATTTAACATAAGTAATCTTTTAACGAACGACATTCTGTCCGAATTTTATTTTGCAACTATTTAAATATAACAATTATATATATATTAATAATTAATTATATGTTTAATTTATAATAATTACGTCATAACCAAATTATTCATAGGATAATTTAGTAATTAACATAGAAGTATTGAAAAGGTCTTCCAAGTGTGGAACCAAACTAACCAAACATCACAATACGAAAAGAAAATTTAAATACCTCGTAATCAGGGCTAATATAGTAAAAATAATTTTGATATTGATAGAACTAAATGAAGTCTATGACCTACACAACACTCACTCGTAATCTATGGAAAGGTGATCATTTTTAATATATGTTATTTTTTAGGCATACGCGAGGTCGACCAAATCATTGGGTAGTATAAAAATTAGACTAGATTAGAAATATAGATTATACTATAATCAGTTGATGCGACCGGAGAACAGTGGTAGGGCTACACCGCAGTCTGTTTCTATCTGGAGAATGAATGGACTCTCATACTGTTACTGTACTCTTAATGCTATTAATAAGACCAGAAAGGGTGAAAAAAAATCCCGTATCTCTAGGATTGTTGTGTGGAACTGTTTAAAAATGTACATTCACATAAAGTTATATATCATAGATATAAATTTATATATAAGTTTTGTATATAGACAAATAATGTATTTATATATATATATATATATATATATATATATATATATATATATATATATATATATATATATATATATATATATATATATATATATATATATATATTTAAATATGCGTGTATTAAATGTAAAAGGGTATATACAAAACACGATTGTTAGAGCTAGGAATAATAATATCAACGCTGACTTACGTAACTATTTTAATAATTTATTTAGATAAACAACTTTAAAAACAACAAACAATTAATCCTTTGTACTGTATTAGAGGATGTCCACCGAGGACACATCTCATTTGATGTTACGTGATATTTGCAGACCAAAACATTCATATACGATTCAAAACCATAATGCAAATGGAGTTTTACATTAGGAAGCTTCGCTGAATGTCTGGTTCCACGACCACAAAACATACCAGCGTCACAGGGGTGACAAACGAGCACACAGTTCACCTAATAGTAAGTCACTATAGCTTCAACATGGCTCTACAACCTAAAGTTGTTGTAGATAATGACTTTACAATAATAATAATCATTTATTCCTTCTTAGCACACATAAACAATCCAAAACCAGGTACAGTAAAAACATTTGAAAACAATCAAACAAAAGACTTTTACGGAATCAAAAAACAAAAACAAAAACATGATAAATAAATGAAAGACAAGTAAAACTTGCTGTGCGCTAAATAAGGAAAGTGATCTCCACTCAGGTACTGTTGTGACTTAGGGACACAACCCTGATCTTCCGTGACGCCTGCGCAAGGGAGATGGCGCTCCTCATTTATTATAAACTATAGTAAAAAAAAAGTAATAAAACAAAGTATTAAAAATTGCAAAAACAAAAAATAATAAAATTCATACAGAAAAAAAAATTATAATATTAAAGTTGACAAGATATAGTTATTGTGTATTTAACAGGTTACAAAAAAAAAAGAAAATTTTGTATTGGGTCCCAGTTTTAACTCACACATAAACCCATTTAAGTTTGCTGTGGTAGTTGCACGAGTATATGTTCCAAATAAGGTATCATGATTATCCCTTTATAATACCATTAGATACATCTTTAATTATGATTTAATAAGGGATTTATACAATATTCCATTTTATTGATAACGATTTCTTTTTTTCGAGGATTAGTTTTGGAGTGGATAATGCGCATTTTGTGCAAATACTTGGTATTATAAAAGTAGTAAATTCCCTACAGTTGATGTCATCTGGCAATAACTTGGCGATATCGCCGTGGTCCAAAATTTACCCAGAGGACAGTCAGGGCCATCATCTATTAATTAATAAATGATCGTTATTAATAAATGATCGAACAGAAAATATATGACAAATATTAAACGACTCTTAAGACGTTAATCTATCTCCAATAATAAATGTACCTATAATATGCAAATAAGAAACCAAATAGTGCAAGTTTATATCCCTAAGACGCAAATAGTAGATAAAGCATTTGAAAGCGTGTTCTATAAAAGATAAATTCACAAAGAGAATATAAAGTTTTATTAATGGATATAATAAATTGGATTCATTTTGTAATAACCTCTTAATGAAGCAATAAAATGGAACCGTACACCAAAGGTTGGCCGTGTGTGTACGTGGTACACGACACACAAACAAGCGCAAGCGCACGTACGCCTTCCTCTTTGTCCGTTACGAACAAAGCGCATTCAAAGGATGACCATACCGCCGTGGTTTTCAAGGACAGAGTCAATCCTAAGGTCAACGAATAATGTTCAGGCAATTGTTTGAAAAAGCGCTCTATACTATTATACAATAAGACAATAACATTCCACATCTTCACCAACAAAAGCAGTATGGAATGTTAATCTATTAAAAAGGTTGTACAGTAGTATAATACAAAAAATAACCTCAGTAACACGATTTCGTGCATAATTTAGTTAAACAATATTATCGGTAACTCAAAACAAAATAATCTTAATTGATTTCTAGCAAATAATAACAAATTCTAATTTATTGTACACAGACAATTAAAAAAAAACTTTGGTTAAAGTGAGCGCGTTGGTATTTGAGGACATTAGTATGTGTATCTTGATTTTTTGTTTAGCAATAGTTTACCGATGGTTTACACGCATTAGAAGTTTTAAATTTAAACAGTAGAGTTTTTGCCGTGATATTGCACGATTACTCTGTCAACTTTACCGTCTGCCAAAGAATAATAGATACATATAGCCAGATAAGAGAACGGTGATAGTGTTTAAGCGCTTCCTTTTAATTCCACGATACGTGAGCAAACCAAGTCCGATCCCCGATGACGGTACCAATGACATTATTATAAGTAGTGATTTAACAAGAACTCGGTGGACAAGGAAAACGTCTTAAGGAAACCTTCGTAATTATGAAATAAATTTTATAAAATGCATATTTCGAAAATGTGTGGTCTGCCAATCCGCAATGGAGCTATGGGATGAACTACGCTTTAACATCCTCTCTAGAAGCCTATGCCTAACAGTTAGATATATATATATATACATATATAGATATATATATATATACATATATAGATATATATATATATATATATATATATATATATATATATATATATATATACATATATGTGCACTGTAACTTTTGAAAAAAAACATAACTAAGGCGAAGTTCTAGTCTCCTAAATAGGCTATGCAATACTAACATTTTACCTTTAGCGGGCTTAAATAGGAATAACTCAAATAAATTGCATACGCAAATTGAACAATTTGACGGCCTCGTAGCGTAGTGTCTAGTGTACCCAGCATTTTTTTCAGTTTTCTGTTCGTTTCAGACTTCGCTTCTAAAAATAAACAGTATTATTTTTTTAAATCAAAACTACCGAGTGGCTTGCAGCAGTTCCATCTTGTTTCTGCAGCATGAATGGGTCGGCTAGACCTGGGAAGAACTAAGCCCTCTCAGAAAACCAGCATGAAATAGCTGATGTGATATTATGCAGGTTTCATTAGATACTGTTACAGAAAACGAGGTATTCAATATCATTCCTCAGGAGTAGCGACGTACACGCTTCTTGAATATTTATTGGGGATGGATATATGGCCGATTTTATCACTTATTGGCACACAGTTCATCTTATGATGAGTGTTTATTACCGGACATCTATTCATCCTCGATAAGGAATGGTAATGTAGATGCATTTTTCATCTATAAGGTCACAGCCTCGTCACTTATAATTTGTTTTTAACAAGTCTTCGGTTCCCCCTACTCTCACTAGAATAAACACAGAAACAGATGTATACGGTTATATTACGCTGACATTCTATCCGGGTCTACCGCGGTGTTTATTTTTTATTTAATTACTTTAAATTATTTTCGATTTAATTATTTCATGGCCATCCTACATGCGTTTATAGAAGGTACCAATTTGCAAATACAACTGCGCAAATGTCTCTTATACGCAATCTAAAAACGGAGACGTCTTAAGTTGTATTTTTATCAATATAACAATAACTTACTGAATTTACTTTTGTTTATGAATTATAATCCTAAGATAAACCCAACGTGCGAGCACGAAATATAAGAAACGCAATGTTTCTTCCGCCATTTCTTTTAAGTATAGAAAATCTTACGCAATGCACTTAAGAGTTCTGTGACAAAGAAAGTTTTTTTTGTTATATTTAATATAATTGTTTTATAATCTATCATGTGTATCTCTTATTAATAATTATAATATTAAATAATACAATATCAACCGTTATCACCACTCGTATGAAACCCACAAAAAGGTTATACCGATGGTCGATTTCCAGGCCAGACGGCGATATCTTCTATATAACTGCACTCAATATATTAAACAGCTGTAAGCATTCGCGCAAACCCAGATACAATGAATAGTCTACTTCCTTATAACGATGCAATACTTGTGCAATAACATCGGTTCGATACCGTATCAGAGGTATGAGGCATACGCTCCGACCCGAAAACTATTTGTTATACACAAACATTGTTCCTAGGCTGGGAATCGAATCCAGGACCCGCAACGACTCTAACTCTAAGCATTATACCATACGCCCATCGAAAAAGAATGGTATAGTAATATTACTAAAAACAACTTGACCTTGTCGAGTTTAACCGCGGTAATCTCGGAAATTTCTTAAAAATTCGTTAACGCTTTTCAAACTACGTTACCATGTGCAATTACTGTATTGTATTATATTATACGTATGCCTAATTTAACTCAGAACGAAGTGATATCGAGGAGCTAATGCTATTGAAATTAACGTACGGTCTACCAAATAACGTCGTAGGTTCGAATACGATATTTGACTATTATCGTGACCATGAGCAGAACATGAGCACAGGCATTAACAGTTAGTTGGTGTGTTTAAGAGGAATTTTTGTAATGCTTTAATTGAATTTCTAGTATTCCTTTAAAGATAGACGTTATATTCATAATATTTCTATGAAGGTTACATAACACAAGATTAAAAATAGCTTAGATAGATTGAATTCATTATTAAAATCTTCACTTTATTTTCACCTTTAAATGATAAATAATGTACATAATATATATATATATATATATATATATATATATATATATATAATGATTTCTTATATTTACGCGACACATTGAATAAAACTATTTATACGGTTTTTATTGTGTTCTTTATACCTTTTTTATATCGACTCGGGCACGGGGCAACTGTCCAGTCCGGATACGGACACGGATTTTATCGCGTTTTTCGAGTTATAACGAACGCGATAAAATTCGTATAAACAGTTTTATGCAAGTAAAATATAATTTCTATAAGTGAAAAAATAAGTAACAGCCTATATATATATAACAGAATGTTGCGCGTAGGCCACTCATATAGAGTGTTACAGCATAGACAACTTCCAAGCTCTATTGCGAATTTTCGGACTTAACATATCTTCGAAATATTATTATTTTATTATTTCTTCGAAATGCAGGTTTTCTCACGATGTATTCATTCATTGTCTAGCACATGGTTAAAATTATATCGTGGTAATTTATTTAATAGAAAAACAAAATACAAAAGAAAAAAGATCACACCACCAATTTCAAAAACCTTGTCAGTGAAAATAGAATTATACCGAGTTTTGGGATTAAATAAAGGTTTGTTTACGTATTTAATAATGTAAGATCGACATTATAATAACTGCAGGGTTATTGGTAATTCGACGTTTTCCCCTTAGGAGGTGATAGGGGTGACTATTAGTAAACAATAGTTCGAATACAAATTTCCGCCGGTTTCCGTTTCCGTTGAATTCCGTTTCCGTTTGTGATCATTTTTTTTTCAATTTCTTTGAAATAAGTCCCTAGTTGTTATACATTGTTGGAGAGCTAAGAAAACGGTTGTTTTTGAAATAATCGGCAAGCCAAGTTTCATACCTCTTTTTTGTTTTTCAGGCATTTTAGTGGAAAAAATGTCAAGAAAATAATTTTTCGTGTCACATTTTTATCGATAATTGTTGTTTTAATATTAATAAGTAACCAGTATTTAATAGTTTTTATAAATCAGAAGAAAGAATGAGATTTAGATTGATTTTTTTTTAATAAATTTTTGATGTTGCACATTTGACTTATTTCCAAAAAGCTAAAAAAACATTATAACTCAAAAATGGGGTTAAAATTATCGCAAATAGTTACCCCTATCACCTCCCAACAGGAATACGTTGAATTACCAATAGCCCTATATTTATTTTTTTAATTCATATGGAATCCTAATCCTAATAAGGATCGCTTTGAAAACATACAGAAACGATTCACTCAATATAATACCGCTGGCGACAAAAGACCCTATGGACACCCCGTCTTAAAACCTGCAAGTTAAACTCACTTTCGGACAGATGTTACTTGACATGATATTATTGCATAAACTCATTAACGGATCCATGGATAACCCCGAAATGCTGAGCTAAATATCCTTTAAAGTTCCCTGACGTATACCGCGATACCCTACTTCCCTCTTTACTCATAAATTGTACAAAACAAACCTTTGACCTATTAAGTGACAATTTAGAAACTTTTAAGACTAAAAATATTAAAACTCAAAATTTTTTTTTTATAAATTAATTTTTTTTTCTTTCTGTCTAAAGATAAATACTTAGTTTAATTTAGTTTATTTAAATTATTAATTTTTATTTAACATTGTATAAATAGTTCATTTTCTCTTAATCTTAAGTTATTACAGCAAGTTTTAATTAGCACGATGTAACTACCTGTACGTGGAATTATACGTATTTGTGATACCTATTCCCATTTTTTCGACAAATTAAGTTACATGTAATTCGATTGGTAGTTCTATTAAAAAAAAAAATACCTTACGTATATATGTACAAAGCTAAAGCATCTAAAAAAAAAAGACGACAAAATAACAATACAATAGCGGACTTATTGTTTATTGCATATATGGCAAGAACGTCGGGCTCGCGGACTGAAGGCGAGTGAGGTGCTGTTGTGCGCTTTCTCCAAATTTCACAAACGGCGGCGCGAAGCTTGCCACTCCTGTCGCGAGCTCGTTTGACACACTTTCCTGCATTGTTTACTTGGACGACGGCGGACTGAATTCGCTTCGTTTCGTGTCCTCTTTGACCGACCGCTTAACAAGGTGGTTGTAGAGTTTCTTTTTAATGTATCGACGGTGACAATGGGGGCACATTTGATGGTAAGTGATTCCTTTATAATGCAGATGCGTTGTCACCAATAATAATAAGCTCTCAGGATCCCAATGCTCACCGGACGGAATGCAGCAGTGTTTTGCTGGTATTTTATGCTTGTACTCTAGGAGGACGTGGTCCTTATACGATCTAGTCGACCTTCATCGTTGTTCTTGTAAAATGCTTATAGTTTTATGTCGTTTTTTACTTTACTTTATTATTATTATCTAGCCATTCGTAACGCTGATAATGTCCATGGTTTTAATAATCATAAAACCGTTTTTATAGTTATTATCTGAATAACAACAAAAGATAAATTAATTATCGTATAATAAATTACTTATCGCGTTAATAGACTATTGTTAAGACCTGATACGGCTCTCCGTGTAGCCTTGAAATTATTAAAACGCGTTAGTAGACCAATGGATTGGTATACCGTACAAAGTTCACGTTGTTGTTGTTACGAAGCCCCTATTCGACTGGTGTCGTTCCTTTACAAATAATTGGTCGAGCCGTAGCCAATCTGTTAATCCAGGTTATAAACTATCTATATACCAAATTTCATATTAATTTAGATAATCCATAATCAGAAGCAACTGACCGAGCCGAGGTTCGGTCCTCTCGGGCACCCTCGGGTCAGACGCTCTCGCGGAACAGGGTAACCGTCCAAGCCGAGGTTCCCTCTCGGGTACCCTTCTGCTGGTAACTCATTAATAAAGATCTCGGCTGAGCACCCTAAGCCCTCGGCAACTTTCAAATCCGATGTAGTTGTAAAAGCCTTCGGGCTAAAAGCATCAATCATCTATAAATAAAAAAGAAACAATATTACCGTGAACGTTGCATCTTTTTTCTATGTAGATCAAGGTCCTCGACCACAAAATATCAACGTGGAGGAGTATCATAACAGCATGGCTTTCGTGATGTGTAAGAATCTGGGTAAGCAATTGCAGGTTTTCCATACGAGGCATTCTATCTATCAGTCCTCAGGGAGACGCATGTGCATCTGGAATCTTTATTGATGAATGCAGTAGATATTTTAAGTCGCTTTTATTTTTGGTGGTCACTAGCTTCACCGCGTTGAAAGGTGGTCGAGCGCTTAGGGCGCTCAGCCGAGACCGGAAACCGATCGGAATACGACAGTCGAAAAATAAGTACATCTCTGTTTGGACATATGCTTAGGCACTATAAAATATTTTGCGCAGGTGGCAACAAGAACCAGAAGATATCGCCCTGGTGGTCTAAATCGACCTGAAGAACGCCACCATGTCACGAAAAGTTTTATAAAAAAACAATAGTAGTTCTTTTCCTGGTAAAACCGCTTTAGTAAACGACCTATAACATTATGTATAATTTTCCCAATCAAACTTATTTTCCCTATGGTTTTATACTAATAATTTATATAATATATATATTTAATAATAATTTTCGTTTCTACATTAGAAAGCTAAATATCGTTTAAAAAGCTGCGGACTTTTTAACTATATTTAGTTTATTTTTTTATTTTAAATTAACATTTACCCTTCACCTCTAAGCACGTGTTAATCGCCGGCACCGGTGATCGGACTCAAGTTTCTCGCGTACATTCATTTCCAAACATATTACCTAGTTATTATTATTAAATAGTTAAAGATGTTATGAATTAGATTTTCGTTTCCTTAGTGGAAGACTAAACGTATTAAATCAAAAAAAAAAAATCCGTTGACTTATGGACTTGACATCTCTAATTTTTTTTCTTTGATCCCTGTTTTCCTTCACTGCCGAGCTCGTGGTAAATCGAACTCTAATCGCTTGCGTACCATAGTACCTAAGTTCGATCCCCGGATCATTGGGGTGATGAAGTGAACATGTGAGTGCCTCAGTGTTTTTGCGAATATATCTCACTAAAATATATCATGCTCAGTGGATGTCATCTGATAATAATCAGAAGATATCCCGAGTTATGCAAGTGCATGCAAGTAAAAACACAGCAAACGATAAAAAAATTACCATAAATACTGTATTAAAATGTAATAAAATTGTATGTACCTCACTCTCAGTATTATTGATATAGTGAGCGAAATACGTTTACGCAGAACGCGTAAGAGCAAGAGAGACGCAGCTAATATTTTGGGTGCTGTTATGTACGCATGTTTTTGTCTCTTGTTGTAACACACATATACACCTCTCTAATACATTGACAAAAAAAATTAAGTAGAGTAGAGTTATGACGGTAATAAATCAGACATTCCACGAAATCGCAGGATTGATGAGTTAACAAAAACTTATTCCCTAAGTAACTAATACATCTTTGATAGGTCTTACGTACTGTGTCGTTATATATCTGCTCTCTCCCTCTCTCTTCAAAGTGGGTGACAAATCCATACAATACTTGATGTAAGAAAATTATATGATAATTGTTATACTTTTACTGCAATACATTCGTGATCAATTGATCATACAACGAATACCATACCCGAATGGTGAATCGAGACAATTCTATGAAGCGGGGAAACCCCTCTCGACGTCAACAACAAAAACAATAAAACCTATCGTCTACACTTTACTTGTGTGATGTAAGTCACGTAAGTTACCTCCCCACAAGTGTTTGTTTGTTTTATAGCATGAATGAGGAAAATGAATGACATATTGACATTTTTTTTAAGTTATTCACGGTTTGCAATAAAGTATGTTCATTTGATTCAGTGGGATCTACACTAAAATTGTTAGCGGTTTTATGAATCCTATCTGCTCCCGATTGGGAGAAAAATAAGGAAAAAAAAAAGTATGCGAAAGAAGTAATTAAAAATCATTAACAATGGATGTTGCCATTTAATTAACACGCCTCTATTATCATCATAATTATAGCAATAAGACAATGGTCGCTCCATATAATGTGTTAATTATAATCACATGGACTTTACCAACTCTAACGTACTCAACGAGGCCATTAACTGTGCCATTAAAAATTACGTAATAATATTGTAATTGTAACATTTAGTTTATTTACATAATCTATATACATAAAACATAAATGCTGTTTGTTGGTAAGTGAAGCCGTTCTAAAGTGATGACTTTAGAACAGCTGTACCGATTTGGTTATTATATTTTTTCCAAATGTTCGTAATAGTCCAAATTCAGTTTTGATAGAAAGAAAAATTGGAAAAATTACCCGGAATATTGGCAACTTCCGGGATTTTAAAGATTCATTTTTCAATGGGATTTTTATATAAACTCAAACCATAACTCACGGTTTGCAGCATCAGGTCTTTCATGTCATCGACACAAACGTTTTTTTTTTTAATTTGAACACTTTTTCTTCTTGTCTTCTGTCAGGTCAGCTAGTTAACAATAGACAAACAAAACGAACAGAAAGTATTAAAATTATTTATTTGGTAAATGTTCTCTAAAAAGGTATTTACATACATTAATATATCTTGAAACACTTATATTCACGTGCATTATCTATCATTTATATCTGTTATTAATTCACTAGCATTTGTCCACGACTTCGTCTGCATGGGCTTAAGAATTGGTACCAGAGAGAAATGAAAGATATATGATTGAAAAAGTAATAAAAAATTACACCCGTCATATCGTTATGTTATGTTATTTTTAATTTGATGCACATATGTATCCTATCTGTTAATCCAGGTTATAAACTATCTTTATACCAAATTTCATATTAATTTCATCCATAATCAGAAGCAACTGACCGAGCCGAGGTTTGGTCCTCTTTCGGTCCTGTAGGGCACCCTCGAGTCAGACGCTCACAACAGGGTATTAGTCCAAGCCGAGGTTCCCTCTTGGGAGCCCTTATGCTGATTACCCGTTAATAGAGGTCACCCCTCAACCTGGTGAAACTGTAAACGCCCTCGGGCTAACAGCGGCCATCAGCCCGAAATAAAAAAAAACACATTTCATTTAAATCCAATCAACCGTTTTTATGTGATTGAGTAACAAACATCCAAACATATAAGCATTCATATATATAACATTAGGGTCTGTTTCAAGTAAAGTCCTGAATAAGTTAGTTGCCAGTTATTAATAAACTCATCGTCGGCGTTTCACAATCTTCAAATAAGCTGAACTGGTAAATAAAGTGTCAAGTAAATTATAGGTTAGATCATCTGTCAGATAAGGAATTTATTTGTTGGTTAAAGTTACTTGACAGATAATTTTCAAGAAGGAATATCGTTTTTGTAAATCGAAAAATATTAAAAGTGGATATATTTGATGTCCTTGACGACGAATTAGACGATTTTTTTGATCGTTTAACGGAACCACGCAGAGATCCATATTTCGACAACGCTATTAGGATTAATATATTAAATAAGATAAATAAAACAATATCTAATGCACAATATATATAAAGTTAATCAAAAAACTTCCCCTTTTTTGTTTTATTATTTTGAGTAACAAACGAGGACACAGTTCACCTGATGGCAAGTAATTCCTACGGCCCATGTAACATCAACATTCATCCTTAACAAGGAATCATAATGCAGATGCGTTGTCACCCTTGGGGACTGAGATGGAATGTCTTGTCACCTGTACAGGTCTCCAAATCTCTGCACCAGACGACACACAGCAACATTATGCTGCTATTTTACGCTGGTATTCTGTGAAGTCGTGGTCCTACCCCGGTCGAGTGGACCCATTCATTCTGCAGCTGGAAATAAACTGCAGTGTAGCTCTACCAATGTCATCTGTCCCTGGGACGTGCTTAGGCTAAGTGTAGAGGGGCACCGGTGTGTTTCGAAGAAGGTACCGAGAGGTTTTAGTGGGTATTGATACCGCATAACCCTATATTCCGTCAGAAGGTTGGGTATCTTTTGAAGATTTCCCAACCAGAAACGAAAAAAAACGTACACAATGAATAAGCCACTAGCCACTTGGCCAATAGAAACAGCAAGCAAAATATTTACCAACGCGTAGTAAGCAAGTGCCCACTCTACATACGAGGATAAACCATTAACTTTATATTTAAATGCTATAAAACATTAAACGTGTTAAATAGCATGTAAGTGCATTAAAAGTAGCAAACAGTGTAAATGTTTACACAGTAAATTATAAAATGCTATAAACTTACACTGTACACAAATGTACTTACGTAATCTATTTATATTGTAGCCAAATTAAACGGAATCGGCAGGTGCGACGTCTACCGTAAGGCTGACAACATACGAGTTGCTATATACATCATCTCGAACGGCCACGTGGTGTAGTGGTAAGAATACCTGGCTGCAACGTCGCGGATCCTGGGTTCGATTCCTGCTTAACAATATTCCCTGTCCCGGATATCGCATCTAAACATTCCTCCGATCTTATTTCACATGCATTAAATTGAAATAGGGAAGCGGACGACGATTAGGTGCCTCTGTGTTTGCGCAAATTCTTACGGCACTGTAAAATATTCTGTGCAGTTGATGTGACCTGGCAAGCAGAAGAACATCATCGTCATCAGAAGAAATCGAAACGTTCATCTACAATGTATTCCCTGATCCCTATCAGCCCTCAGGACTTATAAGGACTTCGTTTTCTTTTACTCGCGCTGTATGTATTCTGTGAATGCATTTTTTTTTTTAATGAATGCTATCAGCGCTATTAACCTTGCTAACCACTCTCACAGAGCCAGTGCTTATCCTAGGAGCTGGTCCACGACAATAGTTGAATAGCGAATTCGAACCTACGACCTTAACTTTCGCAAACCGTAGCCTAAACCATTGACGGTTATTACCGCTTTCTAAATAAGGTTGCCTTCCCAGTGCTAAAGCTAGCTAAGCTAAGGTTTGACTACCTTAATTGATTCAAGTTTACTAGAACTTGTAGTGTATAGCTTTTTTTTTATTGGTAACTTGCACAAGGGTTGCCGAGAGGGAGCTACGGCTTGGACCGTTACCCTACGCGCGATAGCAAGTCAACCGATAGTGCCCGAGAGGACCGAACCTTGCACGGCACGGTCAGTTGCATCGGATTAACTTTCTTATATTCTTTCTTTGTTTTATTTATACGAGCAACGTACGGGATTTGGTTCTGCGGGGTGCGGGGTGCGTGGGTGAGCGCCCATTGGATTCCCGCCAAACGAAACATCTCATCGTTCCACAGACAAATAGACGCGGCAACTCTTTTTTTATTCTGTCAGTGACAGAATTACGTATGCGCGTTTATTTAGGATATCCGAACTTAAATAAACTGTTTCTTTTTTTCCGATAATATGTCCAACACCAGGGCTGCTGGAAGAGATTTTTATTATAAATTAGGTGCGTCTTTGTACATACTTTTCTTATCTTAGTTTCCTTGTAGAAATGTTTTATGTACGAAAAAGTAAAATAAATAAATAGATAATATGGATCTGATATCCATATTCCCGTAATCGCTTATAGGCCGGCAACGCATTGGCAGCGCCACAGTTGACGCAGAAGTTCCTAGGCGGAGATGATTACCTAGATCACACTCATGCTTGTTTACCTCCCTCTCTTATAAACATAAATCTGTATATTACGTTACAGTAAGTAAGATCGTTACCACGACTTATTATTCTACCAAATTAGGAATCATGTGATAAAACGGTCAAATAACGCTCTATAGATTTGACATGAAATACTCTAAATGTCGTTTACTGCTTCGAGGACGAAAAAATAGCATAATCGTAGACAGAGTAGAAAAAAATATTATATTTATTTTTGCTGTTATTAATGTATTCCGCTAACTCTCAATATTATTATCGTCTTGTGAAATCTTTAATGAACCCTGTGTTTATGGTTTGAACAGACGAATGATTAAAAAAAAACAATACCCGACAGTTTTATTAAGTAAATGTCAAAAAGGACACTTGGCGGCAAAAAGGGTTTCAGACCAAACATCATACGAACAAGACCTGGCTGTATGGACTAAAGTCCTTTGCCTTTCCCATTAGCGATAAATTAATATCATCATCATCACTTGGCGGCAAACGCTGTATATGCATATCACTGGACATTTAACCACCTGTCATAAGACGTTGGATGATTACCAAATGACATCAACTGCGCAGAAATTATTATAGAAATTATTTGAACGTAAGCAGAAGCGTAAATACAGATTCACTACTCGTACTCCGTATCCTTGCTTAATTTTAACGGCGTTGTTGTTTTTCTTATGATAAGGGTACGGATTCGGACACATCGGATGACAGGTAACGGGATATCCTCCCAAGGGTGACAACGCATGTGCTTCTTGAAACTTCATTGATGAATAGAAGAAACAAATACAATGATTCACAGGAAGTAAAGACTGTTCTATTTTTTATTTGTGGTGCCATTATTTTCCGCACCCGCCGGTCAGTCGCTCTCGCGCGCAGGATTTGTTTAATGATTGCTCTAAGCCGAATCCTTGTGCTGATTATGTTACATATCATCTTATAATGAATTAAAATTGTAACTGAATTTAAATGTAATAATTGTAATAAAACACAAGGGATCGATTTTTTTTTTGTGTATGACTATTCAATAAGGGATCGAACTCGCTTTGCTCTCATATCGAGAATTGAAAGCGACCGTTTAGACAGTGTACTACCACGACCCTACCACTATTTGTTTATGATAAATAAATTGATAAAAGTTTTACGGATATTATCGTGTTTATTTTATCTTTTTAATTCCCGACATTTCGAGTGCTTTACCACTCACGGTGATAATCAATATTTGTTTCGCTACGGATAGTTCTGTTATCGAGACGTTGAACAAATTTTGACAATGATAGAGCCACGTTACACCTTGTATCTAGCTGCAACGTGAATAGGTCGGCTCAACCGGGAAAGGCAACGAACTCTCGTGATGATGATTGTAGGAAAACACGGAATTATCACCAATTACTGGTGACGAGGACTCAATTGTCAGGGTTGACATGTTTATTTTAAATATTTTTCAGTTCTTTCATTGTTTTATCGTATCAATTTAGTAGCAACAGTGGTCAATACAAATAAATACCGTATTTTTTTTTTCGGGCTGATGACCGCTTTTAGCTCGAGGGCTTTTATAGTTTCCCCGGGTTGAGAGGTGACCGAGCGCTTATACCGCTCAGTCGAGATCTCTATTAGTGGGTATCCAGCACAAGAGGGAACCTCGGCTTAGATAGTTACCCTGTACCGCGAGAGCGTCTGACTCCTTCGGACGCGGGTGAATCTATGATTCGTGATGAGATTGTAAGTGGCGGCACTTACAATCAAGGGGTTCGGGTGTGTGACGGCAGAGTCGAAATATAGGCGGGAAGCCTGCTTCAGGTACTGAGCTATGGTCGGCAGCTCAAGATCTATGTGTAGGTTTTCATTACGCAAGAACCACGGCGCACCGGTGGCCTTGCGCATGAAATGATTTAGTATTACCTGAAGTCGGTGAATGTGACGCGGGGAGGCATGCGCAAAGACGGGGCTTGCGTATACCATTATGGGTCGGATGCACGCTTTGTATAGTGTAATTTTATTACGATGGGACATTTTACAATTTTTATTGAGTAACGGACGCAAACAACATAGGACGATCGCTGCTCGATTCCGTACGCGGTTGATATGCGGACCGAAGGTGAGTCTTTCATCTAATGTGACGCCTAAGTATTTGACCGTCTTTTCCCAGGGGATTGGACGATCATCAGCATGAATATAAATACCGTACATTTATTTATATTTACTAGAATACGCCCGCAACTTCGTCTGCGTATCCACATACAATTATGCAAACTTTCATTTACCGAGATAAAAAGTATCTTATATGTTAATTCAGATTATAAACTATCTGTGTGCTAAATTGCATCCAAATCCGTTTCCACGTTTTTGTGTGATTGAGTAACAAATACATCCAACGAACTTTCACATTTATAATATTAGTAGGAAGGATTTGGACACACCAACAGCATATATATTGCACATTTCAAAATCAGGACCTTTATATATTAACTATAATATTATTATTATATATTAACTTTATATATAACTTTATATAAACTGAAATTTATCAATTCATCTCGTAGCCAGTATGTACAATTTTTTCTATTACATTAAGAATAACAAACGAGCACACAGTTCACCTGATGGCAAGTGATTCCTGCGGCCCGTGACATCTACATTCATCCCTGACAAGGAATCATAATGCAGATGCGTTGTCATCCTTGAGGACTCACATGGAATGCCTTGTCACCACGGAAGAGACGAGGCATGCCACAGAAGAGACCTTTAAGGAAGAATGGGCACACGACATTTCCCAGTGGTACCATCGAATGCGAAGATGCATAGAGAGGAACGGAGACTACTTCGAAAAACAATGAAATTATCCAAATTTCAATACTGAGCCCCTTTAGATAGCGATCCGAGTCGAGGTCTCGTACCTCACTATGAGGGGCCCTCGGATCGTATTATCGCCCCCCTCTGTTGTCGTCGACGTTCTTCGTCCACAGGGGTCGGAGCGCAACGGCGGTGCGGCAGCGGTCTTCGTGCTTCGCTTCGCAGCATCGTCGTTGTCTCCTTACTCGGCGGGCCTCTCGCTCGCGGGTCTATTTAGATGAAGCTGTAGAGGTAACTGGACTAACAGCAATACTCATACACAAAAAAAAAAAAACAATACTGAGCCGTTTTTTATTTTCTAAATATTTTCACTGTACCCGTACGTATAATATAAAAAATCAAAATAATACAACAAATGCTAAGGAGCGAGTAGTTGGACGCGTGTGAACGCGACGATAAATCTCTGTCGGTTTCGTAAACAACGTATCGTATAGCGTACCCGATGATCATGCCAGCTGTAATGTCGACATGTTATCTATATAAATAAATAAATAAATTTTGTTTGTTGGTAAGCGTGCCGCTTGTGAAAGACGACCGATTTGTTGATTTTTATTTGTTAAATGTTCGCAACACTCCGAATTAGATGATATTAATTTATCCCTAATGGGAAAGGCAAAGGACTTTAGTCCATACAGCCACGTCTTGTTCGTATGATGGTTGGTCTGAAACTCCTCACGCCGAATTAGATGTTTAAAGATTGAAAAATTTGAAAACGTTTCCCAGAAAATAGGCCAATTAAAAAAAATACTTTTTTGTATGAAATCAAGACCATAACTCAGAACCATGGATAATTTTCAGCCAGTTATATAAACAAACTAACCAAAAACCTGTATTAAAATTAATTTTCATATTTCCCGGAAATCTTTTGAAAAGATTAAAAAATCAAAACGTTAAAATTGATGGCCTAATAGTGATGAGTACGGAATATTTGAGGACGTCCAGCATATACTGATGGAATGTGTTCAGAACGAGAACTTTAGAATAACAAGTTTTTTGGTCAGAATGGTTCAAGTGACGTCGTCACCAATACCTAGTTCTCTCTGTTAATATCAAATATCTCTCTGATATTTGAGCAGTCTGCTGTGCGGCTTCACTATGGTGTCATTACGGTTTTTATATATATATATATATATATATATATTTACATTATATATATATATATATATATATGTTATTTGAACACCCATATTGCAAACACCCCGTGCAATTAGCGTCCAGACGATGATAATTAAAACAACAAAGAAAAAAAACAATAAATTAAAAAAATACATACAATTAATAAATTGTAAAGTATCTAAATATATCTGTATCTAAAAAACTATACTCTCCGACAAGGTTTCATACTGATTTTACACCATCGGATATACTACTTAATAGGTAACCCTGCATACATATACGTAAAGCCACAAACGCGTTGAGGAGTTGGAGGTCATCAAAAAGTGGTTAGAATTAGTTGCGCGCGCGCCTACGTAGAGATAAGACCGTGTCATTAACGAAGCAAACAAACCGATATGTTCAAAACACCTTAACTCTACTAAGCTAAGTTCCCCATCCATCTTGATTTTTTTAGGACAATTTATAAAAAGGACTGTTTGAACGTATTAATAACCAATAATCTTATCTCTGTTACAATTTAAATATTTTTTTTAAAAGCCTCGGCGATATTGTCGAGTTGTCAATACTAATATAGTCACAACCTTCGTGAATTATCAACGTGAATGCCAAAATGCGCGGGAACGCAAATGCCGATATCCTTCTCAGCTCACTCAATTTTACGTGCATAAATACCAGGCGATATATAAAGCTAGTCTTGCCTATGCCTAAATGGAATATTTATATATGCTGCTACGTTAATTTTCTTATATATATATTAGGTCTTTACTTATGAAATTGCCGTTATTCAGTATTGGCCAATTCAAATCAAAAAAGTTTTGATTGGCTTTGAATTCTAAATTCAAATTAATTTTGTTTTAAAAACATGACATTATTTTTACAAAGTCAGTCTTTTAATTATTGATTAGGTTTGTATTTTCATTTCGTTAGAACATTTTTCGACATAATGATACTTATACTAAATTCATGAAATTATGGAATATGAGCTCCGTCGTGGCACAAACGGCACGTAACATCAACAACGTTTACGGTGTGAACTTTACAAACGAGCGCACAATCCGATATTGGTTTGCCTGGTTCCGTACTGGAAATTATAATTTGAAAATTGAACCTCGTGGTCGTCCGGACACTTTGGTGAACAATGATGAATTAAAGGCGATTGTGGAAGCTGATGATACTCTATCGCTATATGATCTAAAGCGCTCAGCAAATTGGTTTGATCCTGGTTCAGCATCAAAGCAATGCCCTAAACGAAAAATGACCAAAATTGATGGTCACTGTTTGGTGGTCTAGTGCCGGTGTGATTCATCAAAGTTTTTTACAAAATGGCATGAGCATTACTGCAGATGTGTACTGTGAAGAATTAAGACAATGATGGAGAAGCTAGCACATATTCAACCAGCTTTGGTCAATCAGTCGTCCCCGCTGCTCCTACACGACAACGCGCGACCCTATACTACACAACAGACAGTCTCCAAGCTGCAAGAGTTGGGGTCGAAGCTCTCTCTCATCCACCGTACTCACCAGACCTTGCACCCACCGATGATTACTTTTTCCAAAATTTGGACAACTTTTTAGCGGGAAAAAAATTAAATTCCCGAAAGGCCAAAAATGCCTCTGAAGAATTTGTTGCCTCCCGTCCAGCTGAATTTTATAAGAAGGGCATCAATAAACTACGACTGCGTTGGCAAAGATGCATCGATTACATGGGTGATAAATTTGAATAGAAATAAAAAAGTTTGAAAAAAAATACTTTAACTTATTTCATACAAAACGGCAATTTCATAGGTAAAGCCTATTACAAGTATAAGGAAACCACTTTATACATTTTAATTAATTCGACTAAAATGTCGCGAAACTCCTGAATAATGTGGCTAACGAAGTTCGACGTAGGACCTATTGCCCGCTCATATAGTCGGGGAATCATTTAATTAAAGTGTGACGACCTAGACAAGTTCGATTTTTTATCTTGTTTAATTAAATTGCATAGGTATTAAATGTATGAAACCATTAGGAACCAGTTTGTTCACTTATAACCTTGACATACAATCGCACTTTTTTATAACATTTACGAAAAGAATTCGAGAATAATAGTAACGTATGTAAGAAATATAAATTACTTCTTTTATACATTATTTGCATTTCTTACCATTATTAACTTTAAACTACAGTTATACTATTTTATAAAATTTATTAAGATGGGCACACTACTCGTACCTCATTTTATAATTTCTGTCCACACTTTGTCGTGGAAGATTTAAGTTTCTTTTTTTGTTTAGCAACGTGAGTCACGGGCACAGGCGGACAGCGCTAGGCCGCACACGGCGAGTTTTTTTGGATCCATTCCAATATCGAAATCCTGTTTAACAATAAACGTTTATTTTATCTATATTTACAATCTCTTTCAACATTTTTTTATTTTTGTTCTGTTACTGTGCAATGGAACTACCATTCGGTTAATTATAAGTCCTATAAAAATTTCATTTTCCGTATTTTATAAAAAAAAAGTATTCCGTAGCAAAAAAAATGAAAAATGCAGACTGTTGATACATATAAACTATATATCTGAAAGAAACTCGCACACCTTCTATGAAGACTAAAAATTATCCACCGACGATTTGTTAGTGTAAAATTTCATTAATATAAACACATTTGTTTTAATAATATACGAGTATAAGCATAAGAGCACCTAATATAAACACTGTTTTGTTTGTAAATACATTCGATTGTTTAATATAGAACAAGAACAATGCGTAGGTTCCATGTTGACATTCGTCACTGCGTAACTATACTGACCCATATTTTGTCGAGAAATGGACAACTGTGCAGCTATTAACAATATTTTTAAACGCTTGCTACTTTCGGCCTTACTCGATGAGATTTAAAACATAGAATTGCGTAAACTTGTAACAGATCGCGCAGCATGTGTGGCATTCGGATGTCCGGTTACGTAAAATCTGGCATCGGTTCACATGACCTTCCAAGTCGAGTTATTGATTTCAACATCTGTGTCTAAAAATCCAAAAACTCAAAACAGCATACAGAATTAATACCTTAATTAAACAAGCACAATTATTTATGGAAAACAACAAAGCAAAATCATTATCACTTCAAGGAAAACAAAATTTGGTCGCGAGTACGGTTGGAAATATTTATGCAGGAAACTTCCTCGGTCCACAGGAAGTTTGTGGCCCAAAATAATTAATTTTGGCTATAGTTCAATGTTGTGATATCGCAAATAAGAAAAATTATAGCCTAAAATTAAAAATGTTGTTTATACCAATAAATGAATATCATTCAGCAAGCAGTTTCAAGTTACTGCTTATTAATACAACTTTTTAGAGATACTCGAATGGCCATCATTTTTAACCTAGAAAACTACGTTATACATAATAACATGTTATATCATATTATTTATTTCGTATATTATATCATATACCAAATGTGTAAGTCATTTTTTTATAAAAAAAATGTTTATTTCCTTTGTAATCAGTGTAATAAAAAGTACAAATCAACCTTTAAATAAATCAACTAAGACTATTAAATTATCAAATAAAATTGTTCTGGTTAAGGTTAGGCGCTTTTAAGTGTTTACAAATATCTAAGGGTAACAAAAGAGTACATAGTCCACCTAACGGTAAGAGATTACCGTGACATATACATGCATCGTTAACAAAGATTCATAATGCATTGTTACCCATGAGGACTGAAATGGAATCCCCCGTAGCATGTAATCGGGTCCCTGAACCCTGCACCGGACCACACAAAACACAGCAGTATTATTATGCTGTTATTTCTCGTTGGTATAGTGACTGCGTGGGTCCTTTCTCAATTGCGCCGGAAAGTAGTTACAACGGGGCTCTACTATGTCGAAAAAGTTCTCATTATTTTAATTGGAATAAAATTTGTAGTATTTTAATATATCTTATGATTGAATTAAAGTTTGCATTTTACATATAATATGATTTACATATGAAATTCTTACCTAGAGATATAATCTGGAACAGCATAACGTTACCGTTTCATGTTACGAGTGTAGAAAACTGGGGACGCAATTACAAGTAAAGAGGAAATTCCATCTCAGACCTGTGGTGATGCAAGATATGTTTATCTATATGATACATATATTGTCATCATGTAATGTTATTAATTATAAAAAGTATATATATATATATATATATATATATATATATATATATATATATGTGTAATAAACCAGTGTTATTATAGAAACGTTATAACGACATTTTTAATGCCACATCCAGGTACATCTGCGCTGTTTTGAATGGCATTTTGATATGCTAATGTTTTGTAAAAACTAGTTTGGCGAAGGTTTTTGAAAAAATGAAAGCGAAAAATAAATGGTATAATAATCTTCATAATTTATTTTCTCTTCATTCAGTTTTATCATACAATATGTATTCAGTATAAAACAATATTCTTTGTTAAATTCATAGAAATATATTATTTTAGTATAACGGTTCTTTATCTTTTATAAACTTACAAATTATTGTTAACATTTGACGAATCTTTTTGTATAAAAATAATACAAATAGGGTTCTTTTGCCGTGTTTGACTTGGTCAAGAACTATTCTTGTATTTAGGTTCATATTGCACACGGCAATGTCTCCCTTAAATAGTCTATAACAATTCAACTTGTTAATTGGTATAATATTACTTACAATAACCTACAGAAGACAATGGTACAGAACAATCCACTGTAGCACATATAATGGTAACAAAAACAATAAAACACGTAGGCTTCAGTTTACAAAGCGTAGGCACTCGAGATTGCTACTTGATCCTAACAGGTAAACATTCTCACCAATAAATACATCGCACATTCACTCATTCCTCTAAACAATAACGAAATGCGCTCCTATTCGACCACAAATATATTATATCGGACGGCCTCAATTATAAGACCTCTTAACAGCACCGGGTCAGTTCAGAGAATACATTGTTTTCCAGTTTACCTCGCGCTATGCACTCTCTTCATACAAGGCACAAATCGTAATCTCACACTCTTGTCAGTCTTTCACGCAAATATTTTAATCACCGCACATATTAACCGCATAGGGGGCGCCATTGTCGTGATGAAAAGTTAACCTTGTGTAACAAAACGTGATTCGAAACGTCCGACTGGCGAACACATGGCCACCATTCCGCGAGGGCGGCGCAGGCGGAATTTTAATTAGCAGAACATCCGCTCGTGACTTGGTGTGATGCGTCGTTGCCAGCTGTACCCTACGATTGTCCCTTTCGCACTTGCAGCATTACAGACTTGGCGATATAGCTCGGGTCCCTGCTCAGTTCCGTTTACGCGGGTGCATATGTATATAGTGTTATTAGTGCAATTGAAAAAATATACAAATTATAACCAAACCACTGGTTACTTGCACATAATAAACAATGGAAATCCCAATTCAGCGCACACATTGCGGCAACACCGCTCGAACGGGAAATTAGCCGCACAACTGGCAACGTCGCACAGCGAAGTCAGTCTACTATCGTGTGACGTTGCACGATTATCCTTTCTAGTTTCTACACTATTCTAAATGAGACGAACGCAATACTGATGATACAAGGAAAACTGTAACTGCGACTTACGATGGAAGTTATAACTTGTGACTCGCACTAAGTACGTCCCGAGCAGGCTCCGTTAGGGCCACGAAGCCGCGGGCGGAGGTTCTGCAGTCACTCGCGCCCTCTCAAACTGTCACCACATCATTCTTAACTTAGCTTCACCTTACGAACTAGAGTTAACTATATATTACACAGTAAAATTAAGATCACAAAACGCTTTGTATGCTGCGTCCGAGCGGGCGCGACTAGCATGGAATGTGGGGGAGCGACGACGCGAGCGCGATCAGAAGTGCGTGTCGATGTGGCAGCCGCCGTTGGCGTGCTCCAGCACCTGCTGCTTCAGCCGGTGCACGTGATCTTTTAGCTTCACCACCATCTGTGCCAGCTCCACATTCTCGCCCTTCAGCAGCTTAACTTTATCTTCCAGTTTGGATATGCGCTCGAGCTTCCGCCGCCGGCATTTGGAGGCGGCTACTCGGTTCCTTTGTCGTTTGCGCTCCAGTTTGATTCTCTCTTGGGTGTCCATGTCGATGGGGGAGAGCGGTGGTGAACTGGATGCGCTGGGGACAGTCTGCGGCTCGTCCTTCACGACGGGTGTAGGGTAACGGTCACCGGGACGATCGAGGTCGGCGTAGACACGTCGCGTGAGCGGCGCCGGCTCGCCGTGGTGCAACTTATCCAGCGCTTCGACGAATGGCCGCGCATACATCTCCTGCTCCTCGGTGGGCGCGGCGGGGGGAAAAAGTACCGCGGCGCCCGGCGTTGGAGTGACTGCCGCTATCATGCCGTTTTGAATGATCAGCTTCTCGAGCTCCGGGGAGCCCAACTTGAGAAGTTGTAGATCCGGCGAGGAAAGCAGAGGTGCGGTATTCCGCGACCTCTTCCCGCCTCGCCCGAAGTCCAGATCCAGTGTTAGGGTCCGCTTCAGATTTTCCACAGGTCCGCTGAGGGGATACTGCTCGTCATAGAATGTGGTCTCCATCCCGTGGCCGGAGTGCCGAACCATGTGTTAGCACTGAACACCTCCGTATCACTAAACTCACTGCACGGAGAAAAGTTTCTCAAGCGAGTATACACGTCCAGCACGCTCAACGTTCCACTTGTTTCTAAACATTGTTAAGAAACAACCACTGCTTTTATTCCATGACTCAGATAAGCTATTTTTGGCCGTAGCGTAATAATAGCGACCGCTCATTGGTCAAATATGACGTGATATGCGAAGCGAGCTCGCCGCTATTGGCGGCTGGTATCGTAACGAAGCGCGAGGCCACAGCGGGGCTGTTTACGACTTGGTGCGATTACTGAGAATCGGCCGCACTGTATCCACTATATCGACGATACGACACTACGTACAATTAGGATAATTTAACTGTTGATATTATTACTTTTTTTATCAGCGTTTGTATCGTATTAAATAATTAAGTATATTATCTGGGAAATATTTTAACTAAATCTTCTTTTAAAAGTTACATTAAATATAATTAAGACATTACATTTAGTTGTTTAAACCACATTATATATTTTTTCTGGTGTTCATTAAATAATATATTTAAAAAACCATGTTATCAATATATATTATTTCTGCGTATATTATTTAAATACATATTATATTATAACTATACATATGTAGACGTATGGATGTGTTTGTACGTATTGTGGATTCAGTGTTTACGCCACATAGACACAATTTTGACACAATAGTTTTAACAATTTTTTATATGGGTTTTTTTAATCTTAAATGATAAGAGAATTCAAATTTCCTATGCATATTGTTTTAATACATAATTAAAATACAAAACTCAATACCGATACAATATGAATCTATTTTCAGCTCAGGAATGTTACATTGAGTTATTGAGTTAAAGGATACCATATCCCAAAGTTCGGTTGCATTTATTTATTTTATTTACTTTTAGTTCTGTGGAGACAGAGCGAGTTAGGGGCGAGGTGGAGGCGGGGTAGCCGCGCCGAAGAGCAGTGCAGGGAAATATATGCGAACGGCGCGCGGGCGGGGGCCGCGTTTGTCCTGCAAGTATGACAAGGAAAACGTATATCGCCATCGCTCTTACACAACAGATAAGTCCAGCAATATTAGAAGGAAAATTAAATGCACCTAAATTTCTTTCGTTTATGGTTTTTAGGAATTTTAGGATCTGTTCCAAGGATTAATTTTATACTTAACCTTGACGTGTTATCATAAATCTTGTATGAAATATATTATTTTTATGATACTATCTACGTATTTTTTGAGTTAGCGGGTCTTTTGTTATTCTTTTAACAATATCATATGCATCAAGTTTTTAATAATATTAGATACATTTTGATAAAATGTATCTTACGCCACTAAACAGCATCTCTTTATTCTTATAACAGATATTATATCATTATTCTATCTTCTATCATTGAATTTTAGTCGCCATCTAGATTGTATTTACGAACTTTGACATACTCTACTGATCAAAAGATGGCGCAAACTTTTAAACTAAATTAATTTTGCCGGTAGGTGGCATTAGTAGAATATCTAGGGCTGCCAGGCATTTGGCTAGATTTCCCGTTTTCACTAGATTAATACGTATTGAAAAGAATATAAACAATTTCAGAGGAAACATCTCTAAAATCAGGTTTCAGTAGCAGCTATATTGTTATATTTATTATGAAGGCATTCTTGTTATTCAGTCCATCTAATTATTTCAATTCTTATATTCATTTTTTTTTGTTAAATTCTATGTATCTTTCATAATATATATAATAATAGACACATAGTATATGTAGCAACATTTCACATATTATATATTTACTGTTTAATCATCTTTCTATACATCATAAAATATAGCTACTCTCGTGACAGCTGTCAGGGTAAAATGCCTATGGTTAAGACGATATAGTGAATTGATCATAATTATCGAATATAGGTACTAATAACATTGATATTAACTTCAGCTCAATTATTCGTAAGTTTAAAGGTCGTTAGGACGGTCGCTCTTTAACGATATATTTTTATGATGTTATATATATTTTTCTTTTTCCTTCTTGTTTCTGGTGCACATCTGGTCTAATTCACAAAAAAGTATATGGATAATTTTTACCTGGATATGTTATAGTCCAAAGTATCCTCAACGCCATAATCAGATTAGGAAACGCTGCAGCAGTCCTGGAGATTAAATATTCTTTTTATCAAATATTATTCCATGAAAGTGACTATGACTCTTCCAATGTTATAAAATTTTTCTACATCTGTTTTTTACATCCAATCATTAAACAGGTTTACATGCGTTGTTCAATAATTTTGATATTTATTTGTTGTGAAAGGTGCTTTTGTGTAGTCTGATCACTAATTGTCAAGATAAATGAATTATTTGCAATAATAATAATATAAAATACCTTAATCTTGAGCAGTGGTGGGCAAACTTTTTTAATGGTGGGCCACAAAGTTTAATAAAATCTAGAGGGCCAGAATTAAAGAAAAATGCATTTTGTATTAAAGCTGTTTAATAAACAAAATACCTTTTACTTTTGAGCCTTGTTAGGCGTGTGAGACATATGGAATTGTTTTTGTATTTCTATAATATTTTCGAAAGCAGGTTTCATCTGTGACGAAGCAACTTTCAGCAGAGAGGTGTTCATCATTCAATCGGTTTCTGATTGAGTTTTTCCGCATTTTCATAGGTGAAAAGGTCTGTTCGCACACATAAGACGACGCAAACATCGCCATAATTTTCTGGGCGTAAGTAATGATCTTTGGGAATTCAGCTTTCGGTAGTGCTCTATAAAAATCTAGTTTTGTGGAATTCAAGAACTATTGCTTTAAATTGATACTGGACTGCATTTCAATAATTTCCAACTGCAATTCAACAGATACATTTACCGGATATACATTAAACGGCATCGAGAAAACATCTAGCGATGATTGAATGTACTTAAAATCTTGAAAGTTCATTTCAAATTCTGTGTGAAGTTTTTTCAACGCTTGACTGAATTCTCGTAGTTTGTTCTCACTCACTGGTGACATGGATTTTATACGCGGAAAGTGAGTTAAATCGTTCTTCGCCATGCAATTATAAAACAGAGAAAGCTGAGTTTTAAATGATTTCAGACAACCCCAAGTCTCATCTATAAATTGGTTCTTTCCTTGCAATTTCTTATTTTATTTGTGAGATTTAGATTTTATTTTACGCGCCGAAATGCTGACCAGAATATTTAGGATGGATGGACTCTCGGCGAGCCGGATTAAATACTTCCGCGGGCCGGAGTTGGCCCGCGGGCCGTACTTTGCCCATCACTGATCTAGAGGCATTAAAATAAAAATCCATAATTTATGGTTTGTCCTAAGACAAAGGAAAGAACGTCTCTATTCGTGTTCTTTTACCAATAAATTATGATAATTACTATGTTTCGCGTACATTTTACACACAACGCAAAACAGTCACAAAATACGCAACGTGATTATGATATCGGCTGTCAAAGGATTTCGGCTATATTTATTGAACTTGTTATTTAATGAAGTTACTATAAACGTTTAAACTAATAATCATGATAAAAATTATAGCTTCACAATCTTTAGCTGGAAACCTCCTATCCTATGAATAGGTCAACTCTAACAGAGAGGCTCTATGCTTTCTTTCAAAGGATCAGACTTTGTCACCAACTAAAACCAAATTTCAACACCACGACCATGGCGGCAGCAGTGTCTAGTGACACTTACGCGCACAAAAATGATGTAGACATTTCATGAAATTGGGACTTAACATTAATTCTCAGAAAAAAATGAAAATAATTTATTTTACAATATGAGCTTCCTTATATATATTACAAAAATTTTATATAATTAGCTTTTAAAGCAAGATATAGAGAGAATATAAATTACTTTGACAATTTTCACGATTTCATCACTAATAAAACTGATGGAGAAAATAGTATCAGGCAGTAATAGGCTGTTACTATTCGTAGTAAGAGCTTATTAAAAACTTATAGCTCCCAAAACTTCAAGAACGAAGAAACTTTTCAGGCCTGATATCTTAGAAATTTCGGGGCCGATTGGCGGCATTTTGCTTTTGTTCTGTAAGGAGTTTCAGACCAATCATCATACAAACAAGACCTGGCTGTATGGACTAAAGTCCTTTGCCTTTCCCATTAGGGATAAATTAATATCATCATCATCATTTTGTTCTCTAAGGACAGTTCTTTTGGTCCCTCAAGTTGTGTTCATACTATAAGATTTTAACCAAAATTGTATTATTTATTTTAATTGTGGATACAATTTCCCATTTTAGAAACCAACAAGAAGGAGACTTCGAGCGTGGACGGAACACATTCTCACATAATAGAGAGGTTGAAACAGAAGCATAACAGTGATGTTTCCTTTGATGTGTGTAGACAACGGGAGTACCTAGTTAGTATTCCATCAGTCCTCGAGGAGAACACAAGTGTATCTCAAATCTTTCTTTACAATTGATGTATGCACATCATGTGAAACATGTGCATGTTTGTTCCCCCTAATACAGTATAAAAAAATTTAAAAATACCTAACCTTAATTAATCATTTCATTTGGTAATTTTATTACACATAAAAACTAAATACTATTGGATTTATCTTATTCTTTCCACTGATAAAACAAAAGAAAAAAAAACCAAGTCATTGTTTATTTCTACATTTTGTCGTGTGATAAAATATGCTATCGTGTAGAATGTAGCTTTTTAGATTTTAAATGACAGTCATTTGAGTGTGTCCAACAAACAATAAAGTTGTATTTCATATAATTCACCAAGAATTATATTAATGGTTAATCCTAGCAACTAATAAAATATATATTAATTGTTAGGATTAACATATAATTTAAACAAAAATTCAAATTATGGTTAATTGTCAATTCAAATGTTTCTATATACCAATTTCTGAAAATACCTACTTCGTAGCGGACGAACATCTGGCGAATTGCTGGAAATTCTACGTAAGGATTCTTTCTAAGAAGAATAATTTTTACTAAATTATAATATATAATATATTTTAAATAAATTGTGGATTAGATAATGCTAAAGGTTACATAAGAATTGTTAATAAAAAAACAACAACAAGAAAAATTGGTTCATTTATATGGCTATGGTATAGTTGTGTTTTGTATGAGTGAGGGTATTATTTGACGGTAACTGATACGATCCTCACGTCGTCGTACGGCTTGTCCGTCTTGGGGTTGGTCTTTACGTTGCCGATGTTCTGCACCACCTCCATGCCGCGCACCACGCGCCCGAATATCGTGTGCTTGTTGTCTAACCACGGCTGCAAAACGAAATTAAAAAAAAGTTCACCAGATCTCTATGTTACTATGACGGATGCACTAATCACCAGAGTGCGGCGATATCAACCTTCTGGTGTTTTTGACCAGGTAAATATAGATAGAGCGACGACCTATGCAAGTATGCTGGACTGGGCGATGGATGCGGGTTGGTTCAGGATTTTGCTTTGTTACAATCTATGATGGAGGTCTGTGTCCAGTGTGGAGATGCTGTGATGATAATATATGTATTTGAAATTTAATTAATATGCATATTTATTTGTATCAGTATATTGTTAATGACAATTATATATTTTGAAAATTGGTACTAAATATGACTTCCAATTTTTACATTCTTCTCTTGACCGCTAACTAAATAATGTTGCGCTGGGTTCTTTTGTTATTCTTTCACAGAACAGGCTATACTTACTTTGGAACACTCCAGATGATATCAAGAATGCACCGACTAATGATTGTTTTAAATCTCTTCGACAACATTATTTGAAGGCAAATAACATTTCATATATATATATATTTTCTTATGGTATTTATGTATGTGTATATATATACATATATCATATATTTTTGTTATGTATATATTTATGTTTATTTGTAACTAAGAAAAAAAGAGAATGCCACTGGACATTAAGTCTGCCCATGTAAACCTTAACAATAAATAAATAAATATGTATATAACAGGTAACGGTCCAAGGTAAAGATCCCTCTCGGGAACCTTTGTGCCCACTACACTAATATATGTAATTAAAAGCTCTGAGCTAACAGGGGCTATCACATATAAAAAATGAATAACAAATCAAACCAGAGTGTGAGTGCATTTTGGTATTAAGCCCGCTTTTTTCTTTTGCCAACAAAGTATAAATGGTATAAATGAATATAATAAATGATAGTACCGTAAACATTTGGGCAGAGGCACGCTTCTCATCGCCTTCACTAGCTCGTTTTGTGAATGACGTCACAGTACCTCAATTGATTTTAAAAAAATTGGTAAGATCCTTACTCAAATCTTGTAGGAGAACCTACACTAAAATCCCAAGACTTAAAGCTCTCATTGAAATGGAACCTATCAGATCTTCGAATGCTCCACCACCACATATACACGCAGCTACAAGTAATGTTTAATTTAAGTGTTTGGGATGATAACCTAATTCTGGAGCAGTAATTAATTGTATTTTTAACTATTTATCTTTAATGATTTCTTTTCATAATATGTATAATTTTGGAATATGTGTGTCAATTTGTATATTATATGTATATGTATTTGAACTGTAATAAATATGTATATTATTTCTATAAATATATCTATTTTTGTACCCGTATGTATATTCTCTGGTCAACACAAAGGCAGGCTAGGCTCGCTTTTTTTTTTAGTTTCATTACTAATATTCCAGTTAACCACTGCAACTAAGCTGAAAACGCTTGTGCTAGGACCTGGTTCACGATAATAGTCTAATGGCGGATTCGAACCTACGACCCTAAGTTTCGCAGACCGTACCCTAAACCATTAGGCTTTTGGCATTGAGTCTGCCTTTTTGTTTGTAAAAATAAAGTGTAAATAAAAATGATTGAGTTCCGGTCGGTCATCCTTATCCGGAAATCGCAATCGCAATTCACCGGTTTTGTTATGTACTGACCGTGGGCGCGAGCGTGATGAAGAACTGGCTCCCGTTGGTGTTGGGTCCGGCGTTGGCCATGCTCACCGTGTACGGCCGGTCGTGCTTCAGGTGCGGTTTGAACTCGTCCGCGAACTCGCCGCCCCATATGCTCTCGCCACCAGTTCCCGTGCCTACGTGTAATGAAAACAAATTACAGTAAATAATACGTTGATTTTAGAAACATTCAGATAATTCAGTAGTGAGATACTTTGGAATAAAGACGTTATAATATTATAACATCAATGGTAACAAACTCACACGCAGTTCACCTGATGGCAAGTGATTCCTGCGACCCACGACATCTACATTCATCCTTGACAAGGAATCACGATGCAGATGTGCTGTCACCCTTGACAACTGACATAAAATGCCTCGCCACCAGTAATAAAGGTCTCCGGATCCCCCACCCTCAATCACCAGAACCCGTTCATTGTGCATCTAGAAACAGACTGCAGCGCGTAGCTGTGCCACCGTTAAAACATTATCAGCTGCGTCGTACCTGTGGGGTCACCGGTCTGCACCATGAAGCCGCGTATCACCCTGTGGAACACGTGACCGTTGTAGTAGCCGCTGCGCGCCAGGCCGCAGAAGTTCTCGGCCGCGCGGCACGCCTCGCCGAACAGCCTGATGTGGATGTCGCCCAGCGAGGTGTGCAGGACCGCCTGCTCGTAGATGCGCTGCACCCCTGCGAGGCGAGGCGACGGTGGGTGGTCACGATAGATCGGACGGTAATGGTGAAGTCACTCTTAGTTATTAGTGATATTATTATTTATTTGTAAATAAGTTATTGTTGCACCTATCATACTCATATCTCACCACACCTTGGGTCGACTGGTAGAGAATGTCTTCGGCATTAAGTCCGCTCTTTGTGTACTTTTAACTTTGTGTTAACATTGGCGCCCAGCGGGTGTGACGTAAAACAAACACTCCCTCAATGATATTTTGTGTGATTTACCTTATTATATCTAAAATTCATAATTAATAATCTAGTTAATGATCATATTAATTTGGCGTTGTAAACAACAATTCGACTTTATTAGTTCGTAATCAGACTTCTAATTAATGTTTTATAAAGCGGATGAGGAAGCTACATTGCGGCGGTATCTCTCGTACATGTAATTCATAATTAGTAATCTAGTTAATGATCATATTAATTTGGCGTTGTAAACAACAATTCAACTTTATTAGTTCGTAATCAGACTTCTAATTAATGTTTTATAAAGCTGATGAGGAAGCTACATTGCGGCTTGCGGCGGTATCTCTCGTACATGTAATTCATAATTAGTAATCTAGTTAATGATCATATTAATTTGGCGTTGTAAACAACAATTCAACTTTATTAGTTCGTAATCAGACTTTTAATTAATGTTTTATAAAGCGGATGAGGAAGCTACATTGCGGCGGTATCTCTCGTACATGTAATTCATAATTAGTAATCTAGTTAATGATCATATTAATTTGGCGTTGTAAACAACAATTCAACTTTATTAGTTCGTAATCAGACTTCTAATTAATGTTTTATAAAGCGGATGAGGAAGCTACATTGCGGCGGTATCTCTCGTACAAGTAATTCTTAATTAGTAATCTAGTTAATGATCATATTAATTTGGCGTTGTAAACAACAATTCGACTTTATTAGTTCGTAATCAGACTTCTAATTAATGTTTTATAAAGCTGATGAGGAAGCTACATTGCGGCGGTATCTCTCGTACATGTAATTCATAATTAGTAATCTAGTTAATGATCATATTAATTTGGCGTTGTAAACAACAATTCAACTTTATTAGTTCGTAATCAGACTTCTAATTAATGTTTTATAAAGCGGATGAGGAAGCTACATTGCGGCGGTATCTCTCGTACAAGTAATTCCTTGCACACCGTACGCTGTCTGAATAAAAAAGTCATAAGGCCCACAAGTGTTAATTTGATATGGTTAATGTAATAAAAATAAATAAAATATTTTTAAATAGATTATACAAATTGTAATCACTTCCAACATCGTAATAAGTAAACATATTTAGAAATTTAAAATTATCCAATTATTATTGACATAATTTTAATTCTACAATATTGTTTAGAAACATTTTGATGATCCACACACACACAAGAAAACACGATAGTAACAAAATACAAGAACATAATATAAATAAAATTTATATATGTTTATATAGTATGGATGTAAAATTTTAAATACACATCAATCCTCTTAGTCGATCCAGGTCTAGGCATGGCCATACCCAAAGTTTGTTCTTTATTAAAAGCTAGCAGTGAAATAACATAACTAACACTCTCGTAAATCACTTCAACTTAGTTTAAATACTTGTGTAAGTAGATGGATCTCGACTGTAATCGAACGCCGGATTAGAACCTACGACGTTTAGTTATGCAAACAGTAAACTAAACAATTAGGCTATTGATGCTTTCATTGATATAGTTTGCCAGCAAGACCCTGAGATAGCTGCACCTTAGTGACATTCTAAAACTCAATGCAAATTTTGACAAGATTGAATATGATGTCGTAAACGTCTCTTGTCTAAAGGTCTCCGCCCACTATACCGGAGCATACCATGACCGTGCTAGGAACGTATCAGGCACGGAAAGAAATACGATACGGTCTACTATGCACTACAACGTATCAATAGCGTATCAAACCCGTGCATCACGAGTTTAGTGTCCGTAGCATCCGGATAGGATCCGCGTATCGTCCGCGCGTCATATCCATATGTCTTCAGTTCGCTCAGTTGCAGTAGTTCATCTGTGTTTTCGCGTGAGGCAGACGCGACAGGAAGAGCGAGTGAACATTTTCAATGTCAATTTGCAACGTCGCGTGCCATGCAGTGACCGTAGCGGCATCGGCAATATATTCCCGCCGACAATTCTTGATGATCAGTGCATGGGACGCGACGGTGTCTGTCGGTGACATAACGGTCTAGTGGGCATAGTCAAATACGTTTTAATGCAAAGAATATTTTTTGCCTGACACGTTCCTAGCACGGCCAAGGTATGCTCCGGTGTAGTGGGCAGAGACCCTAAAGTCCTAAGTTAGATTTCGGCACTTTTTTTATATAGAATACGTGGCAAACGATCCAGCAGCTCCAGAGACCTCTACAGCTTTATGTAATTAGACTCGCGAGCGGCAGGCCCGCTGAGTGGGGAAACAACAACAATACGGACGCGAAGACTGCCGCCGCACTCCGAGAGTTGACGGAGCGCTTATGGCGCTCAGACTAGACCTCTATCGGTGGGTAATCAGCCCAAGGGCCCCGAGAGGGAAGCTCGGTTTGGACCGCTACCCTGTTCCGCGATAGCGTCTGACTCGAGGGTACCCGAGAGGACCGAATCTCGGCTCGGTCAGTTGCTACTGACAGAGGCATCGCAAGTGATTCGCATTTTTCATAAATGACCAATGTAGCACGGAACCCTTTACGCGCCATGCGGGACCCTAACGCTCGCTACCGCCGTCCGCTATTTTCCGTTGCCATAGCGACCGTCACCCCTCCCGCAAGTAAAAACGCATGGGTCGCGAGACAGCGCTCACGCGCCACCAAAGTAACTGCGTCTCTTGCTTTATTTTCACTTTTTGTTTCCGATGTGTTTTTAATAAATGTATCGTGCCTTTGTTAAAATGTAAATGGATTAAATGAGTTGAAACTCAAAGACTCTTTTTATACCAATTTTTTTTATAAAAATTCAGAATTATCTTCCTTGCAGAGGAATCGTAACTCTTGTTTTTTCCCCATAGTAGCTAGTTGAAATTAAGAAAATAATATTAATATATTAATAAAATTAATATATGGCAAGGTTTTACTTTAGGCTTTTTTGTTACAAGTTCCCGGGAAAATGGAAATAATAAAAGGACTGTTTTTTTTTATTTTAAATTAAGATTATGAAACATTAAACTTTCTTTAATAAGGTGGCCAGCAGCAAGTATATTAAAAAAGTATGTGATTTACTTAAAAACTAATACGGTCTCAACGATAGCTAAATACAAGGAGTTTTCAGACCAACCATCATACGAACAAGACCTGGTTGTATGGACTAAAGTCCTTTGCCTTTCCCATTAGCGATAAATTAATATCATCATCATCATCTAAATACAAGTCTTTATAAAAACAAGTTGATAAATATTTTGAAATAATGAAATTATATTTAATAATAATAATAAAATAAAATCAGGCATATAAAATGTATGATGAACAAACGATTATTATTATAACAAATATATTATTTTTACCTTGGCCTTCAGTAGCTGAGATAATATCCTCTTTTGATGGCTTCTCATTGAAGATGTCCCTGTCAGCATCAGGGCTCTTAACATCATCAGGACTTCGCCTCGAGAACATATAGAAACGGTTCTTCTTGTAAGCAGTGCAGAACAGCGTGGGGTCCGTTTTCACGTTGAGCAGCGTCGGATTCTCCGAACCCTCCATCTCTAGGGTCGTTGCTACTTTTGACTGGTTCGTCCGACCCTGGAATGTAAATGACAGAATTAACACATCACGCTTGTAATCGTTTTCGTGGTGGGACAGAAGAGTGGAGAAGAAGCATCTGAAGCTATTGCATTCACCAATGGCACAGTTGATAGTGATGTCCTTTCAGGTCGATGTGGACCACAGCGATATCTTATTATTATTTTCCATCTATCAGATCGTTATCGATCAGAACGTTTTGTGAATTTATGAAAATTACTCATTGTAGGAATCGTGGCTTAGGGTCTTGGGATCATACTAAAACCCCGTAGATATAACTTCTTATTATTAGGGACATAAAAAAAATGATGCGCTTTTACCAACGAACATCATTTAATTTTTATTTATATAAATTACATCAACATCCGTGTATCCGTGTAATGCCTAAGCGCTAGCTTTTAATAATGCACGGTAAGCTTTTTTTATAGAGTAGGAGGCAAACCAGCAAGCAGTTCACCTGATGACAAGTTATTACCGCCGCCCATGGACATCCGAAACACCAAAGGAGTCGGCACTGCCGGCCATTAACAATGGTGAAGGCTCTTTTCTTCCACTCAACAACTTCAAGGTCCTAACTCGTGTCGGTTAGGAAACACCGCTGACGACAGCTGATTCCACACTGGTTGTGGGTCGCAGGAAATGTCGCCTGAATAGCACATTGCAGGATTGCCAACCATCGAGACGATGAGGATGTAATTTGAAAAGTATTCATATTCCTTTTTTGAGTTCGATCCGCACTAATAAAACTGTTTATCAAAAACAATATTTAGAAGAAATGTGATGTCCACAAAATTTATTGTTAGTGTCATGGGCTTCTGGAATCACTTTCCTCTAGATGAACTGTGTGCCCCCCATACAATGTGACCCCCAATACAATAATGATATCTATATCTTTCCGTTATTCCTCTCGCCCATTCTAGGAAAAGTCCAGCCCATCTTGGTGTGTAGTCTAATCAACGAATAGAAATCGATACAAAATTAACCAAGCGATAGTTGACCTGAAATAGTGCTAGATGCAGCGGCCTCAAGTTCTCCGGCTTGGCCAGCATGGCCACGCACCGGTTCGTGGTCAGGTTGACCAGCTTCACGCCGAGCATGGTCGCGTAGCACACGAAGTGTCCGCTCGCGTCGAACACTATGTTGCCGAGGTGGACGGACTCCGACTTCTCCAATTCTCTCTCCGTCGCCATTCTGTGGGACACATGTTTCGTGACGAGCTAATTTTTATTATTAATAATAATAAGAATAATAATTATTTATTTCTCACCACATACAGTATAAATCACAAGTAATGGTACGGAAAAAAAATGACGCAAGTGTTTGTGAGAGCTGCAGCTTGTACTAGGTTTTCACCTGTAACACAAGTCACCAGGCCCCGCCTCATGTTTACCAGTACGAACATATTACGAGGGAACATTAGTGGTAAAAAGATGGTACTAAAATAAAATAAAGAAATGTACTAAATAATAAAAAAATAAAATTTACTTTTACTAATGGAAGTTAAGTGATTGATGATCACTAAACCAGTGGACTACCTTATCTATGCTAACCTCTTTCCATCTCTCTTTGGCGGAGACTACTGAACAAGTATTATTACTTTTTTTTAAATTATTACATTGAGAATAACAAACGAGAACACAGTTCACCTTATAATAAATGATTCCTGCGGCCCACGACATCTACATTCATTCTTGACAAGGAATCATAATGCAGATGCGATGTCACCCTTGAGGACTGAGATGGAATGCCTTGTCACCAGTGTAACAAAGGTCTCCGGATCCCACACACAGCCCGAACACAGCAATATTATGCTGCTATTTTACGCTGGTGGACAATCAGATACCCGGCCGATCTGGAGTAATTAACCGGTATTTTTTCGAACTTCTACCGACTAAATCCTCACGGTGGTTGCGGGATATCCTTTCGGAGTACAACCGAAAACTCTCCATCGCTTAACTGAGATAGCCCATGCTGGCAATGTTCGCTACTGCTCAGCAACCCTACGGCATTATCATGCAGACCTGACACCATCACCTTCGTCCTTTTCAGTGTCGCTATGAGTCCTAATTTCAGAGTCCTTACACCAAATTACTACACCCCATTTATGGCAGGGAAACACCATCTGTCCTTCATTAACCGCACTCAGCATCATTCTTTTGGACCACTACTGTCTCTCTCACATTAATTCATCACATTCCGTTCAAGTCAAAACCCAACATCGCCAACACGACTGCTGGCATCGACAGGTTCCATCTGATCTAATTGACCAAGACCCACAGATTAGTTTTTGCCCAGCTTGGGGCCTGTCAACCTGCACGAGTTTTGATTTGAACTGCAAGGTGAATGCTCTCAAAGTTGGTGAAGTCTTTGTTTAGATAACAAGCACCTAGCAGTGGCCCGGTATGTAAGTTACCTGCGGCCAAATTCCATATTGGGCAGCTGTTGTGCTTGATGCTGCAAGTCCTGGAATCGTTGCAGGCTCTCATCTAACACCTTGTGCAGCTTGCCCGACAGGAAATGAAACACACGCACCTGCAATCATAGTGATGCAATTTATAGTTATCTCTTTTACGTCTCTTCAGAAACTCCAGCGACGCTTCTATACGTATGGACTGGAGAGAACCGGCCAGTGACATGGCGGTATCGCAAATAACCTTGTTTAGTGTAGGTGTTTTATGAAGGGCTTTGGCCCTCGTGGTCGCGTCGTCGGGGTCGTCGAGGGCGTGCCTCGGTCTCCTTCGGACGCGGGTGAATCTATGATTCGTGATGGGATTGTAAGTGGCGGCACTTACAATCAAGGGGTTCGGGTGTGTGTGTGTGACGGCAGAGTCGAAATATAGACGGGAAGCCTGCTTCAGGTACTGAGCTATGGTCGGCAGTTCAAGATCTACGTGTAGATTTTCATTACGCAAGAACCACGGCGCACCGGTGGCCTTGCGCATGAAACGATATTGTATAACCTGAAGCCGGTGAATATGATTCGGGTCTTTAGTAGCAATGACATCATTAATTATGAAACCCTTAAACCTTATATATATTGTGTTAAGCATTTATATTTTGGATAGAGATATAGTTAATTCAAACTTACAACTTCAATATAGTATTAGCATACCTTCCGATCCATACTGATTGAAGCCATCTTCTTACCATTGGGTGAAAATGCCAGTGCAGTGGGATAAGTCTTATTCTTAACAAAGTCAAACAGGTCTGTCTCCAGCTTAGAATTGAAATTCACATTCTTCGGGAACTGGAACTCGTGTTTTGGCCCTGTCCAGTATTCCACAATGCCCGCCTTGTCCACAGAAACGGCTACTTCAAATACAGGATTGTACACAATGGTGGCCACCAAACTTTGATGCAGCGTTTCAAAGGTGTGCAATGGTGTGCCCGAGCTTTGTGTACCATCGAAGACATGGATTTTATTTGTAGATTTTTCTGATCTGGAAAACATTATGTATGCTATAAGGTAAATTTACAGATTAAATTGATTAGCAGCTAAATATTTAATAGACTATCTATCTATCCAATTCACCGAGAGAGATGATGAGAATGCCAAAGCAACCTACTTGTGCAAATAAACCATGAACACATATGTAAGTAGTTCAAATCTTCTTGCAACAACCTAGGAATGTCACAATGGCTATTGATGCTTGAAGTATATGTTATCCACTGTAAGGCTTGATAAGGTATTAATTTCGCCTTACTCCCTGGCTCACTTTCTGAACTTCCAACTTCCAAGAGCATACTTAAAACATGGAAGCTCAGTGTCTAAGTGCTCATGTTTAATTCATAATATGCAAGCAAACTGAGCTTTGCCCTTGGTGCTGGCAGCACTGAAATTATTATTATAATTGCAATGAATTTGCTTATTTACCACATGCTCAGTGACAAATGAATAACATTCAGAAGTTATAATAAAAACATGTTATTATAATATTTTGGGTAAAAAAATGTCAACATTTGGGCAAGTGTTAATCGGTTCCAACATAATTATGTGGTAAGTATTTGTTACGAATTTGTTAGTTAAAAAAATTGAGTAAGTAAAATACTTTTATATCTTATAAGATATTGAGTATAAACATGAAAACAATCAATAATAATAAATGATTTATTCTTTTTTGTACTTACTGAGTAATACTTTAAATGTCTGTATTATAAAAGCAATAAGAGAACATGTATTTGAATAACAAATCAGGTAATGCATAGCATAATCATATCAAATTGACAGACACGCATGTATAAAAAATAAATTAAAAAATATATATATTTCGAATACATGTGGGGTCTGCCAACTCTCTACTTCAACACCCTGTCTAGGCTTGGGTATCTATGTATATAGGCTGTTACTTTACTTACATGGCTAAAGCTGAAATAGGATCACCTGCAGAATGCACCCATTCCGCACAGTATGGTTCAAACTCTATGGATATCATGTTAATCATATCTGAAATAAAAAATATGACAACATATATTTTTATGTTTATTAATTCATTGTACTTTAAATATATGTAATTTTTATTTAAATCTGATCATAAATTAGATGGCTGTCAAACACTATGCACTGAATCAAGTTTACTGATCATAGCACAAATATAATTTTCATATTTACTCTAAATTCAAGCCAAAACCTCGTAACTGTTAATATATATTTTTTTATTTAGCCTAACAAGTTAAAATAATTATTTAATAAAATTAACAATTTCACACAATCAACAATAACTTTGTATGTATAATGTAAAGATATACATACTCATGAACCATCTAAATTCAATTAGATGTGCTATATTTTATTCATTTCTTGCTTTATATAAGCAGTCTAACATATAAAATTGAATTACCAAAAATTTGCCCTCTAAAAACTTTTCTTTGTAATTTTTTTTTCCTAAATTTTAAAAGGAAGAAAGTCCCTAGGTTTGCATCACTGACCATGCTGTGAAATCCCACAGTCATGTGTGGTCAATGCTCATTCAGCATTTGAGGAATCGGACAATATATATATATAGCAATAAAGAAATCAAAAACAAGATTTGAGTAGCATGTATTATTGCTTCACATTAAATATTGTGCAAGCATTACTTTAAAGATGAAGCAATTCACAATATGTCATAAGGACAAGAAAGTTTTTTATTAATCTACTACATCATATCTCAATGTGGCAGTTGCATCTTTGGGGTTATATTCATTACTAAAGGAGAAACATATTGTTAACTATAGGAATGAACTTTAATATGTAGTTATGTGATCTGCTGCAAAAAAACTGTTTTAAGAATTAGAATTGTTGAAATAATATAGATAGACAATTTTTTTTGAAAAGGCTTTTTTGTTCAACTTTTGATTTTTCATAGGTTAACAAAAAATGTTCTACTATTTTAAAAACAGTCTCTTACCAAAATTGACAACATCAAAAACTTTAACAGTCTTCTCTGGAGATGTTGTGCAAAGAAGGCTGCCTGTGCTGTTAACAGCTACATGGTTAATAGGAGCCAAGTGACACCGGAAATGTTTTACAAACTCAATTCCCTCTTCCTGAAATTAAAAAAAAATTAAACCTGCAAATACAACATTTATTTTAAGGGTCTGAGTATGAAAACCTCCTTTGTAGTGTTTTAATCCTACTTGCCTGTTTCTTCCAAAACTTGAGATGGCCATCTTGACTAGCAGTCACAACAAAGTCAGTTTTAGTAACCACAACATGTGTGACTACATCTCTGTGCATATAACTTCTTTCATAAGTTTCTGATGATGGTAAATTTTCTAGGTATAAAGATTCAAATTCCAAAACTGAAAATTATTATGACTATGAATATTTAAGTATAACAGTATCTCAAAAACAAAAATGCCCTTACATATTTATACTAAACACTAAATAATAATAACACTCGCCTTTTCGTTTTTTTAATTTAGGCTTGGCAGCTTCAGACGGCATCGGCCCAATCCATTCTTCGCCTTCGGCTCCTTGGGAATTATCAGGAGTGGCTGGACGTTTTTCAGTTGACATATTAAAAAAGCTAAATTAATTTTACAAAATAAATAAACATCTCATGAACTTGACTTGCTTTGACAATTTGTCATGTCCTTGATTTATCCCATAGAGTATATCTAATTTTGGTATATATGCGTGTGTATATAATACGCCGGGAATTCAAATAGAGAATCATTGAAATTATTTATTTATTAGCAGTTATTGCAGTTTCCTTTCCAGTCACACAAGAGTTTAAAATTCAGCAATCGTTGAGTATTAAACTGTAATAATCATGTGTTTAATATAGCATTACTAACAATTTCAAAAAGAAAACTGCATCTTTGCAATATTTTTACTAGGGATTTAGAACTATGAATAAAAATAATACGTAAATATAAAATAGCTTTTATAATTAAGCTATTAAAATACTCAACATCCTTTTTACAAATTAAATTCCATATTTTTATTACAAATACGTTTTTATGAAATATATGGTACACTTCTCATTTCATCTTATCTTCCCAATGTACCAAATTGGGATTTTTTTTCTAGGTTTAGGAAATTGCAAGTTATATATAACAAAGTTGAATTCAATTTTCCATACATAAGATATGGTAGAAATATACGTTATTTAGTATCGATTGTCTTTCACTCTTGTCTCACTATCATTTCCAAATCTATATAATTATAATAGATTCACAACTATGTCTCACTCTAGTAATTTTATAAACTATTAATAAAGGGAAGCTGTACAAAGAGATTTATAATTTCAAGGAATTAGCTAGTACCAGAATAATATGTGCTCTACCACAAGTCTAGCCTGTCTCCCCTTCATTTCACCTAATTTTTCGACATTCTGTTGATGTTTACGCTGTTAGCCTATGCGGCTCTTACAGCCTCATCGAACTTTGGACTCACGGAACAGAGGTCCGTGTGCGCCTAACCCAAGGTTGGTTAACTCGACCACGTGGAATCGGGGTGCTCTGAATCGATTTTACACACTATGAATTTTTGTATTTAAAACTTTTTGTATTTAAAAAGCTTTTGTTTCTATTTATCTGAGAAATTATTACAAAAAATCTTTGCAAAATATATGTATCCAAAAAAAATATTACATAAACTTAAATGCGATTATAATTAGATTTTAATCGATTTTGGGCATTGAAATTACTCGTCAATATAATCTCTCAATATCAATATTCTCTAACTGTTGTGTTACGAAATTTCATTATATTTTTTATCAACTTTATAACATTTCGATAACTTTTTTAACAACATTGGTCATCGATCTATCATTTTTTTTTTATTTAGTAATTGTTGTGATGAATCTAATCATATGCAAATTACCACAAGTTTTGTAAGATAAAACTAGATCTTAAAAGCAACTGGAACTGTCTTGGACTCCGTGTGAGAATGGAAGAAACTCCAGTGTAAAATAGCCGTTTTTAGTGGATATGTTTCATACACTGACTGTCATTGTTATATATTTAGCCCTCAGGGATCTTGATTATTGAGTTCCCAATGAGGTATAAGGTAAATATTTATCATTAAAGTACGTATAACATTTAAAATTATAATATTTTCAATAACTGAAATTAATGGGAACGATTTAATTTTTTTTATAACTGGCAATTCAAATAGCGGTTGCAGCGTTTTATTTTTTTATTGTTGTGTCTATGCTCAAAATGTCTTTTACGAATTCGTAGTGATGGTGGCTGGCTTCCTTGCAAACTTAGCGTCTTAGATTAAAGCATTTTTGGAATTAAAATTCAATTATTGGTCGTGAAACGATCGAAATAATAGTGTTTTAAGTGCTCAAGAAGTTACATAACTAATTGGTAAGTGAAAGACTACGGAACTATGTTGGAAAACCGCGCTACCGGTGCTTCTACACGTGGTTCGAAAACTATACCGCGTATTTACTTTACCAACGCTTTTAACCCGTTTTCGCTGTGAAACTTAGTCACGGGGCTTATGTTCAGAGAATTTTAATCTAAACTAATTATTTTAAATTTAACCTTACGTTAGTTTAGGTTGTTTATTGAACGTGGTTAGTTTGACAGTGGTATCAAATCGTTGTGACACACATTTCGAAGGTAAATTATTGTGAAACGTGTTGCTTCGACGTTAAACCAATTGTAAGGGTGGATGCGGTGATGATCGAAAAGTTGTTTGTTCAGCGGATGCATAAGATTTTTTATTAATCGTTCCATGAAGTCCAGTTTTCTTTTTCTATACACATAGGTATTTGCAAATGACGCATCAGTACCGTGAACTTCGTGTGAGAAAGTACAAATTATCATTGGTTTGTTCGTATTGAGAGAACACTTCACTTCACATTAATCACAAAACTTATACATTTTATGTTTATAAACGATCGATACATTCAATTAGTAATTAATTAGATTAGTGAAACAGTAATTACCTGGCACATAGTCTTAATTGTTAATTATTCTGTTATGTGGTATCTAAGCTAAAAGTTTTTCTTTATCTATTGCTGTCTTTGGCTACAAGTAAAATTAAAAAGATTGTACTGCTACACAGCTTTGTTTCTGAAAGATATATTTTTTTTTATATAACATCCAAGCTCAATTGTAGACAATTGAGCTTGGATGTTAACTAATGTTAAAAGATACTTTGTCACAAACATAGTTGTATAAAAGTTAATTTAGATTATTCATAAAATTAGCATGCGGGACTGGTGGAACATGCAGTGTCTTGTAAGCAACATGGTAAGCAATTAACAAATGCTAGGAAATTGAAGCTGGATTATAAAACTACCTTACCACTGTCATCATTGATCTAGTCATCTACCGGGAGCAATATTGAATGTGGAAAGTTACTGGTACTTTAAAGATCTATTCTTTTATAAAATTGGATGTATACAAATGTGTACAACTTAAAAATGCCATTTACATCCAATTTTATAAAAGTATAGATCTTTAAAGTAACAGTAACTTTCCACATGCAATACTGCTCCCGTTGGCTACAAGTTGAAATGGACTAAGAAACCAATTACTGATTAAAAGGCATTCTAATCTAGTCTTTTTTTACTAATAACTATTTCAGATAGTCATAGTCAACTTGGAGCTAATATCTTGCTGCAGTATAATGGTTGGGTTAGATTGGGGAAGGATCAATAACAGCAGCATAGTGCTGCTTCTTATGGTGAGTGTAGGGATCCAGTGGCCCAATTGGTAACAATACAATCCATCTTAGCTGTCAGGACCGATAATGCATGTGCATCTTGAATGTATAATATAATATTATGTACTGAGGATGGATGTCGGTAGAACATCACTTACCATTTCAAGAGTTGTGTGAGCTCTTTAGTCACCTTTAATATTATAAAAAAAAACCTTTACATTTTTAAGCATATACATCTATAAATCACCATGTGAATACCTCATTAATATACTATCAACCTATTTCATTAATAAAACTTATGTATAATAAAGATTAAATAATTAAATTCATGTGATGCTGAATGTATTAGCTTACACTTAACAAAAACAGTTGCATTTCTTCTAAAAATAATTATGCTAATTGGTTTATCTAGTTTGGTCTTAATGCCTATTTCACAATTGTCGAGTAAATACTCTTTTATAATAATGGAAAAATTTATCATGACAGTTATCTTACAAAATAATATTTTTTTATGAGGTCATAGGGATTACAAGTTATTAGCACAAAGTTTAACATCAGGTGATTCTTATATGTCCCCTTCTCACCTGACCATATAAAACAGCAGTGGTAAACTACACTACCGTTCCACACTAGTATTTTTGTTAAAGTGTGGTCAAGTTATCTATTTGTGCTGCTGCTAGTTTTAAGTGGCTGTACCATTACAATAACTTCAAGTCAATTTGAAAGAGCTTTATTGATTTTAACAAGATATAGATTTTTTCAATGTGCCTTATTAGTTTGATCATAATATAATTTTCAATTCATAATAATGAGTAAAGTTAACTACATATTGATGAAAAGGAGATCTTTGCCCATAAGACAAATAAAAAAAACATGTTTTCCTTAGTATTGATTGTTTTTGTAATCGGTCACAATGGTGTTAATTGCTATAGTACTCAATGACCTTGAAAATATATCTTGTAAGCTGAAATAACAAATGTGAAGGTTATACATGAGTTGAGGTTCATTACACCTGCTCCCAATATCTAAACCGGTATCAAAACTTTCAGTGTGATTGTCCCACTAACCTGGAATTTCCATAGCTGTTATGTTTTAGAAAGTAATTGCTAACTATATACAGAATGGCCCTCTTGTTACAGTTTTAAAAGTAATTTACTGCAACAGTTTGATTGTCATTTAGTTGCTATTTCCTCCTTGCATCAAAAATATGGTGTAAAAATATTTTGTATATTTTGACTTATGAGAAAAAAAAATAGCAAGTTGTTTCTAGTTGTTGCGTTTTTACGTTGGCGTTCATAATTATTGTTTACTTTCACATTGGTAACTTTCACTAAAACCATTCTCAACATTATAATTTCATGTTGCCAGAGAAAACTGAACAGATCTGAATATCTTTGTACAGTGAATAGAATGTATAGGGTCTTCGCTATAGGCTGATAAAATGGTATAGGATGTTTTATTTATCAAATTACGTATTTCGCGTTATTTATCTAATGTACTTTATCTAATCACTAAACAATAATTCAATCAAACATAAAATTTAATTTATAATGATGAATCTCATTTATTCAAATTCTATTGCGGTGTAATTGGAAAAAAGTTTCTATTTTCAAATAAATTTTGTAAGTGGTATATATTTGTATTCATATATTTTTGTTTTCGTAATTACTCATATTGTATTTTATAAGGTATGAATTTTAAACATGATTCATCATAATTTTCATCTAATCTATCTACAATAAGGTAGAGAATGCCTGAGCATTTAATAAATAAATAAAATAAAAATAATCTTATATATCTTTTTATCATTATTTACAAGTTTTCATGAACAATTGTCAATATTATATCTTATATAATAGGTAAATTGTCCAGATTACATATATATGATTATGCAGTTTTCACAAAATTTCTTCCGAACACTGAAGTGGTTAATGTTTTGTATTATCATTTATCAGCGCGGGATCGCACAAAGGTGTCAGAAAGAGATAGTCTCATTCATACCTTAGACTTAATTTCTGATCAAATCATATTTTGTAATCATGACTAAGCTTTATTATATTAGAGGTCAACAACAAACATACAGTGCACTTATGTTAACTGTTTTAACGCTCCATAACATCCGCATTTATCCGTGACAAGGAATTATAGCGCAGTTGCGTTGTCTCGTTATCAGTTATTAAGTCACTTGTCTCTTTCACTCACCAGATATATCCAAACAGAATACTACTTAAAATCACTGCGGTGTGGGTTACCACGTTAAAATAGGCTGATTACAATATTTAAATATAAAACAGATTATTACTCGACAACACAGACATCGTATTTTATAAAGTAACGGGACTAAGCGCTCGCTTTCAGTGCTGGCAACCATGAAACGCTTGGCGGTGAAGGAAAACATCGTCAAGAAATCTTCATGTTTAAGTTTTTAAAAAAAGAATGCCTGCATTTTTATAATTACTAACATACCCGTCAACCACTCGAACTACTTCTAAATGCTTGTGTTAGAAGATAGTCTAATGGCGGATTCGACCCTACGATCCTAATTTTGGCATACCGTACCACAAACCGTGAGTTTAGTGTATAAATAAAAAAAAACAATATACTCATTTCGAAGACATGTGAAGTCCGTCGCCAATCTTTGGATGGATGATTGGTGGACTTAATATGTTTAGGCTGAATAATATACAATCCAATGTATACGTTTGACTTAATGATACAACAGAGAACGTTATTCTCAATCGGTTTGCGTCTCCGCTTTAAATTTCGTTGCAAGACATTGTCGTACACGAACCAATTGGCGGTAATCAAAATGACAGTCGCAAGTTGCCGTGATCTTGCCGCATCCGTCCGCTATCAGCGTCGGGGTCGAGACGTCACCGGTATTGTGAATGTAAATAACTATGGCGTACTCTGTCACACGTGCGTGCACACCGACGCGGCGCGAGAGAGACGGTCGTCGATTGTGTGCGGTCAATAGTGCGAGGTTATGTGAAATTGTGATTGCTGTCGTTTTCAACAAGCCACACGATTTCCTCCGTGTGTATTACTTTAATTCAAATTGAACATGGCCCAACCGAAGAACCCTTCGTATTACATTACTTTTCGGGGAAATTAGGAGTGGGGGGAACCATCGTATTTACAAAAAAACTACACTTTTCACAGCGCTGCGTTAGGACCGCGGCTTATTTACTCACAGTACCATACGGCCTTTCGTGGCAAGTGCTGGAATGAGCTCCCACCTCCAATCCCATCAAGAATCTCTTTTTTTTTTGTGTATGTATATTGCTGTTGGTCCAGAGACCTTTACAGCTTTTTCTACCTCTAATATCTTTATCTAATCTCAAGAATCTCAAAAAGAATCATCAGTTCCGTTAATCTCTTTAAAATTAAATTAAAAACCTTTTTGGTTTAAAAACAAAAACTTGTTTCTCATTTAAAACGAACACTTTCACACATACGACTTGAGGGGGTTGAGTCCGACACTCTGCGCGCAAAGGTGTCTTGTTTCCTCCATAACAAAAAACAACCCATGCTACATGAAACACATTCTTATTCTTTCACACAGACCGCAAGCATGGCGTAGGAAAAATTAAGTTTAACCCAGTTTTTTAACCTCATAAGTTTACCGAGTACTATATAACATTGTATTTGAGTTTTTTTGTTGTTTTATGCATTGGAGATTTTATCATTTAAGTTTAATATTTTGTTTTTTTGTATTTTTACAAATAGGGATTTTTTATTTATGTTTTGTTTAATTACCGTCGTCTATCTCTCGTCCCCATCGGTTTCACTGAAAACCAGCATTCACGACAACTTCGTGATATAAAAGTAGGGGACACCATCTCGTGATGAGGTTGAAAAAGTTGTAACTTTCTAACGTGGTCTATAAATTTCCATAGATTTTCATCAACTTGTGTTTTATACAGGTTGTCAAAATCTCTGCAATGCATTCAATTTTCAAAAATTCAAATTCATTGCAGCTATTAATTAAACACTAACCGAAGACACGTTTCTTTTTAAGAAAAGAACGTTGGCGCCGTTTTGAAGCTTCACGTACTTGCAATTAATTTACTTGTATTACATTTTAGTAGCTTCTTTAAAGATAAAAAAAAGACATAAAATTTTATTGAAAAGGCATTTGTTTCGTTTTAAATGTCATATTTAAACATGCAATGTCTAACGTTTCTTTATTGTATAATTAAGCAAGTTTAACTATTGCTTAGCCAAAGTGTTCTAATGTTTCTCAACCTGTTTTTTCCGTTCATAAGCAACCCTTCTATACAGATTTCCAAACGATTTATCGTGTTGTCGTGGTCCATTTTGTGCGTGTGTCACAATAGGCACTAATCGTCGTCCTTTCTGTTATACGATGTAATAATGCATGTACATTAATATCGGAAGAAGGTTGGGAGATACAGTGTCAAGGACACAGGACTTTGCGCACGACAAGTTGTATAACAGAACCTAAAATCATAACTTGATTTGATGCAAATATGATTTTTATTCATGTATATTTCTTTGATGCTGCTCTTCGGCTTATAACGCGGCTGCGAGGACCACCGACAAATATACCACACGCTCGTCCAAACAATTCTTTTTATTTTCATCATCGCAGCCTCTCCGTCGTCCACTGCTGAACATAAGCCTTCACAGACTGTTATATAAAGCACGACCCTGAATCACCTACACCCGTCTACTTCCCGCGCAAACTTGCATAGGTCAGTACTCTTAATTAGATAAAGCTGTAAAGGTGTCTGGACCAAAAAAAAAAACAGTACTCTTAGTTATGTTATGTATATTTAGTTGTAATTTCCGCTAAGGGATTTACCACCTCTCTTCGGAAATTTCTTTCGTTTAATATTCAACAACGCCCAATGAGAAACTTGGTTGAGCAACGAACGTGTTTGAGTAGTTTTATATTGGTTCAGTCCTCGTAGTATACTTAACTAGTTTTACTTAATAATGCTTTTAATTTACGTAAAAACACACTAGATTCTTGGAATATACTCTACATACATACATATATATAATATATATATATATATATACTCTATTTATATAGTATGTATTGGTAGAGCAACAATACTGTTTGTTTCTAGCTGCAGAATGAATGGTCAGCTCGACCGGAGTATCACCATGCCCTCGCCCTTGTATATAATTTTCGTATGTAACATCGTGACTTGTATAACTATGGTTTACATTATATAAGTTGCATGAAAGCTTTAATTTTTTTTATATACTCATTACCCTACGATTTGTGTTACATATGGTTCTTTATGTTCAGTTAACAATATTCACTATCATTCGTATTTATTAATTTTAAAAAAAGTTTGAAAAAAAAAAAAATGAAGATATCGTTAAAATTAAAAACATATCTTTGACGTTAAGGACAGTAAAAATAATAGTTCTAAGAGTAAAACAACACAACACGTTAAGTCTTTGAATTATTGCATTGTCGCATATTCATAATACGTCTACATACTTATTACTACACTGACATTTGTATTGTTGGCAGCGATGAGTTCGAGCGTGTGCTACAAGTGCAACAGGACCGGCCACTTCGCCCGCGAGTGTATGCAGCAGGGCGGCGTGGCGTCGTCGCGCGACTCCGGGTTCAACCGGCACCGCGAGAAGTGCTTCAAGTGCAACCGCACCGGACACTTCGCACGCGACTGCAAGGAGGAGGCCGACCGTTGCTACAGGTGTGTGACCGACCATACCCACATAACCCACAAATCTATATCCGTCTCTTTTCCTTTTAAATATTTCCCTCTACACAAGTACACGCAATCACACTCTTTACTGCGTGTGCAATAACAAGGAGGAAGCCGACCGTTGCTACAAGTGTGTGACCGACCATACCCACATATCCCACAAATCTATATCCGTCTCTTTTCCTTTTAAATATTTCCCTCTACACAAGTACACGCAATCACACTCTTTACTGCGTGTGCAATAACAAGGAGGAAGCCGACCGTTGCTACAAGTGTGTGACCGACCATACCCACATATCCCACAAATCTATATCCGTCTCTTTTCCTTTTAAATATTTCCCTCTACACAAGTACACGCAATCACACTCTTTACTGCGTGTGCAATAACAAGGAGGAAGCCGACCGTTGCTACGGGTATGCAGCCATACTTTACTCTTCACATAGCCAGGATCCGACAAGTCTATATCCGTCCCTTTTTAATATTTCTGTCTATAAGTATGCAACCACACTCACCACTTCGTGTGTGACTACAACAAGGAAGCCGACCGTTGCTACAAGTGTGTGATATCCCACAAATCTATATCCGTCTCTTTTTCTTTTGAATACTTACGTCTACAAGTATCCAATCACACTCACCACTTCGTGGGTAACTACAACAAGGAACCGGCCGTTGCTACAGGTATATAGCCATACTTTACTCTTCATTCATAGCCATGGATTCGACAAGTCTATATCCGTCCCTTTCTTTTTAATATTTCTGTCTATAAGTATGCAACCACACTCACCACTTCATGTGTAATTACAAGGAAGCCGACCGTTGCTACAGGTATACAGCCATACTTTACTCTTCACACATAGCCAGGGATCCGACAAGTCTATATCGGTCCCTTATCTTTTTAATATTTCTGTCTATAAGTATGCAACCACACTCGCCACTTCGTGTGTAACTACAACAAGGAAGCCGACCGTTGCTACGGGTATACAGCCATACTTTACTCTTCACACATAGCCAGGGATCCGACAAGTCTATATCCGTCCCTTTCTTTTTAATATTTCTGTCTATAAGTATGCAACCACACTCGCCACTTCGTGTGTAACTACAACAAGGAAGCCGACCGTTGCTACGGGTATACAGCCATACTTTACTCTTCACACATAGCCAGGGATCCGACAAGTCTATATCCGTCCCTTTCTTTTTAATATTTCTGTCTATAAGTATGCAACCACACTCACCACTTCGTGTGTAACTACAAGGAAGCCGACCGTTGCTACAGGTATACAGCCATACTTTACTCTTCACACATAGCCAGGGATCCGACAAGTCTATATCCGTCCCTTTTCTTTTTAATATTTCTGTCTATAAGTATGCAACCACACTCGCCACTTCGTGTGTAACTACAACAAGGAAGCCGACCGTTGCTACAGGTATACAGCCATACTTTACTCTTCACACATAGCCACGGATTCGACAAGTCTATATCCGTCCCTTTTCTTTTTAATATTTGCTCAACACATGTTTCCAATCAATATCTTTTTGTCATGGATATTCGCAGGTCCATCATCAAGGCAAATCGGTGCCGTATTTATGTCTAATGTACACCTTTATACAGTGTATTAGGCAAATTATTAATAAACTATGCAGATTATTGCTACTAATAGAAATTTCAATAATTAAAAAATAGTAACTTCCTATATATATATAATAAATAATATTATACACTGGCAAACGGACGGTTGAACGATGACTCAGCTTTCGCTGACAAAGGATTAAACTCCCATGCAGCGCTGGTGCTGTTCAGCCACTCCCATCTCCCTTAGATGTAATGCGGGATAATAACTTAATTGGAATACCTCGTCATAAAGTTTCAAATTGCCACTATCTACGTCAGTTTACAGATATAATCTAAAAACATTTTGTCCGACCTCCACTTCATAGCCCATATAACGTAATCCGCCCCTAATAACTTGCCCGTATCCGAACACGCAAACTTCGTCTCCTAATTGCCTCCTGTGTCAATAAAAGGCGGCACGTGTGTGTCACCTGACCCCCACAGCTTAAATAGTATTAACAGTTCACGTTCGAGGCCAGTGCTGCTTTATTTATATATATATATATATATAATGAAAACGAATCTTGACGAATATACCAGTGCTTTCTTACTGCAATATCAATGGATAGAGCTCCAGACCACTCACAGAATATCAACGATACCCCAATAACTGTGCCCCTATCTCGCCATACGAAAATCTCGGGAGCCCTTGTGTTGCTTAGAAAGGATATATATATATATTTAAATATATATATATATACCTCTCTCAACCAGATGAAATTGTAAAAGCCCTCGAATTAACAGCGGACAGAACAAACATCAGCCCGAAAAAAAAATCTTTCTAAATTTTCGAGGGTTACGACGTATGTGAATCATTCTTGAGGACGGATGTGGATGTCACCGGTTACATACTCTGGTGAACTGTGTCCTGACATTTTTATCTCTATATATATATGATACCCATAATATCTGTAAAAATATTTAATAAAATTGAACTGATAACTTTTTTGATATTAAGACAGATAATCAAACACAATTTTCTAGACGGTAAGTGATTCCTATGGCCCATATCGTCCGCCCACTTTCAGCCTCGACAAGGAAATCATATTGTTGATGAGTTGTTTTTTTTTTCACTAGACGAAATGAGGTATACTAAGTTACTATTTTTTTTATTGCTTTTACGAACTTGATTACTCATCGATAATAGCAGGAACAGAGAATAATATAAGATATGAAATAGCATAACGTATGGATCTAGGTACCCCATTTACAGGCAATAAGACGTTCCATCTGGGATCAAGGTTGTCAACGCGCGTGCACTTTGAATCATTGTACGCAGTGTTGTGTGTTGTTACCAACGCTATATAAAAGAAAACTTGTGTTTTAGATGCAACGGTACGGGGCACATAGCTCGCGAGTGCCCGCAGAGTCCCGACGAGCCGTCGTGCTACAACTGCAACTTGACCGGCCACATCGCTCGCAACTGCCCGGAGGGCGGCCGCGACAGCTCCGGCCAGACATGCTACACATGCAACAAGGCCGGCCACATCTCGCGCAACTGCCCCGACGGCACCAAGACCTGCTACGTGTGCGGCAAGCCGGGCCACATCTCGCGCGACTGCGACGACTCAAAGCGCAACTAACGCCCGCGCACGCCCACGGACTCTAAGCAAAGGATCCCGACACCCACACACTTGTACCACGCACACGGCGCCCCCGTGAGAGACTGGACGCTCACTTGTATATACGACGCCCGCCGATATAATGTTTGCTAGCACGTGAACGAGTTGTGTTTTTTAAATCATTTAAAATAATCGTGATCGAACTATTGATGAGGTAGCGTTACAGTTTTAGCATTACAGAGTATATATTTAATATATTTTGTACAGATTTATTTGACAAAAAAAATGATAAATTCGATGATGCTGGCGTACCATGCGTTTTCAATGTGAGGAGTGGAGGCCCTGGAGCGACCCCTTGTTCGTCAGTTGCACGCTAGATGTCGCTCTCACGCGACCGTATATATCCTGTCACCGCTGTGATGATTTAATTTTTTTTCGGTCTATTCCTTTGTTTATGAGGTCCTGCTAACTTGTCGAGAATTCAGTGGTTAATTAGAATTTCATCATTAAGAATATTTTTTATTTTGTTATCCCTGTTGAATGTGCCTGTGTTGAATGTAAAACAGCTTGCAATGGGAGATAATAAACATATTGCCTTATTTTTTTTAAATTTTCCATAATGCCCTGAATCTTTATCGCATATTGGTGAATATTAATTCTAAGACCACATACATACTATGACACATTAAACCTTTCCCCCACAAACCTTCCTTATTTTTTTTTCATACCTTTCTAAATAACTTTGATATACATAGAAAGACTGATTTTAAGCCTCTCCGCTTAATGAATTTATGTGAAAGAACGAAAATATTTTTTTACTCTACTGCTGCATATGTTGTGTGTTACTACCATGTTCAACATTTTTCTGATATCTTAGAACAGTTTGGACATCACTATAAAAATACTAGCCAAACGTTATTGTTGTTCGGTATTCACATCACTATTTATTATTGGTTTAGAGGCATGTCAAAATTAAGTTTACATTGTTGTGTTTTCATCACTTCGCGTGATGAGATTAACTTAAATTTAATATTATAAAGCCTTGTAATTTGTTTATTCGCTGGTAACTTTAAAAATCTTCATATTGTTGAAATTTAATATGTATGTTCTTATTAATGTCTTGGAATGCGAGACAAGTACAATAAAAATGCCTTAAAATTTCCTTGTTACTTTCATGCACGATATATTTACCAAAAATAATTGACACGATAAAAGCAATGTCCCATTCGGCCCAAGATATGATGGACACGTCATATTATAAATAACTAATATGCCGTGTTAACATAAGAGAATAGCCTTCCATCTCTTTCTGGGTGCGAGTGTTATATGAGAGGACTAAATGTTTTTTTTTTACCAAAGAACTAGTCTGTTGCCCCTGAGATGCTGAAACAACGACCAAACGGCAGGACGCCTTTTCGGATAACATACACATACCAGTTACGGCGAGACGATCGATATTGCCTATTTAATAAGCAGATTAGAGCATATACTTCTTAAATTTGAAGCTCATGCCTACCCTATATATTACGGATCCATGGCAGGGTTTCTCAAACTGAGATAAATGGTGGGTGAGGGTTTACTTAAATCAAAAATGACCCGCTCCTGACAATTCTTTTGAAAGATGATTTAACAAGATTGTATTTAATTATCTTTGGACTTCAAGACACTCGAACATTTTGAGTCATTTCTGTATTTCGTAAACATTCTACACAAAGCTACTGTAAAATCCAAGAGACTCACAGAAATTATGTTGAGAAACCCTTTAAGGTAGTAGGCAGTAGAGCTCTACTGTTTTGCGGGAATTTTATTGACAATAAATAAAAAGTTTGGTCAAAAGTGTTAAAAATAAAAATAGTATATTGTTTTTAAAAATAAATATACAAAGTTGGATAAAACAAATTAGAGAAACGATACCCACATTCAATCACACAATACCAGTAAAAAAAACCAACGATTCTATTTCAATTGGTGGTGAGTAGGAGAGATCCAGAACCTTTATTACTCGTGACGAGGCGTTTCCTCAGGATGACAACGTATCTCGATTATGATAAATTAAGTATTATGATCTATCTGCGTAACGCAGCATAACAGCAAGTGGTCTTAAATCCTGGCCTGGTACTTAAACCGTCCAAATTAAATAATATGATTTCGGGTCCAAAGGAAAAGCTAACGGCTTTTCCTTTGAATGACGATATTGTATAAGAACCTAGAATTTACAAATTAAATAATGCGCCCCGAAGTGTATGAATTTTCAAGAAAACTATACAGTTTACGCGTCAATGCAAATAAGAGAATCAAACAAAAAAAACCTTAGAGGTAGTCTCAGGACGAAGTGTAAGTGAGGTTAAAATGGTGTCTAAAACCAATACCTACAAAAATACAATATTCTATAGAAAAAAGAAATCGATAGCAACCAAATTGTATTTTAAAGAACATGATAATAAAAAACACATGGGGAACTTGCGCAAATTTTCTAATCGCCTGTTCAATTTAACTTAAATATGGGTGCCCATTTTGTTTTTTTGACACGTTGATACAACGTTTAACCAACATGATGAATATTTTTTAAAAGTTCTATCAACTTAAAATTAAATGAAAAGTTTTTTTCAAAATAATTCGTCAAAATACAAAATAATATGCATCAATGTAATATTGACGAACAAAAAATTTGTTTTGATAATATTGCCATGTTTTCTTTTTTCATGCAAACAATTATTATTTAAATTTAGTTTGATATAATTTTTTTTCGTACTTTTAGTGAAAATAAAAATTTTCTTTTTCCCACTTGGCCTCTTTTCCGTCCCTTTTAACCTCAGCCACAGTATGAGTAGTGATCGGTCAGTATTTTAAGTTATACCCGTAAAACTATCATTTATATGATTTGAAAGTGCTAAATAATTACAGGTTTAATCACTTATATTAATAGATATTCACCACGTTTTACTGTACTTTATTACAAATTGGCTATAATTAATTATATACTTAATGCATATTTAATGTCTGGGATTAAAATTTTATCATTTAGAGAATATTCATTGAAACAACTAATAATACGTATATTCCAAAACGAAGGCTCTAACAAAAAAATAAGAGGACTTAATTGTTTTAAATCCTAAATTCTCTTCTAAAACTTCTAAATTTTTTAAGATAAAATTTAAGAGGTATTAATAAAAAATTCAAGAAACAAGTATTGGTGTGCTTGAGTTTTAGCTGATCTTTATTTTTAGGCTATAGCGCTGTAAATACTCCTGATTAAAAATTGAACATGTATTTACAGTGCTTTCATTATATAAATATATATTTATATTATATCAAATATCTATATAATAATTCATCAAAATAATAATATTATTAGAGGTTATGCTTTATAACAAACTTCATTTTAACCATAACCCTAGTTTCAGGTCCCTCTAGCTGATAGCTACTGCTGTTCCTAGCGTCTATCTGCTCATATAATGAAACATTATTGCATTATTTTATCGTCCCTTTATCAATCTGAAATAAATAAGATCAATATGAGATATCTCCTTAACAGTACACTCTATAATTTATGCCCCACAAAATATAGTTGGGCAGCACTATTACTTCTTTACCGTTTATTGTTTATCGGTTTTTGCTCTATCGGGCGTGGTGCGCTTGCGCGAGTTCTGAGTTTGCCTCACTTGCCGCTTTCATATGAAGTGATTAATGACACCGCGTAACGTTATTGTTTGTTTGGTCAAAATAACCTTTTTTTTAATGAATTATAATTTGTTACATATTTAATTATTCAAAGGAATAAATATAATTTTTAAAATAGTGTTAGTCGTGTAGTGACTTGTTAAAGTTTCAACGTTTATAGTGATACAAAGCCAGGCGTTTCCATGGGCGTTAACTTCAGGTTAAATTATTATTGAGATTATTAATAAATAATATTATATATCATTAATCATTTGTATATCGTGATTAATGAGAAATGCTTTTTCTACGTATTAGCCAAATAATTGTACAAATTGTCTATAATCAACAAGTTTACCATCAATGTTTACATTCACTAACGATCTTAATTCGAAACTTGTAAGAGTAAACTTCAGGTTATGATAATATAAATTGGCGTTAAATTTTAACTGGGACGGAAGATAATTTCCATATACTAAATGCATCATTATTCAACACGTGCAGGTAATGCATTAAAGGAAAAAAAAATAGATTGCAAAATAATACTAGGAAGACATAATACTTTTTTCCAAAGTATCAATTATCTATTTAATTTACACTAAAATTGGGGACTATTTTTAGACTTTACTAAAATTAAATTTTTAAATAGGGTTAGCGTATTTCCTTTAATTTTATCATTTTGTCTTTCCTTCAAGCTTAACACGCGGAGATTACATTTTGTAATGTAATCACGGCGTATTATATTAACCCGTCACAACATCTCGTATCACAACGAGCGGCATCATAGAATTTATAATTCTATATACTCTTGCTGACTTACTTGCCAAGTGTTAACACTTAACATCCCTTTCGTATCATCATCTATACATAATAATGTAATTATTTTCTGGATTAAAAAAAAAATTATTCCTTATCTGCACTTGCAAGTATTTTTATGTTATATATATATATATATATATATATATAATTTGTGTGTGTAAATTATTGACATTTTGGCATTGAAAAAAGAAACAAAGCTAATCTTAACATATATACAAGTCAAACTTATTGTAAATTTTCATACTATTCTCAATAACAATGTTGGTGTCTTGAAGAGAGATAGGCATTTACTAAAGCTAGAGCATTTTAAAAATAGAGTGAGCTTTTGGCGCATCCATCTTTTGTCCGACTGCCAGTTACTTAACCCAAATGAATGTGTATTTTTAGAGGGGCATGCTACTGCACTTCACTGCACTGTTTGTTTGAGTACACCTTTATGTTTATATAATAAATGTATAAACATAATATTTCAAGCATACAGAATATACTGTATACACAGTGCATACTATCCGGGAGTGTGTTACAACTGGAAAGTGTACATCATTTCCATCAAGATATTTATATACAAACTGGAGTATATAAATTTCAAACTTCCCTCTGTCTATTTTCAACTCTTTTAACTTGTTACTTTTAGTACTCATTCTTTTTCTTTTAGGTGTTTTAGAGTTATACTTGTCCTTCTTGACTATATTATAATTTTTTTTTTTAATAAACTATATATGTCAATGTAATGTAAATACTTTGACTGGAATCTAGATTTCCGGACACTAGAACCGAGAGAGAGAAGCAGTGTTTATATAGATATATGTGCATTTTATGTATGAGGATTAATATATAATTTTGTCAGTAAATCAAATAAATGCGAAAGAAGCCTTTTCAAGTAGGCTTATACAAAACAATTTTGAATTGTCAAGTTCGCTAATAGGACCAATGCTTTGGAAGGTAATTGCTAGTAAGAAGAAATTCTAAAAAAATCTAGTTGCTCTTTTTAAAATAATAAGTGTTTACAAAAAGACCAGGAGTTGTCCAGTATTAAACGCTAAGGGAAAAGCTTAAATACAAACATATTTCTTAGCCAGCCATTCTTTAACAAACTAGCTGAAGATGATGGACAGATGTTCTTTTAAATATTGTAAAAAAAATCACAGTTATTATGCAGTACACTTGTACATTGGACAATTAGTAATTATTGTATCATAAAGAATTAATAGTATGGATAGTAAAACAAATGTCTTGAACATAACAATGCAGTATTAGATACAAATTCTATTCTGAACATCCGTAAGAGAATTATTTGTATGTCGGGCATTTCCTATTACATACCCGCCCCGCATTGATTAACACCTCACAACCTTCGTCGCATGCACGGCCCCACCGACTGCCTATCCGTAACCCCTCTGGGCTTCTCTACACCTACATAAGTGACATGCGCCGGGAGACGAGTGCGCTTTCCTATGTGGCTTCTCATATACACATGGGTAAGGACTTTCCCTCCCCAGGGTAGGAAAGCACCAGCTATGCGAGTCCCTTGCGTGTCAGGTCTGCCGCTTACTACAATTCGACTGCCACTCGTTTCTCCTGGAACAGCCAGCTGGAGCAACCATAAACATAAACAACTCGCCCTTTTCGCTTCACTATTGATAGCACGGCTACAAATCCCCCCGTTCGTGGCAAGGCGTAAACACGTTCACGGCGTACCAAATATGATAATATTTGATCCAAAAAACGCATCTTTTCAATGTTGGGTTAAGAAAGCGATAATTTAACAACTCTATTAAATTATTTAAAAACGAAACAAAGTAATGATAACTCAGTGGCCACTTACGTTGTTGGGCTTATGGTTATTTACGTTTACGTTTTTACATTTGAATCGCTGTTTACATTAAAAAGTTTCCATTGTTTATGTACTTATAAAAAAATCCTGAATACCGTTTATATTCACTGGAACTTTTTTTGTAATGAAATTACAAATGAGCACACAATGCCCCTATGCCTAGATATGAGTGGACTGGTTCAACTATTCAAGATACCCATTGTCACCTCTGACGACAAGGATGGAATGCCACCGCTAGCACTCACCAAACGAAACACAGCAGCATTATGCTGGTATACTGTGAGAGCGTGGTCCTTCTCCAGTCGAGCCAAACCATTCAGGGTACAGCTTGAAATATTTAGCGTTGATCTAGCACTTAAAACAAGGTGTTATAAACATATCACGATCTAGAAGAAATGTTTCGAGTCCCTTTTGATATTAAACTAAAGAAAACTGTCCCAGCTTTGGGAGGTCATAGGCATCGGTTGATGTCAGCGCATGCGCATAAGTAAAACGTAGCTAGCCGGCATTACGAAGAGCGATCCGAGTCGAGGTTTCGTATCTCCTTATCGTCCTCCTCTGTTGTCGTCGACGTTCTTCGTACACAGGGGTCGGAGTGCAGCGATGGTGCAGCAGCAGTCCCCGCGCCAGCGTCGTCGTTGTCTTCTCAGCCTATTCAGCGTGCTTCCCGCTCGCGAGTCTAATAAGATAAAGCTGTAGAGTTCTCTGGACCAACAGCAACACTCACAAAATAAAAAGAAAGGCATTTCCTCCAGTCGTTGGGTGGCTGGGCTGGGCGCTCTAAATACTAACGGAATGTCGTGAATGTTATCGCTCACGAACCGTAACGTGTCCGTCGTTGTAATGATTACGGACATCGAACCGGTTCGTTGGGCACCTCTTTCAATGTATCATAAGATCGATGATAGCTCAGTGACTGGGTCATATTGGTGTAAGGTTTTGGTTTAGATTCTTACAAACAATTTAATAAAGTTGCCAGCTGAACTTTTTTACAATATTAACGGTGTCAAAACAGCACATAGTTACGTGAAAGTAAATCATGACTTAGGTCAATGACATACGTACATCATCGTTGTCACCCCTGAGGATGCACGGGTCGCTGTGTCTCTACGCTCACCATACGAAACACAGCTGTGTTGTACTGGTAGTCTGTGAGAGTGTGGTACTTGCTGAGCTGCAACGTGGCTCCACCACATTGATAATATCCAACTTTTAATAAAAAAAAAATATGACACCTTACTTTTACGTTTATAGAGGTTAACAGGCAAGAAAGTTGAAGCCACGTGTGCGTAATATTCCTAATCCAATATAGTGTGAGAAAAGTAGTTTTCCCCTGTGTCACTGTCGCCCAGGTATAATACACTTTTAAATATTAATATTAAATATACTAAAACATCCTTGTAAAAAAATAATTTCGCATATAATTTTCCTCATCGGGTTGTTGAATACCTAATTTCTTTTTCTTTTTTTAAAAAACTTATACAAGCTTCTTGGCAGTACTTTTGAGAAGCTTTTAGTTTATCATATTGATAAAGAAAAAAAAAATGTAAAAAAAAAACTATCCCCTATATGTAGATGTAGAACCGTAGTCATCACTTACAAGTTAATTGTGTGCTAGATTGTCACCTCTAATATAATTAAAAAAAAAATCCTAATACAACTAGAAACCTCTACCCTAAATATTGATACTGATCTTGGAGGTCATATAAATAAATCATAAGTAGAACCTAAAGACCTAAAGAAAAACCTAAAAACGAATATATTACATCATATATTCGTGTATATGAGATTACTTGTCATAAAAAAATTGTATCAACCTGCACCAAAATGTACCAACCCAAATTATAATATTTTCAGAAAAGGCTTTTTTAGTGAGTTGTGATTGCTCTTGGTTGAATTAATGTATAATAATCGTTGAGAATTAAATGTATTGTTGTCTTTGTTAACATATTATGTAAATATTTTATAAAAATTAACAGAACAAGTTATTTTTTGACAACTTGTGGGTTGCTACATTTTCGTAGAACTGGGTCACCAACGAGACAGAGTGAATAAATGCGTCTGAGACAAAAAATATTGTCTCTTCTTCTTCTTAGCATGTCATTCGTGTTTTTCTCTTTCTCCCACTATTATTACTAATTTGACTGGTCTACATTTAACTATTTATGATATAAAATGATCGATGTAATAAACGGTTTTGTGAACTCATATAATACCTGATAAAATGATCATGGTAACAGTGGTAGAACTACGCTACAGTTTGTTTCTAGCAACAGCATGTCGTGCTGCATGTATTGCCAATGTACCTAAAATGAACCATAACGTGATGACAATATATTTTATTAATACTACCACCAAGGAAAAAAAAAACAAATAACCAATAGACAATTGCATATAAAATAAAGTAAATTCAAAATTTTATTATTGAAAAAATACAATAGGAACCTAAAATTGTTAAAAGTGCTGTAGATAAACGCACTTAAATTGCGGGACTTATTTTCTCCATGTGGAAAAAATGTTTGTTAATAAATTAAAAAAAAACCTATAAATCTGACTCCCTAGTTAAAAATAAAAAGGTAAAATGATTTTTTTTACGGATGATTGATGCTGTTATTCCGAAGACTGTTACAACTACACCGGATATAAGATGGCCGAGTTCTTAGGGTTCTCAACAGAGACCTTTCTTATACGGTTACCAGCACAAAGGTTCCCGAGAGGGGAGCCTCGGCCTGAAACCTTATCCGGATCGCGTAAGTAAGCTGTTCCGAGGGAGTAAAGGGAAGACGAGTGAGTGCTTCTCTTGCGTGAGGTTAAAGTTATCTGATAATTATCATACGATATCGCGATCGTGATCGAGCAGGACGTCATCATTAATAAATAATAAAATAACTTTATTTGCCTTAAATATACATAAATCGAAACAAAATAAAAACATGTTGGATAATAAACAATAATTAAAGTTAAAAAAACAACTGAAAGTAAAACCAGAAATGTAGAGAGAGCTTATAACGGCAAGAAGGTAAAAAGCTCAGGTAACTTTGAGAAAACTTCTCAATCCTGTTGTTCAGCTTACCCCTAAATTAACAGTCTATGTAAAATTCAATGTATTAGAAGAAAAAATAATAATAATTAGAAAAAAACAGCGCGGTAATTGTTGACTTACTTACATTCAGTATATTATTAAGAAAAATAAACTTTGTATACATATATAGATTTTTTTTTTCATATATAACTAACATTATTGTCTTTACACAGGAAGCCCAACAAGACTGAACAATGAATCTCATAGGTTTATACCTATCTCTGATATCTGCAGTCCACATAGGCACGGGACAGGACTACGCCACACCCACGTACAACCCGGAAGCACCCAATCCCACCAGCGACTATTACAACACGAACAACCAATACGACAATCCATACGATCCGAACCGGAGGTACACAAACCGGAACCAATACGATACGAATCAGCGAGAACCGAACCAGAACAACCAGTACGGACAGTACGAGAATCGCAATGAACAGTCGTACGTACAGAAACCGTACAGTCCGGATAATACGCCGCGACCCACTTGGGACACAAGCAGAAGTTATGGCACGTCGTTCAAAACTTCGGAGCTCGAACATGACAGCACGATTATAAATGAAGCGTAAGTATTATTATTATAGAAAAATAAAATATCAATATCTTGAAAGTGGTGACTCTTTTTACTCAGGTCATCCGTCTACTTATTTTCCCCTTTAGTATATCGTGCTACTTATGGGACATATTGTATATTTATACAGATATGCTGCGTCCCACGGCACTACACGTGCAGGAGTTAACTCCTCGACTGTCGTCGAAATTCTTTGGTTTTCGTACGATCGAGCTGGTTTCCAACTTGTAAGATAATATACAGTACTTGTTGAATCGCCATACGGACTTTGTTGTCGTTTTTTTTTAATTTCTAGTCTCTAGACATGCAGGTTTCCTCACGATGTGTTTACTTCAACTATTTTGTAAAACAGTATCTACTTTTTCATTCTGAAAACTTTTTAAGGACTTAACTCATAAACATTATATATAAAAGCAAAGTAACTGTCTAAATATATAGATTCCACAGCCGGTCGTTGGAGTATATTTCGTATTAAAGCTGTGTACTAACGTACTTCACGTGTGTTCGAAATATTTAGATATATATCATAATATTAATACACTTTCCAGCACGTATTTCATAGTGGCGTCCCGCATGGTCCGTCCCGGGCAGATCTACAAGATCTCGACCAATATACTGCGCGCGCGCCTGCAGATGACCATACGCGCTTCGATATCACGCAACGGTGTGGAGATCGCTGACGTTATCGAGAAGGTCAAGGAGGGAGTGCCGGAGATACTGAATATGCGGGTAAGTCGGCATGCTGTGATCTTGACGGAGAGGTGTAGGCAATAGGTACTTCTGCTCCCCTCTCCCCCCCACCCCTCTTCCTTTTCGAATGAGCTGATGATGGTTCTGAGAGTATTATGATTCGCTGTTCTCCTCTGCGCGTTCGAGTTATGGTCGTAGGCGGAATAACACACATGGACCACTAGAATATTGTTTTAGGAATGGATGTTCCTCAATCATCACTTGCCATCAAGCGAACAGTGTGCTTGTTTCTCACCGTTAGTTTCTCATACAAAACATTACGATTTATGTTTAGAAATCATGGCGTATGCTGTCTCGACCACAAAGAATAACAGCGCTGTGTTTCGAATGATGAGTGTAGGGATCCGAAGACTCAGTTACGGGTAAAGAGGCAGTCCATCATCGTTCAGAGTGTAGGTATTTATGAGCTGCAGTTGTCGCCTTACCATGAGGTAACTGTGTGATAGTTTGTCACCTTAAGTTTAATAAAAAAATTATAATAACTGTTTATAAATTATGGCGGATGGTGTCGCTTATTGATCGCGACATACAATAGCGATGTTTTTTTATTGTGAATGGAATCGTGACCCACCGCAGTATACACAATGGTCCATCGGCAACGTTGACGAACCATGATCGTGCCCTACATACAAAATGTTGAATAAATATAACAGAATATAAAAAAGAAAAAATCTGTACAAAAATGTTGAACAACTATAACAAAATATAAAAACAGAAAAATCTGTACAAAAATGTTGAATAAATATATCAAAATATAAATAAAGAAATAATCTGTACACAAATGTTGAATAAATATAACAAAATATAAAAACAGAAAAATCTGTATAATAATGTTGAATAAATATAAAAAAAGAAAAAATCTGTACAAAAATGTTGAGTAAATATATCAAAATATAAAAAAGAAAAAATCTGTACACAAATGTTGAATAAATATAACAAAATATAAAAACAGTAAAAAAGCGGTACATAAATGCAATTTACATATTAGACATAGAAAACGTCTGTAAAAAATAGCGCAATAGTCAGTTTTCACCTCCAATCATAATTTTACCGTGTTTATGCATTTTTGGCATGGTGGTAACGACCACAGGAGTGATCTTGCATACGTCAGCGACTTCACCGCTGGCTGTTCATGGATACCATCCCTCTCTTGTTCGGGAAGGTATCCCTTAGTATTTTCAGACAAGACAGGGTGTCTTGTCTGAAATGTCTACTCCAGAGGTAGCATCGGCCTTTTGGATTAACGGATCGGTACGACCGGTGAATGACCCACGCTCTCGTAGAATATCAGTATAAAATTGCTGTCTATGGTGAGTGTAGTGATCCAGGGAACCAATTATTGGTGGCTTTCCATCCCGCTTGTTCAAGATCATCTCGTTATTGAGGATGGATGTACTACATGTCGTGGACCGCAGTGATCACTTATCAACAGGTGAACTGTGTGCCATCGCTATTGTTATAAAAAAAAAACAACGAAAATCATGGCGGTTTTGATGTGGCCCAAGGCTATATAAGTAACCCATTGAAATAACATATCCGCGTGACCAACATTGCAGATAAAAAAAATATTTTTATTTTTTATTTCATACATTGTTTGGAGTATTTTAATAATCCCACGTGCGTGCCCCCCGTGCCCAGGTGCCAGCGACCACCGTGGCCGGCGACTACAAGCTGCGCGTCGAGGGCCTGTACCTGGACGACCCATTCGGCGGGCGTGCCTTCGTAAACGAGACCCAGCTCACCTTCTCCAATCGCTTCATGACCATATTCATTCAGATGGACAAGCCTGTCTACAAACAGGGACAAACTGGTATATATATATATATTTCAATAATATTAGCAATGCTATTAATAAACATTACTAATATTCCGGCTAACCACTCCAACTAAGCTGAAAACGCTTGTGGTAGGAGCTGGTTCACGATAATAGTGCGAATGGCGGATTCGAAACTACGTCCTTAACTTTCACAGACCGTACCATAAACAATTAGACTATTGACGCTTCTTATTTTCTTTATCGATTTCTTTCAATCGATTAATTATATTGATTACGTTTTATTTATTTTTCGGAGATGTCGAGTTTTCACAGCTCTCATGGTGACGGGACATTTAATTCGTCAGATTGATATAATAATATTACAAACCAGACATACTCTGTAAAAACGGTGGATACCATGAACTTGTGTGTAGATCGGACCAAAAATATTTTTTTAATAGCCGACTATAGTTTGGGTCAACTATAACATCAGGATTTTAAATACCTAAGGCCCTGTAAAGCACTCGAAAGGAGTAAAAAAATTAAATAAATGTGATTAAATCATTTTTTTTTTTTTTCAGTAACACTGAACATATATATTATATTTTAATTGATGTATTTTACCGAATCTATCTAGAAACCCGCGTATATGAAAAAATATATTCCCCCTTTATTAGTTCTGTTGACTTTGTTCTCGTGATTCAATGTACTCGTTTGTGATTTTTTTAAACAAAAAATATATAAAGATATAAAATCTTTTAACTATCCCAAGTAGATTGGGCACTATCACCGAATCGTGGCCCAAAATTAATTTAAGTGTCAATAGCCTAATGGTTTAGGGTACGATCTGTGAAACTTAAAGTCGTAGGTTCGAATCACACACGGTGACACAATTATACTATGAGATAGCACAATCATTTTCAGCTTAGTTGGAGTGGTTCACTGGAATATTGGTAATTTTAATAGCATTGCTAATAATCTTTGTAAAAAAAAAAGTATTAACAAGTACTTCTGTATTTACTCAACTATTTATTGCAATAGAATATCTCCTCTCAATTATACAGATAAAAAACATCATAGTCCAAACAGTCGGATAATAGAAAACTTGCGTGTTTCCTTACAGTGAAGTTCCGCATCATCCCGATAAACACAGAACTGAAGGCGTTCGGTCGAGCCATCGACGTATTCATACTGGACCCCAATGGACGGATCATGAAGAGGTGGCTTTCGCGTCAGGTTAGTCAGGAGATTAATAATTATTATTTAATGAATAATACAACAGCTGTGACAGCTCAGTGTTTTTTTTTTTTTTTTTTTAAAGCATATTAGCAATGCTAGTAAGTAACATTACTAATATTCCAGTTAACCACTACAACTGAGCTGAAAATGCTGGTGCTAGGAGCTGGTTCACGACAATAGTGTAATGATGGATTCGAACCTACGACCTTAAGTTTCGCAGACCGTACCCTACACCGTTAGGCTTTGAGTGTACGCTTTTAATTCACGGTCCGCGGACAAGCAGAGTCCGATCCCCGTTGCATTAATGAAATTGCTGATTTACTTGTTGGTGTAGGAAAACATATAATTACCTATTTAAGTTAACAGTGGTAGAGCTACACTGCAGTTTGTTTCTAGCTGTAGAATGAATGGGTCAGCTAGATCGGGGTAGGACCACGTGCTCACAGAATATCAGCGTAAAATTGCAGTGTAATATTGCTGTGTTTCGTCTGGTGAGTGCAGGGATCCGGAGAACTTTATTACTGGTGACGAGGCATTCCATCTCAGTCCTCAAGGGTGACAACGCATCTGCATTATGATTCCTTGTCAAGGATGAATTCAGATGTCATGGGCCGCAGGAATCACTTACCATCATGTGAAGTGTGTACTCGATTGTTACTCACAATGTAATTTACAAAAAAAAGTAGGCATATGTCCAGTTGTGGGATTGCAGCCCATCATTCACATCCATCTTCTACAATGAAAAGCGCAAGTGTGGCGCAGTGGTAGGTTTTCTAATACAAATGCTCCCAAATTCTGTGAGAGCGTGCTCCTACCCTGGTGGAGCTCACCCATTCATTCTGCAGCTAAAAACAAACTGCAGTGTAGCACTACCACTGTAATAGATCGTCCAGAAATATAGGTCTTGGGTCGCAGGAATTATCATCCGGTTAACTGTGTGCTCGATTGTACGCCACCGCTATCGATGTGTACGAGTTTTAAAAGTGATGTTATAATGGGGAGTCATATTCCGCCATTGTCTCTTCCAGTAGGCACGATTGTAATATGTCGAGAAAATATGGAGTTTCTTTTACACAATGGTATTTTGTTCGATAGCGATGATGGCTCATGTTTTAATTGCAGACTGTCCTCGTGTTGCGGAACGTTAGGCTCTCGAAATATACGACGATATCGAATGGGATGGGCTGTTTGCTCGTTTGCCAGCTAATCTATAAAAAAAAAAACCACTCATGTAAAGCCTTTTTTGTGTCGGGGTTTTTTTTTCGGCTCATCGTGAGTGATCACCGTCGCTCATGGATATCCGCAATGCCAGAGGAGGCGAAGATTCGCTTCCGACATTTTGCAAGGGCTTCAAGTATAAATAAAACGGCATATTTAACTTTTATTTGTAGTTAGCTTTCAGTGGTATGCTAGTATGCGGCAAGCAAGGCAAGGCGTGGCTAATGTACTGCTCAGGTTGAGCCGACTCTTTTATACTGTAGCTAGAAACAAGCTTCAGTGTGGCTCTAGAACTGTTAAATTACGGCCACTTAGCTACCTTGTCTATATGACAATGCTGAATGTCTTGGTACCAACAATTAAGACTCCGGATCCCTCCGCACCAATTGAAACACAGCGGTACGATGTTATTTCACACTGGTTGGATGCACAATGATAATTAGAGAGCAGACAAGAGTATTTCTTTTTTTTTTTCATAGAAACATTATGTTAACAGTGGTAGAGCTACACTTTAGTTTGTTTTTAGCTGCAGAATGAGTGGGTCATCTCGATCGGGGTAGGACCACGTCCTCATAGAATACCAGCGTAAAATACTCGACAAGACGAAATACGCAGCATAATGCTGCTGCGTTTCGTTTAGTGAGACCTTTATTACTGGTGACGAGGCATTCCATGTTAGTCCTCAAGGGGTGACAACGCATCTGCATTCTGATTTCTTGTCAAGGATGAATGTAGATGTCGTGGGCCGCAGGAATCACTTGCCATCAGGTGAACTGTGTGCTCGTTGGTTACTTTTAATGTAATAAAAAAAAATATACAAGCAAGTGCATGTCTACATTTCCTAGTTGACATTACGTGGTGATATAGGCGTTAATGACAGTAAGACTGCCACTGGCAAATTATTCCAATTCATCTGTATCAGCTGTTCTCATGCGAGGAGTATACATAACACGGAAACCCACCGAGCGTCCAGTTGTCCAATGATGAATCGTCGTCCCCCTTTACAATAAGTCGTGCAAACTGCATTAGCCTTCGAAAAGGGTACATGTAATACATTATCTACTTATAACTAGACATAAAAATATATCTTTAGTATATCTTTTCTTGAATAAATAAATAAATAAAATAAATAAGACAACTAATAATAACTAATCTGTATTTCGTAGAGCAACTTTGGAACGGTAAGCCTGCAATACCAGATGTCGGACCAGCCGCAATACGGCGAGTGGAGCGTGAAGGTTGAGGCTTTGGGGCAAACGGAGGAGGCTCACTTCCTTGTTGAAGAGTACTACCAGACTAGATTCGAGGTAGGAGGACTTATAATCCAACATAGATAGCATAGAAAATATAAAAGTAACAGTGTCAACATGTTATGGACTTCTCCGGGTAGTATCCAAGAGAAAATTTACTGTATACTGTAGGTTTCTACACACTCAATTGTAATTTCTGTACTTGAATGCAGTGTAGGATTTAAGTAGATAAGTATTTTTTTTTTAAGAATCAAAGGTAGCTAAATATTTAACATTCCCCGGTGGAGTCAACTCATTCATGCAGAATCAAGCTACAGAGTGATTCTACCACTAGATTACTCTATGTAAAATTCATATCCATTTAACATTACATAATATTGCAGGTGAATGTGACAATGCCAGCGTTCTTCTTCAACACGGAGCCCTACATCCACGGTCGTATCATGGCTAACTACACATCTGGTGCTCCAGTCCGTGGTAACCTCACATTGAAGGCCACAGTGCGTCCCATACCCCAGTACCGACCACGATACTTCACACAGGGACAGTTTAACAACAGAGGTCAGCTCGGGGCTTATGGCGCTTACCCAACTAATCAGTACACAAGAGGTAAGGATTTGATTTGATTAAATAGATTAATAGAAGTTGAAAATCTCTAGCATATTTCTATTTTTTTGTTTGAATTATCTTGCCGTGAAATTACTTCAAAATAAAAAAGTAAGGGGTAAAACGGCAGAGAGAAGGAAAGAGAAAAGAAAACCGAGGGAAGAGAATTAAGATAAAGACTTTTTTTTTCATATTACGTATATAATAATATATACAAACATATAAAAAAGTGTCAGTAGACCTTGCATTTTTACATTCACCACCCAAGGAGATTCACTTAAACCAGTAAAAGCCGATGACTACTTTTCTATAACTATTTAACATTTATGCCAAATGTCTAGCGATAGGTCCACTTCCATTCGATATTATACTTTGGGGGATATCTATAAAAATAAAAAATTATTATAAAACAAATATGTACAATACTATAAAATACAATAAATCAACCACACGGAAATCCCTCGACAGGGGAGTTCAAACGGTTGAGGGTTAGGGCGAAAGGGAGTGTCGAGAAGCACCACCTTCTGCATTTGAGACCGGAGTTGCTTGTCATGGAGTCCCAACCACCTCAGCTGATTCTCGAGGTTGGTTGGTATTAATCCATTTGCAGCTATAGGGATAATTTTGTTCTGCATACCACATGTCTCCTTATGTGCCAGGTATCATATATTTATTTTAGTTAGATTTATTTACTATATTAATTTTTTTCAGTCCGTCAAAATTTCAACCCATATCTATACAATGAGACCTACCAGTACGAGTACACCGACGGGCGCTCCGGCCCCGTGGACGTGAGACACCTGCCTGGACAACCGAACCAAGTGGACCAGCCCGACTGGTGGTATGACCCACAGAAGGTCTACACCAGGCTGTTCAACTTCGTAAGTGTATATATACTACTTACCTTTTTGTTTATAAAACTAACAGTGACGGATGATCACCTAATGGTAAGTGAGGACTGCAGTACATTAACACCTTTTTGTTTTTTTGTTGTTGGTGTGGTTATGTGAGATCCGTACTCACGGGATCTCCTACGGAATGCCACAGTGCCCCAAAGCACGTCCCTAGGTAGGCCTTGCCTCCCCTTTTGCCCTCGCTGTGAAAAGGCAACCCGGGACTACTCTGTGTTGTACTCGTACTGGACCATCAGAGCCCTGATCGCCTGCGACTTTTTTTATTCGCCATATATGACAGACAGGGACTACCTAGGCCTATTCCAAAAGGTCGGGACTATAGGAGCACATAAACGCCTACATACATCGACAATATATATATAACCCTTTAGGGCAGATATGGAAGTTCTAAACTAGCCTATGGCCACCATTCTGGAGATCATTAAAGTACTATGATATAACTCCAGTGTAAATTTGCAGACTAGATCTTTTTAAAGTATTTTTTAATCTGGTTACATTTAAAATAGACACACAATGTATTTTATTCATGTTAGGATATTGTAACATACAATTTAGGGTGTACAGTACCTAATCTGATTCTGATATCTGACATGTGACGTGGTACTGGCAAAAAGTTTACCATAGCGCATCTGCCATACATCTTACAGAACATATCAAAAGATAAGCCGATGCTTGATTGAGATGATTTTTCCTACAAAATGATTATTCAGCAAACATTTTTCACCACAGGATGAAAAGTTCCCATTCTGGATGCCGAAACCGGATCCAGTGCAGATCTCCAATCACAACCAGGACAATCCCAATTACAACACATACACTACGTCTACATATAACAACTACTATAATGATCCGTACAACATCCGTCTGCCATATTTAAGATTTGTAAGTAACAATCTATCTATATATTTAACTTTTATGTAAAGGCAATAATTATAGAGGAAAATTTAAATAAGAAAGTTATGTACAAAGGCTTACTAATGGCTTACTTATTTCAAATCTAATTAGTAATAATATTTTACATGTGATTATTCTTCGGACTTCTTTGCTGCTGACGATGTCGTCCTGGTTGATTTCGACCACAGCAATATCTGTTTAGTTATTATCTAATCATCAACTGTGCAGGATGTTTTGGAGTGCTGTAAGAGTTATTGCATACTTGCATACAGAACTCGTATACCTATTTATATTAATAAATTTCTGGGTAGAAGTTTTTACTACTTTTTACTTATTATGTAATTTCTTAGCTTTAATTTGATTTAAATGTCACTTAAATAGTTCAATGGCACATATGACTTCAAATATCCCATGTCGGAGCTGGCTCAGCTCGTGCCAACACTAGACGGCGTGGAAGTGATCATTACTGCATCTGTTGGCGATCCATTCCTCGATGACGTGATAGAGGGCTACAGCATTGCAAGGATATTCAACTCATCGCTTGCTGTCACCTTCCTGGGTGGTTCATTGCAAGTGTTAAAGCCGGCCATGCCGTTTGATGTTTATGTAAGTGTTAATACGTATTTTTGTTTTTTTTTTATATTTATGTCTAAGGCCATTGTGTGCCACCAAATTTTAGAAATGTAACCAGTAAAAATTATAATGCTTTTTTTAGTATGAGTAAACAAGTTTAAATTAAGTAACAACAAAGTTTAAAAAAGTACTTATATATATGAATATAATAAAATATTGAATAATATAATTAAAAAAAAAGGTTAATTAAGATATAGGTATGTAAACAACTTATAAACTTATCTTGAAAGTGTGTTGCAATAGCTTTGAGAATCACTGGTGCTCATAAAAAGTAGATGTACATCAACTAGTCATGGAGGTTAAATCATAAAAAACAGATCAACCCGACTGCGTTCCATGTGGTGAATGAAACAAACCAGAGTCTAAATCGGTAAAGGGAAATCCCACTCAAAGCTAAAAGCAATATAATTTTATTTCAGATAATTGCCGAAGTAAATTAAGTAGAATTTAATTTCAACTGGTGAGTGTATGGATATGGAGAATCTTATTACAGGTGACAAGGTTAAACTCAAGGTTGACAATGCATCTGCATTATGATTCCTTATTGAAGATTAATCTATATTCATCCTTTGTTATGGGCAGAAAGAATCACTTACCATCAGGTGAACTGTTAACTTGCTTTTCAACCTCGGTACTATAAAAAAAAAAAATAAAATTTACTTATGTTATAAATATCCAATAACTTGATAGATACTAGTGATTTTAAGTCAGATTGTTAGTATTAGTGTTTGTTTTCTATTAAATATAATAAAGTGGTGTTTTGCAGATGGTAGTATCTTACCATGATGGGTCGCCATTGCCTAAATGGCAGGCAGCAGGTGTATCGCTGGTTGTAAATATACAAGTGGAGGGAAGAGGCGGTGCTATAGAACCACAGCACCCTACCCTGGCACCTGGACATGACGCTGTGTGGCATCTACGACTCGATCTCTACAAGTTGCTGAGTAAGTAAACATCCTTAAAGTTTTCTCTTAATCGTATTCTGCTTTTTTCCTTTTTTTATGAATGTTGTGGTTACCTTTTAATTGGGACTTAGAATTTACATTGGGACTCTTTTAGTATAAAAAAATGCAAGAATGATAAATCTGACCTGTCAATCATGGGTGCAACCCAGTCTTTGTGGTAAACATGGATAGAACTCTTTCCAAAAGTTATAGGTTTGGTGTAAAAAGACATCTGCTGGTCAGAACTGACTTAACTCTGGAGAAGTTGAGTATAAGTAACTTTTCATCTGATGCACTCTGTTCATGTGATGTTGATTCATTACTGCAACACCAAGATGGCAAGTCAAGATGATTTGTTTATATATTCTATCTTAATCTCAAGGTTTTAAGGAACAGAGCCTACACCTTTCTTAAAAGCCGGCAGCGTCGGGTGAAAAAAAAGTTAATAATATACATTATGGACTAAGATGGATATACTTATTGTTTATCAGCCAGCAGTTGAGTTTCTTGGGTTTGTTGTGTCCGTTTACTTTTGTTATTATTATTAATAAATATAATGCATGGTGGACTATGCTCTAACACTCTCTAGAGAAGAGGAGGAAGATGTCCTACTGTGGTAATAATACGTGTATTCCGTTACGTAATGATATTATGAAAATGAACTACAGAATTGGAGAACGATCCCAACCATCGGGAGGTGCTAGCCGCCATCACCGGGGTACGTCTCAGCGCGCAGCTGGGCGACGCAGTGGGCGGGCGGGCTGCCGCCGATGTGCATTTCGTGGCGCACTACAGTCCCAACAATCATCACTTGAGAGTTTCCACCAGTACCACTGATGCGAGGGTATTCATATTTATTTTTACTTTATTATATTCACTTTTAACCAAATAAAATGTCTACGGCTTTCTCTACCTCAACTCGAGTCAACTCGAGTTGTGGTGAGATATTGTGACAGGTGTAACAATCAAAAATAACGAATAAAATATCAATATTATACATAACCAACAAATATATAAAGAAAAAAATATATACAGTTATGAGAATATATTAATTTAATATTAATATAAACATATAATAGTATATTCAGTACACAGATAAATGTAAATAAGATGCATATGTATATATATATATATATATATATATATATATATATATATTAGTAGTTGTGTGTGTTTTATTTGGTATTATTGTTAGGGATTTACACTGTTAACAAATTATAGGTATGTAGCGGAACCCTCAAAATTTAGGTTTGCGACCGAGCACCCCCGAACTAGGTAATTCTTTAGTAAAAATAGTAATTTCGATTTTTAACCATCTTACAGACAATATTAGTTATATTATTACAATTCTTTATTCTTTCCAAATCTTTATTCTTTCTGTCATTGATTTAATTAAAAATATCAATTTTTTCATTTGAAGGTTTTAAATAAAAATAAATATATATATATATATATATATATATATATATATATATATATATATATAAAAATAGTTTTTGTAGTCCAATTCAGGACAAGAAATGTGACCAAAAGTTAAATTATTACTTCTTACCCCACAAATGAGTATTTGAGTCATAAATTATCCTTTGAATAATCTTAATATTAAAATTATTAATAAATAATTAGTATTTAACTTTGTGTTCAGGTCGGAGAATATATAATATTCCATGTGCAGAGCAACTTCTTCATGGAATCATTCAGCTATGTTGTGATGTCCAAAGGCATCATTCTGAGCAGTGGACAGGAGATTATGCAGGTATTTTAACTTTCAGCATTTCACAAGTGTATTTCCTCAGTTTCCTTCATGATATTTGCCAAGATTATTACTACCTGTGTGCCAAATGATATATTATAGTGCAGTATTAGAAAAGCTTCCAGGCAAAGCTTTTAATTTTGCAGTGTCCTCAACGTCATTGTGGTCGCGTTGTTGTGTTTGTTTGCTTTTTAAATTGTTCAATCTGTTTCATTGTTATTTTTGTTTATTATTTAAGGTTCAAGTCCACCATCTCGTGAACCATCGGAATGTTAACAAGATTATGAGCAAAGTTGGCATTATTTAAATTGTTCAATCTGTTTCATTGTTATTTTTGTTTATTATTTAAGGTTCAAGTCCACCATCTCGTGAACCATCGGAATGTTAACAAGATTATGAGCAAAGTTGGCATTATTTAAAAAAAAAAGTTATTTGTAATTTAGCAAATAAGGTTTGTACAAAATGTGTAGTGTGCTGTTGCCTTTAGACTATTATTATATTTGTTTTCTAATGTAATAAAAAAAGAACAAATTGTCTTTAGATTGTGATATTTATAACTTTGTAGAGATATAAATGAAACACTTCACACTTTCTTACATTTTGGTTTTCTTTTGTTGACGCTACTGATGAAGTGACGTCACAGTTGCCAACGGCAAACTTCGTTCACGCTGTCTATAAGTACGAGTGGATACTTTAGTTGACCCGTCACCCTGCAGGAAGGAGTTCGTACATTCGCGGTGGTGCTGTCAGCGGAGATGGCTCCGGTGGCCACTATCCTCGCGTGGGCGACGCAGCGCCGCGGCCACGTGCTCGCCGACTCGCTCACGTTCCCGGTTAACGGCATCTCGCGGAATAACGTGAGTATATTCTCAGTTTGTATGCCGCTGGGGTAAATTTAGCTGGGGCAATATTACCTGAGCTTTTTAGCCACCACCGATGACGTTTTACCTGTAATTATTGTATGACACTAGTACTTTTTTTATATAGTATAGGTGGCAAACGAGCAAGCAGCTCACCCGATGGTAAGTGACCACCGCCGCCCATGGACATCCACATCATGGACAGCAACAATAGAGGAGGCTGCGCCTGCGCTGCCGGGTTTTAATTGTTGTGTGAGGGTGTGTCCTTTCCCAGTCGAGATGACCCATTCAAGGTGCGAGCAATCCACGATGGCTCTAATTATGTTAGCTGAACTTTGGTATTGCACTGATATTTTATATAATAACGGTAGGATACAAATTAAGATTTATTAAAATAGATACGCAGCACAAGTTAAAGTCAAGTGGAACGCTCGGAGACTTCAAATCAAGATTACATCCTCATCATCTCGATTACCGTGCGTTTTGCGCGAAATTTTCTGCCACGCATATTTTTTTAAATTAGAACTCCTATACTGCATAATGAAACTAAAATCACTGTTTATTGATTCTTGTGTGCTTTACTCGTTCCGTTATATGCTATGTATGTAAATAAACATATATGTACATATATGTTTTTCGGTGAAAATTGATGAAATTTATTATTACATTCGACCTACTACTTCGGAATTAACCGTCGCCAGCGGTATTTCCGAAGATAGGCAGCGCATCTGAAATTCCTCTGGGGTGTTGCCATTGATGTCATGTTGCCAACGGTGATCGCTTACTATCAGGTGGGATGCTGGTTCAAAAAAAATGAACCACTTTTTTCTTCTTTTTCCCTAACCCCGAATGTCAAAACAACTCCACACTGCCAACGGACGCTGTGTTGGCCAACGTTTTAGTAAAAGTATTAGTAAGTGGACGATGATGTGTTCTGTCTCCAGTTCACCGTGTTCATAAACAACCGCAAGCACCGCACGGGCGAGCGAGTGGAGGTTGCGATATACGGTGAGCCCGGCGCCTACGTGGGCCTGTCCGGCATCGACGACGCGTTCTACACCATGCAGGCGGGGAACGAACTCACCTACGCCAAGGTACACCTTATGTTACATTTTTCCCTTTTTTGAACTTCAAAAAGTATTATTATATTTATTTTTAAGAAGGTTCGCTCTTTTTGGCGGATTGAAAAACAATAGAAAAAAAATTATTTTTCTGTTTTTGAAAATGACATCTATTTAATGGTATCAAAACCTGCCAGATACAAACATACTTTTTCCCTGACCCATTACATACATATGTGAATAGATAAATATGTATCGCGGACTCATGTGTTCGATACTTCAGGTCCTAGTGCTGAATGTCTCTCGTGTTTTTGACAATGTATCTGAACCGTATCTTATTGCTGGTACTTTCGGGTTAGTCAAGGAATTATATTTTATAACTAAAAGTGCAAGGGTTAATATACATCAGGGACGTTAAGTATCTCATTAAATTAGTTACAATCTAGAGACAGATTTTCTTTTTTGTGTGCGAGTATTGCTGTTGGTCCGGAGACCTCTACAGCTTTATCTAATTAGACTCGCGAGCTGGAGGCCCGCTGAGTAGGGAGACAACGACGATGCTGGCGCGAAGACTGCCGCTGCACTCCGAACCCTGTGGACGAAGAACGTCGACGACAACAGAGGGGAGCGATGAAACCTCGACTCGGATCGGGACTCGGACTATATATATATATTATTGCAGGTGATTTCTAAGATGTCTCACTTCGACGAGGCGACGAACGGCACGTTCGCGTACACGTTCCGCTCGCACTTCGGCGACCCCGACGACCTGGTCTACTTCCCCTCCTCCAGCTTCGGTATCGACGCGAACAGGACTTTTGAGTGAGTTATGAATGTTCGCCAGTGGACTATGCATAGGCTGTCATGATGATAATGGAAGTTTCTAAAACAATAATCAATTCCATCGCCCTGGCGAAACACTCGGCTATCCATGGCTCCGGTTGTTTGGTGCTTTCTAAAAGTATTTGTTTATATAAATTTTATTATTGACACCTTATAAAATTGGGTACAAAGGGTATTTAATGCCTTAAGTTATTCGCTACCATTCAAATCGTGGCAATGAGACAAGTTGTACCAGTTGCATTCATTAAAAGAATATATGAATCTATCATTGAGTTCTTTGTTTAAATGTATAATACTATTCCTAAAATAAAAATACTATTATCAAAATATATACAAAAGTAAAAAGTATATACTGTAAATATATATTTACTTATAGATAACAGCAAACAAGGGCAATATTAACTTTTCCATATTAATTGACAGCAGACATCTTTAAAATAATGCTCCCATATTAGTCTTTTGAAAGAGAACTTTTTGGTGCTCTTATAACTTGTACCATCTGGTTGGTCTTTATAAATTTACTTTTATTATTGTATGTATGTTCTGTCTTATTTCATTACTTTGGTAATATTTCCTATCTATATATTAATATGTAAATAAAAAAAACTTTGTACCTCTTTCTAGGCGCATTACCTATGGGAGTGTAAGATTTGATATAGTTAAAGTTCATACGAAGAAGGTTAACAGAAAGATGAAATTTAAGTTATACAAAAAATAAGTTAAATTAAATTTAACTTAAACAAAAAATAATTTAAATTAAATTATAGTTATACAAAAAATAAGTTAATTTAAATTTAAGTTATACAAAAAATAAGTTAAATTAAATTGGAGTTATACAAAAAATAAGTTAAATTAAATTTAAGTTATACAAAAAATAAGTTAAATTAAATTAGAGTTATACAAAAAATAAGTTAAATTAAATTTAAAATATAGAAAAAAGAAAAAATCTTCAATGAAAAATACAAAATTTTTATAATATAAACTTGTCTATGCCAATCATTAAATGTTCAAATATAAAAATTAACTAATTACGGTTTAATATCGATCACTGAAAGAAAGAGTTTATATTATAACCATCCAGACAAGGATAACAATGAAATCCCCACACAGCAATAAACTCTTTATTTGCCTCAAACATCGTAATATAGTTTCAAGTATTAAGTTACAACTGTTATTTCGTTTGTCAAGCCATGGCATGTTTATTGTAATCTTCAAATGTCAATAATAATATATTATTAAATAGAGCCACACTGCAGCTAGTCTCTTCCTGCACCATGAATGGGCCGGAGTCATGCCATACCACCATAACATTGCTAGGATTCTTCTGGTGAGTGTAGGTATTACAACACCTTTATTACTGGTGACGAGGTATTCCATCTAAGTTGCTAGGGATGACAATGCACCTGCATCGTGTTTCACACATTAGCAGGTGAACTGTGTGCTTTTTTGTCACCCTCAATACAACAAATAATCAAAATCCGCAACATTTCCGAAATGGAATCTCATTTACATTGCGGGAAATTTGATCCGTTGACTGGCTAGATCATTAATTTTTAATATTTTTTTCTCTACAGATTTGCAGGCCTCGTGGTGTTCAGCGACGTGTCGCTGACGCGTCGGCACAGCGTGTGCAACGCCTCGATGGGTCTGGCCGAGTGTCTGGACGGGGGTTGTTTCCCGGTCGACAAGCGCTGCGACGGAATGCCCGACTGCTCGGATCGCACCGACGAGGCTAGCTGTAAGTTTTCACTCGTATCAGAACGTATAGCAAACACTTATCACTTCAAATCAACTTTTTAATTTTTTTTATTTGTTTGACAAACAAGTGAACTGTTCACCTGATGGGTGATGAATGAGGAATGCTTCGTTATCTGCAAAGTCATTAAGCCGCTATTGCTCTCTGGTATTCCGTTAGGGTGTGATCCTACCCCGTTCGTACGACCCATTCATGACGAAGCAAGAAGCTAACTATAGTGTGGATATACCATTAATCACTATTTTGCTTTTTTATGCACCTTTCTATCTTTTACTAATAATTCATTCATTTATTTATTATTGGCACAAGTAAAACAAACATAATACAAAATGACTTAATGCTAAAAGGCAATGTATTCAAGGCAATAATGTATTTCATCTGGAAAGGGGAACAGCATCGTAGAATGAAATAAAGGGTTTTTAACTTACTTTGGCTATTAATGCTTACTTTTAGCAATACTTGTAATAAAAAAAAATGATCAATTAAGTAGGTAACTTTAATGTTGATAGTGACATACATTATATCTTAAGAATTCTTATTAATAAAGTTTAGTACAAAATATACTGCAAGATATATATGGTAATGTTTTATTTCGATGAAATATAACTGAGATAAAAGAATAATTTTTGATATTTAAATACTTAATTTTTTAAACTTATTACGCTTGCAAACTATGTATTGCCATCGCTGCGGTCTGAAATAGAATGCCCTATTACCAGTAATTGTGTCGCCGGAGGTGAACTGTGTCCAAATTTGTCACCATTCATACAATTAACGAAGCCAATTAACATAGTGATAGGTATATAAATAGCCTATGATAATCTACTTCCACCGCCAACAAGAATCTTATATATGCATTCTTACGCCAGAGTACTGAGATGGAATGGACTATTACCAGTAATGGTGCCCCCGGCGATGCAATAACAATAATAAAAAATATAGTAATAAAGAAAAATAAATAATAAAGAAACAATAATAATAAAAGAACAATAATAATAAAAGAACAATAATAATAAAAGAACAATAACAATAAAAGAACAATAATAATAAAAGAACAGTAATAATAAAAGAACAGTAATAATAAAAGAATAATAATAATAAAAGAACAATAATAATAAAAGAACAATAATAATAAAAGAACAATAACAATAAAAGAACAATAATAATAAAAGAACAGTAATAATAAAAGAACAGTAATAATAAAAGAATAATAATAATAAAAGAACAATAATAATAAAAGAACAATAATAATAAAAGAACAGTAATAATAAAAGAACAATAATAATAAAAGAACAATAATAAGAAAAGAACAATAATAATAAAAGAACAATAATAATAAAAGAACGATAATAATAAAAGAACAATAATAATATAAAAAACATTAATAATATAAAAAACATTAATAATAAAAAAACAATAAATCCACACTAACCGATATTTTCCTATTCGCGTTGGTACAGGCACGCACGACGACAGCTTCGCGCTGGGCCACTTCCGCAAGTTCCGCTTCAACCGCGTGCAGCGCCAATACGAGAACGCGTGGCTCTGGCGCGACGTGAACATCGGGCCGCACGGGCGCTACGTGTTCACGGAGCACGTGCCCCGCGCGCCGGCCAGGTGGACCGTGTCCGCCTTCAGCATGTCGCCCGACCTGGGCTTGGGCGTACTCACCACGCCCGTCAGGGTGAGCCCAGTGATAAGATTTTTTTTTTGTGTGAATATTGCTGTTTGCCCAGAGACCTCCACAGCTTTATTTTATTATTATTATTAATTTATAATATTATATAATAACTTATTATTAAATGATTTTGAATTATTTATAATATATAATAATAATTAGAAATAATTCAACTAATAAAAACCACACACTTTTCACCTGATGGTATAAGTGATTCGTACAACCAATGAAATCTACATTCAAACTTGACAAGGAAACATAATGCAGATGCGTTGGTACCCTTGAGGACTGAGATGTAATGCCTCGTCACCAGTAATTCAGGTCTCCGGATCCCTATACTCACCAGACGAAACATAGCAGTATTATGGCTGCTATTTTGCGCTGGTATTCTATGTGAGATCGTGGTCCTGCCCCGGTCGAGTTGACCCATTAATTCTGCAGCTAGAAACGAACTGCAGCGTAGCTCTATCGCAACATAGTAGTCTTCTGGGCTTATTTTTATTTTGTTAGTTTGGTAACTAGAAAAATAGATATCAAATTTTCCAGTGAAATCTTTTACAGATTCCTTTATTCCTAGTCTGTGTAATAATTGTTTTTGAAATTGTATCTTATTTAAACAGTACGACGGTGTGTTGCCATTCTTCATCCAAGTGGAGGGACCGGAGCGCTGCAAGCAGGGCGAACAGCTCGGCCTCCGCGTGGTCGTGTTCAACTACCAGACGCAAGCGTGCGAGGCCGTCGTCGTGTTGGAAGCCTCACCCGATTATAAGTTTGTGCACGTCGAGGAAAACGGCATTGTGAGTTCTTTCATAATCAACGGCTGCGTGGCGTAGTGCTTTGATTACTTGCTTATGATAATAGTAGTACTGTATTGATAATCATATAACAAATGCATGAAGACTAACTCCTGAACTAGGAATAAAAACCTGTGTCTACAACAGTTTTACAATAAATCTTGACAGTAACTTTTTAAAGTAAAATAAACGATATTTCAGAATATGTGTGTGTGGGAAGGTATGCCTAGGTTTTTATATCTATAATGCTTATTTATGCAATAACTGATCCTTTTGTATGTAGTCTAAGGTTGGATCGTGGGTTCGATTCCAAACCGAGGAACAATATTTGTGTATTATTATTGTTTTGGTCTAGATATGTTATGTATGTTTGCTCCGTATCTTTGAAACTGTATCAGAACCGGCCTTCGATATTATTGCACATTCATAACATCGTAGTAGGGAAGGGAACGAGTGAGTGCCTCTGTGTTTGCTCAAATGCTCCCGGCACTATAATATATCCTGCGCAGTTGATGTCATATCTGGTGATTGCCAGAAGATATCGATCGGTATAAATCGATCAAGAGGACATAATGTCTAGTCAATGCTGTGTTTAGTAATGCCGATTAGCAAGATCCAATTGATTTTATCTTTACATAAATATGATTTACTGAAAGAGTCTGAAACTGCATAAAAAAAATTATGAATAAATTCTAGTCATAGGAGGTCCTCCATCCTGAGCTTGGTCATATAATTAGTAGGGATAACGGAACCTAGTGCTTTCAAAGAAACACAATAACACATAATTTGAATTATTTAATTTTTAAAGTAACATCTTAGATATCCCACTGCTGGCCCTGGAGTTGATGGACGATAACCCGCACGTTTTCGCAATATTTTTTTTTAATTATTTCTAAAATATACATGTGATCACATAGGTCGCCTTCAGCAACGAGTATGATATATCTATCAGCACTATATCATTGATGTCGATAATCCCCAACCCAGCTGCACTGCGGATCTTCGGAAATCACGTGTCTTCAAATATATATTTTCTTATTTACATAAACGATAAAAGATGTATTTTCCTCACAATGTCTCTTCATCGCCGAGTATATATTAAATCGGCAACGAACAATTACATTGGTGCCGACACCGGGGATCGTACTCGGTTTGCTTGTCTGCCGTGAATCAGAAGCGAGCACATTAGGCACAGAGCTACTAGTTGAATATTTATAAAACTGGGTGACCATTAAATAGATTAAAATGATGTTTAAAAAGCGACCGTTGAAACAATCCTACTAATCTATGTCAGAATATTTGTCTGACAAATATGTTTGGATTTAAGCTTGGAGGTCTGCTATCAATACTGGACAACTCCTGGACATTTTGCGACATATTATTAGGAAAAAAAAGAGCAACTAGTCGAGTTTCCTTGCCGTTTCTTTTCCGTAGCGGCTGTCTTGCCAAGCGGTCATCCTATTAGCTGACTTGTACTGGACAACTCCTGGACATTTTGCGACATATTATTAGGAAAAAAAAAGAGCAACTAGTCGAGTTTCCTTGCCGTTTCTTTTCCCTAGCGGCTGTCTTCCCAAGCGGTCATCCTATTAGCTGACTTGTACTGGACAACTCCTGGACATTTTGTGACATATTATTAGGAAAAAAAAAAGAGCATTACTACTTACTAGCTTGATGATTCTAAAATATTTTGTAAATCTCCTTGTGTGAAGCTTGTTTTGTTTTTTTTAATTTGATAGGTACGTTCCTACAACCCGCGCACGTCGTACGGCGAGCACCAGTTCTTCGTGTACATCCTCGCCGGTGACGCGGCCACCGTGCACGTGCCCGTCGTGCCCGCGCGCCTCGGCCACGTGCAGGTCAAGCTGCACGCCTCCACCCTGCAGGGGCAGCATCACTACACCAAGAACATATACGTCGAGGTACCGCGGGGCTGATAGTAGACTTAGATGCTTAGGCTTAGTTTTTTTTTATTATTACACTGATAATAACAAACTGACATACATTTCGCCTGATGGCAAGTCATTCCTGCGGCCCACGACATCTACATTCATCTTTGACAAGGTATCACAATGCAGATGCGTTGTCACCCCTGAGGACTGAGATGGAATGCCGCGTCACCAGTAATAAAGCTCTCCGGATCCCTACACTCACCGGACCAAAACATAACCGCTTTATGCTGCTTTTTTACGCTGGTATTATGTGAGAGCGTGGTCCTACTCCGGTCGAGCTGACCCATTCATTCTGTGGGTAAAAAAGTTCCTAGAAAATATATGTATTTTTTAGTGATATCCAAGGAATACAGTTAGGAAACACCGCTGGCGACAGCTGATTCCACAGAGTAGTTGTGCGTGGCGGGAAATTTCGCGTGAAGAGCACAGTGGTGGACTGTGTGCTGATCATCACATGTTAAAGATGAACTTCATCACTTACTTAACTTGTTAATTTTAATTTGCAGGCGGACGGCATACCCCAGTACCGGCACCAGTCCGTCCTCCTCGACCTGTCGAACCGCGCGTACGTGTTCCAGTACATGCACGTGAACGTGACGGAGACGCCCGTCATACCGTACGAAGTGGACCGGTACTACGTGTTCGGGTCCAACAAGGCGCAGATCACCGTCGTGGGCGATGTGGTCGGACCGTTGTTCCCGACAATGCCCGTCAACGCAACAAGCCTGCTCGACTTGCCCATGGTGAGTACTCTACCCTGGGGGCGCGGACAGTCCACGTCGGACTCGCACCGACTAATAGCCCCACAATGTACCTACGTCGCAAGAAATAGCTCCATATCTATGGCACCACCGACGCCGGCCACCAAGCACGGACCGCACCTTCCTATAGCAGACTGGACTGCTAGTCCGTCTCGAGCTACAACACCGTAAGGTTGATTACCATCTTACAATATACACGTATTTATATATTGTTATGGGGTTTTTTTTACTTCTCCCATATTAACATTTAATTTTAACACAGTCAAACATATTTGATGCTACGATTTGAACAGCTCAGGCAATGAGCGTATGTTGGCTGTGGTTGAGCATATCGACCTCATAGCCTCAGGCCGTTAAGAGATTCCAGATTAGTAAATAGTCAGGCGTCTCTTAACGATCCACCATATCTGTAGTCTTTATTGTTATAATTTAGTCTTTTTTTTTAGTCCCGGCTGGCTGCTCAAAATCGACTTACCCCCATTTTTCGATAGCGAACCGAGCCGAGGTTGGAACATTCTGAGAGGAACGCAAACGCCCCCTTCTGTAGTCGTCGACGTTTTTCGTACAGGGGTCATGCCATATTCAGTTGTTTCTAACTGCAGAATGAATTGGTCAGCTCGCCAGGGGCAGGACCACGCCCTCACATATACCATACCAGGCGATACCATATACATATACCATATAACGCTGCTGTGTTTCGTCTGGTGAGTGTATTGGGATCCGGAGACTTTTATTAGTGGTGACGAGGCATTCCATCTCAGTCGTCAAGGGTGACAACGCATTATGATTCCTTGTCAAGGATGAATGTAGATGTCATGGGCCGCAGGCATCACTTGCCATCAGGTGAACTGTGTGCGAGTTTGTTACTCTCAATGTAATAAAAAATAAATGTACACCTATATGTATAAATGTATTGATTGATCGTTTGATTTGTCTACAGGACTCCGGAGAACAGAACATGTTTAGTTTCGCGGCGAACATGTACCTGACGATGTACATGCGACTCACCAACCAGCGCAACCGCACGCTGGAGCGCGACGCGTTCGCTCACATGAACGTGCTGTATCAGCGCCAGATGTCCTTCATGAAGCCGGATGGATCGTTTGGGCTGTTCCGTAGCGATTGGTGAGGACAATCTTGCAATATCATAGATCACGACAGGATTCAAGATTGTATCCTCGTCATCCCGATGGTTGGCAATACACCACTGTACGCTTGATGCGAAATTTTCTGCCATGCTCTACTTACCTGTGGAACTAGTCGCCAGCGGGGTTTCCGAACCGATATGAATAAGGGACCTTCAAGAAAAGAGCGTCCACTTTTCCTAAAGGCCTTCAGGATTCCTCTGGTGTTGCGGATGTCTATGGGAGGCGTAATCACCGCCTCCCATAGACATCCGCGGCGGTGATGAAATAGATGAAGAAAAATAGAAGAAGATTAGCCAATTCAATTTTTATCTACATATATACAGTATATAAACCTGTTGTTCTTTGCAGGGGGCGTATACATAGGCGTACTATTGTTTTTATGGAAGAGGTGGCAACGAACCTGATGATAAGTGATTATTGTTGCTCACGAATATTTGCAACACCGGAGGAGGCGCAGATGCGTTACCGACCTTTAAGAAAGATGTAAGCTCTTGTGTTGAAGGTCCCTAAGTCGTATCGATTCGGAAATACCGCTGGCGACGGCTGATTCCGCGGAGTAGTGATGGTCGAATGTAATAATAAATTTCATCAATTTTCACCAAAAAACTAGCGTGTGCGTGTATGGTTTATAGCATATAAAGGAACAAGTAAAGATTCAATAAGCGTCGACACAATATAGCGCTCGTCTCTGTCGGAAGTGCAACGTCCTCTTCCGGATCCATGCTTCCTTATGTAGCCTACATTCTCCTGGAACCGCTGGGATACTCGTTTCACCCGGAAACGGCTTATGTTGAGTTGTCGAGCAATATCAACTTGGCGTAGTCCTGATTGCAGTAGTGCTGCCACTTGAGCTGCTTCCTCTGCCGTGGTATCCATTTTTCAGGGTTTTTTTCTTACTGGAGTTGTTCAGGTGTGCTTTCTGTGATGTCTGGATAGCTAATGACCCATAATTAGTTTTTACCCCCCCCCCCCCCTTATTCGTGTCCAATGTGGCACAAGTAGTGAGTCCTCTAATGAGCTTTTCAGCACTTTTTTTAAAGACCCTAACGTTTCATGATTATTGTTTTTACAGAAAAGAACGATACGCGTTTTTAAAGTGTATTAATTGTGCTTTCAAATGATATTAATTTTGGTAGGATACAATAAATAAGTTAAGAGTATTAATTGCTTGAAGTCAAAATTTGCAAAAGTTGCGATTTTTTGACTCCGAGTGTATATAATTATTGTATATTATCTTTAATTGACGGCCGCGTGGCGTAGTGGTTAGAGTTAGACTATTATCGTCGTGGCTCCTCGGTTCCATTCCAATAGAAGAACAATATTTATAGATCTAAAATTGTTGATATACGTATCTAGTGATTGATTGTATGTACGTCGTGGAGACTGCATTAATCTCCAACCTTATAACACAATACATTACGTCGATCTAGAAAAAAGTACGAGAAGTCCCCCGTTTACGTTAATATTTCAACACTATAATATATTCTTCACAGTTGATGTGATCCAGTGATAGCCAGATGATATGGTCGACATCGCCCAGGAGGTCTTCATACTAAACTGTGTTCTTGTTTTCAGGTGAACATGTATCCTTTATCCTAATAATTTTGTTGTTTCCAGGAATCAGTCCGCTTCCAGTGTTTGGCTGACTTCATTCTGTGCTAAGATATTCCAGGAGGCGTCCTTCAATGAGTGGGAGAATTATATCTACATTGACCCTGATGTGAGTCTAGATTTACATCTTAATTTCGACAATTATAATAATGTATAAAAATTCTATTATTAATTCTTAGCAAGTGGGCGTGGTTTCCTTTGAGGATTTTTTTTTTATATTCAAAGAATTCCTCATGGGAAACCGTAAAATTAATATCTAACGAGTTTACTTGTGGATTAATATGCAAATCTCGTTATTAGCTTCCCGGTTTGGTTCAATAACGGCCTAGGTTCGAGTCTGACATTCGACTAATATTGTGTCCATCTTGTACAACCTTGTTTGCAATCTTAATTGGAGTGAGTAACGGCAATATTAATTACATTGCTTTTTAAAAAAGATACATTCATCGGTGGAAACAAAATCTGGTAATTCAAGATTAGGAAACAGACATACAGAGACAAGTTTTATTTATTTATTATAATTATATATGTATACATTTAACCTTTATTGCAAATCCTTATAATTAGGACACAAAAGGTGGACTTAATGCCTACCAGGTCAACCTATGGTGTTGTAAGGTCAAAATTAAAAGTTGGCTTCTAACCTTGGACTACACGATATATATATACGAACTGAGCAGTTATTGCAAATTTTTAACATAAATAAGCATTATAAATACAAAATAATATACAAAAAAATGTAAGAGTCATACGATCGGAGGATGCAGGGGCAACGTCACTGGACGTAAATACAACACGCCCAGAAGCAAAAATGTTTCTTAGACTCGGATCAAACCCAGGCGAACATTTGAAATATGTCATTGCTCTAGTACCTCTAGACCACTAATAATCTAAAACTTCGATGTCAAACCTTAATCAGAACATATGTTGGGCAAAGTCGGATGTAAGAGATGAGATGGTAAAACGTAGTGTGAAATTAAAAAAAAATTGTATTGCAGGTGATCTCAATGGCGGTGTCGTGGCTTCTCGAGCACCAAACCCCCGAGGGTGCGTTCTACGAGGTGACGTGGTCGCCGGACCGCAACGCCAACGCGTCCATCGCCGTGCCCGCGAACTCCGGCCTGTTCCGCGGCGCCATGAACCTGGGTGTCGAGGTACGTCCACCCATCATATACATATGTAATGAGCGTTCCATCGTGCTGGCCGCTTTGATCTCAAATAATCTGATGTTTGCTTAGGAATTCCAAATTCAAATATATTTCAAATTTAGACTTGTGTATTTCTGTTCCGAACTTTTTGATTGATTTGTTATCGCCCGCCATTTGTTTTTTCTTTGACATCCTTCCGTTAACAACGAGCTTTTTCTGCTCGAAGGATTTATTTAGAGCTTAATGATGTGTATGGGGAAGCTACTGTAAAAACAACCCAACCAAAACAAACCCCTCGGACGGCCAACAGCTGCTGAGGCCCAAGTTGACTATGAAGAATTACGTCCACGTCAGGGTTAGCGGGCAGGCTTTGGTGTGAGTGATAAAACAATTTTAATTTATAAAAAAATAGATAGAAGAAAAGGAGGAGGTATGAATTGAGTGAAATACACCAATAAACACGAATCGAGTAAAGACGGTCAACATAACGAGAGAATTTTGAATCGTACCGTTACTTGTTTATAAAAATTGGATACTGTACGACAATCGGAAACACTCATCACAGTGGTTCAAACGGGAGAACCAGCCAAATCCTGTCCCGATAGTTGCTCAGAAAAGTTACTGGTTAGTGTTTGGTGGACCAGTGCTGGTGTCGTACACTACAACTTCCTGAGATCTCCACCAGACGATTACAGCAGATCTATTATCTCATCAATTACAAAAATGATGGAAAAGCTGGCCGTTAAACAACCGAGACCGGTCAATTACTCTTGTCCACTGCTGCTTCACGACAACGCTAGACCCATACTTCACGACAGACGGTCGCTAAATTAGAAGAGCTACGATTGGAATATCTCCAACGCCCACCATTCCTAATAGATAACCACTTTTTACGGAAATTGGACAATTTATTGCAAGGAAAAAAAGATAATAATGGTACATACTTCGGTTGATTAACAAAAATAATCTTTATTTGTAACATGACATTTAGTACAAGATTGTGGTAACTCTGAAGCTTGTGCTAGTATAAATTGTGTTACCAGCTTCAGTGTCTTCCCAATTAATGTTACTAGTTATCTTTTAGTAACATAATTAATTAAAAAAAAAAAAAAAATTGAAAACTATTGCTATAAACTACAATGTGTGTGTGTGTGTAAGAAAGTCTCTATTCAACTCGTTCCAAATATTTTCAGTGGATTCGTAATCTAACGTTTTGAGGATATTGTATAACGTTTTTTTATGATTAAAATATATATTTTCATAAAAAAAATCGTTTTTTACTTTTTCCGAGAAGAGAAGTGTGAGAAGTGGCCCATCTCAATCACCAGTATGTAAAAGTAGACATCTGGCAAGTGAGATAATAACGTTGCTTTTTGAGGAATGTTGGTATGCCTTACGTATAAATTACTTAGCCGTACTATCTGCGCTAGGGAAAGAACACCGCCCCCCTTCTTACCTACTCAAGATTTTGTAACTGCATAAAAGTTACTGTTGACTTCTCAATTAAAACTATAACATTTTTTTTAATAAATAATACGATCGTTGTTGGTTAGTACTTAAACTTTTTTTTATTTTTAAAAAGTTTTGAATGGTCAAGATATAATAAGAAAAAGCAGTACATGACATTTTTATGCAACTAAGAGTGACAAACGAGCACACAGTGCAGCTGGCGGTAAATACAGCTGTAGCTTGTTCATTGCTTTCATCTAACCCTTGGGCTCCCAGACTTTTTTTCTCATGGACCACTTTAAAAATTTTGCTGGTTGACCCCCTACTGCTGCTACATTTCTACCATATTCCCAAAACTGGACAAAAAATGTGGAATGTGCAAGTTTTCACAAGTAACAGTCGCTGAACTTTCTTAAAATATTATCTGCCTACATTGATAGGTGAAGTTAAGCAAACATTTTAGTTCTTCACTATCGTAACCTAATACATTTTCGTGGACCCCCCGCTTACGAATTGTGAACCCCATTTTGTTTGTCACGCCAACGTACACCGCCGTCGAGTGTCCCGTGGACCCCTGAGAGTCCACCAGGATAACCTTGGGAACTAAGGATCACAATCACGCATTCATTAAACTTTATACATGATGTAGCCAAAATGTCAACATCACTAAAGTATTTATTGTAAGACTTCATAATACGTTATAAAGTGTTGGGGTTCGTTAATTTACATTCTTATTTAATTAAATTGGAACGCAAAAAGATTAGTTTCCAGTAACTATTTGATTCGAATATTTTGTACTTACTGGCAACACTTTAGTTTGTCAGTTGGTCGTTAAAGTTATCGAAAAGCTGGGAGGCAGAAAAAGATCGATAGAACATTCTGACTCGAGCTGTTGGGCGAGAGGGTTGTCAGAAAGAATGAAGTTGTGTTCCCAATTACCTGGATTTTCTTCAGTGCTTCTTTACCCAGGCGTCCTGAAGGTCTAAATTTGGTATCAGTGGTTTTTTTACAATAGGTATTCGTTTTTTTTCTTAAGAATATTAGCAATGCTATTACCATTTCTAATATTCCAGTTAACCAAAATGCTTGTGCTAGGAGATGGTTCACGACAATACCTGAATGCTAGATTCGAACCTACAACCTTAAGTTTCGCAGACCGTACCCTAAACCATTAGGCTATTGGCGCTTCAGAATTTCTACATTTTATGCGTCATTTCATAGTTAATTATTTTTAATATATTCACAGGTGAACGATTCGATAATACTGCAACGCAACGTGACCCTCACAGCGCAGGTCGTCATCACCCTGGAAAGTGTTAAGAACCTCAAGGACATTGGACTCAAAGAGGTAAATCATAGTTAGAGTGAAAAAAAAAAGGTTTGAGTGGGGCAACGTTTCTGTATGGAGAAAAAAGGATGGACAATAGGTACATGGCCGAACAATAAGAGAAGGAGACAACTATATATTTGTTGAAAAACAAGTTTTTCGCTTTTCTGTCTGTCTCTCTCTCTGTCTTTTGATTCACCCCTTACTATATCTTACTATATAGTAACAAATCTAGTAGTAGATCACCTACGAAGGTTCACTTCTGTCACATGTAACTAAGTTGTGAGCACTTTCATTATTTTATTTTTGTAATTCCATCCTTATTTCAGAATAATTTCAACTGCACAGTTTATATTATAGTGAAGTATGTATTCGCGCAAACATAAACATTATTTCACTGTCCCCTACTCTACGACGCAAGCGCTTTGGACACCGGAGCTACCACGGCAATGTTCCTAGTGGACTTCAAAAATACGATAAAATAAATATAGATTTGTTGTCCCATCATTGACAAGTAATTTGAATACCCTTGAGGACTACGACTACGCACCGGTGATGGTATTTTTATGAGTGCCGTGTTCCTATTCCGTTCGAGCCGACCCACCCATATTGCTACCGCCGTTTTTCTATATTATACTTAAACATATCTCATACATATGCAACTTAATTATAATCGATTTTTAGCAATCTGTGATTCAAAAAATATCGCCAGATGCTAAAGGCAGTAATTGTTGCCACAGGGTCTTAGCGCGGGAGTGGCTCAAGCGCAACGCAACGGCATCACGTGGCTGGAGAAGAATCTGAAACTCTTGGAGGAGTACGGTTCTCCGTACTCGATGGCGTTAGTCGCGTACGCGCTCACCGTCAGCAAAGCGCCGAGCTCCGAACACGCTTATAGACTGCTCAAACGGAAACAGCGCTCTGAAGGTAATAACGTTGGTGATAAGGAACCTCCACCAGGTTTTTGTTTTTTGTTTTTGTGTGATGCTGTTGGTCCGGTGAACTTTACAGCTTCATCGTAGCAGAATCGCGAGCGGCTCGGCCTTCTCGGGCACAGTGTAACATTCTAAGACGAGGCTCCCTCTCGGGAGCCCTTGTGCTGATTACCCATTAATAGAGGTCTCGACTGAGCGGCATAGGCGCTCGGTCACCTCTCAACCCGGCGTAACAGTAAAAGACCTCGGACTAACAGCGGCCAACAGCACGAAAAAAAAAAAGGAATTCGGGGATTTATACAGCTACTGATTGTGTATTTGATATTCAAAAACGATTAATAATGCTAGGAATTGCATTAGTATTGGTAATATGCGTCAACCACTACCAACTAAGCTTAAACTCTTGGACTGGGTGTTTCAAGACAGTGGTCGAATGGTCACTTCAACAGTGGCAGGGCAACACTGTTATAATAGTTTCTAGATACAACATGAATGCGCTATCACAGAACACCAGCGTAAAGAAAGGGATCCAGTGAACCGATGACAGGTAATGAGGGAGTTCATCTCACTATTCAGGAGTGGGGACCCATTTGCATCTTTTCTTTTTTTTCGAATTTGACCTTTTTGTATTGAAACTCAGTTGAGGAGGGGTGGCTCGTTTTCTTTAGTTCCTCTCTTTCTTTCCACATCACACCTGCACTCCAGTCACCATACATATAGCTCTTGACATAAACAATTTTTTTCTTTTTTTTTTAGAAAATTTATTATTTTATTAAATATTGTCAGCATTCTTTTTAAAGAAGTGAAATCGAATCGTTACCAGTAATTAAAAATCTATATTGTAATAGTTTCTTGTATTGTAGTCTAGTACCTAAATATTACGTGTGTTTTAAATATCTATATTGTAATAGTTTCTTGTATTGTAGTCTAGTACATAAAAATTACGTGTTTTAAAAAAAAATTTGCAATGCTATCAACTTTACTAATATTCCATTTAACCACTTAAAGCAATAAGCTGAAGATGCTTGTGCTGCGAGATAGATCTCAATATATTTATTTCTCTGGGCTACAGTTATCACTTACTCGGTTTAACTTTATATATATATATATATATATATATATATATATATATATATATATATATATATATACACATATATATATATTTATTATTATATATGTACTCTTTGGTCGAACGTAGTATCCTAAAGAAGTATTTGTCCCCAGGTGGGCTGGTATATTGGGGCAAGGAGCCGGTCCCCCAGCCGCCATTCAAGATGGAGAACCAAAAGCCGTTCCTTCTCCCGCGTCTGCCTTACAAGTACGACTCCAACAACATTGCGGCCACCGCGTATGCGTTGCTCGCCTGCATGGACCACCAGGACAACAACGAACCCATCGTCATGTGGTTGAACGCTCAGCGGTTAAAGGATGGTGGATGGGCCTCTACACAGGTAATCATACATTTTTAATATCATACTTTTTCTACGTCCCAGCTTTTCGATAATTTTAACGACCAACTGACAAACTAAAGTGTTGCCAGTAAAAAGTATTCGAATCAAATAGTTATTGGCCTGGCCTGGAAACTAATCTTTTTGCGTTCCAATTTAATTAAATAAGAATGTAAATTAACGAACCATCATAACAATATATAAACAGTGGTGGTCATATAATTAGAAACACTTATGTATAAAGAAAGTATAACTTCAACGTACAAATGTTCGTAAAAAACATACACATTCAATAATTAATAATCATGCAATAATATAGCCACTCAAATAAAAAACTCATTAAATGCATAAAATATAAAACATATCTTACTTTTAATTGAAAAATGAGTCTTACACATGTAGGAGTTTATTTTCTACCAGACACCTACAACAGACAAAAAAATATGGCCTTATAAAAATGTCACCATTTTCGACATAAGATTTTTTTTTTTTTAATTCTCCCCTTTTACTTCTTTTGTAATTGCGTGTACAAATAGACAGATAATTTTACTTTATTTTTAATATACCCGCGAATAATTATTCTACCATATTCAGATATAATTTTGAGCTATTTCGTTATAAAAAGTTGTGAACGATATATTTTTTTAAAATCGTATTTTTTACTTGGCTTTCGGCGGTTAATAAATAATATATCGACCTGCTGCTGCATGTTGCATAAATAAATGACCTGTTTAATAGAGATTTCAGAAAGCTGTAACACTGATTACTTTTTTCTCGGTATTTTTATTAACAATAAAAAGTCCCTGACACTTTTACTAAAGTAACTTATTTTTCCGTCAACCTATTTTCCCCTTATGTTTGTTGTGCTACTCACGGGACACATGGTACTTCACCATATGATGCTACTTCACTTTTTACATACTAATAGGCAAGGCTCCTCCAGCTGACCCGGTGTTACACAGAATACATTTTGTAAAGTTTGCAGAAGTGCTAAATCGCTTTTCCTCCTTCCATCCTTCCCTTGTGGAATAGGCATATGGCTGAGCCAATGCGCTTTACCGCCAACATGTACATCACCACTTAACACCAACTGGGATTGTAGACAAGCACTGGCTTGTATCTATTTAAAAAAAAAACAATAGCTTGTATTTATTTAAAAAAAAAATTCTTTTGGTTATAAAAATTATTCATCCAACCAGTGAGAAATAGCCATATAGCATCGTATTGCTATATTTTAATCGTCGTTCCGGTCGTATATAATATGGGCGTATTCAGAAGATTGAGTATGCTGATATCTACCGGCAACGTAGATCACTTGACACCGGCTCAATTTGCAGACTATATAGCTCGAGTTCAGTAAAAAAAAAAAAAATCTTAATAATGTCTCCCCCGTATTACAGGACACGTATATCGCGTTGCGCGCGTTGATAGAATACACGAACCGCAAGCGGCTGCGCGACGTGAGCGCGCTCAGCGTGTCCGTGGAGGCGGTCGCGCTGCACGGCGAGACGCGCACCCTCACCCTCCGCAACGACAACCTGGCGCTCATGCACACAATACAGGTCACCCAGCTCCTCAATAAGTATACACTTCATCATCATCATCATTCCATCGCAGTCCTCGATATTTTTTTTTGAGATGTTTGCCACGCTTGGCCTTCGGGTTGGCATACGCAGTTACCAAACACATCTCACTAGTGCCCCTATTGTATAAGATCTGGCAAATGTGATATGATTTTCTGCTGTCTACCAGACACAACTAGAACGGTGACAAATTTGCACAAGCTAACCGGATAATTGTTGTTTCAATATCCATAAATAACCAGTGTTTAATCGTTTTTATAAATCAGAAGAGAAAATGAGATTTAAATTGATACTTTTTTATTTTTTTATAAAATTTTTGATGTTGAATTTTTGACTTCTTTGAAAAAAGCTAAAAAAACATGATAACTGAAAAATGGTTCACTTTTCCATAATGCCATGCCCATATGGAGGTTGAAATTATCACAAATAGGAACATCTAACGGGAATACGTCGGATTACCAATAACCCTGGTGTATATATATATATAAAGTAGGGATGTTACGGAGGTTCGATTCCAACCGAAAGGTCGGAACTTCCGATTGATATTACACCGCCGATTTCGACTTCGGATCCGGTTATTGAACCGGATATTGAACCGGAGGTTTCAATCGGAGGTCGAAGCATACATAAGGGGCGGCCAAAGCAGGACCGTCATCGCGTTCAAACAGGTTTATAGTATAAACTGGGATTCCCCGTACGACATGTATAAATTTTATAAATGTGGTACAGGGAATCCCGGTTGCGGGGAAGATAGTCGTATTATTTTATTTTGAACTGCTCCTAATACATTTCCCTTTTACCTCCGTCTTCGTTTTCGATTTGGTTCTGATTCCGGTTCCGATTCCGAATCCGATAAAACAAATTTAAATACTCCAATTCCGATAAAACCACCTCCGTTACATCCCTATTATAAAGAGAGTTATAACGAGCAGCGTGTTGCAGATCCCTGAAGCGTGGGGCACGGTGAAGGTGACGGCCCGCGGCGCCGGCTACGCGCTGCTGCAGATGTCGGTGCAGTACAACGTGGACGTGGCGCGCTTCCAGACCCCGCCGGCCTTGCCGTCCTTCTCGCTGAGGACGCAGGCCCGCTTCTACGGACGAAATCAGTCTCACGTCGACTACCGCAGCTGCGCCAGGTGAGCACAAAGAAAACGTCTAGACCAGAGAGGGTGTTAGTCTTTTTTCTCATAGACCACTTTCAAAATTTAGCCCGTTCCGGTGAGACCCCCTGCAGCTACATTACACCCTTAGTTCAGGTGGTGCAGGTGGAAAAAATAGGGGTTCACAATTCATAAGCGGGGGTACATGAAAATGTATTTGCTTTCGATAGTGAAGAACTAAAATGTTTGCTTGACTTCACCTATCAATGTAGGCAGATAATATTTTAAGAAGATCAGCGAGTGTTACTTGTAAAAACTTGCATATTCCACATTTTTTTTCGAGTTTTGCGAAAATGGTAGAAATGTAGCTACAGGGGATCCACCGGAACCAGCTTAATTTTGAAAGCAGTCTGAGAAAAAAAGTCTGGGAACCTTTGATTTACACCATATTCTCTAAATTCGACAAAAATGTGAAGATTAAATCTTAAAATGGAATGGAAATTTGCGTTGCGGCTGAGTTCCAACCACGAATTGATAATTTTCGAAAAAAAATGAGAATTGATTGGTAATTAGTTAATTGATTGATTGATGCAAGTATGCACTTGGACCACTTTAGGAACTAAGGGTCTAGACTCATATAATAGTGTCGTCGTTTTCTTATGTTTAAATTAGCCACGTGACAGCTGACAGCACAGTTAGTGACGTTGTGACCTGACGAAAGAGGTTATGTTAAAAAAAAGATGAGGTTACCATTGTGTGTGATAAGCTTTTCCTGAAGAATTAATCAGATCTAACCTGAAGCTAATGTTGATTCTTTTGTTTTTACTACTAAATGTTAAAAGTACACATTTAATATTACAGAGAAACGCAATTACGTCTGTTTTATTATTGGATCCTTAAAAAGGCAAAACACTAATATATATATATATATATATATATATAAATATATATATATATATATATATATATATATATTATAAAGTATATACTATATTTAGGGTGATATTTTAGCACACAGCTCACAGGATGGTTCACGACGACCCCATGATACACGATCAATCCTCAACAAAGATTCACCCGTAGAAGCACTCATCATGCGAAACACAGTGGCTGATTTTCAATGGAGTGGTTCTCCCCGGTCGAGTAGACTCATTTATTATCCAACCAGAAACTAATTGTAACATGGCCCTATCACTTAAAAGTTACTATATGAGTGATACTAGATGATACTATCTGAGATGGCAAGTGTTTCCTAAATTCCTAAACTGAGTTGAAGGAAGCCGGAGATACAATGGTAATGTGTATTCTTAGATAGAAAATGGCAGATTGATAGAACTCACTATAAAGGAAAGAGCCCACACCTTTCTTAAAGGCCGGCAGCGCATCTGCGACTGCTCGGGTGTCCATGGGCGGCGGTCATCACTTACCATCGAGTGGGCTGCTTGCTCCTTTATGACCTATTCTAAAAAAAAAACAATGTCTCCGGATCGCGTTACTGAATTTAAAATAACACTCGTGGGTCTTGTGGAATGACTATTTATTCAGACAGCGTAACGTTGTGCAAGGAATTACTTGTACGAGAGATACCGCCGCAATGTAGCTTCCTCATCAGCTTTATAAAACATTAATTAGAAGTCTGATGACGAACTAATAAAGTTGAATTGTTGTTTACAACGCCAAATTAATATGATCATTAACTAGATTACTAATTATGAATTTTAGACATAATGTAAACACTAAAATATCATTGGGGCAGTGTTTGTTGTACGTCACACCCGCTGGGCGCCTGCTGCTAGTTAACATACAATAATAAATACGGAATACAGTTATATATGCTGATCTATCCGCAGTTGGACTCTACTGGAAGAATCCCCGCGGTCGGGCATGGCGGTGCTGGAGGTGGGCATCCCCACAGGCTACATGATCCAGCAGCAACGTCTGGACGCCTACGTGCTGTCACGCAGGGTGACCACACTGCAGCGAGCCAAGTACCAGCCAGATAAGTTGCTGTTCTACTTCGATTATGTGAGTATACGTGCACATAGTGTTAGTGTGCTCTTATTTTGTGTACAAACACATACGCAAACACACGTACATACAAACAACACTGTATGAAAAGATGAATGTACTTTGTCAACAGAAAGAACCATGATTTTTTTTTATTTTTCCTTTATTTATTATATTTGTTAATTTCCTAAATGTTACCCAAATACTTAAACTTATATTTTTATTTGTAATAACAATTTATTGTTATGAAGAAGCGAGATTACATTTATTTACTTACTAGATGGTCTCGACGTTATGCTATAGACCAGGGATTCCCAAACTATTTTGGGACAGAGAACCCTTTTCTAAAATGAACTGATACCTCAGAAACCCAAAGCCAAATTAATTATAAGCTTTCAACCTAAGTGCAAGCTTGTTATATAGTAAAATATCAGGAACATTTTTGGACTTGAAATTTATAATGATTTCAAGGAATACGCGTATATGCGTGTAGTATGACCTTATGCTATTAGATCAGGGATTCCCAAACTATTTTGGGTATGAGAACCCTGTTCCAAAATGAACTGATACCTCAGAAACCCAAAGCCAAATTAATTATAAGCTTTCAACCTAAGTGCAAGCTTGTTATATAGTAAAATATCAGGAACATTTTTGGACTTGAAATTTATAATGATTTCGCGAATACGCGTATATGCGTGTAGTATGACCTTATGCTATTAGATCAGGGATTCCCAAACTATTTTGGGTATGAGAACCCTGTTCCAAAATGAACTGATACCTCAGAAACCCAAAGCCAAATTAATTATAAGCTTTCAACCTAAGTGCAAGCTTGTTATATAGTAAAATATCAGGACAATTTTGGACTTGAAATTTATCATGATTTTTCAAGTCAAAACGTGTCTGCAAGACTTGTACGCTCGAACACATTATCTTGTCTTGAACTCGTGCACGCGTATAGACTTGTTGAGTTTTATAAAAGTTCAACAACGATACTTGCTGCTAAAATATTAGTCTTTGTTATAACAAGTTGGCACACACACGTAACACAACTTATATCGTATCTTGAAAGTTTCAAATAACAACTTGTGTTCATTAAATAGGAGTCGATTTTTAGACCTCTTCGACCCCTGGGAAACCGACCACTTTGGGAATCCCTGCTATAGATGTAAGAAAGTATTCAATAAACATATTATTATGTAAATTATGTTCACTTCTAACAGTAGACGAACATCGACCTCAGCACACGATCTACGTCTTCACTCAGCGCTGGCTCGATCTCGATTTTTTTAGGGCTGATGGCCACTGTAAAGCCCAGTGGGCTTTTAAAACTTTACGGGGTTGAATGGTGGCCGAGCGTTTAAGGCATTTGGAACTTTATTAATGGGTTACCAACACAAGGGTTCAGAAGTGGTCGGCGTACCTCTGACTCGTTCTGTTGCTTCTGATGGATTATTAGATCCCCACTACTACCAGCATCATGTTTATATGGCTTTTCTTTTCTAAGGCAGATCGTAGTAGTGATTGTTTGTGAAAAGGTTCCAAGCCTTTCAGGGTTTCAGTGTCAATGAAACAACCATTCAAGTTTTACAGCAAAAATAATTATAATAAATCTCCGATCGATATATCATGAAACATTCTAAAATCTTAATACCATGATTTAAAATGCGTGTAGCGACATCTAGCGGTGGCGCGTGGAACAATATATGTAATATTTCAATAACATTGCGAGGTACCCTTGAGACTTAATTATTATATTATAAATATGCTGAACACATTGAAATCACGGAATTACATCCACATATTATATATATGAAGTTTTATATTGCTTTATTAGTTATGTATTTGTTTGATTACATACACAACACATAATGCCTAAACACTACATGAAGGTCTTAAAATTTTGTGAAAGTTATATGAACTTATATGCACCACAAGAACTATTAAAGACAAATTGTAAACTGGCTAAGGATGTAAAAAAAAATTGCAAAATGTGTTTCCCGGATATGCCATATGGAGCTGGTGACGTGTTGACAGAATTCTCCTGCAATTGGCGGGGAAATTTTCAAGTTACACTTTAAGCTTTGAGTATAACATTATGATAAAACACCAAACATCCAATACCGGGCCCCTGATTACTAACCCAGCGGTTGCCAGACTTTTTTTATCATAGACAAGACTTTCTAATTTAGCCTGTTCAAGTGGACCCCCTGCAGCTACATTTCCACCATATTCCCAAAACTCGAATAAAAATGTGCAGATTAGATTTTACTATCGAAATTTGCGTTGCGGCGGAGTGAGTTCCAACCATGAATTTTCGAGTTTTCGATAAAAAAAAATGAGAATTGATTGGTTAATTAATTAATTTATTGATTGATGCAAGTTTTCACAAGTAACAGTCGCTGAGCTTCTTAAAATATTATCTGCCTACATTGATAGTTGAAGTCAAGCAAACATTTTAGTTCTTCGCTTATAGAAAGCAAATAAATTTTCGTGTACCCCCGTTTACGAATTGTGAACCCCCATTTTTATGTCACGCCACGTCCACCTGGATCGCTTTGGAACTAAAGATCTAACCACTTAATTCGGCACGTAAATGACGTCACGCACGTCTGATGGCAAGAGCACATATACTCTCCTGGGTGACGTCATTAGCTTTGATAACAGTATACTCTGTAATTATATCTATGTATAATATGTACGTTTATATTTTTGTATGTATTGCTTATGTTTAGTTCTAATCTAAATAGATACTTCTGTTCACTAATTATATCTTTATTATAAACATCTCTTGCTCTTATTTATTTATGTTGCCTGTCCTCTCCTACAGGGTTGTCTGGAAGAGACCGCTTACTCACATTTAGGTTATTAGTTTAGTTTAAGTCAGTTGACTGCACTTTAATGTCAGTAATAACGTGTCTATCTATCTATCTAAACCCAATGGTATACCATTTTTATATTATTTCAGCTGGACCAGGAGCAGACGTGCGTGAACTTCACGGTGGAGCGCTGGTTCCCCGTCGCCAACATGTCACGCCACCTGCCCATCCGCGTCTACGACTTCTACGCACCAGGTGAGCAGGATGATTTATGTTCCACTGCATTATGATATACATTGAGAGTAACAAACTCACACACAGTTCACCTGAAGGCAAGCGATTCCTGCGACCCACGACATCTACATGCAACCTTGACAAGGAATCATAATGCAGATGCGTCGTCACTCTTGAGGACTGAGATGGAATGTCTCGTCACCAGTAATAAAGGTCTCCTGAATCCTGCACTCATCAAACAAAACACAGTAACATTACACTGGTATTCTGTGAGGGTGTGGTCCTACCCCGGTCGAGCTGACCCATTCATTCTGCAGCTAGAAACAAACTGCAGTGTATCTCTACCATTGTCAATATGATGATGAATATCTTTCTATTTTATTCAGTTCGGAAAGAACTTTAATTATGTGTTTGACGTATATTTATTTTTAATTGTTTTTTTAAATGTTGCCGACCATAAAGTATGTATAAAGTATGGCGAGGCCGAGCGAGTGCTGCAGTGTAATCATTGTATTGAATGTGACAAACAAGCACACAGTTCTACTGATGGTAAATCATCTCTGCAGCCCATGATTCCTAAGATCTTTTTCGATAATGAATCATAACACAGATGCCTCGTCACCAGAATCGGGGTCTCCGGGCCCCTTCACCCCCGCACCAGACGAAACACGCCACCTTACACTGCGATATTCTGTGCCGGCGTGGTCGGTCCCATCAAACTGTAGAGTTACCCTTTTTTTATGGCTATAGGCCAATGTTAGACGGAGGACTTTCGCGGAGCGTTCCCGATAGGGAGCCTCGGCTTGGACCGTTACCCTGCGCGTTAAAGCAACTGATTTGAGGGTGCCCGAGAGGTTTCGGCCCTCGGATTAACTATATTAATATCTTTATCATTAAAGGCCGAGACTTCCGAGTCGACAGTGTGATGTATTAAATTAAAAAAAACAATAAACGTTGCGCCTTAAAGTAACTGACTCCAAGGGTGCTCTAGAGGGCCGAACCTTGGCCCGACCGGTTCCTTCTAAGGGATCAAAATGATCCTACCCATTAAATACTTAATGCAAAGAGAATGTCCTAACGAATTTACATTACTATTAATACTAGAGAATAAGCAATAACTAATCTCGCCTTCATCTTTTCTTGTCCGCGCAGAGCGTTTCAACGAAACCATATTCGACGCATTGCCAACTTATCTGCTCAACATCTGCGAGGTTTGCGGCTCTTCGCAGTGCCCATACTGCTCCATCTACAACGCGGCCGTGCGACCCGCTGGCGGCGTCCTCCTCGCACTCGTCACACTCGCATACCACGCGTATCGTGCTCTCGCTCACACATAGCACCATATAGGATAATATATATATATACATATATATATATATAATATATATATATATAAATATATATATATATATATATACATATATATATATATATATATATATATATATATATATAAATATATATATATATATATATATATACATATATATATATATATATATATATATATATATATATATATATATATATATATATATATATATATATATATATATATATATATATATATATATGTAAGTTTAACTGTAACTGTAATGGACTTTATAAAGTGATTATGAACACGAGAGGGCAAAAACACTAAAATCATAGATATACTTAAAACCTTAAGCTACACAACTTATTGTATATTTTTCTAAAAACTTAAGTAAGCCGTAGGGTTGGTCTGTGTCCAAGAGCTGGCTTTTAATACACGGAAAGCGAGCAAACACACACAATGGAATTGTTACTTGCAATTTTAGTTGTTGATTTATCACTTGCTCGACTGTGAGGATACCTGTATGACCTATATAACTATGCTCAAGCACCCTCTGTAGAGGGGAGGCAGTGAGATTTATATATATTGACTGTTAAATTACTTTATTTAAATGTCAAATGATAACATCACATCTGTAATTAAATACATTACAATCCAACCTGATGTTGCACATAAGTTATGATTTAAAATTGAACTTTTTCACCGCCTAAAATTAAAAAAGAACCATATTATTGACAAAATACAAATGAAACGATTAAGCGTGACATTAAGTGCACATTTTTTTTTAAAACTTATGCTGGTTGTGTATCTTGGTTTTAGTGATATATATATAAAAAAATACAAAATATTTAAAGACTTATGTATGTTGTTGACATATTTATGTATTATATGTTAAATATAACATTTAAAAGAATCGGTATCACAATTGTAGTATTTTAACATATCTAAAAAAAGACTATTTTTATGGAATAGATGATAAACGAGCGAGCAGTTCATCTGATGGTACGTGATCACCGCCCCACATGAACAGGCAGCACCATTTTAATTCGGTCATTATCTAAATTACACGAATATATAGCAATATTAGAGTTTAATGATTATTATTATTTATTCCATAAAAAAATCAGACAGAGAAAAAATATGTAAACAATTATGAAAGAAACTAGAAAGATATCTAGAATACAAAAAAATATGGTGTTATGTTCTGGTTCAAGACCGCAGCCCTTCCGCGAAGCGTGTTCTAGGACTCTAGAGAAGTGGCGGTCCTCATTTCAGTGTAAGAATTATAACATTATTACAAAATTACGATCCATTTATATTGTTTATTTGTATTAATTGTGTCAATACCTCTCATTGACTCATTACATGTATCATTGAGCTGATATAAGTTTGAATTGCCACTTACACATATTGATGTTAACGTATTATCAAATCCAATGGTCAGATATGAATATATACGGTAAGGCTCATGAAATACATCTATTTCTTAGTTAGTAGTGTCAACTAATTGTACAAGTGTCTATATGTCCTTCAGTGGCACGATAAACTTAAGGGGAAGATAGATTGACGGGTCAACAACCTAACAAAAAAAAAATGCCTTAGTAAAATAGGCACCATAGTCACGTTTTTGAGCTTTTTTTTTTAATTGTTTTTTTTTATATATACCCTCGAAATTCTACCACTGCTCTCGTTCTATATTCAAATGTCATTTCGATCAATTACGTTGGAAAATTTTAAGAATGATAAAAGATTTTATTTTAAAAATAAATTACTTTATTTAATGCGATGAAAAAAAATATGTACTCAGCTGCTGCTGCGTGTTCTGTTTGTCTGTCTGTTCTGTCTGTTTAAAAGAGAAAATTGTAACATTGATTACTTTTTTCTTGATATTTTTTAGAAAATATCTCAATATCTCAAAAATGGTGACATTTACTAAAGTTTTTTTTTTGTCTGGCAGGTGACCCTATGTTCCCCTTAAGATTTTCGTGCTACATATGGGACACCAGTATATAGGTTGGTACTTTTTATATTATATCATAAAGTAAAAGCCTATACAAGCCTTTTTGGGGAGGTTCCTGGATCAAGATATTCACATATTGACGGACTATATTTTTCTTATTTGGCATGTTTTTCTTCACAGTAAAATATCTGTATTCCTTCAGCACCGACCGAATTAGCACTTAAAATTACAATTAACTTCATTATTGCCCGCACCGGGGATCGAACTCTGATTGTTCGCTCGACTTTTATACACTGAGCTTACCATGTGCGGGGAATAAATATATTTTCGTGGATTCATATCTAATGGTGGAAACAAAATTCTAGATTATATATCAAATATAAGTCTTTTAATGAAGTAATTTATAATGTCCCAGGTTATTTATTTATGAGATCCCCAATCACTATGGACAACACAATAAAACAAACAAATAATATGTTTTTTCTTTAATTATTGATACCGTAACGTTTTCGCCAATATTGATTTTTTGATAGCTTTTTTTTGTAAATTTTCTTAATTCTTATTAAGTTAATAATGTTTTGTTGCCCACCCATTTATAAAATACAAAGAATATGTATATAGGTTGGTAAATCACAAAAAATATTTGGGTATAGTTTTTTTTTAATGTATAAATACTTTACATAGTTAGGATTTTTGTATATCTTATTTTCACAATATTTGTTTTATAGGTGTGCCTTTACTGAAAATGGTGACGTCAGCTTTTTTTTTTACCTTAAACCGTATTTACTTAAAATGTATTTTATTGAAAAGACAATTATTTAAGAAATATTGGCTGTTTCCAATAAAAGACTTGTAACATTTATTATAGAAATTCAGATGTATACAAATGTATATTATGCCTTAAAGTATATGGAATATTCCTGCTACCATTTCCCGTTGCGTTAATAGATTAGATCATAGTTTCTCAACTTGGCAGTCGCGATTCCTGGTGGGTAGCTATTAGTATTAGTAGAGGGGAACGCAATCTGTTCAATAAATGAGACCTGTATACAAAAGATTCGTTTACTAAATGAGTGAATTGAAATGTAGTTTTATAAAATTAAAAATGACCATGTAATAACAACATGAAAAAATAATCTTTAAACTTGCTTAATAAATTATTAATTAAAATGTTATAACTTTATAGTCAAAGTTTTTTTTACTAAAGTTTTTAACTTTTTCGTGTGTCGCGACAAAAAAATGTTTGAGAAACAATATATTAGATAAGGATGTGTTCAGATAGATTAAGGTAAATTACATTACTCTGAGCGCATTTGTACAGACAGTACAAACGCAACTTTATTATTATATATATTTCAATTACTAATTGTAAGAAAAATATATATGTACACCAGAACTGGAATTAATATATCAGACTTTTCTTTGGTGCTTATGCATTTCAACTCTGTTATATTTAAATGTGAAGATTATGTAACATATCAAAATTGGACCCGTCTTAAATTGTACTTGCATATCTAAAGACAAACTATATCTTAAGTTGTAGCATATAATGCGTGCTTGCCCAAATCTATTGCTAATGAATTGGCAAAGCAAATTTATAATGTAAATAATTTTAAGTCAATTTTAGTAAAATATCTGTATTACAAGTCTGTTTTACACTCTCGATCGATAATGGCGGAGGTCGGTGAAATGCTTTCGAGAATATAGACAATAAAACCTTTTAGATAGTTTAAACCGAAATTAAACAATGGTCTTAGGCCTGAAACAAATATAAATCGCATGTCACGCCTCATTCTATTATCATTACATACAAAATATAACGCGACGCCTTTTACCGACCAAGGATGAGTGGCGAGCTGGTCACCCGCCCCTTTTCTTCGTGTCCGCCCCCACATGCCATTTTAACCTGTTTTAAGAATTGTATTAAATCAGATTATTAAGCAAATAGATTAAAAATACTAGATTATTACTCGAATATTTGTATAAGCCAAGCAATTTAATTAAAGGGGGAGGGGGGGTCGCAATGTGTTCAACAAATAATATCTTACACATCCTGTTGCTGCAATAAATTTGGGTCTGCCTAGGGTAGCATTGAAAAAATACATATAAATAAACCATTAATCGCGGGGGTTGCAAGGCTTTATACTTACCTTTCTCACTTTTTTGTTGAGCATAAACGAAACAATGTTCTAGTACAAGTTATATATTTAAATTATTAATATTTATGGAAGGATAATTGGAGCTATTAAATGAATATATAATATTTAAATTTTTCCACAAACTGTATGTTCTATATAGACTGGCTGCATGTGTCCCAGTGAATCTCGATTAGTGGCAAGCGCGTTACTTAATATTTTAATTTCCGTCCAAATTATACCAATAACAGACTTTTTACTTTTTAATATTTACTTGTGTGTATTTTAAATTGTTAAGCAGCATGTGAGTGTAGAATAGTGGAGCGAAATCTCATTATTGACTCTTCATAGATTTATTTCTGAATAAAATGATTTTAAAATATATTCTTGTTTACATATCTTTACTATACAGCTTAGTTTAGTTTAAACTAGGAAGTCGTGTTTATAAGTGCACACTGAGCAGTGCCAGCAGTGATACTGTTGCTCTAGTAACGTTGGTGGCCATCATTAGACAGAGATGCTCTGTGTAAAGGACTCTTAAACCCCATACAGATAACTATAATCATATTCATTATTGCTTTTTGGCACACATTAATAGCAAAATCAGGTTCAGTAAAAACAATTAAAACCAAACAAAAAAATACTTGGAAGACAGGTGGAATTCCTCATTATCTAGATCTCTGGACTCACAATGAAACACCAAACAAAACGAAGCGATATGTAATAAATGTGTGGGAGCTGCTTTTACAGTGGAAGAGCTACGCGGTTTATATCTAGCTGCATGAATGAATGGGTCAACTCTACCGGGGTAGGACCACGACCTCACAGGATACCAGCTTAAAATAGTACCATAATGCTCCTATGTTTCATCTGGCTAGTGTAGGAATCCGGAGACCTTTATTACTGGCGATGAGGCATCCCACTCAGTCCTCACGGGTGACAACGCATCTGCATTATGATTCCTTGTCAAGTATGAATATAGATGTCATTACCATCAGGTGAAGTGTGTGTTACTATCTAGGAAATAAAAAAAAATGTGGGTTTACTACAATTATAATTTAGACATCCAATGGAGAATAGGAGATGGGAGAATTACATTCCATCACAGCCATAACCAGTTGAGACATGGTCAGTCTCAGGCTATTCTGTAGAGTACAATTGGAGAGTGCATCGGATTTCTTATTCACAGGTTGATTACAACAATTTAAACAGTTTCTAGCCGCAATTTTAATGGGATGTCATGGGAATGACCTTGTCTTCACATAATACCAGCATAATGCTGCCGAGTGTAAGGAGCGACGATGTCTTCTACATTAGTCCTCACACTTGCATTATGATTCCTTATCAAGGATGAATATAGATGTCATTACCATCAGGTGAAGTGTGTGTGTTACTATCTAGGAAATAAAAAAAAAATGTGGGTTTACTACAATTATAATTTAGACATCCAATGGAGAATAGGAGATGGGAGAATTACATTCCATCACAGCCATAACCAGTTGAGACATGGTCAATCTCAGGCTATTCTGTAGAGTACAATTGGAGAGTGCATCGGATTTCTTATTCACAGGTTGATTACAACAATTTAAACAGTTTCTAGCCGTAATTTTAATGGGATGTCATGGGAATGACCTTGTCTTCACAGAATACCAGCATAATGCTGCCGAGTGTAAGGAGCGACGACGTATTCTACATTAGTCCTCACACATTTGCATTATGATTCCTTATCAAGGATGAATGTGGATGTCACAGGTAGTGTAAACAGGTAGGTACAATAAAACTTGAAAATAATTCTGTCGATTGTCTGAAATCATTTGTTATCAACTTTCTAACCCACATACCTAACAATGATAAACTAGAATTTCACAGATAAAGTTTGATTTATTGTTACCATTAACTATAAAATAGTTTATTACCACATAAAAAAAACACCTTTACATAAACAATATAAAACACTGGCAAAATGAGGTGACTCAGCAATATACAGGATAAGTTCCACATTGCTCTAAATTTTTCAATGTATATATCCATCAAAGAAAAAGATTGAGCTGGTTAAACAAAGAACACTACCATTAGCATAATATAATTAATATTTATACTCTTGCATGTTTAAGATAGTGTGTGTGTAGTATATTCTGCAGGTGTATGTATGCAGTTTTGGTTGAGTTATTAAGTTTGTTTAAAAACCTAAGTCTTTCAAATTTATAAATAACAATATAATAATAACTATAGTCAAATCTCCAAGCCTAGAATCACCTGAGGTGGATAGGACAGGCGGCTCCGACCTCAAATTCAGATGGCGGTGCACCTTGACACCATTCTTATGGTCAGTAGGTTTCTTTCCCTTTCGCCCTATCCCTCACACTTCGGAATTTACGGATTCCCATCCGGTTGGTCTTTATTTATGGTTTTTTATATAATTTTATTGACTAAAAAGTTGGAGCAATACCTCTATAATAATAATATACAATCATCCAGTAGCCATGTTTCATGTACTCTACTGCAAGTTACCACTTTAGTAATGCAGATTTAAACTCAAAAACATTAGCTACATGTATTATTTAAATCAAGAATAACCATTATTTAGATTTGATATAGCATTATTTTTGTACTGGACAAAGATATATTTACTACAATTGCCTTTTAAGCCATCCATGTTGGTATATCTTATATACAAAATCCATTAGGATTTTTGCCATCAGACTGTCATTTCTTACATCTTTCAGAAAGGCTGACAGCTCATCTAAAACTTCCTGATATTACCAATGTTCATGCTTACTCATGTGCCACCTATGTTTTATAAAAAAACCTTTGCTTGTCAACAACTTGATAATGTGTAACTGAGTATATCAATTGTGTAATATGTACATCTACATCACCAATATACACTATGTTCTTTGGCTCACTGGCATAGAGATTAGAGTATTTGGCTGCATTAGAAACCCAGCTAAGGAACAACATCTGTCTATCACAAATTGTTGGTTTATAGGTGTGTCTTAGTATATTTCCCATTCCTTTGGCACTGTACCTGAACATTTCTCCAATCTTATTGCACATGTATTACATTCAACTATAGGAGGAGATAAACAACTACTCAGTGCATCTATATTTGCAGAAATACTTGGAAGCATTATAATATATCCTGGCAGTCAATACCTTCAATAAAAAATCCCTTACCAAACCTCCTAAGCATAACTGCACGAAGATTTTATGATTATTGTGTTCCACAATTTTAAAATAAAATTATTATTAATAATGTTACTAAAACTTACAATAATCATCAATTTAAAAAAACGTTATACAATATCCTCAAAACATTAGATTACAAATCCACTGAAAGGCTTTTGGAATGAGTTGAATAGAGACTTTCTTACACACACCATACACAATGTAGTTTTTTCTCTTTTCCTCTATTTTTAATTAATTATGTTACTAAAATACCTATACTTTGTAACTAGTAACATTAATTGGGAAGACACTGAAGCTGGTAACACAGTTTACACTAGCACAAGCTTCAGAGTTACCACAAACTTTTACATAAGTCATGTTACAAATAAAGATTATTAACCATGGTTGCAATCAATCAGGAAGAGCATCACCATCATGCTGTGCATTCTATACCATCTAATAACAACTTAAAGATATTTTTATCTACTTCTTTATATGTCTTAAATGTAAAAAAGAAAGTAAAAGATTTTAATTAACATAAATTATCTTTATTAAGAGTTTTCTTATCAAATAAAAAACTTTTAACAATTGTTTTAAATGTAGTTGAATGTGAACATACAATGGCTATAAAATACACTAACTAAAATTGTCTATAATATGGTCTATTGCCGCTTTTTGACTTGTTTAGCTTTAGAAGTTGAAGCTTTAGCTGCAGATCCCCCACTGAATAGATTTGTGATCACTTCGGACATCTCTGGCATTTCAGACATCTTTGCTAAATTTGTGATCTGCTTAAAATCCTCCTTCGTTTCAGGGTCATTCATCATTTTCGGCAACACCATAATAAGGAGGAGTGGCAAGACCATCATTATCACCATGGGATTGAACAAAAAGTCAGTTAATCGCCACTGCTCGCGTATTTGGAAATATCGGAAATTTAGATAACGCCTTCATTCTCAGTGGATATGGCACTTGGATAACTTGTGATGTCTGAATGTAATTGACTTTTCTGGCTCTATATTTTCCCTTGGAGTTAATCTCTACACGTACTGGCTCATACATATAGTCGGGATGTACTATTTCCACCACATACGATCCTGTAGGAATGTTATGTATTGCAAATGATCCATCCTCCTTTATGAACCCGATATATTCACCTCCGTTTACATGAACCCTTGTTTCGACCAGGCAATGTATTAGTTCCTGATCTTCTGGTGGAAAAAAGCGACCTTCAATAACGTACCTGCCTGTACCAATTTCTTCTTCAGCCGAGTTAATTGCATTTGAAATAGTTGCAAACGAAGACAGAACAATAAGAAGAACTAACGTTGGTAATCGATTCATATTGATCAATGACATTTTATTTTTATATTATCAGATTTATTTTATTTAATAAAAATATTGGGAAATGTAACAGTGATCTTAGATAAACGCGAAAATAAATAATTTTACACTATCATTGTCGTATTACCAACTTCATTACGTCGCTTTCAATGAATACTTGACGTTGAATGATAAAGAGCAGTGTTACCAACAGTTCAAAAACGATACTAAAGTAATTTGAAATCCCACTAATTATATTTTGCTTGATTTAAGTGGAGAGGATGCATATGCATACATTTTACTAAATAAAAGTATTCCCAAAAGAATACTCTGTAAAATTTTCCTGTTTATAGTTTTTCTTCCGACATTTAAGAAGAAAATCCCGACGTTGGCATCACTGACATAGAGTCGGAGAGTATTACTTCGGAATGAGGAGATAGTCAGATGATTTGCAGTATTACATTGCCAGTTCAGGCCAAAATTATTTAGGTTAATTTAAAGGACTAATTAATTTCACCATCCGTAGTCCAAATTAATTTCTATTTTATTATGTGAATTTGACATGAACGTGCTACTAAAAATACGTGCCGTAAGGCAGAAAGTAGAGCAGAGGCTACAACTCTCTTTATGTAGACCATGAGAGTAGTATGCTCATAAGTTAAGTTTTTATTTATTTTATTAATAAATAGTGAAAAAAATAAACATTAAATTAGAATTGCCCTATAATTACGAAAAAAAAAAGGGATGATGACTGAACAATTACTGTACTATATAGTGAAAATCGTAATCGTACAACACATCCACATTTGAATTGTAATATACTTCTGATTAATAAATATAAAATTAATTGAATTTTAATTCTATTCATAATTCTCGTCATAACATTCTTCAAAACTATTCCTATTCCTTCGATGTTGCATATAGAATTCTTATTATTAGCATTTCTGCACTATTATGTGAAAGAAGAGATTGCGTTAATTTTATATAATAAAGGGTGATGTTATAATGGCATACAGTTTACCATATAGTAAATAATCACTTCAGACTATGAACAAATACATCCATCCCCGATAAAGATTCAAGACGCTCTTGCGTTGAGCACCACTGAGGAAAGAGACTGAATGTCTCGTTATCAGGAACTGGATCTGGGTGTTATGTTCCTTATTTTAAAGATATATATATAACCTCAAGAATGTTATACTTCAAAAGAACAAAGAAAAGAAAAATTGTATTATGATGTGATGTATTTGTAATAATTTTGTTTTTATAGCAGTCACTTGATGTGTTCAATTTTTCCGCAATTTTATAAGTGATTATTTTTGTTTTGGAAATTTGTTGTTTCAATTGTTAAACGATACCGATCTCAGAACCGGTCCCGTCGTACGCCAGAAAAGGTTATCAAAGTTATCGTCCGTTCTTTCTTTATTATGTTTACTGCATGTCAATGTTTTTCCATTAATTATATTTTCGATAACAGCTCGCCGTAATGAAGGCAGTCTCAGTTGTACATCGATCGTCGCGACACAACTGAGTCTTCGCTGTGTCCAGATATCAAAATGTTACGTTTCCTTGTAATATTACTTTCATTTTGTGTGATAAATATTTTATCCCTCACTATTGTGAATCCCGGACCCAAATATCCGGCTACAAAAGGAAAGGTTTGGCCGAAACCGCAACATGAAAGCACGTCTAATATTTACTACTCTTTTAATCCCTCACATTTTAAAGTTAAAGTAAGTAAATAATATATTAAATTATATGAATATATAGTAAAATATATGGATAATATAATGATATACTATTAAATCGTTAACTAAATAAACTTAAGAACGATTGTCTTTGCTAACAAATGTTGATTGTTAAAATTATTGATTTTATTCGAAAGTTCTTTGCGTTGAAATTCTATCATGAAATTTAGCTACGATCAGTTAAGAGGGATTGTTGCGACTGTGACTTGTCGTGAACCGTCTCCTGACCCAAGTATTTAACCTTAGTTGGAGTGTTTATGTGCAAGATAGTAACACTATTGCTAGCATTCTTTAAAAATAAATGAAAAACAATATACATTTTTAATGGTTCTCCTTATTAGTCTAAACGAGATAATTTTTTTTAGATAAAATATAAATCATCAATTTATGCGATTTATTTTATATCTAAGTACGCAAGAAGTTAAATAATATTATTATTTAGGTAACAAATCAAACATGCGCTATTCTCACATCAGCAATTGAGAGGTATACTTATATCGTCAAAACTAAAACTGGTGGCACCCTGCGGGAACGTAAGGTTGTGCCAGGATCGAAGCGGAGGCGCCACAGCGATGCTGCGGAAAGCTGGCACCGGGGGACTCTACAAGAACTTGAAATACAGCTGACGGAGCCATGTGAGGATTATCCGCACTTCGAAATGGATGAAAGTTGTAAGTGTACTTAATATAACATATATTATAATATGTACATATTATATGTACATATTATCTAAAATTACTGATTCTTACTGAATGACTGATTCATCAATGCAGAGCCTAAGTCGCTTGTGCTATAAACTTGGCAGTTGGTGTAAATTTTTTTGTTGTAATTTTTTTTATTTTCAAAATTTTACCTGTAAGATGGTGAATTAGGGGTTGAAAGTTTATATGGGAAGTTCATCACTGTTAAAGGAAGAAGCCTGAAATTCAATATGAAAGCTTCTTATATAAAGTATAGGAAGAAATATTATAAATAAGTTTACACGTCTGAGCTCGATAGATGGCGCTGTGCACTGTTTCTGAATCGCGCTATGGTATCGTTACGCGGCTTTTAGCTTTTTTGACTATTCAAACTATAAGCCCTATTTATATAATATACATACTATATTTAACAGGAACAGCTAGTCCTTAATATGGTTAAAATATAATTATTTATAGGTTGAACTTGAAAAGAGATAATTATGTTAAGTTTTACACTCACTATACTGGATAAGAAACGCCACGACCACGCATATAACGACCACGTACTTGTTGCTCAGACGAAACATGTCCGTGTGAGTGTTGGTTCGTTCTATTCTACCATAACGGACACGGGAGAAACCACCACATGTACTTACGTGTGGGACGAGCATATGATTTCACTTTACGACTACTTAAACTTCGAACGATATTTTAATATACAAATATGCATGCATACGGAGCTGCTGGCAATAGCTAGTATAACATATATATTTTTACAAGCGCAGAAATCCTTATTTTTTTTATAATGTTAGAAATATCGAACTGTGTGTCGCCTGATGGTGTTGACTGCAGTACATGACATCCTCATGTAACTAATATTCAAGATGCCCATGCGTTGTCACTTCTGAAGACAGAGATGGAATGCCTCTTGACCTATGTCTGGGCCTCCTGACTCACCTTCGCTTACCGTATAAAACACAACAACAGCCTCGAGCAGCAGTTTTATCACACTGGTATTGTCACGTCGAGTAAAGTGAACCGATCCTGATGCATCAAGTAAAAATGCAGCAACACAGGCCTACCAAATTAAAAGAAATCATTAAAAAAAATCGCTACAACAATGTAAATACCAAAATGTAATTCTAGTTGTTTGAATGCTCGACTGAAATACATCGCTTTGGTATATAGATGTATGGTATATATAGGTTCGTAGATAAAGCGTCTTTTTTGTTGTGGCTCTCTGAGCAAACACTTTGGAACACCTGCCCACGGCCATAAGGCGGCTGTATTTGGGCTGCTTTTTGCTTGTTCGTAGATTTTTTTATTGTATTTACAAACGAGCATCGAACTGTTTACTTAACTGTTAGTGATATTTATGATTGTATTGATACACTTTCATTCTCAGTGAGGAATCATAATGCAGAAAAGTTGCCATCTCTGAAGGTTAAGAGTTAATGCCTGGTCGCTAGTTCTAAGGGCCTCCTGCATTCACCAGACGAAATAATATATTTTACACCAATATTCTCTGAGGGTCCTTAAGCGAGTACTTTCCTCGGGCGAACTGTCCCATTCATGTCGGTAGAAACATACTACCTACCATTATTGACCAAATTCATAGAAAGATAAAGTACTAAATTACAAGCACAAGTGGGAATCCTTTCAGAGGGCGCGATAAGTCTGTTTAACTAAATTATTTACTTAATTATTCTCGTTACGTTTATTTAACATTATAAAATTATCGATAACTGGGTAGGTTGATTGCCCTTACAGTAGGCGATTAATCTGTTAACTATAGAAAAAAACTGTAAGAAATGACTCATGTGATTTATTTAGAGTGTGAAGAAATCAGAGACGCAACAATTTTTTCTAACATAAATTGTTGTGTGCATAGTGATTGGTTACATACTTTTTCCACTTTTGTTTCTTGGATTGCGTTTTCTATTTTCAATGATTGGAGTTTCAGATCAACCATCATACGAACAAGACCTGGCTGTATGGACTAAAGTCGTTTGCCTTTCCATTAGGGATAAATTAATATCATCATTTTCAATGATTGCATTTATGACTGTCGGTTCGATTAATATTTTCAAATGAACTTATGCGCTAACTTGCTTTCGTTTCATAAAGCGAAGTGTGGGCACGTAACTTTCAACATTAAAAAATCCTGGTACGTTCGAAATTTAAAATTTTTGATCAACTACTTATATTACTTATACTTATATCATTTATTTATTTTTTAATCTATAATATTATATATATTGATTTGACCCAAAAATATTGCCATGTTGCGAAATCGCGTATTTAATAACTAAACTACTCTCTAACCGCAAATAATTCTTATTGAAGGATTTAATTGTTAGATTATATGCTGGAGGGCTATCGGAGTTGCCAAACGCAATATTAAATATTGTATACGATATAGTAAAGTAGTCTTAAATGACGATTTTAAACTAAGATAATTTATTACTACCTCTCTTATTGGGATATTCTTCTTTTTTCTAATAAATTATACTTCATCCGGAGGAGGGGCTTAGCAGCTTTAACACAGGTCTAGGACCTAGCACGGTTGCTAAACAGAAGAAATGAATGGTTGAAATTGTAATTGTAAAAGAAATAAATAAATAAAATGTCGGTCGGGTGGCGTGGCGGTTTCCAGTGGTGGTGGCCCCCAGGTAGCCGTATGGCATCCAGTTCATGGTTTCCATGATCAGCTGAGGAATAAAACAATATTTTGGTATCACAGAATGTTGATGGTCGTGTCTAGGTATGTTGTATTTATGTCCCGTTGCCCTTCCCCTCGTCCTTCGATCCTATTGCATATTTATTACAATTGGTTAGGAAGGGGGCGATCAGTCGGTGCTTCTTGTGTTTGCGTAAATGCTTAGTGCGAGAGTCAAAATCGACCAGAAGGACAATATTAAATGATGATACGACCCATTATGGTCAATGTAGTAATTTTATTAACACGGTCTGTGTGATAAAAAAAAAACAATTTGAATGTAATAATCTCATATTAATTTTCAGACAGACTGACCGTATCAGCGAGCTCCCTATTAACGAGTGCTTCAGTGTGGGGTATTATGCGCGGGTTGGAAACTTTTGCCCAGAAGTTTTATCTCTCCGATGATACGAACGTAAGTACGAGGTGATTCTTAATATCTAATGTATGAGAGTTAACACATGATCGGGGTGAAACGCCGGCCTGAACTCTATGAGCCGAGTTACTGAATCAACCGTTGTTTTAGACCAGCATAAGGGTTGGCAACAAGCTTAGAATAAAAATCCCTCTGGGTTATTGGCCGCTGCGATAGAAATGTAGTTTATCAAATAAATATATCCCCAGTGCATTATTCTTCACTTGACTCTGTCAATGTTAGTGCATACACAAGAGTCAGGAGAAAAGGATTTACATTAAATATTAACTTAAATAAAGTGCATGTACAAATTAAAGGTAAAAACCAGCTACCATCTACTGCTACAAAAAGATATCGTATTCCTGATTCCAAAAAACAACACTGTGTATGCACATCGGCCGTTATGGTTTCTCCGTGGTAAAAAGTACTTTTAATAAACTAAACAATAAAAAAAATCAATATTTAAAAACAACAACAATAGCGCGGATCGATCGATCGCATCACAAATCCTCGCAAATTCGATATGGCAATTGTACCAAGTGTTACTATAGACAATAATACAGGGAAGGTCGCTGAGTACGCTCTGTCTAACTGTCTCTAACACATGAAATAATCAGTTTAACCCGTGAAGCATCTGAATCTCTCAGCATCAAATCGTATTATACTGGGTATTAGAAGACCGCTTCCGAAAACGAAGACTTTGATGATGGGACGGCAAAAAAAATCGATCCTGATTAAAAAAAACATATTTTTAAAACGTTTTATTAGCATTATTTACGCTCCATCATGTTAGTACAGCTAAAAAATTACATTACTTTACTAAAAAAAAACCAGCAATGAAACACAAAATCAAAAACAGCTGATGCTCGGATCAACGAACGCACGGGATGCATGTTGTGTAGTGTAGTGTATTTCAGCCGTGATTGCATGGTAACGTACAGAATCAATAGACCCAATTTCTGTCTAAGAGGCATTACATCTTATTCCTCAGCCGTTATCCGTCTCCATTTTGAGTCGTAATCTAGGAGTGATATAGGAGTCCATGGTCCATAGTGAATTATTACAAGTATTGCGCCTTCGTTTGTCACCCTTACAATGCATTATACAGTTTGTATTCGACGTTTAGTTATGCATTCTACATAACTTACGTAACCTTTGAAAAAGAAAGCTTCGTGAGTAGCAACAAAATTCACGAATGATGTAAAAATAAATATCCTCATAGCTTCTTGAATGATAAAATCATCTCTCAAGATACCCACGGAATATATTTAGGTAACTTACACCATTCATAAAGGCCGGCAACGCATCTGCGACTACTTTAGGTTGCAGATTATAAAGACGGACGGTGATCAGTTATAATCAGTGAACTGCTTGCTCGTTTGCCACTTCTTCTATAAAAATAGATAGAACATTCTTACGTTGTTACGAAACCATATTCAAAATTGGGCTATTGTGAAAGAGTAGTAACATTATTTTTAAAAAGCTAGTCCTTTGTTTATAGATAAGCTTTGTATTTTCATTACGTTTGAACATTTTGCGTTATAATGGATACTTTAAAAATTGCACGCCACGCCTCCGTCGCAAAAAGTAAGTTGTCCGAAGACATTATTGGCCTCTATACGCATTATACTTTTACAATGGGCGTTAATGTTGTAGGAAATCAGGATAAATGCTTCACAAATCCACGACTTCCCCCGGTATCAGCACCGAGGACTCCTGCTGGATACATCCCGACATTACATTTCTCTATCAAACATCCTAAAAACATTGGACGCCATGGCGATGAATAAAATGAACGTGTTCCACTGGCACATTGTGGACGATGAGAGCTTCCCTTATCAGAGCGAAAAATTCCCCGACTTAAGGTATGTACACACTTGTAATTTATTTATTAACATACTCAATGTTTTTATGCCGACATTGAAAAAAATATTATTTAACTTTCTAGAACTCTAGAATTTATACACTTCATTCTTCACATCTACTGCATGCAGTTGCAAATAATTTTTGTTTGTTTATGAATCGTCGTTAAAATTTAATCTTGAAATAATCTTTTATTAAGTCTGATCACCTAGGCAGAAGAATTCCTGAAGGGATTAACTCTACGTTAGTAGTTATTAACGATTGCTCTATGACTGTGCTCTGAGACTATGGTGTACCTTACGTACAGCATCGCGGGGACGCTGATGCCTTGATGATATTCAGGCCATTTTAAACTTTATTGCGTTAAGTTTGATTTTAAATCAACCTTATCGAGTCCAACCTCAAATGTCAATACTATACTGTCAAATGAAATATTCTTTTTGACATTTTGACCCATTTTTCAAATACTTTTTTTGCTTCTTAGGAATGTACTGCCTAACACGAAGTAAAACTTATTGACACATTTTTGCACAGGCAACGGCCACTTTTTCCATATCATCTTGAATGTCTTATAATAATACATAAATTCGAAATCACGACAACTATATAAATATATATATATATATGTATTTATCTATGAAATTGTTGCCGTTCTTCAGTATTGGCCATTTCAAACCAAAAAATTTTTTTGATTGGCTGTGAATTCTAAATTCAAATATTTCTTTTTTAAAAATATGACATTCTTTTTACAAAGTCAGCCTTTTGTTTATTGATTAGCTTTCTATTTTCATTACGTTTGAACATTTTTTGTCATAATGGATACTTAATTTCGCGTAATTATGGAATATGAGTTCCTTCGTGGCATCAACGCGGCACAAACGGCACGTAACATCAACAACGTTTACGGAGAGAACTTTACACACGAACGCACAACCCGTTATTGGTTTGCCCGGTTCCGTTCTGGAAATTTTGATTTGAAAAATGAACCTCGTGGTCGTCCAGACACTTTGGTCAGCAATGATAAATAAAAAGGCGATTGTAGAAGCCGATGATACTCAATCTACAGCCGAGCTATCAGCAGCTTTTGATGTTAACATCAAAACAATATTGGTCCATTTGCGACAAATTGGCAAGGTAAAAAAGCTTGATAGATGGGTGCCTCACGAACTTAACGATCGCCAGCGCAACGTACGCGTTGAGACCTGTCTCGCGCTGCTCAACAGGCACAGAAATGAAAGAATTTTGACCCGAATTGATACGTGCGACGAAAAGTGGATTCTGTTCAACAATCGAAAGCGCTCACTAAGTTGGTTAAATCCTGGTTCAGCACCAAAGCAATGCCCTGAACGAAAAATTACCTCTAAAAAGTTGATAGTCACTGTTTGATGGTCTAGTGCCGGTGTGATTCATCACAGTTTTTTACCAAACGGCATGAGCATTACTGCAGATGTGTACTGTGAAGAACTGAAGACAATGATGGAGAAGCTCGCACATCTGCAACCAGCTTTGGTCAATCGGTCGTCCCCGCTGCTCCTACACGACAACGCACATACTGCACAACAGAGTCTCCAAGCTGCAAGAGTTGGGGTTTGAAGCTCTCCCTCATCCACCGCACTTACCAGACCTTGCACCCACCGACTATTACTTTTTCCTAAATTGTCCGAATTTTTAGCGGGAAAAAATTCAATTCCCGAGAGGCAGTGAAAAATGCCTTTGAAGAGTTTGTTGTCACCAGTCCAACTGATTTTTACAAGAAGGGCATAACAGGCTACCACTGCGTTGGTAAAGATGCTAAAATTACATGGGTGATTACTTTGAATAACAGAAAAAAAAAAGTTTGAAAAAAAAATACTTTAACTTATTTCATACAAAACGGCAATTTCATAGGTAAAGACCTATTACATAATATAAGTGTATACTGCGTCATTTAATGTCAGGGTGTGTTTAAAATTAGATTTATTGATAACGTCCTTTGCTAAACCAAATACTGTTACTTATTTTCCAGACTCTAACATTGTTGTTTGGTCCAGTGGCACTAGTCGCGCACTAGTAACACGTGTCAAGTGCATAACATGTGCATCATCGTAAGGTTATCATCACTTATGGATAGCCTTAAGGAAAACGAAATTAAACTTTCTGATTTATATGTTATTAACAGCAAGATTTTTTTGTAAGCAATTGTTACAGGAAAACATTAAGTTAATTTTAAACACTTTCTTGACATGGAAATTCCATTCGCAATCAGGTCATGTTCAAGTTTACTGTTTATTCAACTGCTTTTCATACTTGAAATAACCGTGCGTTAGTTGCACTCCAGCTATTAACCAAGTGTCGCGGCACAAGTCTAGCGGTGAACGAAACGCGGAGGGGATGGCTGCGCATGGGTACTGTCGCGAACGCAATTGATCATTTCTACAAATTGATTACGAATAAAGTGTTTTTGTTTGTACTTTTTTATGTGTAAGCTAGTTATATATAACAAAACCATCATTATCTCACTAATATCATAAATACGAAAGTTTGGATGTTTGTATGGATGAAATTTAGCACGGACATAGATTATAGTTTGGCAGCCTACTTTTTTACGCGAAAGAAGTTGCAGGTGGAAGTTAGTAGATTTTTTTTATTAAGTACAAATGTACAGAATGTATATTATTGTGTACCACTTTCCACAAAAATAAAAGTGTGCCAAATTTATTTAAAAAATAATTAGAATTAAATTTAGAACTGTACACCTGGAGCGAGTGGGGTGTCGTGTCGGTGCACGGGGCACAGTACGACTGGAGAGCCAATAAGCTCTTACGCATGTCCGCCCTCGCCCCCTTGACTCCCCGGGGATACCTCATTTTCGACTTCTGTGCATTAACAGTCAGCGCTAGACTTACTCGCCGCAACTTATAGTTCGCTTGGGCCGGAGATATCACACACTTTCACAGAATACTAGCGTAAAATAAAAATTTAAAGTGTGGTATAACTTTACAATATATTAAATAGTATAACGATTCCTTATATGGGGTCAATATGGGTGTCAAGGAAGAATCCTGTCACCAATAATATATATATCATACAGAAAACCTGTTATTATGATTCAACTAACTAACTAAACTAAAATTTTCTAGTATGGCGAGTGTATTATTATTATAGTATTATTTGACAGACAACGTATGCGCTTCTTGAATGTTTATTCAGGATGTATGTAGATGTAATTGGTCGTAGTTATATATTACCATCACGTGAACTGTGTGTTTATTTGTCACCCCTCATATTATAAAAACAAAAGCTTAGTACCTCCGCAACCGTGACGAGTGCTGTAAAGCACTATGAAATGGAATCCCGAAAATTTGTCGTATTCAACGTGCAGTATTAGCTGAAATATAAGAAGTCATTGTGGTCGAACTAATTATAATTATCCATTAACAACATTGATAACGTGCGTTCTTATCAAACAATTTAGCACATAAATTGTATGTTAAATGAATAAATCGAAAAAATTTAAAAATAAACCGCTATATAGCGGTATTTATTCATTCATTGAAACGCATTGTTGACGGAAATAAATTAAAAAATACATTTAATTTTTATACAATAAATTAAATAAATCTTTAAACGTTTTTAGTCATATACAATAAAGGTAATATCATGCTTGAAAGGCTATCGAGCACACACTTCAACTGATGTTAAGCGTTCACTGTGGCTCGCAAATATCGTGTAGAACAGGGGTGAGGAGCCCTTGGGCCGCATGCGACCCGCCAAGCGTTTATTTATATCACAGATATTCTCCCGCTAATATATTTATTTATTATAAGTTGTAATCTAATGTGTATAATATAAATACAATTTTTAATACTATTAAAAATTGTGGTTTTGAAGCCCGCCAAAAAATTTCAAAAATTGCTAAAAAAGGTTACTTACCTTTGGTGTAGAAGACGTCAAGCTTCAAAGATAGTCCCGATAAAATGTCCCGATCTGCGATATCATTTGGGTTGACAACTTTTTGTTGAAGTAAGATCTCATAGGAAGTAAATAAGGAATAATATTTAATAAAATTTTTAAAACAGTGTTTTTATACTTTTTGCGGTGCACAACATTTTTTCCTTGATTTAATAAGAAATTGTGCCTAGACATTTTTATTCTAAGGTCAAATAGATGTGGAGATCATTTTTAATCAATTACAATGACAAAGTGATGAGACCCTATCAATTGTTAACTTTAGAGGCAAAATTTAAATCAATACTAATTTTGTGAAAGTTCATGTGAAGTTAATTATTTACAATATACATATATAAAGGCCGTGGGATAGCTCCTTTTAATTCACGATTAGCGAGCAAACATATCGAACGTTTGCTCGCGAATCAAAAAAATGCGAAAAATGTGTCGCCCAATTATTAAACAATCCCAGGTGCTGGCACAAATGAACATTGTAAATCGCAATTTTAAGTGCTGATTTATCACTGGCTCGGCGGTGAAGGAATACACCGCGACGAAACTTGCATGTCAGACAACAAATAATAAAAAAAAACCCCCCGAGAAGTCCGTCGATCCGTTGAATTATTTTCAAAAAAAATCTGTCATTATAATTTTTGTTTAATAAACATTTACTTAAAATTTTCTTACATTTGTGTTGCTTTAGGTGACAAAAATGTAATTATTTATTCATTACGTTATATAAAGTTGCAGATTGCTTAACTTACAGTCTTATTATATATTATAAGTAATAGAGTACTCACAACAATTTAATTAAAACGGTATTTTTATACTTTTGCGGTGCAGAACAATTTTTGCTTGATTTTAAAAAATTGTGCCTAGACATTTTATTCTAAGGTCAAATAGATGTGGAGATCACTTTTATCAATTACAATGACAAAGTGATGAGACCCTATCAATTGTTAACTTTAGAGGCAAAATTTAAATCAATACTAATTTTGTGAAAGTTCATGTGAAGTAATTATTTACAATATACATATATAAAGGCCGTGGGATAGCTCCTTTTAATTCACGATTAGCGAGCAAACATATCGAACGTTTGCTCGCGAATCAAAAAAATGCGAAAAATGTGTCGCCCAATTATTAAACAATCCCAGGTGCTGGCACAAATGAACATTGTAAATCGCAATTTTAAGTGCTGATTTATCACTGGCTCGGCGGTGAAGGAATACACCGCGACGAAACTTGCATGTCAGACAACAAATAATAAAAAAACCCCCCCGAGAAGACCGTCGATCCGTTGAATTATTTTCAAAAAGATCTGTCATTATAATTTTTGTTTAATAAACATTTACTTAAAATTTTCTTACATTTGTGTTGCTTTAGGTGACAAAAATGTAATTATTTATTCATTACGTTATATAAAGTTGCAGATTGCTTAACGTACAGTCTTATTATATATTATAAGTAATAGAGTACTCACAACAATTTAATTAAAACGGTATTTTTATACTTTTTGCGGTGCAGAACAATTTTTGCTTGATTTTAAAAAAAATTGTGCCTAGACATTGTTAGTCTAAGTTCAAATAGATGTGGAGATCACTTTTTATCAATTACAATGACAAAGAGATAAGACCCTGTCAATTTAATCATAATGTACGGGACCCTCCCTGTGTCTCCTACACATATTCGAAGAATTATCACGGGAGTTAGCACAGTTAACAATTTGTGATATAAAAATATTGCTCTCTCTAACCACTACACAATGCGATGGTTAGTTTAAGCTATAATGATCACACATCTGTCACACGAACTTGACTCGCTACTTGCGAAAACTCTTGTTGTCAAAAAAATATCGCGCGTTGACGTTAATGGATATTTGAGATATGATATCACTTCAAAATTTTGTGCAAGACAGTGTTTTCATTTTTCTAGTTTACACGGCGCCTATCATTCCTCCATGGTGTACACGAAAGAAGACATCTCCAGGGTCGTGGAGTACGCACGAGTGCGAGGCATCAGGGTTATGCCTGAGTTTGATGTTCCTGGTAATATTTTTCGTTCACTGTCACTTCCTAGTACATAATTCATATTCAATTTGGCGCAATTGCGTTATCATCGGCTTCTTCTGTAGTTATTATTTTTCAAGGTAGAGTCAACCTGTTAATAGCTGTTTCTTGAATAGGTCGGCTCGACCAGAGCACATGTTTCACCGGATGGTGAATTCTGCAGCCTATGTCACATTAGTCCTAGATAAGGAATCATGATATAGATAAGTTGTCAGCCCAGAGGACTAAGATCGAATGTCTCCTCACCATAAGGTGTCGGATCCTTGCACTCGGCATATGAACAACATCAGCGTTGTGCTATTTTATATATTAAACGTTGGTTTTCTGTGAGGGCGTGTTCCTTCCCCGATTTAGTGAACCATTAATGCCAGAACTACAAACATCAGTGTGCCTCTACTTCTGTTGTTTGTTCAGATTTAAAAACAAATTGTTTACGCATTGTGACTTAATGACCATAAAAATGAATTATTGCGATTCCAGGACACACCCGATCATGGGGAAATGCGTATCCCAACATCCTAACGGAGTGCTACAGAGGGAGCGATGAGGTGGTCGGCCTGGGTCCCATGAATCCGATCAGGAATGTGACGTACAAACTGATCCGGGACCTGTTCCAAGAGGTCCAGGAGTGGTTTCCCGACAAATACATACACATTGGCGGCGATGAAGTGGAAATGGACTGTTGGTGAGATACATGTTTTTTTGGACATAAATACATCGAAGCGTAGGACTAACTAAGCTAACCCAAGCTTTCTTTTAACTCGCGAACAAACTAGTTCCGATCACCGGTGCCGGTACCAATGCAATTGTTGATTTAAAGGAATTGTGAAGGAATACATCGTAATAAGCTGCGGTCGGCAGCTCAAGATCTACGCGTCGTTGAGAGAATGGAAGACCATAGAGCACCCAAGGTAATGAGTAATTGGAAGCCGCAACAAAAAAAACAAAAAGGGAGGCCGAAGATGAGACTGTGCGAGAGCATTGAGGAAGATGTCAGGGTCATGGGAAAGTTTACCGCCTGGAGAAGGATCAGATCCAAGGATCGGAAAGAATGGCAAAACACTGTTGAAGTTGTCAAGACACATAAAGGGTTGTAGCGCCGAAGAAAGAAAAGTAAAGTTTATTTTGATAGAAAACATTGTGAGAAAACCTGTATGTAATTAAAAAATAATATTTTCGAAGACATGTGAAGTACGCCAATACGCACTTGATCCTTAATAACGTAATCCAATGGGATCTTATATGAAAATATGCTGTCAACATTTCAATGCAATCATAGTTACAGGCCCGCTGAATAGGGAGGCAACGACGAGGATACTGGTCGATCATCTCGGCCGCCTTTTATACCCGTATGCTGGCGCTGGCCATAGAAGGTGCCTTGTGCTTGCCATGCGTTTACAACCAATCAGAGTGCGCTATTTGTCTTTATTATTCCCGTCCTTGTCTTACTCGGCGTTCTCGCTCAGTCTTGATTGGTTGTTTTCTTAGCTCTATTTCGTTGATATTTTCATTATAATTTCTTTACTGTTTTTAAAATAACAATGACAATCAAGCCTAGCCTTCTTATTGATTACATTGACTTATTTTAACAATCTGGTGAAACACATTATGGCAGAGTGTCGGTTTGTGGATTGCCAACAGTTACTTTACATTTAGTTTTGAAAGTTACAAAAATTCTGTATTGTTTGTAAGTTGGTTATTTTCGCCAGGCGGTCGAACCCAGAGATCCGCGAGTATATGAAGGAAAATAAACTGAGTGTGAGCGATCTACACGCCATGTTCATGCGCAACACCTTGCCGCTGCTGGCCAACGACTCGAAGGTCGTGGTCTGGCAGGTGAGTATCGACTAGACCTTTATATTTTTCTATAGTATAACTGTATGGGGTATTTGTTGGAGTTGACCAACCGGTTCTTGGTTCCGAATCTTGATCGCGGATTAAAATTTGTGCATTACAAATTGTTGGGTCAATGCGTTTTATTTATGTCCCGTGTCCCCGATACCGTGATTCCGAACCATCGTCCGATCTTATTGCACACCTTTATACTGGGTATTAGGAGACCACTTCCGAAAACGAAGACGGACGATAGTAATAATGATAATGGGATCAAAAAAATCGATCCTGATTTAAAAAAAATCATATTTTTAAAACGTTTTATTAACATTATTTACGCTCCATCGTGATAGTAAGGCTAAATGAAAAGATAGTTTCATAAACTATTAAAAATAATCAGCAATGAAACACAAAATCAAAAACAGCTGTTGCTCGGATCCAACGAACGCCCGGGTGCGGCGGCGGCGTGGCGCTGATACCGCGGAAATGATCAAAGTGCCGACAACGGCGGCCGCGGCCCACCGCAAAAGGAGCGGTTTGTTTTGGCAGGATTGATTATTATGTTTAGTATTTTCAGTTTTTTCAGTAGAGACAGTTTCGCCCGTTCGTAGTAAAAGAACAGGAACACGTAAAAAAATCTTAATATTTAAGATTGTTTTACGCAGGGATAACGCATTTTTAATTACTATAAAAAAAATGCGTTCTCTTACTAAACACATTGAAGAAACATATTTTGTTTCTTCAAAAGGTTGTCAAAAAAATTATCCCAAAAAAAGATAATTATTGGTGAATCGACAAGAAAAGACGCTCAATATCCGCCATCCCATTTTTAAGATGCTACGCAAATTGCGATACGCTCGGATATGGTCGGTGCGACCCATTCTGGTTGTAGTTAAAAGCTACATGTAGCTCTTCCACAAATTTCTCTTAAATAATGCTAACAATGGTATTACCATTACTAATATTCCCATTAACTATTCTCACTAAGCCAAAGTGCTTTGTTAGTTGAACGTTCACAAGAATAGAATGAAATGGTGGATTCTAGGTTACGACATCATATTTCGCAGACTGTAATCTAATCGAATGAAATTAATATGTGATTTTCCTCACATTTCTCTTGGGTTCACTTACACACGGATAATACAGAATATTTAAGTTACCTTACATATTATGCTCAATAAAATCATAGACACAGCTTCTATTTTCTTTTCCAGGAAGTATTTGACGAAGGCGTACCCCTGGCCAATGACACACTCGTACAAGTTTGGAAATATTTATGGATAGACGAAATGATAAAGGTAAATAAAGTTCCTTTTCACAGACCTTACCGAAACTAACAAGTGAAACTACCATTTACATAATAGATTTTATCGTACAAGTAAACTCTAAACGTCCACCATTGGACGACCACACGTACGGTGGGTCTCCATCCCTTCATTCTTGATATCCCTTACATAATAAGGCAGCAATTTGCTAACTATGGTAATTACTGCGTACACCAAGGGATTGGTATAGATTGCTAGCATCTTTATTTCAGTCAGAACATAACTTGGGTGTCTTCAAGGCAACAGTGAATAGACTTTTCATGAGCTCGTGCGATTACCATCTAAACACATCTACTACATCGCTACTACCATGCAACGCTACTTATCATCGGTTGGTACGGAGAGTCAAGTACTAGCCATTTGTAATCGTAAAAAGACATTAAGGGTCGATCTCGTCGGCTCGTCGGTTACGTCTTTAACCCAATTTTAGGCAACGGCACTGTGCGTTACAAACAACGAGCACAGATTTCACATAATCGTAAGAGATTCCTGCAGCCCATGACTCTCACATTCATCCTCGATATTCATCCCGTATTATGCAGATGCGTTGTCACCCAAGAGGACTACGATTGAATGGCTCGTTGACAATTATAAAATCTCTGGTTTCTTTCTTTTATTACACGAAATACAGTATTGTAAACTACTCTATTATTCTGTTATTCAGGAAAGCGTACTTCATCTCAGGTCGAGCGGACCTATTCATGCTACAGATAGTTTATATTTGCGGCGTGATTTATTATTAACAAAGTTATCCGATTCTTTGTTTCCTACTATTCACTTGCAGGTACTGGAGGCGGGACACCGGGTCCTGTTCTCATCGTCGTGGTACCTGGACCACCTGGGTGGTGAATGGCCTGAACTGTACTCGGCTGATCCGCGCCAGATGGTGCGTGAAGCGACCGGGAGCGACGAGCTATTGCCCAGGATTGTGGGTGGCGAGGCCTGCATGTGGGGTGAGATGGCTGACGATAGGAATGTCATATCCAGGTGGGAATGCTGCTTTTGATACATGTAAAGTGTGTCATATGTAATACATTTGTCAGGTTTTTTTTACAAAAGAAATATTTGTTTGTATTAAGTAAGGAGAGGTCTATAAACACCTCCTCGGTTGGAGTATTAAGATTGGTGTATTCTATATTCTTGATTTCATTGATACCTCGTTAAGAATGGATCATGTGTCCATGTCAACTTTAATCATACCGAAATAAACAAGTTAGCAGACGTCAGTTGACAGTATATGTTATAGTAAGTATATGAGGCTCACACACAAAGGCATTAATAAATTTCTAAATTATTAAATACGATTAAGCAGAAAACACACATGCTTTCAATTAGAAAAGTACCTTGCACTTGTTTTTGCTGCTGACTAATTAGTTAGTATTTGTACAGAGTATGGCCGCGTGCAAGTGCGGTGGCAGAGCGGCTGTGGAGTGCGGAGTCGATGGGAGCATGGTCGAGATACTTGCGCACGCCACCGCCCACGGAATCCTACCACCGTCTGGAAGAACACGTGTGCCGCATGAACCGGCGCGGAATCGCTGCTCAGCCCGCCAGTGGGCCTGGCTTTTGTCTACCTTGAGACTTTGTCACTATAACAATGAAACCCATTGCGCGTCCCTTTTTTGAAGTTATTCTTCTTCAGACAAAATTTTCCGAATTGACGGAAGAAGAAGGTGCGCAACATGCATTGAAAACTCAACACTGTGTAGTTAAAAATTTCTACAATTATATTTAAATTACAATGGCAAGTCCATTATAAATGAGATTTTATAATAGCAAATATATTTATATGGTCAAGATTGTATTTACCATCTTATTTACTCTTACAATATGAAAAAGGAGAAATGACGTGTATTTCTCTTGTTCTGATTAGCTTTTCAGTTCACCAAAGCAGTATAATTTCTAATGCGCGTTCTTAAGAACACGCAACCTTTTTTTTATTATTTACGAAAATCTTTAATTTATCTGTGGCATTTTTGTGTCCACGTTAATTGACAATCTGTGGTGACAGATGTCACGGCCTTAAGTCATAAAATCCCAAAAAAAAAAAAAAATCACGACCTTAAGTTTTGACTGACATTGACGTTGCGTATAGGCAAATTTGTTGGTGTTTTAGGTGTACATAGACGAATTTCACTTTATGCTATTTCTTGCTCTTCTATGCTAGTTCATTCATTCGGACTAACTTTATTACTTACTTTTTGTAATTGCTTTATTTTGCATACTATTTTAGACATGTATTTTGTTTTTTTCCCTTTTAATGTATATTTAATATAATATTTCCCTTGTTTTGCTTTGTTTTATTTTTTGCTTTCCTAAGTTTAATTTGGTGTTATTCTTACCTTAGTTTAGTTTAAAAGTATAATTCATTCATAATTTTAAGACACTAAACTACTTTATTATTATTCATTAAGGATAAAGATTTTATACGATTGAGGTTGATTTATTATTAAATATTCTCAGAGCTTATATGCGTACTTTATGTAAAATCTATTAATTATAAATATTTCAAATTTTGTTTATTTTGTCTTGTAACCTATATTAAGTTTTCAAACTATTGCCAATATTTTTAATAAATATATAAATAAATAAAAAATATTTATTTATATATAACGGCAGAGCCTTTCTAATCATGAACGGAAGGACCACGCCCTCTTCGAATGTCATAAATATCAGTATCTGCCGTTCCTGAAGACTGTGATTACAGGCATTTCATTTTTGTGATCGGGGGTAGTTTGCGTCATTTCGTTTATTGAGGATGTAAGTGTGCACAGGCACCGGTGACTTAAACTTGTTGGTTTGCAAGTCTCATAAAAAAAATCGCCATGCGCCGTGATATCTACCGGAAGAAAAGTCATTAAGTACTACTATGCAAAAAAACTAGTTCATACTCAATCAAGTTCATACAGTTAATATAACAGTTAAGTATATCGAACATGTTACTCTTAAGAAGGGGTGTAAGAGGATCCTACTGCATCAACAATCTGAAATGTGCCAGATATAGCATAACTAAACCGATGGCGGACGTCGTAAACCGTGCGAGCCGTCTCATATTGCCTTCGCAAAGGGTAATCGTTATGTTAAATCCATTTAAAGAAAGGTTAACATTGAAGACTTCGAGCTTTGAGTCTAATATTAATAATTATAGTTTCAAATTACGATCTGTTTTCTCAAGACAAAGTAAAAAAGATGAAAAATTAAATGAAAGCCCTTCACATTTTCACACAAAAATAATTAGTATTATATATTACAGCAACAATCAATTAATAATCCAAAAATAAAACATAAATCGTAAAAAAGAAATACTATACTTTTCTTGTTTTTTTCCAAATATTAAAGCTTTTCAACATCTACACATTGTTAAACTGTGTATAATATTCTAAGCACCTATCTGTTATTCGTTTAATGCAGTCTTTTACTCCACTTTAGTATCTGTCTCCTAAACGATAAGATTGAAAATATATTTTGAGTCAAATATTATTTATTCCTTGTAAAGGCTAGAGCCTTATAAACTTCATCACTGTTTTGCATTACAATATAAATTAGGAAAAACATCATTATTATTTCCTTTTATTTAAAATTTTCTATTCTCTAGTCAATTGCCACTTACGACATGCAGGCTTCCGATCATGTCTAAGTAAGTAAATAAGTAAAGTTGCGGACATTATATTGAATTTTCAAATTTAGGAAAATTAAAAATTCGCGATGTATTACATTATTTCACGTTATGTACATTAAATAAACACTGTAAAAAGCTACCACTTAAATTACACAATTTAACTGTAAATACGTAAATTACTGAATAAAATATAAGATGACCAAACAAGTTTCCATCAAAAGCTCAACATATATTTTTCTTTAGTCTTCATCAGTCTTTTTAAGTCTAACCGTTACTTTGTAAGGGGTAAACTTTTTGTAGCATAGTCGCGTTATCTTTATTTGCTACAAACGAGCACACAGTTCCTAAAATGTAAATGATCTTACTTACAATGTGTAGAATGCAATAACCGGTTTACCGGTTTTCTGACAGCTATACACGAGTCCATCAATAACTTTCTAAATATTTATTATCTGTACTTACTGGTAAACAATTTTTGTTTGAATACATGTGCACATCGTGCTTTGCCATAATTATTTAAAAATTTACCTACGATATGCAACTAGCATTCTAGATAATAAAATCAAAAATGTCAGGGTATCTAGAGGTGAAGTACCCTTTCAGGTCAAACCTCGGCCTGAATCCTTTCAAGGTAAGTTTTGGCTCGCAAACAGGATACTTGTATTGTGATTTTTGTACAACACTAATTGTTTTATTTGTTTAGTCGTGGAAGCGACAATGGTGCATACTGCGGCCAAGTGCAACGTGTAGTGGTGGATCACTAGCTGTATACTGTAGCGAAGCCGGCGCTCCCGCTGGGACAGTGAACCTTCCTTCTGGCTGTGTTGTGAAAAGGGCGAAGTCTCGTAGTCGGCCGCACGCGTTCGCAGTGTTTTCTGTCGAAGAACCTTGCAAACCCCGTGTGCTTCTTGCTGCGCCTTCTCATAATGATGCTCAACTATGGATGGATAAAATCCGAAACTTATTAAATAGTGACAAGTTAATAGGTGAGTTCATGTTTTATTACCTTCATTTTTCAGACATTTTAAGATATTACCCTCAACATATTTGTATCAATTCAGTATTAACTTTTTTATTTAGAATTTTATGGAAGTGATAAAGTAGTAGAAATTATTTTTGTTTTTTAAAAAAATAATATAGTTATAACTAATAACAAATTTATGGTTTTTTGGAAAGTATATGCTGTTCAGTACATTCTATAAAATATGTCTATAATAGTGACTTAGGGTATACATGATCAGGTTTATAAGTTTTTTTTATTTCATTGTTGCCCAAATTAAATGTTCGTTTATAAACAGACCAATGCAGACTTGAAGAGTGTCTACTACTATCATTTTAATTATCTAGTAAGGAGTTGTATAAATTCCACATGGTAGTGGCCAAGACTTGTTTTATCCCAGGATATATATATTATAAGCCTAACAAATTTTATATCAGGTGTGACTATCTCCCACTGGAGGTTTGCAGAATGCACCACCTCACCCTAAAGTTTGCATATTTGCTGTTTTTATTCTTCATACCTCAGTACTAAACAGTAGCATTAATTATAAAATGTTTTACTAATTTTTAAGGTATATTGATTGTTAGTCCATATTATTAGAGTTGAAATCATTTAATTCATTGTGAAGGAGTGTAATATGTCCTTATCATTGTTAGAATATTTTTGAATGTATATTTATGACATATTTTATTATTTATATTAGAAATATATATAATATGTCATAAATATACATAATATAATTTCCTGTAGATTATGATCACCTTTTTTTAATATGCATGTACATTTTATTGCGACAGACAAACTTGCAAACAATTAATTAGTTATCTATAGCTTATAATATAATAGCCTATCCATAGTCCACTGTTGAACATCAGCATCCCCCATAGATTGTTACAAAGCACAATCCACAGACACCAGCATCCATCAACTTCTCGCAAGTTTCAATAGGTTGTCACTTCATCTAATAGGTGGTCTTAAACTGGGGATGTTAGTCCAAGGTTGGCTCTCAAAAACCTTTCTTCCCCATTGGTTATCAGTTCTACAAGTTTATATGGCCTGTTACCACTTTACCAGCATGCTAATCTTTTGGACTATGTCGGTCACCCTTGTTCTACTGTGGATATCTACTTTGCATATTCTATTATGCAGAGAAACACAAGCAGAGCTTAGCCAGTTTCATTTTGGTGTCATTTTATTATCATATATGCAACTCCACTTGAGTTTGCCAAGAGTTTCCTTCACATAGCTTGTATAAAAATTTACTGCTTTTCTCTACTTCCTTGAAACATAAACAGTGAGGCACACATCTGTCTATAAATTAAAATATTAAAAATCTTTAAGTTGTATTAAAATAAATTGAATGATGTTGTCAGGCTGTTTTATAATCTTATGATATAATTGCTATATTTTTCGTTCCAAGATGAAGCCTCCAGTTAAACAAGTTCTATTTAGGTACAATTGTAGAGTCCAAGGACTAACACATCCAATGACATAATGACTCACAAGTGTATTGTAGAATGTAAAATATTCTCTCTTAAATGTTTAGCTTACTACTCACACATTAACTTTACTATAACAAGTATTTCTTAAAACAATTTTACATAACATTTCATTTAAAAGTGTCATGTTGTTGAATTGAATTATAACTTTTTTTGCAAAAGAATTGAGATTTTGGACATCTCAGATGCCAAGGTTCTATAATCACCCAAAAATATATGGTATTTATTCCTTTAATAAACAAACATTTTGTATAGTGGTCTTATTCATTGAACAGATTGTTACTCCCTTTAATAACAAATTCGCCCCCTTTAATAACAAATGCGATCCCCAGTTACATTATTATTTACAGGCAATTTTTTTTTATTGCATGCTACAATTGATCTATATTGCTAGGATTTTTGTATGTCAACACAATATCTCTCGAAAGTAATATCTCAATATCTTCACAACATAATAATAAAATATCTCATCTCACATTTATTGCGTATGTATAATAATTATAAATAAACAATAAAAGAACTGATCACTGCACTAACTAAAAATTTAAGAAAAAAAAAATTACATTTTCTTTTTTCTTTAATTTATATATATTAAATATTATTTTAATAATTATATCTTGTGACTAAGATACTACAAGCTATGCACGTTTTTCAAATTATTTTGCATAACAATGGAATGTTAGCCATTATATAGCCATTAGCATAAATAGGGTAATAATTATTTAATTAAAACAATTTTTCTTTACTTTATTTAAATTTTAACATTAGATTATATGTCTACTTATACATTTAGTAACATCAATTTTAGACCAAAAACAATCAGATTATTTTTTATACAGTTTTTTATATAAAACAATTTATATGATAATATATTTTATTAGTTATATTATTTTTTCCTGTTTGGTAATAATAAACTATGTATATACAGTATCTTTTTGCCAAACGAAAATTTCCCAGCAATTATTTTTTTTTTGTTTCCTTATAATGTTTTTAGCATTAACTACTTAGAATTACCATTGTGTTGGTTTATAGTTTTCAATAACATAGTTTACCACTGACTGGTTCCTTCTATTCCACAACCTTGAATTATGCATAGAAATTAAAATTATTGAAGCCATCATAACTTTTCGAAGATTTTTCTCATCAAAATTCTTTGTTAACAATAACCTCAGTAAGAAACCTTGGCTAACACTAAAATTATTTAATTATCTACAATCATAACTGCTTATGGTATCTATTTTGAGACATGAATATAAGATATTGTGTATATTATTTCAATTATACATATGAAAAATAGAAAAAAAAATTGGGCAAAACATATTTGGGTTATTTTTAGAACGATTGGAATAGACTTGAGTGTGGGAAAAAAAAGCAAGATGTGAGTGAGTAAGTGAATTTCTATGAGTAATTATAAACAAAATATACAGAAAACCCAAGGTTCGGCTGGGTATGTTGATTGGTGTAGCAATAAATAATAAAATAAAATATATCAACCAATCCAATCCAACTGAAACTCAAGCTCAACACGCCCCATAACATTTAAAGGAAGCACCTGGACATTGAGGTACCAGGACTCTAGGTGTGAGGTCGAATTACAAAATGCTGTGCCTCCCACTTGGTACCTCACGATGCACGGCCGTGGCACACAGCTGCGTCACTCGCTGACGTCAGAGCATTCAATGCAAATGCACCTTTGCATTTGTAAATGGTAATCTCGCGAATGTGTAACGCACGACAAACCACTTCTTATACCATTGTCTTGGGTTCGAGACTCGAATTTGACGTGTTAATAGGTTTTCCTTGAGGCGCATGCAATCGAAATTTTGAAACGGTCTAAGGTCGTCATGTTACAAATGATATGTTATTTATTTTATTTTTCTTATCAAATTATCAGCCTATATATTTGATATTTTTTAAATTTTCTTTGACATGCAGGTTTAGTGTTTTACTTCACCGCCGAGCTCGTGGTAAATTGTGGCATTAGAATTACAAACTGTGTTCGATCGGATCGAACTCGGGAGGGTAACGGTCCAAGCCAAGGCTCCTACTCGGGAGGCCTTGTGCTGGTTACCCATTAATAGAGGTCTCGTCTGAGCGCCATAAGCGCTCGGTCACCTCTCAACCCGGTGAAACTGTAAAAGCCGAAAAAAAAATCGAACTCGATTTACTTGCGTACCGTGAAACCCCTCGACACTGAGCACGGCTCTTATCTTATTTATTTTATATAAATTTATGTTACGTAATATGTGTATCTCTATCGATACGGAAGAAATGTTCTCTAAAAATGACATTGTTTTGGTGATCGTTAAAAATAAATAAAAAATAAAAGTATATGTTACATGTGAACATAATTTCGATGTAGATAATCATGTTTAAATAGAAAATACTTATAAAATTATTTTATTGACTCGTATCAAATTTCAGTTTGTTCATATGTACGTGAGGAATTCGATGAAAACTGAATTAAAAAAATCCATTACATTCATTAATATACTTAAATATACATACAGATCAAGCTAATAAAAGGGTTAACAAAGTCAATTGTCAATAAAATTAGCATTTTTTTTAATGTCCATCGACGTTCGAAGATTTATGTACGTCTGTTTGTCTTATGTATGTCGCACAAGTTTTTATGAACGAAACGAAGACAAGTTATGTTATATTTAGTGTGAAATAATTTAAGACGCGCATCGCATCATGTTGGAATGTGTTTAATTTTAGTCTTTGGACATAGGTATTGTAATAGTATTTCGTATAATATAATATATGTAATAAAATTAGATTTCGGGATACTGGCATTTAATCGAAATCACCTACAGAGTTTTTTAAAAGTTATATAGATAAACGCTCCTATTTGTATATCTAGGTTGTTACCTTCCATGGGGAAATATACCCCCTTTAGATATTATATATATATATATATATATATATATATATATATTTATATATATATATGTATATATATATATATATATGTATAAGTCGGCACGGACCCCATACACACAAATATACCTAATCAAAAAGCACACCCACACAAATTTAAAATTAAATTAAATTTCATCCCTACTTTTATATCTACTGATTTAGTTAGTATCACATATTTCACTTTATTTTAAATTTCATCCCTACTTTAATATCTACTGATTTAGTTAGTATCACATATTTCACTTTATTTAAAATTTCATCCCTATTTTTATATCTACTGATTTAGTTAGTATCACATATTTCACTTTATTTTAAATTTCATCCCTACTTTTATATCTACTGATTTAGTTAGTATCACATATTTCACTTTATTTTAAATTTTAACACTTGTTTGTTTTTATTCTGCCGTTCGTTTGAATATTGTAAGTTAAATAATGTGAATCCGTCCGGCTGTAAGATTTACTCATAAGAATGAATTGTAACATATTTAAGAGCAGTGATTTTGTAAAATAATTAGTAAAAATAAAATAAAATTCGTTATAAAAAAAAGTGCACACTTTTTATGCGGACGTTTTTGTGTATCGTATGGTGTATAGCCTAATGGCTTAGGGTACAGTATGCCAAACTTAAGGCCGTATGGTCGAACCCGCCATTCGTCTATTGTCGTGACCCATCACCTAGAATGATTATAAGTTTAGTTGAAATGGTTAACTGGAATAATAGTAAAATTAATAGCATTACAAGAAAAAAAATAGTATTAATGTAATGGAATTTTTTATTTCAACTTTTTGGGACGTCTGTTTAATCTGAAAAATTGGAGACGTATTAAGAAATAAGACAGTACAATGCTTTAATAACTATAACAGATAGTTCAGTTTTTTTATAAGATCTAAAAAATATTTTGTTCAGTAGCACCTTTTAAATTGGTCTCAAAATATATCATGTTTTTCACTTTGCCAAACACGTTATGATCATAAAACCAAATTTATCCTAGAATCGTAAAGCAAACGCGTTGTCATTCCTTGGTTCTAAAATGGAAAAAATATAAATATATATTTAATAAAAAAAATATATATAAATGGAAAAATCGGGATCATTTTCATTTCGCCATACAAGAAATGATATAATATTTCGTGGGTCACGACATAAATATATAACCATTTTTATGTCGTGACCCTGCAAAAAAAAACCCTGGTGAAAAGGCCTGCGGCCCCACTATAAGGTTATAATAACGTTTTAACCCAGATAAGCCTGAAACTAAAATTTTCTGAAAATTTTGAAAAAAGTTACATTGTTTAGTTTATTAGATCTTATGCAACATAAAAAAAATTATGAAAAAAAAATTAAGTGTAAGGCTTTCAGGGAAACAGCCGTCCTATATGTAGGACAGTAGGATAATAAGAGGAAATAAAAGACCATTTATGACAAAACAGAATGTAATCAAAAGTGTAGTTTATTAGATAACTATTGATTATATTACCCATTGTTATATGTAATTTACTAGATTAACACTATTTATGAATGATATGTTTCAAAACACTTGACACACACTCCAACATCACATTTCTTGCAACGTGTCAAACATTTTTTGTGACATTGACGACAGTGTGTTTGCTTCGATTGAGGAATAACCAGATGATTCATTTGGTCTTTACGACTATCAGCATGTTCATGATGGGAGGGTCGGCTAGGCCCTCTTTGGCATTTTTCTGTTTGATTCAATCAAAGCAATTGCTACCCTTCTGCGAAAGCCAAGATGATCCAGTTTTCCATGATTTATTTTATATAACTGCCATGCATTATGTTCGGCAAGATCAATCATGTGTGTGAGCAACGGCATGTACCATTTCTTACCTCGTATACCAATTCGGTAATGTGAAATATTTTCATCAGACCGATCCACTCCTCCCATATATTTGTTATAGATGGACACCATATGTGGTTCTTCTATGACAATGTTTCTCTTTTCACTTTGTGAGAAGCGTTTGGCAGATTGTTTAGGATTTATTCCTACAGCATTAGAAGCAATACTGAATATATTATTGTCATGCCATTTAGCAATAATGAACGTGTTGTCACGTGTCGTTCTGTAATCGACAGCACCACGTTCCTTTTTTTTCAGTAACTTCGATGTAATCAGAGGACAACTAGATGTCCTGTTTTCTCGAACTGTCCCAGTGCAACGAAGGCCTTTCTTTGTTATCTCTTCCAGCAAGGGCGTCCCAGTAAAAAAATTATCAAAAACTACGTGGTAAGGAAGGTCGAAGCCCCGTGAAATCAGCACATCGCAAAAAGTGGGAACAACGCTTGCACCCAGCCCCAATTCTTTATATATTGGATTGCACATAGTTGTAGCACCTTGGTATGGTTCCATCCATAAAACATACCCTAACCGTGTAGCACCAACCCAAGCTTTGAACCCGTACCTAATAGGTTTACCTTTTATGTGCTGTTTGCAGCCATGTCTACCATAGTAGGGGATCATGGCCTCATCTACACTGTAATGCTCTTCAAGAGGAGAAAACTCTAAGAACTTTTTATTTAGAAGTGTAACTAGGGGGCGTACTTTTGTGTATTTGTCTTGCAAATCCAGATTATCATTGACATGAAGGTGGCGAAAAATAAAGTCAAATCTATCCCTAGTCATAGCCGAGCTGATCAATTCATTCTTTGTATCAGGGGAGTTTTCCCAATACATTCTTCTACGGGGGAGCCATGAATAACCACTAACCAACAATATGCCGATGAAACATTTCATATCTTCAGTGGTTATGTCTCCAGGCAAATTCTTTTTGACAGCATATTTATTGCTCTCTGACACCAACAACGAAATAACATCTTCATCTAAGAAGTTTTCAAACCACTCAATTGGGCGCTTATCTTGGCAAGCGCCTTGAACATCTGGCCAATTCACGGGATTTTTTGCCAAGTCCCGTTGTCTCCATGCGTAGGTACGCCTACGTTTAGTTCGACCTGTAGAATCAGAAGGTTCTTCTTCTGTATCACTCACCATAATCTGCCCTTGAATCATTACTTCAGCCGGTTGAAGCAGAATGTTTCGTGGCAAATTATTCAAAGTTACATTATCTTCTTCACCCGAATCTTCGTCAGTGAGACAGTCAGGATCAACAGGAGGAGGTAGAATACATATCAGTCGTTCTCTATAATCTTCTTCATTATCAGAAACATTTTCTAAAGCATCTAAAATTTCATGCGCAGCTAACGGTCTGTAAAGAAAAAGTTGTATTATTGTACTAAAATCATGTATATTATCCTACTGTCCTATATATAGTACGCTAGTATTTGTAACAAGTTATACGTAATTTATTTATATTATTTTGCTAGAATATTTATTTAGTACAAAAGTTAAGGTTATCAACTAGATATTAACACAGAAAAAAACAACTCACGAGTAAAATATAACTTTTTATACATACCTGTCATTTGCCATGTCTGCAACGCACTTTTATTACACACTTATAAGGTAAAAACTGTTAAAATAACTGTCTTTTTATTTTTTCTAATAAAGCTGACACGTTTCTTACTGCAAATCATAAGACTAAATAATCTTAGATAAAGAGGGTATTCTGATATTTTTTTTTATTTCTACTGTCCTAAATATAGGACAGTAGGCTTATCTGGGTTAATTAATAGTTTATTTAAACGTTTAAACTTTCAAGGCTCCTCCAGACAGGATCAATTTTTTTTGTAGCAGTAGGATGTAAGAACTAACAATGGTTCCCCAGGTTCCATGGTTTAAATAATCAAATGTATAAAACATAAGTCAACTTAATCATAATTTTAAACTTCATATGTAATGGAGACGGTTGACAGTGGTAGAGCTACGCTGCAAGTTGTTTATAGCTGCAGAATGGATGGGTCAGCTCGACCAGCCTCACAGAATATCAGCTTGAAATAGCAGCACAATGCTGCTACGTCTGGTGTGTGTAGGGATTCGTAGACATTTATTGCCGGTGACGGGGCGTTCCATCTCAGCCCTCAAGTGTGACAACGCATCGCTTATGACTCCTCGTCGAGGATGAATGTAGTGTCATGGGTCGCAGGAGTTACGTACCATCAAGTGAACTGTGTGCTCGATTGTTACAATGTAATAAAAGAAAAATGATGCCGGTTTTTTGTTAAGTGGTAGAACCAGGCTATCATGAAGGGTTCAATACCCCAGGACCACACCATCATCAGCGTGAAATCAGCATACAGGTGCTCCGTTTCGTGTGGTGAGTAAGGAACCCGATTGAAGGAAACTCTCCAATCACTATTTACCAACACGTGTCTGTCAACCGTACTAATTTAAAAAAATATATACATTTCTTGGTCCGTTTTGGGTTTGTTTCATGTTACAAATGTTTGTTATAATTTCGCGTCAGGAATGGCATGATTGTTTAAAATAAATTATGGAGTTTACGATCGGCTGCCGTATGACTTTAACAAGCGGTCCATTGTCCCTCCTATGTGTTTAACGTATATAGAGTTATAATCCATCCCATTCGCTTTACTCATACGCTTTGGCTCAATATTACACTATCTGTCATACGAATCTTAGTTTTTTTTATAGAATAGGTGGCAAACGATCAAACAGTGATGCCATCGATGTACATACACAATATCGAGTCGTAGATGCGTTGACGGCCTTTAAGAAAGGTGTACGCTTTCTTAAAGGCCGTCAGCGCATTAAACGGTTTCTTGAAAGTTAATTACTAAAAGCGTCATTTCTCATTCGTTTCAATGTCCGCGACCCACTGAACAACAAATTAATAATTAAAAATCATCTGGTACATATAGGATGTTTCGCGTGTTCCAAGTGCTTTACTTTTTGACAGATTTCTCGAAGTTATGTACTAGAGTAAAATAACACATACATTTAAATATGGTAAAGCCACGCTGCAATTTCTTTCTAGCCGCAACACGAGTGGCTAGACCAGGCAAGGACTACGTGGAAAATAGAAGAATGACGTTGCTGGATGCCTAATTATATGTAATGAGCAAATCCATTTCAGTCCTGAGGGTTGTCTGTAGATATCATTAGCCGCAGTTAACACGAACCATCAGGTGAACTGTGAGCTCGTTCCTCACCTGCAATATTAGAAGAAGAAAAAAACTACATGTTACGTTGTAATGTTTTCATACTTTGCTGTTAACATGACGCGCTGCACTAACTCATCAGGCTATCATGCATCATTCACACACATCCATTCATCATCATTCCAGGCGACAGCTTGCTCAAAGACTCGTTCTCTGTGACGGTGATGAGTACCGATCTGTCGAAGAAATGCGGACTGGGAGGGGCCGACTGCGCGGTGTCCCTGTCCGCCGCGGGGCTGCTGGTGGCGAAGTCACGGCGCCTCGCGGCCCTGCTGCCCTGGACCCACCTGACTGACGCTCGACTGTCCGACGCCGGGGATAAGAACACATGTGTGCTGCTTACCCTCGATAGGTTGGTGTGGTTTGGCTTTGTATTGATTCAAGAATTATTAGGTCGGGAAAAAATGGCTTTATTTCTGCTGTGGATAATTAGCTTCATCACACCTTATCACGTGGTGTCAAGGATTTGGTAGCATTTGTAGTATAACTTTTAAAACTATAAAAGGTATTTTTATAATACTAGGGGTAAATAAACAGTTCACCTGATGGCTACCTACTTTTGAGGGTCCCTTCCGTTGTCATTGTCTTCCGTGAGAATTGAGAAAAAATTCGTCTACACAAAGAAAGTGAATCCTTTATAAGGCAAGATACCTGCCTCTATAACAAGATGCCATATCTATTTTATTACCCACTTTAATAACTTAAGACGAAAATTAAAAAAAATACTTAGTAATTTCTAGTAAATTTTTAGTAAATCGATACACACTGTACAAGATTACTTGTGCGAAAAACTCTTGGAATTAGAACAAGATGAACCGTACGTAGGGTGATCTTTACCTTATGTGAAAATTAAAAAAAAACATTAGTTATTAAGAGGAGCAACTGCAGAATTTGTCACCTGTACTTTTCAGATGTCTAATAGGTTGGCAACTATGTTCTTTTTTAAAAAAAGTTTATTTTTTACTATATAATTTTTAAATCGATAATGTATTCTCCATCGTTATTTACTACTTTCTCCCACCATTCATCAAGGTTTTGAATACCTCGTTGGTAGAAAAAAGCTTTAGGTTTCGACTCGAAACATTCAAGCTCTCAACTCAGCACTGGACGAAGCTATGCGCTTACCATTTCAAAAGAGATCAAAAGAGGTGGAAATCATCATAAAATGACTCTAACAAATGAACAAAACATTGATTCCGGTAGAACGAAACATCGCATTTCAAACAATCTTAAAATTATGCCAAAAATATTCAATGATATCCGGAATATAAAATTATAAAAAAAATTTAAAGTTACTTATTTGCCAACCTAAGACATATCAAACTATTTGACGTCTCGGAAGTGTTTTTTTAGAAAGTTTATAATAAACTTTTTTTCTTAAAAAAAAAAATTCTGTTCACCACTCCCAACTGCGCGGAGAATGCTTGTGCTACGAGATGGTTCACGATAATGGTCTAATGTTGGATTCGAACCTACGTCCTTAAGTTACGCCGACCTTATCGTAAACAATCAGGCTATTGACGTTTATTTAGCATTTGTTTGTATTAAATGCTACGAAACCTTGGCTAGGATCATATCTTTTTATATATTGCAATCCACCTCATAATCATTACCAAACTATCAACATCACCTCTAAAATAGCACTGTGTAATGTAGTGTAATTTAAGTACATTTTTTAGCGGGCTCATGGCCACCTTTAGAGGGCTTTTACAGCTTCGCCAGGTTGAAAGGTGGCCGAGCGCTTACGGCGTTTAGTCGAGATCAGCCTTTATTAGTGGGTAACCAGCACAAGGGCTCCCGAGAGGGGGAAGCCTCGGCTTGGACCGTTACCCCACGTGAAAGCAAATGACTCGAGGTTGCCCCGAGACGGCACGAATTATCTAAGTTAATATCAATATTATTATTCAATTGATCGAACTCCAGCGACGTTCCTATCTGTGATAATTCGTGAAAACCTGACTGACTGAAATTCTTACCATAAATATGGTAAATATTAATAAACTAATCATAGCAATTGATTGCAATGGTAACGTTAAGTTTAACCAACAATAACCACACCTCACTCAAAATGTTTTTTCCTCGAAATCATTATAATTTGGATTGGTATATTTTGGCATAACTCGGCTCATTTCCAACCGTGTATATTAAATATGGATATAACACTGTGTTAAAGGTTGCGGCAAACAAGTTACTAGCGCTGACCGTTAATGCGCAGAAGTCGAAAATAAGGTATCCCCGGGGAGTCACGGGGCGCGGGCGGCCATGCGTAAGCGCTTATTGGCTCTCCAGTCGTACTCTGTCCCGTGCACCAATACGACTCCCCGCTCGCTCCGGGAGTACAGTCTATATGCTTTTTTAAATAAAAATGGTCACACTTTTAATTTTGTGGAAAGTGGTACACTGTAATGTACATTCTTTACGTTTGTAATTATTAAAAAAAAATCTACTAACTTCCGCTCGCAACTTCTTTCGCGTAAAAAAAGTAGCTTTCCAGACTATATATTTCATCCATACAAACATCCAATTTACTCAGCGGGCCTCCCGCTCTCGAGTCTAACTAGATAAAGGTGTAGAGGTCTCTGGACCAACAGCAATATTCATACACAGTACAAAAAACAAACATCCAAACTTTCGCATTTATGATATTAGTGAGATGATGATGTTATTATGTAACTAGCTTAAACGAACTGGCTTACACATACAAAAGTACAAAAAAAACACTTTATTCGTAATCAATTTGTTCTCGACAGTACCCTTTTTTTTTTCGGGCTGATGGCCGCTGTTAGCCCCAGGGCTTTTACAGTTTCGTCGGGTTGAGAGGTGACCGAGCGCTTATGGCTCTCAGTCGAGACCTCTATATATGGGTAACCAGCGCAAGGGCTCCCGAGAGGGAGCCTCGGCTTGGACCGTTACCCTGTTTCGCGAGAGCGTCTGACTCAAGGGTGCCGGAGAGGGCCGAACCTCGGTTGGGTCAGTTGCTTCTGACAGAGGATTATCTTAATTAATATCACTATTATTATTAACTACCTGTACGACCACTTCAGAATGCGTGGCCGCTGGAGAAGAAGTGGCGCAAGAAACTCCAGCAATGCTTCTATCTGTATGGACTGGAGAGAACCGGCCAGTGACATGGCGGTATCGCGAATAACTTTGTTTGCGACGCCGTCGCCGTCGGCGGGGGCGATATGAGGGTGCAATGTATGTGTGTTGTGTTTTATGAAGGGCTTGGGCCCTGGTGGTTGCGTCGTCAGGGTCGTCGAGGGCGTGCCTCGATCTCCTACGGATGCGGGTAAATCTGTGATTCGCGATGGGATTGTAAGTGGCGGCACTTACAATCAAAAGTTTTCCCCTCCACGTTTCGTTCACCGCTAGACTTACATACAGTGGTGGTCATATAATTAGAAACACTTCTTATGAATAAAGAAAGTATAACTTCGACGTACAAATGTTCGTATAAAACATACTCATTCAATAATTAATAATCATGCAATAATATAGCCACTGAAATAAAAAACTCATTAAATGCATTAAATATAAAACATATCTTACTTTTAATTACAAAATGAGTCACATGTAGGAGTTTATTTTCTGTTCTTGGCCCCTTGGACCCCTCATTAGAAACATTTTAAAAAAGCATCCATAGCTCGTTCTTTTTTTGAAATTGCATAATAATATTTGTTGGCTTTTTTTAATATTTTGGCGGCAATTCAAAATTTAATCTGAATTTTTTTTGTTCAAAATGGGCAAAAATAAAAGTTGTGACGCGTCAACTAGGCAAATAATTTTTAATTTACATATAGATCATAAGTGGGCGTACACAAGAATAGCTGAGCATTTAAAATGTTAAGAAAGTTTTAATGCAATTGATCATTATAAAACACATGGAACTGTTGAAAATGTTCTTAGAAAGGCTCGGCCAAGAAAAACCTCTCCCAGAAAAGATACGCTAATAGTTCGTGTTGCTAAAAAGGACCCAAGTAAAGGTTCCAACCAGATCCAGAATCCAGAAGTTTTTTCGCCTGATGGCCCCAGAAACATCTCGTCAAGACTTATACGCCACAGATTAGTGGCAGCTAAATTGTTTGGAAGAATCTCTAGAAAGGTACCATTTCTTACCAAACAACACAGAGAGAAGCGATTAATATTCGCTAAAAACAAATATGTTAATTGGAACGTACGAGAATGGAAAAAAGTGTTATTTTCAGATGAAACAAAAATAAATATGGTAAATTCCGATGGAAAGCGCTATGTTAGATGTCCTGTAAACAATGCCTTTAATTATAAATATACAAGGAGTATAGTCAAGCACGGTGGCGGTAACATTAAAGCTTGGGGGTGTTTTTCTGGATGTGGAGTTGGACCCGTTCGGAAGATTGAACAATTGATACAATGGATCAATGGCAATACAAAAATATCTTAAAACACACAATGATTCCCTACTCGGATGATCATTAGCCTGTAACATGGATCTTTCAGCATGACAATGACCCTAAACAGGTGTGTTTAGGGTCATTGTCATGCTGAAAGGAAACATTTGACTCAATTGGCCGTGGCCAATAGAGTCAAATGTTTCCTTAGCGAACAGCGTATATTCGTTTTAGACTGGCCAGGAAATAGTCCGGATTTTAACCCGATAGAAAATCTCTGGCATATTATTAAAAAGAAAGTCTCAAATAAACGTAACACCAGTCAAAACGAACTTTATGAAGCATTTGTTGAAGCATGGAATTCAATCCCCCTTGAAAAATGTATGAAATTGATTGAATCAATGCCACGTCGTTGCAGTGCTGTAATTGAAAATAAGTGATACGCCACTAAATATTAATTATAACTATTGGTAGGCTGTGGATAGTAGCTATTTCCTAAATAACAATACTAATTACTAATACATAAAAAAATATGTTTTTATACTTTTTTGTTGTTGATTCTAATTAGTTGACCATTATTATTCATACCTTAAAACTGATTTAAATGTTTGTCCGTAATGTAATATTGAAACTGCACTTGTGTAATGGGATTTATATTATTTTTCTAATAAATGATAAATCGTTGAACATATTGTTGTCCTATTTATTGTTTAATTTCAAAATAAAAACGATGAAGTATCTTACATAATGTCAAGGACCGCTGGTAGTGTTTCTAATTACACGACCACCACTGTATGTGCCGCGACCTAAACTTGTAAATTGTAAATTTCACTCCTACTATCATATATCACAATGATCATCATATTGTATATATGTGTATATGTGTAAATAACTCGTCTTCAAAAATAATATAATTATTAATTTATATATAAATATATTGATTTATCTCACCGACCAACTTGTTTCTACAACTAATAATAAATAACTTAAGTATTATTCATATTTGTAATTAGGGTTTCCCCTGAATAAACCACACCGGTTACGTAAATAGATCCCATAACGGCTTACGATTCATGCATAAGCACTTCGGACGTTGTTAACGACACACTCGTTACGGAAATTGATATTTTTAACGTATTATAGTGCGTTTACTATCACCATGCAGGCCAGGTTGTAAATCGTGTAGTGATGTGTACATACGTCAAGCGCGCGTTATCGATGAAAAGCAAATGGTGGATTTTTTACGCTCGCGCGTTTAAGTACTCTGGCTCTTGTAAGCAATTAAATAGTACTTGAGTTTATCTTTCTAGTATAAGTTTGCAAGTAACCCTTTATGCTACTATTAATAATTAGATTATTATTTAATAGTTGCTTATCCAAATAATCAATATATTTATTTTATAAAATTTCACATTTTATTTTTTATTTGCGTATAAAAAGTCTTTTGTTTTGTATTTGTAAATAAGACAGGATAAAATAAAAAGGTATTTTATTTCAATTCTGTATATGATGATTGGTCGATAACGTTACGATACGGATTGCTCACATGGTGGCATAAGACCTGTGAGTGCGAGTGAGTGCGCAATATACTGCACTGCGCTCACATTCAGTGAAATAGTAAACACACTATAATAGTTAATTATGATATACGAGAACACCTTACTCTTTAAATGTAGTCTTAAAAGGTTTGAAAACAGTTTTATTTTGTTGAGAAATAAATAAAATTATAAAATATCATATTAAAGAGTATATTACGACATTTACCTTTGTTTCTACCGCATTTCACTTATCTATATTAGTTTTAATTATTTTTTATTTAATGATTATCATTAAATAAAATTAATGATTTTTTTTGGTTATTAACATGACAGGAACTGCGCAGAAGTTGCTTGCGCATTTGTAATAATATTCTGTAAGGTGTCACCCTTGTCTTTGTTAAAAAAATTCTTGGCTGTTATTACCACTAAAGTTAGGGTTTGCTCTGCGTTTCATTTCATATAGCCTCAAAAATGGCATCGTTTATTTAACCGTTTGCACTCGGAGTAATTTTTATTTTGGTCCACCAACAATTCCCGACATTTTTAACAGCAACTTTTACTCTAGTACATTTTAACATGGCCTCGAAGCGCTCTCATGAAAGATCGAACATCTTGGTGCGATTAAAAAACCGTTTGTACTTTTTTAAATTACTTTAAAATAATGCAACATTTATTGAATGTCAACCACGTCGCCAGGCCAGTTTTATTTATGATGATGAACCTTCCCAACCATCTACATTATCTGGTGTGACACACTGGATCATTTCCACACAGTGGTCCGACTCCAATTGATTAATAATTACGTTAGAGTTTCAAGTCGGTGATAAGGTCAGCGTCAGGTTGACTATTGAATTATTTAATACTAATTGAAATTAAACTTAATATCATTTGGCATACGACTTAAATTGGTATATAGCACAAAATAGATAATATAGTATATATAGATAAAATCTGTGACGCTAATTAAAAAAAAAACATTGATTTTATATCGCCGTAACAATTTTAGTCGTAAATAAAATGATATTGAATTTAATTTCAATTGTCACTAAACTTATTTCAACAATACAAGATGTGAATATAAGAAGAAAAGAGATTACATAGCTTCGCGCCTTGACGAACGAGTGGTACACTCGTTGGACCTGGCTACTGCGTCACGGATCCTGGATTCGATTCTGACCTGAGGAATTAATATTTGTGCAGCTACAAATTATTAATTTTTGGTTCTGGATGTGTTTTATGTATGTCCCGTGTCCCAGATACTGCTTCTGAACTTTCATCGGGTCTTAATGCTCATGCATTACATCGGAATATGGAAGGTGACAACGAGTGAGTGCCTCTGTGTTTACAAACATACTTACGGCACTATTATTAACTATTATAATAATAATTATTATTACATTGTGAGTAACAAACTCACACACAGTTCACCTGATGGCAAGTTATTCCTGCGACCCATGACGTCTACATTCATCCTTGACAAGGAATCATAATGCAGATGCGATGTCACCTCTCGAGGACTGAGATGGAATGACTCGTTGCCAGTAATAAACGTCACCGGATCCCCACACTCACCAGACGAAACACAACAGGATTATGCTATTTCAAACTGGTATTCTGAGAGGGCGTGGTCCTTTCCCGATCGAGCTGACCCTCTCCGTAATTCTGCGCATGTGTCAATAACCAGAAGCTATCGACCGGAAGGACATTATCATAGATGAAAAAATATTGCACGTTTTTGCAAATAATTCCCAATATAAACCCATGAAATAAATGATAATCAGCTCGTCAGGTGATGTGGTGTGTTTATCTCCAGTGGGTTCAGCCACGGAGGTGGTGTGATGAAATTGTCCAGCCCCCTGGCTGGCGACCTGATGGCAGCCGTCCGCGGAGCGCTGGTGAACCGCGCACGACCTCAACACAAGAAGCTGAGCCGGAGTGAAGGTGATCTGAGGAGCCATAGAGGCGATGACGGAGGTATGTCGGGGATAGTTTTAATACTTAGGTGTTGCTTCGAGGGTCCAGGGTGCAATTCCTTGCCGAGGAACAATATATGTGCATCATAAATTGTTGTTTTTTTTCTATTACATTAAGAGTACGTGATTCTTGCGACCCATGACATCTACATTCATCGTGCGTTGTCACCCTTGACAATTGAGATGGAATGCCTCGTCACCAGTAATAAAGGTCTCCGGATGTCTACACTCACCAGACGAAACACAGCATCATTAGGCTGCTGTAAAATAGCTGGTATTCTGTGAGACGTGGTGGAGGGATCAATTTTTTTTTCCGTAACTAAGATCTTTGTTACAGAGGAAGTCCGCCGCAGCAGCTGGTACAGCGGTCCGTCCGAGGTGTCGCTCGACGACACGGACCTCATCATGTCCAAGGTGAGGACACAAAAGACAACATGTAACAGTGGTACGGTCACGTTGTAGCTAGTTTCTAGATAGGGGTATGAGTGGACCGGGGCAGGATCCTCACAGAATACCATGTCTGTGCATGGTGAGAAAATATGGTAATCTGAGAAATAGATATATTAAAAAAAAATCGAAGACATGTGTAGCGAATCCGCAGTGGAGCGTGGACTATGCTCTAGGTCAGGGGTGAGGAGCAACCCGCGGCCAGATTAATAATTTCATGCGGCCCAAAATAAATTCAAGCGTTTATTTATATCACAGATATTCTCCCGCTAATATATTAAGTTGTTATCTAATGTTTAGAATATGAAAACAATTTTTCGGCCGGGGTAGGAGCACGCCCTCACAGAATACCAGCCTAAAATAACAGCTTAATGCTGCTGTGTTTCGTCTGGTGAGTGCAGGGATCCGGAGACTTTCATTACTGGTTACGAGGCATTCCATCTAAGCACTCAAGGGTGACGACGCAACGGCATTATGATTCCTTGTCAAGGATGAATGCCAACGCCAAAAAAATTCAAAATTTGGTTAGGTTGTTGCTAAAAATGTGCTCACCCCTGTTTTAGGTAGCCGCTGGTTAAAAAACTCTGCGGGCAGGCCTTTGCTCATCAGTGGGATTTATATATACAGGGTGGTTGGTCTAGGGTTAGACAAACCGTGAGATAATTTCAATTTTAACCGTAATTTGATCCATAAAATAAAACGGCTCCTGTATTGCTTATTTATGCCCGAAACCTTCATCGGTCTTTCATCATCATTTCGCAAAAGCGTCGTTAATCGTTATACGGGTTGCTCCCTTTTGCATATTTCCACTTCATACATTGATTCTTATGCACGTTCTCATACAAAGAAATCAAGTGTAAGGTCTAAGTAATGTGCGGGCACTCGATGACTAGACCAAACATGTATATACAGGGTTATGGTAATTCCACGTATTCCCGTTAAGAGGTGGTAGGGGTGACTATTTGAGATTTCTAACCCCCATATGCATCAGCGAAAGTGAACCGTTTTTAGCTTTTTTCAAAATAAGTCAAAAATGCAACATGAAAAATTTATTGAAAAAAAAGAATCAATTTAAATCGTATTTTTTCTTCTGATTTATAAAAACGATTAAACACATGGTTATTTATCAATATTAAAATAACAATTATTGGTCCAAATTTAAAAATGCGAAACGATAAACCATATTTCAATATTTTTTTGAGATTTTTTGATGAAACTTGGCTCGCAGATTATTTTAAAAACATCTTTTCTTACCTCTCGTAAGCTCTCGAACAATGCACAACAACTAAGAACTTATTTCAAAGATACTGAAAAAGAATGATCACAAAGGAAACCGGTGGATTTCCGTATTCAAACTAACCTTAAATCGCTTTTTGAATATCTTGCAAATAGGTTTAATGCGTACCTTAGACCTTCAGTGTTGTATATACCTATATATTTATTTATATAAGAACTCATTCCCAGCCGAGGTTCATTGTTAGAGAATGCTTCTTAGAATTAATTCCACTTGTTTGTGTCTTTTGTTTATGCGTTTATATAAAAAAACAAAAGTCTTGAAACAATGTACATTTGCAGGAGGCGCGTATAATCCGTATTCCTGACATTGTATCTGAACCTTCCTCCGATCTTATTACACATGCATTACATCGTAATAGGGAAGGTGGCGACGTGTGAGTGCCTCTGTGTTCGCCCCCTAATGTTTACGGCACTATAATATATCCTGTGCAGTTGGTGTGTCCTAGTGTCTTTGATGTTACGTCTAAGTTCCCACGGTCCTACTACTTCCTCCGATCATATTGCGCATGCATTGCATCGGTAGACTAGTGAGGGTTATAGTTTGACTGTCAGAGAAGTCAGCTTCTTGGCATTAAGTTCACTTGTTTGTCTTTTGTTTATGCGTTTATATAAAAAAAACAAAAATCTTGAAGCTATGTATATTTGCAGGAGGCGCGTCACATACCCAGCGGGCCCCTGGCGCTCCGTGCCCGCGCGTTACTCCATCTCGCACCCTTCGCCCACTGTGCTGACAGGTTACAAAACACTATTATCACAGCCTACCCAGCGACCACTGCTGAAGACAGGTCTCCACGTACATAGCCAAGCCAAAGGCACAACCCCGAGCTGGCATCGATCGACTTCCAACAAACTTGTATAGATCGTAGCTCGTAGTGTTCTATAGCTCGAAAGATTAGCAGGCTGAAGTAGCATTGGGCTGGTCATGTAGCTCGTAGTGCAGATAACCAATGGGGAAGAAAGCTTACAGATTGGCAGTTGCAGTGGTAGAGCTACACTGCAGTTTGTTTCTAGCCGTAGAATTAATGAATGGTTCAGCTCAACCGGGGTAGGACCACGCCCTCACAGAGTACCAGCATAAATTTGCAGTATATTATTGCTGTGTTTCGTCTGATGAGTGCAGGGATCCGGAGACCTTTATTACCGGTGACGAGGCATTCCATCTCAGTCTTCAAGGGTGACAACGCATCTGCATCATGATTCCTTGTCAAGGATGAATGTGGATGTCATGGACCGCAGGAATCACTTGCCATCGGGTGAACTGTGTGCGAGTTTGTTGTGTCGAAATGGGGAACCTAACCTAACCGTACTAATTTTGTCGGTCACCCAGCACATCAGACCGTCGCTCACTGGCGTCCGTGTCGTCGGGCGTGTACGAGGAGATCTCCGAAGAGCCACCGACGCCCACGCCGATCCAGTACCCGCTGTCGCGACGCGCTCTCGAGCTAGAGGAGCCCACGTACGAATCCGTGGCTGACTGCATCTACGCGACCGTGCGACGCGGGAAACGCTGCCCGCCCCTTTACCGCCAAGACAACACGCCGGGTATTTATAATGTCTCTATATATATATAAATAATTAGTATATAATTATACAATTTTAACAGTGCTAGAGCTACACTGCAGTTTAGGAATCCGGAGACCTTTCTTACTGGCAACGAGGCATTCCATCTCAGTCCTCAAGGGTGCCAACGCATCTGCATTATGACTCCTTTTCAAGGATGGATTTACCCTGCCCGCCAAAAGTTTAAGACCGCACATAAACAACATAATTATCTATCAATTGTAATAAAATCCCATAGGATAAATAAAAGATATGCACATCTGCATATTCTATTGTTAATATCGAATATTTAAAGAAGTCATTCTTTTGTTTACTTTCAAGTTATTGGACAATAAACATCTATTGTTTCCAAACACCGACAAACGCTGCGCTAGAGCCAGCTGGTAGAGTCGTAATGATATTTTTATAATTTAAATTTAAAATCTAATTACTTTGCTTTTGTTACGTATTGGTCAATAATTAGGATTATTTAGTTCCTGAAAACACGTGTTTCTGACTTATTATTACCCGAGTTTACTTGAGTTTGTTCACAAAAAATCTCAATTAGTCTAAACTTGTGGTTTCTACAGTGAAGACGTCATAAAATGGGAAAAGCTTGAGAAATTAGCTGTGAAGTGCGTTCTGCCATCGTTATTTTACATAATGAAAGCAAATCCGAACGTGAAATTGCTTCAAAACTGAAGTTATTGAGCACTTGTGTTCATGGCATAATAACTCGATACAGGGAGACAGGCAGTTTTCAAGATCGTCCACGCTCGCTTAACAGCTCTAGAAATCCGCGAAGTAAACAAAACCCGAGTTAAACCTTTATCGTTGACTACAGTAAAACGGCGTTCCAACTCATAGGTTCATAACGTAGGTCTTGATACCCTAGTGTGTGATATAAGTAACTATTGCGGAAGAGGTTGGATCTTCTTATTATTCTTCTAAAGGGATCGCTGATCTAGAATGTATGATCCGAAATCTTTACTAAACCAATTTTATATGTTTCAATATTACTCACAAAGTCGTGCCCGAGGATTGTTTTACAGTATCTGATAATAAAAATTGCAAACATGTGTTATATTGTGAAAATCTAACAATCGTCTCATTTTACTCACCCTAAACCCTTAGTTCCCAAAGCGTTCCAGATGGACCCCCAGGGGTCTACGCGAGACTCAACGGGGATCTACGTTGGCGTGACAAGAAAATGGGGGTTCATGAAAATTTATTAGCTTTCGATAGTGAAGAACTAAAATGTTTGCTTGACTTCACCTATCAATGTAGGCAGATCATATTTTAAGAAGCTCAGCGACTGTTACTTGTAAAAACTTGCATATTCCACGTTTCGTTCACCGCTAGACACTATACGATTATTTTGTTCTTCATTGTCATGATTTATATTTAAGGACACTGAAGCTAGGCGAGTCGTGGTCCTCCAGCGAGGGCGGTCCGGCGGTGACGCGGCACAGTTCCCTGGGCTCGCTGCCGCGCTGCTGCCACACCAGGACGCTGCCCAAGGCGCGACAGCCGTTCAGTGTGTTCAGGTAACTGGTTACCTAGCTGTAGCGTCGTTGCTGTGGCAGCGAGGGTGGGCCGGCAGTGACGCTGTACAACTGTATATGGATGGGTCGGTGAAAAAGTTTTTTCGTATTTTATAAGTAAAAAGTTATAGTTAAATGTCTCTAGCTAGTTTTGATACCATTTAATAGATGATATTATAAAAAACAGAAAAATACCAGTTTTTTTATTATTACAACGAGCAAGTTCACCTGATGGCAACAGATTCTTTCCCTACATTCATACTTGACAAGGAATCATAATGCAGATGTGTTGTCACCCTTGAGGACTGAGATGGAATGCCTCGTCACCAGTAATAAAGTTTGAAGGAAAAAGACCAAGAAGATGCCCGGAGTGATGGGCAGAGCATGTATCCGAACAACTGCAGATACCAATCTGCACCGCCTTACATCTAGCAGCTGATCACGACACAGCTCAGTAATGGAGTCACGATCCTCAGCACTGAGGGACGACTGAAAAGAGAGAGAAATTAGTTTCATTATATAATGTGTCGGGGAAAAGTTATTCCTATTTTATAAGTAAAAAGTTGCAGTTAAATCTCTCTGGTTCTACTGTTTGTATCTGGCTTTGATACTATTGAATAGAGAACATTTAAAAAACAGAAAAATAACAAAGCAAAAACGATTTCCCGCCATTCACTGTCCGTTACTTTACGATTTTGAAGTTTTATTATAAAATGTAAAAATACGCCACAAGGCGCGAAAACATATTTGCGACGTTTATGGACTTAACGCAGTGTCAGTGAGAGGAGCACAACAATTGGTTCAAGCTTTGTCAGTCCGGGAATTTTGTTGTCACAGATGAAGCTCGAACTACTTGTGCAAGTTTTGATGACACGTCCCAAGATTTCTACAGCCATTGGATTATGACACTACCTACAAAATGCTGGTATGGTAAAACATCTGCATTATGATTCCTTGTCATGGATAGATGTTTGTTACTCTCAATGATATAAAAAAAATTACGTAAACGTACTCGCGTCAAAGAAACGTGACAGAATACGCTGTCCCCCATTGTTTTAATTTTTTTTCCGATTAGAGAGACTTCCGTGAATGTTTACCAATGCGTAAATCTTTATTAATAATAAATATCAACATCGTCATATTAAATAAGTAAGATTAATATTAAAAAAAAACTTCAGCAATAACTTCTTCATATTTGTTGATGTAAAAAAAATAAAAAATCTTAATTTTCAGAAAAAGACTGAAAAGCGACTCGCGTATAGTGAGCTCACCAAAATCAGAAAACGGTAAAGAAGTCAAAGACGTGGAAACGAAGAAGAAGAAATTCGACTTTCCACCACCGCGTGACATCTTCAAGAGTTTCAAAGTGAGCAGAAAGATGAAGAACCTAAAGATAACACCAGGAGGCCTGGCCAAGGGGGAGACGAAAAGCTGCGAATTCCTCGACGAGACGCAGCATGTGACGACAAACAGATGCTCCAAGTCCGTAGAATGCTTGGAAGGGAACGATCAGTTCTTGGATGAGTTGGATGGAGACGTGTCTTTAAAAATCAACGATGACGGACTAGCTGCTCTAGCTCTCCCCCAAGAAATAGTGGAACTCATACTCAGGGGAAGGGATCAACTTAACAAGATAAGGTTAAAAGACGCCGTAGTAGAAAGTGACTACATGCCTATGTCCCCAATAGTCCCGCCGCCGCCCATAGAGCATCACTATATAGTGATGTCCCCACGGACCAATCTCGCTTGATCTAGTCGCTAGTTTGTAATTTCCTGCCTTCGCTTGTAGTCTATGGTTCGGTGTTACCATAATCGGATTCGAAGGTATGTGATATTTTTTTTAATAGAGTGGAGTAAGTTATAATGGAAACCGAATTGATCTGACAGTCGTTGAATTGACGACGAAGTATAGAGTAGGGTGACGATACGTTTTTGTATTTTGCATTAATATCAGCTCATTTAGAGAACGAGAAGTTGTACACAATGTCGTACAAAGGCATTTTTATAAGGAAATTTTTGTAATTACTTGCCAACCGCTCGAGATCGGAATTAAGTTAAAAAAAGTAAGACATACAAACATGTTTAGGCTCAAACTGCACTATAGGGTTTATTTGACTTTAGCTGTGAAGTTGATACTATGCTTAAGCAATTTTAAGCTTATGGCATCATCCAAGACTATAAATAACTTAACCTTATGTCAAGGGAATATACCTTTTGGCATAGACAGAGGCCCAAAGTTTATCTAAATAGAGCGGCATTAGATTCAATATATTTTGGAATTATAAAACACAACTGTGATACAATATAAGTTTACATAAATATAAATATGACAAATTACAAGGCACCTCGCTATTTTTTTGAGCGTGGTTAAAGATAGTAACGTGTGCCCCTGAACTTGCGCCCGAACTATAATTACGGCACAATAATTACGGCACTATAATTATATGAAGCGTAGTTATAAGCTCAGAGAGATCTTTTGGCCTTATCTAGGTCTCGTACTTATCTAAGACGTCGTTGGTAAATTTTAAATGGCAGGTATCCGACCGTGACGTAATCTATAGGTTGTTACGAAATTCCCACAATATATTATTACCTCGGTAAGTATTTGCGCATATCCTGAAACGGTTTTTAATTTTAGCCTTCTCTTATCAGACGATAGATACGTTAGAATCTAGTGTGGTTTTAATTATTTGTGTCTTGATGTTTTGCGTTCCGAAATTTGTAGAATTTGTCTCATTATTATTTTTTCACAATATTAGCGACTCGAAAATCGACCTAAGGGAACGGTAACTCAATACAGACTCCGCAAAGAAGTCGACACGGTCCTTATATATTAATGGGACGTCATGGTATATAATTAAATATTGCAGTATTTATATGTATCACCGAATTATTACGAATATATAAACACTAATTATTAAAAATGAAAGAAACGAGATTTTAGGGTTCTAGGATATTTCGTAATTACCATATATAGTTTAAAGGGAATAAATACGTAGTTTCATATCAGAGCGGAGTGTAGGGGAATATGACAATTGCTCGACAAAACTCGTAACGTTAAGTTTTAGATTGATAGAAACACAAGTGACGATAACACGCGAAGTATCTATTGATCTTCCTAAAAAACCGACGTGTATTGGTGGATAGGTGTGTTCGCCTTTCTTCATTCACAGATTTTATTTTTCATTCGTCTGTACGATAGTCAAGTTTATTGGTGAACATATAAACAAAATTTGTTCATTACTTCCGATGTTTACACGTAACGGACTGATTTTTTTATACGATATAGTGATATGGTGGCCTAATGCACTTTATGTTAGAAATGAATAATTTCCGTCCAACGACGAGCTCCGATTGGCTAAGTCTACCTTTCTATCTACACCAATCAGAGAAGGAGTTATACAAAGACGCTTAAGTGAGAATGAAATGAATGGCGTGGACTAAAATATAATTTGATGCTGAGGCACTAAGGTAGGTGTTCTAATTCATTACCATTCTGACATTATTAAGCATTATATTATATGTGAAGTGGATAGCTTTAGTGTAATTTATAGAGGGCCTAAGTCTTGACACCAAGACCTGACTTTTTGACCTACAAGGGGTCTTATGCTAAACCCTCACGGCCTCAAGGAGGCTTTTATATGGCTCAGGCAACGACTAAAACTTCACGATGTTGTATCTTCGTTGCATTCGGCAGTGCCACGAAAACTATTCCCCGCCTCCAGTGACCTGTCCATTTGTAGCCTCTGCGGATCCTCCTTACACCTCTCCAGGCAAAATGCGACGGATCAATTGCTAGTCTAAGACAACCGGACCAACAGCTTGAGCAGTTGTAAATGCCACTTATGGTCACTCATATCACCACGTGCCTAACAGAACCACGCATGACGGGGTCCTGGTCAATCACTCGATTTTCAAGAGGAATTTGTTGTTATCTCAGAGGCTGATAGTTCATAAGATGTGGAAGAACACAATCGATATCTGAAGTCTAAATGGCTGAAGACAAATGTACTACTCTTGTCTAAATGGCTGAAGACAAATGTACTACTCTTGTCTAAATGGCTGAAGACAAATGTACTACTCTTGTCTAAATGGCTGAAGACAAATGTACTACTCTTGTCTAAATGGCTGAAGACAAATGTACTACTCTTGTGTAAATGTCAAATAAGTCATCAGGCAAGTTATCGATTTCTATGATGATGTCAAAGTTCAGGTTTTTCTTTTGTGATATCATCTTCCAGATCCCATCCAAATCCTCACCAAGACTTGGATCCGTTTACTTTATTATTGCTAGGATGTCTGTCTTCTGCTCTAGCTCTTTACGTCGTGCATACCTCTCAGTATACTGATGCTATTGCCAGTAGAAAATAACATGAGACCAAAAAACTATGACCATGTGATAGTGTTCCATATAGACATTATCCATATATCAGGATTTCATTTATCCCATATCAATGTTACAGTTATCAATAACTCGGTGCGATCAGATGCCTCATTCACTGTGGCTTCTCTGATAAGATGATACAGTATAATCTTGGCAGATGGAGGGATCAATAGGGGCGAGCACTTAAAGTGTCTCTGCAATCCCAAACAGTCCCCGTGTGTTCCTGTACATACACTAAGTTAGTGTTGTTATTTATACAATATTCTTTCAAAGGACACTGCAATGTTTTTAAGGGAGAAACTTGTAACCTGTTAACTCGCATCTCCGTATCTGTGTGTGGTTCTAGTAGTGCTAGTTCTAGACACTGGAAACTACAACTCTATCATCGGATTGATTGTATTGTTCTTCAAGATTGTGAGTCTGCTCTCTCAGATACTCAATCTCATCTCTTTATCACTTCACGCTTCGCGGAGTCTCCGTGTAGGAATATATTTCCATCTTTTACTTCACAGGTTGTGTCCGTGCGTTTCGAGGTTAGACCAAAGAGGAAATAGGACTTGGACTTTGCATTGTTTCGTAAATGTGTATATCTTTTGTGGCCAAGACCATAGGTAAAATTCTTTCTCTCAGTGGCTTGCCGAAAGCTCCAAGAAACCTTAGACGACAGTGCAATGTGATTTCTCTTATAAGAGCCATAAGCCTCTATCCAAAAGTAATGTGATGTTCAAATGGACTTACAGGCCAACGCCCCTCCATCTTCACCGAGGATCTTATTTTTTTAATTTTCTTCAAATGTAAGGTTAATTTACTACTGTGTATATGGTTGCATACGCGCAAAATATATTATCTACGTGCGTAAATCATAATTTAAACAGTCAAGCCATTGTTGAGGTTACGTGCGCAAACGCACAGACAAAGGACGAAAAATTTGTTTATATGTATAGATTGGTCTTTTCCTGTCTCGATATAAAGGCGTGTAGGTAAGAAGTGAAGGAAACACTGTGTGATTTAATTTAGTAGGATATTTATTTCAGTAAATGTACATTGCGTGTGCGATTCACGGTACGCGAGCAAGATGAAGTGCCGGCAGCAATGAAATTGTTAATTGCAATTTTAATTGTTGATTTATCACGTGCACGGCGGTGTAGTTATAACATAGTGGGGGAAACCTACATGTCTAAGAAATAAATTAAAAAAATATCGAACATATGAACTCCATCAATCCGCACCAATCCGCACTGAAGCTTAATTTACTATATATTTTACACGGCGAGCTTAACAGACGATTATGTCTAAAATTATTAAGACTTACTTAATCATTTAGTACAGAATCTCAAAATGTAGAAAAAATTTATGTAGAGTTTGACAATAGTCTGAAATTAAGACTTTCACGTATAACTTATATAAGGATATTTATCAATGTTTAGACTGATGACTGAAATATTGAAACAAACTATATAGTTCCAAGCCTTAAACCATCCAAAAAAAAGACGATAAAATTTTTATTTAACATTACAAATTTCAATAGCGCTAAAATTGTGTAAATTATTATATCCCGCTAAAGTATAAAACCATCCATTTGGCTTTAACTGCAAAAACATATATGTAAAAATAAACTTATTTACAAAAGAATCTATCCAACCGCAATAGTCTTAAACAATTAATAAAATCTAAATTATCTATTTATCTAGCTTTTTAAAATAGACCTATTCTTTAATTTATATGGGCTAATAAAAAGCCCAATGAAGGAATATGAACACATTCATAGTATAAAGAAAAATGCTTAGTAATTGAAATTTTATGCGTATGATTATATAGGGTTTTTATTTTCCTTTAATTAACTCACGTTATTTTGGACTATTTAATATTAGTTGGGAGTGGTTTACGTAGATGTTAGTAATTTTAAAAGCATTCTCAAAATGAATCAATACTTTTTAAACTGATGATTTTTATATTTTGCTTATTGTTTATTGTTCCATACGAGACACTGTTAAGTAAAATTAAGTCGGTGTTGCTACCATTTAGTCCCTGGCTAGAAGGTTTAATTCCTACAAATAGTATATGCGTGGCTGAAACATTTATATTGGATAGAAGGAAAATAACCTCAGATGACACTAGCTGAATAATGTAAATAATTTAAAGCTGACACTGAAAGAAAGTTTTTGACTATTATCGTTGCTTTAAAAAAAAACGTCTGTTAGTGGTGGGATTTGGACTTGACATTTTTAACTTTGATTAGTTAGAGGAAAATTATGTTTTTTGTAATAATCACTTTAACGTGAGTGGAATTTTAATCCATAAGTGGAGAAAATTAAGAAAATTGTCCGATATCAAAAAGTTGAAATGGATAGGATATATTTGATGATGTTTACATATTGGACGCTAGCTAAATACATTGCGAAGAAAAGCATAATTAGCATTAAAATTTTGGAAGTGATACGAAAATAACTCCACAACTCACCCGCCACTATAACGGCGTCGTTTCATTATATAACCAAAACCTACCGAATTTATGGATACAAAAATATTTGGTAGCAATGTAATTATTATTACGCCACAGTAATTTGTGCACATTTCGATAATATTACAATTTACGCGGATACTACACATTGAAAACAAAACTAATTTTAAAAGTTCTTAAAATTAGTTTTATTTAATATAACATTTTTTATAAACTAATTGTAGTTAGGTCCAAAAGGAGAATTATTTAAATTTAACTGTAGACACATCGCTAGTTTCGTATAAAAAAATTAGCTTTAGGCGGCGTAGCTAGAAATTATCGGTCGTTTTAGAAGACTGAAATGTGAGAGGGTTTTTTTAGAAAGTTTTACAAATACGCCAGCATTATGTGGATTGTTATTGGCGAGAGCGCTCGAACGAATTAAATGCAGCTTTATTGTACTAAGTATACGGCTTTATTTGCGCTGACGTGTTGTGATATTTTATGTAACTTGTTACGTATTGGCTTTGTTGATTATTGAGAGTTGAGGGTTGGTGATTGCACGAGGGTCGCAAATATCTGGTCGGATTTGAAAGATAACTTGTTTGTGTTGATAACGTGGCAAATGTTTGTGGCTTGGTTGGAAGTTGGAATGTGTGACGAGAAATTTATTAAATTGCTTATTTGTATTACGTGTTCATTACGTTTAATATTTGTATCGACGGAACACAAATATTTGGCCAGTCTTTAGCTTAATTTTGTAGCTTAGTGTATTTTATTAAAATTTAGGTCGAATTTCTCAAGTTTGTTCACGATCTGACCGATATGTTTATGTAGTTTAGGTACTTAATCCTAGATTTCTAGCGTCCTTTAGGTCTTTGCTTTATATAATTATAATGAACGATCTCTTTAGGATTCCACGTGTATTTATTTTTAAGCTTAACACAAATGATTTCTGTTGCGACGAAGTATTATTTTTGTATTAGTTTTACGAAGTAGTGAAGGTTTATTTTACAAGAAATATCGTGCAAATACTTTTGTTCACAATAAATTATGAAGATCGGAGTTGTTTTAGTTCCTGTATTATTAAAGGTGTATTATATGTTTCTTCTATTATTGCACTCTATGATATTTTTCTGGGTATTATTGCTATAACGATATATATATATATATATTTTTTTTTTAATGTTAGCGTCGTTTATCATAAGTATCCGTTTGTATATTATAGTAACCCATAGAATTCTCCTATAAAAAGCTAGCCGTTCACAAATAATTTAAGATGTTTTAACAAAATATGTCTTTATAGCAGTACTGCTCAGTTTTGAGAGTGAATACTTAAGGTCTGAGTTGATGATCTTGATTTTTTTTTGGAGGATTATTTGAAAGTTGAAGGTCGAAGACGCAGCCGTGGCATACGAGGAGCTTGCTGTTGTTGGTTTTGTTTGTTCAGTTTATTTATTTGTGTGCCGGCGGCGAGGATCGGCCGCATTGCGTTATTCTAATAAAGTTTGTACGTGTATCACTTGTATTGAGTTTTATTTATTTATTAGGTTTACCAACATCTGTTGCCGTATATATTAAATTATACATAATTGACAGAATTCTAGTGCAAAAATTACTTATAGGTTAACAAAACATGCACTTCAAACTACAACAACTCAATATACAAACAGGAAAAAGGACAAAGATATTTTTATACATATATTTTTTTAGTTTTAAATGATCACTAGGACTAGCAAAGGCGAGTATAGATACATTTTTATATTGCATGAGGTAAGGCAGTCAAAATGTATATCAATTTCGTCGCTAAGGATGTTTATAATTATACATGATGAATTTGCTCCCAAAACTGTTTCACTTTATTGGAACAGCTCATTTAGTTTGACGTAAGTATGTACACAACCTTATTAGCGGTATTTTATAAATTAAACTATTATTCACACCTAACAGAAAGGAATACAAAGGACGGACTTAATACCTTCTCTATTAGTCGTCAACTTGGGGCGAGGAGAGAGAATTGCAGCAGGTGCGGTGCATCCATTGTAAAAAAAAAACTAATAAATGTATAATAATAATTATAAATAAGGCTTCTAATAAAAAAAACAACAAATATATATACACCGTTATATAAATAGTCTACAATGACCGGACCAGTCGGAGCCGCCCCGAATGTATTTCCGTTACCTGCAAACCGGTAGTTTGTATATAATCCCGTAAATTGAAATATGATTGCGAGAACAAACCGTCGCATATATAGGCAAATTGACCACACCTCGCACATGGCCTCCCAGGTCGACCAGTTGTTACGACGGGCCAACGTTGCACGGACTGTACTGACATCCAAACTGCCAAGCTTCGTATATAAATGCATCCGCTCACGACACCCTGTGCAGTCCCTGCGTGGTGTGCACTCGACCCGACAGCACTGCGAAAACGACAAGCCCAACGAAACCTAGCACTGCGCGTGAGGTGCGTGCCAACCGAAGATTCTATTGGTGAATTTTTGGCCGGAATGGATGCGTTAATGTTTAACTGCGAAGACAACGTACACCTACTCGTGCGGCGTACACAACGTGAGCATCTGCTGACCCCTTCTAACTAGAAAGTCAACCGGTAGTAGGCATATTGATCTTTTAGATTTATGCCTAAAGTTTTCTAGATTTAAAATTATATCTGGCCTTTTTATTTCATTTAGAAATGCTTTGTGTATGTTTGCCAATTACATTAGTACTTCACTAAAGCTAAAGCTTTCTTTAATTTGAAGTACAGACTTACTACAGAATTTATAGACGATTCATCTAGCAAAGCAATTTTGCTGCTGCGATACCTAGCCGAAGATCAATATTTGCGATACACTCATTTTAATTTACATAACTGCGCATAAATTCCAAGACCGTGACACTATTCCAATCTATACATTATATAAGAAGAGAAGAGGGCGTTCCTGTTTGAAAGAATGCACTGAAATATATCCTTCGCAGATATTTTGACTCCGCAATAACCTGAAGTTGGCTGTGGTTAAGTGAGGAACATTTTTTAATATTCAGTGTCACTATTAAAAGATTTGGTTGCAATTTTAAGTAACCATTCCCGACATGGTACTTAACACAAAAAAAAACAAAATTAATGAATCACAGGCTTTTCTGTAAATACCAATTTGACCACCATAAGCTTACTGTAATTCTATTGCGCAAAACCAACTATAATAAATTATGATTTTAGATTGCCGCTGAATAAAAATATGACTTTGTTTATGGTAGTGTCTGCTGTATTTGCGTTATGTGTATCGGCAACATTGCAGTGCTAAGCCAAACCGCTGGGATACGATAATAATGAAATACATTTTATTTATAATATTTTAATCCGACTTATAAACACAGCAATCTATCACAAAATAAACGCAGCAAATATATAGTGCATTGCATTCAATTTATATCCACGTCAGTTTGGTGTTAGCGGTTCAGACATGTTGGCTGTTTATTGAACAAATTAAGGCAATTTATTATAAGATACTACTCTAAGCAAATCGGAACTAACTCAGCCAAGAGTTTACAAAAACTAAACTCGCTAGTGATTAGTAACACGTACGACATGCTGTAGGATATTCATACATTCAGTTAAGATCATATTATAGGGTACATTTTTTATCATCTTAGTGGCACAATTAAATGAATTGTAATTTATAATGTTAAACAAATTGTATAAAGAACGGATAAATACACTAGATACTAGACCTTGAACTTTCATCATACGAGAGACATCATTTAATACATATAAAATATCAAGATCAACATATTCCAGTCGCAAGAAAATATAAAGGTTTTAGTGAAATATTTCTATATAAATAGTAATATATAAAATTTTTAGCAAAATAAATAAACAAATTACGCCTGACCAGAAGAATAAAAAAACTACACCATTTTGTTAAAAACCTAATTGAACTAATTTATGCTACTGGCAACAGTAACTTTAAACAGAATTATTTATGAGGCAGTCTACGAGTTAAATCGTTTCGAATTACACCAAACATTTTTTTTTTATTTTTGACCCTATTCCTTCGATAATTTTGTTCTAATTTATTTTCACTAACAAAGCATATAACGTAAAAAATGCATTTTTCTTTATTAATTAAAGTCTATAGAACCGAACTCAAACAGGCTCGACTTACGTTACGTATTACTACGACCAAACATGCCATAAGTAAAGTGTAAAGTCCTCGACTTTACACTTTACTGTGCGTCGAAATTATTCATAGTCACCAATGAAAACTTGTACACGATATATTTAAGTTTAAATTACTCCAAATAACAGTTGTCAATAATTATACACAACTACAACAGATCGATTAGTGTTTCAAAAAGCTAATACGGCGCCCACAGAGCAGGTTTTTTTATTTATCTAATCAGGCTTTACTTTCATTACCGCAAATCACATTTATAAAACAATATAATTTTTATTTTCTAAATAAAATACAGTTGGTCCATAATAGCATCTTAATAAAGCGGTTTTAGGTATCGTATGACACGTTTTTAAACGAATCCGCAATACCTTTCAGAATATTTAATGATTACTTATCATAAAATTGAATAATAAAATGATATAAACAACAATACCAGAACCTGAAATGTTAATTTGTTTTCATTAGATAAATTATTTTATTAAGGACGACGGACTAATATAGTATAATAAAATATAATTTATCAAAATAATATTCGATTCTATTTCCATTCTCATTTCTTTAGTAAAATAACCTTATCATTACTGTATTTTATATAAATTTGTTGGAGGTTAGCTATTATTTATGTATGGTGTAAGTAGTACTTATACTTAAATTTGAATCATAGCCCATATTATAATTATCACTGTCTGGGGTCACCTGTAATCTGATACAATATTGAAAATAAAAATTAAGAAGAGTTAAAATAATTCAAATTTTTAAAGTAATTTACAAAATCAATAACATTAACTAACTGAATTATCTCAAAAAAAATAAGCAATTGATTTAAATATCACAAAAATACATTGCTTATTATGATTTTTACTCGATACTTTTCAATTACGAAATATTACGTACTCAATATTTTTATCAGAACTTACATTTCAAGTTGTCTAAGTGGTGAAGTTATTACATACGGAAAACCAAAAACTAAAACCTCCAATAAATGCATTCAATTAAATATACAATCTACGTATTCGAAAAAGTTAAAGCCACAGAGTAAAAAGTAAGATCAAATTTCCAAATTTTAAAAAACGAAAAACATGAATTATTATTTCAGCAAGAGTATTTTTAAATAAAAATAAATTAATGTTGACAACAATTTATGAAACATTGGCGTCATTGCAAATTATGCTTAATGTATATATATATAGCTTCTATTTTGTAAATAATACTGTTATAAGTATTATGTGTATCAACATAATACTGTTTTCAAACTAACAAAACAATTAATAAACTTACGCGTTCGCGTGGAAAACATATTCGATTATGAGGGCATAATAAAGACCCGACCGAACAAACAGAGACGAGATCGGAGATGTATGCAGTGAGAAAAAAAACATATTTTTTTTTTTCAATATTAATGAGTTGTAATTATTACTATAAAGATTGTTTATTCAATAAAGCGGGTATAGTTAAAAGTGGCCCGGTCCGGGGCGTTATTAAGACTTCTTATTTAGCTTCAATGTATCAGCCCACATTAGCCCGTATTTATACATTACACAAAAAATAGACGTTTATAAAATGTTAGGTCTATTATTAGTGTTCACACATTAATTATACGATATCCAGGCGTTGTTAACATCAACGAATAATAAACTTGCAATTATATAGTCACCTACATCATAACAAGATGACAACATGAGGGCAAAATAAATGAATAAAAAAAAATTAAATAATATATAATAACGGTTTCGAGAGAGTATTACTCTCAACTATTGATAGTTGAAATAATACAATAATTTTTGCCCGTCTCTGTCACCGCACCGGTCTGTGTGATCTGCCATTAATATTTATTAAAAATACCAGATAAATGCTCTAGATATTTAAAATTATTAATTTGTTCGAAATATTGACGTTCTTTAATTCCTAAAAAAATGATAAACATATAGATTTAAAATAATTAATAAATTACGTTTTTTGGTGTAGTTTTCAATCAAAATTATATGTAGCTAATGTGTGGAATATCAAAGCAAAAAAATGTTCCGACCTGAAAAAATTAAAAAGAAAATTATTAATAGATTCAAATCATTGCAGGGCAGTGGTTTCAAAGATACAATTACGAGTAGAATTGCTTTCACTCAAAAGTGTTTAAGATTCAGGTCCATTTTTGGACGAATGTCCTGCCGTCAGTCTTTCTTATTCCAAGCGTTTTATACCTCAAAATAGAATTTTTTTTTGTAAAATGTATCATCTGGTCTGCCATGTGTGAATTGTACATTCTAACTGTGTTGCACTTGGTTGCACTAATGTTACAAATAAATAAAAATTATTACGTCCGAAAAGACGCGCGAAAAACAAAACAAAGTTTGTCACAATTAAAAGATGTAATTGCATTAATGCTATTTAGTTATTATTCTTGATGGACATTACATTGATTGTGTATTTTCTATCAACTTACCTAACTAACTGCCACCAAATAGATCAGATGACCTCCCACTCGCTGTCCAAGTGGTCATCCGGCGAGATCATATTAATCACGTCTTTGACGCCATTTTTCATGTCCAGTCTTAATTCGATATTCTCCAAGTTCCAGTTGTTGGGCAACTTTACCAATTTCGGTACTAAGTCTACATTAGGTTCCGTTTTTGGTTTGACAGTTTCTTTCGTCGGTTTCTTGTCTATTTTCACCGGTTTTTGTTCGGTTTCCTTTTGTCCGTGTACCGGTTTTTCTTCGATATACTGTTTGTAATTAAATTCGATTTCTTTTGGCGCTTCATACGTCTCTTTGTGGCTTCTTATACTAAGAGATTCGAGATTTAACATTTTCGCAAGAATTTTCTCTTTTTCTTCTATCTGTTTCTCGAGTAAGTCGTCATTTTGTGGACCGTTTCTAGAATATATAAATATTGTATATTCATTTTTTATATTACACGGGACGAAAATATAAATACAATTTGTTTGTATTTGATGACTGAAGACGAATTTGGAATGTGTTCTCTGTAATTGGCCCCCAGAATCTCTACACACCACACGGAACACATACTTATAATTCAGTCTGGTATAATGTGGTCCTTACTCGTCGTGTCGTGCCGACCAATTCATATTACGACCTAAATCGAGTTGCGTCCGTCCTACTACGAGGACATAAAACTATTTGGAACAGCTACCATGAAATTGGCTCGTATTAATTGGTTTTAAACTAAAACATTAGTGTAAACATTATATGTAAGTAAATATTTCAAAGTTAAAAATAAATTTTCCAAATTATTCTAAAAATACTTCAAAATTAATATAAACGTACACTTCCGAAAAACTAATTCCATGTTTTATTGTTTTCCCCCTTTGATGATGATGATATTAATTTATCCCTAATGGGAAAGGCAAAGGACTTTAGTCCATACAGCCAGGTTTTGTTCGTATGATGGTTGGTCTGAAACCTTTCCCCTTTTGAGTAACGGCTCGTCTATACTAAATACTTTATGCAGAGAATTATTGACATGACATTATCTTACGGCCCGCATAATAACGAGATAATGTGGGATTTTCCCATCAAAAGAATAATAATTTTACGTACCCATAAACGCTGACATTCATGACACAGGGGCTGGTGTAGCTGACAGCATCAGACTTTCGCGCCGGAGTCCTCAGCCTCGGCGTGCTACCTCCCGACCCGGTTTCCCTCCTCCTACTCCGTCTGCTGCTGTGTATCAACTCCTCGTCATATTTCTTCTCCATTATGCTATTGTACAGTTTCAATTTCTTCTGCAATTCTTCGGATTTAACTTTTCTAATCTCATCGGCGTCGCTCGACACGTCCTTAAATTCATTTATAATCGATTCCAGGACGTTGTCGGACATGTCTTTGGGCAGATGCTTTATTGGTGGCAATTCGAAGCATTCTTCAGCGTTGGCTATGGTGCCGGTCTCTATGATTTCGTTCTTTGTGAACATAGAGATGGGTTGCTCTAGTACGCTGCTGATGTAAGGTACGGTCTGGTCCAGATGTGTCAGGTCTCGCACAGTGTTCACTGCTTGCTGAATCGACGTCGTTAGAGATTTGGTCATTAGGTTCGCCGCTTCGTCTGTTAAAGATTATTGAATTATATTAATCAGTATTTTTATACAAGGAATTATATAATTATTTTATAAATGTCTCTGGCTCTGGATTTTGTTTATAAAAAAATAATATTCATTTCAGATTTTGGTATGTTGGTAAGTGTCGTCAATGCTTATATATACGGCTATATAATAAATGTTACGCGAATTATATATTCTTATTTGCCATCATCATTATCATTACAACCTGTCCTCAGTCCAATTTTGAAGATAGGCCTCCCCCAGAAAAGCCTGCCGTAAAGCACAACCCTGACCCACATGCATCCATCGATTTCCAAATATAATTCTCACATACTAAAATAACTCCTGCCAAATATAATTAGCAATAATTAATTATTGGACACGTTATATTTTGAAAAGGCGTATATTTTAAGTCTTACACTGACTACCTGTGTAGTTTTATATCCAAATATATGTAGACTGAATTATTGCAATCCAAGCAAAATATATATTGGCCATTGTATATGTAAAAGCAAGTAGAAACTTACAAACAATTCTTATTTATCATCTCATTAGCACTCTGGCTCCTGATTGGTCGTTACGAGTAAGATTTGTTGTTTTTCTTTAAAAAGATAAAAACGGCCCCTTTCAGGGCCACATTACGATCTATACAGTTTCTCTATGATTACGACGAAACAAACATTTTATCTTACAAATTAAAAACTTTTATTTTCAGATAGCGAAAAATTATTCCTATTAATACTTAACATAATTTAGCATATCGATCGTACCTATCCCTTTATCGATATGCACCTCTATAACTCTTACGCACATCACTACACCTCTTCTTCTTCTCTATTGAATTTTTTCTCAATAGCAATGATATCTGTAAGATTGTTTTTTAAATACATGTGTAGTTAAACTAAACTACTGTGTTCATATCTCAACAATATTATATTCCGAAAAAAGAGAAAATGTGTTATAAAATTTTCCTATACAAGAACAAGACCCTTTGATTATTAATGAACAATTTATATTGAACTAATGACATAATTGCCTACGCTATGCAGTCACATGAACCTTATAATAAAATTATTTAATAGTCAATAGCACTTATTGTTATACACAAATACACTGAATGCAGGCAAACCCAAGCAACAAAAGCAAACGCACAATAAACATAAAAGCCGTGGAGCTGTGTTGCTCTGTGTATAAATTATAAAATAAAAAAAAAACACAAAAATTTCTGCAAAAAGTATATTCATATATATAAGTACAATGGCCATGCTGACAGCAGCACTCTGGGGCATAGACCAATGCAGTCACTACTGGTCTATGCCCCTGTTGTTAACAATAAAAGCAACCATAGATATATAGATAGACAAAAGATAGATGCTTATTGAAAGATTTTTTATAAATAATACTCATTGGGCGTGAACGTACGAGTGTACTGAGAAAGTATAAGAAATAAATACTACGTACAACAAGAAGGCTTAACCAAAGCAAACATTAACCTTGTCGAATAGTTTTTTTTAACAAAAACACAAATAAATGGAAAAAACTACCCGAAAACCATACTTGCGGAATTTGTCTCTTTTGCACATATGCCTAATAAAAGTATTCAGTAGGGTAACCATGAGAAAGTATCCTTGTTAAATTTACTATGTATAACTTGTATAATAACTCTTTTAGGTAGAATTTTTGTTTTAAATTTGCCTTATATTTGTACATAGTACTTTTGTACTTTTACTTTGTATTTACTACTTCAAAGATATATCATTTTAGTTTTTAATTTTTTGACGTTCCTAGACTTTTCTTTTAATATCACCATCAATATGCCTAAAGAAGTATTATTTTTAAAAAATCCTTTTTAGCTTTTAACAAAATTACTTTTCGTTTGTTATCGACAATCTATTCGATGCCGAGTTAATTTTATCTTTGGACAATGTACGTAGAGTCAAGCAGCAGTACAAAACAAATCTAAGTACATAGACAAAATATTATTTAACAAAAAACAAATTAGAAAATATTGTATAGGTTAATTGAAATTATTCACTTATTACGAATAAGCTCTTAGACTAACTACTTTGACTGTAAAATTTATTTTTCTAAATATAGAATATTACATATGTGAGAATATATTTGGAAAATATAAGTGAAAATATATTTAGACATTGGCTTTTCAATCACACAACATTGATGAAGTTAGTATATCTAACGTCTAATAATTTAATCCTAAAAAAAACAATAAAATATATAAGGTTTATATAATTAAAAATTTTATGGTATATAAATAAGGTTTTGGAACAGTAACAGCTCAATAAAGTGCAAAACTGCAGAACACGACGGTAAACTAAATACTAAGGAAATTATATTTAAAAAATATTGAAATACAATAATTCTAAGGGAATGTAAAAATTAAAAAAAATATATTTACAGAAAGTTTTTTTGTTTTAATCAATGATACAAATTTTCACAACCCTGTAAGTATTATTTTTTAAAATAAATCGTTTAAAATACTAATACAATTAAAGTGTACCCGATATAATAAAATGAATATATCACACAAATGAACTAAGGTTGACACTAAATCACTAGAAATATATTCAAGACTTAACTATTGTTATTATTTAAGTACATAATGTTAAGTACTCACAGTAAGTCGATCACATTATATAATTTACAACTAGTATTTCATATACACTTAGATTCATATGTTTGAGTTTTTCTATTTTATTTGAGTCATAATTTTTTTTTTTTTAAACTTGGCGTGTGTCATGTAAGACCTAGTGTGTGTAGTTTATGAGAAAACAAGGTTGCTAATGCGCTGGTGCATTGTTTATAATATTCAAGAATATGTCAAATATATTTAACAGTTATTCTCACTCTATCATCAAATATATAGTTGCAGTGTGAGATAATGTAGTCACACAAACCTGTGTATGATCGGCATCCGTATTTACTGTCTTATGTATATATTTAATGAGTAAATAGCAAAGAATAGAATTGTTTTAATAAATAAATGATATCTTTATTTCTTGCAATGTACTCAAAATACAATTTCACTATGAATGCAATTTGCATCGCTCTCAAAATTCTTAGGTTCCACGAGCCAAGCATAAAAATAAAATTGTCGTCTGGAGCACCGGAGCGTAAAAAGATATTAATACACTTTTTTTTCTTTTTTTTTATTAATATTAGTTTATGTACATACATTAACATACATACATGTTATGTACATGTATGTATTTATGTATGATTGTTTGTATGTGTGCATGTTAAGTTTTTATTCATTATCCATTTTCGGACGTCTAAATAATCCGAAACTACAGACGTATTAAGTTCCGATGACAATACAGTAATTTCTACGCGTGTCATTTTTTTAAAACTATATATAAATTTAAAAAAAACCTTTTTTGGGAGCTACTCAATCAGCATAGATAAATATAACTTTTTTTTATTATAACAATTTAATTGTACTAATTTGTTAGATAATCAACAAGCCCAACCTGCTTTCGTCAATACTTCCTAAAATTGGTAAAGGTACATAAACCATTGGTCCTAGTTTGGTATTCGTTAAAGGTTTATCTTATCACTAACACAATAATAAAATAAAGTCATAAAAATTTACTTAAATATACACATGATTTTATAATCTCTGCTCAAGATCATATTATATATATTATACGTGTAAGTAACACGCCATGTTTATTTTGTTGACGGTGACAAATGAACACACAGTTCCGATAGTAAGTGGTATTTGTAGCCCATTCAAGATCCATCCTCAAAAAAGATTCAAAATGCGCATGCGTTGACGGCTGATGATGATGCAATGCCTCGCATTATGTTGCTATTTCATTTATAATTTACTTATATTAAAAAATCAATCAAGAATATTTGTACACAACTGCACCTTTCTGTCACTATGGCACCAAAAACATAATATGTCAAGCTAATGAAACGTCAAAAAGTCATTAATGGAATTTTTAAAGTAATATAAATAAAAAATATTCTATATATCAATAATTCTTTGGCCTGACGTCACTACGAGCTTTTCAACAATGTTTAATTTTTCAGGATATTTTAATTAAAATTTTACATATCTATTTTCGTCAAATTATTATTATACTATACTATTAGAATAGTATTTTTCGCAAAATATTTCTAAATATTTCGCTCGCAATGCAAAACTACTACATTTTAATCTAATATTTCACTATAAAAAATTTTTTTTGGAATATAAAAAGACACTAATTATCAATGCTAATGGAAAATACTACATACAACCAGCACCAACTTTGCCTACAGGACGGAATATTTTCACAACTCTCTTATTAATAAAACCCAAAATATTTGTATAAAAATAGATGGCTTTTGTCAATTCAAACAATTTTTAAAAGACTCACAACAAAAAAATTAATTCTTATAAAAATAACTGTATGGCCACACTCTTACTATAAAATGTTTTTTGTTCATTTAAAATGTGTTTCCAAGTTCTTATGAACGTCAAATCTACCACCTGTTATGAAAAATACATAAAATAAGACCAGGGATGAACCCGTAAGAAATCTTGGGAATTGTTATCCCGTTAATTTTCAGTCCCACCACTAATATTTCAATTAGTTTCGAGTTGGGTAAAATAAAAATGGAACATTGGAACAAGGTATTTCTAATACAATATTACATTAAGTACACATTACAAGATGTTGTGACTTATAACGCCTTAAATCAAAAATAATATGTCTTAATAACTAACGCGTATTAATAATACATTGATTTTCTGGGTCCCAGTAATTATTATATATATAAACAATGGCATTAACAAACACTTTAATTTTTTAATTGACTTTAGATTTGGCGCCATTACATATTATTTACTGAGATTTTTTAATTCCATTATGGAGTGAGGATTTAAAAAAAAACACTAACTATCAATGCTAATGGAAAATACTACATACAACCAGCACCAACTTTGCCTACAGGACGGAATATTTTCACAACTCTCTTATTAATAAAACTCAAAATATTTGTATAAAAATAGCACCCTTAAATGGCTTTTGTCAATTCAAACAATTTTTAAAAGACTCACAATAAAAAATTTAATTCTTATAAAAATAACTGTATGGCCCACACTCTTACTATAAAATGTTTTTTGTTCATTTAAAATGTGTTTCCAAGTTCTTATGAACGTCAAATCTACCACCTGTTATGAAAAATACATAAAATAAGACCAGGGATGAACCCGTAAGAAATCTTGGGAATTGTTATCCCGTTAATTTTCAGTCCCACCACTAATATTTCAATTATAGTTTCGAGTTGGGTAAAATAAAAATGGAACATTGGAACAAGGTATTTCTAATACAATATTACATTAAGTACACATTACAAGATGTTGTGACTTATAACGCCTTAAATCAAAAATAATATGTCTTAATAACTAACGCGTATTAATAATACATTGATTTTCTGGGTCCCAGTAATTATTATATATATAAACAATGGCATTAACAAACACTTTAATTTTTTAATTGACTTTAGATTTGCCGCCATTACATATTATTTACTGAGATTTTTTAATTCCATTATGGAGTGAGGATTTAAAAAAAAACATAATTTTTAGGAACTGTTTTGAACAAAGTATAGAGCAGTCTTCAAAAGCTAGGTATCAGCCATATGTTTTTGTCTCGCTCTCTTGACAAATACACCAACAATTTCTCCATCGAGAACCATTAAATGTCGGGTCGTATCCGCACCTTTGGGATCAATTTAACTGTGAAGCTGTCAAAGACACGGAGATACGAAAATATTGATGAAATGATCCTGATACCAGACCTACTCGTACAAGATCGTGTCGAGAATTATTAAACAATACCAGAAGAACACAATACATGCCCTAAATCAGTCACTGCAGCTCAAGAGAATGGATCAGGAAAAACGCTTGCTGTCCCGTTACGTTAGAGGAAGACTCAAGAATTCACGTTTTTTACGTACGTAACCAAAATGACGAAAGCGTATGCAAGTGTAAAAAAGCCACGGAAGTTCTTGGAAAAGTTCAGTGGTCACTATTCTGCAACAATCATGGTTTGATAGGGGTCGCTCCACCATGAAGTCACGAAGCTATTTTTCTAGCGGTCTAAGATTATCAAGAGACTTTCTTGTATCGTGTAGTGAAGACTTTCACACGATAACAAAAGCGTACGATTGACTTTCCACTAGGACTCTGCTCCTGGTCACAAGGTAATAGCAACTAAACCCTGATCCGAGAACAACGTTTCGGACTTCTTAAGAGCTGATACCGGGGCTTTTTTCCAGTCCAGATCTAAGCTCATAAAACTGTAAGTTATGGTAAGTGCTAGAGGGTGGCTAAAATGTTACTTCGACTTTCCGAGTCTCTCACGAAACCTAATTTATCTATATAGATCGTTTCGATCGTAAATCCATAGTTTTGCGGCCAGAGAGAATTAAAGCCAAAGGTGGATTTTATTATTACTACACTATTTCTGTAAAAAAATATATGCATTTTAATTTGTAACCAAACTTATGGCCATACTAAGTACATTTTTAATGATAATTATGTGTTTTTATTATTTTGAAACTTTTACCACTTTAGCATAACTGATATACGAGGGCACATTGAAAAGTTTTGAGCCTAAGGTTGATATTTAAATTCAAAAGAAAAAATAATAATAGCACGTAATAGCCATTTCTTTTTTAATTATAATCTGCCGTCTTTTGTTTTTCTTCTGTCAAAATTGCAAAATTTGTGATCGATTTAACAAACGAAGTTCGCGGTTTCCGTAGAAATGGATAAAATTGAGCACCGTTCCGTCATAAAATATTTACAAAAAAAGGATTAACGCCAAAACAAATTTATCAAGATGTGTACGAGACTTGGGGGGAATCTGCTCCATCATATGCCACTGTCAAAAGATGAATAGCGGATTTCAAACGTGGCAGAGAAGCAGTGCAAGATGAACCTAGGAGTGGTAGGCCGCCGACGGCTACCACAGACGAAAATAACAATAAAATATTAGACCTGATTTTGAATGACAGGAGATTGACGATTGCAGAGATAGCAGAAGCAATAGGCATTTCCTATGAACGAGCACAGAACATAATTTCCAACCATCTTGGATTTTCTAAGGTCTCTGCCAGATGGGTACCTAGACTGCTTGCAGCCGAAAACAAACGCACCCGCCAAACAGTATCACAGGATTGTTTGGATCTGTTCCAAAGTGATCATCAAGATTTTCTTAGCCGTTTCGTAAGTATGGACGAAACTTGGGTTCACCACAATACACCAGAGTCCAAAGTACAATCCAAGTAATGGAAAAGAGCAGGGTCACCGCCCCCTAAAAAAGCTCGGGCAGTTTTTTCAACCAAGAAGGTAATGGCTTCAGTTTTTTGGGACTGTAGAGGGGTAAAATATGGTTGACTACCTTGAAGAAGGTAAAACCATAAATGCGGACTATTATTGCACATTCTTACAACGTTTGAGTGAAGAAATAAAAATAAAAAAGCCTGGTATGTTGTCTAAGAAAGTTTTGTTCTACCAAGATAACGCTCCTGTCCATACTGCGGCGAAATCAATCGCACAAATACACAATTGTAGCTTTGAATTGTTGCCGCATCCACCCTATTCGCCGGACTTGGCCCCGTCTGATTACCATCTCTTCCCCAATCTAAAAAACACATGGCAGGACGAAAATTTTCGACGAATATCGAGGTACAAGAAGCTGTGACTGAATATTTTGATGAAATTGAAGATTCTTTTTTAGAAGGAATACTAAAGCTAGAGACAAGATGGCAAAAGTGTATAGATCATTCTGGAGACTATGTAGAGAAATAAAATAATCATTTAGAAAAAAATCGTTTTTTTTTAAGGTCGAGCTCAAAACTTTTCAATATGCCCTCGTATATACAATTCTTTATTGTAATAACTATAAATATCGCTGATTGACTGAATGATAACCATTATTTATTATTTTGAAACTTTTACCACTTTAGCATAACTGATATATATATATATATATATAAAATTATTGGTTTTGTCAATTGGGATCACTTTTTAACGTCAATTTTTTTATTAACTGTTGTTTTTTTTTCAATTTTCTGTAGTTTATTTGTTAGAGAAAAGTTGCCGGGAAATTGGAAAATTCGGGAAAACTGAAAGGTCTTTCCAAAAGAATATTTGTATGTACTCGTGATTCGAACGGTGGATAAATAAAGGACAGGTCATCTGTCGGGTCAGCTAGTATATATATATACGATTAGGTCTTGGTTATGTCTATTTGTGTGTAGCCGATATTTATGTAGATGTGCGTGTTTGTGCGTGTTATCCGTTACCTTGTGCGCGTGCGAGCGCGGCCGGTTCGGGCGCATGCGCAAGCCTCAGTAGCGAGCGCGGTCCCTCCAGTACGAAGATCTCTTCCTTGTTCACCGACGCCGACATGATCCTGAATCAATAGCCAATAACATCTTCATACATTGGAGGCCAGGTGACAATGAAGTTATGCATCTTACTCGATCTATCTTTTTTCTTTTGATATTGCTTCGACTCCTTATCAATTCAAATCGATCGATGACCGTAGAAGGTACATACCGCCTCAATTTGTCAACGACTCCCGCCATTAACGCACATGGGGTACGAACAAAAGTAATTCCAGATAGTGTCAAATTTGCAAATATCGATTCCCTAAATAAAACCCATAACACCGCGACTCCTCACACAATCAGCAGTGCGAGTTATTGCTTTTTTATATTGTGTTGCGGATGACTGAGGCACACGAGTCATCTGTTCCTCGTGACATGCACAATTATCCTCGATGAGGAATCATAACGCAGACGTGTCACCACCCAGGACTGAGAGGGAATGCCTCGTCACCAGCAGTGACAATTATCGGATCTCAACACTCACCAGACTTAGCCTTTCCCCGATCGAGTCAACCCATTCACGATGCTACGTGCTCCACCAATGTTCACTTACTTACCTTACTGTACATTGTAAGTTTGATAAAATCAAAAATCAACTCTATAAATATATGAATATGGTCCATACCGCCGCAAGTCGTCCACCACCGCGACGGCGGTGAGCGATCGAGGGTCCAGCACGTAGAGCAGCTGGTCGTCGTGCGAGACGAGGAAGTGCTCGCGGAACACGTGCAGTGGACCGAAGTTGTGCTCGCGCTCCGTGGTAGCGGTCTTCTTCTGGGCAGGGTTGAGCAGCTCCGCCACCGTCAGCGGGTTGGAGATCGCCTCCTGGAGTTGGTGAACAACTTTGTGATATAGTGCATGTGACTAACATGTACATCAATTAATATTAGTCACAACATGTCATGGGCCGCAGAAATCACTTGCCATCAAGAGAACAGTGTGTTAGTTTGTTACTCACAATATAATAAAAATGAAAATACAGTTCATCTGATGATGTGTGAAGAGTGCAGCCCACAGCATCTCCATCCGTCCTGAACAAAGATTCACTTGCTTATGCGTTGTCACTCCTAAGAACTGAGATGCCCCGTTACCTTTAATAGCGTTATGGTGTTATTTTACGCTCGTATTCTATGAGGACGTGGCCCTTCCCCGATCTAGCCGACCTATACCCTCTGCTCTCGTGTAGCTAGAAACAAGCTGAAATGTGGCCCTACTATGCTCCCACTGTTATTATTAATAACAATACAGTTATAATACAACACTTTTAAAATGACGAATGGAAGACACATGAAATTAACAGCGAAGTCACTGCCACCTTACAGACTCTTTATCGTCTGAAGCATTTCCTTCCCATGAAAGCAAAGGTCATACTTGTTCCAATACATTAATATTGCCTGTCATTGATTATGCAGATGTGTGTTACCCGGACCTCTCCCTTGAACTTCTTAACAAGCTGGAGCGCCTGTTGAACGACTGCAGTCGATTAATTTTTAGCTTGCGTAAATATGACCATATCTCTGAATATCGATCTCGGCTTAATTAGCTTTGCATAAAAAAAAAACACAGAGTAATTACAGAAATTTGCTCGTTCTCTTCTCCACTTTAAACGATTCGTCCATCACCTTCTTATCTTAAAGCTAAATTCCAATATCTCTCTTTATCTAGTGACAGACTTCTTCGAACTTCGTTTAATAAAAAGATCTGTATTCCAGCTCACTTTACGGGTTTTTTTGAAAACCGTTTTGGTATAGGACCTTTACACGTGTTTTATTGAACATTTAGTTAGTCGTTTAATTACTTATATAATAATAATAATTGACATTTATTTCAGACCATATCCACATTTTGTTATTAATATAACATTTCTTAATCTATTATTAGTAACATTAATACACTAAGATTAATTATGAAGCCTTGAAGCGTCAACACCCTAAAAATAAATAAATCAACAATGAAGACAACCAAACTAACTATATACAAATTAATACAAATACAAAACCCTCATAATTATTTTATATACAGTAGGTTTGACAGAATGCGGGTTAACTTTCCGCAGAGGCAAATCCCACCTATCGGCCAACGTTGAATTATCGGCGAATGCTGTTTATTTGATCATCCAATCCCCTGGGAAAAGACAGTCAAATACTTAGGCGTCACATTCGATGAAAAATTCACCTTCGGTCCGCATATCAACCGCGTACGGAATCGAGCAGCGTTCGTCCTAGGTCGTTTGCACCCGTTACTAAATAAAAATAGCAAAATGTCCCTGCGTAATAAAATTACACTATACAAAGCGTGCATCCGACCCATAATGACATACGCAAGCCCCGTCTGCGCATGCCTCCCCGCGTCACATTCATCGACTTCAGATAATACAAAATCGTTTCATGCGCAAGGCCACCGGTGCGCCGTGGTTCTTGGGTAACGAAAATCTACACATAGATCTTGAGCTGCTCACCATAGCTCAGTACCTGAAGCAGGCTTCCCACCGATATTTTGACTCTGCCGTCACACACCCAAACCCCTTGATTGTAAGTGCCGCCACTTACAATCCCATCGCGAATCATGGATTCACCCGCGTCCGAAGGAGACCGAGGGACGCTCTCGACGACCCCGACGACGCGACCACCAGGGCCCAAGCAGTTCATAAAACCAACACACGTACATTGCAGCCTCATATCGCCCTCGCCGTCGGCGGCGTTATTCGTGATTCCGTCATGTCACTGGCCGGTTCTCTCCAGTCCATACAGATAGAAGCATTTTTAATCAGGATCGATTTTTTTTCCGTCCCTTCATCAAAGGTGTCATTAGTACTATCGTCTGTCTTCTTTTTCGGAAGCTGTCTCCTAATACCCAGTATATACGCAAACACGCTCACGCACGCCCGTCCGCTTGCACGCACGCACGCATTATACCTTGAACAGCAGCGTGTGCAGCACGTTCCCGCGCGCGTCTGCCCGCCACAGACGGAGGCCTGCGCGCGCGCAGTACGCGGCCGCGGTGCCGCCACGCGCGTACGAGTGTTGGAACACCGCCCCCAACCGGCACAGGCTGACGACAACATGTACACAAGTGTGAAACCAACAGTAGATAGATACAAATAATTATTTTACTGACTGTCAATTAATATGGTAAAATACATTTGTGACATTCGCAGTAGAACGACGGCGATCGACGGCTAGGAAGATCAACAAGCTGAAGTTTTAATGGACTGGGTATATAAATCGTAGAACCGATAACCGATGAGGAAGACAAGGTCTTGATTGGCAGCCTCGGACTGGCAGACACAGAGTAAGATGACCAATGTTTACGGCAAGTCGATGTGTGGTGGCTAAGAATCATGCAATGTGTGGATTTATTACACGCTCGCCGGTCAAGTAAAACATTAAACAAAACTAATTCGATGACATGTGAAGAACCAGAGACGCGGCTATAAAACTCTAAAACTTCTGTAGAAGAGGCCAATGACCAACAGTTGGAAGTATATATATAAACTGTTACGTCATTTACTTTTATGAAGCCAAAACGAAACACAAAATCTAAGTAACTTTGGAATGAAACTGTAAAATGGCACCATTTGTACTACTTTACGTTTCTTAAGAACAAACAAAGAGTAACTGGTAGTTAGCACGACAAATCTCAACTTCAGACTAAACTAAAACTTTTGGAACTTAAACACTTAAACTAAACGTGATACATATGTATATTTTATAAATATCCTCACTTCATGCCTCTGGACTCCAAAGGTAGACGGGAAGAGAATGAATTTTTGACGCCTATTTATACAATTATTTTAGTATCAATCATTTGACATTACAATCTATAAAAAATCGACTCCTAATCGATTTCAATCACGGCAATATCCGTTTAGTTATTACCAGATGACGTCGCTTGCACAGAATATATTATAGTTTTTTTTTTATTATTATTATTAATAATTATATATATATATATATATATATATATATATATATATATATATAGATATATATATATATATATATATATATAAGATCGGAGGAAGGTTTACATGCAGTGTCAACGACACGGGACAGAAACCTAACAGACTTAGACCCGATATTGTGATACATAAATTGTCAAACCCAGGAACGGCGACGCCAGCCAGGGGTACCAGGACTCTCGAATCACTATAACACGCACGCGGCTGTGAAAATGTGTAAGAATATCATGCAACACAGGCCAGCTGGCTATGCTCTTCCGATGTCTCACCTCTTTCTCTCCTTCTTGCCGAGCTGGCTGACGAGCCAGCGCCCGTCGCGACGCTCGCACATGATGGTGCGGTACAGGCTGGACACCAGCAGGGTGTTCTGGTGGTAGCTCATCTGTACTATTTCATATTCTTCGTTCACTATCTCCATGGACTTGCACAGGTGCTGTGAACATAATAAACATGTGAAAGAGGCTTTCTGTTTACCTTATTTGTATGTAGCAGAGCGACATCGCAGCTAGTTTTTTTAGTTGCACCGCAAAAAATGGGTCGGCTCGACCGATTCTCTCGACATATTCTTAATAAATCCTATCCTGCTGTGTTTCATATGGTGAGGCAATCGACCTCACTCCTCGGAGGTGATAACGCATCTGCACATGATGCATGCATCTTTTTTGAGGACGGATTTAGAACCATCGATGTAGACCATCATGTGAACAGTGTGCTCCTTTGCCACCACTAATATTTACAAAAAATCTACTGAATACAATTGTTTCTATAAAACAAACAACCGCCATCATTGAAGTCGATGCGCGAACACACAAATATTTAGGAGTAAACTGCTGCGCACGATACGCACGGACACGATATACACGTCGCCACGTGGGCCCATTGGTCTGGCTGCGTTTGTCAACATTTTCATAGCAAGCAATGCACGCACACGTTAAACGTGTGGGCCACGTGGGTACATTGGTCAGAACGTAAATTACAATACAAACGAGGCGCACAATTCTCGTATCCCTCGCTCCACGCTCCCCCTCCCTGTAGATACGGCATTCGTCCGTAGGTGGGTTGCAGTGGGGCTCTCTGCCACGCGCGCTACTGTGTGCGTGGCTGGCACTTCGGAACAGACCACGCGTGTATCAGTGACGTAATTTCGTGCGCAGCGTGCTCGTGCACTACTGTGGATGTATCTACCAACATTTTCATCCAAAGCGTGGGTATCCACGTGTGTAGCTCGACCGTGCGCAGCAGTGGGGTTCCTTAATAATTAAATGGTAGAGCCACGCTATAACTTGTTCGTAACTGCGTTAGAAGAAAGATTGACCTTGCAATGTTGGATTATTACGGTAAAGAAAGACTTCTGTACACGGTGTAACAATTAGTTGGGGGTAATCCCCGTTCGTCGGGGTATTCCCCGTTCCCGACAAGTCTGGAAATCAATAAGCTCAAGGTGAAACGTGGCCAAAGCATTTGTTGCATATTCCGATAGAAATAAAGAAACGTTTTCTACGCGCCTCTATTAGCTTACTTGTACGTATAATTAATATTTTTAAATCAATTCTGACCAACTACCGTACGTCTGAATAATCTGAAATTGTGCAGATTTATTAAGAACCGATAGCAATACAATAATTATTTATTTATTTACTAACTCTTTATTGCATTAAGTTTATCAAAATTAAAGGTTCACAAAGGGCGGACTTAATGCCAGAGGCATTCTCTGCCAGTAAACCCAAGGTGTGATTATGCGTGTTATTTAAAAAAAAAAAAACTAAAAAACTCTATAAAAATATTTATAATATTAATCATAGTTCGATTTAAGAGCGGTTATGATACGTTGCAAAAAATAGATTATTTCATATTAAATGTGTCAATATTCAGTGCTCTTATGTGATATAAGGTAACATTAAAAAAAACTAAGTAAATTAAACACTATCTGAGTACAACGGCCCGTGTGCTATCGGTCTCCCTGTTTACCCGCATTGTAACTATTTGTAACGGTGATAAAAAATTATACACACAACTTCAATGGATTGTTCACTGTACTTCCTTATTTGTTAGGGAAACATTTATGGAAAACAATGGTAGTTCAAAGTATCCTAAGTTATAGTCTCAAATAATCCTAGGCAATAGTCCAAAGAAACCTAAGTAATAGTCCAAAAGATCCTAGGTAATATGTCCAAAAGATTCAAAGTAGTGTCCGAACATGCCCCTAGCTGCACGGCTAATTAATGTTTATAGAATACGGGTAGGGTATCCCCTGACTCTCGTAGATGGAGAGTAATAGGCGATTAGGTGGTGCCCTGATCTTCCATTGGAGTGAACCCAAGACGTGGTACCATAGTGTTGCACAGTGAGGGAGGGTGTTGTGGAGGCGTTGCCACTTCTGATACGTCACGTTGCGTAGAAGATCCTATGGCTACCGAAATGCGTTTTATTTATTTAACTTTTACGTACACATAGCATTTATATAAGGAAACTAGGATAAGAAAAGTATGTACAAAGACGCATCTTATTTAACAATAAAAATCTCTTCCAGCAGGCCAGGTATTGGACATATTATTGAAAACAGTTATCACAAAAAAAATTGAGAAAAAAAATTTAAAATAAATACATTATATTTATTTACAAACACATGCATATAAATACATAAATTAATATATATATTTATGTATATATATATATATATATATATATATATATATATATATATATATATATATATATATATATATATATATATATATACATAACATATGTATAATGTAAACACAAATAATAAATATATAATACCATACAATAAAGGTTTAGTGAGTAGAAATCTACATTAATTTATAAACAACTAGCTAATCACAATACGCATGTCGCAGTTTGTTTCGTGCTACTGCACGAATGGGTCGCCATGAAGGATGTCCACACGAAATACCGGCGTGAAATGGCAGCATAACGTTACCTTGTCCGGTGAGGGTAGGTATCCGGTGACGTGAATGCTATCGAGACATTCTTTCTTTGTGTTCAGGGTTCAGGGTTGTGACAAGGTATTATGATTCCCTAAGCCATCATTTGTCAATCTCAGTACGATAAAAATACCTTATTATTATTCTTTCGGGTTGGCAACATTCCGCTTTTTTAATTTTTAAATATTTCGAATGTCGTTAAATATTTTTGGCATAATGTTGAAGATTATTTGAAACGGACATATTGTGTTCTACAAGAGTCATTATTTAGTTGTTTGTTTGAACTATGGTTCATCTATGTGAATTCCAAATGCTATCAATACGCGGAGTTTCATTTAATATTAATGCAGAAATGAGATCTTAGTTGGATGAAATTTTCGAGTCGAGACCGGGTGATTACTAATGAAGTATTGAAACACTTGTTGAACGGTGGTAAAAAAAAATACAATAAGAACTAAGTTGCCAACCTAATATTACGCATTTATGATTGCGTCGTACACTCACGTTGGTGTAATAAAATCTGATAACTGTAGTGTATATGTAACCTGGTAACCCCGAAACGTATAATTATCTATCACTTCATATATAAATGAACGTACGTTATAATCGTTCATTTCACCGTAAATTGATTTAATTTCATCTCATAATTCATCTCATCTCATAAACTATACTGTTTACAAATTTTATCTTCGTATATTTCCCATATGATAAAATATATTTATTTCTAACGATAAATATATTATATCTCACAAGTACAATTAAAGATCACTTGGGAGTTTTATATTTATTTTATAATTACAAAAGCGATATTATAACGTGTACTTTTGTTCCATCAAAAAAAAAAGTCAGTAAATCTCACTGCAGGACATAATCTCCCAACTAGATAGGGCATTAAACAATTTTCATTGGCGCCGTCGGATACAGGGGATCGAACTAGATGTACAGTGAATTAAAAGCAAGTGCTTGAACACTGAGCTATCGGGGCTATTATCTGTGTAACTATCTGTCTGTTAGATCTACTTATGACTAACATTTTTGTAATACAATATTTTCATTATAATAAATAATAATAATAAATAGCTAATCAACTCATATTATTCCGACTTGATGTACAAATGTGGTGATTTTTTTTTATTACATTCAGAGTAACAAACTCACACACAGTTCACCTGATGGCAAGTGATTCCTGCGGCCCATGACATCTACATTCATCCTTGACAAGGAATCATATTGCAGATGCATTGTCACCCTTGAGGACTGAGATGGAATGCCTCGTCACCAGTAATAAATGTCTCCGGATCTCTGCACACACCTGACGAAACACAGCAACATTATGCTGCTATTTTACGCTTCGTTTCTTCGCTTTTCCGTGACGGCGTGGTGCTACCTCGAGCTGATCCATTCATTCTGCAGGGTAACTCTACCACTGTAAAATCTAACTGAAAACTACTTTTTATCAAAATAAAATATAGCCCATATTAATAAGAGATGATGCAGCTTTTTATTAGAGAAAGAATTTATAGAATCGTTTCAATAGCTTCTGAGATTGCCCCTATACAAACAAAAAAAAAACAAAGAAATATTGCTTCTCTATAATATCAGTGTAGACGTAGATATTATCGAATCTAGACGTCGAAAGTTAGGTGTCATATGCACAGCTTATTTAGGACATTGCTTCACAATTCTTGTAAGATTTCGTTCCACCTGATGGTAAGGGATCACCGCCACCCACGAGCAACGAAACACCAGAGGAGTTGCTGGCCTTCGAAAAAGAATTTATCTCTTTTCCTGAAGGTACCTTAAATCGTATTGGTTCACAAATAACGTTAGAGATAGCTGATGCCACATGGTATTGTAAACAATAACAATTACACACACAAAGAGACACGGTGGTGGATTGAAATCGATGGTGAAGATGAAATTTTAAATTCTTTCGCGTTGTATGCTGGTTCAATACAACGCCTGGAATTAATCCCGACAACTCCTCAGAACACTCCCCGTGGTGTATGCTATAGACCGATGGATCGCGTAGCTATTTTTGGCCGATAGCGGCCAAGAAATATAATATATATATATATATATATATATATATATATACATATATATATATATATATATATACACACATATAATGTAGTCCTGCTGTTATTGCTACTTTTGATTTCATTAAAATCATAATGTAAATACTATGTATTGTTATTTTATTTATTTATTGTTATTAGTGCGAAAGAGTGTGTTTAATGTTTAATATTGACTCTAAAGTGGTCCCAGGAACGGAAAAAAATGTTGGGCAAAACTTGTTCTACAGAGCGGAATATTATAAACAAACTGGTGTCTTCGTGTATTGGATACTTGCGTTAGGCATGAATGTTCTCTAATAATTGTGTGTTTTATAAATAATTGTCTAACAGTTAAAACAGAATTTTTTTATACAATAATGCGGTCGGATATCTAAAGTTAAGAAAATTTTCAATCTTTATTATTGCTCTTTGTGCCCTTTCGATTTTAAATAAATCGGTTTTTCTTGCTCCACCCCAAACTATTATACCATAAGAAATAAGAGATTGACTCAATGCAAAGTATACTGTTTTAATAGTCTTGGGTTCATTTATATGTCTAACTTTTTTAAATAGGGTTATAAGTTTTCTTAAGATTTCCAGTTTAGATTTTGATCTATTAAATTTCCTAGATAACGAATAGAGGAGGTGGAAGCTATTGAACGGCAAGTACAGTTAGTAGTATAAGGTTTACATGTATGGGCTTTGAGACTAAATGTGCATTCTGAAGGAGAATCATTATTTTTTATTGAAAAGGCTACGTATTTAGTTTTAGTTAGATTAAGGGTTAGGAAATTTGTTTCATAATAGCACGTAGGCCTTCTTCAGCAGCTCTTTTTACTTCATCCCACGTGCTTCCGCGAAAAATAATTTCAGTGTCGTCAGCGTAACTTATAACTTCAGCGTTATTTAATCGTTACACAGGTCAAAAAGTGTAGGCCCTAATACAGATCCTTGCGGTACACCAAAATTAATAGTTGCACTATCGCGAATGATGTTACCAATTACAGCTTGACTACGATTGGTTAGGTAATCTGCAAAAAAATGAAGAGCTATACCTCGAATTTTCAAGTTTATCTAATAGTTTCGTAATAAAAACAGTATCAAATGCTTTTGCCATATCTAAAAATACGCCTAAACATTTATATTAGTTGTCTAAATTTTTACTTACATAAGCCACTAGGTGTTCAGCAGCATCACTTGTTGATTTATTTTCTCTAAAGCCATATTGATTGGGTGCAAGAAATCCTTTTCAGTGTAAATAATTAAGCAAGCTAGTACTTATCACCTTTTCTAGAATCTTCGAGAAGCAGGGTAGTAGTGGTCTATATTTTGTTTCCAACATTCCCTTTGTCACCAGCTTTATATACTGGTATAATAATTGCCTTTGTTAATGCATTTGGATATACGCCGTTAACAAGACAAAAATTGCACATATGAGCTATAGGATTAGCTATTTTATCGATGGCTTGTTTAAAAAACTAGAGGAGGTACCTTATTATCATGACATTATTGCCCGAACCGCTTACAAATCAATCTTTTTTTTAAGCACCGACAAAATTAAGGACAACGCTGAAAACTTGAAAAGGATGTCTTGTTTTAACAAGTCGATCGCGACATATTGTCAAAGAAAAAAGTCGATCGCCACTGTACAGAAGTTGGCCAACCTAAGCTATAGACAACGCAGAGATGCAATATTTCTTCACAAAAGCAATGTCTCATACATTGCTTTTGCCGAGCGGAAAGAACATAGACGATTAGGGTCGCTCTTTGTTAGTTATTATTTGTTACGTAAATGAGATCATATACATGTCGTGAACTCGCAATTTTTTTTTTCTCATTAAGATAGGCGAATTAAAACGACATCGAGAATTAATTATTTTTAGAAAATTTACCTCGCTATTAAATTATTTCAATCTAAGTTTGCCACGTGGTTACGTCATTTGTTTTGTGTCAGATTCTTCAACAGAACTCGGTTGCGAAGCAAATTGGCGGTAATTGCACGCTGTTAAGAATTTAAACGCATACCCATTGTAATGCACCAAGCACCTTGATATAATGTTTATTAAAATTTTTCATCACTATCTACATTTAGTTTCGCAGAACAAATAATAAAAGAAAGGCCGGAAATATAGAAATACGAATGATTTTGATTGTGCGAATTCTAAATTTTTATAAATCTTCGAAGTATTTTAATACATTCTTTCCTTAATTTGTTATATATTTCTTTTTTAATAGTAACTAAATGCTGCGTCGCGGGAAGCTGAACCGGAGTAAAGGTGACCTAAGAAGCCATAGAGGGGAAGACGGGAAAGTTTGATTGTTAGTGTTGCGTATTGCTTAGAGTACTAAGCTGCTGCATGGCGGGTCTTTGGTTCGATTCACAGCCGATGAACAATATCTGTTCATCACAAATTGTTGGTTTTCGGGTCTGGGTGTGTTGTATATGAGTCCAGTGTATAGTGATGGGGTCGACGAGTGAGTGCCTCTGTTTGCCGCAAATGCATAATGCCGGCACTATAAAATATTCTGTGCGCTTGATGTCATATGGCAATAACCAGAAGATATCGGCGTGGTCGAAATCGACATCGTCATATATGTTAACTTTACGTCACTAAAGTTAAACTCGATACTTCAGATCTTGCTTAACGGTTATCGAGAATCTATTGTATAGGTTATGGTATTTCTACATCGGTGATAATATTTAGAGTTTTAAAAAATCTTAAAAAAAAACACGCATTTCCATAAAATATTATATTATCACCGGTTCTTAATATGTCCGCAAAAGTTCAGTTTATTCAGACGTCCGGAAGTGGGTGAAGTAAATGAAGAATATGATGAAAGAATAAAATGAAGTAAAAAATTATCACCATTCTCTTCATACATATACATACATAGATCAAGGTAGTAGACGCGTGTTATAAACTTTTTTTTTGTTAAATGTGACTACTGTACTCTCATGTTCTTCATTAGAAATTGTTGCGAGAAAAATAAATAATTCCCCGCCGGACTACACTACGCTTTGATGTACTAAGGCATTCTTCAAGGTTTATACGTACAATGAAATTTCTCTTTCTTGAACTGGTTTATAAATAATTCATAATTAAAGATTCTTACAAATATTTTGAAGATGCCGCTTCCTTGAGTGAGTAAGTAAAGATACTTAAACGCATATTTAATGTTATTTAAAAATAATCCATGGTATATCACAAAGTTTTAAACATATTCACATTTATTCGGAAACTTTGATAGCGCGATTTAGGCGTCGCGGTAGCGTTGAATTCTGTTAAAAATATTCATCACCAATCTTCATCAGGGATAGATGTTTGTATTGAATATGTAATGTTCACTGACAAGTACTGTCACCCTAATGTTTTATAAAAACTACTAAGTGTAACATTCTTACCATATAGAAGTCGATCTCCGTCATGATGATCACGCCATTCTTGTCCCCAGAGAAGAGACGCATCCCGTTCTTGGACCATTCGATGGCGGTTATCTTGCTCTTGTGCAGATCGCCTATCGTATACCTGTTGCATACACATTATTAGGATAGCTTGGTTCGACATAGTTTATGCGCATATGGATATATAATATACAAACATACGCACGCGCAAACATAACCCGCGCCCGCGTAATACATTTCAATAGTTACACATTTTTATATAAGCTTTTCCTTGTAACCCATTAAATTTAAGACCTGAGTTTATTTTGTTCAAAGGTTTGGTGAGCATCTTGGAACGAAACATGGACAAGCATCTTGGCATAGGTAAATACTTGAAAGGATGTACCAGCATATGCTATATTAAGGTTTAACTGTACATATAGAAACGAAATAAACTATTTTCCTTTTTACTCCAGATGTTGGCGATGAATGCCCCGAATTCCCTGGACAGCCTTCCGCACCAACGTGTCAATTTTTAAAGACATGCAACTCGAAACTACCAAACGGCAATCCAGCATATGCATGCGATGAATATTGAATTATTTCGGGCATATGGAAAGAAGAAACCCCGATATATACCAAAAAGACCAAGAGGACGTAGCCCGATAAGATGGGCAGACCAGATATCCAAACCACTGCTGATACCAATCTGCACCGCGTTACATCTAGCTGCTGATCGCAACAGCTGGAAATATGTCACAGCCAAACAACAGAGTCACGATCCTCAGCACCGAGGGACCGACTGACGAAAGAGAGAGAAACTATTTTCTTTTTCGTTTCATTATATATATGTAAGGTGTATTAAGATTTTAGGTATCAGAATTAAAGCATAAAGAAAACAAGGCAGGTGTATCGTACGGTGAATAATTAAAGCATAAAGAAAACAAGGCAGGTGTATCGTACGGTGAATAATTAAAGCATAAAGAAAACAAGGCAGGTGTATCGTACGGTGAATAATTAAAGCATAAAGAAAACAAGGCAGGTGTATCGTACGGTGAATAATTAAAGCATAAAGAAAACAAGGCAGGTGTATCGTACGGTGAATAATTAAAGCATAAAGAAAACAAGGCAGGTGTATCGTACGGTGAATAATTAAAGCATAAAGAAAACAAGGCAGGTGTATCGTACGGTGAATAATTAAAGCATAAAGAAAACAAGGCAGGTGTATCGTACGGTGAATAATTAAAGCATAAAGAAAACAAGGCAGGTGTATCGTACGGTGAATAATTAAAGCATAAAGAAAACAAGGCAGGTGTATCGTACGGTGAATAATTAAAGCATAAAGAAAACAAGGCAGGTGTATCGTACGGTGAATAATTAAAGCATAAAGAAAACAAGGCAGGTGTATCGTACGGTGAATAATTAAAGCATAAAGAAAACAAGGCAGGTGTATCGTACGGTGAATAATTAAAGCATAAAGAAAACAAGGCAGGTGTATCGTACGGTGAATAATTAAAGCATAAAGAAAACAAGGCAGGTGTATCGTACGGTGAATAATTAAAGCATAAAGAAAACAAGGCAGGTGTATCGTACGGTGAATAATTAAAGCATAAAGAAAACAAGGCAGGTGTATCGTAATGGTGAATAATTAAAGCATAAAGAAAACAAGGCAGGTGTATCATTATGGTGAATAATTAAAGCATAAAGAAAACAAGGCAGGTGTATCGTACGGTGAATAATTAAAGCATAAAGAAAACAAGGCAGGTGTATCGTATGGTGAATAATTAAAGCATAAAGAAAACAAGGCAGGTGTATTGTACGTGAATAATTAAAGCATAAAGAAAACAAGGCAGGTGTATCGTATGGTGAATAATTAAAGCATAAAGAAAACAAGGCAGGTGTATCGTATGGTGAATAATTAAAGCATAAAGAATACAAGGCAGGTGTATCGTATGGTGAATAATTAAAGCATAAAGAAAACAAGGCAGGTGTATCGTATGGTGAATAATTAAAGCATAAAGAAAACAAGGCAGGTGTATTGTACGTGAATAATTAAAGCATAAAGAAAACAAGGCAGGTGTATCGTATGGTGAATAATTGAAGCATAAAGAAAAACAAGGCAGGTGTATCATTATGGTGAATAATTAAAGCATAAAGAATACAAGGCAGGTGTATTGTACGAATAATTAAAGCATAAAGAAAACAAGGCAGGTGTATCGTATGGTGAATAATTAAAGCATAAAGAAAACAAGGCAGGTGTATTGTACGAATAATTAAAGCATAAAGAAAACAAGGCAGGTGTATTGTACGTGAATAATTAAAGCATAAAGAAAACAAGGCAGGTGTATCGTATGGTGAATAATTAAAGCATAAAGAAAACAAGGCAGGTGTATTGTACGTGAATAATTAAAGCATAAAGAAAACAAGGCAGGTGTATCGTATGGTGAATAATTAAAGCATAAAGAAAACAAGGCAGGTGTATCGTATGGTGAATAATTAAAGCATAAAGAATACAAGGCAGGTGTATCGTACGGTGAATAATTAAAGCATAAAGAAAACAAGGCAGGTGTATCGTACGGTGAATAATTAAAGCATAAAGAAAACAAGGCAGGTGTATCGTATGGTGAATAATTAGACCCTAATTTATCGCCATTCCTCACCAGTAGCAACGAATTGCTTCTTTCCTCTTTTTGATTATTTACCATGAATGTGTATATACATATATATATATATATATATAATAACAAAAGTTACTGAGATTTCAGGAGATTTATGACTGATGGCTACTGATACTACTTAGTCCGAGAGATTTTACAGCTTCACTCGTTTAAAGGGTGGCCGAGTGCTTAGGGCTCTCAGCCGAGACAATTATTTATGGATAACCCAGCACAAGGACTCCCGAGAGGGAGCTTTGACTTGGACAGTTACCCTGTGCACGAAAGCGACTGAATCGGTCAGTTGCTTCTATCAGATTAAGTTAAAGTTATTTTTTTTATTATTATATTCAGGTTAACAAACGAAACTTTTCACCTAATAGTAAATATTTCCTGTGCCCCCAAATTCGAAACTCGATAAGGAATCGAAATAATGATGCGTTATCATCCTTGAGGACTAAGGTGGAATGGTGGAAAGCCACGGCCACCAGAGCTAAGACAAGCTGCTATTTTTGAGGTGACATTCTGTGAATTCTGCGCGTACTGTGTATTGACTTAAGTTGAAAGGAATATAGGCGTAAACTGTCGTTGTCATATTGTTTTAAAGGTTGCTGGAGCTATTACGTATATTTATTCAGCTGAGAGCAAACACATGTATTATATTATCAATCGATAATACATATTTGTTATATTCCCAACATCGGGACGTCAAACAGATCAGTCCATGTGGCCGTTAGTGCTGGAAAATACGCACTCATGGTCGTCGAAGCTAACGTCGGGACTTAGAAAGTTAAAATAAACGCGATAAAGTCAATAAAATTAATGATCTGATCTTTCTACACATAGCTCGCTGGAATGCATTTTATACTGAAACACAGTGTATAAACATAGTATGCATTCCACACCCGTTCTTCCCCCTTAGACTACGCCTATGACAACAAGTCGATCTACCGATCTATCTACACATAGCTCGCTGGAATGCACCTTATACTAAAACACGGTGTATAAACATAGTATGCATTCCACACCCCTTCTTCCCCCTTAGACTACGCCTATGACAACAAGTCGATCTACCGATCTATCTACACATAGCTCGCTGGAATGCATCTTATACTAAAACACAGTGTATAAACACAGTATGCATTCCACGCCCCTTCTTCCCCCTTAAACTACGCCTATGACAACAAGTCGATCTACCGATCTATCTACACATAGCTCGCTGGAATGCATCTTATACTAAAACACGGTGTATAAACACAGTATGCATTCCACGCCCCTTCTTCCCCCTTAAACTACGCCTATGTGGACACACTTCAGATAAAAGTAGATCTTATATACAGAAAAGTTGGCCACTCCTGCTATAGGCGACCAAATGAATTTAACTTCGACACTAATCATTCTTATAAGTTTAAAAAATGCCTCTCATTGACTCACCTCTCAACCTTAGGTTCGACCTTAGGTTTCAACGTGTCTGGAATGTTCTCCGGATGCTCCTTGGGTATTTGGAAGACGGTGACCTGGCCCGCAGCGTTGCCGGCGCCCACCATGTAGTCCACGGTGCTAACTATCTTCACAAACGTTATGGGGCTCGTGGAAGCCTGAAATATTAATTGTCTTTGTACAATAATATACGGTTACGATGAGTCGGCCAGTAGACCACAGTGATATCTTCTGGTTATTGCCATATGATCACCTGAGTAGAACATTTTACAGTGCCGTAAGCATTTGAGGCACTCGCACGTCATCCCCTTCTATGTTCCAAAGAAACGTATGTGCAAATAGATCGGAGAAAGGTTCAAACGCAGTGTTAAGGACACGCGACATACACACAACACACACGGACCCAAAAACTACTACTGTACTGCTAGCCTGCGTAAAAACGTATTCTAGTATTACTAACACGTATCAGATAATAAAGATCGTATCAGCGAAAACATAATTGAATCATCTCGAATTTGGCGCGGGTAAAATCATAGTTAGTAGTCGTAGAGTAACAAGTTGTCGGCTAGTGGTTCACCACCCTAATGCTATATAAATAAATGATAAAGGGAAATAACCCTGGTATAAATATAACAAGTAATATTTTGTGTACCATTCCGGGGATTTTTGTTTTATTCGTGAATTAAATTGCATTCGTATAACAGAAAAGTAAAAAGTAGAGTAACAGCCTATATACATATATAATTATTATGCCTCTCTCAAGTCTCGGGTGTTAGAGAGCGTAGATCACCACGCGGCTCATTTTAAAATACTTTTTTTTTAAATTTATTTCTTAGACATGCAGTTTAGCAACCATAGTGAAGCTATGGTTTCCTTCACCGCCGAACACGTGGCAAAAAATCAACGACTAAAATTTCAATTATCAATTTCATCGATGTCGGCACCATTGATCGAACTCGGTTTGTTCGCGTACCATGAAATTAAAAGCGTGCCAGACGTTTCAGACCAGGGATTTGTCTCAAAGTGGTCGATATCGGTTTCCCAGGGGTGACGACATAAATGAAAACCGTTTTTATGGTCGACGAGGTCTAACAATCGACTCCTATTTAATGAACACAAGTTGTTATTTGAAACTTTCAAGATACTGTATAAGTTGTGTTACGTGTACCATTATTTATTATAAGAATGACTAATATTTCAGTAGGAAGTATCATTGTTAAAAAAACTCAGCAAGTCGATGAGCGTGCGCATAATATCGTACAAGACGAAAATCTCGACAATTTTGTCTATTTATTTTCGTTAAATTATGATGAAAAAATTATGCCTTACAAAATTACAACTTTACTCACTTAACCATTCGCAAAGTTTATGTATTGGTTATTGTATTTTTGGAAAAGGAGTCTCACGTCAATAATAGTTTGGGAATCTCTGTGAGTAACACCGAGCCAAAAATAAATCTCTAATAAAAAAAACTATTAATGCGACATGTCAAAATTATTTATATATTGAAATGTATAAGAAATAAATTTCAATACATAAATGCAGCACATCGTAAATCCTTTGACCTGTTTCTAAAAAATTTACAGATGTTTGTTTTTTTTTATCTACACTTACAAGTGTAAATTAGACACTCGGTACGCACAATCAACATATGAAAGACGGCAGTTATGCTATTTTGTTTGTTTCATACGTCACCGTTGTCCTTCACCAGTCTACCACTGTAATATCTATATATTAGATCTCAAGTGGCAATATGTTAAACAGTTTCATAAAAAATATGAGTGAAAACTCGAAGTTCACACTTAATTATTTTTTACGGTTATACATACATTTGCACCTTTATTAATATCTTACTGACACGTGTATTGTTATAGATAAATAAAAAACATCGTTTTTAAATACTATAGAATTAAAAAATATACAATAAAATACTTAATTGGAAAAAAAGCGTAACTCATGTTGCTTTAAAAAATATAGAAAGGTATATATTTAATTCGATTTATTACAAAGTATTTGTGGCTAGATAAAAAATATTACTTTAAATTTGCGTAGTCGGTTAATAGTTATTAGAATAAATATATATATAATGAACAAAAAGATCTCCACGGCGGGGAATCGAACCCCGGTCTCCCGCGTGACAGGCGGGGATACTTACCACTATACTACCGAGGATTATATTAATCAGGCTGAAAATTGTCATTACATAGTACTTGATCCTAATTGATACATTATTGTAAACAGAATAAATATATAAACATCATATTAAAGATAGATTTATAATTAATTATAGAAAACTATTGGTGACCTTTTCCACCTCATTGAGACTATATATAATAAATAAATCCCACTATTCGACATAGGCCTCTTATCTCTATATTTAACAGTGGTAGATCTACATAGGAGTTTATTTCTAGCTCGAACGGGGTAGGACAACGCCCTCACAGAATACCAACGTGAAATAGCAGCAATCGTGCTGTTTCGTCTGGTGAGTGCAGGGATCCGGAGACTTTTATTACTGGTGACGAGGCATTCCATCTCAGTCCTTAAAGGTGACGACGCCATCTGCATTATGATTCCTTGTCAAGGATGAATGTAGATGTCATGGGCCACAGGAATCACGTGCCATTAGGTGAACTGTGTGTGACTTTGTTACTCTCAATGTAATAAAAAAAAAGTAGGGGTGTTAGAGCAGTCCAACCGGCTCCACTGAGTTTGGTGATTTCTGACTGTTTTTTTTTTATTTACTCCTTAGACATGCTGGTATACTCTCGAAGTTTTCCTTCACCTATGACCACGTGGTAAAATCAACACATAAAATTGCAACTAACAATTTAATTTGCGCCGACACCGGGGATCGTACCCGTTTAGCGAGCGTTTAGACCCTTTGTTCCCAAAGTGGTCCAGTAGGACTCCCAGGGGTTCATGGGAGATTCCAGGGGGGTCTACGTTGGCGTAAATTTACGTTACGTTTTAATGTTTAATTTTCATTATATTACGACTGCATAACAATAATAATTAATAGTATAATTATTAAATATTTGAATAAACACAACACAAAAAAATATACAATTTTTCTTTTTATTTTTACCACTCGGAAAATTGGGAGTTTTCTAAATGAAATAATTGAGAATTGATTGGTTCCTTGTGCTGTGAGCAGATGTCAAAACAGTAAAGTTTGATGGAATCACTTTGATTGGCCAACTTTCCTTTTTGGCATCCACTCACAGCACAATCAATTAATTGATTTTTTTTTGAAAACTTAATTCGTGGTTGGAACTCAGCCGCAACGAACAAGATCTAATCTCACATTTTTTGTCGAGTTTCGGGAATATGGTAGAAATGTAACTGCCGGGGGTCCAGCGGAACCGGCTAAATTTTGAAAATGATCTATGCGAAAAGTGTGGAAACCTCTGATACCTAGCTATGACTATGTTCTACGTGTAAAAAGTCGCTAGTTGTAGGTGAAGCTAACAAGACAGGTATGTCCACTCGCCCTTTCACTTACCCGTTAGGAATTTGTTTTGCTCAATTCACTTTACCGTAATCGGTTACGTGACTCTTAGACTGAGAATCATTAAGAATACGCGTTTCGTCTGGTGAGTGAGTGAGAGAGATTTCGAATAAAGAATCTTAGTCCTTGTGGATGACAACGCTTTATGAACTGTGATACCCTCAATACAAATATATATATATATATATATATAACAACAGCACTCACTGTTCATCTCCTTCCTTAGCCTGATTTAATGCATCTGCTATAAGATCGGTGGAAGTATCTAATGCAGTGTTAAGCAAGTGTGAGCATACCGCGGTCCGCCTAATAATTTTATTACAGACATTCTCCCGATAATATATTATGTTTAAGTCTATAATATTAATACAATTTTAAATACTATTAAGAAGATTTTGGTCCGACAAAAAATTACAAAACTTGAACAGGCCAAGGCAGTTGCTAAAAAAAGGTTGCTCACACCTGGTCTAAAGGATTAGGTTATTTTTTTATATAGAACCGCTGTCCACAAACATCCGCAACACCAGAAAGGTCGCAGAAGCGCTGCCGAACTTTAAGAAAGGTGAAGGCACTTTTCTTGAAGGCCCTAAGTCGTATCGGTTCGGAGATACCTCTGGCGACAGCTGTAAATCTGACAGAGTGAAGCGCACAGTGGTGGATTGGCAATCGATGCCACTCGATGGTCCATGAAAATTTTGAATACCATCGTCATATAACTTGTGGTACATAGATTTATTTCCACTGCCGGGAATGAACTTAGATCCGGATGATAGATGACGTAGTAACGTAGATAAAGTATCTACTAAACTACCACCAGTAACAATCACACGATCGACGTGATTGCAAACAACGAATCGGACAACAGAACAACAAACAAACAGGCACACCTTAGTGAGACAATGATCTTTTGTCGTAAACAATAGACAATAAATAAAGAAATATTCACCGGTAGAGGGATTGCCAGCCTTATTATTCAAAAATCAAAATGTTAAATTTTATAATTATAATGTTTAAAGACCTGACAACAATGACCAGTGGATCAGCTGTTCGTAGAATAGCTAATAATAATATTAACCTATTATATTGATATTTATATGTATTTTTTTATTATTACTAAGAGAGTTACAAACGAACACACAGTTCACCTGATGGAAAGTAATTCCTGCGGTCCCATGACATCTACATTCAACCTTGACAAGGAATCATAATGCAGATGCGTGGTCTCCCTTAAGAATTGAGATGAAATGCCTCTTCACCAGTAAAAAAGGTCTCCGGAACCCTAAACACACACCAGAGGAAAAACAGCAGCATTTCACCCTGGTATTCTGTGAGGGCGTGGTCCTACCGCAGTCGAGCTGTCCCATTCATTCTGCAGCATAGCCCTAACACTGTGTCATGTCACGTGTACCGCTGCATCTGAATCTTCCTACGATCACATTGCGCATGCATTACATCGGAATAGGGAAGGGAACAACGAGTGAGTGCCTATGAATTTGCGCAGTCCTCAGAGCACTCGACAGATATTCTGCGCAATTGATGTCATCAAGCAATAACCAAAAAATATCAACGTGGTGGAAATAGGAAGTACCAGGAGTACATCATGAATGAATGTTGGATACATGTGACCGATGGCGACGAAAGACGAAATACAGGAATGCTAAGTTCCGTCCCACAAAACTTGTCGTTCATAATAACTATAAAATATACAACAACGACAATTCCTCATTGCCACTAATGCAGTGTCAGTAATATTATGACGATCCAAAAATAACCTGACACTCAGAACTGGAAACTGAGTGGATGGGCATAATAGATATTTGACCTGTTATTTTGTTAAAGAATTTTAATTACATAATAGGGATATTAATTTAAATAATCCTTAGTCAGAAGCTACTGACCTAGCCGAGGTATGGTTAGACGAGTCAGACTCTCTCGCGAAACAGCACAAGGGCTCCCGAGATCCCTCTCGGGATTACCCACTAACAGAGGTCTCGACTGAACGCCATAAGCGCTCGGTCACCCTTCAACCCGGTGATTTTGAAATTACATATACACAACATCTTATCGTAATGAATGCAGTTCTGAGGCAGACTAGTTTTTTTTTATTAAACCAGTTACATGTTGTTGTCCGACAAAAATTAAAAAAACAAATCGTTGTCATGCTAGACATTATTTCCTAATGTTGCATAACAACTACACTATTATATAAATACCCAAGATTTTCATCTTACGAAGAAACAAGTAATGAACAAAAGTAAACAGTCTAAATAAATAGATGTATGAGGGTGCGTTTTTAACTTCGCGGAATGTTGGGGTTAGTGAGGGATGAGATATCTCTTCTAACTATCATCGATCAAGCAACTCAATCGGGCAGAAATAGTGGGATATGAAAAAATTTGAGTATCGAGCTGTAATGAAATTCCTTACCAAACAAGGAAAGCCTGTTCAAACCATGATTATGTTATGGACGCAATTACGGCGTATATTTCAGACAATGACAAAACATTTTTTATGAAGGTATGAAAGGTCTGAAAAATGTATTCATCTCTTAATAATGAATATATTGAAAAGGAAAAAAATATTGTTCTTTTTTTAATTTCACTCCATGTTTGCGTAACGAACGCTCCCTCTTACATTCCTCTCTAGAGAAGGCGGCTTGTCTGGCGATTGGCGGAATGGACGGCTATTCAAACTGACCATAAAATAGCCTAGAGCAGTTAATTAAAAAATTCAAAATGCTCTTCCCATTAAATATTTAATATCACATCAAGTATATCAAAGTAGGCCTGTTGTATAAGGAAAATTGTGTAGCTTATCGTCAACTAAAGTGATCCGGAAGGGAATGGCAAACACGGGCATGGAATGCAATGGTCCGATGTTATTGGAGCACAACAAGGGTTCGAAAAGAGGCATTGCCTTTCGTGGAACGCCAATGCTGAGGCAATGGTGAAAGAGATCCCTTCATGCATTTAAGGTGGCCACTATATGAAACACAGGTGCACTTGTTTATCTCCTTCCCTAGTCCGATGTAATGCATATGCAATAAGATCAGAGGAGGATGCAGATGCAATGTCAAGAATGCGGGACATACACATAACACCCAGACCCATACACAAACATCAAAAGCCATAAAATGAATTTAATAAAGTTACCATGGAATAGATATGTTAAGTTATATCTTATCAGTTATTTAAAAACTAAACAACTAGCAACATCAATTATTTTGATAATTGTAACAATAACTTGTTAAGTCTCCTATTTACAGAATATTTGTTATCTTTGTGTTTACTTATAAACAATTTTATATTTTGTTGTCCAACCTTATTAAGAAGGAGTACAAGGTATATTATCTAAGATAACTTAGTGCAAGGTCTATACTTAATCTGGTTACTAATTGAAAAGACTTTGCTGCAACATGTATAAGAAGGCGTCGGCTCTACCCAGAAAGGACAATGTTACTATACTTGCACAAAATTGCTCTAAGAATTTGTCCTTTGTTTGATTAGAATTTGGAAGATGGAATAAATATGTATTAAATTTCCATTACTCCCATTCTCCTTATATGATCTGCTCCCTTCCTAAAATCCCCAGACTTATTAACATGAAGTCTCTTCTCATGTATGCTCACACAGTATCGAAATATATTTCTAAATATAATATATAGTTGTTATCTTTATGCTCAGTTTTGTGTGTGTATTGATAGTTTTGTCTTTTTAGGTAACTCAATGGACAAAATAAGACACTCTCCTATTGTCTAATGCTCTCTCTCTCATATACATTAAGATTCCTTATTGAAGATTAATGGGAGGTCTACCATGGGCCACAAGCTACACTACCAGGTGTGTGATTGTTCATCACCTCCAATACAATAAAAACATATTTTTGAACACCTTCAAACCTAAGACTCAAGAACGGAGTACTGACCTAAGAGGTAATAGGTTCCAAAAGACTATTTGTTCCATAACTCAGTCAACCTAATCTAGAGTAGTTATAATTCCGATAACAATGATATCAGGAAGACATTGTGTAAAATATCTATATTGTTATCTTTTTAGGGAATTTATACATTGAAGCAAAGTACTGAGTAAATATAATTATTTTTTTCCAGGCACACAGTATTGGAAGTGACACCCTACATGTGATATCAACATTCATCCTCAACACAGAATCATAATGGAAACGCGTCACCTGTGAGGACTAAGAGGGAATGCCACCTCACCAGTAATAAAGGTCTCCAGAACCCAACACTCAACAGAGGAAACATACATTATGTTGCTACTTTACACTGGAAAAAATCCTGTGTTCCCATTTAAGACAAAAGAAAGTAACAAATGTATAACTATATTTATTATTAAGGGTCACAAGCAGATAATTCACCTGAGGACTGACATGGAATGCCACATTATCTACCACAACACAGTAACATTATGCTGCTGTTTTATGCTGGTGTGCTTTCAAGGTGTAGTTTTTCCCCAGTCGAACTGAGATTTGAGACCCTAGATTGCAACTACCTGCAATGTGGCTCTATGATGTAACAAAATATTCGCTATATAAATAATCAAACAAGTGTGATATACTAGAAATTTAAATTCACAACACTAATCTTATCTTGTGTGTACTGTTTAAAAGTATGTAAAGTAACAGCCTTAATTTTTTTATTTGAATATAAAAAAAATGAAATAAAAAAAAATAAAAAAGTAAAAAATAATAATGATAATATATATATTTTTTCTGGGTATAAAATGAATGCTTCCCTAATATACCTGAAATATCGCTTAAACTGTCTCAAGTTATTGGTTTTCTCCTCCTAATATATTTTTAACTACCACCTTCCTTAATGTATAAAGTAGCAATTACATTTTGATTTACATACAACATCTTTAGTATTGTCATACATTATTTTCAAACCTAGTAGGATTACACAGGTACTAACCTGTAACACAGGTCTATAATCTAGCACAACTGCTAAAGAAAACTTATTTGTAAGGCAAAATTGTTTGTTACAATATTGGTGTTTCATATGTGTAAATATTTGTGTTTTCTTTTTATTTTTTTTACTTACTTTTACACACAATATGTGTGTCGGTCTTATCACACCTTAATCTTAAACCAAATCAGCTAAGATTGGGCCACAAATTTGAATAAATTCTTGCCTCTTTTGTGTTCGGTAAATATTTATGTTGCTTCTTTGTAAACAATGTTTTATTACTTATTTTGTTAATAAATAATGAAATATTAAAAAGGTTATGTAGGATGAATTATTTACTTGGAATGCCATCTGGTAATCTTTATTATGTCCACAAAAAAAAACTGATAAACAATGATCATCACAATTGGAAAGCATTAGACCCTTGATGGGTCTGGATCTTGATGGATTAGGAAAGCAATTTTAAATTATGCAGAGCATATTTAGAACAAACTTAGATAAAAGGGGTGTTAAAAAACATGTTATGGCCATCTCAAAGTCCTGATCTCCACAGAATAGTACTTTGATACAGAGTGTGATCAGAATGATTGTCACTTTTCACAAGACATGTAGAAGGGTTTATACAAAATTAGGATCAATATTTTTCCAAAATCTATTCCCCATTTGCCAAGACTGGTGTAAAGTCATCAAAGGAAGGGGAGAATTTTTTGCAATAAAAAAGCCTGTTCATGATATTATGGTAAAATATTTTTTTTATTTCTTAAATACCAACCACTTGTGTTGTATATATATATATTTATATAATTGGTAAATCAGTATTTGAAATTATAATGAAAGCTAGTGTATTATATATTTTAAGAATTTATGAGTTTTATTTTATTTTTCTACTTTACAGATCTTAAAATTTAGCAAACAAGGATGTCTTAAAATTTAAAAATGAAAAAGTAATTTTGTTTTTAAAAAGCACTAATCTACGAATAAATTTAACACCGTAAGTCGAGAACAAATTTTGTGAAAACTTCTTAAGCACAAAAGATAAGTAGTCCAAGGTAAAAGAAAGTTATTTTGCACTGAATTCTTACATCACACTTAAAATAACTTCTTATCCCTTTACAGTTTTATTATCAAGAGTAACCATTATTTTAAAGTTTATAATCATAACAAATGCGTATATCGTACCCACCTCACATCGTAATCTCTGGATATTTCCTTTCTTCCTATCATACCAATAGACCAAGCCAACATTAGTGCCTAGAGCTATATATTCACTAACTGCATCAACACATGTTAAACATAGTTCATTAGAAAATATTCCAGTTTGAATACGCGGTGGAATCAAATTCAAAATATGGGAACAAGGTGTCCATTCCCGGACAAACCCTTCCTCCGCACCACTAGTCACTTCCATTGTTATCTAAAATATTACAGTCTTATTAATTAAGAATTTATGTGCACATAACGATTTCGTGTCGAGATAAATATTTAGAATGTTAAACAACAAGCAAATCGACTAAGCGCACCTCAACCATTTGACGTTGTGAATTATGAATGACGTACGTTCTATGGTCGTCCAATCATATTCATCTGTAACACTTCCATCTAGTGCAAGAATGCCAATAGAGATAAATTCATTAGCCACCAAAATATAAAATACTATTGTTCAAAAATATATATCAACATAGAATAAAATATAGATTTATACATACGAAGATAATATAGTAATAAAAGTTTAGGGTTACTGTGTTCCGTAAGGTGAGTGGAGGGTTACATTCGATTGGGAGACCAATGGGAGATACTGGTGAAAAGTATAGTGCGGAACCATAGCAATGGCAGAACTACGCTGCAGCTTGCTCTAGCTGTAGTATGGTTGTATACTTAGTTGTAGTATACTTATTACTGGTGAGGAGTGTTTACATCTTATTCCTCAGGGGTGACGAAACTATTATTCCTACGACGAACGATTATGATCCCTTATCGAGGATGAATGTGGAGGCAGGGGCCGCAGAAATCACTTACCATCAGGTGAACTGGGTGCGCATTTGTATCTATATAGTAAAAAAATAAAGACATTTCATCTTAGTCTCCGGAAGGTATCAAACAAGTTACATAAATACATTATGAGTTTCTATCAAAGATGGATGGGGGTGTGCCACAGCGAATACTTATCATGAGAGTAATATAAGCATGCCTTTTTCTCCCCTAGTTAAAAAAAAGAAATAAAAAGTAACTTGATCCCTATCCTATATGAAAGGATAACAAAAGATTTGTAAATAAATAAGCCAATAAAATACGGATGGGCAGCGATCAAGCAACTGCAACTACTTCTCATCGAATATACTGTTGATGTTGTAGAGCTTCATCGGATTCAGAGCTGGGTTGTATATCTCAATGTTTCACGAAAAGTTTTTAATTAGTGCCCGTTGCCAGTGATGACCTACGAACCAAAGACTCGGTCCTTCACTGCTGGCTGTATGAGGAAGCCCAAAGTCACTCAGCGAGCTATAGAAAGTGCTATGCTTGGTGTTTCTTTGCGTAATCGAATAATAAACGTGAATATCCGCATAAACACTAAAGTAATCGGCATGACGACCCCTACAACTCTGCTGGAAGTTGATGGATGCAGGGCTCGAGATCGTATTCTGTGGCAGTTCTATGTTCAGCAGTGGAGTAATGATGGGCTGCAATGATGATGATGTTGATGATATAATAAATATATATTATTTTTCGCTAGGACTATTTTTTACACAATATTTTTAAAATCCTTACAATTTATTTACATGTATTTCATTGTTATTATTTTAAGTTATATCAAATATTTTCAATACAAAATCTGTTAATTACAAAATGAAAGAATAAAAAAAAACTCTAATTGGAACATGCTCTTCAGTATTGATTAATTTTTTGGTAATGTTACAAATCCGTAGTTACCATCGAACTTTATCAATACCAACATAACAGTTCTAACTGTACACTTGTCATTTTCTTTCTTGTCAAAGTAGTGTTAATGAAACATTGAAAGCGGGACTCGGAGAGTAGTTTCTGTACTTATTGTCCTTAAATTATCCAGCAACATGGCTGAATCTGTAACAGAAATGCCATTAAACATCGAGGAAACTGTTAAAGAAACTTTAAAAAATGCTACGGATAAACCACCATCGAGTATCGAGGGCATCGCGATTGCGTACTTAAGTTTGGTTATTATGGCTGTGTTACCCATATTTTTCGGGTCTTTTCGATCTGTAAAATATCTTAAGGAGCAGAAGGTAAGTAAAACTATAAAGATTTGTAAAATAATATATTTAAATATCTTTGTATAAAATACCTCCAATAACAGTGATACACGTCTTGACATCGTGGCATTACAAGTCGATCGGCCAAGCCTAGAGTATATTTATAATCAAAAGATATAAATGTTTATTAAAGTATAAAGTTTTATCATCAAAATACCGTATTGTTAAATATATTTCAGGGTTTCTTTCAATATTTCTTTACTTTCTATGTTTAGAACATACCAAGATAAGTGTACCCATTAATCATAGTGACATAAATGAATTACAATAATGACTTGAACAATAGTTCTTAATGTTTTTTTCAAATTATTTACATTGAAAAATCATCTTAATCAAATTATTCATACAATTTTTATTACCAATGTATTTTACACATAAATATTTTTGTTTTTCTTTTATGAAAAGAAAGGCGTCATTTACGACTGCAGCCCATAAGCACTTACAATCAATAAATATTCAAAATGCATAGGTATTGTAATCCTAAGGATAGATTGACTGATATACTATTCATTTTCCTACTCAGCAGGCCTCCCACTTGTGAGTCTAATAAGATAAAGCTGTAGAGGTCTCTGGACCATCAGCAATATTTATACATTACACAAAAAAAAACTATTCTTATCTCTGGATCTCAAAATCTGTACTCTCACCACAACATAACACCACTGTGTTATACTGCTATTTCACTCTGGTGTTCTGTGATGGTGGGTACCCTAACCTGGTAGAGTGAGCCCATTCATGCTGAAGCAAGTACCAAGTTGCAGTTGTGCTGTAGTACTGTTTCTGTAATACACTGAAAGTATATTACTAGATTTATTTGTTTTTCATTATTAACACTAAAAGCAATTTGTTTAATTTGATTCAATGTGAAATGTAGATTTTAAGTGTTGGTGCTGATCATCATCAATAATTCTTCCCGTCATAAACTGAAGAACACATATTTTACTTCTCAGGCCAATAGACAGTATTTAAATTTGATACAACCACAACCCTATAAACTATTGCCATCACCAGGGTATATATTTTTACACTAGGCATATATTATATTATACCATTATCTGTCAATCTACTTTTCAACTTTCTTTATACATACAAATTGTTTATGCTACTCTTTCCCTTCACTTCTTTGCAGGAGTCTGGAGAGCGTCATGAGACTATGTCTAACAAGGATGCCTTGATGTTCCCGCTTATAGCATCATGTGCTCTGTTCGCACTGTATGTCTTCTTCCAATTCTTCTCCAAGGAATACATCAATCTTCTTCTCACGGGCTATTTCTTCTTCCTTGGCGTCTTGGCATTGAGTCATCTTCTAAGGTAAGTGAATAATAATATCTTTATTTCTCTCCACAGTACATGTTAATTAAATTAAGATAAAACAATAATATTTACATATGTTGACACATATATTGCGGGAGACTGATGCACCAAACTAAGCTCTGGGCTTATATTGTCAGGTCATCAGGCCTCCACCCTATCATATGCTAGACAATTATAGTACATAATATAAAACAAATATTGTTCAATTAAACAATAGAGATGTGTTTGGAGAAAAGTTAAAAAAACATTTAAATAATTTGAAAACAAGTATTAGTTTATTAAAATTTCTTAGATGGTTACTAATATAGTTTTATACATTGTAAAAGCCACACTACTGGCTCCACATGGATCTACAAAGTACCAATAGGGGTAATGAACATATTTCTATCAAGAAGACACTTTTTGTTTGTCGTTCTTGTAACTTGATAGTTCTGCGGCCTGGCGGAAGAGTATCGGGGTTCTTCCGATATTGTGTTTAAAACCCTTTTTTATGCAAAAAATAAGTTGTTGGATATCATGTCTTAGTGAAGAATAAGTGAATTTGTGCACATACAACATTTATACATATATAATTACTTGTCCTGACTGACTGACTGGATTCATCATTAACGCAGAGCCTAATCTGCAGGGGCTACAAACTTGAAATTTTGGCAGTTGATGTCTTTTTTGTTGTAAGCATCCACTAAGGATGGATTTTTGCAAATTTCGCCCCTAAGAGAGTAAAATAGGGGATGAGCTGTTGTATGGAATCCCTCTCTCCGTCATTTTCAAAGTAAGAAACACGATATTTCATATACCCGCTTCTGTTTGGAAACAAATGTAAACTTATATCGGCGTTTTTTAAAATTTCACCCCTAATGTGGTGAAATAGGGGTTGAATGTTTATATGGGAAATTCGTCACTTGAAGCAAGAAGCATGTAATTCAATATGAATGCTTCTTATTTAAAGTTAAAAACATATTACTGCAAAAATTAATTTGTCCATTACGTATGTATTGATAAAATATTGCACACAAACATAATTCAACATATGAGCACGTAACAGAATGGAACGATATGATAAATGCACGGCAAGTACAAAAAAAATCTGTCGTATTAACACGTACAGCTGTTGAGATCGATTATAATCAACTGAAATCAGAGCAGACTTGATTAAAATTCAACTTAATCTCCTTTATTATACGACCTAAATTGCTATAACGATGTGATGATGACGTCTTTCTGGCTACAATTAATATATAATATAAAATACGACGATATCTTCCGCTACTCATAATATATTATAGCGCCGTAATCATTGGCGCAAACACAACGACACTTACTTACATGTCATTCCCTTTCCTATTCCAAAATGAATGGGCCAACGCGACCGGAGTGGGACCACGCCCACACAATACCAACATAACGCTGGTGAGTGCAGGGATCAGGTTCATCAGATCTCAGTTCTCAAGGGTGACAATGCATCTGCATTATGATTCTTTGTCAAGGATGAATGTAGATGTCATGGGCCGCAGGAATCATCCATCTATCCAACAAATCCTCATGGTAATACGTCGGATATTGCCTCAGGGTTTTCCGCAGCAACGACTGTATCATCAACGTCATACTACCAATAGAACTAAAAAAAATATAAAAAACAGTACTTATCAAATAAATTTATTATTATTAATATGGAGATATTTTTTTTCCTATCACCTCCTGGTTGGTCAATATAATAAATAAATAAAACACTATGAACATATAAAGAAACAAATATATACAATATAATATAATACATATATAAAGACCAACCAGACGGGAATCCCTCGACAGGAGACCAAACAGTAGACGGTTGGGGCGAAAGGGAAAGAAACCTGCGAACTATACGAGCGGTGTTGTGGAGCACCGCCTTCTGCATTTGAGTTAATTATTTTAGTCGACTGGTCAACATAATTCCCCATACATGCGAGTACTCGTACCGTAAACAAAAATCGTACCAATAATATATAAGAAAAAAATACCACATTGTAAATAAGAAAAAAAATATATCTTAAAACTTAAAATTATAAATATATTTATATATATATAATATACAGTTTAATTTTTATAACGTTATTCTTTATGACGATAAAGTCTCTATAACTTAGAAAAGAGCACAATTTGGTTAGTTTACCTTAAACTTAGAATTTGTTACATTTAACTAGGGGATATTTTTTTCCATCTCCGTATGGTCAATATAATAAATAAATAATACACTATAAACACATAATGAAACGAATATATATAATATAATATAATACATATATAACCAGACCAGCCAGACGGGAATCCCTCGACAGGGGAGACCAAACGGTCCAGGGAATCCCGTCATGTTGAGATTATTATTATTATTATGGTCGACTGGTCGACATAATCCCCGAGCAGTCGTACCGTACCGATAGTGTTGTTCTTCCGCTCTCGTAGCCCGATAATCGCGCTCGTGGTTCCGGCCTCGATACCCAACATGCCGTACCACGTGCACTTCACGCGCGGCGAGCGCGACGCCCGTGCCGACATCGTCAACTACAAGTTCACCTCCTACGACGTCATCTGCCTGCTCATCTCTCTCTGCCTCGGCGCCTGGTACCTACTGAAGAAGGTAAGAGTACAACCGAGTAAGCTAAACTAACGAACATGGAAAAAATCTTTACCTATATATGTTCGTAGGTGTTTGTTTGCGTTAAGAGAATTGTAGGTGAAGCCCAGGGTTATAAAATGGCTTCGTCAAGGATCGTATTTATTTAATACTTTTTGCTCATATCTTTAATAGACCACACGGGTGAACTTATTGCCTTAAGGCATTCTCTACCAGTCATCCCGTGGCGTGGAGAGAAATTGTAGTAAGTGCGGTGTATACAAAACAAGAAAATAAGAAAGATATAGTAATATAAACATATATGTGTGTATATATATATATATATATATATATATATATATATATATGTACTATATACTACTATATAAATATATTTGTTTATAAATAGCAATACACAAAATCCATAAATAAACAATGAATCATATAACAGTCATATCACCAATTGTTGAAAATTCACAGTTAATTTATAGGACTATACTTCTGGTTGTATAGCTTGCCTTGAATTTAGAGCTACATTACAGTTAATCCCTTTATTAAACCAATCTTTTGTATACAGGTCTTATTGTTTCTTAAAATTTGCACTTGTACAAACAAAATCTAGTCCGAGGAGTCCTGAGGAGCTAGTCTGTCATATAGACTGTCGTATAGACACAGACAGTCTCTCACAAATACCGTATCATCATTGTGAAAACTGAACTGTACTATATTTAATAATCTTAATTCGTGACAATCTATTCAAAAACAATAGACATTATTATCTATTGAATAGATTGCTACCCTCCCAGGTTGAGAATGTATGCAAGTGAGCACAGTTTATCTAATGAAAAGTGATTCCTGCATTATATATATTAAAACCACTTGAATCTCCTCAATAAGGAATCAGATATAGGACTTAGATTGAATACTATGAGACCAGAAGTAAAATCCTCCAATACCTTCGACTAACCAGACGAAACACGATGGCGCAACTGTGACCTCTGATATTCTTTGTAACCGTGTGCCTACCCCTTTCGAGCCAACACATACATATGCTTTAGCTAGTTTATGCGTACGGATTGACGCTACCGTGTGAGAGTGCAACGGTGATATCACATATACAAACTGTTTAAGTCCTGATTTTTTTAGTTGAAATCACCTTTTTAATGTAAGGTTGCAAGATATATTAACATTCGAATGATAATCGTATGTAGCACTGGATCGCCAACAATCTGTTCGGCATTGCGTTCGCGATCAACGGTGTCGAGTTGCTCCACCTCAACAACGTGGTGACCGGCTGCATCCTACTCTGCGGACTGTTCCTCTACGACATCTTCTGGGTGTTCGGCACCAACGTCATGGTCACCGTCGCCAAGTCCTTCGAGGCGCCTATTAAATGCAAGTTTTTTTTCTTTTCTCTTTCCTTACTTAAACATTCTACGATTATTTGGTCGGGAGGAACGACAATATGTTTGTCTAATTGTTTTAGTTTTATTTATTTATTTAAACTTTATTGGTCACACCTTACAAAAAGGGATACAAAGGGCGGACTTAATGCCGTAAGGCATTCCCTACCAGTCAACCCGTGGCGTGGAGGGACATCGTGGTAGGTGTAGTGCCTACATTGTAAATAAGAAAATATATATTATAATAATGAATTAGAAATAATTCTACTAATCAAAAATAAAAATAACATACCATACATATAGAGGGATATATATATACAATACCTTATAAATATACTTACATATACATAGCAAAACATAATTAAAAAAAAATGAAAAAGACCATATTAATTAGCATCAGACGTTTTTATAGTGTTCCCGTACCGGCTTTTTAAAAGAGAACTTATTCGATGACCTTATATCGTCGCGCAAGGAGTTCCAGAGACGTGTAGCTTGAAGGGTGAAGGAAGTTTCCAACGAAATTTTGCGTTTTATAGACTTTTCTATCAGTGTTGAGTTTGTTGTTAGACGAAATTTAATATTAACCATTGTAGTTTGTTTCTTGCTACATAGCATGATTGTATCTGGGGGGGGGGGGGTTATGCTGCTGTACACATTCTAACCTTGTCCTTGGTGGTCGCAGTGGTGTTCCCCCAAGACCTGCTGGTGAACGGGCTCAGCGCCAGCAACTTCGCGATGCTCGGCCTCGGTGACATCGTGGTGCCGGGCATATTCATCGCGCTGCTGCTGCGTTTCGACAAGTCTCTGCAGCGCGGCTCTGAGCTGTACTTCCGCGCGACCTTCCTGGCGTACGTGGCGGGCCTGCTGGCGACAATCCTGGTGATGCACGTGTGGAGGCACGCGCAGCCTGCGCTGCTCTACCTGGTGCCCGCCTGTCTCGCCACGCCACTGACGCTCGCACTGCTCAAGGGCGACATTAACGCACTCTTCAAGTGAGTACGCACAGACAATTGTTAACGGTGGTAGACGCACACTGCAGTCTCCTTCTGGCTGTAGCAAGGGCGTGAAGCAGCATAACGGTGATGCGCTGCTTCGTCTGCTGAGTGTGGGTTCCGGAAACCTTTATCGCATATTGGTCGAGACGTTTCACATTAAACCTCGCGCATCTGCATTATGATTACGATTGATTCCATCACCAGTCCACTGCTGGAAGTTGTATTGAGTCACCTGCAGTCGTCGACTTCATCCAGAATTGGAGGAGTTCACTCCACGTTGTGGCAGGTCGTCCTGTACTGTGATTGCCACTACGAAGTTGCCAACTCGAGAACCTTTCGTCACTATCGGTTTCACGTGATTCTTCCGATTCCTTATCGAGGATGAATGTTGAAGTGTTATGGGATGCAGGAGTCGCTCACCATCAGATGAACTGTTTTCTGATTTTTTTACCAAGTACTAAATAATATATTCATAAAACATATATTTGTAAAAGATTTCGACGGTGCCGTCCTTCAGCGTGTATCTCCGATAGTTGTTGGTCTTAATGACCTGATCCTGTATCTCACAAACAAAACCCTCTGTTTCCCCAAAAACTTCACTGAAGCCTTTATCACATGCATATAACGTCCACATGAAAGGCACCACCGGATCCCGTCAGTACGTAGTTACGGAGGCTGCATACTTCGCCGTTCGTTATAGATGGTTACGGCGTTTAAAAGGCCACGGCCCCCATGTCTTCGCGTTACTTACAGCCTCATTAACAACGATCTCGGATGATGCATCCTGTGGGGGGACGTCATAGCCGTGCGGACTTTTCTGTCCAGGGCTTCTAATTCGATTTTAGTCCACTTGGGTATGCCAAAAGTATATATAAGGGCAGACAATTGTTATTATTTTATTACCTTCACCTGATGGCAAGTGATTCCTGGGGCCCATGGCATGTATATTGATCCTTGAAAAGGAATCTAGTGCAGATGCTATGTCATCCTTGAGGACTGACGTTGAATGCCTGGTTACCAGTAATAAAGGTCTCCGGATCCCTAGACTCACCAGATGAAACACAGCAGCATTATGCTGCTATTTTATGCTGGTATTCTGTAAGACCGTGGCCTTACCCAGGTCGAGCTGTCCGAAACAAAATTGCTGCAATAAAATTGGGCATTCCTGGGGAAGTTTTCAAAGTTTAAACGTATAAATAAACTTTTTCGTTGAACGTGATATAATAACGGTTGAGAAATAATGCTCTGTTTTGTGCAACAGTGCACTACTGTTATTTATATAACAATAAAATGAACCGGGAGATAATCGGTTATTAGAGATTATACTATTCGTGGGTATTAGAGTCCACCACGCGGCTTTTCTTTTCATTAGATTTGCAAGTTTCTTCACTATTGTTCCCTTCACAGTAGGAAACTGGTGGTAAATCTCTTTATAGTGCGATTAATAATTTCATTGTCAATTCAGCACAGAGAATTTCAGAGGATCGAACTCGGTTTGCTCGCATATCCTAGGAACTAAAAGCGACCTCTACTAAGCGAGCTGTACTGAAGATAAATATGTTTTTATTGTATACAAATGATATATATATATATATATATATATATATATATATATATATATATACATATATATATATATATATATATACAGTGGTGGTCATATAATTAGAAACACTTCTTATGAATAAAGTATAACTTCAATGTACAAATGTTCGCAAAAAATATACACATTCAATAATTAATAATCATGCAATAATATAGCCACTCAAATAAAAAAACTCATTAAATGCATTAAATATAAAACATATCTTACTTTTAATTACAAAGTCTTACACATATAGGAGTTTATTTCCTGTTACTGGCCGCTTGGACGCCTAATTAGAAATATTTAAAAAAAGCATCCATAGCTCGTTCTTTTTTTGAAATTGGCGAATAACATTTCTTTCTTGGCTTTTTCTATTATTTTGGCGGCAATTCAAAATTTAATCTGAATTTTATTTTGTTCAAAATGGACAACAATAAAAGTTGTGACGGGCTAGAAACAAAACTAGGCAAATAATTGTTAATTTACATATAGATCATAAATGGGCGTACAGAAGAATAGCTGAGCATTTAAATTGTTCTGTTAAGAAAGTTTTTAATGCAATTGATCATTATAAAACACATGGAACTGTTGAAAATGTTCTTATAAAGGCTCGGCCAAGAAAAACCTCTCCCAGAGATCGATCGAACCGTTCGTGTTGCTAAAAAAGACCCAAGTAAAAGCTCCAACCAGATTAAAAATGAAGTTTTTTCGCCTGATGACCCGAGAAACATCTCGTCAAGACTGATACGCCGAAGATTAGTGGAAGCTAAATTATAGACTGGCTAGCAAATAGTCCGGATTTAAACCCGATAGAAAATCTCTGGTATATTGTTTAAAAAAAGGCTCAAACAAAACGTAACACCAGTCAAAACGAACTATATGAAGCATTTGTTGAAACATGGAATCAATCCCCCTTGAAAAATGTATGAAATTGATTGAATCAATGCCACGTCGTTGCAGTGATGTTATTGAAAATAAGGGATACGCCACTAAATATTAATTATAACTATTGGTAGGCTGTGGATAGTAGCTATTTCTATTAGTATATTATATATATTCTAGTAATGTTTCTAATTATACGACCACTACTGTATATATATATATATATTTATATATATATATATTTATATATATATATATATAAATTTATATATAATATGCAATTAATGACGATACATTTTTGAATAACTTCTAGCTATGAAGATCAACCCGCGGCAGATAAACCGACAGCCGAGAGTAACAAGTCAAAGAAGACTGAATAAACTATAAGACGCCACGTCGAATGCAAAAGCACAAACTCATGGACACCTTGCGTTTAAAGTACATAAAAAAAAATGTTATTTTAATAACAACGACGACCGTAAGGGACCATGGCTAGTGAAGCATTATGTTACTTGTCGATATATTAATTTTGTATTACCGTTTTTTTGGTGTGTGAAAATTATGTTTGGATTTTTATTGCGGTAATGAGAACTTCCATAATTCGTAACTTCCATTGTCGTTTTTTAAATGGATACAGTGTTATTATTAAAACACATAATGCTCTCCTTGTTTCCCTATTTAATAGGTAGTGATGTAATAGTTGTCTAAATATCGATATTGTGTACTTTAGTCTTCGGTGTTCAATTTATTATTTATTTTCCCTTTCAGAGTTATTTATTTCTCAAAGAAATCATTGTATATATTATTTTGTTTAGCTCAATGTCAATCTTAGCTAAGTTTATATTTTTGTTATCAACATTTCCTGTTGTTCATTTTTCATACCTTCAATGTTACCAGCTTTATGCAAACTTTATTAAAAATTGCTTTTATTTATATTTCCATAGAGTATCTTTTTGTATTTAAATAAATATATGTGTTTAGAAATAATCGGTTTATTATTGCCGTTTGTGATTAATGTTAGATGTCACAAAACGAATTTATTCCATGTCGATTGCCGTATGACTTATACTTAATAAATTTATGGAAATTAATGGTTTCTTTTTTTGTTATTTTCTCGATCATATTTTAAATCAAGTCTATAAATTGTGTGCGGTATTTAACATTACATACATTGAACATGTATAAGATGTCATGGGGCGCAACCATCACTGTCACGGTCACCCTTAAAAACCCCCACAAAAAATGTGTTACAGCTTTATTATCCAATATTTTTCTATCTTTTATGTACATTGCCAATTATAAACGAATTCGATCACATTGGGAACTATTTTGGTTTTCTTTTAATCATACGTATGTTGAGGAACCTTTTAGTAATAATATACCTAGAATTTAATATTTAATACCACCGATATACATATTATGTAGCCACGTCAACATGATACGAGAACTTGTTGATATAGCGTATTTCTTATAACATACGACTTCACTAGTTTTTTCAACACCAAAATTATATAAAATTTGCCTGATCACGTGTTAAAGTATTATTCAATTATTACTACATGTTTATTTATTAAATGGATTACCAACGCAAGATACAGCATTTATATTTTATACTATACAAGAATTTTCACTATATTTCACTTACCATCAGGTGACCCGTCTTGCTCGTTTGCCTTTTAGCTGTTATAAAAAAAAAAAAGGTATTCTATGTAACTGTTCTTACAATTATAGGTAACCACAACATGCTTAAAAATGTGTAAATGAATATAAACTTAAAAACAGGATCTCAAAAAATAATTAACAAGATTTTAAAAAAATATGAAATTGTTAACATTAATAAAAATTACGTTTAAATAAAAGTTAACTTGCTCTGGAATAAACAATATTAAATATGAAATAAAATGAAACAATTATCGATTATCAAATAAGTTAAGTCATTTGTTATATTTCATCATTTGTTTTTATTTTTGGTGCCATTAGAAGACTTGGAATATTTACTCAATTCAGCTTCTTTATTAGAATATTTTTGTGTAATTAATTATTATAAATTAAACGTATTTAATTATTATTTATTTAACATTTATGGACGCAACGCATTTATACAAGGAAGCTAAGATAAGGAAAGTGTGTACAAAGGCGCATATTAATATATAATTGTACATAAAAGATGTAAAATAAAATTCGGAACCTACCTATCTAAAACATATAAAGTGAGATTATTTCCTATGTCGAATTGTAAGCGACCTTTGATGGTTTAAAAGTAAGGATAGTTATTATTTGAATTTTGGACGATGACGGAAGCGGAAGTAATTAGAATACATCAATTTTTAACCTACTTATTATAAATACCAACCATATTATCGTTACGATCTGAGACTTTAATATAAAATAATAGGTTATAAATGCTGACAAAGCATTAAGTCTTAATACTCGAGAGGTGCGATGGATCATTACGATTGCAAGCAGCACTGACTATCTATCTCAAACTAATAAAAAATTAGGAATTAATGAAAATTGTTTATTTAGACCAGCGGTTCCCAGGCTTCTTTTCTCGTAGACCACCATACATTTCTACCATATTCCCGAAACAACAAAAAATGTGGTATATGCAATTTTTCACAAGTAACAGTCGCTGAGCTTCTTAAAATATTATCTGCCTACATTGACAGGTGAAGTCAAGCCAACATTTCAGCTCTTCACTATCGAAAACAAATAAATCTACGTGGACCCCCCATTGCGAATTGTGTACCCTCATTTTTATGTCACGCCAACGTCGAGTCTCACGTGGACCACTTTGGGAACTAAGGATTTATAAGGACTATGGTAGTTTTGTTATCGTGATAAAAGTATTTTTTTTATATTGAAGACTACAAACGAGCACACAGCTCACCTGACGCCAAGTGATCAATAGCTTAATGGTTTGGGGTAGTCTGCGAAACTGATGGTCGTAGATTGGAAGCCACCATTCGACTATTGTCCTGAACCATCTCCTAGCACAAGTTTCATCTTATTTATATTAGTAAAGTTATAAATTAAAAAAAAAGTGATTCGTGCTGCTTATGACATCCACATTAAATCTCGATAAGGAATCATAAAACAGATACCTTGTCACCTCCTTAGGACTAAGATGGAATATCTCGTTACCAGTAGTAACGGTTTCCGGATTGCTTCACTTGCCTAGTTATTGGCCCACGTCACCGATCATGTGTAACATTCTATAAAGGAGCGAAAAACGCCTTTGCGCCCGGCGTATCGGTATTAACCCTGATATTGGGGGTAATACCGACTAAATAACCCTCCCGAGGGATCCTTATGAACCCCCATGGGACCACTGTTACGTGTTACTTCGTGGGGGTGGTCTAGCAATCCTTGCGCCTTGCTCATTGCGTCTTAGTGCTATTAGCACCGTTGCAGCATAACTACTCACTTGGCTCCTAGCATCTTCAGAGTCAAGCAAGGTCTGCACTAGGTTCTCCACCGCTATAGTCCCTAATGCTTATATTGTATAAAGTGTGGTGAGGCCGAGCGAGTGCTGCAGTGTTATCATTGTATTGAATGTGACAAACGAGCACACAGTTCAACTGATTGTAAATCATCTCTGCAACCCATTATACCAACAGTGGTAAAGCTACACTGCAGTTTGTTTCTAGCTGCAGAATAAATGGGTCAGCTCGATGGGGGTAGGACCACGCCCTCAGAATTCCAGCGTAAAATAGCATATTAATATTTCTGCGTTTCGTCTGGTGAGTGTAGGGATCCAAGGATCTTTGTTACTGGTGACGAGGCATTCTATCTCATTCTCCGCGAGGGTGCCAACGTATCTGCATTATGATTCCTCGTCAAGGACGAATTCAGATGTCATGGGTGCGGCCCATGGAATCATTACCAACTTTTTGCTCGTTTGTTACAATGTAATAAAAAAAATCTTTTTCGATAAATAATTATAAGGCAGATACTTTGTAACCACAGGAACAAAGTTTAACACTGAGATAAAATACCTCGTAGCTTGTAATAAGGGTCGTTAGATCTCACTCTCTCTCTCTCAGGGTCCGGATACTCACTAGATAAAACTGAGTTTTATTATTTTGGTTATCTCCGAGGGCGTGATCCTAGTCGAGTACCTGTGTGTGCTTAAGATCTCTCAGACCGGACTATTAAGAAAATGTAATATAACTTTTTGTCATAATTTAGTTACGATCTACCACCATTGCATTCAAAAAAGAATAATATTCTTGAATAGGCACTAGGGAGGTATTCAACACTGGTATATTGTGTTACATATTTCAAATTACTAATTTGTTTTTACTATTATTAAGGTTAATGACAGTATTTGATTTTAATGTACTTTTACAATAAACAAGTATTTTAGTTGGTATTCTAGATACTAGGGATGTTACCGAGGTGGTTTTATCGGAATTGAAGTTTTTAAATTTGTTTTATCGGAATCAGAAACAAAATCGGAAACGAAGACAGAGGTAAAAAGGAAATGTATTAGGACCAGTTCAAAATAAAGAATGACAACTATCTCCCCCGCAACCGGGATTCCCCGTGCCACATGTATAAAGTTTATACATGTCGTACGGGGAATCCGGGTTTATACTATAAACCTGTTTGACCGCGCTGATGGTCTGCTTTTGTGCCCCTTATGTATGCTTTGACCTCCGATTAAAACCTCCGGTTCAATATTAACGGATCCGAAGTCGGAGGTGTAATATCAATCGGAAGTTCCGACCTCTCCGAATAGGAATCGAACCTCCATAACATCCCTACTAGATACTATACCTTATTCCAGACCGGGTTGTAAATCATGTTTTGCGTAGTGATGTGCTCGCTACCGATATAAATCCCGGGGTGAACAATATATATATAAATAGTACATGCGTTGCGGTTCGTTATGGTAATATAAATAACAAAGTATTATTTATCTTTATTTACATTCAGCATTTGAATATTTAACGACATGGCATGGAGGCTCGTTTGCAAGCATTATTAAACCTGTCGGTGTGAATATTAATAACAAGTGCGAATTTTTATCAACAATGTTTTCATGATTTTGTACATAATGTTTTGCACCTATGAGTGCGAGTGAGAGCACAGTATGCTGCGGTACGCTCCACACCCCAGCCTGCAGCGAGATAGTAAATTTTTATCAACAATGTTTTGATGATTTTGTATATAAAGTTTTGCACTTATGAGTGCGAGTGAGAGCGCAGTATGCTGCGGTACGCTCATACGTTCCACAACCCAGCCTGCAGCGAGGTAGTTAATTTTTATCAACAATGTTTTGATGATTTTGTACATAATATGTTGCACCTATGAGTGCGAGTGAGCGCAGTATGCTGCGGTACGCTCATACGTTCTACAACCAGCCTGCAGCGAGATAGTAAATTTTTATCAACAATGTTTTGATGATTTTGTACATAATATGTTGCACCTATGAGTGCGAGTGAGCGCAGTATGCTGCGGTACGCTCATACGTTCTACAACCAGCCTGCAGCGAGATAGTAAATTTTTATCAACAATGTTTTGATGATTTTGTACATAGTGTGTTGCACCTATGAGTGCGAGTGAGCGCAGTATGCTGCGGTACGCTCATACGTTCTACAACCAGCCTGCAGCGAGATAGTAAATTTTTATCAACAATGTTTTGATGATTTTGTACATAGTGTGTTGCACCTATGAGTGCGAGTGAGCGCAGTATGCTGCGGTACGCTCATACGTTCTACAACCAGCCTGCAGCGAGATAGTAAATTTTTATCAACAATGTTTTGATGATTTTGTACATAATATGTTGCACCTATGAGTGCGAGTGAGCGCAGTATGCTGCGGTACGCTCATACGTTCTACAACCAGCCTGCAGCGAGATAGTAAATTTTTATCAACAATGTTTTGATGATTTTGTACATAGTGTGTTGCACCTATGAGTGCGAGTGAGCGCAGTATGCTGCGGTACGCTCATACGTTCTACAACCAGCCTGCAGCGAGGTAGTTAATTTTTATCAACAATGTTTTGATGATTTTGTACATAATATGTTGCACCTATGAGTGCGAGTGAGCGCAGTATGCTGCGGTACGCTCATACGTTCTACAACCAGCCTGCAGCGAGGTAGTTAATTTTTATCAACAATGTTTTGATGATTTTGTACATAATATGTTGCACCTATGAGTGCGAGTGAGAGCGCAGCATGCTGCGGTACGCTCATACGTTCCACAACCCAGCCTGCAGCGAGGTAGTTAATTTTTATCAACAATGTTTTGATGATTTTGTACATAATATGTTGCACCTATGAGTGCGAGTGAGAGCGCAGTGTCCTGCGGTACGCTCATACGTTCTACAACCAGCCTGCAGCGAGATAGTAAATTTTTATCAACAATGTTTTGATGATTTTGTACATAATATGTTGCACCTATGAGTGCGAGTGAGAGCGCAGTGTCCTGCGGTACGCTCATACGTTCTACAACCAGCCTGCAGCGAGATAGTAAATTTTTATCAACAATGTTTTGATGATTTTGTACATAATATGTTGCACCTATGAGTGCGAGTGAGCGCAGTATGCTGCGGTACGCTCATACGTTCTACAACCAGCCTGCAGCGAGGTAGTTAATTTTTATCAACAATGTTTTGATGATTTTGTACATAATGTGTTGCACCTATGAGTGCGAGTGAGAGCGCAGTATGCTGCGGTACGCTCATACGTTCTACAACCAGCCTGCAGCGAGATAGTAAATTTTTATCAACAATGTTTTGATGATTTTGTACATAATATGTTGCACCTATGAGTGCGAGTGAGCGCAGTATGCTGCGGTACGCTCATACGTTCCACAACCCAGCCTGCAGCGAGATAGTAAATTTTTATCAACAATGTTTTGATGATTTTGTACATAGTGTGTTGCACCTATGAGTGCGAGTGAGAGCGCAGTATGCTGCGGTACGCTCATACGTTCTACAACCAGCCTGCAGCGAGGTAGTTAATTTTTATCAACAATGTTTTGATGATTTTGTACATAATATGTTGCACCTATGAGTGCGAGTGAGCGCAGTATGCTGCGGTACGCTCATACGTTCTACAACCAGCCTGCAGCGAGATAGTAAATTTTTATCAACAATGTTTTGATGATTTTGTACATAGTGTGTTGCACCTATGAGTGCGAGTGAGCGCAGTATGCTGCGGTACGCTCATACGTTCTACAACCAGCCTGCAGCGAGGTAGTTAATTTTTATCAACAATGTTTTGATGATTTTGTACATAATATGTTGCACCTATGAGTGCGAGTGAGAGCGCAGTGTCCTGCGGTACGCTCATACGTTCTACAACCAGCCTGCAGCGAGGTAGTTAATTTTTATCAACAATGTTTTGATGATTTTGTACATAATGTGTTGCACCTATGAGTGCGAGTGAGCGCAGTATGCTGCGGTACGCTCATACGTTCTACAACCAGCCTGCAGCGAGATAGTAAATTTTTATCAACAATGTTTTGATGATTTTGTACATAATATGTTGCACCTATGAGTGCGAGTGAGCGCAGTATGCTGCGGTACGCTCATACGTTCTACAACCCAGCCTGCAGCGAGATAGTAAATTTTTATCAACAATGTTTTGATGATTTTGTACATAATGTGTTGCACCTATGAGTGCGAGTGAGGAAGCGCAGTATGCTGCGGTACGCTCATACGTTCCACAACCAGCCTGCAGCGATAGTAAATTTTTATCAACAATGTTTTGATGATTTTGTACATAGTGTGTTGCACCTATGAGTGAGTGAGAGCGCAGCATGCTGCGGTACGCTCATACGTTCCTCAACCCAGCCTGCAGCGATAGTAAATTTTTATCAACAATGTTTTGATGATTTTGTACATAGTGTGTTGCACCTATGAGTGCGAGTGAGAGCGCAGTACGCTGCGGTACGCCCATACGTTCCACAACCCAGCCCGCAGCGAGATAGTAAATTTTTATCAACAATGTTTTGATGATTTTGGTACATAATGTGTTGCACCTATGAGTGCGAGTGAGAGCGCAGCATGCTGCGGTACGCTCATACGTTCCACAACCCAGCCTGCAGCGAGGTAGTTAATTTTTATCAACAATGTTTTGATGATTTTGTACATAATGCGTTGCACCTATGAGTGAGTGAGAGCGCAGTACGCTGCGGTACGCCCATACGTTCTACAACCCAGCCCGCAGCGAGATAGTAAATTTTTATCAACAATGTTTTGATGATTTTGTACATAATGTTGCACCTATGAGTGCGAGTGAGAGCGCAGCATGCTGCGGTACGCCCATACGTTCCACAACCCAGCCCGCAGCGAGATAGTAAATTTTTATCAACAATGTTTTGATGATTTTGTACATAATGCGTTGCACCTATGAGTGCGAGGAGAGCGCAGCATGCTGCGGTACGCTCATACGTTCTACAACCCAGCCTGCAGCGAGATAGTAAATTTTTATCAACAATGTTTTGATGATTTTGTACATAATGTGTTGCACCTATGAGTGCGAGTGAGGAGCGCAGTATGCTGCGGTACGCCCATACGTTCCACAACCCAGCCTGCAGCGAGATAGTAAATTTTTATCAACAATGTTTTGATGATTTTGTACATAATGTTGCACCTATGAGTGCGAGTGAGAGCGCAGTACGCTGCGGTACGCCCATACGTTCTACAACCCAGCCTGCAGCGATAGTAAATTTTTATCAACAATGTTTTGATGATTTTGTACATAGTGTGTTGCACCTATGAGTGAGTGAGAGCGCAGTACGCTGCGGTACGCTCGCCGTTCTACAACCCAGCCCGCAGCGAGATAGTAACTTTATCAACAATGTTTTGATGATTTTGTACATAATGTTGCACCTATGAGTGAGTGAGAGCGCAGTACGCTGCGGTACGCCCATACGTTCCACAACCCAGCCTGCAGCGAGATAGTAAATTTTTATCAACAATGTTTTGATGATTTTGTACATAATGTGTTGCACCTATGAGTGCGAGTGAGAGCGCAGCATGCTGCGGTACGCCCATACGTTCCACAACCCAGCCTGCAGCGAGATAGTAAATTTTTATCAACAATGTTTTGATGATTTTGTACATAATATGTTGCACCTATGAGTGCGAGTAAGAGCGCAGTATGCTGCGGTACGCTCATACGTTCTACAACCCAGCCCGCAGCGAGATAGTAAATTTTATCAACAATGTTTTGATGATTTTGTACATAATATGTTGCACCTATGAGTGCGAGTGAGGAAGCGCAGTATGCTGCGGTACGCTCATACGTTCCACAACCCAGCCTGCAGCGAGGTAGTTAATTTTTATCAACAATGTTTTGATGATTTTGTACATAGTGTGTTGCACCTATGAGTGCGAGTGAGAGCGCAGTATGCTGCGGTACGCTCATACGTTCTACAACCCAGCCTGCAGCGAGATAGTAAATTTTTATCAACAATGTTTTGATGATTTTGTACATAATGTGTTGCACCTATGAGTGCGAGTGAGAGCGCAGTATGCTGCGGTACGCTCATACGTTCCACAACCCAGCCTGCAGCGAGGTAGTTAATTTTTATCAACAATGTTTTGATGATTTTGTACATAGTGTGTTGCACCTATGAGTGCGAGTGAGAGCGCAGTATGCTGCGGTACGCTCATACGTTCTACAACCCAGCCTGCAGCGAGATAGTAAATTTTATCAACAATGTTTTGATGATTTTGTACATAATGTGTTGCACCTATGAGTGCGAGTGAGAGCGCAGTATGCTGCGGTACGCTCATACGTTCAACAACCCAGCCTGCAGCGAGATAGTAAATTTTATCAACAATGTTTTGATGATTTTGTACATAATGTGTTGCACCTATGAGTGCGAGTGAGAGCGCAGTATGCTGCGGTACGCTCATACGTTCTACAACCCAGCCCGCAGCGAGATAGTAAATTTTATCAACAATGTTTTGATGATTTTGTACATAATGTGTTGCACCTATGAGTGCGAGTGAGGAAGCGCAGTATGCTGCGGTACGCTCATACGTTCTACAACCCAGCCTGCAGCGAGGTAGTTAATTTTCATCAACAATGTTTTGATGATTTTGTACATAATGTGTTGCACCTATGAGTGCGAGTGAGGAAGCGCAGTATGCTGCGGTACGCTCATACGTTCTACAACCCAGCCTGCAGCGAGATAGTAAATTTTATCAACAATGTTTTGATGATTTTGTACATAATGTGTTGCACCTATGAGTGCGAGTGAGCGCAGTATGCTGCGGTACGCTCATACGTTCCACAACCAGCCTGCAGCGAGATAGTAAATTTTATCAACAATGTTTTGATGATTTTGTACATAGTGTGTTGCACCTATGAGCGCGAGTGAGAGCGCAGTATGCTGCGGTACGCTCATACGTTCTACAACCCAGCCTGCAGCGAGATAGTAAATTTTATCAACAATGTTTTGATGATTTTGTACATAATGTGTTGCACCTATGAGTGCGAGTGAGAGCGCAGTATGCTACGGTACGCTCATACGTTCCTCAACCCAGCCTGCAGCGAGATAGTAAATTTTTATCAACAATGTTTTGATGATTTTGTACATAATATGTTGCACCTATGAGTGCGAGTGAGAGCGCAGTATGCTGCGGTACGCTCATACGTTCCACAACCCAGCCTGCAGCGAGGTAGTTAATTTTCATCAACAATGTTTTGATGATTTTGTACATAATGTGTTGCACCTATGAGTGCGAGTGAGAGCGCAGTATGCTGCGGTACGCTCATACGTTCTACAACCCAGCCTGCAGCGAGATAGTAAATTTTTATCAACAATGTTTTGATGATTTTGTACATAATGTGTTGCACCTATGAGTGCGAGTGAGAGCGCAGTATGCTGCGGTACGCTCATACGTTCTACAACCCAGCCTGCAGCGAGATAGTAAATTTTTATCAACAATGTTTTGATGATTTTGTACATAATGTTGCACCTATGAGTGCGAGTAAGAGCGCAGTATGCTGCGGTACGCTCATACGTTCTACAACCCAGCCTGCAGCGAGATAGTAAATTTTTATCAACAATGTTTTGATGATTTTGTACATAATGTGTTCCACCTATGAGTGCGAGTGAGAGCGCAGTATGCTGCGGTACGCTCATACGTTCAACAACCCAGCCTGCAGCGAGATAGTAAATTTTTATCAACAATGTTTTGATGATTTTGTACATAATGTGTTGCACCTATGAGTGCGAGTGAGGAAGCGCAGTATGCTGCGGTACGCCCATACGTTCCACAACCCAGCCTGCAGCGAGATAGTAAAGTTTTATCAACAATGTTTTGATGATTTTGTACATAATGTTGCACCTATGAGTGCGAGTGAGAGCGCAGCATGCCGCGGTACGCTCATACGTTCACAACCCAGCCTGCAGCGAGATAGTAAATTTTTATCAACAATGTTTTGATGATTTTGTACATAATGTGTTGCACCTATGAGCGCGAGTGAGAGCGCAGTATGCTGCGGTACGCCCATACGTTCCACAACCCAGCCTGCAGCGATAGTAAATTTTTATCAACAATGTTTTGATGATTTTGTACATAATATGTTGCACCTATGAGTGCGAGTGAGAGCGCAGTATGCTGCGGTACGCTCATACGTTCCACAACCCAGCCTGCAGCGAGGTAGTTAATTTTCATCAACAATGTTTTGATGATTTTTTATATAATGTTTTGCACCTATGAGCGCGAGTGAGAGCGCAGTATGCTGCGGTACGCTCATACGTTCCACAACCCAGCCTGCAGCGATAGTAAATTTTTATCAACAATGTTTTGATGATTTTGTACATAATATGTTGCACCTATGAGTGCGAGTGAGAGCGCAGCATGCCGCGGTACGCTCATACGTTCCACAACCCAGCCTGCAGCGAGATAGTAAATTTTTATCAACAATGTTTTGATGATTTTGTACATAATGTGTTGCACCTATGAGTGCGAGTGAGAGCGCAGTATGCTACGGTACGCTCATACGTTCCTCAACCCAGCCTGCAGCGAGATAGTAAATTTTTATCAACAATGTTTTGATGATTTTGTACATAATATGTTGCACCTATGAGTGCGAGTGAGAGCGCAGTATGCTGCGGTACGCTCATACGTTCCACAACCCAGCCTGCAGCGATAGTAAATTTTCATCAACAATGTTTTGATGATTTTTTATATAATGTTTTGCACCTATGAGCGCGAGTGAGAGCGCAGTATGCTGCGGTACGCTCATACGTTCCACAACCCAGCCTGCAGCGAGATAGTAAATTTTTATCAACAATGTTTTGATGATTTTGTACATAATGTGTTGCACCTATGAGTGCGAGTGAGAGCGCAGTATGCTGCGGTACGCTCATACGTTCCACAACCCAGCCTGCAGCGAGATAGTAAATTTTTATCAACAATGTTTTGATGATTTTGTATATAATGTGTTGCACCTATGAGTGCGAGTGAGAGCGCAGTATGCTGCGGTACGCTCATACGTTCCACAACCCAGCCTGCAGCGAGATAGTAAAGTTTTATCAACAATGTTTTGATGATTTTGTATATAATATGTTGCACCTATGAGTGCGAGTGAGAGCGCAGTATGCTGCGGTACGCTCATACGTACCACAACTCAGCAGCGAGATAGTTAACGCATTATAGGGTCAAAGGATCTGTGTAATAAGGGACAGTTCCAATTGCGATTATTTTATAGAAATTCAAACTAAAAAAAGTTAAGAAAATCTTTATTTACCAAAACGATTAGCACATTTATATCAATGGAATCCTTGCGTACCGTTTAAACATATAGGCTTCTCAAGTTGTCCTTCACCGACTAGCAAGTGGTAATTCAGAGCGTAAAATGTTATTGGTCCGACACCGGGGACCGACCTCGTGTTAGCTCACGTGCCGTCAACTATAGACATGCGCTTACACCGAATTCCCACTTCTACTATGTAATAAATAAGCACAATAAATAATATCTTATATAATAATGATTATAGTACTAAGTAATAAATACTACCATTTCTAACTTTGTAAGTTTCGTTATAAATTTGGTTTTCATAAATGCGTTTACAACTGTAGTTTCACTATAATGATAGGACGATGCTTTCCTGGCACATTCAACCGCCGAATATTTTTAGGCCTTTTTTTTGATTGTCATAAAGCCACTTGCTTCTTTCGGAATTGCATATGTTGCCATTCCATCAGTGGTCGTCTTATTACGAATTGAATATACCACAGACATAATTATTTGTATTTCATAATTTCTATATTTAAACACAGAATACACATTAATTCTTCTCTTAAATACAGGATATGACGAGATTTAAAATAGTTTTAATTTTTAACTCTATATCATCCCAAGGATGTTCAAGAACCCATCTACTATATTGCCATAAAAAAACAATTTATTATTTTAATTAAATATTAGATAAACACCTTACGGGGGGGGGGTACATTGTGTGTTTTTATTTAAACGAGGAAAATTTTATAATTTTTTTCATGTTAACTGTAGCTTGTCATTTTAAAGGCAGTGGTTTTAAATTTAAAAAAGTGTAGACAAGTATATATTAATAATGATATTGGGGGTCTGAAAATGTTTGTCTCATAAACTGTGGCCCAAAATTGTTAGCCTTTTTATGACAATTACTCTTATGGAATTATTTAGTACTTCACGTGACAAAGGTTAGAAAACACTGCCTTAAAGCGAGGTGACACTTCGTGCCATCAATAGCGCTGTTGGTTATAGTGTGTCAACTATAGGTTGTTAACTGTATTAGTCATACGATCTCAGTCCATAAGGTTGACTACGGATATGCACGTCACCGCTGTCATCCCTTATCATCGGGCGAACTGTGTGCTTGTTTGTCACCATTGATATATTAAAAAAATGTAAAGAGCAGCTGGCCTATAAATCGACCATATGCCTTCGGCTAAGACAACAGTTAGCTTACTTGCCCACCCGAAGCTCGGGAGAGTATATGGCACTTCAGATCATACGCCAAAGGTTCCCCTAGATCTGTTAAGAACAGCTAGTTGAGCTCATATAATGACTAGTCAAGCTCGAAAACCGTCAATGTTGTACAAACATTGTGATAAAATATTCAACATCTCGTTGAATTTTATAATACCTATCCAGCGACGGTGGCTCAATAGCAGAGTCGCACCGCCTGTAAGTAAAAAAGTTAAATGTTTATTTTAAATAGTGCTGCTGTTAGCCCTGAGGGCCTCCACGACATCACCGACATACACACGCGAGCAGTGTCCGCGAGTAAGAAAATAGTTTACTTTTTTTTGTTATTGTGTTGCTGTTAACCCTAATGGCATCTACAACGTCACTAACGTAGACACGCGAGCAGTGTCCGCGAATAAGAAAAAAGCTTACTTGCTTTTTATATCGTGTTGCTGTAAGCCCTAATGGCATCTACAACGTCACTAACGTAGACACGCGAGCAGTGTCCGCGAGTAAGAAAAAATCTTACTTGTTTTTTTATATTGTGTTGCTGTTAGCCCTAATGGCATCTACAACGTCACTAACGTAGACACGCGAGCAGTGTCCGCGAGTAAGAAAAAAGCTTACTTGTTTTTTATATTGTGTTGCTGTTAGCCCTAATGGCATCTACAACGTCACTAACGTAGACACGCGAGCAGTGTCCGCGAGTAAGAAAAACACTTGTTTTTATATTGTGTTGCTGTTAGCCTAATGGCATCTACAGCGTCACTAACGTAGACGCGAGCAGTGTCGCGAGTAAGAAAAACACTTGTTTTTATATTGTGTTGCTGTTAGCCTAATGGCATCTGGCGTCACTAACGTAGACACGCGAGCAGTGTCCGCGAGTAGAAAAAGCTTACTTGTTTTTATATTGTGTTGCTGTTAGCCTAATGGCATCTACAGCGTCACTAACGTGAACACGCGAGCAGTGTCCGCGAGTAAGAAAAAAGCTTACTTGTTTTTTATATTGTGTTGCTGTTAGCCCTAATGGCATCTACAACGTCACTAACGTAGACACGCGAGCAGTGTCCGCGAGTAAGAAAAAAGCTTACTTGTTTTTTATATTGTGTTGCTGTTAGCCCTAATGGCATCTACAACGTCACTAACGTAGACACGCGAGCAGTGTCCGTGAGTAAGAAAAAAGTTAAACTTTTTTTAAAGTGTGTGTTGTGTTTTAAAACTTTCATCGAAATATACTCGCGAGTGGAATGCCGCGAGTGAAGAATTAACTGTTATTTTATTTTTCTACGCTCTATATTTTGTTTGAAGTCACTACTTATATTCAGACTTTGAAAAAAACAGGGTAGATGGTATACCCGCACAAACTTTGTCTTTAGTAAGCAACTGGATATAAAGCTTGCTTCAATACCATTTCGATTGCCAAAGCAGATACAATTTTTGGCATCAACATTTTTACTTCGGAAGATTTTTCTTATTGTGGAGACCCAATCCGGTGCACTCTATTATATTAAGATCTCCTTCGGGTTGAATTGTGAATTTCGTCTGTAAAAGAAGGATAGGTCATTGAAAAAGTGTGAACATAAGGCGATTAAGTACGAAATTAAAACTAGGGAAGCGGAAAGGCTGGGAAACTGTTCAGTGTATTTTAAAAAGAACTGATACACAGATCAAATAAAACATAAAATATAATATAAAACCTTTACCTTGCCAATCAGTTCAGCGACGTGTATAGCGGTCTTGGTGTGCAGGCTTACATCCGCACACTTCACCGCAGATCTGCCATCAGCTAACGCCATGTATATTATCAATTGATCCTGAAATTCAATTGAAAGGAATATACGATCTTTTCCACCTTCCAAATACAAAGTACATATAACGTTTCTACTGTCGTTGTTGTACCAACGACCACACGGCGATTTGTTACTGGCTGTAGCATAAATGGGTCGCTTCGAAAGTGGCAGGACCACTTCCTCGAAGAACACCAGCAGCATAATGCTGCTGAATTTTTAACATTAACAATTCCCTAACATTGTAAAAAATATCACTCCCCTTCTCGCGACAAGGCTCTTTGACCTTCCTCTTAATAATATCTAGGTGTTGCACCATACCGGGTTCCTTGATAACTCGTGCGCCGCTCAAGTTATACTATTCGGGAAGTACTTGCCTACCTTGTCGAGAAGCTAGTCCGTGAGCATTTGACGAATGATTAATTTTTTTTTTATGTCTGATGGCCACTGTTAAGCCGAGGGCTTTTACAGTTTCACCGGGTTGAAAGGTGGCCGAGCGCTTAGGGCACTCAGCTTAGAGCACGTGGAGGGCGAACTACGGTATTCTTCAGACGCGGAGGAATTTGTGGATCGAAATGCTATTGTAAGAGACGGCACTCACAATTAGCAGGTTTGGACGTGTGACGGCAGAGTCGAAATATCGGCGGGAAGCCTGCTTCAGGTACTGAGCTATGGTCGGCAGTTCAAGATCTATGTGTAGATTTTCGTTACGCAAGAATCACGGTGCATCGGTGGCCTTGCGCATGATACGATTATCTAACATATTACCTGAAGTCGGAGAATGTGACGCGGGGTGACATCCGCAAAAACGTAGCTTGCGTATGTCATTACGGGTGAATGATTCGTTGGTTGTATAATTTAGTTAACTTTTCTTAACTTAACTTAACTTTATATACATATATAAAATATGTTAATTAGACGGTACGAGAATGGAAAAATTGTTTACAGGACGTCTAACATAGCGCTTTCCATCGGAATTTACCATATTTATTTTTGTTTCATTTTAAAATAACACTTTTTATATATTTATTTATTTATTTATTTACTTTATTAGGAAACTTCACAGCATACAAGAAACATTAAACATAAATACAATTAACAAGGATATTTAGCCATCAAAGAAGTTACAACTATATACAATTTTTTTTTAAAAGTATGTGCAACAGGAGTAACATGCAGTGTGTGTGTGTGTGTGTGTGTGGGTGTGTATGTGCGTGTGTGTGTGCGTATGCATCTTGTTAAGGCGAATTCAGGAGTGCTTCAGAAACATCGTTTAGAAACTGATTTCGTTTAAGATGGAATATGTCAATATTTCCAAACATATCATTATAGACCTGCATACATCTATATAAGACAGCTCTGGGCATATTTCGTTTTTGTAAGAGGGACATAAAATAAATTTGGACTTTGTAGGCGGTGTGTTGGGATACGAAGACGCAATTTTTCTACCAAGGTAGGACAGTCTACGTGGCCATTTAATACATTATATAATAACCGCATATCGGAAATAATTCGTCTATTAGATAAAGACAGAAGTTTATATTCCGTCAGCGAGTCACGCGTGGATTTTTTGGTAAAATGATTTAAAAACTTTAGAAATTTTACTTGGATGTTTTCAATGTTACGAGTGTGGGTAATGTAGGATGGGGACCAAACGGGTGAAGCGTACTCAAGTGTACTTCGGACATAAGCGAAATATAGAGGTAGTAGGGGACTTGAACTCCGGAATACTTTTGAAAGTCTCTTGATAAAACTAAGCATTCTAAGAACCTTATGACAGATGTAATTGTAGTGTTCTGAAAATATTAACTTTGAATCTAACAAAACACCTAGATCCCTTACTTTCATAACACGACTTACCACACAATTATTTAATATGTACTTATATTGTAATGGATGTACTTGACGACTGAATGTAATTATTTGACATTTTTTGACATTAAGATTGAGTAAATTTTTTGTGCAATAGCTTGAAAATCTGTCAAGACCATCCTGCAATTTACGACAGTCCTCGACATCACGGATCGGATAAAAAATTTTAGTGTCATCAGCGTACATGAGAAAACGAGAGTGATGAAAGCAATTTGAAATGTCATATAAATAAATGTTAAAGAGCAGGGGACCTAATAAAGAGACCTAATATATATATTTTTTAGCGAATAATAATCGCTTCTCTCGGTGTTGCTTGGTAAGAAGCGGTACCTTTCGAGATTCTTCCAAACAATTTATCTTCCACTAATCTTCGGCGTATCAGTCTTTACGAGATTTTTCTCGGGTCAATCAAGATCAGTCGAAAAAACTTCAATTTTTTCGCCTGATCTTAATAGCCTTTATTTGGGTCTTTTTTAGCAACACGAACGATTAGCGTATCTTCTCTGGGAGAGGTTTCACTTGGCCGAGCCTTTATAAGAACATTTTCAACAGTTCCATGTGTTTTATAATGATCAATTGCAATTCAAAACTTTCTTAACAGAATAATTTAAATGCTCAACTATTCTTCTGTACGCCTTACGTACGCTTATGATCTATACGTAAATTAACAATTATTTGCCTAGTTGACGCGTCACAACTTTTATTGTTGTCCAATTTGAACAAAATAAAATTCAGATTAAATTTTGAATTGCCGCTAAAATAAAAGAAAAAGCCAAGAAAGAAATGTTATTCGCCAATTTCAAAAAACGCACGAGCTATGGATGATTTTTAAAAATGTTTCTAATAAGGCGTCCAAGCGGCCAGTAACAGAAAATAAACTCCTACATGTGTAAGACTCATTTTGTAATTAAAAGTAAGATATGTTTTATATTTAATGCATTTAATGAGTTTTTTATTCGAGTGGCTATATTATTGCATGATTATTAATTATTGAATGTGTATGTTTTATACGAACATTTGTACGTTGAAGTTATACTTTCTTTATACATAGGAAGTGTCTCTAATTGTATGACCACCAAAGTATATATATCTATATATATATATATATAGATAAGACCACCTTCATTAAAGTAGAAAAATAGAGTAAAACTCCGATAAAATATTAAATGTTTAATTAACCCGTTTATTCATCCAAAAGAACATTGATTGACAAACAATATACTTTAAAAGCGTAAAGAAATATTAACAGTCCATGCAAAAAAAGGCTATAGTTAGCATTTCATCAAAAAATCCTCTTTTACATTTTATGACTTTTATTCACAAGTCTCGGCATACGGGCAATCAATTTGTTAATGGTGTCTTGTGGTACATTTCTTCTCGCGAGGATGGGCCACAATTACGGACGTTCCTATCAAGCTCTTCCCACAAAAGTTCAATGGGATTGAGATCCGGGCTCTGAGGAGGCCAAACCATGTTTTATTACACCCCTTGTGCCTCTTTCTCTTCTAAATATCCTCTACATAATTTTGAGCTACGCTTTGAATCATTATCTTGTTGAAAAATTAATCTGTGGCGTGCTTATAAAAGACAGAAGAACAGAACCTGCTACCGCAAGACGCGCTTAGCGGCTGAGCATAAGAGCACTGGTGCGTAAATAGGTCAAGTAGCCAGGCCCCCCATCAGCGCTTGCTCTGCACCGCGCCAGTCCGTAACAACAATCGACGCGTGCGCACGTCACTTTTATCTTTGACCATCTTTACGTTAATGCGCTATACTTCTGCCTGCTTTAACTGTTTACCTTCTTAAGTGTTCCTCTCTGTTCTCTGTCTCTCCAATTATTAATAATAATAAAAATAATAATCTCCAATTAATCGTAACCCGGAAGAAAAGGCATTTTGTTCTAAAATGTTTTTGTTCACTTCCTTTTTTAAAATTCCTTAAATTTTAATCAAATCGCCAGTTCCTTGGCAAGAGAAGCAACCCCAGACCATAATTGAGCCACCACCATGCTTGATTGTTGGGTCTACACAATCTGACATCATCTTTTCTTGGGCACTGCGTCGAACGTAAATTCTACGTTTTGAACAGAATAGTTCAAACTTGGATTCATCGGTCCACCGATTAAATACAATTGAATTACATATGAGGGACAGCAACTTAGAAATAAACGGCATACCTGAGAACAGGTCGGAGAACTTGTACCCCTGGTAAAAGCTGGTAAAAGTAAACACGAATGTGGATATCATCCATTACGATAGCATTGTTCAGCTCAAAGAAGAAATTACTCGGTATTTAAACGATATTTAAATAGTGGAACATTGGTCTTTATTTTTCTGTTTTTTTTCTCATTTCATTTATATATATGTATAAAGTTTAAATTGCCAGTGTTGTGTACTAAAATGTCGTCGTATGTATCTGATAAGTTTCTTTTGTAATATTACTGTGTGAGATATATATATACGATGTTGTAGTGCCTTAAATAAATAAATAAATAAATAAATTGCTGCACCGCACCTATCACACGACCTTGGGTTGACTGGTAGAAAATATTAATTTATAAATCCGCCTTTTGTAACCTTTTTTTTATAAATATAAAAACAATAAAGTATAAATAATAATACCTGTGCGTATGTGTCGACGCATGCGCCGCTGCGTATGTGCGTGTGTAGCAAAGCTGCCGCCTCCCTCCCCAGCGAGTAGGAGTCCGTGCCGCGCCGCCCCAGCGCGTCACCGCCCAGCACGCAGCCCGACGACGTGCCACTGCACAAGCTGACACACACACAACGACAAACTTTTCATAGAGACGAGCTTTGAAGCAAGAAAAAAATTAATTGAGACCAGCGCTGAGCTTTTTAGTGCAGCACATGTTGAAATTTTTAGTGCAGCATATGTTGAAATTGTTAGCGCAGCACATGCTGAGCTTTTTAGCGCAGCACATGTTGAAATTTTTAGCGCAGCACATGATGAAATTTTTAGCGCAGCACATGTTGAAATTTTTACCGAAGAATATGTTGGGCTTTTTAGCGCAGCACATGTTGAAATTATTAGCGCAGTGTATGTTGAAGTTTTTAGCGCAGCACATGTTGAAATTTTTAGGGCAGAATATGTTGGGCTTTTTAACGAAGCACATCATGAGATGGTTCTCTTTTGTTATTTCTTATTTTCTACAAAAATGTTATGGGTTTTACAGTAAATAAATATTTCTCTTTTCTTCAATTTGTATGGCATAGCCCTTCCTTTTAAGAGCGCATAGCATCTCATAAGTACAAATAAATATCACTTAATTTTAAATATATTTTTATTATAAACTCTCGTTAAAAAAACCTCGTCGTGTAAAAGCCACGGATATTACCTATCTCTATCTAAAAACATAAGCCATCAGGAGCCCGAGAGGACCGAGCCGAGGTTCGGTCCTCTTGGGCACCCTCGAGTCAGTCGCTCTCAGTAACGGGTAACGGTCCAAGCCGAGCCCATGTGCTGGTTACCTACTCATAGAGCTCTCGATCCGGTGAAGCTGTACAAACCCTCGGGCTAACATGGCCATTAGACCGGAAAAATCTAAAAAAAGTAAAACAGCCTGCATACATAACCACTGCTTGGTCCATAATACATAATGGTGATAGTCCACCATGCGGATCCACAGCAGATTGGCGGACTTAGCGTGTCTTCGATAATTTTTATTTATCTAAAATATGTAGATTTCCTCATGAAGTTTTACTACGCCGCCGAGCAGGTGGTGAATTAGGACTAAAAAATTGAAATGAACAATTTCATTGTTGTCGGAAACGGACATCGGAAATTGGTGTCCAGTGTTCAGGTAGTTTAACAACGATGTGGATCTTGAATCTTTGTTGATGTGACGATCATCACTTACCATCAAATGGTCTGTTTGTCATTTCTAATATTATATTAAAAAAAAACATACATTATGCCACTGCAATTGTCCAGTGTCATGTTCCTGTCCTGCTTGTAGCAGTGGATGTTCACGTTCCGTAGCTCTTCCAGCTGCTGCCGCGCTCCATCACACATTTGGTAAGCCAGCTGCGGACAAGTTGTGTACGTGTGATTGAAACTTTTTTGTTTCGTAGTCCAATTATTACGTTTCTCTGTTTAGGTTACACCCTACTTACCCAATGTTGTTTTTTTTTTACAAATTAATCAATTTCAAATGTATATATTAAGTTATACAGTGTGTAATTTATATTTGTCTATATTATAAGAAAATATTATGTACTATCTGACCCGACGTATTCATGTCGAAAATTTCAATAAATTTATTTGTGATCGTTTTGTGAATTTATAAAAATTACACATCTTATATTGACTTATAGTTCCAAAAAAAACTATCAGCTTGACAACTTTCAGGGCTAATTCTTCATTTTTTCTTTCTCACGCAAACACCGCGCCCTCATAGTCTTCTTCTTCCTCCGTTATTTTCATTGGGAAAGGTCGTTCCCGTCTTGATATGCTCTAACCAATTCGATAACAAATTGTTTCCGCTGTGCTTGTTGCTTTTATAGTTTTGTTTTGGTTGATCCAACGGGTAGGTGACCACCTCCGTGATTTTTTCCCCTCGACCTTACCAAGTACAACCAGTTTATCCAGGCTATCTGGTTGTCTCCGAGCAATGTGACCAAAGTAGCTGAGGACTCGTTGGTAACAGGTAGTGGACAGTCTAACGACAGTCTCACAGGACACCGGCGTGATATAGGAGCATAATGCAGCTGTGTTTCGTCTGGTGAGTATAGGGATCCGAAGACCCTTATTACTGATGACGAGATATTTCCACCCTAGTGCTCTGGTAGAGCTGTGTGTTTGTTTGTCACGTCTCTCACCTCAAATTCTGATTCCTCTGGCGTTTCGTGTTTGTGGTCTCCATGTAAGGCACACAAAACAACTAACCAAGTAACTGATAAGTTTATTGGTGATGAAGATATAGTGCAAGTATCAGGTGATTGTGATTGGGAACTGTTAGAAGGCGGAAATCAGAGGTTACATGTTTGTGGGATAATTAAATAAACACACAATCTGTATAGAAAAAACAAATAAGCAGCGTTTTAGCGTCAAGCAATAAAAAAAATCGCAATAATGTTTGGATAACATCTAATTCTCAATATCAAATCAACAAATTAAGCCGCAACTTACGAAAATACTGGGTATGATGGATTAAATTATTTTTGGGGAACAGCGCACGCGCTCGAAATTGTAACGCCATGTTTAGCTTTGTGCATGACAGGAAGTGAATCTTTTTCTTTTTCCCATCTAGTAGTAAATCATATTATAATGGGAAACTTTAATACCAATCTCCTTGCATCAGATTCTCCCCGCACCCATAAATTCCTACATGTAGTCAAGTCAAGTTCTTTTCGCGTCCTGCCTTTAAGCTACTCACCACAATGTTGAAGGTGATGACACTTGGCTTGACTTAATCCTGACCTCCAATCCCTCCTTGGTTTCCACTTATGGACAACACCCCACTCCTGAATTTTCCCATCACGATCTGATTTTTCTACCCTATACCATAAAATGTCCTAAACCCAAACCCAAGCACGTGCGTTACGTACTTTGTAACGATGCATCAAAGATTAATTGGAAATCTAATAAAGGCTGTCTGCATTGAAGAAAAAGTATACAACTTTAATTTATTGGTCAACAAGCTGTACGATATTCATGCTCCTGTCAAGGAAGTTAGGATCAGGCGCCCTCCAGCACCCTGGATGACTAATGGTATTAAGATGACTATGAGATGTAGAGACAAGGCCTTCAGAAAATTTAAAAAGCAACGCACAGATGACAATTGGTCTCTCTACAAAGCGGTTAGACATCGGTGTAACCAGATGATACGCAATACTAAACGCCCTTACTTTTTAGATAATTTCGCTTTATCTACTCCTGCTGGTATCTGGAAGTCTACAACTATTTCGATGGATCATGTGACGATACGGTATACTATTTCATATCTACATGGTTTGACGCGTCCTAATATAAATTCCATGCATTTTTCTCCGGTGTCTTGTGATGAAACCAATAGGATAATCCTGTCAATTAAATCCAATGCTATTGGATGTGATAACATCAGTCGGCGTATGATTATTCCCATCCTCGATCACATACTCCCACATTGTGAATTTTTCCTTAGACACGTGCACTTATCCCGTTTTGTGGCGCAAACCGTACGTTCGGCTTATTTCTATTCTACCTTTGTTCTTAGCAACATGTTAATATCTCCCTTATAATCCGACTTTAGACCTGGTTATAGTACTCCCACCGCTCTCCTAATAGTTACTGGCGATATTAGGGTGGCCATGAAGAATACCAAAGTCACAGTTATGGTTCTTGTTGATTTTTAAAATGCCTTTAATACCGTCAGTCACGAAATCCTTTTAGCCATCCTCTCCCATTCTATGGTTTCTGATGGAAGTACTGGATTGGTTTTCTTCCTATCTTCGAGGGCGCCAGCAATCAGTAAGAGTTAATGACTTAGTATCAAGCTGGCTCGAAATCTCTGACGGTGTCTCTCAAGGCGGTATTCTTTCTCCTATTTTGTTTTCTGTTTTTATTAACCATATAACTTATAATCTTCGATGTGCGTATCATCTTTATGTCGATGACTATATGCTCATACATCCACCGATGGTCTTTCTCAAGCCATCTATAACATTAACCAGGATTTAATTCACATTAAAAGTTGGTCGGATAGGTTTAGTCTATCTTTTAATCCATCCAAATGCCAAGCAATAGTGGTTGGGAGCTCTCGTATTATTGGTAAAATTAATTTGGCCATTCTTCCACCCATATTGTTCGATAGATCTCCTATTCCAATCGGCCATAATGTTAAAAATCTAGGTTTAATTATTGACGGTACACTGAGCTGGAGAGACTAGGTTGCTAAAGTCAGTCAAAGGGTAACTAGTGTTCTTAGGTATCGCTATAGACCAAAAAACTTTCTACCGACAAAAACTAAAGTAACGCTCGTGCAGGCCTTGATTTTCCCCTGATCGACTATGGTGACGTGTGCTACTTTGACCTGAATGCATATCAACTCAACAAACTCGACCGGCTTCTAAATAACTGCATTCGATTCATTTTCAATTTCCGTAAGTACGACCATGTTTCTTTCTACCGGTCTCAATTAAACTAACTAACTATTCGCCAGCGACGCTCTTTAAGAGCATTGACCACTCTTTTTTTCTTCTTGGAGTCGTCTCCTTCTCCAATTTATTTGTCTCCACCATCTTAACATGTCTTCCAGTATCTTAATACAGTCAACAACAAGAACCTTCGCTCATCGCATAATCATCTTCTTCTATGTCCTCTTCATCGTACAGTGTTTATGCACTCTTCTTGCTCTGTCCAATCTATTCTTCTGTGGATTGAGATACCTCTTGGAGTCAGAATGGTTGATAATCGTTTTGTGTTTTAAAAGAAGGAGCGTGAGTATGTCTTGATTAAACTGTCAGAAGATTGATAACACCATCATGTTATAAAGTATGTATTAATTATATAATAATATTTTTATTGTATTATATATTGTAAAGTATATTAATTTATGTATTCTATATATTTATATATTCATATTTCTTTTTAAGTATATTTAATATATTATTAGAAAATATATATTATAATCGTTATTTTTCCCATTTTTATATTATATGTGCACCTACCCTAGCTTCTGAATACCACCCTCAGGTCGACTGGTAGAAAATGCTTTTAGCATTAAGTCCGCCTATGTAACTTTGTGCATGAAGTTTAAAATAAATAAATCAATGTCTGATGCGTGAATACCCTAAAGTTTCAGGGCATGGTCCGTGTAAATTAAGGTCGACGGTTCAAATCCACCATTAAACTATTGTCGTGAACTCATCAGTGCTATTATGGATATTATTAAAAAAATCATTACATTCAAACAAAAAAATGATTTTCTAAATTGATTCACTGGGAGAGATCGTTTTATGAATGTTCTACATTAACAGGACACGGCTATTCAAATATCTTAGCCGTAGTTAAAAAGCATGTTTTTTAAAATAAAAACTGTAATGAGTATAATATAAAGTATAATTTTAAGGGTATTCTATACGCTAAGAACAAAAGGCTATTGAAGCTAAAGATACGAGTAATTTCAAAAATTTCAAACCAAATGCGACAAAATAATTTGGTTACCTTCATAGGCAGCGTGCCGGCCACAAAGCTCCAGCCCTGTATGCCGAGCACGTCGCCCCTCTCCGTTATGTCGGCGCTCTGCAACTGCCGCACGGGAGAGACCTCCACCGTCACATGCCCTCCGCCACGGGGGTAGTATCTGTAATATTACAATACGTGTAAGATTACATTACGTGTAATATTACAATATTTGTTTATTTTATTTTATTATTACATTGAGAGTAACAAACGCCTAATGGCAAGTGATTCCTGCGGCACATGACATCTACATTCATCCTTGACAAGGAAACATAATGCAGATGCGTTATCACCCACGAGGACTGAGATGGAATGCCTCGTCACCAGTAGTAATAAAGGTCTCACGATCCCTACACTCACCAGACGAAACACAGCAGCATTACGTTGCTATTTCACGCTGGTATTCCGTGAGGGCGTGGTCCTACCACGGTCGAACTGACCCATTAATTCTGCAGCTTGAAACAAAATGCAACTAATACTGCTAGAATATTACAACACGTTTAAAATTACAATACCGGTAGTATTATAATATCTACATATATATTGACGGCCGTGTAGTAGTGATGTAGCACCATCGTAGCAGGACGACGCCTGAGTGCCCTGATAGACAATTCTTACTACACTACTGGTACTATTAAGCCAACACATATATCATAGCCAGAAAGTATTTTCGTCGTCAGAATCGCTTAATAATTTCATGCGGCCCGCCATATGTTTATTTATATTACAGATATTTTTCCGCTAATATATTAACTTGTAATCTAATGTCTATAATATGAATACAAATTTAAATACTATTAAGAAGTGTGATTTTGGTCCGCCAGAAAACTTCAATATTTGGAATGGCCCGTTGCCAAAAATGGTTGGTCACCCCTGGACTGGACCATTACAATAATAGATTTAATCTTAGAATCCTCTAGAATTTAAAAAAAATAGAAAAAAGAAATGAAAAAAAATAGAAAATTTCAATGAATAAAACGATTTGGGCACAATATGTATGCATCATATTCTTTTATGAAAATATCTTTCATTAATATAATCTCACAAACAGTCAAGCATCAATTCTAAATATAGATGGCCTTTTAGAAGATAGTAAGATTTTGATTGATAGTTTTTTTATTGTTACATGCACTTTCAATTACAGAGTAATAATAGCAGATAAAATAAACACAAATTGAGATTTAATTTACAAAAATCTAATGCTTTTGTGGTAGAAAAGAGTATATTCAGTTGTACAAATCCCAGACACTTTCAATGGGAAGATATAACATAGGATAATTAGTAAAGAGGGAATAACGAGTTTGATTTATATACTTATGCAATCCATGCTATGAGAAAACCCTTACATGTTCTGTTTGAATGTCCGTTGCCTGAAAAGTTGATGAATATGAAGAAAACTTGGCAACTTGGGAAGAGCTTCAATTTAGATAAAGCTGTAGAGGTCACTGGACCAACAGCAATACTCATACACAAAAAAAAAGGGAAGAGCTTCAAACAAACCTTACTAGCCTACAATAAAAGGAAGGTGAGCTGTGAAGATGTTGCTATGATACTCTACCCAAATTTTAACTTTACATAAAATTGTGAATGGGATATTGTTGTTGAACATATTTAATGCAAATCAGTAACTTGTTGTTGCATTAGAATATCAACACAAAATAATTTTTAAAATCATTTGTTAGTTATATTCACGGAGGGTAATATGAATTATATTGGATTAATAATAATAACAACTAATCTGCTGAAATGGCTAGAAATAGAGAAAACCTGTCTACCTTATGAATCTATTCACATTTTAGCTACATAGGATATACAGAATATTGATATTGTCAAAAGTAATTATGTAATGAGGCACTTTCTTATCAACGCTTTCTCTAATCCAGTATAAAGAATAAGTGAAAAGAAAGTTTGGATGGAGTAACTACACAATTTAAAAGTCACAAATAAACCTAGACCTTTAATGAGTATTATACCTTGGCCGGGAACAGATTTGAGTCTCTGTGAAGCATATTCTAATCACTATGGTACATATTAATTTTCAGGTAATATTTTATTGGATACCATCAATTTCGCTTACCCCCTTCGATGAATCTTCAAAGAAAAATGAGCTTTAAATTTTTGCAACAATGGCCTTAATACCAAGTCCATATAGTCAATCTGTGGAGCCATGTCAGCATTGGTACCACCTCTGAGGTCCAGCGTGACTGGCCCGTTTGCCATCAAAGCGCAAGGCAGTGCCACTTGTAGAAGCAAACTGATGGATCTAAAAACAAAATGCATATGTTATGGTCACAGTTCACATTCTTAATCACATTAGTACTAAATATATCGAACTAAATTATAAGATAAATACGAATAAATAAATTATAATATATGATGTCATATGTTTGTATATAGTGCACAGTTGCCCTTCAAGAAAGGCAAGGCAAAGGCATGTAAATGGCAAGTTGCAATATTGTAACAGATTCTATTAATATGTACAGTGGTGGTCACATAATTAAAAACACTTATTTAGCTATATATTTTTGATTGATAGTATTATTGATAGTAAAGACTGATTTAATTCTACTTTAATTACTATTAATCATTACACTAAAACCATATTATTAAAATGATGACAATAAAAACTTGGAATAAGCAATAGAAGACCTTATACATTTTTTAAATAAATCACAAACTTTTTAAGTAAACACAGTTCAATGTTTAAAGTTCTTGAAACAGCTCTCTTATTTTTTCCATTTTCCTAGACAATTTCAGGAAATGCACAAAAATCAAAAACTAGGTTATCATTGTCTCAATATTTATATCATTTTGATCATTTTTAACAAGTTACTATAAGAAAATACAAAAGTCGCTATTCCTCTACAAGGAAGATCATTTAGATTTTTAGGACCTGTTAGGCAAATTGTAGGCACTTCTTGTATATTAGAGGCAACTATGTTACACAATGTAGAGGAAAGCTTGCCGGTGGTTTGTACTTTTCATCACACACAGCAACAGTGGTTTAGGACTTTCTATGGAGCAGTAACGGTTATATATAGGCCCCCATACAGTCCCGATATCAACCCTATTAAAATTTTGTGGTACCATATGAAGAAAATGGTGGCCATAAAACATGCCACTAACAATCATCAACATTATACGGCTATTAAAGAAACATGGGAGAAAATTACAATATCAACTTGCAACAAATTAATCTCTTCAATGCCAAAGCGATGTAGAGCTATTATTGCTGGTAAAGGATATGCAACAAAAAATTGGTAACTTTACATAAATGTCTACAATATTTTAATAAATGTGTTTTTATTTGTTGGCCAGCTTCAATTTCAATTCAGACAGTTTAAAATATAGTTATGCTGAATAAAAATGTAGTATATCTCTTCGTTAACTTTATTAAAAACATGTCTAAAATTTATAGCACAATGCCTACCTACAGAAGTATTTTAAATATTGTCACAAGTTTCTATTGTATTAAAAATTATAATAAATAATCAAAAAAGTGCCTTTTATGTGCCCACAGTATATCATGATTATATAAAAAACAAAAACAAAATGGTCACCCTGCTGTCTGTGTATCAGCAACATAATGCCCTCCCCTTATCCTGCCTGGTATAAATTCAATTTCTGTAGATCCAATACATGCGCCTTTTAGTTTTGCTTGGCACATCTCTGCTACTAATTGAATTCCTGAAAGATGGATTATATTGATAAGATAGCATTATTTATCATAATACATTAATTATATATTAATATATTTTATAAATATTATATTTCCTTAGTCTCCTACTGTGATTTAATATTTTTATAAGCTATACTTTATGGTACTAAATTATTTGCTTCACCAATTTTTAATTTTTTAATAATTATATGTTCTTGAATATAAATACTATGATTAGTAATGCTTATGCTTCCTAATTTTTATTAAAAATAATTCAAATAATGAAAATTTAAATAATAAATGTTCTTTATACAACCTTTTAAATGCTGTGCTGCTAACCCAGGTTTACTGCGCCCTGCTCTAATGTTCCTAATACGTACTGGTATTCCTAAAATAGCGCTAAAAGAAATAGAGTTTCGAAGAATTTGACCACCCTGAAATAAAATACAGTAATTGATTCAATGTTGGTGTAACATGATCTTACACTATTAATTTTATTTAATTATACCCCTTCTAAAACGCTTCCATCGATGTTCATGCATTGTGACATAGTAATAGTTGAAGTTATAGGTAGATTTATTAGTTGACTATATTAGAAATATAGTCAACTAATGTTATTTGGTTTTTTCTACTCAGGCCAGTCGGTAATTAATTTTTATAGTAATAGATTCCAATATTTTCATTGGGCCCTCTGATTCAGGATCAGGACTAACGAAAAATTGACAGATAACAAACGAAAAACGAAAAAGATTATTAAATTATAAATAGTAACTGAATATCCTTGATATTACTTTTTGTTATTTATCTATATCAATATAAATAATAATTAGATTACAATAATAACACCAATAATCTTCGATAATAAAATAATTCTTTAACTTAAACACATTTCAGATTTAATTTGATATTTTTGCAACACTCTAAACGCAAAATTCGGTAAACGCCAGTCAAATTGTGAGTTGCGCGCAAAATGTCACTACCTGTTTTGTTGGGTTTAATTTGCAAATCGGTATTAGCTGTTGTATGATATATCTGTGTATAAAGTGTGTGTACTTTATTTCTATTTTAAGTGAATAACGGTTGTGTTTACACAACAAGAGTTTAATGTAACTTTGATTTAAGTCGTTTTGTTGCATTGATAAGGATGCAGCGAAAACCAGGCTTCCCTGTGGCCAATTGCAGCATTAAAATGGTAATTATGTATCTTTAAATCCTCCGATGTACTTAGACATCTTACTCGTCTTGTAATATATATTGGTTATTAACATCCTACTGTTGTAACCAGAACTACGTATGATTATATTTATATATATGTAGAATATGTACATATACAAGCAATATATTGTATGATAGTACACTGGCTAAACTCATATAATCTTTTAATTTTAAAGGTATGAATAATATAGATAATTATTTAACTTATAAAACCAAGATCCATGCCAATCACAGAGATAATAATAATAACAGAGATTATGGGTATGTTTTCATTTACTTTAAGAAATTTTTGTTTGTTTAAAGGAAATCAACATGATTGATTTATTATCGTAACTGAAAATATGCACTGAAAGTTTTTAAGAAAAATGTAAATTATTAGTATTTTTATTATATTTGTTATTATCTGTAGGAAAAAATGGATGTGTGCATTTCATCATCATAAAAATTATGAGTTAAACAATTGTTGGTGCAGTATCCACCTGTTTCAGGCAAATTCTTTAACAATACAAACAATATTTTCAAATCATCATGTATCTTCAATTATCCCTCTTGTTTAATTAATTAGCTTATTGTTTCTCAACCATTTTTATGTTGCAACCCATGTAAAAGCCAAAAAGTTTAATTACAAGTTTATTTAATGTTTAATAATAAGTTTTAACTATCATGGCAGGAACCAGGTTGTAATGCAACAGTACATCCTAGTTCATGATCATCCTATCCTTATACAAAATGTACTAAGAATAGATATCTCAATATCATCAGTGGCAATAAGATAAAATAATTATAATAAACAAATTTTATTTTTTTGTATTTATTGAACAGATTGAGATCCACCTTTAGTAAAAATGATGACCCCAAAGGTTGAAAAACAATGGCCTATCTCATCAGGCCCTGCCTCTTTCACATATTCTTCCATATATTTCATTAATAAGAAGTGGAGACCAATGATATCTCTTTTCAACACTTCTTTATTTAATACTCTGTTTTTACAGCTTCTTTTCTATGGCTCCAAAACCTCTTAAGTTTTAATAAGTATTTTTATTCTAATATACTCTCACTCTCAGCTGTTGATTGACATATCTTTAAATCATAACAAAATAAATCAGAGGTGTCTCAATAATATCTTATCTCACATATTTCTAGGTAAAGAAGATCCCCTCATCTGATACCCTTAAGAATTTTGTCCTTTCATTTTAAATAAAAAAGTTGTCATACTTAGACCAAAGGGAAAATAAGTACTTTGAAAACACGCTTCATCAGGGACCACATGTATTAAAATGAGACCATCTCTAAACTACAATGAAAAAAATAAAATCTTTTTAGTGTTTAATACATTACAAAATTGTTCAAATAATGTTTGGATCTAATTTTAAACAAATCTACAAATTAAGCTGCAACTAAATTGGTTGATATTTAACACTTTACCTAATACCCTGTTTTTACAGCTTCTCATTTTGCTGTATCAATTCATGTCTCACCCATGAGCTCCAAAAATGTATTACCATGATACTTTATTCTTTCCCTTGATAGTTGGGAAATATTATGTCCTTGCTTGCCTTGCTACCTTAATTATATTCACAAACAGTTGCATTACTTGCTTCTATTGGATAGGTTTAATTATTTTTGTATCAATAATAATATTTCAGTGTTTGCTATTGCTGTTGTCATCTGCGAATTTGATAAAGTTTATTCTTTTCCATTAACTTTGACTGCATTGTGTGGTTTCTGTAATTATTATGACAGTTTATTTAAAAACATAATACATAAGTGGTGAGATCGGGCAATACAGCTTATCTTTGTGTAGGAAAAATACTTTCAGCACTTACAGCATGATTAGCTGTGATGACATGTTGTAAAAAAGAAGTGTGACTTTTTTACAATATGTTTATTTATTTTATCAATATGTAAAAGTCATCTAATCATTTATTCAATACTATTTGGTAGTTATTGAAATTGCTGTCTTGTTCTCGAAAGTTTTAGTCAGGACATTTTGATAATTGTTTTGACAACTGTAAACTTCTTTTACATTAAATACAAAATAATAGCACTCATTTTAAAAAAAGAGTATATATAAAATAAAATAAGTAAGAAATAAGAATTTCTTACTTATTTTATTTAATGTATGCCAACATAGTGTTCCTTATGAGAAAATTATAGGCGAAGATGTTTGCTAGTATAATGAGCAACTATGTAATAATCAATAGAATAAATTGACAAAATATAAAAGCATACAAAATTTAAACATGTAAATTTGAAAATTATTTCTTTATAATTCGGAAAAATTATGGTAATACTTGTTAAAATTTGCAAATATAGGCATCATTACATTTTGCTTGCAGCCTGATGCATCCATGCCTGAGGCTACCTCGTCCGAGGAAGAGTGGGAGCCACCACAGAGACGGCAACAGTTAATCAATTTTGGACATTCACAGTGGGGATTTAATAATTGGAGTTGGGCTGTAAGCAAGCAGGATCTTGGTGAGTACTTCATCTCATTACTGATTACACTACATTCTTCACTCATTATCAATTCATCTGTTGATCAACCACCATCACAAACATGGCAACATTGTGCTGCTATTATATCTGGACATAGTTCCAGTTGTGCCGATCCATTAATACCATAGCTAAATACAAACTTCAATGTGGTAAAACCACTGGCATGTCTGGCAAAATTTGCTGATTAAGGGGAGTTTAATTTAAATCTTAATTACATGGATGAATTACTTGTCCAAATATATGGATATATATTATGATCACTGGAAAGAGTACTTTCATTTATATTCTATTGAAAAAGGTATATGGGATAAAACTATATATTTTTCCTTTCGCTCATGTTCATTAGTGTATGAACTCATATTTAAACAAAAAGCGGGTCATTGTAGCTCGTCTATCAGGACATGTTTTATGTGACAAGTTTAGGTTCATGAAGAAAATTAGGTCATCTAATTGTGTATATAGTTGATTTATTGAGGATTTGCACTATCCACTAATGGAGTATGTTAGGTTTGAGTCAACTGTAATAAATATAACTCTAATAAGTAAATCTGAATGAACTAGATATTGGCTTGTTTGTAGACCTGTAATCACATCCAAACAGTAAAGAGTTTATTCAGTTTTATGACTCTATCTTAGCTGATTAAGTTTCAAGATTAAGGTATTGATATTATTATACATATTATTACACATATTAAGATACATGTGCATTGTAAGTAAAAGTCCTAAATAAGAAATAAATAAAAAAAACCCACATCACTACACAACTGATATCGCAAATATTCGCAATTTAAAGTAGTAACACACTGTGATTAAAAAGGATTCTGTATCTTCATACACTATGGTGTAAGAGTTGATCCACTTCAACCATTAATAGTGGTGACCAAACAAATACTTCCAAGAATTTGAAAAATCGGTATTGGCCATCCGCAGAATTGAATTGTGGCAAATAACAGAAGAGCTACAAATAAGCAATAAACATGTTGAAGAAATTTGTACATTAACAGTGTGCATCAGAGTACTGCTAATGGTCGTACAACAAACTGAGATGACTCAAGATATAAAGGGATTACGGAATTGACCAAGGATAATTTGCATGAAATTTTTAACAATGTCTTCATGGTGATGGCGAAATCTTCTGGTATGGCCATATGACAACAGTGCTGGGAATATTATAGAGGCACTCGCTAGTTCCCTTCTCTAGTCTTATGCAATCCATGTACAATAATATTGGTGGAAGATTCAAATGCATTGTCAAGTAATAAGACCTAAGACCCGAGATGCTGTAATATGATCCAAAGTCCAAAACAGGAAACAATGCAATTAAAAACGGAAAAGTTGAAGTTAAAGATTATAGAGCTAATTAGTTTGGTCAAGAACTGAGGCATTCATACAGACGAGACTGCAGCAGGAGCTCAGATTACATGGATAATAGTTATCCAGTAAAATAACTAACTATTGAAAATTAACACTTTATACTTATGGATATGAATATGTTCAAATAAAAAATATATACATACAGATAATATAAATATATAAACTACTCAAAACAAAATACGGCCCACAATGTTTTATAAATGAATTTTACAGATTCTTTTTCTTTTTTCAGTTTTTATGATTAGGAATGAATAAATTATGGTTTTTGAAGGTGTGTGAACATTAACAAGAGTGAGTTTTGCCAATTTTATGGAATTTAGTCAAAATTTACAGTTTTTAGGAAAGTTTACAGAAATTATTGATTTAAGTAAAGTTTGATTTTGATTTTTATTATTGACTAAATCAATGAGTTTTATGGTCTTTAATCTCGAGTAGGTCCTCCTTTGTTCCGTATGCACTCTCTGAATCTATTTGGGTCACTTTCAATCAAGTGGGTGATGTTTTCCTCGGGTATTCGCTCCCAATACAATTTTAGGGCGTTTATGAGTTCTTGTCGATTAGTTACATTACTGAAGTTCGATTTGAGGCTTCTTTTCAATTGGTCCCATAAATGTTCAATGGGGTTAAGATCGGGACTCATGGCCGGCCACGGTAAAACCGTAATATTGGCTTCAGAGAGAGCTCTCTGGGTTGTTCGCGCTGTTTGTGGGCGGGCATTGTCTTGCATAAAGACGAAGTTTTCACCCACTCTTTGTGAAAATTGGATGACATGGGGCCGAATTATTCGATCGACATACCGGGAGGCAGTTATGGAGCCTTCTTTCAGAATTACCAGCTCAGTTATACCGAGCAAGCTTCTGGAATAAGCCCACACCGTAACATTTGGACCTCCAAAAAGATCCGTTTCATGTCTGCAAGGTTCTGAAAAACGTTCTCCTTCTCTTCTCCACACGCGCACTCGACGATCATCGCTAAAAAAACCTCACTTTACTTTCGTCCGTAAAGAGTACATTTCTCCAGTTGTCCGTTGTCCACTCCGCATGCTCGCGCGCAAACCTCAAACGTGCTGCACGATGCGTTCTTGTCAATTTTAGACGAATAACACGAGATCTGGAACGTTGTCCGTCTTCATGGAGCCGATTTCGAATGGTTTGATCACTAATTCGTGTGCCAGTCGATTGCCGCAGTCGATTTTGTAAGACGCGGACGGGAATCGTACGCTCTCGACGTGCATTCAATCTGATATACCGGTCTTCCTGGATGGTTGTAGCTCACGCTCTTCCTGATCCAGATCTCCTCACGACAATATCTGTCTCTAGAAAGCGTTCCCACGCGTTTCGAATAGCTCGTCGCGACACACCAAGACGTCTTGCCACTGATCTCTGAGATACTCCCTCCTGAAGCATAAACACTGCTCTTGTTGCTGTTTCCACATCCATATGACGCCGAGAACCAGGCATAATGATCGCGAGTAACACCGAAATCAAGTCAAAATGAAAAAAGTAGACGTGCGACTGTAACATTCAGAATGTGACTGAGGGTACAAGTTACTGAGAATTTGAGTAATAAACGTTTTTTGGAGTACTTCACTTTTTTTGTCTAGCCACCATTGAATTCCTGACTTGAAACATTGATAACGTTAGATAAACATGTGAACAATGATTCGAAATGTTTAACTTCACTATTTACTACCCAACAATTTATTTAGACTTAGAGTGGGCCCTATTTTGTTTTGAGTAGTATATGTCCAGCAGTGGACTATCAGTAGGCTTTTTTTTATTACATTAAGAGTAACAAACAAGCACACAGTGCACCTGATAATGAGTAATTCCTGTGGCTCATGACATCTACATTCATCCTTGACAAGGAATCATAATGCAGATAAGTTGTCACCTTTGAGGCCTGAGATGGAATGCCTCATCTCCAGATCGCTGCACTCACCAGACGAAACCCAGCAGCATTATGCTGGTATTCTGTGAGGGCGAGGTCCTACCCCAGTGAAGCTGACCCAATCATTCTACAGCTAGAAACAAACTGCTCTAGCTCTACCACTTTTAGGCTGTGATTAAGATGATGATGACTAGATTCTTCATGGCAACATAATACGAGGGCACATTGAAAAGTTTTGAGCCCGACCTTAAAAAAAGATTTTTTTCTAAATGATTATTGTGTATCTCTACATAGTCTCCAGAATGATCTATACACTTTTGCTATCTTGTCTCTAGCTTTAGTATTTCTTCTAAAAAACAGGAATCTTCAATTTCATTAAAATATTCAGTCACAGCTTCTTGTACCTCGATATTCGTCGAAAATTTTCGTCCTGCCATGTGTTTTTTTAGATTGGGGAAGAGATGGTAATCAGACAGGGCCAAGTCCGGCGAATAGGGTGGATGCGGCAACAATTTAAAGCTACAATTGTGTATTTGTGCGATTGATTTCGCCACAGTATGGACAGGAGCGTTATCTTGGTAGAACAAAACTTTCTTAGACAACATACCAGGCTTTTTTATTTTTATTTCTACACTCAAACGTTGTAAGAGTATGCATTAATAGTCCGCATTTATGGTTTTACCTTTTTCAAGATAGTCAACCATCATGACCCCTCTACAGTCCCAAAAAACTGAAGCCATTACCTTCTTGGTTGAAAAACGGCCCAAGCTTTTTTAGGGGGCGATGCCCTGCTCTTTTCCATTGCTTGGATTGTACTTTGGAATCTGGTGTATTGTGGTGAACCCAAGTTTCGTCCATAGTTACGAAACGGCTAAGAAAATCTTGAGGATCACTTTGGAACAGATCCAAAGAATCCTGTGATACTGTTTGGCGGGTGCGTTTGTTTTTGGCTGAAAGCAGTCTAGGTACCCATCTGGCAGAGACCTTAGAAAGTCCAAGATCGTTGGAAATTATGTTCTGTGCTCGTTGATAGGAAATGCCTATTGCTTCTGCTATCTCTGCAATCGTCAATCTCCTGTCATTCAAGATCAGGTCTAATATTTTATTGGTATTTTCGTCTGTGGTAGCCGTCGGCGGCCTACCACTCCAAAGTTCATCTTGCACTGCTTCTCTGCCACGTTTGAAATCCGCTACTCATCTTTTGACAGAGGCATATGATGGAGCAGATTCCCCCCAAGTCTCGTACGTATCTTCATAAATTTGTTTTGGCGTTAATCCTTTTTTTGTAAATATTTTATGACGGAACGGTGCTCAATTTTTATCCATTTCTATGGAAACCGCGAACTTCGTTTGTTAAATCGATCACAAATTTTGCAATTTTCACAAAAGAAAAACAAAAGACAGGGGATATAATTAAAAAAGAAATGGCTATTACGTCCCAGTATTATTTTTTCTTTTGAATTTAAATGTCAACCTTAAGCTCAAAACTTTTTAATGTGCCCTCGTATATCTCCTACCCTGCTAAAGTAGGTCAATTTAACTGTTCCATATAATACTTTTAATATTCCATTTTGGAGGACTAAGGTAGGCAAGTATGCTCCTCAGAATCTATGTATGTGTTAATATAATGAGGTGATCAATTAGGAATATCAATATTTTTAGTGACATAGATTAAAAAATAATCGCAACCCTATTTAATATCTAGTTTAAGTTTTCATTATTAACCTTCTTAATTTGTTTACAATTTTAATTAAAATATTAATTTAATGAATATGTTCCATAGATACAGAGATTTTAAATGACTATTTTTGTTTACACCTGTAAACTATTAGTGTAAAATGCAAAATGCAAAAAAAGTTATATTTAGACCAGCATATTATCTTATAAATCTCACAGACAACAGTGTGATAATGTTGTGCTTTCGATATTTTTAGTGACAGTGCTGGCAGGTGTGCAAAGGAATTTTTATTTTTTTTAAAAAAAGGAATAAGCATAAAAAATTTAGAAATTTTGTTGTACAGTATATTGCCTGCCAGTGCCATTTTTTATAAACAGATTGAACATCTGTGAAAAATATTTTATTTTATTATATTTATTTACTTTCACATTTATATTATTAAATTCAATTGTAAAAACCTTATTTTAAAAGAAAGGATAAAATGGGTGGAATTTTGCCTTTGGCTTTCTTTACCAGTCGACCCTTGAGATGAAGTAACAAAATAATATACATAATAATAAGTATTATATAGAAGGATAAGACTGATATTTGTATCCGGTAAATATATGTACTGCCTTTGTCTTATATTTTGATATAAAATATCAAAGTGTCGATTTTTTTTTAGATTTCGTGGATTTTGTGGGAGGCAAGTGCACCGCAGGTGTTGCGACATTTGTTTCGGTGTCGGTGAAGAGCTTCGACATCCACAGAGAGAATGTGGGCTACGCCACTTCACTTGGGCCCAATAAGGGTTCCGCTATACACCGCGCTCGGAAGGTATGTAATTTTTTTTATTAGTTGTATGATGTCCTCCTGGTTGATCTTCAAGTTGGCGATAGCTTCTTTTTTTTTATTTATTGAAGATGGCAATTGAGCACAATGAATAAATACTACGAATGCAGATGCGTTGTCACCCTTTAAGACTGAGATGAAATTCTGTAACCAGTTATTCAGTCTCTGGATTCCTATACTCACCAGACGTTCAGTCTGAGTGTTATGGTATTATTTTAAGATGGTATTCAGTGAGTGCGTGGTCCCACTCGAGCTCACAGCTAGAAACAAACTGCTTAGAATTAGTAAGAAAAAAGTGCCTATTATTTAAAATAAAAAGTGAATTATTTCCTCTTTTATACCTGTTTTCGTCGAAATGTCCTGGAAAGGTTATTATGTTCCTCACAGTTCGACAATCTCTTCTATGCAATGTAAATATAAAATATATCATATGAATGGTTTAGGGTACGGTCTGCGAAACTTAAGATCGTAGGTTCGTATCCGCCAGTCAACTAATGTGGTGAACCATCACCTAGCTTAAGTATTTAGTTGGAGTAAGCGCCTCACTGAAGGTGAGCACCGGAGGGTTAGTAACGTTAATAGCCCCCATTCTTTAAAAAAAAACGTACAGCCTTTTTTTTTCTTCTATGTAATATTCATTTTAAGCAAAGTAATTTAAATTAATTTATATATACCATATCTTTATTTTCAGTGCGCAGTGACGAATGCATTACGCGAAACGCTGTTAAGCTTTGGCGGGAGCGTGGCCACAGAGCTCATGGAAATCCTTGACACCAACAAAGCCGAAGCTGCCCACCCGCCACCGGAACCCCTGATCGAAAACAATCAAAACATCCCAAACAGACAAGAGCCCAAAAACAGTCCAATGATAAAGAATATAAGGAAAGATTCTCCGGACAGTGGCTGCTCTGCGAACCGCCCAGTGGCACCACCTGCAATCAAAAACGCGGTCTTGAATCACGCACCACCAGTTGTCAAGGCGCACCCGATGCCAGTCAACCTGCCACCGGCTGCCAATCGCCTGCCACGCCCTCCGGCGCCACAACCGCCACAAATGCGACCTAATTCCAACGTAAGTTTCGTTCTACCCGTAATGGGCGGGGTAGTACCGCCACTTTACCCCCCACCGCGCCTAGCTCCCCCCCACGTTGCCCCCCCACATATATTCCCCAATGCGTATTACGAGTATTCCGCCGGGCCTTGGCACTTCACATACGAAACTTTTGACCGGCATCACAGCAATGTCAATTTGAATTTTAATATCCCGCCAAAAAACCTCGTGGTGAATTCAAGAATGGGCTCCGAATGTAAGAACGCATGTATGAGGCCGACTGGAGTCGAAGGGGAACCCGTCCAATATGGCCCCACGCGAAACCAGGGCTTATGGATCAAGCCTACGATCTTCTATGATGGTTTTTGGACAGAGCAAAAGGTGAAAAAGTGGGTCGCTGAACAGGTGGAAAAGCAATTCCCCGATGAGACTCCACAGAAGGCCAATTCCCCGAGTACCAGCCAAGATACAAACACCCCCAAGTCTTAACTTAATGTTATTTGTGAATAAATATCAAATGGAATGCAATGAGAAGTGAATGTGGGCAGGTTTTACTTTACCCGGGTCACCTAGTGGGCACCGGGTGTCTCAGTAGATATTAGGTTTTCTTGGTGTTTGAGCGTGGATCGGTTGTGACATAAAAGATTAGGCATAATAAGGGATTTTTAAGTGTTTTATGATTTAGTTATGTTCTTTATTTTTTTATTTGATTGATTGATTTCTATTAAAAATTAAATTATAGCATCCCGGAGACAAAAGTAATTCATACCATTACAGTGTTAGGGCACTTACACACACTATCATAAATAACACAAGTGATAAGGTCATATGTAATTATTATTGATTGATATACACATATATATTATACATAATGTGTGTTTTGTTCTTCAAATACTTTATTTAGCGTTAATTTGCTGAATTTCGCTAAGTAAATATTTTTTTTTCTCTGATATTAGTGAGTTAATTAGGTTGTTTATTCCTTGAACTCATAATTAAGTAAGAGTGTACTTTATTCCCGTAAGTTAAGATATGATTTTCAATATTCCGTATTGCACCATAGATAAAGGAATAAGAAACTAAAATGCTATATTCTGTTTACATTAGTATCTATTTATAACTTATAAATTTTTAACTTGTGGAATTTTAATTCTTATCAAACTTTGAAAATTTTGAGAATAATTCATATATTTTTGGCAATCCACCACTGTACGCGAACGAAATTATGACGCACAACTACTCTGTAAAATCAACTGTCGCCAACGGTATTTCCGAACCGATACGAATTAGTTTCTGTCTAAAGTCTAAAGTCGTGGTTCTTCCCAGGTGGATTCGCTTTGGATATAATTTCACGTTATACGGTACCCAACGTCTTATTATAAAAGGTATTATAATGTTTACGAATTCTAAATTAAAAGATTTAATTGGTTGTAAAAATAAAGAAAGTTCAGTAACAACCTATATACATAAATCCCACTGCTGGGATAGGCCTCTCTAGAGAGGGAGTTAGAGCATAGTCCATGACTGCGGATTGGCGGACTTTAAGCCTGTGAAATATTTTTTTAATATCTCAGTCTTTGCATTCCTCACGATGTTTTCATTCACCTAATAAATCAGCACTTTTTAAAAAAAAAAAAATTCCCCGGGGAGCGTACATGCCTTGTCAGTATGGAATAATATTTGTCTTGAGATACGGGCGTTTTATTAAACTAATTAATTAAAACGTTTTACATTTCTATTTAAAAAAAAAGAAAATTTTGAACGGTCGTAGGAAAACGTGCAAAGTAAAAAAAATGCAGTTTTAACTTTAACGTCCTGTTCCACGCATTTGACATATTGGTCATAAATATCTGACCGATTCCATATTCATATTCCATTAACGGATTATTTCCTGGATGTGGAAAGAGTGTCTACGGCAGTCATTTACCATCAAGGGCACTGTCCCTCATACTTTAAAGAAAAATATCTTGACAGGGTCTGAAGGTAAACTTCTTGTGTCAACGATATCCAAACCTTCTGTTTATATCGCATAGGAGTCCTGTCTAATGGCGCTCGTTGTGTTTGTATAATGGTATAAGCATGTAGGTTTCATTTTCAGATTTTTTAAATTAAAACGCATATTCTAAACAAAAATCTACTGTCATTGGTTAATACGCCTGAACGTTATCAGTTTATTTAGAAGCCTGGAAGTGGGCGAAAACCATTTTTTTTATTACATTCATAAATATGTACATAAATTTTTTACATTTCGGGTCAATTGGTCTGGGTATTTTTTGATGTATGTTTTTGTCTTATTTTTTATTATATATACTATATTTAATTAGATATTAAAATATATATAATATTTAATTTGATATGTTTTTACTTTGTTTATTTTGAACAATAGTCTGATTATTTTTACCTGCCACAATATTTCATCACTTCGTAGGTTGACTGACACAGAACACCAAATGACATTAAGCCCGCCTACTGTATATAATAAAGTTTAAATAATAATTAATCTGTTACTCCGCCATAGACTCATATTTTTTTTTGAATATATCTATTATTCATGCCACGGTTTCGACTGATAGAAAATGCCTTAAGGCATTAAGTCCGTCCCTTGTACCCCTTTATGTAAGTGGTGAATAATAAAGTTTAAATAAATAAATCTAAGCTACTACTACTACTATAAAGCTCAAGCTGGACTTTACCTATATCCTCGTACCATTATACATCTGACAGCAATCAACAGTGTTGCTATAATCAATATAAAAAATAATTACGTAATTTATACACGAGTTACTTAATCCCCAAGTAATGCCAGTTTTAGTGACACACTGAAATGCCAATGCTGTAGTGGATCAAGAAGGCCCAAGAAGAATCTTGTAAGTGTTGAATTAGATTTTAGGAGAGAAACATCTATAGTTATTATTATTCTAGAACCTAATCAATTATAGTAGATGGGATGAAGCTAATTGTCAAAGATTTGTATGTAAGATAGGAAAAGTAACTTTTTTTTGCTCTCTTCCGTTTACATCCAGTGGTAAAGGATTATAAATTTAGAACTAGATTTTTTTTACAATCTGTTTATAAATATTGTGGGTCAGCTGGAAAAGCTTCTGGGCACTGGTTCGTGTGCCTAGGATGACTATGTAACTTGCCTAAACAGACAACTTTCAAAATCCTTGCAACAAACGGCTGAATTAAACTGACACGTTAATATATAATGCGTTGCCCAGTGATTGCATAGATTGCAAACCATTGAAGCAATAAAAGTCTTAGATTTAGTACTTGGAGTTAGTGATTCTTTATATTTATTTATACTTTTTAATAATGGACGTAGTATTTTTGGAAATCTCGAAAGCGGTACACTATTTTTTACTGAATTTTTTCGAAGTTATTAGGATAAGAATTAAGTGTTATTAGGATAAGTGTGCGTTATTTTAGGATAAGTTTTAGAATAATCTACTCATTTTATGATTCACTAAAGTGTTGTCTGTCGGATGTGGTGTAGAATGCTAAAGTGGGAGCTCGATAAGATTTATTATGTTGGCTTTATAATTCTTGTGTATCAAGTGATTTCTCTTAATGAAGCATACCCTCGGTCCTCGGGGGTGGACAGCACATGTGCATCCTGAATCTTTGCTGAGGGATGTTGATATCATGGACCACAGACATTATTAACCATCAGGTGAACTGAGCGCTCGTTTCCCACCCCTAATATTATAACAAAAAATATATTAGGATATACTCAGGTTAAAGATAACACTGAAACACATTTTTTTTGTTTAATATTAAATTCATCCCTTTAAGAACGTCCATAGATATAAAGCTATTTTAAGTAAATATTTGCACTTTATATTTTAACACAACAACAATTTTAACTTAAGAGCGAGTAAATCGAGAACGTTTCTCTACGTTGTCTTCAGTTTTAAAACAGATATTTAGAAATGCGAGCACTCGGAAGCCTGAAGAGCCTAATCGACACCATCACATACCTGCGTTGGGTTCAGAGAGCCCGCTTCAATCGGTCACCGCGGCTTACTCGTTCGAGGGGGTCGTCATCTGTGATGTGATCGGAACTATCACGAAAAATCTAACAATATACCAATAAACAAATAATTATAAGCCATCGACCTGGTTGGATCCTCACAGGAAAGAAACAAGCGCAAAAAACAGCCCCATTTGGTAGTCGGAATAAAAATGTAACATACAAAACTTAATGTAAAATGTTTACCATATATACTAAATACTTCATCCAAGAGTTATAGAGCCAAACAATTAGATGAGTTTTTAAACACAACATGAACTTCGAATACATTTTACACACGTAGCGCTACACTAAGGGTGGACCGTCGGAATGGCTGTGAAGTAACTAATTTAGTACCATTTGAAATTTAACTCAATCTACTTCGGAATACGACTGAAATTGGTATTGTAAAATAAAATTATTGTTTTTAGCCTCCGATTGTGATTTTATTTTGCTGAACAAATTTCAATCTTAAAGACTTTTTGACAATTTCAAATGTTACTAAATTGGTAACTTCGCCGACAATCCGTTTGTGTGCACTGGCCCTAAGTGTTAATCATAGTCATCTACCTTTAGATACAGTATGTCTTATTTGCCATTAGTTGATCATATAATAAATGTAGTTTATAATCTGTGGTACATGTAATAATTTTAATGTCTTCGGAATTGGTGAGTGTGATGTGAGTTGAATGGAATTGTGACGTATTCATAGTTTATGTGTAGATTAAAACATTTGATATTGTTTGGAATGCACTTTATGTATTTATTGTAATAAATTGTTTGAAACTTTGCTAACCTTTCATTGTTTTTATGTGCCATTTTTTTTTATTATTTGTACCGGAATCGATAAGTGGATTGCGGTAAGAGCGAGGGAGGTGTAATTCCGCGAGTGGGTTATGGTGATTTGTCGTGTCATAGTGCGTTTTACTTGTGTAAACAAGGTTTTTAGTCTGTGTTTACTATAACACTCAGTGTCTGTACTAATTTCACTAGATGATGTATATTAAAATGCAATGAATATCGGATATAGATGGTTTGGGATCATGCCTCGTGGGAATCCTTGGAGGGAGTTGGGGTGAGGAAGGGGGCATATTAAGCGTGGGACTACTAATGGATCGTAGCCCGAATCGGCTTGCGAAGTATATTGATTATAGTAGCAGAGCAGACTAACGATGTTTGTTTATAACAAATTGTTCTTTCTCGGGTTTGGGTGTTATGTATGTATTTGCCAAGTCTTTGACACCGCATCTGAAAGTACTTACGGTACTATCCTGCGCAGATGACGTCATCTGAGAATAACCAGAAGATATCGCCGTGATAGAAATCGACCTAAACCTTTTTTATTTGTATACAGTATAATATTTATCCTTACGCAGTAATATTGTGAATTAGTCCAACAGTGATAGAGCCGCGTGGCAGCATGAATGGGTGGGCTGGAAAGGGGACGAACCACACTCTTAGATAATACTTAGAAAAAGTATGGTTGTTTTCGTATGGTATGTGTAGAGGTCCCGCGAGCCATGTACTGGGGACGAGATCGATTCTCATGGATGACAACGCATGTAGATTTTGATCATTGTTGTGGATCGAGTTTCGTGTTTATGGGCCGCAATGGTCACTTATGATCAGGTGCACTGCGCGCTCATTTGCCACCCCATCATAAAAAAAAATGTTTATACACCATCACACTAGAGTTGTAACCATTAATTCACCACAGGGTGCTTTGAATAAGTTTGGATTAAAAGCCGAGGACCCTTGACTACGCATAAAAATGTGATTTATATTCTCTTTGACAGTCTACTGCCGGACGTGGCAACTGCCTGCAGATCATCTCTGCTCTCGGCTCTCTTTAGTCAGAAGGCAATGGTGTTCTTTTTCATAACTATTTTGCCAGCCTAACTAATCTTGAAATGCTTGTGCTAGGAGATGAGAGGTTTACGACATTAGTCGAATGGCGGATTCGATGAATCGATCACACACACGCGATCCCGAGCCATTGACTTGCCGTAAAGTTTCATAAGTCGTATTTTAGTGTAGAAATGAATCGACGGTCTGTGCCTTTCATAAAACGCAAAGGTCATCCAAGCAGTATCCCTATCGGTAGAATTAAAACGGCATTCCATGAACAGGAGGCGAGCAAGTGTGACGCAAGCGAAGAGGAGGCACGGGCAGAGAGGAAGCGACGTCAGAGACAGGCCCAGGAGGAGTTTAGACTGAAGCAGCTCATCAAACAGAAGCCAGGATCTGGTTAGCGTTGTATACTACCGGGGATGGGGGCGCGTGTATATAGACGTTCGTTAAATACCTTTTAGAGTCATGCTTCAGATTGAGACTTACAGAAATAGATCTAGCGTAAGTGGAGAAGGACAACGTTTTTATATCAATTTAAAATAGTTAAATAATAACACTGTGTTTCGAATGGTAAGTGAGAAAGTTTGCACTCAAGTAATGAGAAACAATAGCCGTTTGTCTATGGGGATAGATCTAGGCGATGAGGTTTCAGTGATCAATAACAATGAATTTTGTACCTTTTCGTCTCATCTCCCATAAACGCATCAGGTGGATACGTACTGAAATAGTTTCAGAAAAGTACAACCAAAGTTACTTAGTTTTTTATATTACTTTTAATTTTGTTTATCAATGGTCTTCAGGTTTAAAATGGCTGTTAAATTATTTGTTAGCAGTTAGTAAGATTTCCCACAGTGACGGAGGAACACTGCAAGTAGAGTCAAGCTGTAATGGAAATGAGTCAATTCGACCAGGGTAGGACACAGAATACCGGAATAAATAAATAACTCATTTAATCAATCCAGCAATTGCAAAGGTACATGTGTAAGAATAACTGGTAACAAAGATACGTAGAAAAAATAAAATAAAAGGTAAATCTTATAAATTAATCATATACTCGTATTTCTCTAAAATATACTCTAAAACATTGCGATGCCGGATCGATAGGGTTGCATCTCAGCATTCTGTTGGCATAAGCTGACGCTAACGCTGGTATTCTGCTGACACCTATTAAATGACTTCCTATCTGCCTATGACAAATTATAAATTGGTTCATAACGTATTGAAATAGCTTCTAAAATAACTAAATAAAAGTATAGAGAGATCTGGTGATCCAATGAAAGATAACGAGGTGTTCCATCTCCGTCCTCAGGAGTGAACGCACGTGCGGAGAGATGTGGACAGTCATCACTTGCCGTAATCAGATGAACTGTCATCATTTTTCAATCTTAATATAAATTAGATGAAAATGAGACCTTTTAGCGCGTTCATAAACTAACACAATGAATAATGCTTCACCATTAGGAAAAACCCGAATGTAACTTCAATGATGAAGGCAGTAGCAACAGTGTTGCTATAGAGAAAATACTAAAAAAACTCATATATCAGAGAGGGTCGTTAAATCCACTCACCGTGTTTATTAACGATGTGATTTTTTGTTATTTTATACAATAGTTAGCAAACGAGCGGCTTACTGATGAAAAGTGATCATCGCCAGCTATGGAAATACGCAACACCAGAGTCGTAGGTGGGTTGCCGGCATTTCATAAACGTATAGGCTCTTTTCTTGATTTATCTGTTCTGAAACTGAACGTCGAACATGATTATGGTCTCACTGAAGATTTAAATTGAACATCAATTCATCTTCGCTTAAAACGTAACTTACGAGATTTTCTAGGTATGTAGCGTCGTATAACGTGTCCTCACATTTTTATTAAAACACTTCAAATATTTATAATATTTTTTTTTTCGCAAAGTTGTTATATACTCCACATCTAGGTGTTGTCGTTAATCCCAAGTTTAGGCGTAATGATGTAACCTACCCGTTATTTGATCGTTGCTAAATATTCCACAGTTAGGTGTTATGATATACCCCAAATTTAGGCGATTTCGTATACCCCTTATTTAGCCATAAACTTTGTCATAAACCTCATATTTAGGCTTTGTCATCCATTCAAATTGTATATAATAATACTAATCATAGTTTTTTTTTATGGAAATAAGGGCGGTAATATGCACGCATTACATTAGACTGCTAGTGATTCCAGCTCTCGGGTCCTCGCACAAGACACCGTCGTACTAACGTCTAAAGAGTGCCTTTCTACAGCACCGATAACAAAAAAGAAGATAAAAATTTATTTTTATTGACATATAAAATTAAAGGTTTAAAACGTTTAAAAAAATACTTCAGATGGAGAGACAGCCCAACCATTTTTGAGTTTGCCTTGCACTATGATGGATGTCTCGTTAGCAGTCTCCAATTTCTTTTACTCCTCTTATGAAACACAGTGTGACTAAGATGCTATTTAATCACATTTCTGTGAATGCGCGGTCCTTCGCCTACTGACACTATAGCTATAGTGTGGCTTATATCACTAACCACGCGTAAATATTTATGTATTTAATCATATTTTTATTTAGTAAAAAATATTTTACCTTTTTTTTACCTCCTATTCCGTAAAATGTGATAAATACCACCCTTATCATTAGACATTCGTCGTTGAAAAATACCTTGATTAATATTATATACATGAGTGTATTCCGTGATTTACCGCATACCGTTCCGAAAACAGCGACTTCCTTTGTCTAACGTCGGGAATCGCATGCGTAAAGTAAATTTTGTAGAGCTCAAATTTTATAGTTGTCAGTTTCATTACTTCTTTTTTTAAGGGATGTTTATTCCATTTTTAACATCTATTTATTTATTTATTTATAAACTTTTGTACAACTAACATATGCACAAAGGCGGACTTAATGCCTAAGGCATTATCTACCAGTCAACCTTGGGGGGGTTCAGAGAAATCAAGGTAGGGACAGAAGAATAATAATAAAGAAAAAAGAGACATACAGTACATCTAAATGCTTATACAATTATATATACATATCATTATTTATCTATAATCTCCATCATTTCTACAAGACATCGTGGTGGCCAGTAATTAATTGAGATAAACATTTAGTTAAACACTATATTTTTATTTTGATGATTTGTTCATTTAAATCGGTTGACGAATAAAAAAAGTTATGTCCTTTTTAAAATGGTAATAGTAGTAAATTTTTAATGTTTGTATTGGAGACTAAAATATAGTATTAGAAATGTATGTCGTTAAAAAAATTGGCTAAATCAATAAGTTTTACAGATCTAAAAGTACATTATACAGAAAAACGAGTGCAATACTATATTATCATGTGAGGTTATATATTAGGTTAGGTAATATAGAATAACTTTGTGAACTAAGGATTTACAAACAATCAAATGTTATTACATGTAATGTGATACGTATTACATTGGCAGTGTTCTTGTTAACAAATGCAATGTAATAATATTTCAACGGAAATTGCTATCAAGTTTCAGTTTATGTAGTGCTTTTTAAATTACGTCATCTTGTTACTAGGTTACATTGGATGTTTAATTTGTTTCTTAACTCCTATTAAATTATTTTGTATCTATGCTTTTTTTTCTTTAAACAACCCCTTTTTTGGCTTATTAAAAAAATAGTTTTGCTTTATTATAGGATCGTATTTAGTCATAGATATATATTTGCTTTTTCGTGTTTTTTATGCTCTCTTTAGGGTTCCGTGTATCTCTGTGTGCATATATCGGAATCATTTGATTTGACATTGATTTGACGACGTTGACATATCGAGCGACGTTCAGTTCCGCGGTCACTTGGAGGGTGAGGCCAAATTGGCCTCAAAAAATCTGGGCATGCTTACTAGAGCGTGACGGTATTCCATGTCGGCCCACTGTTTGCAACTTTACAAAGCGCAAGTTCGGCCTCACATGGAATACTGTTCTTATCTCTGGGCCGGGGCACCCCAATACCAGCTTCTTTCGTTTGACCGCATTCAATGGAGAACATTTGGACATCGTACATGACGACAGAATTCAAAATTTCCCCGCCTACCATAATTTTCCCGCCACCCACAACTACTCTGTGGATTTGCCTGTCGCCTGTGGTGTTTCCGAACCGATACTACTTAGGGACCTTCAAGAAAAGAGCCTACTCATTCCTTAAAGGCCGGCAACGCATTAGCCACTCCTCTGGTGTTGCGGATGTTCGTGGGCGGCGGTGATCACTTACCATCGGGTGGGCTGCATGCTCGTATGCCACCTATTCTATTAAATAACAATGCATCTGCACTCTCTACGGAGTATTATTTCATATCAGATGAACGTTTGACGCAATGAGTCAACTGCATGTTGCTCGTATTCTTATAACGTAACTGAGGTTGTTATGATCAATCGGCCCGTTTTCTCGAGGAGTTCATTTTTCAATCAATCAGCTTTTTTATAACATATAAGGATGAAAAACGAACACACAGTTCACCTGATGGTAAATGATAACTGTGGACCATGACATCTATCCTCAAGTGAGATGAAACTGCGCATTATTTGCTGTCTCTGAAAACTGACACCGAATGCCTCATTACCTGCTTCTCACGGTACCGTAAGAAACAGAGTAGCGTTATGGTGCTACGTTACCCTGGTATTCTGTGAGGGCGTAGTCCTTCCCCGATCGTACCGAATAGCATTTGAGGGTTTCGCAGACTGTGTTAATAATAGCGCCATTCCGTGTCAACGCATGCGAGTCTTACATCTTTGCAGTGGATGCATGTTTATTGGCCGCTATTGTTACGTGAGCTCGTAAGTAAATTTAAAAAAAAATGCCCCCCTCCCCCTCCACGGTCTGCTAAACTTAAGGTACGAGATTCGAATCTACCATAGTTGTGAACCATCTCCCAGCATTATCACATAGCGTTCAAGATTAGTTCGTGTGTTTTATTGGAATTTCAGTCGTTTTGATAGGATTACTAATATAAATTAAATATATATATATATAGTTCGCATAAATAAAGTTCATTGGACAAAACATTTGTACATAACTTTATAAATATACGAGGAACAAAAATATTATTACGAGTTATTGAACCCTTCACTAGGTACTACTGTACCTGTCTCGCAGAGGTCGGGGTGTCTCCTGCGGTATCCAATAGAGGCGCAAAATAAAAGTCATCCACGTTAGTGAATATTGTATTTAATTGAAGGAAAAGCAGAAGTTACGGTAAGTCAATAAGTATTGAAGAGGGAGTGTGTTTGTGTTATATTTCGATGTATAGTTATGAAACGGAAACCTTGTTTTGTTATGTTTGAATTTAATAAATGTGATATAATAATATACCTCCAGTATTTAAACTATTTTAGTGAAGTCACGTACTTATAACAGTATTATGTCCCAAGTTATAGTTAGTCATTTATTTATAAGACTCTTTGTCGACAGATGACCAAACGCTGTCCAAAGGCAACAGCAGCCTTGACAATTTGCTGATGGCCATACCTACCCAGGATATTGTTATTGAGGAGACTGGTACCACTGAAGAGTCGGGGAAACGGAAGTCACCCGCCCGGGACGGCGGCCCCTCCAAGCGTAGGGGCAGCGTTGTTAACAAACTCGATATTATGGCAGATTAAAATAGAATATAAAAAGTGATTTCTGTTAGTAGATAATTTAATAAATTGAAACTCAATAATTTAATATGTAATCATTATCATGCCTATCCTGTCCATAGACCTCCACCATAGATTACCATAAAGCACGATCCAGAGCCGCCTGCATGCATCGACTTCCGGCAAAATTGCATAGGTCGTCGCTACATCTAGTGGTCGTCCTACACTGCGTTGGCCAATACGAGGTTGCCACACGAGAACCTTTCTTCTCCATCGGTTATCGGTTCTACGAGCCCATTGTCACACCAGCTGACTGATCCTCTGAGCTGTGTAGACAATACTTAAATCACAATTACACATATATTTAGCGTTATTACTAAAGGTCAGTTTTCCCGGGCAGATAGAAAATAAAAAACCATTTAATGAACTCAAATATATTTTAATCGCTAACTAGATACGAATCTTAAACACGAATATATACAAAAAAAAAATACGCGGGAACACGAAAATAGTCCGATTGTTGTACTCAGGTAAATTAAGAACGAAAAGAACACCTCGATTAGGACGAATAAACCAAAATCTAACCTTACACTTATTTAACTTAGTAAAATTAACAAATAGGGCCGGCCGTCAGTACCGCCGAAATAAAATTACATTTCAAGTCACAAGGCGGCCATTTCGTTGACAGTTCAAAAAATAAAATGGCGGATTTAATGGGATAAATTACTTACGACACGTTTATCGAACAATGAAATAAATGAATAATGAGTGAGAATGAGTTACATAATATGATCCCGAAATCATCATCGGACAAAAAGACGCATGGCGGGTTCCCATTCTTTCGTTGTGGATATACCTCGCGTTCGAGGCGTAACGCTTCGTAGTTTTTAATGCAAACAGCGATGGATTGGAATGATTCGCCAGCGGCAGTCTTACCGTCCGAGTATAATGTGGGTGTCTTCAGAGGAGTGAATAGGCATTTGCTGACCTAGTGCGCTGAACCAACAACTTCTACATCGCCACCTCACACTAGGTGGGATTGTTGATACACACTGGCTTAAAATGAAACGAATATAACGATACGAGGGTTGTTGGCACGCCATATAAAGATCTTACATGAACTACGAATAGAAAATCGATCAACAATATTTTCACATTGTAAAAAAACCGAGCTCACTCGATTCGCATTAACGTTCATCGTTATTTTATTACGTGACGTGAATGCGTAGGCGCTTGTTAAGTCTACATTAAAATTTAAAGCCTTCTCTATGGTCATTTTACATGTCGTTACAAAACATATATATAATTATAAATGTTACGAATACCTTAAATAGATCTTATATATAATTGTAATTGTGACACATTGCACTACATTGGATTATAGAACATTCAAATATAATGTTTATTTTTAATTTAAAATATATATGTAAATATATATATATATATATATTATGAATTTAAGAAATCGATACGGGATCATTTACAAAATTTGTATTGTATGAAATAATTTTTGATGGGATTCAGATTACAGATTTCTACAATTCGAAGAAGGAAATTTTACTAAATTAACAGTATTAAAAACTCTTTAATAACCGTTGTTTATTTGATTTATCAAATAACATTGGTTATTAAAGAGTTTTTTCCATATAGTTTTTAACACATATATAGAAGCACTATGATCGATAAATCTAGATAAATAAATATGGAATTGACATGTGACTAAAAGCTGTCTACATCTATTTGTCAAATTCCATCGAATGTCTAGTAAATCATTACAAATATATAAAGCGGCATTTACATATTTCGAAAATATATTTTAGTATATCCACTACATACTACTGATAACAATTATTATATATACATGCTATATCTGAATATGTTTATGTTCATATAAATAACATGTTGAATAAACCAGAGTGATGAACACTGAATGAATGAGAACTGAAATGAATGAATTGAACGAGAAACATATATTGAATGAGTTGTAAGATTAACCAGTCAGCGATGATTGGAACATTGCCTTTAATTATTAAACAAACATTATTTAAAACAAGACATGTTTAAAAAAAGAAAAGTCTTAAAATCATAGAAAATTGAGTTTAATAATTGTAGAAGGCGCTCCTTGAAAGTTCTCTGAGAATTATTTTTAATATAATACGTCGAAATATAAAATTTTGTGGTTTCAATAAAAATACAAGTACAAAGTCTATTTGATCAGATTGTTCTGATCGTTTCTTGTTTATTTCTTATTGTTAAGAAACCGTATGATTAAAATTAGTACTGTCTTCACGACAGCATGGGGACAGATGAGCGTCAGATGTTACACGACTAAAATGGAGCCGACGTTCTGTCTACGCTCTTAGTAAAGTCCTGTACTATTTACAATGGTCATAAGTAAAATATTAATCAGTATGTGGCAGCACTCGGGAGAGTAAATCATTTTAAAATTACATTTTAAAAAGCTACTTTTTTTTCTTCTTTGAAACAACAAACAGACACTATATCATAGTATACATAAATGTAAAATATGCACTAGTGTTTAAAATTGATACAGTATAAAAGAAAAGAAGTTGAAAGTAAATATAAAGATTTATTCAGAAACTGTGATAGCGCGATTTAGGCGTCGTGGTCGCTGATTGGTGGGAGGGAGGGAGTGCATGATGAGATGCGACAACGCCACTACGAATCACGTCATGTAACATCTGTTCACTCTTTCCGTTAGCTGCCATGAATATATTAAACAGTAACGGCATCAACAGATTATTGTGTTATCTCTCTTACTGTATCCATTACATACGGCAGTATCATATTGAGCTGAACCTTGAAGGAATATTGTAAATGTAACCTATTTCTTATAATTAAGATAAGGAAGACTATGGCGATTCTAGGATTAACTTCATAAAGTTTTTGTTTTTTTTAATGTCAAATTAAAAAATAGTTTACTTAATGTCAAATTATGACACAAACATGCACACAGCTCACCTCATATATATGGGCCCATAATATCAACATCCATCATCAAACAAGATTCTAAATACCTCAGAGTACTGATACTGTGTGCTAATTTGTCACCTTAGATACTTTTTTTTATGGAGTATGTATTTCTTCAAGGTCCTCTCTTGCAGCATCACTACTATTATATATAACCATTAAATAGTGTATGTGTATATTTATTTGTGTTATAAATAACTTCCATGCATTTTACAACTCACTAACCCATATTGCAATGTGAACACTGGAAGTTAAACATTCCTTACGAAGCTGACACGTTTCGATTGCAATTGACACTTGGGCATAAAAATATTCCTTTGCATTGAAATATTTTATTATTAAGTAACTTATTCTGTTAAAGTTCAATTAAAAAACAAACTGACTCTTTTAATATATGTGGGAGTTTAAATTAGTAAAAAACCAAATACCGTTTCCAAACATATCCATGTTTCCATCGCGGCCCTAATGAGGAGTTACTAATTGGAAGTATACGTCCAGCGCCAAACAATTTATCGTGCGCCGAAAAGTCTCGTAGTGTAAGGTTGAAACCCTGAAACCAATTTTTTTTTTAAATCCCGGATGAAAAACACTGCACACTACAAGTTTCTAGGAGGCAACACCAATGGAAATGTTCGATGACAGAAAACCAGAGTGAAATAGCAACATATATGTTTCGCGCATTATGTGTTGCGTGTAGGGGGAAACCGGAGATCCATTTACTGGTTACAAGGGCATTCAATGTTTGAAGCATCAATAGTCTAATGATTTGGGTTGCAATCTTCGAAACTCAAGGTTGTGTCGCGTACCATCTACTGGCATAAGCATTTTAAGCTTAGTTGGTGTGGTTAGCCTTAATGATGATAATATTAAAAATGACAGTCCTCAAGATTGATAGCGCTAGTGCAGCTTTATGTGCGCTGTGCTGTGCTGCCCAGCATTCATCACTTACCGTCAGGTGAGCTATAGTCGACGCATTGTGAACTGAGGCTTCGGGTCGTAAATCATATTTATCTGTCTCTCTCGCTCGCACTTACAGGTCTTATGGAGAGGTGTAGTGATGTGCGTAAGAATTGTAGAGGTGCATATCGATAACGGGATAGGTACGTATCGATATGCTAAATTATGTTAAGTATTAATTGGAATGATTTTTCGCTATCTGAAAATAAAAGTTTTTAATTTCTAAGATAAAATTTTTGTTTCGACATAATCATAGAGAAACTGTATAGGTCGTAATGTGGCCCTGAAAAGTGCCTTTTTTATGTTTTTAAAGAAAAACAACAACCCTTACTCGTAAAGACCAATCAGGAGTCAGAGTGCTAATGAAGGTCACGATGACGCATCGACCCCGCGTGCGCAGGTAGCTAAGTACCGATAACGGGTTGCATTGCGTGCACATTCCTACTGTCAGTGACATTTATTGCCCGACGACACAGTTTAAAATGCGTCGACTATAGTTTGTCGACAGAAATAAGAGCAATATAATACGACATTTAAAAAACCAAATTAACAAAAATACTAATACAACGAACGAGCTTTTACTCGGTTATGAAACTTCTTAAATTAAAAAAAATATGAATTAGACATTTCATTTTATATTCAATTTGACCGATAAGATTGTTGTAATTTGACTTTTCTTTTTTTTTTAATTGGATTAATGATTGGGTTTTGTTTACATTTTGTTTTTAAATTATCGTTTAAATGTGTTCAAAGACATATTGAACACATGGACTCTGGGTTTCTTTCTAAGATAGTATTACTAAGTGCTTATTCAACGAAGATTTGCCAGTACTGCACACTGTGGAAAGGACATGGTAAGCACAAAGCCATGAGTTCAAACGTCACACATCACGACAGAATTCAAAATTTCATCCTCATCATCTCGATGGTTGGACCACTGTGCGTTTCGCGCGAAGCCTACACCTTTCTCAAAGGCCGGCAGCGGATTTGCGACTCCACGAGTGTTGCGGATGTTCACGGGCGATGGTGACCACTTACCATCAGGTGGGTATGCTTCATGCTTTTTCCACCTATTCTATATAGAAAAAACCCCTTGAGTTAGCTCTGCTGTTCGCAATGACTACACGTTACATTTATATATTATAGGTAATAAATAAGTTATAATGAATTATACCAACTGGGGACTAGGAGACTCACGCACTAGACGGCAACCTCCTCCTGCTCCTTCTCCCGCTGACGGACCGCCACGGCGGTCTCCACGAGGAGATACAAACACTTGAATTTGTCGCGTTCTCCTTCCGCCGTTGTGCTATTGGGAACCACCTGAGATTTTAGAAAGATTTCAATTAAGACTTGTCTAGACATTTCACACATACAATAACAGGTTAATGTTGCCATGTTTTAAACTTTGATGGAACTCTATTAGTCTATGAATATATATCCTGCATAGTTGACATTATCTATGGTAATAAAGGTAAAGTGAGACGGTGTTGCCATTATCAAAATTGACTAGGTTATTATTACGTTATATTATGTTGTGTACCTGAAGTGTGCGTCGCAATGGGTGTGGCAACTGTGGCAGGTGGGCGAGCTGCGGATGCCAGCCGCCGCCGTCGCCACCGCTGCCACCGCCAGTGCCGCCCTCTTCTGCTGCCGCCTCATCCGATGTGCGCACCGTTACCACTGCCGCGCTCCTGTGCGGCAATCTTCATATATTACGTTATATATAATTTAAAGTGCATTTAAACAAAGGTAATACATTTATTTTACTACAATTAGAATCTAATAACCCCAAAAAAGTGTAAAATTTCTCCTTATGGCAACACATATATATGACAATTAACATTCAGTTACTCGCACTAGAATCGGAGGATCACAAAAACAGTAATTAAGTATTTACTTGAGTTATTTAACTTAGCTAACTAACTCGTGTATGTAATAATAATTATTTATATATTCATTAATAAATTTATGCATGTTTGTAAATAAATATAGTTCAGTATGCGCCTTTGTACATACCGTTCCTATATTACTTCCCTTATATAAATATTTTGTGTACATTAAAGTTAAATTAATACACAGCTCATATAACGGGAAGTGACACATTCAGTCATGATGAAGACACGAATGATACTAAGATGGAATCTTTTAATAACTAATGTTTCCCTCTCTTATTCCATGTTTTGGAAATGCCTAATTTATTTAAGGACATGTAGTACTCAATTTTTTCGACTGGTATGGTATTCACCTATTTTCAATCGTTTTTTAAATCTATTTCCATATGTAAATACTAACCCTCTTGCAGCCGGATGTAGCTCCTCAGGGCCGCACCGTATGACGGACTGCCACACGGAGGGGTCATATTTCACCTCCTCCTCACTTACAGCACTGGAGGAGTAGCCCTCCTCTGCGTCAGCGACCTCGTCTCCGTCACTTCTGTACACTAGCAAACCGTCTCCGTAGTCATGGTCGCGACCGCGCTCCGGGTCATTCTGAGAATGATAATAAATAATTAAAAAAGAAACAAAAACACGACGGGGGGAAAGACAATTTAAAAGTAACTAAAAAGATCGAAACAAGATTGAGAATAGAGAACAAAATAAAACATAAACATTAAACAAAGTAAACACTACTTCGGTTTAACCGACTATATTATGAGCGGAAAGCCTTAGATAAATTTACCGCATTCAGTTTAGTAGCAAGCGGAACCCATTTATTTTCTTTCGGTTTATAATTTGCAATTGGGTCGGTTTTCTTTTAACATATACTATATTAAAACTTTTTAAACCAATTTATTCTTCTTAATTATATTTAAACATATAACTTATATACATATATGTATATATATTTGTAATACCTTTTAATTTCCTTTATTTTTATACCCTACTTGATAGGTTTAGTTAATATTTTTTATTGACTTATTACTAGTACGCGTAAAAAATCAGCCATTTTCTTTTTTTTTCAAACACCTACCTAAGGACACTTGGGTTTTTAATACGAATATAACTTAAGTTAACTGTAGAAATCCATCCAGCCGTTTGGAAGATACGAGGTAATAAAGAAATTTACATACAAAATACGCGGGAAAAACCTAACCGTCCTTGGCAGTCGGGTAATAAGATAAAAGGAAAGAGTATTTTCAAGAATGGCAAATGTATATTGCAAAAAAAAAATTATTAAATGTTAAAAAATGATAGAAAACAATTTTAAATGAAAATGTTAACTTTACTATAATTATAATGTTACCATATGATAACATCTTTTTAAAATAATGACCCGAAAAGTATATAAAAGTTTTAATTATTAAATGAAAGAAAAAACTATTTTTAATGAATAAACGATAAAAAATATTAACTTTACACTAATAATAATATTATCATATCATAACATATTTTTTAAAATACTGACCCGAAAACTAAATAATTTCCAGGACAAATATTCTGCCTCAGATAAGAAACGTAACCAGGCCCAGTGGCTTTCTTGTTGAAGGTCAAGAAATCAGTTGCGTCGTTCTACCACCGAAAAATATATATATTGGTGTATGTGGTGCATTGGTTACCTCCTGCTCGTTGTCCCAGGAGCCGACGAGCAAGCCGGACTGGCTGCCCGAGGTGCCGAGCTGCTTGCGCCCGCGCCGCGATATGGTGTAGTGCAGGGGGTCGTGCCCCTCGCGCCGGATCATCTCCGGCAGGATGCGGCGACGTGCGTTTATGAACCAATTGCATACCTGTCCAATCAATCAATAAATCAATAAATATGTTCGATATTAGCTGTCCCTTAACCGCTTTTGAACTTTGAAGCGTCAACAGCCTAATGGTTTGGGGTACGGTCTGCGAAACTTAAGGTCGTAGGTTCGAATCCACTGTTAGACTATTATCGTGAACCAGCTCCTAGCACAAGCGTTTTCAGCTTAGTTGGATTGGTTGACCGGAATATTAGTAATGTTACGGAATAATAGCATTGCTATTTTTATTATTATATATATATATATATATATATATATATATATATATATATATATATATATATATATATATGCGTGAGTCATAGTGCTAATAAAGGAATAATCAAATTTCTAAAAAAAACATAAGCAATAAAAGTGCAAATATATGTAAATCAATCTATACTTAAAACAAATCGTCGCTTGGACTGGTTTTGAAGTTCTATTTTTGTCTGTCTAAACTAAACTACTGGCACGGAATTACATGGAATTTGGTATATAGATAAGGTATGGCCGTGAGTAACATTTAGACAACTTTTATCCGATTACTGTGGTTTTTTTTACTTTATTTTTGCTACTGACGATGTATCTTAGAGCTCATAACAAAGAATATCATAGGTAACGATAAAAAAAACATTGTAACGTAATTTAATCCGTCAATCGAAACTGACCGACCCAAAGTCTAGCCCTCTTGGGCTCCCTCGCAGAAACCCTTGTGCTAATTACCAAATAATAAGGGTATCGGCTGAGTGCCCTAAGCGCTCGGCCACCTTTCAACCCGATGAAACTGTAAAAGCCCTCGGGATAACAGTGACCTTCAGCCGTGAAAAAAATGAAACGTAGCTTTTTAATAGCGCCATCTATTAATATATAAAGAAAGATGTTTTCTTCTGTTCTAATAATCTATACATTTATGAATGAACGAGCAGGAGGCAACCTAGGTATGTGCATCAAGAAGCACCCATAGGCTAGATTTAGGGTACGGTTTGCAAAATTTAATGTCGTAGTTTCGAATGTGCCATTGGACTATTATCGTGAACTATCTAGCATAAGCATTCTACCTTAGGTTTTTGGTTAGAGGTTAGTTTAAAAAAAATTACATGCAGAATATTTATTTTTAATATAACATTTATTGAGTTATCTAAAGTTACAATGTAAATATAATAAGATTTTTTATATTATTATGCATTTATAATAGCTATTAAGATTGGGCCGTACTTTAATATCTAATTGTTTTTTTTCAATAGATGGCGTTGTTCACTTATAAACATGAACATCGTAGTTAACAATTTGTGTACGAAATAAAATCTGTGCAGAACGATAAGTCTACCATTAACTTATTTCTTAACCATTTTATGTCGCGACCCACGAAATTGCCAAAAAAAAATAAGTAAGCTGTACATTATTAATTATGATCACATTTTAGTTAAGTTTATTTAGATTCCCCAGGCAGACCTCATTTTATTGCGGCAATTGGATGTAAGACCACATGCGTTCAAATACAAAATATAATAAGAATCTACATCTAAGTTTATTTTGTCATGTTAAATAGTTATATTTAATTTTATAAAACTACATTAAAATTAATTTCTTTAATACACGAATCTTTCGTATAAAGGTCTTATTTATTGAACAGATTGCGACCCTTTTATGGTCAAACTGAATTTTCATATGTTGGCTTATAATAAATATTTTCTATTTCAATTGTTAGCAATGCAGGTAATTAGACCTTTATTTTTTTTCCTTAACCTTTAACCTTTATTTCATTAATCACAACAAAGTACACGGCATTTACTTTCAAGTCTTCTCTTGGAAGTTATATTAATACACACTCGGAAAAGAAATAAGCCATTACAAATTTTCAAACGGACAGGAACAGAAAATATTATTATGCATCTCTTTTGCTCTCACATAACTCCGTCTCGCTCATACTCAGTATTATTATTACCTTGTCAGGTCTATATTTAATAATGTGTAAATTTAATCTCATCATGTCAACATATAAAGTTTATGTTTTGTATTTAGGTATGGACAACATTCAGTAACGTGACATAAAGCTTAATGGAATATGTTTACTATTATAAAAACTAATGTAAACTGTTTCGTATTATTATTATTGGGATATTCATTCGTATATTCGCCTGCTTGATCGATAAAATAAAAATATAAATTAATGTATACAATACAGGGAAAATAATTCGACAGGGAAGTCCAGACGGTTGACGGTCAGCGGGAGAGGGACTATACGATCGGTGACTAGGGCACGCCTTCTGCATGCACTCTCCGAGAGTCCCAACCGCCTCAGGTGATTCCGAGCGGCAGGTTTGGTTTAACCCGTTTGCAGATACAACTAAAGGGACATTTTCGGCCGGCATATCACCCGACATGTCGGCCATCTCGTGTGGCAGGTCTAGATATATATTGTCTTCTTGTCTGTTTCGGCTTTCATGAGGTTTTCTTCATATGGAATGATGATGTCGAATAGAATAGTCCTGTCCCTGGTAGAGCCTCCGGTGTTGACTTAGAATAATCTCCGATCCAAACAACCATATTTCATAGCGAGGTCTATTAATTTTATTATTGTAGGAGACAATTGTTATTTTCCCTCACCTGCAGCACAGTAAGGTTAGCCTCCTGGCTGAGCGTAATCTTCTCCGCGTCGCTTGGGTAGGCGTTGTAGCGGTGCTCGTACAGCCACCGCTTGAGGATCTTCACCGAGTGCTTGGGCAGGTTGCCGCGGCGCTTGCGCACGGACACGATGCCGGGGGGCGGGGCGTGCGACAGCGCGTGCGCGAGTGCGCGGCGCGAACGCTCGGCCTCGCCGTCGGTGCCCGATTCGTTGTCGTCCGTCGATGACGTCGACGGGAAGCGGTCACGTCCTGGAACGGTTAACATGAACATTACATATTGATATTTTTAACCGGTTACAAAAGGAAGATTTGTTAATCGACTCGTTTATATTACACATTGACGGCCGCATAGCAGAAGCAAGCTGTGGTCGTGGTGCGTCGGGTGTCCTAGTTCAATTTCTAGTCGGGGAACTTGATTAAAGTAACTGAGTCTTCCGATCCATACGCTCATCCAACAAACCACAGCAGCATTACGATGCTATTTTACGCTGGTATTCTGTGAAGTACTGATCCTTCCCCTCGCGCCGACCCTTCTAGGAGGAAACAAGCTGGATAGTGGCTCTACCTTATAAACGGTATTCCGACCGTTCCGTATCCAATCGAACTGACCCTTTTTGCCTTTTTTATCCCTGATTCTGAAACTGCTAAATTAAACTATTGTTGATCGAATGTCATAGTGCTTGCTTACCAGTTAATGATTTTTTTAAAAAACAATGCTACAACGATAATAACATTACCATTAATAGCACAACAATATTAAAAAAAGCTTAAATGTTTGTACTAGAAGAGGGTTCACGACAAGAATCCAATGACGGTTTCAAACATTAAATTAAGTAGACAGTATCCTAAACTATTAGGCAATTAATGCTTTACGGGGTAATAAATATTTATTAAATATCGGTGTGTATAGTTATTACAAATTACCATTTTACTGTAACGTAATTACAACAACTAAAAGGTAAAATAAATATCTCTATTCAAATTTGAACTGAATGTTTAACGTATTTGGGTATGAAATTATCTGCGATTTCCATACCCGCCTTTAGTTCGACCGTCATGCATCAATCACAAAGGCATCCATCACTGTATTGGAAGTTGGGGAAGCTTTCCACGCGATCGCCCACAGCCCGGGGTTAATTTCCAATGGCCGATGAAACGTGAGTGATAAACGTCTTGTAGCTTAAAGCATTTATCTCTTGGAAATAATCTTTAATTTATCTTTCACATCAATTTTTTTGAGTATCACTCGTTTCTCCGACACTTCTGGATTTTAATATTTCCATTTTATAGAAGTGTACTTTAACTATTACCGTATATTTCGGACTATAAGACGCACCTTTTTAAATCGAAAAAATGTATTAAAATTTTGGGTGCATCTTATGGTCCGAAGGTAACATTAAAATATTTTTATCAATAAATCGTCTCTAAATTTGCGTTTTATCCGAAAAATAATAAATTTGATAATAATCTAATATAGAACATATAGTAGACTGGGAAGTTACGAAACTTAGCAATAAGTAATATATAAAATAATCCGCGATAGTCGAGTTTTGAGTTTATTTAAATTGTTTCGCATCTTTATCGAATTTAAAAATATTTAACGACCTTTAAAAATATTATAATAAATATTGGAGTACACGTAAACTTTTTCTTTAAGCGAAATTTCTTTGGGCGTCATGAGTGTACAGTCACAAGGTCAAATTTTATGAGCTACGTTTCTATCATATTTAATTAAGGTTCGTGACGAAAAAAGGACGGCAAATGGCTACTTGGCTGGAGAGGGAAAGAGAAAGCTAAGTACTATAACGTTGCTGGTCTTATTATTTCATTTTTCTTATAAAAAAAAGAAGTATTACCTCTTATTATTATTTCTTTATTGCGTTTGTTTTTCTATGCGTTGACTGATGAATTAGATTTTTTGTATAATATATTTTTTTTAAATGATGTACGGATTTTTGTTAACGTATTTATGGAATATTCGATAGTCTTTAATTAAACATTTTTTCTTTTATTACGAAATTAATGTTGACAAACAAGCAGACGTACAGTTCGCCAGACGTTAAGTGGCGACCGAATGCGTTGTCGAGTCTGACGACTGAGTTACTCCATACCAGTAATATGGTCTCCGGAACCCTGTGCTCACCATACGAAACAGCTGGCTGCGTTACGGCTGGTGTTCTTCTGTGATGACGTATTCCTACCCTTTTCGAGCCGACCCATATAACAAGCAATTAGAAAGAAAATGCCCTTTGCAGCGTGCAGAGAAATTCATCGTCACCACCTCTAATTTTCAAAAGATGTAAAAGAAATATTACTTTTATACATCAATATATTGTTTTAGTTCATTATTTATATACACAGCATCAATGTCCTTTAATCATAAGGTTGTCTGGAAGAGATCGCTTTGTGCCTCGCGTAACTATGAAATTACCGTTTTGTATGAAATAAGTTATGTATTTTTTTAAAAAAAATTGTATTTCTGTTATTCAAAGTAATCACCCATGTAATCGATGCATCTTTGCCAACGCAGTGGTAGTTTATTGATGCCCTTCTTGTAAAAATCAACTGGACGAGAGGCAACAAACTCTTCAAAGGCATTTTGTACTGCCTCTCGGGAATTTATTTTATTTCCCGCTAAAAAGGTCGGTCTGTGTCTGAGTACGGTGAATGAGGGAGAGCTTCCAACCCCAAATCTTGCAGCTTGGAGACTGTCTGTTGTGCAGTATGGGGTCGCGCGTTGTGTAGGAGCTGCGGGGACGACCGATTGACCAAAGCTGGTTGCAGATGTACGAGCTTCTCCATCATTGTCTTCAGTTCTTCACAGTACACATCTGTAGTAATGCTCATGCCGTTTGGTAAAAAACTGTGATGAATCACACTGGCACTAGACCACCAAACACTGACCATTTGAAACACTTTCTAGAGGTCATTTTTCGTTAAGAGCATTGCTTTGGTGCTGAACCAGGATCTAACCAACTTGCTGAGCGCTTCGATTGTCGAAGAGAATTCACTTTTCGTCGCACGTAACAATTCTGTTCAAAATTCTTTCATTTCTGTACCTATTGAGCAGCGCGAGGCAGGACTCAACGCGTACGTTGCGCTGGTGATCGTTAAGTTCGTGGGGCACCCATCAAGCTTAATGCTTTTTTACCTTGCGAATTGGTCGCCAAAGCTACTGCAAGCTTGGCCATAGATTAAGTATCAGCTTCAACGATTGCTTAATTCATCATTGTTGACCAAAGTGTGAGGTTCATTTTTCAAATCAAAATTTCCAGAACGGAACCGGGCAAATCAATAACGTGTTGTGCGTTCATTTGTAAAGTTCTCTCCGTAAACGTTGTTGATGTTGATGTCCTGTCCGCAAGGGTGACAACGCATCTGCATTATAATTCCTTGTCAAGGATGAATGTAGATGTCATGGGCCGCAGGAATAACTTAACTGTGTGCTCGTTTGTAACTCTTAGTGTAATAAAAAAAAATTACCAGCTGACCGGACAAATATTGATTAATTCGTTTGTGATCGTTTTGTGTTTATGAAAATTATACATCGTTGGAATCTTGAGTTTATACAAAAATCCAATAGAAAAAAGAACTTTCAGATTTTCTAGAATTTATGGGGTTTTCCAGTTTTCTTTCCAAAAAAATTTGATTCTGTTTTTTTATAATAATGAGAGTAACAATCGAGCAAACAGTTCACCTGATGATATGCGATGAAGTGACGGTCCGTGACGTCTACATTCATCCTTGACAAGGAATCGTAATGCAGATGCATTGTCACCCTTGAGGACTGAGATGGAGTGCCTCGTCACCAGTAATAAAGGTCTCCGTATCTCTGGATTCATTAACAGCAATAATATGATGCTATTTTACGCTGGTATTCTGTGAAGGCGTGGTTGTACCCCGGTCGAGATGACCCATTCATTCTGCAGCTAGAAACAAAACTGCAGCGTAGCTCTTCCGCTCTTAAAATTGACGAATTAAATATTTGTACGTAAGCAATATCCTTTCTCGTTTTCGTTCTTTATCGTTCTCCATTCTTACCAAATAACAGCATTTAATATTTATTTGTACATATATATTATGTATACACACAATTAAAGAGAATAAAAGTGTGTTAAAACCGGATTAAGTATAAAATAAAGAAAAGACCTAATGGCAACTAGGTCAATGGTTTGGACGTATTAACACCGTTTCTACAATCGAATAATAGAAATCACAAAAATAGAATTTATATTCAAATGAACTGCAAATCGTCAAACATTTGCGTCGATTGAGGCAAGTAACAGCGGCAGAGCCACACTGCAGTTGCTGCCTTGGTGTAGCATGAATGGGTCGGTTCGAACGGGGAAGGAACACACCCCCACAAATAGCATCATTGCGCTGTAATGTTTCTTGTGATGAGTGTAGATCGGAAGTAGTAACGAAGTATTCCATCTTAGCGCATGCGCATTAGGTGAGCTGTGTGCTGTACACTCTTATTAATGAAAAATAAATGCGGAATCAACCCCTGTCACATTCGGAACGTAATAATATCCAGGTGAAATGGACAGCGCTTGCTATCTCTATCTAAACCAAACCACCTTAAACATAACAGCATAATGCTACGATGTGTCACCTGGTTAGGTTAGGTTAGAATTCTTAACGAGGATGAAGGAGGGTGTCATTATCCCCAGGAATCACTTACCATCTAGAGAACAGTGTGCTCGTTTCGTCACCCTAAATACAAAGATGTTTTTTTTTTAATATAAAATCTTAATGTTTTATGGTATTCAGGTTATATATAAATCCTTATATGTACATGTATTTATGGTTATATTTTTTATAATAAATTGAACACAAAACCATCCATCGAAATAAGTACGCACTGACTATTTATAAATAAAATGTGTGCTTTGTAGGTTTGTGGGTCGGCGGTTACACCGGCGCGCTTTATACAAGAGCCGGCGAATGTTACGTAATTTTGTTTTTTTTCCGGTGACGGTGACGAACTATCATACACGAACTATGAACTGTGTGCTATATGGCATATTGTATATATACCTAGTCCGGCCATAAGTTCTGTTCAAATGAAAATGCATTTTTTTTTAATTAAGTAATGTAATATTATTAAAATTTATACTATATATATTTTTCATAATTTAACACATCTTATACTGTTTGTAATTAAGGTATCACGATGATGTTCTTCTAGACCATTGATGTTTGTTTAATATACATATACTACATGAATAGTCAGTTTTTTCTTTTCTTTTTTATATAGAAGAAGAGACAAAGTGAGCTGGCAGCTCATCCGACGGTATGTGATCACGGCCGCCCAAAGGCAAACGCATCACCAGAGGCGTTTCGAGGACGCTGCCGGCATTCGAGATAGGTCTCTTAGTTGTCTGATTAATATTAGAAGTGTGTCGTGCTACTTACGGGACATCCAGATTATATATAAAAAAAAGTCATTCTGTCCATATTAGGTAGTGCGTTGTACGACAATAAACACTGCATGGGACACTTATTAACCCATAGCAAATGATAAGTGACGATGGTGATAAATATATATGTAATATGTATGTATGTGTGTGTTTTCAGGAGATGTTTGGTTTATATTCCAGCTAAAATTTCATATTCATCATCTCGATGGTAATGCACCGCTGTGCCGCTTTACACGAAACTTTCCGCCAAGCCACAACTATTCCGTGGAATCAGCTATCGCCGGCGGTATTTCCGAACCAATACGACGTAGGGACATTCAAAAGCCTATCTTTCTTAAAGGCTGTATGCTATTCATCTGGTGTTGCGGATATCATGAATGGTGGTAATCACTTACCTTACTTAATACTTACTTTGGATCGACTACGAATATAACAATAATTTTCTAGTTGAAAGATGACATGGAATATTATCTTTTAGATTTAAAACAAAAAAAACTAAAACCACACCCAAAGTGATGAATTGTATAATCGGTTCTTAAGACGTCTACAAAATTATCTGTGCATATTGTACGGTCGGAAGTTGGTGAAAACTGAATTAAAAAATCACATCACATAAATATATATATACACAAACATGTCCTCCTAGTGTCCTGCAGAATGAATGGGTCCCCTTGACCGGGGTAGACCACGCCCTCACAGAATAGTATGGTGTAGTGTGTTTCGCCTGGTCAGTGCAGGGATCCGGAGACCTTGATTCCATCCCAGTCCTCAAGAGTGACAATGCATTTTATATATATATATATATATTTATATATAGATATATACAGATAATGCTTATATAAACTTATTGTATCATAGATATAAAATAACCGTAAAACAATAAAAAAAAAATATTGCTGTTTCGCACAATGTGAGAACATTTTAGAAAGAGTTACATTTCATGTCGTAATCATAAACACATTTCTTCATTATGCCCTATTGAACTTGTCAACGTGGTTATTGCAGCTATGCAAGCAGAATTGTTTCACCGCTAGGGTGACCGTGTTAACAGAAATTAAAACAGTATTAATAGCATGCCGGTGCAACTGGGGATAGACTACGCCTACACAGAATCAGGTTACTGATAGCGTGGCATTATCTCTCACTCTGTCACTCACCTGTAGTTCACCTAATGATGACGTCATCGGATAAACTGTGCGCTTCTTTGTTGCCCGTGTCGAGTTGACGCGTGTCTGATTTCGTCATGAGTGTAATACCCAGCCGAGGAACATTATTCATGTAACCCAAACTGTTCTGCGAGTGTTGTGTGTATGTCCCCGTGTCTCTGACACTGCTTTTGAACCATCCAGCAATCTTTTAAGGTAATTATGACTGTTATGGGTCATTCGACTAGGGAAGGCGACGAGTGACTGTGTTTGCTCGAATGTTTAAATCACTATATTGTTGAATTGATGTAACGCCGTAAAAACATATATATATATATATATGATATTTTAATCCGATAGGACTTATGAATAGGTATATAATGTGGTTAATGTTGGAGGGCTTAGCAGACACGAGACAAAGAAAAATTCGTGTCTTAGAAATTTTTTATTTTAGTGAAGCACATTGTTTCTTTGCTTTAAGTTTTTATATTAACCAACGGAGCAATCACATCATGTTAGGAGATTATTGCGACCAATAACCGGCTACATCCATCCGCAAGAAAGAGATTCAAGACGGACAGGAATGCCTCATTTCTCGTAGTCGGCTATTGATAGGGCAATAAATTCAAGATATATCTTACTTGTAACATTTTTAAATTATAATATATATAATAGATCTCATATAAGCACGTGTTTTTCATTACGGAAATTATCCGATTACGTATAAAAATATGGTCACCCGTGTCTTCATCAACATCAATTCGGGATAGTCGGCAAAACAAACAGGGCACACGTGGACACACATATGCAAACACGTCGCCATCGCCTGGTGAAGGAAGCATTGTCTATCGGAATGAATTTCAAAACAAATTTTGAACTTAATTGAATAAATTTTCACTTATTGCTAAGAAACTATACTATACCCGTCAATATATACATACATACATATATATATGATTGGTTATATATATATAGCTATATATACTATTTTTGACAAACGAGCACATAATTCACCCAACGTTGATTCCCGCCACCCATAGATTCCACATTCATCGAACAAATAATCATATTGCAGATGCGTTTACACCCCTGACACCTAAGGTGGAATGCCTCCTCACTTACTGGTACGCAGAACTGCTGATCCTCAGACTCACGAAACGAAACACATCAGCGTGTTATTTATTTATTTATTCTTTTCGCCGTGTAAGGTTTACAAAGGGACAAGGGGCGGACTTAATGCCCAGTGGCATTCTCTAACAGTCAACCCTGGCGGGCGACGAAAGAAAATGTTAGTAGACGTAAAATAAAAAAAGATTTTTAACGATAAAAATATCAATGTATTTATATATAACTAGTCTGGCCATAAATACTGTTAAAAACTTTTCTTTTTTCAACTTTTTAATTATTTTGAATTTGAATCACGAATATTAGTTTAAAAACTTCTTTCGATTTTGTGCTATTTCACATATTTTTTCATGTTCATTATCAAATTACAATTTGGAATGGGGTGTTAAAGAAAATAGGATTGCAGTGATCGCCTTGCACAAAGTGGGTATGGAGCCGTCGGTCATATTCCAGACACTTCAAAAGCTTGGTATCAGCCGTATGTTCGTATATTTTACTACAACACTTACAACTTAGATACAACAACACTTCCTCTGTTGAAGACCAGAAAAGAACCGGGCGGCCGCGTGCTGTTAGGCACAAAGGCTGTTAATGCTGTTAAAGCCAGAATTCGTCAAAACCCCATTAGGAAGCAAAACATCATCCAAGAAATGAAGATCACCGCTAGGACTTTATCGCGTATTAAAAAACAAGACCTGAAGCTCGGTGCTTATCTATCTACATGACATGCCGTAAATCAATCTTTACAATTAAAGAGAGTGGATCCATCAAAACGCCTTCTGTAGCGATACGCACGTGAAAGGCACAGAAATATCCTCTTTACCGATGAAAAACTTTTCACGATTGAAGAACACACCAATCAGCAAAATGATAAAGTGTACGTACACAGTTCTAAAGAAGCTGCTCAAGTGGTCGTAAAGGTACAACGTCCTCCTGCATCAGTGACGGTTTGGAGGGGCGTGTCTTATCTTTGAGTCCACATAACTATATTTTTGTGAAAAAGTAGTGAAAACTTCAGCCAAAGTGTATCAAGATACAGTCTTGGATCATGTTGTGAAACCTCTCAGCAATACACTTTTCAAAAATATACCTTGGACTTTCCAGCAGGACTCTGGTCACAAGGCACGAACTACCCAAGCCTGGCTTGAAACCAACGTTCCGGACTTTATTACAGCTGAAGACTGGCCCAGACCTCATCCATGTAGACTTCAAATTATGGTCACTTTTAGAGGACATGGCCTGCTCTAAACGACACGGCGACATTGAGTCTATTAAAAAATCTTTGGAGCAAGCAGTGGCGAAAAATTAATAATATAATATTACATCATCAAAAACAATTCATTTTCATTTGTAACTGAACTTGTGGCCGGATTAGGTATATAAATAAATATATATATATATAGTTTTAACATATAGGTACGATTACTTTCATGCTACATCATGGTGTCGTGCCATGTGGTCGGTGGTGGTAATCACAACATATGGTTAGGTCAAGAGTGAGTTAAATAATAAAATTTCTATCATTACTTATTTTTACCCTTTGAAACGGAATCAACAATATAACATGGAGTGCGGACTTCGGCTGTAATTGGAATGCGTACTACATGTGCAAGGTCATTGACCGCTACGAAATGTGACGTCATTGTCCAATTATAATTAAATTTATTCAGTCTAATTATGGTATGTATGTTTTTCTTCATGACATTACTAGTCCAGAATTTGTTTATTTCACTACAGTCATAAAATAATATTATATATGAGAAAACTTGTATGTTTGGATGTTTGTTAGTCAATCACGCAAAAACGGTTGAATGGATTTGAATGAAATGCACACAGATAGTTTAAAACCTGAATTAACACAAAGAACTCGGTAAATGAAATGGCTTAATGAATTTTATTAGTTCATATTAAAACATGAAAACTACTTTTGAAATTTCCTGCCAAGCACGACTACTCCGTGGAATCAGCTGTCACCGGCGGTGTTTCCGTACCGATACGACTTAGGGAAAAAGACCTTCAGGACAAGAGCCTACACCTCAAATGCCGGCAACGCATTTGCGACTCCTCAGGTGTAGCGGATGTTCATGGGCGGCGGTGATCAATTACAGGAAAATGAATGATAATCATTTAAATCATTGATCATCATTTAAAATAAGAACACTCAAATTAAAAAAAATAAAATAAAAAAGAGGATGGGGTGTAAACAAACTGTAGACAAACCTGTGCAATAACAAAAGCGCAAGGTCAGACGTAAGCGGTCTAGTATGCGTCGGAAGCTATACGGAGAGCGGGGGGTGGATCGATAGGGGTGAACGGCCGCAGGGTGTAGGGGTTGCGGCTCCGAATTCTCCCCTTGTGTGTGCACTCAAGTGGCGGAGTTAAGAATAATTTGTGTCAGGGAAACTACGTAAAGATGAAAGTTAATATAACTAAATATATATACGGCGTTAATACTAATCGTACTAAACAAATATTACGGCGTACACATTTTATATTTTAGTGTTAGTTGTTACTAATTAGTCAAAGACGTTTTTTCAACGAATTTTGCTTTTTCTTAATGACGTGATAAACAATCACAGACCACCCGATAGTAAAGGACGGCTGCGGTCAATAGATGCTGTTGATGATAGATAATGCGTTGCCATCACCGATAACTAAGATGGAATACCTACATAATAGTAATTGGGGTCCAGATTCTCTCTAATATTCACCGTACGTCACTCTGCTGCTAGTATTTAGTTTGATATGTTATTCCCCGGTCGAGACGAGCCATGGTGTAGCTAGTAATTCGCATACTCGCCACTTTTCTCTATACTCACATAGTAAGAACATATCTTAATTCCACGCAAGGCATAAATACATAGAGGCTGGAACTCACGGTTAGGCAGTACGCGCGAATTATGCCCTACTAGTTTCTCTCTATGGCATTAGCTTCTCTAAACACATTTCTTGGTGATAGTGCATTTAAAATATTTTAAAATATATATATATATATATATGTATATATATATATATACATATATATATATATATATATATGTATATATATATATATACATATATATATATATATATATATATATATATATATATATATATATATATATAGGCAGTCGAGACCACACGATTACGCAGTACGCACCCTTCATACAATATTCTCTATAAGGTTTCCTCACGTGTAAAGGTCAAAGTTCTGTAATTAATTTTAACTTGATTTTAATATTTGTGCGCAAAACAGAATATATACAGACGGCCGAGACCACGTGATTACGCACCCTTCACGAAATATTTATTATTTATAAGGTTTCCTCACGTGCAAAGGTTAAAGTTCTTTAATTGATTTTAACTTTTTCTTAGCAACTGCGCATTAAATATGATGTATTAAAAAAACCTTTTATAAATTATTCTCCACAAGGTTTCCTCACTTGTAAAGAAAGGTCAACGCTTCTTTATTTAATTTAAACTTATACTTATAATAGAGAGAGAGATGGAGAACTCTCGCAAAAGATGCAACCAACGTATCGGACGATCCATGACCACGACCACTCAGCCAGGCGTGTATGACTAAGAAGAAGAACATCACGACAGAATTTAACATTTCATCCTCATCATCTCGATGATTGGCAATCCACCACTGTGAGCTTGACGCGTAATTTTCAGGACTCCACGCACATTTAATCAGTGGAATCAGCTATCGCCTGCAGTATTTTTGAACCGATACGGGGGACCTTCAAGAAAAGATCCTACACCTTCCTTTAAGGCATTGCGTCTGCGACTCCGGTATTGCGGATGTCCATGGTCGTGATGGCAGTGATCACTTGCCATCCGGTGAGCTGCTGACTCGATTGCTGCCTATTCGAAAAAAAAAGGTTCGTACGTTAAGTTTAATGAAGTATTTTTTTATATAACTTAAGGTGTCAGCCATACTCAATAAAATTGGAGATTTACATGCGTTGTCGCACCTGCAACTGTTTTATCTAAAGAAATATTTATTTATGTTTATGTTTATTTTGAGGTCTAACAAGGAGGACCTAGACTCCGTTCAATAATAACACAAGAGGGCAATTCCAAGGTGCTGCAGTTCGCTAGTTGTCATCTGAGGCGTAACTTTACTAAAATAGTAGAGCCACGCTGGAGTTTTTTTCTAGCCGCAACACGAATGACTGCTCAACCGGGAAATGGCCAACGCATTATGATTTCTTTAAATCAAATCAAACGAAGCTTAATTCAAGTGGGTTCATACAAAACATTTTTGAATTGTCAATATTGCGCTAATAGTACCACCGCTTCGTAAGGCAGCTGCCTGCGAGAAGAAACGACAGAAAACTCGAATAGTTGCTTATTTTTTGTATTAAATTAAGTAACAAAAATCCAATAGTTGCCAAGTGTTTGAACCCAGAGCTCAAAGCTAAGAAGCTAAAAAGGTTAGTAGGATTTTTCCAGAAATTTAAATCTCTTATTATTATCTGCAAATCGATTATTATTTGCGGAATTTTATTAAAAATGCGTATACTATTTCCAACGAACGATTTCTGAACCTTTTTAAACGGAAAATAGGCGTCACATAATTGTGTTTTTTTTTATAGAATATAAATTCTTACGTATAAACAATTTTATCGTAAATATATTGCGAAGTAACCGTTAATATGCCTATTTCTTTTTTCTTTTTTTTATCTTAACTTATATATTTTTACCTTATCAAGGGTGAATATGTCATCTGTCACGGGAGTCACCTGTGTGCTCATTTGTCACCACCAATACAATATAAAAAACAAACACACAACCGGTAAGGTCGGAAGTGTCGTAAATACGTAAAACTTCGCGTGTCGACGTCACGGGACAATTTGCGAGCACTTCTGGAGAGAGGCCTTTGTTCCAAATGACGTCACAGGCCTAGTTACACCACGGTTTAACGACACGAAGCTTCTCTTAGCCAAAGTCTGATCTATTTTTGGAACAACTAAAATTGTTCCTGTCCTTACAGACGCATAGTGCCTATACATATATATATTTATAGAATAATAGTCATGCTATTAACATGACTAATATTCTCGTTAACCACTCCAAACGAACCTACGACGTAAGTTTCGCAGACCGTACAGCAAACCATAAGGCAATTGACGCTTCTATATATATATAACGCTATATATATAGCTATATATTTAAAATGATGCTATCATAACGCCACCAAAGCCAAAGTAAAACAATATTCATTGAAATGTGCCTACATTTCATTTCATTCCATCTTAGTACCCAGGGATTATGTATAAAGTATTTGTATTATGAATTGTTATCAAGATTTTTTTTTAATATTGGTCGAGGTGGCAAATTTTTTTAAGCTTATTTTGTGAGTACCAAACGAGCACACTGTTCACCTGACGGCAAGTTTTTTTTTATTACTTTGTGAGTACCAAACGAGCACACTGTTCACCTGACGGCAAGTTTTTTTTATTATTTTGAGAGTACCAAACGAGCACACTGTTCACCTGAGGGCAAGTTTTTTTTTATTATTTTGAGTACCAAACGAGCACACTGTTCACCTGAGGGCAAGTTTTTTATTATTTTGAGAGTACCAAACGAGCACACTGTTCACCTGAGGGCAAGTTTTTTATTATTTTGAGTACCAAACAGGCACTGTTCACCTGAGGGCAAGTTTTTTTTTATTATTTTGAGAGTACCAAACGAGCACACTGTTCACCTGAGGGCAAGTTTTTTTTATTATTTTGAGAGTACCAAACGAGCACACTGTTCACCTGAGGGCAAGTTTTTTTATTATTTTGAGAGTACCAAACGAGCACACTGTTCACCTGAGGGCAAGTTTTTTTTTATTATTTTGAGAGTACCAAACGAGCACACTGTTCACCTGAGGGCAAGTTTTTTTTTATTATTTTGTGAGTACCAAACGAGCACACTGTTCACCTGACGACAAGTTTATTTTTATTATTTTGTGAGTACCAAACGAGCACACTGTTCACCTGAGGGCAAGTTTTTTATTATTTTGTGAGTACCAGAGCAGGCACACTGTTCACCTGACGACAAGTTTATTTTTATTATTTTGTGAGTACCAAACGAGCACACTGTTCACCTGAGGGCAAGTTTTTTTTATTATTTTGTGAGTACCAAACGAGCACACTGTTCACCTGACGACAAGTTTATTTTTATTATTTTGTGAGTACCAAACGAGCACACTGTTCACCTGACGACAAGTTTATTTTTATTATTTTGTGAGTACCAAACGAGCACACTGTTCACCTGACGGCAAGTTTATTTTTATTATTTTGTGAGTACCAAACGAACAAACTGTTACACAACAGTATAACAATTCACTTATTTCTTTTCTTTTGATATTCGTGCATGTTTTGATTCATTTGATTTTATTTCGTGTTATATTTTATAAAACATTGACGGTGCATTCTTGGATGTAACGTATCTCTACCACATTTAAAATGAATGTTAAAAACTTATTTATTTAAAGTTTATTGTTCACACATAACAAGGAGTACAAAGGACGGACTTAGGCATTCTCTACCAGGCAACCCGTGGCGTGGAGAGAAATTGTGACAGGTGTAGTAGTTTGTTTTTATAAGTAAAATGGTAAAACAAAGAACTAAAAAATGTTATAAATATATTAATTATAAATAATTCAATTGTAGTTATGGGCCGTAAGAATAACTTACCATCAAGTGTCTATGTGGTTGTTTGTCCATACATCCGTAAAAGTATTTAATATCTCCTAGATTAATTTAGTAACGACTTTCTCACTGATAATATAAGTAAATAAAAATTCCTTATCTTATCTTACGTAACAAACGGTCAGTGACCTTTCGCTGATAGGCAAAGGCTATTTCCTCGCTAACATCATAAAAACAGACCGAATACGAGTTTTTTAAATCAATAAAATTTGTGACCATGACTTTGTTCATCTACTTTAATAATTACTTTTTCGTGACGTTTCTTTATTATTAACTTATTGCCAGCCACTCGACCAGGCAACTTGCGTAGGCGGAACATGTTTCAAATTTTTATTCCTAATAAAAGACTTTCGGCTACCCTCGGCTAATGGGTTCGATACATTGGGATCCAGTCATTAATAAAAGTAAATGCCAAACGCTAAAAGACTTCACTGTGAACTCATCCTGACTCCGTGTTAACTATGACATCAAGAGTCCCCAGTGCTCGGCCGAACCACGATTGACTGTAAAACACACAAGTGTAGAGATTAAAAATAAAATTAAAAAAATATTGTAAAAAAAAGTAAAATAACAGACTATATAATATGCACTGTCGGGCAATGACCTCCTTTCTAGAATACTCTGTTACTGTGTTAGATCAATGTCCAATGCGCGGTACCCCATTTGCAGATTGACGCATTTCACATGTCTTTGATTTTTTTGTAATTTCTCTACATATAGGGTTCTTCACGATGTTTTCAGAATTGTATATTTATATACATAAATATATATATACATATATATATATATGTATATATATACATATATATATATATATATATATATATTCACGTCAATAGTCGAATGGCGGATTCGACCTAAGTTTCGCAGACCGTACCCTAAACCATTAGGCAATTGACGCTTCTATATATATATAACGCTATATATATAACTGCATCGCGACCCTACCACGTACAAATATCATGAACTACAACGCTACTACTACTGTGTGAACAAAGAATCCCTAACAATCCGGTAATCTAGCTATGCAAATCCATTAGCTAGTTCAATTACAAGAACGCAATGTAAACCTGACCGCATTCTTACGTACCTTGCACATTTTGTACACGCCTGATTATGCGTCACAGGTGCTGAGTTCGATTCCCGGCCGAAGTACAATAACATCACAAATTGTTGCTTGTGTTGGGTAGTGTGTTCGTATCTTTGACACTGCATCCTGAAACATCCCCCGATCGTATTGTACGTGCATTACATTATAATAGGAAAGGCGACGACTGAGCTTCTGTGTTCGCGCGAACTCTTACAAACAATATATTCTGGATAGTTGATTTTGATGTAAATTTAACGATGTCTGTCCGTTACCGTCAACACAATCGGATACGTTGTAAACTATTGTTATTTAAAAGTCGTGTTTTTTATATAGAACAAGTGGCAAACGAGCCAGCATTTTTTGTTTGAGTATTGATGTTGGTCCAGAGACCTCTGCATCTTTATCTTATTAGACTCGCGAGCGGGGCCCGCTGAGTAGGGAGACAACGACGATGATGCGAAGCAGGCGCGCTGACTGCCACTGCACTCCGACCCCTGTGGACGAAGAACGTCGACGACAACAGAGGGGGGCGATAATACGATCCGAGGGCCCCTCATAATAAGGTACGAGACCTCGACTCGGATCGCTATCTAAAGGGAAACGAGCCAGCAGCTCACCTGATAGTATGTGATTACTGCCGCCAACAGGCCTCCGCAATACCAGCTGGTCTTTGACAAACCTCTTTCGTGGTTTCTTTCTTTCGTCTCTCTGCTTAAAGCTGTTCTCTTGAAGGTCCCTTAGTCGTATCATTTGGAAATACTGGGAACAGTTGATTCCACACTACATTTCATTTGAGCATAACACTACCGATTCGTATTAGTGAGTGTAGAGATTCTTATATCCACATTGGTGTTAGAGCATACTGCATATAATAAATAATAGATGATATAATATTATATATATATATAAATATATATATATATATATATATATATATATATATATATATATATATATATATATATATATATATATATATATATAATATAATCTCAGTCTTCAAAGATGACGAGCATCTAAAATATTTATTTTATAACATTGAAAGTAACAAACTCACACACAGTTCACCTGATGAAAAGTAATTCATGCGGCCCCAGACATTCTACATTCATCCTTAACAAGGAATCATAATTCGATGCATTGTATCCCTTGAGGACTGACTTGGAATGCCTCGTCACTAGATATAAAGGTCTCCGGATCCCTACACTCACCAGACGGAACACATCAGCATTATGCTGCTAAATTACTCTGGTATTCTGTGAGGGCGTGGTCCTACCACGGTCGAGCTAACAGCTAGAAACAAACTGCAGTGTAGCTCTACCACTGTTAATTGCCAATGACTTAATTAAGGTTATTGGCCGTAGTGATCACTTACCATCAGGTCAAGTATGTGCTCGTTTTCATCTCTTATATTATATAAAAATAATGAAGTACAAGGATAACGATGTATTCAGTAGAGGCGTTCTCTATGTTACCTGACGAAGGAAGTGATGTATTCACAAAGACTCCTTTGTGATCACGCTTTTGATTGCAAGCAGACAAAAGCCTTTGAACCAGGAAACCGTCAAACGCCCCTACAGCTTCCTATTAAGACTATCGTCGACTTCTAAGGTATTCATTTAATATAATTTTTTTTTAATGAAATGATCGTCTTAAAATACAGTTCATCTAATGCCTTGTCCACCTGCAATACATATCTTCGGATCCCTGCACTCACCAGACGAAACACAGTAGCATCATGCTACTATTTCACGACGGTGATAGAAGCAACGCTGGAGTTTCTTGCGCCACTTCTTCTCCAGCGCCCACGCATTCCGACGTGGTAGTATTAATAGCCAATAACAATAACAGTGATATTAATGTAGACAATTCTTAGTCAGACGCAACTAACCGAACCGAGATTCGGCCCTCTCGGGCACCCTCGAGTCAGACGGAACGGACTCTAACGGAACAATGTAACGGATGGACCGTCAAGGCCCTTCGGGAGCCCTTATGCTGGTTACCCACTAATAGAGGTCTCAACTGAGCGCCATAAGCGCTCGGTCACCTCTCAACCCGGCGAAAATGTAAAAGCCTTCGGCCATCAGCGGCAAACAGCGGCCGGAAAAAAAACAATTCACGCGGGTATTTTGTGAGGATACTTTTCCCCGGCTGACCAATACATGCTGAACACTCACCATGTTTGCACTTGGTGCATACTTCCGAACGAAGAGAAAGAGAGATCCGATTATACTAGGCACTAATATTCCCGATTGATTTTTGTACATAAATGCCTCATACTAAAATGAATTACAAACTTACTGGAATTCAAATACTTTGCGAACAATTCTTTACTAAAGATCGTGCTAACAGCGTCGAGGGATTTCTTTCGCTCACCATACAAAACACAGAAACGCCAAGCTGGTGATTTATATGACTATTCGTCAATATTTATTGCAATAATTTTTTAACTTAATCACATATTAATTGTGTAGTAGAGCCAACGTAAACGTGACCAGAAAAAACCACACAACTAGCGCGGCAAACATCCTAACCTCACATTCGAAACTGTCACCCGCCATTGTTGCCGATTGGTTACGTTCTAAAACTGAAATCTATTTTTTTTAAACGTCACGCCTCTTTAGTTTTATAAATAAACCTCTCATTAAACTGCCAGCCCTGAAGCTGACATTTCCACGGTATTCAATAGATCGCTCCACTTTCGCAACCGTGTCAGTGGGGCCCGTGGGTGCGCCGACAAGTTCGTCACCACACCTGCTACATCGCTTTATGGTAACGTTGTAAGCTTTGCCGCCTCACGTACAGTGACGTCAGGAATATTATGTAAGTTATTCAAAGATGTCGCGTCTTTGGTATGCTAATTATGACATTGTTTCTTTTTCGTTCTAGACTTAAATTTGAATTGATAAGATGTCATAAATAATATATATAGATAAGGTATACATTAGATGTGATAAATTGTATTTGTATCTCAAGCATATTATTTAGAATGTGTTATTATTACACAGTCCTAAAATTAATAGCTTTAGCAAATCCTAATATCTATCCTTTTTAGTGCGAAAATTACATTTGATGTTTATATTTACGAATTGTGGATTTCTTAAGACCACTACAATCTACAAATACAATATGGTAGATCCGATAACAAATTCTGTTATTGATAACTTATGATAAAAGTACTGACCTACATAATGCAATGCTCATTATAAATATGAACTTTTAACATGGATATATAATTTTGGCATTTTTGTCGCCTTACAATGTTTTTACTGTATAAACTCGCCCTACTTTTAGGCATAGGTGTGGAGAGGAGTCTTAAAGTACCACTGGAGCATAGTAACATGAAAATCGAAAATACGTTTAGTTCTAAAAACATACTGAAATAGTGTACAAAAGTATTTTTTGTTACACAAATATTGTTCCCTATTTGGGAATTAAATCAAAATCAAATCAAAAACTCAGAAGCTGGTCAATGACCACTATGTAAAACCTTCAGTATATTTTTAATAAACAAACACAACATTGATTATACTAACTTCGCTCCTTATCTTAACAAATTTCTTACTTAGTAAAACTATTTTAGTTCTTTCAAAACATTTTCTTACCGCTATCTGTGACCCAGTTTCAAAAATGATAAATGGGATTTTATCTGTAGTTGAGTTCATTTTGATTTACTGTAGTCGCCTTTTGATAATGAAATGAGGTAAACAAATTAAAGCCATGAATATACTGCTATGTAAATTCCCACTCTGATTCTTCTGTGAGCAATCAGTGAAAGAAATGCCACATTATGCACAATGGTATTTTCTTTATTCTAATCAGTTCATCTAATTCTCATTTATGGTTTTATTTCTTGTATTACATTATAATCAATTTGTAAAGATGTATTTAATGCATTAATGAAATTATTATTATTAAAGAAAATAGTCAGTGATTCCTGCTGTTAATGACACATCAATCCTCATTAAGAAATAATTTAACCTCTTACACTCTGATAACACTTGGGCGACATTGTTGACATATAAATATAATATATATTTTAATAGTAATTTTTTAGCAAATAGCAAGATTTTCAATTTTCCATGAAGATGTGCTTGCTTGATACAAGATTAAATTTTTGTAGAAAAGTAGTTTGTAAGAACCAAAAAATATTCATTTTTCCTGAAATTTCAACTAAGTATTTGGGACAAAATAGCCAATTTCTGTTTAGTGGAGTGTGTATGGACCTTGGTAATAATAACTTAAGTAAAGGTAAATTAAAAGGTATGTAAATTAAGGTAAACATAAAGTGCCAACATATGTTCATTATAACTTATTGAGAGAGAATGTGGGGGTAATTGGACACAGAAGAATCATTTACCACCAGATGAATGAACTGTGTGCTAACTTATCACCATAATAAAAAGTAATACAACCACTGTGTAATGAAGTTTCATTTTTGTAAACTCCCTACTAGCTTTTTTGCTAGCTTAATCCTTATTAATTCTATTATTGCATTGTGGAATGAAAGTAGAAATATCTAATAAGAAATAGTTTACAAACCTGGTACAGTGGTAGAGCTATGCTGCAGTTTAGTTCTAGCTGCAGAATGAATGTGTCAGCTCACCTAGGCAAGGACCAAACCCTAACAGAAAGCTAGCATTAAATAGCAGCATAATGCTGCTGTTTCGTCTTGTGAGTGTAGGGATTTGGATACCTTTACTACTGGTCACGAGGCATTCCATGTCAGTCCTCATGGGTCGCACAAATCACTTACCACCAGGTGAACTGTGTGCTTGTCAGTTACTCTCAATGTGATAAAAAAAAGGTTTACCAAATTTCAAAACATGGTGGTAGAATCAAACATAGTATTTATTTTGAAAAAAGTTCAATTAAGAAAGTTTGTTAGTGATAATAAAAAATGAAAATTCTAAGCAAATGATCACTCATAAATAAGAATACGGAAAAAATCAGTGTTCATTATAATTAATATACCCCCATAAAATGTCTCAATCAATAACATCCATTCAAAATAACTGTAGATCGAGTATCAACAAAACGACTACAGCGCCACCAAGCGTACCGCGTGATCAAATGACGAAATGAAACCCGCCGCCATCTTGTACTCCTTGACCGCTGTCATTTTACTGTCATTACGACATTTTAAGTCAATGAGATTTCAATAACAATAAACAAACATGATCACATTACACTTATATATATTCTAATATAAAAAATGCTTTATACGAGCGCAAATACGTTAAACGTGAAAAGTTATGATTACGAAGATCGTTACGCTGTTAGCTAGCTAAAAATAACCTAGGCACGTGCCCAATTTGCTTTTATTACATATCAAGTATTGAATGAGAATAAATACTCTGCAATAATAGCAATCATATATTATAAACTTTATTTGACTATATAAGTACATAAAGATAAACGAAGCCAAGCGGACAATGTGGCGCATTGGCGCCATTTTCCTTTCGCAACATTGAGCTCCTAGATGACGTAACAGGTCTACAATGTGCCCTGTGCTGACCCAATGGGCATATTAGTTAAACCTAAACCGTTTTTTGGAAAGTTTTACTACGGCAAACGCGTTGTTTTCGTATAAATGTCACCTTGACGTATGTCATAGTGACAAGCATGGCGGAAACGTGGCGTCGTTAGGCCGGCTTACCTCCAGGCGACATAGATTGTCGGTTACTGACGCGGGCGTCCCTGATAATATCTCTCGTTATTTCTCTAACGTCACGTCTCTGCTGGTATGCCATCTCGGGCCGGTCGCGTTGATCCTCTGCTATACCGGCCGTAGGTGGTAACATCGTTACTTAATCCATTCGTGAGGCACTTTTTTCACTCAGTCACTAGTAAACCAAAACAACAGTTCACTTAATGTCAATTGGTTGAGGTTATTATTATCAACAACAATCAAAATGAAAATAACTCTGTCGAACTACACACAGCAAACCGAACTGGAGCGCGACTGTCTGTCTATACAGCGACGTTTGGGGGGACGGCGGGAAGCTATAGCGCCGCCGCGCATCTCTCTCTTTCTTTCATACGTGTAAACTCCTATAGCTTGCTTGCTTGCGCGGTAACGCTTTAATGACAGAATGGAAGTGTATGTCAAAACAAAGCGTGGGCTGTGACCGCATATGTAGGTATTCAAATGTCAAAAAGCCAACCGTTTACAAATATACATGCGCCATCTGTTAGAGTTTTCTTTTACTATAAATACCTACTACAAAAACAATGCATGTAATACAAAAACTGAGTGTTACGAGCTATGTATAACTTTGAACTTTATGTAAATGCATTCTTTAGTATAGGCTTAATTTCAGTTTCTACATGACAACTAATTGTAGGATTATGATATTTTCACAAATGGTTTTATTTTAGGTTTCTACATGAGAACTAATTGAAAGTTTATGATATTCGCACAAATGGGTTTTAGCCAAATACAAACCTTAGGGGTTTGTTTATGAAGCATATAGCCCGTGTTGAATTCCAATGATCGTTAACATGTCTTAGACAATTACTATTAGAACTTACTTTACACACCATATTTGGTATATGAGTTTGTTACGTAATTTTATACGCATTTAAGAATAAAAAGAATTAAATTATAGTTCATATGAATATTTGAAAAAAAATATGCTTATTTTAAAATAATTAATAACCCCAACTTTTTTACCTTTAAATAACTAGGGAGTAATTTTATATAATTAAAAATGTTATACAACTAATATAAAAAAAACATGAACTCAATAGTTTTTACGTGCCGCATGGATAATTAAAACAATGTCATCTTAACGGACGGATTTATTACTGCATTCATAAAATAAAAAAATACCTGTTACAACAATTGATATAAAATTACAATTATAACTTACACGAAATTCATAAATATAACAAAAATTTAATTAAATCAATTAGATTCTTGGTCCTGTTTGATATTTTCGATCAGTTTTTCGTAAACAGCCTGTGGTGCCTTGTCGGAAAACAGGAAGTCCATGTGAGTGAATTCATCATCGGCTACCATGTGGTGCTCCTTCACGTTAGGGAGCTCCTTGTGTAGTCTTTTCACGTCCTCGGGGTGCGACAACCAGTCCTTCTTAGTTGAGTACAAGACGACGGGTACTTGCACATTGGACATTTTGTACTTGGGTGGCTGCACTTGGCCGTAGACTTTCTGGTTGATTTGAGGGCCATAATCGAACTTCCTGAATTCGTGAGATGCCACGGCTTGTCCGTAATGCTTCATCTGTCTCATAGACCCGCCAGCTGGGAGATGGTGCACGATCACGGGGATGAGCTCAACATTTAAATCACCAACGCTGGCCATTACGAAGTTAATGTTGGAGCAGACTTTCTTGCAGCCGACTTCGTTCTGGCACATGTCTCCGCCGACTGTCTGAATTACTTCCTTGGATGGTTTGAATTCACCTGAACCTAACTGTTCTTCTAAGCGCTCGTAGAAAGGATTGTTGGGAGCAATCATACGGAACAGTGGACTACGAACCCTCGTCATGTACACCATAGGTGCGATAGCATGCACACTGGCAATCTTTTCATTGTATTCAGGTCGTGATGCCATCAGTGCGAATATAGTTGTGGTACCTTGAGAAACGCCTACGTAGTGAAGTTTCTTCTGTTCGGAAGTCTTGAGGGCATGGTCGATCATAGCAGGCGTGTCGTGCAGGGCGATTTCATCGTTGCTGTACTGCCAAAAGTCTGGCTGGGCTTCGTGCTTGCTGACGTGGTGTCTGGCGTACTTGTTGCCGCGGGTGTTGCCAAGCCATACCTCGTAGCCCTCATCGGCGAGCTTGTAAGCAAGGGACTTCTTCGGCCCCATCAACAGCCAGTCGTCAGAGCTGCCGAGTAGTCCATGGGCGAGTAAAACAACTGGTTTTTCTTGTTTCTCTTGCGTATCATCAATGTTCTCAGAATTCGACGCCATACGGAATATAGTCAGGTGATAGCCATCGTCCGTTTTGACTGTGTGCTCTTCCACCTTATAATTGTGTTTCTTGAGTAGTTGGGATGAATTCAACTGGGCATCCTCGTTCTCAAACTTGTCGGCGGTCAAATAAGCTGCATGGAAGGATTTCTTTTCCTCTTCAGTGAAGTGCTTCATGGTTTTGTAGGCATCGTTGAATATCTTTTCGATGTCCTTCTGTTCAGTGATGGGTGAGTTGAGCCCGGAGGCTATATGGACACCTTTCCATGTTAACATGTCTCCATATGTCGGCCTCATATCATCCTGCCCAACAAACGCTGAGAACAGGGGCGTGTTCCAATTCTTGACGACTTGAAGGGTAGCGTAGTCGTTGTTTGTTTCTTCGTGGGTCCTCTCTTTGCTTTCCGAACTTCCGCTGGATGTGTGGCGGTGGTGTTTCTGGTTGTGGTGGATTCTATGATGATCCTGCCCTCTCATTTCCTCGTTGTAGTCTAGAGGTTGCATGTTGAAACGGTCCATTTGCGGCTGATACTCATGCCGGAAGATGCTGCCCGCGATATCTCGGGTTAAAGCTAGACAGAGTAGCAGTGAAATAGCCTTCATGTTGGCAGCCAATGCGAACAGTGGCGATCGTGAGTTGCCCGACTGTTTTTATACGAAAAGTTATGCGCATTCAGCAAGTGTTGGCAGTACGGCGCTCTTTGGATGCATTGTAAGCGGTCTTTGTTACGTTGAGGGCAATTTTTTTTTATAACTACGTGATTTTAATTACATTAATATAGATGGTATTTGTCTGCTACTGGCACATATGAAGCTGTATTTTAATTTGTATTATAGACGTTAATGTTTTTTTTTCTTAAATTGTGTTAAAAACGAGTACACAGGTCGCATTGCTTAGTGATCGTATTAGCGTGATCATTCTCCGGTCGAGACGATCCCATTAAATTAAAGTTTATACTCCGGTGTACTACTATTCTTCTGCTACAGGTACTATATATTCTGCCACAGGTAGTTTTTTACTTAGAAGAAGGCTCAACGTTGTACTATGTGATGCAAACAATAGAAAATAAACTTTATTTTTTGTTAATTTGGGCATATACACCTATATTATTATTACTATTTTTAAACATCGGCTGTGATATCGTATCATTGAAGTTAACTTATATAATAAAATATATAAAAATATATATTTTATTCGACAAATACTTTAAAAATACAAGAATTATTGTTCTGAGGATGGCAAATGATAACGCATTCATCATTCATCTTCGATAAGGAATCATAATAAAAACGCGTTGTCTCTCAAAATTAAGAACTAAAATGGGATATACTGGTTATCAGTAATATGGGTCTAGTAATGAAAATAAATAATAAGTGATATTTTAAATAAAAAATATGCCTTTTTGTTTATTTATTTCAATTTGAACAACTAAACATACATTACACAAAAACTGTGTAGTTTATAACACCACTTGATTATGCAATAAAATGGACGGTAGGTTGAGATGCAACGCCAAGGATACATAGACAAGACATACATAGAACAAACCCAAAACCGAATACCAACAATTTGTATAGAATGTATATTGTTATTTGTCCTCGATGGTGGTTGGTGGTTTCTAATGCTAATCCAGGAGCCGTGATGTAGCACTAAGCCGCGGATTTATTGACATGAATAGGTTCCGCCCAAACCTTTTCACTAAGAACTAAAATAGTGCTTTTCGTCACAGAAACATGAGGCCTTATTAGAAAGTGTATATCGTATCTTGATTCCTCTTCATAATGAAGAATGGAAGGTGTTATTATGGTCGTGGTTATCACTCGGCATTGGTGAGCTGCAAAAAATTACATTAAGAAAGAATTCAAAATTTGATCCTCACCATTGCGCGATTTACGCGAATCTTTCTGCCACGCACAACTGCTCCGTGAAATCAGCTTTCGGCACTGGTATTTCTGAATCATTACGACTTAGGGACCTTCAAGAAAAGAGCCTACACCTTTATTAAAGCCCGCAGCGCATCTGTGACCCTTCTAATGTTGCGGATGTTTATGGGCGGCGGTAATCACTTACCATTCAATGAGCTGATTGCTCGTTTGCCACCTATTCTATGATGGAGGAAATGGAGGACAATATTTCTGCATCTCAAATATTGTTAAAGTTTTGGGTCTTGGTATTGTATGTAGTATGTCCCGTTAATCTGAAACTCTCTAGTTTCCCATCTATTCTATAAAAAAGAGATCACGCCAAATCATAATAATAGCGAGAAAAGGTCGCGTAACCCTGCTATGTTTCGTTGTTCTGGTTTCGTTATGACGGTAAACTATGAGAGCGTGGTCCTACCGCGGGACGACCCAATCGTACCGTACCTGTAATCAAACTGTAACGATGTTCCACCATTGTCAAAACTTATATGACGGTGATGTTGATATCCTCTTAGTCTACATCGACCACGGCGATGTCTTCTGGATATTACATCTTACCAGATGACACCAACTGCGCCAATGTTAACGGCAATACAAACAATATTGTTTGTATTGCCGTTAGCATTTTCGCATGCAAAGGCGCTCACTCGTCCCCTTTCCTATTCCGATGTACACGCAACAGATCGGAGGAAAGTTTAGATATAGTTCAGGGCCACGGGGCATAAATATAACAAATCCATTTGTGTTACACAAATATTGTTTCTCGGCTGGGAATCGATCCCAGGACCCGTGACATAATAATACAATACACAACGCTGTCTTCACTAATTATATACTTAGCTTTGAGCATCTGTCGATATTTAAACTAATGTTTCTTCTTATTGACTATTTAACTTACTTTTTTTTTTTGTGAATATTGCTGTTGATCCAGAGACCTTTACAGCTTTATCTAATTAGACTCGCGAGTGGGAGGCCCGCTGAGTAGGAAGACAACGGCGATGCTGCGAAGCTGGCGCGGAGACTGCTGCTATAACCGACCGAGTTCCGACAGAGTGTCGGAAGATGTCGCTATAGTCAAAACTGGGCAGGTCGTTACAATAATGTACAGTTTATATAATTAATTTGTATTTTAATATCATTGCATTATCCTTTATGTTGAAATATATTATAGGCCTTAGGTAAATCATTTAAGATTAACATAATATAAATAAGATATTTCGTAAATTCGATATTAAGATAATTGTAGCTGGTTCTATTATATGATAGCAGGTGGCGTTTTATTTGTTCATCATCTGCATCTTAATTAAAGTTTATTTTATCTTGTTACAGATTACAGTTATGGATTTGATAACTGTATAATCCAAACAATTTATAATATCCTATTAAAGAAGAGTTTATTACATAAAGGATTTTTTATTGCTACATATTTAGTTCTTAAAGCTTGCGTAAATTCTAAGTAAATTTATTTTGTAAAAGTATAAATATATTCATTTATCAACGCCATCTAACGACCTTCTACTATTCTTTTTATTCCTATATTTACTTGAAAAGGGAATCGACATAATTATAAGTACGTATTTTATAATAATGATATTTAACGTAGACCTTGGATATGGAATGACTTGATGATTATCATAAATTTGAGTTACATCCCGTGAGTTTTCCCTTGCAAAAGTCGTAGCTCCGTCGAGGGCATCCCATACTTTAAATGACATTTATCTCGTATGAAGAAATAGCATTGTATATTTTTTTAATAAGTCACAAGCAAGGGACCGGTCCGAAGCTCCTTCTCGGGAATCCTTGTGCTGGTTATTGATAAATAAAGGTCTCGGATGAGTGCTTTAAGCTTTCGGTGAAACTGTAAACGCCCTCGAGCTAACAGTGGCCATCAGCCATAAAATAAAATAAAAAGTATATTTTTTCAATATTTCTGTCGTCCCAACTAATCATATTTAAAGTTCGACTGTGACTTTATTTTCAGAGTTGGTTTTCAAGTCATTATTTCTATGGTGGATTCACTGAGTGAATTTAATGCTTATTGGAATTCATATATAGTGGAAAAAACTATTTATTTTATACAAATAATTTTTTATTATTATACAAATAATTGTATTCTGTATAATGGAAAGTTTTTTCCTCTATCGAAATGGGCTAATCATTGTCATTATGAATAAGTATTTATTGTTTATTTTCTTACCACACGAAAAAGCACCATTATTCTGCTATTTCACGTGGGTTTTCATCTCGAGTTTGGTCGTCGTAGTTCTAGCAGACCCGAGCAAGAAACTATTTTAATATAATATTAAAGGTGACAAACCAGCACACAGCTCACCTAAGTAAGGTGACTGTGACATTTGTCATCTACATTCTTCTTCAATAAAGATTCAAGATATACGATGGAGGAATGAGTTAGAACCAATTATAGGTTAGTTATCTGTAATTGGTTCCTCGGATTCCTACGGATCATCATAAGAAACACAGCAGTATTTAACTGCTGAGGAGACGATCCTCCCCGGTCGAGCCAAATCACTTATGCTGTAGCAAGAAACTGGCCATAGTGTAGATCTACTATTGTTTATGGCTAGTTGAATTCTAGTAAAGAATTTCCCCTGAATTTATACAAAATGAATGGATGACGTAGCCCAGTGGCCGGTCTTAGATAGTTCGTGTTGGATGACATAACGAGTGTTCGGACATTCATCTATAACACAAACTACCTAGGTTCCAACCCCGCCATTGTAGTTATTAATTGCAATTTTACATGCACTTAACGGTTCTAAGATATACTTGTAAATTAAATTAAATATTACTTCTTATTATCTCTATCAATTTGGTCAATGTATCCACCGACCTAAGCCCAACAGTGGGGCAAAAAGTATTGAATATTTTTTTTATATTTATACCGAAGCAAACACGCGTTAAGTTACTAGTATAGTTAAAATCTGGGACGCACATGTCTGGTATTAAGTTGTTGACGATATAAACATTTCTTGACACTAGATCAGCGTTCCTAATAGTTTGCTGTTGAAAAACAAATTTATTGTATTATCTAGTTTTGAGGGTTCCGTGTACTTAAATTTTTTGTGTCCGAATATTTTATTATTTAATTTTATTTTTGTTCAATGGTAAACGTAACACATGTAGTTTAACGGTTCCACAGATCAGTGCAGTCCTATGGATTTTTTTAATAGAATAGGTGGCAAACAAGCAAGCAGCCGACCCGATGGTAATTTTTTATATTATTAGAAAATAATCAATATTTCAATCAATCAATCTTTCTCATACCAATATTTCTTTTACATGAGAAAGCTCAGCGTCACTCAGCGAGCTATGCTAAGTGTGTCTTTGATTGATAGTTTACGCAACATAGACATCCGCAATACAACGCGGGTGGCGGGTCAGCTCAAAATTTTAGAACGAAGTGCCAATAAGCTTGCCATCTAAGTTATAAGTATTTTTATCTGAATTTGCATTTTAATTATTTATATCAATTTATTTTTATTATTTATTTAATGTATTTATGTACCATATATACTATATGATTTTATGTAAGTTACAGATATTGTTAATAATCATGATTCTTTTGTCGTTCACACGTACAGTCTATGTTTTTTCCATTTTAAAGATTAACTGGTAGATAATGCCAAAAACCATTAAATCCGACCAATGTCATTTTTTTTTAATAATATTCATTTATTTAAGCTTCATATACAGTATGTATAAAGGCGTACTTAATGCCTTAGGCATTCTCTACCCGTCAATCTTAGGGTGCTAGGTAGGTGTATGCTTAAAAATCTTGTCGTAAAATACTTATATAAAAAATACATATTTATATATGATATATATAAATACACAATTATTTAATGTCTTTCCAATTGAAGATTAAATGAATAAACGAAATGAGGAACTCTAAAAACATGTTGCAAATCGACACTGCTTATTAATTGTCAAATCGTGCAACGGACGCAGCAGTTTTACCTAGAAAACAGGTTCTCGTATGACATGGCCGCTGTGTACCTATTTGTTAGGACCGAAGCAAGTTTTTTAGGCAATGACACAAACGTTATGCAAAAAATAATGACTGAATTCATCATTAAAATAAATATACGTCGTGATATTTACAAGGTAAAATGAAAACGAACAAAATTCTTGATAGAATAAAACAGAACATAACTCTATAGTACATCGCAAACAACCTAGAAACAAAATGACAAATAAAAATTTGAAATATGCAATGGTTGGTTTTATAGTGATCGCGCTAAGCTGCAGTTTCTTTCTAGCTACAGAAGGAATGGGTCAGCCCGACCGGGGTAGGACCATTGAATGTTTAATATAATATTAATTATATTAAAAAGTATTCTAATTAATTTAATAAAATTGAATACTTGAGACATAGTTTTTATTTGTGGATAAAGCTGCTTATCTAATTAATAAACTAAGGAGGCGAAATATTATTATATATTTTTCAAGTAGTGTATTTAAAATTACCCTTAAATATCGCAGTGATATGTCTTTGAACAAAAATAACATGTAATGACACGAGAAGACCAAGAGAGTTTCTCGTATAAATATTGAGACTCGCTTGTATTGAAAGACCAAATTTTAAATCACTATTACATGCCCACACCAGATTTATTATCTGTGGAAATCCTGTCCAAAATCCTGTCTGGAAGAGATCGCTTTTTTTTATTACATTGAAAGTAAGAAATGAGCACACAGTTCACCTGATGATAAGTGATTCCTGCGGTCCATGACATCTACATCAATCGTAATGCTGATGCGTTGTCCTTGAGGACTGACATGGAATGCCTCACCACAGTAAAGCTCTCACAGAATGCCAGCGTAAAAAAATTGCTTTACGCTGGTATTCTGTGAGGGCGTGGTTCTACCCCGGTCGAGCTGACACATTCATTCTGAATCTAGAAACAAATTGCAGTGTAGCTCCACCACTGTTGTACAGTTTTGCTGTAAATTGAGATGCATGAGGGTCAGGATCACGCTTCTCGATTGAATTAGTGAGAGGCATATGATCAGAATTGATTAATGATTAACTGGGAGTAGTAGAAATTGCAGTAATCGAATTGCATAACTTGGCATTGGAAACTTGTGTTTAAGTCAAATAAAGCTAATATTTTTATGAATGAGCGCAATTATTAATCCAAATATAAGTATCCTTAATAAGTATTTTCTTTTGTGAAACTATGAAGCTGTAACTGTAGAAGTGATCGGTGTAAAACGAGGAAGAGAAAAAAGTACCTTCCTGTAGTTTGTTTATTGTTGACCGGGGAAGGAGCACGGCCTCACACAATACCAGAGTAAAAAGGCGGCATAATGCCGTTGATGTTACTCACTCTTACTGTTGATGGAATGTCTAACTACAATTCATTATTTTTCTTTTATAAGATTGCTAACTGCACTCTTCACATTACTAAAATTCCGGTTCACAAAGCCAAATAGTAAGCTTGATTGTGCCAGGAGATTGTTCACATCAATAAACCAATGACGGATTCGAACTTATGACTCTAAATTTACCCCAAACCTAACTATTGATCCATGAGCTCTATTATATAGCTCCATTCCGGTGTAGAAGTATGTATGTTATCCAGTTGGCGACTAAGGTCATACACTAGCATGCCTACCCCCTTACTAAATGCGCAGGAGTTCATTTAAGTTAAAATAAATAAAACATAATCAACGTATCATATATAACTAACAAAAAAAAAACAAAAGATGCACGAGAATTGATCAATATACTAGCTGACCCAACAGATCCAAACTTCAATAAATTTATTTGTGAACGTTCTGTGAACTTGCTAAAATTATCCATTGTTAAATAGTAAGTTATGTTCTTGAGTACATTATAAATGATGAAGCGTCAATGGCCTAATGGTTTAGGGTACGGTCTGCGAAAAATGAGGTCGTAGGTTCGACTATTGCCGTGAACCAGCTCCTGGCACAAGCATTTTCCGCTTAGTTGGAGTGGTTAACCGGAATTAGTAATGTTAATAACGTTAGTAATATTTTTTAGAATATAACAAATCCAGTAGAAAAAGATCTTTCAGTTTTTCCCAAATTTTCTAATTTTCCAAGTTTTAGCTGCTAGTAGAGACAGAACTTTTTCGATTCAATTACGAAATAAATAGTGGCTTTAAAAGATGAAAAAATCAAATATAATCAAGATTAAGAAATTTCAATTATAGTTGCAAAAAAGAATAGTAAAGACTCCAATCCACTGATGCCGATCAAAGGTGAGGCTTATGAAGACACGGCGGTCAGGAACAATTAGGGCTTACATACTCACATGACATATATATTTTTTAGAGTTTATAACAAGACTAAGAAAATTGTGCATGGAAGTAAAATATTATAAACTGTTTTTTGGCGAATAGCAAATATGATACGAGTTTAACAGATAGATAAGGACATAAGCTGTGGCACTCTCTCGGGAGCCCTTGTACAGATTATCCACTAATAAAGGTCTCGACTTAGCACCCTAAGCGCTCAGTCCTTTTACTAACCTAACCTTTCAACCCAGTGAAGCTGTAAATGCACTCGGCCTAACCGCGGCCTTAACCCCGAGATAGACGAGGCTCCCTCTCAGGATGCCTTGTGCTGGTTACCCATTAATAATGGCTGAGTGTCGTAAGCGCTCGGCCACCTTTCAACGTCATAAAAAAAAGAAAATTTCATGAACATTGAACACATGTCTGAGCTCTCGCTTTGAATTCACGATTCTCAAGCAAACCGAGTCCGCTCCTCCCTTCCTGCTGGCACTAATGATATTGTTGGTTGCAATTTTAAGTGCTGTTTTACGTTGGTGTAGAAACAAAACATCGCGTGGAGAGTTCCATGTCTAAGAAATTAATAAAACAACTTATACCTTGCTTTGTGTAAATAATCTATTTAAGGCATTCTACTTACCATTTTAGCTTTTTCGTGGGTTGCCACATAAAAATGGTTGAGAAACAATGTCTAAGATAATAATAATTAATCATTTATTCGCATAAGTTTACGAGATGGCGTTATATTAACAAGGACAAAGAACACTTTTAACAAAGACTAAAGACAAAGGATAAAATTCACTTTCTGACGTACAAATACATTTTTTAACGGTAATAGTAGTATTTATTTGCCTATTATTAGTTTTAACATAATCCGTTATTTTAATTTAGTAGAATTCTTTGGCATGTAAATAACAATATAACAAACTAGTAATCATTTTTTAAAATTAAAATTATATAATCATTACACGCACAAATACGTGTGTGTATTCATATATTTACTCCTTTTTTGTGAGTACACTGTTTCATTTTTCGATGAAATCTCCAACACCAGGACTGACTGGAAGAGTTTTATATTGTAAAAATAAGCTGCGGCCTTGTACGTGCTTTTCTTATTTTAGATTTCTTGTATAAATACTGTTAAATAAATAATAATAATAAATATATAGGCGGTGTTCTTCGATACCGGCCGTATCGTCTGCCGATTTCGATCCCTCCTCCTCTGACCTTCGGCCGTTAGGACTTCGCTTTCGAGGGAATCTGGTCGTCTGTCGTCTTGGTCCTTATATATGTATGTTTGTTACACTTTATTATATTTTATCTATTTTATTGATTAACCAGGCAAAGCCATAAATCCCATGATATTAAATATTTTAAGTGTATATAATAATTAATTTTTAACACAATTAAGATACACGATACGAAATTCTATAATATATCAAGGTGAAAAGTGATTAAATGTAAACAGTGACAAATATGATATTTTTTTATGTAGATGTAGTGAGAATGTAGATGTGATGAGCTGCAGGCATCACTTGCCAACAGTTGAACCGTGTGTTCGTTTGTTACTTACAAATTAATTTAAAAAAAAAACTTTACGCTGGTATTCGGTGAGGCCATGGTCATTCCTCGGTCTAGCCGACCCATTCATGTGGGTATTATTATTTATATGTAGTGGTATATAGCATGGGTCAACTGCTGTTATTACAAATACCGCAATAAAAATAAATAATATATTATTATGGCGAAATAAATATACTAGTAAGTATTATTTAAAGTCGTCAATGTTTTCTTTTCTTACGTTCAAGATACTCGTCCAAGTTTTGCAGAAGGTAATTGTGTATCTTTTTCATGAATATTCTTAATAGAAATATTTTTTAATTCGTTCGAAAATTTGACATATGTCATTATAAACAATAGAGGCATTTATAAAATCACAAATGATATTAATACAATAATAAATCAAAAATAACTTAGCTGGCTGCTGAAACGTATCTGAAATAAAAGAGCCCGAATCCTTGTTAAATGTTGTTTTTTTTTTTAATTAGCTCAGCTTTGTAACTAACCTTTCGCTGTTCTTATAAAAAAGACGAAGCATATCGGTTCGTCCATATGCGCCATGTCCACTGGTATCCTTGCCCCTGTTGACCAAATCCGGGTCACCAGTTCTATCAGATCACACCTATATCCAATAAATAAATTGAATGTGGGAGTAAATCAATCGAAAATCAGATGCTGCCTAGAAATTAGGCTTATTATCTCTGTCATTCTTCATCTTCGATCTTACTCATTTTAGGTATCTTAGGTATTTCAAATAGTAGTATTTCAGTATAAACAGTTAAGGACATTGTCTGTGACACCAATATCAATGTGAATACACTGAGATATCGAAATAACTTTTAGCCTTTTATTTCATTCAAATAAATAAAATAAATAATAATAAATATAAAAATATGTCAATTTTAATTGACGTTTCGCGTGCGTTATGTATCATGTTTGCAAATTAGAAACCGCAGGCACACTAGCTGTGTTTAATAATAGTAAAAATTTAATAGCATTTTTTTTATATTGCAATTAAATGAACCTATAAAATTCAATTAGAATAACCAATCTTGACATCTGATTCATCACTGACATTAAAAAAAGCAACGAATGTCTCCATCCTTCAATAACCGGTAAATTGTGTGTTCGTTTGTAAACTTTATATCAGGGATTCAGGCAAGAGAGGGGTCTCTTCCATTCCAAAATGAATTGATAACTAAGCCAAATTACTTTAAAAATCCTATCTCCAGTTTTTTCCTATTGATACAAAATACTTACCAATTTAAAAATTTGTCCACGCTTATTGACTTGCCGAGTTTTTCATCTTGTACGAACTTGTGCACTCTTATTGACGTGTAACAAGTTGGTACACGTTACACAACTTATACAGTATCTTGAAAGTTTCAAATAAAAACTGGTATTAATTAATAGGGATTGATTTTTAGACCCTGTCGACCCCCAAAATCAGTTTTCGTTTTGGTCGAACACTTTGGGAATCCCTGTTTTATATTATATAAAAATACAGTTACAGTTGTTCTATTTTATGAATAAGAAATAAAAAATTACTACTTTACGCCTATATAATAATTCTTTTATTTTATTCAAAAAGTCGCACAACACTAAATAATTATTTACATTCATAATATATCAGTAGACTTCTTGCTATAATTTTTATGCCAATAACAGATGCAACCAAATTTACCATACCATACCATGTGACAACAATGAATGTTTTCACATGGTCACGAAAAAATATACATAACTAACAATAGACAATTACGCAGAAAAAAAAAATTGTCATTAAAAATACAATAGGCACTTACACGTTATTAATATTATTATCTTTCTAGTATGATATAGGTTAGCATATTGAAAAAAGTATGTATTAGGTCCTTCCATATGAAATTGGCGTTTTGTCGAACTGGCCACTTTGTTTTCAAATAATCTGGCTTAACCAAAGGTTAGGAATTCCAAATTCAAACGTATTTCAAATTTAGTGATACATTTATTTTCGCGCCATTTGTTTTTTCTTTGTCATCCTTCTGTTAACAAAATGGAAAACGTAGAATATCACGTTTTTAACGAATATGAGTTACACCGTGGTACCAGCGCTGCAGAAACAACTCGAAAGATTAATGATGTGTATGGGGAAGCTACTGTAAAAAAAACACGGTACGTTTTTGGTTCCAACGTTTTCGTTGTGGAAATTTTAACCTCCAAAACCCCGCGGACGGCCGGAGACCCAAGTTGACAATAAAGAATTACAGGTGATTGTGGAAGCGGATCTATAGCCAAACACTTCAGAGTTAGCGGCAGGCTACGGTGTGGGTGACAAAACAATTTTATTTCACTTAAAACAAATCGAAAAAGTGAAAAAGCTCCAGAAATATGTACCGCATAAATTGAGTGAAGCACACCAATAAACACGCATTGAGTGCTGTGTTACATTACTCTACCGTCACAATAACGAGGGAATTTTGAAGCATACTGTACGAAAATCGGAAACGTTCATCACGGTGGTTGAACCCAGGAGGACCGGCCAAATCCTGGGTGAAACGAAAGTCGACTCAGAAAACGGTACGGGTGGGTGTTTGGTGGACTAGTGCTGATGTCACTACAGCTTCCTAAGATCTGTGACGATTACGGCTGATCTGTATTGTTAACATTTGAAAACCATGATGGAAAAGGTAGCCGTAAAATAACCGACACTGTTCATTTACTCTAGCCCACTGCTGCTTCATGACAATGCTAGACCCCATACTTCACGACAGATAGTCGCTGATTTAGAGGAGCTGCGATTGGAATGTCTCTAAAACATACTCCCCGGACCACTTCAACAATTTAGCACTTTTTTCAGAATTTGGACAATTTATTGCAAGGAAAAACATTCAATTTCGATGAGATACTCCAAACCGATTTCAAAGATTTTATTTATTCTCGCTCCCAATTTTTTTCATGCAATTAAATCAATAAACCTATAAAACGACGAAAGTGCATAGATTATAACGGTACATACTTCGATTGACTAATATAATTTCATAAAAAAACACGTTTTTTATTTTTTCCATAAAATACGCTAATTTCATATGTTAGATTAAAGTAATATTAGGTATATTACGTTTTATTCTGTCAAGTTGAACCAACGATGAGGATTTATTTACGGAACAAGTAACGCGTAATATTTAATATATTCAGCATAGATTCTTGGCAAAGGAGAATGCAAAATTAAATGAGTTCTGAATCGAATGGTACATCGAAAGTATTGCTTGAATAACTTCTTCGATATTTGTATGTATTTGCAAGGATAATTTTTTTGAAAGTAAAAAACTATACATGTCTTCGCTGCTAATGATGGTGATGATATTATAACCTTTAATATCCGATAGCGAATAAATAAGAATGTCACCTCTTCTCTAATTGTATGTATTACTTGTAACCCGGATGTAAAGTTTGTTTTTGTATGCAGATAACCGTATTTTGACATTCTGTCAAGATGACAAAGGTTGCTTACATTACGTGAAGCATAATATTTCTACTTTATCAGTTAAATAATTATATAATAACAAGTTATTCTCGCATAATATAATAAATGTTTATAATGCCTTATTTTTCTATAACAATTATTTATAAAATAAAATGCACGGAAACTATATACTTTTTTTCTTTGTTACTATACAAAAAGATAATAATCCAAAATGGATTTTATTATTCGCAGCTCTAGGACTAAAACGACCTGAACTAAAAATGCGAATAATTAAATTAATATGTTGTAAAATGACTTAAAACAACTTTATCAATCTTTCTACGTTTTAAATATTGTCCCATTCGCGTCGGAAAAAGAGAAAATTATGAGAAGGGACACCTACGATACAATCCATCTTATATCAATTTGATCTTTTGGCATGAAATATATGGTTCTACTAGCTACCTTTTGCACGCGACTTCGTTCATATGGACTAACAAAGTCGTTTCTGCGTAACTTGCACAGGAACTATGTTTTATTGTAATACAATGAGGTTCGGCCCTATCAGGCACCCTCGAGTCAGACGCTCTCGCGGAACAGGGTAACGGTCCAAGCCCGGGAGCCCTTGTACTGGTTACCCACTAATAGAGGTCTCGTCTGAGCGTCATAAGCGCTCGGTCACCTCTCAACCAGGCGAAACTGTAAAAGCACTCGGGCTAACAGCGGCCATCAGCCCGAAAAAAATATGTAATACATTTTACAGTGGAGTTAGTTAAAACTTAAATATTTTCAAAACTTGATGAGTTACGGTATATTACTGTGGGGTCTGCTATTGATGTATATTCAACTTTATATTATATGAGAAAGGAGCTGTTCGGAAAATCTGCAATATTATGCAATATGGAATTAATAAAATTGATGATATAAAAATCAGAGAAAGAGAGAAAAAAATTGGTCCCGATCTTTCCTTTGCTGTACACCTATGAAAACGTACTTTATGTACGCAAATAAATAAGATATTAATCTCGTGTAATGAATCTTAATGTTGTGCATAAATTGAATTAAAGAATAAATAAATAAATATATAAAACTGAAGATTCCAAGCAAGTAAAACGTTATAGGTTCATTTTTGTTTTTTTTTTCATTTCATTACATTAACATTCGTTTTTTAAAATATAGTAATTGTTTAATTCATTGATAAATTATCTATTGCAAAATCTTAAACTTTAGTAAAATATAAATGTTGTTAAAAAAGACTACATTGATGTTATAGACGCAAGATGTAAAGATGCAAAAACGCCGAAAGCGCTTCCTGGTGTCCGGCACTTAATATTTATTATCTAAAACGTTACAATAGTCGATAACAAAACAATTATTAATAACCAGTTCTAAAAGAGATCTGCTCACGTAATTGAACCCATATATGAGAAAAACTTATCGATAAACAAATCGATGTCAAAAAATCCAGCCATCGTCATCCTGCTTATTTTCCATAATTTTATGCTGAATTTCTGAATACGATTTGTTAATTACTTCTATTCAGTAAATTTTCAATTGTCATTATTAAGTAATCAAAAATTCTCCTTGCATATTTACAATGGAAATCAAAATAATTTATATTTATTTTTCTCCCGAGCAATTAAAGTATTGTTTTGTTTTCCTCAATAAAATTAAAAAGCAATTCAGCTTAAACTACAATTATATACAAACTTAGGAATTTCTTTAAAATTAAACCAAGGCAGCATTATGGCTCTATTTGACGCTATATTCTCTAAGAGCGTGTACCTTCCCTTCTAAAATTAATTTAAATATGACGGTTGAGAACGACTGGACCGATTGGGTTATTTTTTTATTAAATCTTCTTATTAGCCCGAATTAGGTTTTTATAAACATCTTAAAGTTCTCTTTTCTATTGGATTTTGGTATGAACTCAAGAACATAACTTTAGATGAGAACGATGGACAATTTTCAGATATTAATAAAACGATCATAAACAAATTTATGCAGGACAATGTCTATCGGGTCAGCATACGTTCAACATAGAATATGCGCTTTACATGTAATATGAGTTTCATATTGGAAGCAAAGTCGCGGGAACTAACTAGTAATTAATAATTTACAATACATACATACGTCATCGCCATAGAATACACATGAACTTTGTATTTATAAGAGAGAAAAAACAGAAACAAGCTCTAGCCAAGGCCGACTGCCTTAGAAACGATCAGTCCGTCGAACGGTCATGCGGTGGTAGTTAGTGCATAATGTTTTTCCGTACTTTATTAATCGCCGCTGCCGTTGCATTTTCTTGTTCAGCCCAGGACTTCGCCCTCTTCTCTAACATCGCGGCATCTACTAGACAATTGGTGGACGATTTTACAAAACTGCCAATAGTGCAACAAGCTTCCCAAGTTTCGGGAAATCTGCTGAGCGGCACTGTGAACGCGATCACGACCATCCCCCTGGCTGTGGCCCGCTCTTTCGGTGTCAACTATGGTCTCCCGACATTAATAAGTGACAGCAATGTAGTTGAACTAACAGATAGAATCGTAAACGATTATAACGCCGGTCTTGGCAACGAGGACATATCACTCACCATAACCCAGTTAGTAATGAAGTACGGATACCGGATTGAAACACATAAGGTTCTTACAAATGACGGGTATGTTTTATTAATGCATAGAATTCCTAACAATGGATCAGTTGTATTTCTGATGCACGGTCTACTTGGCAGCTCCGACGATTTTGTGATAGCGGGTCCCGAAAGTGGACTGGCTTACCTTCTGGCCGATGAAGGGTACGATGTGTGGATGGGCAACGCCCGTGGCAATAAGCATTCCCGACAACATCTAGATTTGGATCCTTCACAGTCGGTCTTCTGGGACTTCTCGTGGCACGAGATCGGTTACTATGATCTCCCAGCAATGATAGACTTTGTGCTACAAACTACAAAGACGAACAAGCTGAAATATATCGGCCACTCACAGGGGACGACTTGTTTCTTTGTCATGGGTTCTGAAAGACCAGAGTACAATGATAAAATTTCGATGATGGTCGCGCTATCACCTGTTGCCTTTATGACGCATGTGAAAGCACCGCTGGTCAAATTTCTGGCTCCGGGAGCGCCATTCCTTCATAGCGTTCTAAAAGGCCTTGGTGTTTACGAGGTTCTGCCGGATAATGCTGCAACGAGAACTTTAAGGCGGCTGCTATGCGGTGCAGGGCCGTTGACAGAAATCCTTTGCAGTAATCTCCTGTTCCTCATAGTTGGTTTTGATTTTGGACAGCTGAACGTGTCTAATTTGCCTGTGCTGTACGGACACATGCCGTCTGGGGCGTCTGGTAAACAATTTGTTCACTATGGCCAGGGTATTCTAACAGGTGATTTTAGACAGTTCGATTATGGAGAAACACAAAATTTCGAGGTGTACTGGAGGAAGGTACCGCCAAGTTACACGTTACAGAACATCAAGATACCAGTCTCAATTTTCTTTTGTGAAGCCGACTGGCTCGCCGACCCAAGGGACGTAGACCAGCTTTACAACAAGCTTCCAAACGTAATAGACGTATACAAAGTGCCTTACGAACAGTTCTCGCATTTAGATTTCGTATTAGCCAAAGATTTTAAAACTTTAATTTATTCCAGGTTGCGTAAATTGTTAGAGTTGTTTTAGTTATAAAATTAATTTGAGATATTAGTGATGTATACGAAGTTATCATAGGATCCAAGACTGATATTTATATATTTTATGGTTTTGTTGTATTTTATTCTTTTTGGTATTTATTTATAATTGGTTGGAAATTAAGTTACGTTTTTTTTTAATTTTGTATCCCGCAAGGTATTAAGGCTTTTGCATGTGTAAGATCATTTGAAAGGGGATGTATTGTTTTCTACCGGAATCTATGTTTTGTTTCTTGTTCGAGTTCATTTATGTGGATTTCTACCTCCTTCTTGCAAATGCAATGCGTAGTTTCGTTTAATTGATGCAGAAATGACATGTTGGTTCGATGATTTTTCTAATTTAAACTTGAAAAATTATTTCGAAACCAAGTAATTCCTACCAACGAGGTATTGTAAATAGTGTTGAACGGTGGCAGATAGTTGTAAGCAATATAGAATACATTAAAGATTAAAAAAATACTTTTAATTGAAAAAAAAAACTGTATGAATTCAGTAGTTAATCTTATATAAATTACTATGCATTTTTTTTCTTTAATTTGTACCATTGTCCTCTGTTATTTAATAATCATGTATTTTTCTGGGACGGGGAATGTAATACCAGCTTTTAACGAAGTTAGGCAACGGATGTTACTTTTAATATGTATATGGTAATGTAATGTATAATTAATATTAGGTTTAAAGAAAATTTTACACTTTTAAGGAAATAAAGATATTTATTACATATTGTTAATAATATTTCTATTTGAGAATTTTGTAGCACAAAATCCGTACTTTCGGACAGAGCGATGTGCTTTGTCGTTTTTAATGCGATCCTTCCCGGATTGGAATAATTTGCCTGCGTCTTTCCGTCCGCATATAATGTGGGTGTCAAGTAAGTGTAAGCATTGTACTGTCTTTTATCCATTTAAAAAAATAATAACAACTAAATTAATATTCTTTTTATTGTAAAATATCTTCTCTTGATAGAGATATTATTTTAAATTAATAGATATAATAATATTTAATTGTGATAATTTAATGTTTGTATACAGCTCAGACAATCTGTGAGAAATTTTGTTTGGAAACAAAATAGGCAAATAGATAATTAATTGGTTATAACAAATTGTAATAGTTTTTTTTGTATTACATTAAGAGTAAGAAACGAGCACACAGTTCACCTGATGGTACGTCCCTCCTGCGGCCTATGACATCTACATTCATCCATGACAAGAAATCATAATGCAGATGCGTTGTTACCCTTTAGGACTGATAAGTAATTAGTGTAAGTGATCCCTACACTCACCAGACGAAACACAGTAGCATTATGCTAATATTTTACACTGGTATTTTGTGAGGGCGTTGAGCTGACCCATTCATTCTGCAGCTAGAAACAAACTGCAGTGTCTGCTCTACTACTGCTAGTATTGGTGTATGGTACAGCTAGTTAGTTTCTAGCCGAAACATGAATGGGTCAACCCCACAGATGTAGATACCAGCATGTATATGCACTTCTTCGCTTCACATGCATTACATCAGTGTGAGTGAGTGCGGCATCTGTGTTTACGCAAATGTTTACGGCACTATAATATTTTCTTGAGCGTGGACAGGTAATAATCTACACACAGTTCAGTTCTATTAGCATTACTGACATTCCGGTTAACCACTCCAGCTAATGCTTAAAACTTAAAATGCTTGTGCTAGGAGATGGTTTACTACAATAGTAAATGGCGAATAAGAATCCAGGTCACGCCAAGACCGTAACCTATATCATTATGTGATTGACGCTTCAATTCATTCACAAATAAATAAAATAAAAAAAAAATGAAAAGTTGACATGAAAATTTCCTAAAAATGTTGTTTCCTTCACTATGTGATACATGGTACTTGTATTTGGTTTACCGTAAATTATCAGGTGAAGTTTGTGCTTGTTAGTAGTATATATGAGAATGGTTTTTATTAATTCGATGGGTGCTGTTAGCCAGAGGGCTTTTTGAACAAGGTCACCGAGTGATTAGGGCACTGCTATAAATAAGCTGGATCCAGTTACCAACATTATCAGTATTTGCATGTTCGCCGCCACCATAATATTATAAAAAAATCTTATTACTATTGCAAACTAAACAACATGTTTGAATATCTTAATTTATTAACATCTTAAAATTACTGTTACACATATTCCATTGATGTACTAGAATAGTGGGCAGCCCTGAAACAAAAGAAAATGAGTAAGAAAATTTACATTATACAGACAGTTCATAAGCAGATTTCTTTTACAAGGTAAATCATGTTACAGTTGAAAACTAGTGATAGCTTGAACCGTAAAAGATTATGCTTTCAAAATTTGCATAAACTAACTGCAGTGTTTCATATGGTGAAGTGAATGATGAAGTATTCCATTCCATGTTATGTTTGTCCTGTGTACCAGACACTGTATCCAAACATTCCTCTGATCTTATTTCACATGCATTACTTTGGAATAGGGAAGGGGACAATGAGTAAGTGCCTCTGTGTTTACATACTATAAAAATATATTGCACATTTGATGTCATTTGGCAATAACCAAAATATTGCCGTGGTCAAAATTGACCATGAGGACATCATCTTCATTGTATGTGGAATCCCATGTACCTGACACTGCCTTTGAAACTTATTCCAGTCTTATTCAGATCTTATCATATGCTTATTATATCTATATCAACTTTCATTTTACTGAATAATAAAAATCAATGTTATATTCATACTAACTGTTTATATTTTGTCTTATGCTAAAAAGTAAGGTGAATAAATTGATTAGTAAAATTAATAATGCTTACCTTCCTCATTTAGAACTATTAGCATTAATATAATGGTACAGTATGACGAGGAGGAAAATGGAAACTCCGAGAATGTTGGAGAAAACAGCAAGCTGGATATCTGTGATCATGATGGAGTCTCAGTCTGAAAGTAAATTTGTTTACAAACAATTAGGCTATATAAATACAGTAATAATATCATTTTCATCCATAGGCATCCATAGCGATCTGCCTTTCAGTACAGTTCAACATAAATTAACTACTTCCTAGCATTTAAGCTTTAATGTGGGTATGGGAAATTTAGTGATGAAAACAGCACACTGTTAAAAAAAAGTATTATTGTAAATGCTATTGATTACAAGTAATATATTAAAATAATAATCCGACAAAAAGTGAGCTGATTCATCAATAAACAAGTTCTTTCAGATCAAGTACAAATGTGAAGTGGTCACAAAGTTAGAATATCGGAATCCATATGCATCTTCTTTCCTATTTACTACATGTGTATCCTCGTCATCTTGAGTATTGGCAATCAACCACTAGTTTTTTACTACGCACGATCATGTAATCAGCTGATACCATCCGAATTATTGAATCTACTCCATTTCAAGAAAAGGATAAGGTAATCACGTACCACAAGGTTTAGTCGTTACCACGTTTAACCCCTCTTCTATACAACTAAAAACAAATAAATCAGGTCTATTGGGTAAGGTTGGAAGTACACCGGTAAATTTAATTTATTATAAACTGTGAAAACACATAACTAATAAATAATTATTCAATATATCATCGTAAAATCATGACAGGTGTAAATTATTTAGAAATAAACTTACTGCAAATTTAAAATCTCCAAAAACTGACAACAAATCCCAAACGCAAAAAAATATATACACGTCACACACAGCACTAGAGGCAAATAACCCACAGGTTGCAAATACTAAAAAGTAAATAACAATTCACATGGCACAAATAAAAATAAAATGAGTATAGGGTGATTTTAATTTAGGTTTAAATATTTTAAATACCTCTATCAACATTTGTGAGTTCTTTTTATTATTAGTTCTTTCAATTTATTGGAACATTAACACTAATTGAAATAGTGATCGGTTGCAGTTGTTTCTGGCAAACTTATATTGTTTCATGTTGTCAAAATTTAAGTTTTTGTACGGTAACTTTAGTTTCGTTGACTCGTAGCGGAATTAAATTCCGCTAATTAAGTAAAAGTGCACAAATAATAAACGTTAATGCACTAACCGGTGTAAACGTTAAAATGTATTTGTCGTCGATCAGCTCCCGCTTGCTTCTCTACGATACGAATAACTGGGATTTGAAAAAGTCATACGGCTGTTATGATGGTATTTTACGAGACATATCTTGGAGCGACGACAGCAAATACATTTTACAGGTAAAGATATAATGACTTACATCTGTGAAAGTTATTTTATCGCTACGGACACTATATTGATGGCTTCGATATGCGATTAAGATTTAATTACGTATTCCTCTATACCAGTAATTCAATCTTTGTACTCATTAATTTAAATGATACTTTTTCTATCATTTATTTCAGGTTAACTCTAAAGGTTTCATTGATATTTTGAGCCCTGCAGATCATGACATCCGAAGCTTACAACATATACCATTAAAGGACACCTGGGCAGCCAGCTTTCACCGTGATGGTCACCGTAATGTCGCTATAGGAACGAAAAATGGTAATGTTTTAATATGGGACACCAAAAATAAAACTATTACTAAAACCTTTCCCACACCTTCACAAGCATCTTGTGTCAATTTCATCAGTTTCAATGCCAAGAACACAAGTTTAGCTGCTGCAATGCTAAATGGTGACACTGTAATTTATGGTCTAGTTTCAAATATTCCTGTAATGACTGTAAAACTTTCTTCTTCTAAAAGTATCTCAGCAATGAAGTTCCATCATGAATCTAGGTCACTGTTAGGTCTTGCTACAGATGAAGGTCATGTTGTTCTCAGAGATGTCTCTACTAACAAGGATAAAAATTACTTTGAAAATATTCATGCATCTCCAGTTAGTGACATTGCATTCTCTCTTATCAATAAAGATGTCTTACTATCAAGTGGCTATGATAAAATCATGCATGTATATGATATAAGGATGCAAAATGTAGTTTCCACAATTAAAACTTCATACATTCTTACATCTGTTGCAAATAATCTGGAAAACCAAGTTGCACTTGGCACCAAGAATGGTTATGTCCTTATTTATGATCTACGTGATTTAACAAATCCATTCAAAGTTCTAAGAGGTCATGAAGAAGAAGTCTGTAAGGTTGCCTTTCAACCATTTAGAAAGAAAACACTTTCAACTGATGTGAGTCTCAGAGAGGATGTGGATCTGAATTCACCTTTAAAAATACAGTCACCAGTTAGGACTAGAACATCTGATGCATTTTTCATTAATGATACTCCACCAAAGAACAATTTAGACATGTCTGGACAAGTTTTAGATAATAAAGTTGACTCATTTCTAGTTATGATGGGTCTTGATAAATCCAATGTGGATTTTGATGATGATCCTTACAAATCTGCAGAGTATGAAAGAAAGAGTGATAAACATGAATTACGATATCGCCAATTAGATGCGGAGAGAAATATAAGTAAAATATCAACTCCAATAACAAGCAGGGCAGCTGACAATTTAGACATCCCATCACCTTTGATAATTCCAAATATACCAGGCGATAGTTGGAACTCAAATACCAATATTTCTTACATAAAACAGAGTAATTTAAATACTAATGGAGGTTATATAGATTCAAAAACAGCTGAAGAATTGAAAGATTTTGTGAAATTAAATTTAGCTGATGTTGCCGATGATAACAGGAATTATTTTCTACACATAATGATGGCTTTAACTAAACAGAAATTGTATTTGGAGAACCAACTTTCCACTATGAATGATCAAATACAGAACTTGATTCAAAATCAAAATGCATTGATAGAAACAAACAGAAACCTAGCCTTGCAAATAGACCAATTAAAAGTGCGCCAAAATCTATTTTAAATATTTACTAATGTGAATTTATTAAAATTATTTATAATCTCATGACATTAATAATTTGATAATTATGCCCCAGAATGTGATAATTATAACATAAGGCTTATAACTGACTGATATTCAATATTTTAACATTTTAAATCATTTGTTTATATGTATGTTCAATCAAAATATGTTATTAAAATTTTAAACCTAAAATGAAATTGCTGTTGTGATGTCGTAATTTTTGTTGTGAAATAAGAAATATGAGAGATTTAGTGCCATGTTAACTAATAAACCTGATTAGGTATTCAATGTAATAGACAATAGTGATTAGCTGAATATAATTCTGAAAAAAAAAACTTAGTTTTGCCAGTAAATATCTTTTTTTTAACATTCCTAGCTATGATATTACTAACTTTCCCGTTAACTACTCCAACTCAGCATAAAATTTTTGGATCATGTGATGTTTTACGACAATAGTCTAATAGCGGATCTAATGTTGCAGTGTCTGGTGAGTGCAGACATCCGGAGACCTTTATTAGTGGTTACGAGGCATTCTATCTCAGTCCTCAAGGGTGACAATGCATCTGCATTATTATTCCTTGTCAAGGATGTATGTAGAAGTCATGGGCCGCAGGAATCATTTACCATCAGATCAACTATGGGTTCGTCTGTTACTCTACATGTAATAAATAACTCAGCCCCACAGCTTACAAGCGACATACAATCGTTTTTTGGACATAAATTCTTCAAAACACCACTTGTTCAATGTGTCTTTGTTAGAATTTAACGCAATTGTCATTACGATTTGAGGTAAATAGGTTCGCGGGCCCGTCCCGCAAAAGCAAAATTCCTTAATTTTGATTTTCCTTCTCAATATCCACCACTCTCTTGGACGCAGTACATTTATCAAATGGATTTAAAATGTTTATGCTGTTGAAATAAAAATAGCTAGGGGCTAAATCTTGGCTTTGCTTTGCTTGATGGTCCTCACCGTTTTTCCACAGTTCATTTCATCAACCTTACGTTTATTTGGAAAGCCGTTTTTATCAATTAAAAGGATACCTGAATCCCAAAAATCTGTGGCCATAAACTTTCAACCGATTGGAACACCATGAATTTATAGGTTAGTGTGATGGGACTCAGGGTCATAATGACGAACCTAGGTTTCTTTCCTAGGAAACCGTCCTAAGCTAAGCTATTATTGTGTATGTAGATCTAAAACACTCGTACGCTGTAATGCTTTTGGTGTGGCATGAGTATTACATATCTTGGGCATCATTATACAACACACATGTTGTATCTAATAATTCAACCATTGCTGTGAGTTTACTGACCCGCCCTCATACTGTGGAAAAGTTCACAGCGATTTCCAGACAGTGACACATCCATGACGAGGCAATGTTTGGTAATATGTATAGCATATATAATAGGCAATAAAACTAAAATTAATATAACATTTAAGAAAACAATTGTTCTTAAAACTATTGCATTTTTATGTCCGTATCGGATAAAGATTTACTATTATTTAATAATTATTTATTTTTTAATTAGATTATAAAGGTTTTAAGCCAAATAAATTTGGGGCACCTGCTATGTAACAATGGATATAGGTAACATAAATTCTATTAGTTTCAATCAAGCGGCAACATTTTTTCATCAGTCGGATGAGGGTAGAATGATATTTACCTCGTTCAATTTCTCTGCTAAACCAACTATGATTTTAAATAAAAAAAATATTTAAGAATAAAAAGTACAAGACTACAATTTACCAGTTAGTCTTCAATCAAAAATGGCAATGTATGGTACCAATACAAAGGCAGTTAATTTGAAACAATTGTACTTGCGTGATTTTGAGTTGATCAATGTTTTTCTAAATGGACTAACCCTTAGGAAGGAAGCTAGGTACTAAAACATGACCTATTTTTTTTCTGATATAATCAACTAATTGTATATTATGTAAAAGTATTCGATTATCTATCTTTGGCTGAAGGCCTCTTAGCCAGTTTAAAAAGCTGTCAAATGTCAATGTCAAGTTTTAGTTTGAAAAAGGGGGTATTTGTTGTGTTGGGGTAGTATAAAATTTTACAATTCCGATGAACAACAACATGAGTGAGCTTGCGGTAACGAACTTATTTGAGTCCCAAACAATTGCTGCGGATCATAAAGATCTAATACACGATGTGGCTTACGACTTTTATGGAGAAAGAATGGCTACTTGTTCCAGTGATCAGTATGTTAAAGTAAGTAAGAGGTTGTTTAAACCTTATAAATCAATACCTTAATACAATAAGATTTATAGACCGGCAATGAATAAATTTTTATATAATTTAATTTAACAGTGGATAGGCTGTGATGATGATAATTTAGCCTATAATGTCTGCTTTCCACTTCTAGGTGTGGGACTCAGATGACCGAGGTGGTTGGCGTCTCACTGGCAGTTGGAAGGCGCATCATGGCTCTGTTTGGAAGGTGACTTGGGCTCATCCTGAGTTTGGACAAGTCCTAGCGACATGCTCATTTGATAGAACAGCTGCTATTTGGGAAGAAGTTGGTATGTATTTAAACTGTAAAAAAAATTATTAATCGGTATTTAGTATAGTAACTTACTTTGAGGGGTGAAAAGTGGAATTGCTCAGATGCTAAACATAACCTGACTAAACAACTAACTTACTAAACAGATCATATTTTATGAACTGCCAAACCAGTTCTAGAACAATAGAACTAGTTTTATAACAAATTAAACATAAGTATGTATTATAACTACATAAATTTGATACATTTTTTTAGATGTATGAAAATAAATTGATGAACAATAATGATGTCTAGTTTGATCTCAACCATGGTGATATCTTCTGGTAATTGCCAGATGACATCAAGTTCACAGAATATTTTATAAAGCTGTAAGCATTTGCATGAACACACAGGCAGTCACTCATCATCACCTTCTCTATTCCGATGTAACACATGTGCAAAAAGAACTGAGGAAGGTTTAGATGCAGTGTCATGGACATGGAATATATATACCCTCAGAGCTGAAAGTCAACAATTAGTTTTACAGAATTATTGTTCCTCGGCTGGGAGTCAAACTCAGGACAAATTTTGTCATATGACATATAGTCCGAAACTAGGTTATTTCTGAGTTATTCAAAGTCTAAGAATTTTAAATAAAGTATGTTTTTTGTCAAAATGTACCCTAGTAGTGAATTATATGGGATTTTGTTTATTATTGTCATATTCAAAACCAAAGTAAGCTAAAAAGTGCTGATATTTTTAAGTTATGGCTACAGATCCACATATAATTTTCTGAGGAAAAAACAATTTTATGTGAATAAACAGACTCTAAAAAAATATGAAATGTATCCTTTTCTCCTTTGTTTATAAGCAATTCAGAAAGATTTACATATATTTCAACCCAGTCAAAATACTGGTTTCTTGGTAATGCTTTACATTGGCATACCACACATGTGTGCTATTTTGTTTCGGTTGTATTAATGTGTCCATGAAATCTGGCCGCTGGTTTGTAGTGCAAAGAAGCTATTATTCAGACAGGCTCCATGTTCATCCTGAAAAATAAGAAGAAATACTAAATTTGTTTTGTTAAGATCCTACAATCTCTGCAAGGGCTTGAAGACTTGAATTATCACAGTGTTAAGTTTGGTTTAACATGCATACAGCATGTTTACATCCTTACCTCTACTAACTCATTATTATAATTATTTCAACCACCCCATAGATATTTCATAGACCCCATAGATATCTGTAAGATAGAATTAATATCTAATCTATCTAATAAATCATAAAATGTAACCTTTTGGTTATTTGTTATTAAATTAATATTTCTTTTATAATATTAGGGCTTCAATGATGTGTGATTTTTCACCTGATATGAAGTAATTCAGAACATGATATCTTATTCTCTGATTATATCTCATTGCATCTTGCAAGCAGTTCTCCTGGTAATGAACAACACAACCCATGATGTCTAGATCATCAACAATGTAGATTCAAGTTGTACATTGCATTGTGATCCTTGAGGTCTAAGATGGATTGCCCTGTTACATATGCAGGTAATCTGTGTGCGAGGCCTACATTTGGCATTGTTAAAGTGAGATTGTTATAATGGAGAATTTTTAATAAAAAAATAGTTCTTTAAACCACTACAAAACAAAAAAAATTAACTCATAGGTTGGAAACTAAGTTCTTTCATTTTTTATTATTTTTGTTTTGTTTTATCAATTACATAATCTCCCTTGTTGTTTACAGCTTTCTCCCACCATTCAACAAGATTTTCAATTCCTTCTTGGTAGAAATAACCCAGTATCAACTTGAAAAATTTACCCAACCAAGATATCATTTCTGCATCAACGTTGAACTAAACTCAGCGCATAGTAAATCCAAGTGAATTACCTCGAACAAAGAAACAAAACAGAGATTTTGTTAGAACAAATCATCCCCTTTTAAACAATTTCAAATATTACATCAAAAATATGTATACATGCAGAATATAAAATAAAAAAAACGAAGGAACTTAGTTACCTAGGAGAATACATTATGGATTCAAAATTTAACAATTTAAAAACGTGGCAGGTGCTTTGTTGCCTATCTATTAGATATAAACTATATATGTAAATATGTCTAAGTCATAGGTAAACATCAGAAATCTATTAAGAAATTTTCAAGATTTGTAATTGAACATGAGAGGAATTATATTAATCTTGACTTTTAGGGGACACAACAGCATCTGGCACTGAAAAAGGTCTCCGTACATGGGTGAAACGGTCAAACTTAGTAGATTCACGGACATCGGTTACAGATGTCAAATTTGGCCCTAAACATTTGGGATTGTTACTAGTCACTTGTTCAGCTGATGGAATTATACGGTTAGATATACACACATATATTATTTGATCATCTTTAATATTGTAAAGGGTAGGCAGAGAGATTTTTGCTGACATTTCAAGCCAATACATTTCAGTTAAAACCTTTATATCTTCAGATTTTTTATTTCCATTGAAGACCAAAAGTTAAAAGACTTGTGCACTTGGAAGATTTACTGATATTCAATAAACTAGGCAGGTAGGTGAACACAGCATTGGTTTTACCTCAGACTAAGGATAGAGATAAAGAGGAGTGGCAACTTCAAACTGTATAGTATTTTGTACTGATCTATCGGGGAGGCCTATTTTCAGCAGTAGACTACGAATAGGATGTAATGATGATGAAGGATGTAGCTTTCTATTTCTAACCGGGGGAAAGATGGGTACTAATTTAAATGGAGTTCACTGCAAATGGAACTTCATTATGTACCTTAAATAAATTACAACTCACATATCTTTTTGTTGGTTCTTTTCTTACGATAAAACCAAATAATATGTACAAATGCATCTGCAATAGAATGAGGGTGACTGACATAGCTCAAAAGATCAGCAAGCTGCAGTGGCAATAGGCCATATAGCTTCTAGAACAGATAATGAATGGGGATGAAAGGTTTAGGAGGCAACCGCGGACTGGCAGTGGCAGTATAGGAGCCCACTACAGGCTCACTAGCTAGAGAGACGACCTATGCAAGTTTGCTGGAAGGAGATAGAATCGGGTGACTCAGGATCATGCTTTGTGGCAATCTATGGCGGAGGCCTAATATTCAGCAGTTGACTATAGATAAGCTGTGATGATTATGATGATGTGATGCATTTGTCACAGTCATCTATTTAAACAGTAGATGAAGCAAAAATACAATTTCATTATTTTTAAGTTTTCATAAATCAAAGCAAAAGGCATTTGCATATAAACCATATTAAGTATTAATTGATGAGCTTGAAATTTTTATCCGATTGTAAATGGTGATATATCTTGCATATGATCTGGCCATATAGCTTGTAGAACCCATAATCGATGTAGAATAAAGGTTCTTTTGTCAGACTGGCAATTGCAGTGGAATGTCCTAAACAAGTTTGCTGGAAGGTGAAGGGTGCAGGTGGCTCAGGCTAGTGCTTCGCGGAAATCTATGGGGGAGGCCTATGTTCAGCAGTGGACTATGGATACATTGATGGTGATGAAAAACTATAGCATATTAAGAACTGTTTTTCCACTTTCAGAATTTATGAGGCTCCCGATGTAATGAATTTGGCGCAATGGACCCTACAACATGAGATACCCACTAAAGTGTCAATAAGCTGTTTATCATGGAACCCCACACTATCTAGGTAAGTCTTTACAGTCAAATCGGTCACAACTTTGATTTTTATTTAAAATTTTTAGTTATTTATTAAAAAAAAAATATTTATTTATTCAAATATTTTTCCCTTTCGTTCCCTAGTTTGATGTATACGCAATAAAATTGTAGGTACATACATACACACAGATGAGGAAGCCAACAATATATCACAAAACACATATATTTTTCTTCGGCTGGGAATCAAACTCATGACTGAGCAGCTCTAACCGTTCCACGATACGGGCTCTTTTATTGATAACACATCATTGGTTGATCTGTACTTGTACGTTACACAAAATGTGTATTATATTTTCTCTGCCAACAGTAACAGAGTGAATCCGCCCATGTTGGCCGTGGGCATTGATGAACCAAATGTTACGAATGCTAGCAACCAGGCTGATAAGGCAGGATGTAATGGAAAAGTTTTCATTTATGAGTAAGTTATTATCAAGTTAAGTACATTAAGTTATAATCTTTTTTCATATTACTTTTGTTTACAAATTATCCCACAATTAAAATAGGAAAATCCTAATTTTGTTTATTAATATACTTTTTCATTTATCTATTGCACTTATTACTACCAAAAAGAAAAGATTACGGAGGATTACCTAATGAGTTTAAACAGACAGAATTCAAAATTTAATCCTCATCATATCGATGGTTGATAATCAATCCACCACTGTGCGTGTTTCGCGAAATTTTCTGCCACGCATAACTACTCTGTGGAGTCAGCTGTTGCTCGTTTGCCACCTATTCTATAAAAAAAACCTAAACAGTGAACGAATTAGCAAGGAAACCCGGTATAGAGCATTGGAATACTGATCTTATTAAGAGAAACGAACAAGCAAATTTCTAGACTTGCCTCTGTCTGATACTTAAGCCGAGATCGATATTGGGAGATATGATTAAATTTCGCAAATCAAAAACAAATCTGATGCATCTCTGATGTTTACTATTTTTGTACAGATACGCGGAAACATCTCGTCGATGGACGCGTACTGACTGCATGTCCTCGGTGATGGAGCCCGTCAACGACCTGGCATTTGCACCCAATCTCGGCCGTTCCTTCCACCTCCTGGCGGTGGCCACCAAGGATGTCAGGATTATTAAGATTGAACCTTTGCCGTTAGTGATTTTTTTTTATAATATTAAGTGTGACAAAGAAGCACACAGTTTACCGAGCAAGTGATGACTGCGGCCCATCTCAATCTATCCTTCATAAAGATTCAAAGCATTCAAAGCACATTATCAGCCCTTAGGTTTAAAATACCCTACACTCACCTCACATAAGACAACGGAGTTTTCCTTCTATTTCACGCTGGTATTCTGTTTGGGTGGGGGTCTTTCCCCAGCATGTCGACCCATTCATGTTGTTTTGTAGAAACTAGCTGAAGTGTGCCCCAACCTGATAAAACATAAATCAGGGATGAGAGAGATAGAGATGATAGATGATGAGAGGGAGAAAAGGAAAGGTATTGGTAGGGATACCTTTTTCTTTTTTATGGCTGATGGCCACTGTTTGCCCTGTTAGGCGTTCACAGCTTCACCGGGTTGAAAGGTGGCCGACAGCAGGATTTATTTATGGGCAACCAGCACAAGGGTTCCCATGAGGGAGCCTCGGCTTTGGCCGTTACCCTGGGCGCGAAAGCAACTGACTCGAGGGTGCTCGAGAAGGCCGTACGTGGGCTCGGTCAGTTGCTTCTAACAGATTAATATAGGGATACTCGCACGGCACTTTACTAATGGGACACTACCTGTCAGTGTATATAATACATTTTTTTTTTAGAGAATCTTCAAGCGCGTCCACCGCGAACGGAAGCTGCGGCGTGCGTTTTAAAACTGAAGTGATGGCGGCCTTCGAGGACCACTACTCGTGCGTGTGGAGGGTCTCGTGGAACGTGACGGGAACACTGCTCGCGTCGTCAGGGGACGACTGCTGTGTGCGATTGTGGAAGAGTAAGCGTAAAACTTTATTAACTCAATCTATTCAACATTGGAACCAAAGTGACAGCGGTGGAGCTACACTGCAGTTTGTTTTTAGCTGCACAATGAATGGGTCAGTACGACTAGGGTAGGACCACGCCCTCACAGAAATTGTGTTTTGTCTGATGAGTGTAAGGAACCCGAGACCCGTTATTACTGGTGACGAGGCATTCCATCTCAGACCTCAAGGTTGACAACGGCATCAGCATTATGATTCCTTGTCGAGGATGAATGTAGATGTCATGGGACGCAGGAATCATTTGCCATCAGGTGAACTGTGTGCGAGTTTGTTACCTTCAAAGGAATTAAAAAAATGTTGCTGTCTAATTGTTTTCGTAAACGAAATACCGTATGGTGTTGCATACACAATCTAATCAGTTTTTAGTGCAACGTTTTTCAACCTGGGGTTCGCAATCTGTTAAATAAATACCAATATACTTAGACCTGTGGCACATAGAGAGTCACATTTTAATGTAGTTCTATATAATTAAATATAACCATGTAATAATAAAGTTATAGCTTGCTTTGTGTGAATCAACTATACATTAAGATGTTATAATTTTATTGTGAATTAACAAGGATTTTTATTTACTTTTTTTGGCATTTTCGCGACATGAAAATGACCGAGTAACAATTATATTGTGCCTATTATAGCAATTGCCGATACGCAACCGAACTCATACAATTTTAGCCATAAGAGAAAAAAAAACAATTAAAATACTATGTGTAATCCTGAAGTTATTGTATCGTCATCTTAACTTATCATATCTATAAAATTTCATATAATTCACACATCCGCAACATACACCAAGCTAATAAGTTATGTCATACTGGTCGATCTGGACCACGGCGATCTCTTCCGATTATTGCCAGATGACGTCAACTGCGCAGGATATTTGATAGTGCCGTAAGTATTTACGCAAACACAGAGGCACTCACTAGTCGCCCCCCTTCCCGTATTTGGATGCAATGCATGTACAATAACGTCGAACCCAGAACCCGCAACGTAGCATTCTGGTCTTCGATGTATCCAAGCTAATGAAGGCTTATTAATAACGTTAATGTTTGTCACTTACAGTGCAATACCTGAACCAATGGAAGTGCGTCGCCGTGTTCAAGAACGAACCGCAGCTGGGCGACTCGCCGCCGCTGGCCCGCGCGCACACCACCTACACGCGGCTCGCGGCCATGGCCAACCCCGCGCACATGCCCTACCACTGACACGCGATGCCACGCGACAACACCGCACGATGTGAGTCTTGATAAAACAGACAAAGAGACGACGCACACATAAATGCGGCTCGCGGCCATGGCCAACTTCCATCTTAGTCATGGTCTTAGTTAATTGTGCTCGTTATAAAAACCCTCAATAAAAAAGTAAATAGGTATACCTATTTATTTTTATAATATAAATTATAATAATTTAATCATTTTTTTAGATCAAGATTTACTTAGTCATTCTTATTTACTAAATAGTTATTTTTATAAGTTATACATTTCACGGCCGTGTCGTGCACCCTCGAGTCCGACGCTCTCGCGAATCAGAGTAACGGTCCAAGCCGAGCCCTTGCGCCGGTTACCCACTGACAGAGGTCTCGAATGAGCGCCATAAGCGCTCGGTCACCTCTAAACCCGGTAAAAAAACCTGTGCTAACAGCGGCTATCCCGCCTGAAGGACTTCATGCTGTCCCGAGGGCTACCAATCAATGAGCAGTTCGGGTTTCGCACCCAACACTCATGCACACATCAAGTGCACCGCATCACGGAGCACATTCTCAGTAAATTTCTTCAGGGCTACCAAACTGGGGCACTACTCCTCGACGTGGCGAAAGCTTTCGACAAGGTCTGGCACAACGGGCTCATATACAAACTATATGAGCTCGGTGTGCCAGATCGACTCGTACTTACCATACGAGACTTTCTCCGAAATCGAACCTTTCGTTACCGCGTCGAGGGAACGCGCTCCGAGGTTCACCCTATTTGTGCCGGAGTACCACAAGGCTCCGTCCTAGGTCCTATTTTGTACACACTCTACACCAACGACATACCGCGCACTCGCGGTGTAGAGCTAGCCCTTTTCGCCGATGACACCGGCCTCTATGTGTCTGGGTTCAAACCAGACGCTATTTGTAGACGCCTCCAATCTGCAGCCAACACCTTAGGGAAATGGTTTCGGAAATGGAGGATCGAGGTTAACCCCACCAAAAGTGCAGCCATGTACTTCTCTCGGCGCAACAAAACGCCGCATCTCCCAACTATAGAGTTATTTGATCGTCCAACTCTGGGAACAGACAGTCAAATACTTAGGCGTTACTTTAGATGAAAGACTCGCCTTCGGTCCGCATGTCAACCGCGTACGGAATCGAGCAGCGTTCGTCCTAGGTCGTTTGCACCCGGTACTCAATAAAAATAGCAAAATGTCCCTGCGTAATAAAATTACACTATACAAAGCGTGCATCCGACCCATAATGACATACGCAAGCCCCGTCTTTGCGCATGCTTCCCCGCGTCACATTCACCGACTTCAGGTAATACAAAATCGTTTCATGCGCAAGGCCACCGGTGCACCGTGGTTCTTGCGTAATGAAAATCTACACATAGATCTTGAGCTGCCGACCATAGCTCGGTACCTGAAGCAGGCTTCCCGCCGGTATTTCGACTCTGCCGTCACACACTCTAACCCCTTGATTGTAAGTGCCGCCACTTACAATCCCATCGCGAATTACAGATTCACCCGCGTCCGAAGGAGACCGAGGCACGCTCTCGATGACCCCGACGACGTGACTACCAGGGCCCAAGCCCTTCATAAAACACAACACACGTATTTTGCACCCTCACATCGCCCTCGCCGTCATCGGGGGCGATGTGAGGGTTACTGGTCGGTTCTCTCCAGTCCATACAGATAGAAGCGTCGCTGGAGTTTCTTGCGCCACTTCTTCTCCAGCGCCCACGCATTCCGAAGTGATGGTACAGATAGCTAATAATCATAGCGAATTTAAAGAATCCTCTGTCAGAAGCAACTGACCGAGCCGAGGTTCGACCCTCACGGGCACCCTCGAGTCGCGAAACAAGGTAACGGTCCAAGCCGAGGCTCCCTCTCGGGAGCCCTTGTGCTGGTTACCTATATATAGAGGTCTCGACTGAGTGCCATTAGCGCTCGGTCACCTCTCAACCCGGTGAAACTGTAAAAGCCCGCGGGCTAACAGTGGCCTTCAGCCCAAAAAAAAAAAAACAGCGGCTATCAAAAAAAAAAAGTTATACATTTTAATGCTGTGACCGATGAATTTGTTAATTAAATTAAGTGCTTAGTACCGGTGCGACGGAAAACTTCGTGAGGAAACCTGCGAGTGTTATATTAAAAAAAAAACATTCGAAGACAGACGAAGTCCGCAGAGGTGCCGCGTGGTGGTCTATGTAAAAAAAAACACTCTCTAAGGAAGAGGCCTATGCCCAACAGTGGGCTTTACCGTTACTCGACTACTTTTTTTATATAGTTGTCTTAGATAGTATTATTATTTATGTATTTGTATAATGTGAGTTAACACGACGAACAAAATGACAGTACAAAATTCAAAATAGATTTTTTTTTGTTATACATTTCTCTCATTTTAACTTAGTTTTGAAGCCGTTTATATATTCGTGATTGATTTGTGATCGATCAATGATTTTGATTTACGAAAATTTTATAAAAAACAAAAACAAAATTTTAATAAAATACTACAAATTGTCGAAAAAATTACTCTATTCTTTCTCATTCTAGTAATAATAATAAAATAAGGCAATAATTCAAAAAAGCGTGTATACAAAAACCACCTGTATTTAGCCGGTAACAGTAAGTTAAAAAAAATAATTCGCTTATAATTAAATAAAAGGTGGTCTGTCTATAAAGGATATTTTTTTTTACAAAGAAAAATTCTTAAAAAATATGGTCTTCAAAAATCCTCCAGCACATGATGATGACGACGGTACTCGAGGGTCTACTTCATGGGAACGGTCCGTCTGATTCGTTGTGTGTGGCTTTCCTTGCTCAGCTGTGATCTGGTTGAAAACCAAGCAACCTGCAATTATGTATACATCACTAGGGTGACCATCGTATTTTTTAGATTTTGTAAATTCAACAGCGACAGAGCCACGTTGCAGTTTATTTCTTGCTACGGCGTGAATGGATTAGCTCGAGGGGGAAGGACCACACCCCCACAGTATACTAGCGTAAAATTGCAACAAAACGCTGCTGTGTTTCATCTGGTGAATTAAGGGATCCGGAGACCCTTACGGTAAATAGGCTATTCCGTCTTGGTACTCAGGGGGTTGACGTGGCATCTGCATTATAATTTCTCATTGAGGATGTGTGTAAGTTTCTCAATGTGCGTGTGATGGGCTGCAGGAATCACCATCAGGTGGACAAAAAAAGAAATACGGACTGTCCTCAATTTACGGGTAGTTGAGTTCTTAAATATATCATTAAATACTTTTTTCTTATAGCGGTTTGTTAGCCTTTTTGAGGGCTTTTACAGCTTCACCGTGTTGAGGAATCATCAGCTGTTCATCAATCAATCAAACAAACATTCAACAGTCATTAAATGCATCCAGTAAAATATGTATAACGTATTCAATTTTTGATTTGACTGCGATTATATTATTGGCTAAGTTATTTTTTTTATATGGTAAAAGATGACCGCGGTCCATGACATCCATCCGCAACATAGATTCCAGATGCGATCCCATCCCTGAGGACAGAGACAATGCCTACTATAGTTATAATCAGGTTCCCGGATCCCTAAACCTCATACCATACGAAACACAGCAGTGTTATGCTGGTATTTTAAGAGGGTATGGACTTCCCCGGTGGCGGCGACCCATTCACCTTGTAGGCAGAAACTTGCTGCTGCGTGGTTCAATCGAGGTACAAAACTTCTGTCTCGGTCTGTCAACTTAATAAAGCCGAATATTTTCCTTTCGTGGCTTTATCTTACTGACAGTATCTCTATCCAAAATTAAATTGAAATTATTTATATTTATAAAAGAAGAACACATCCGCCTTACCGGCATTGCCCTCTCGCTCTTACAGTGGCTGTTCGTTGACGAGTGCGGACTGATGATGTTGCTAGAAAAAAAAAAAACAAGTTGGAATTATATGAAAAAAAAATTAGTAAAGGAAGCCTATGTAATCTCACTGTTGGACTTTCTAAAGGCCACGCGGCTCTCTTCGGATATTTTTTCCCCACTCGGCGGGCCCGCCGCTCGCGAGTTTATTAGATAAAGCTGTAGGTCTCTGGACCAACAATAATACTCACACACAAAAAAAAATCGTTTTTTTTATTTATTTCTTAGAATTACGCTCTTATATTTTTCTTTTTTTTTTAACGTTGATCATATTATAAATCATACATATAGTAGAGCTACACTGCAGTTTGTTTCTAGCTGCAGAATAAATAAGTCAGCTCGATCGGGATAGGACCACGCCCTAACAGAATACCAGCGTAAAATAGCAGCATTACGCTGCCGTGTTCAGGCTGAGTGTAGGGTTCGGGAGACCTTCATTAATGGTGACGAGGGTAAACACGATTCCTTTTTATGGATGAATGGCTACAGGAATCACTTGTCATTTGAACAATGTAATAAAAAAAAGTCAGCACTTAAAATTGCAATTCTAGACTGAGCTAGCTACCACCAACACTACTTAGATATTTTTTAAATAATAGAAGTTACCAATTTTATAGAATAAAGTGTAGAAATTACAATTTCAAATTAAATGCATTGAATAACACTGGATTGTAATAAATTTAACAATCAATCAATTAAACAATTTTTTAATTTGTCGGCTTTAAGAACGAAGTTCTTTTTTTAGTAGTGGAGTGTATCGCACCTTTAGGATGTAAATGACTACTCAAAAAAACGTTGGCAAAAGAGGGAAGATGCTATATTATCGTTTTGTCTCTGTCCCACGCAATTATTCCGTATGCGACTGGTATTTAAAATATAGAAATTTTAACAACGTTCCTTTAGTTTATTTTACGACCGTAACTTTTTATATAAGTTTTTTTATAGTATTGACGGTGACGAACGAGCGTTCATAGTGTGACAGTGATGGTCACTTGATGGTAAGATGACTGCAGCCCATGTCGTTCTTCCTAGGGACTAGATGAGAGATACGGTACGAGTAGTAAATATTGTTAAATAATTCTTACCCCAGGGAAGCTCGTTTGATACCCGTTGCGGTACTTTGTATTAGTAGCCGCGCGGGCGCTGTGGGTACCATGCCACCACCCCTCGCCCTCCAACTGGCAACAATAAACAATGTATAACGTAGAACTCTCACCCAATTTTAATAAAGTCAACAGTCTAATGATTTAAGGTACTTTCTTTTTTTTTGGTGTCCGGTGGTGGAAATATATCAAGCCTCTATACTTGCCTCATGGGAAAAAGCCGTGGTTATGTGAGAATTTTATCCACCATAACCCCCCTCGGTGGCCACCCTTACTTCTGGCATTGGGAAGGCATGTGTATAGGGCATAGGGTCCTTAACCACCTTCTAAAAGTCCGGAATAAAAGGAGCTGTGCAGTCTGTGAAACTTGCCACGCTCACGCCGCAAAAGTCGAATGTTGGATTCATACTTTTTTATTTAAGTTATTATATTAAAGTAGGGAATTAAGATATGTTTTAAAATAAATTACCAAAAAAACTAGGAACTAAGCATAAAATTTTGTGCTATGATATGGTTCGCGATAATAGTCGAATAGTGGATTCGACGAACATAAAATGTCAAGTTTCTCGGCCCGTAAGCTAAACCATTATGATTACATCCAAATCATCCCAATACTAGTCCACTACTGAACATGGGCCTCCCACACAGAGTGCGGACGACCTCCCGCAGATTTGCATGGGCCGTCACTCAATCTAGTTCGTACTACACTAGGAAGTTACTTAGTAGTAACTTACCTCGGAAGCCCGTCCCCTGCTCTGCTGTAAAATTCTGATCTCTTATACTCCCCGGTGTTTGGACAACTGTTTAATCTCAAATTGCGTTCGTCTTGTACGTTCAGCTTCCGGACGCTCATGCCCTTGGGGAAACCTCTTGGATCTCTTCTGACGTCATTCACATCTGTATTGGAATGCTCGTCAATGCTGGGCAGCCTGGAATTCGCCGTACAATCTCCACTGTCGTATACGTTAACCTTGTTTGATACGTATTGCGTTGATGGATTGTTTGTGATTCTTGGACTTGGGACTGTTGTTTGGTTCTTTTTCACTGGATCCGTAGATCTCTGCTTCTCTACGGGCTTTCGTTCGTTCGCCTTCTGATGTTTTGGAATATCCTTCGTACCCTCACTAGGTACTGTTTGTTTTGTGACTAATCCATTTGGTTTAGGACCACTGGTTAGTTTAAGGTCCGGTGGCTTTAGAGGCACTATTCCCGTTCTCCTTATTGGACTTTTGGAGCCCCGTGGCGGTGACAGGGGGATGAACCTCCTGTTGCTCGACGACACTTCTAGCTCACTCCTGGCCCTATATTCCGGTGGCGATAGCGGCCTGGGTTCCACTGTGTTGGTGGACCAGAGCATGTCTACCCCGGCGACTGCGTGCATTTGATACAAATGTGTCTTTATGTTGAAGATGCCCGCGATTGGGCCAAAAGGGTCAGACTTTATCTGTGTGATGACATCTAACTTCGATTGGCTGCAAAGCTCAGCCACTTGACTGTATATCTGGAAATAAATAAATATCGTCATCATCACAGCCTATCAATAGTTCCCTACTCTACAGTTTACCATAAAGTACGGTCCTGAGCCGACTGCATCCTTCGACTTCCCACAGCCTTGCATAGGTCGTCACTCCATCGGGTGCGGGGATCGTCCTACGTCGCGATAGCCAATACGAGATTGCCCCTCGAGAACCTTTCTTCCCCAAGGCTATCGGTTCTCCGAGTTATATGACCGGACTTTTATATAATTTATATATAATATTAATAAACACATGACATCTACGTCTATCCTTAAAAAGATTGATGGGGCACATGTCACTCCTGAGGAATTGCAGAAAAGAGTTCCTGCTTCCTTGATGAATATCAAGTAACAGCGGTAGAATTATGCATACTGAAGCTAGTTTCTCGCTTCAGTATGAATGGGAACGACCGGGGAAGGATCACGTTCACATATAATACCTGTGAAATAACATCCATAACGCTGTTGTGTTTCATATAGTAAACAAGGCACTTTGAGTCACCTCTAATACTAAAAAAAAAAGTCCTCGGAGGTTAAGGTGTCATCACCATAATCCGCGTCGTTTCTTTGTCGAATGCACTATTCAATTCGAAAGGAAATATTAAATACATACCTCCCGATTGGTTTTGCCTTCTGGAGGCGCAAGCGGGTGGGTCTTCATTCTCATTCCTGGCTTACGTATCCAACGGTGTCTGGCAGCCTCTTCTATTTTCATCCTGAGCTCCACGTTAGGCTCGAGCAGATGCTGTATGAACGTCTTACACTCTGAAAACAATCTTATGTTCAATCAACCTTTTTAATATAGGATAATATAGCAGATATAAAGATGGACTAATGTTTTTTTTTTAAGAAGGGGCATACAGGTTACATTCATTACATGATATAAATTCCAGATTCGAACCAATACATGAAAGCATATGATTAAAAAAATACTTTGATATAAAAATATATACAAACGGTAATAACAATAACAATTTTAAAATAATTAAACCGATTACAGAAAAAAAGTTATGAGGATTAATATTTTTTTAAAGGAGGTTGAACAATACTAAAAATAACCAAACAAAGAGGTTATATTCAATTTACATTATAGTCATTAAATTCACATTTAATTATATTTGTTGCAAGTAATCTCGCTATAGGCGCGGCGAATTCTGAGGATGTGCTGTTTATTTTATTTGCAGGAAAAATGTTTTAGATTTACCAACATTGCGTCTTGTTGGTTTTGGGTATGGTCTGCGAATCGTAACGTCGCAAGTACGAATCGGCCATTACGATTGTCGTCGTAAACTACCACCTGGCATTTGCATTTAAACTTGGGCGGACTGGTTAACAGGCATTGGTGGCATAGTTTTTTTTAGCTAATTTTATATTTTTCATTTACAGATAACACAAAATGATGTTGGAGTGTTGCCGCGTTATTGTATATCTGTGAACTGAAAAGTGTTGCACTGTGAAAAAAGTTTTCATTGAACATTGCGTTAAGGTTAGTTTCGAGTGTTACTAGTTAAGAATAACGTGTAAACTAAGCATGTACTCTGTAATATTTTTTTATTAAAACAACTAAATGCAACTTTAAATAAAGAAATTGTTTTTATTTTTTGAATATACACAACGTAAATAACTTCATGGAAATATATATGAAAAAATGGGAATTTGCATTTTAAAAAGTAATGGATCATTTGTGGGAAATAAGACAAAGGAACACACAGTTCATCCAACGGTGTGTGATTGGCCCTCTACCTCTATATACATCCTCGACAAAGACTTGAGATAAACATGCGTTGTGTCTAACATGAAGACTGACATGGAATGCTTCGTTTCGTTTCTGTAATTGGGTATCTGGCTTCTCACGCAGCAGCATTATATTGCTATTTCACGCTCGATGTTTTTTTTCGGGTGATTGATGGTCGCTGTTTACCCGAGGGCTTAACTAGTTTCACCGAGTTGAAAGGTGACCAAGCGCTTATGGCACTCAGTCGAGACCTCTATATATGGGTAACCAGCACAAGGGCTTGGACCATTACCCTATTTCGCGAGAGCGTCTCACACGAGGGTGCCCAAGAGGGCCGAACCTCGGCTCGGTCAGTTGTTTCTGACAGAGGATTATTTAAATTAATATCGCTATTATTATTGGCTATCTGTACCACCACTTCGGAATGCGTGGGCGCTGGAGAAGAAGTGGCGCAAGAAATTCCAGCGACGATTCTATCTGTATGTACTGGAGAGAACCGGCCACTGACATGCACGCTTGAACGTTAGAATCGAACTGTAGTGTGGTTCTTCCACAGTTAAGCTTAGAAGATTTACCATATGCCTGTTCCCACTTGGCTCATGTGAAGTGGCCGAGTGCCTCCCTGTTTGAGTGAGTGATACAATTAACTTCCGACTTGTCCATGGGACGCCAATAAACAGGGTCAATTCCCCAGTGCCGGCACCAACGAAAATGTTGATTGCAATTTTAAGAGTTGGTTTAACCACGTGCTCGAAAACATCTCGAGGAAACCTGGACATCCTATGACATAAATAAAATTATGTGTCGGGGAAAAGTTTTTTCGTATTTTATAAACAAATTCAACATATTTTTTATTTATTTGTTTATTAAGATTTACTAATTTAAACAATTTATTTTTAAATGTGGTCAAACCATTATTGAATATATCGACATCCGAGCTGTTAATGAAGTTTTTATCAAAGTTTATTTACATTTGATTATAATATATTGTGCCATTTTATTCGATAACTTGTTGCCGTTTTGTAAGTAGTGACATAATCCCATTGCCGTAGAAGTTTTGTAAGTAGTGACATAATCCCATTGCCGTAGAAGTTTTGGGGCTTCTGATCAAAAAACTGCGAGAAGTAGTTTTGACAGGCCCTCTCGTGATGTTAACACTACGAAAAGATTTCTGAAGAGACCGAAACAGGTGAGAATCTGTTGGTGCAAGGTCAGGGATATACGATGGATTAACACTTCCCAACAAAGCTCTCTCAATATTTGTGGCTTAAGACGTGTGTGGTCTGGCGTTACAATGATGAAAAACCACACCCTTTCTGTTGTCAATTCCGGCCGTTTTCCTCTATTTCTTGCTCGAGCCTCATCTGCTGTTGGCAGTAGAGATCCGAATCGATGACTTGCCCGGCGGTAGAAGCGCATAATAAACGATGCCCTTCCAATCCCACCATACACACAGTATCACCTTATTGCGAAGTTAAAGCGGGTTTCGCTATAGTCTGTAATTATACATTCAGGCAACCAAAGATAGACTACCAGAAATTATTTATATTATAAACAAAGATCTAGATGCCATCAGAAAGTGGACAGACAAGTTTGGATTAACAGTTAACCCTTTGAAGTGTCAGGTCACTATCAAAGGGAGCTCCCGCATTATAAGTACGTTGGACTTATGCAAACTTCCACCGATCATTTTTAACAGCTCTCCTATACTATTCAGCCCACATGTTAGGAATTTAGGCCATCACCAATTAGCTAGTGTTTGCCAGAAAGTCACTAATGTCCTAAGGTCCCTTTACCAATATAAAATTTTTTCCTGCTAAAACTAAAATAACGCTCGTGCAGACCTTAATTCTCCCAATAATCGACTTTGGTGACGTGTGCTACTTTGACCTGAATGCAGATCACCTCAATAAGCTTGGCCGACTTCTGAAGAACTGCATTCGATTTGTTTTAAATAGGACCACGTATCGCTATATCGATCACAACTTCAGTGGTTACCTATCCGTCAGCGTCGATCGCTAAGAGCTCTAACCACACTTTTTTCTCTTATGGATTCTTCTTCTACTCCTACTTATTTGTCTTCTCATTTTCAATATCTTAGTTCCGTCAACAATAAAAATCTTCGTTCGACGCATTCCGTCTTCTCGTGTCCTTCCCATCGTACTGATTTCATTCACTCATCATTCTTTGTTCAATTTATTCTCCTGTGGAATGCGCTACCTTTCGAAATCAGAATGGCTAAAAGTCGCTTAGAGTTTAAACGTAAAATTCGAAAGCATTTGTTGGAGGTAGCGTCAGCAGATTCATTTACAACGATAATAATTATGTATATTTATATATGTATTTACTTTTACATATGTTTGTATGTATAATATGTATATATTTTTGTTTTATAGTTTACGTAAATGTATATAAATATCTATTATTTTATTTAGTATTATAAATTCCTAAGATAATATATAATGATACGTATATATAATTGTATAAGTATTTAGATGTACTGTATGTTTCTTTTTTTATTTATTATTCATCTGTCCTTACCTTTATTTCTCTCAACCCACCCAAGGTTGACTGGTAGATAATGCTTTAGGCATTAAGTCCGCCTTTGTGCATATGTTAGTTGTACAAAAGTTTATAAATAAATAAATAACTGTCCTTTGACCATGATCTTTTTCGCACATTCTTATCGTAGGTAATCCACTTTTATCACCAGTGATCAATCTTTTCAAAAACATTTCGGTTTCATTAGGTTTCTTTCTATTCAAGTGGGTGGAAAACGTTTTGTGGTAAACTCCTAACTCTTCAGATATGTCGTACCCACTAATATGGCGATCTTGCTCTAATTTTTCAAAAATGGCATCGACTTTACCTGTAACAAGATGATGCTCGTTCTTGTCGGACAGAGCGAACTTCCATCTTTGATATTAAAATTCGCGGACTGAAAACCCTTAAATGAATTTTGTGCTATTCGTAATGACACTGCATCAAGTCGATAAACGTCACAATTTTTTTTGCGGCTTGTGTCGCATTTTTCCCTTTTTTGTAACTTCAAAACCTAGCGAATTTCTTCGTTAGATTCACTAATTTTGGTGGACAGTAAAACTATAAAAAAATGGCGGTAAACCCTTTTTACTTTTTATTTTTATGTTTTTAAAATCTATTTAATGGTATCAAAACTAGCCAGTACATACAAACAGTACAATCAAAGAGAATTTACTGCAACTTTTTACTTATAAAATTTGTTGAATCTCTTTTTGACAAGAATATACACTCAGATATATACAATTTAGCCATGATCAAAGTTCCACTAGATTTTTTTGGCCGTGTGAGTCAAAAAAAAACAGTGCAAGTTGTCCCTGTCTCTCCTGACACATGCATCGTACCATGCCTATGATAATAAGACCATGACCAAAAGCGGTGTGTATGTGGTGTACGTCTGTGTGTTTGTGCAAGATTCGCATCGCACGGTGTCGTCACATGGAGTCGCGTGTCGAATTTGTTTGTGCTAGACTCACATAGTACGGTTTAGTTGCGTGGCGTTATGTTATAAATAAAAAAACTTGACAAGTCCGCCAATACATAATTACTTTTTTTTTATTTCTCTTACCGCTGGACACGCAAACTAGTGCGGCGCGCTGTTTGCGCGTAAAGCCGCGCGAAATGGCCGCGCGGAGCTGCGGTCGCGACTGTCCGTCCTTGTTCTCCGCGTCGGTGAACGGCAGACTGCCGGTCACCATCCCGTAAACGATCACACCGCTGCGGGATAAAGATATATAAACCATTTTAAAACACGTCTTCATCTTCTCGGGAACCCTTGTGCTAGTTACTTAAAGCGTTAAATGTTTCGGCTAAGCACTCTAAGCGCTCGGCTAACTCTGGTAAGCTCTGCGGGGCTAAAGACTCCATGAATAGAATAGGAAAAACAAGAACGGAATAAAATTTCATAAATTAGCCGGTATTATTCCTTGGAAAGCGATTCCTTCCTGATGAACCAGATACAGAACTGATGTAAATGTAGACGTGACAGGAATAGGTCGACTCAACCGGGGAGGAGCACACCTTCGAGAATACCCGCGTAACATAATAGCAAAGCCGAGTTGTAGGGATCTGGAGACCCTAATTACTGGTGAGGAAGCATTCCATCTTTATTATCAGGTGTGACAACGCATCTGCATTATGATTCCGTATCAAGGCTCAATGTTAGTGTCGTTGGGCCGCAGGAATCCATAACATTACTGTGAACTTTGTGCTCGTATGTCGGTATATCTCGCATAAAAATAAAACTCTCAGGGTACGAACATGCTCCAGAGGTCCACCTCGGGCCCGTAACGACGCCCGTCCACGAACAGTTCCGGTGCGGCGTACTCCAAAGAGCCGCACGGCGTTCGCAGCGCGCCACTTATGTTCCACACGTTGGACAATCCAAAATCTGAAATACGTTAGACAATCTAGTGCAAGGGTACGCTTGACAGAAGATGGTTTACGCTCTCACAGAATATTAGCATGAGATCAAGCATAACTCTAGTGGGATGACGCTGGTCCCAATTACACGATGCGTGGCATACCATATCGGTCCAATGAGGTCGATCGGAGGAAGTAATGGGCCAGGTCGAGGAACAATATTTGTGTATCTCACAAATTGTCGGTTTTCGGGTATGGGTGTGTTGTGTATATATCCCGTGTCCTCTACACTGCATCTTTCAACTTTCCTCCAATCTTACTGCACATGCATCGGAATATGAAAGGGGACAACGAGTGGGGGGGGCCTCTGTGTTCGCCAAAATACTTACGGCACTATATAAATATACTGCATTGATGTCGTCTCGCAATAACCAGAATACACCGCTGCGGTCGTAGTCGATCCGTCATCATAACGACGAGAGTTTCAAATTTCATTATCATCTCGATGCTTTGCAATCCACATGGCACCACTGTGCATTTTACACCAAGTTTTTTGCCAAGGACAACTACTCTATGGAATCAGCTGTCGCCAGCTGTATTTCCGACCCGATACTCCTTAGGACCTTCAAAAAAGAGCTTGCGATGCTGGAATGTTCACGGGCATCGGTGATCACTTACCATCAGATGAGATGCTTGTTAGTGTGTCATCTGTTCTATGAAAAATTCACCATTAGGGGTATAACATTATAAGAAAAGAATTTAAAAAAATAATAATACAAAATTTGACATCTATGTATGCATAAACCTCACAGCCCATAGTGGACGGTGATTTAGCACGACATGTAAAATAGAAATTGCGCACGTTTTCAAGATTGTGCACTGGTGGCTCTTGGCAAGCCCTTGTGCTGGTTACCCAAAAGGTCTAGACTGATCGCCATAAGCGCTCGGTCACCCCTCAACCCGATGAAACTGTAAAAGACCTCGGGCTAACAGCGGCAATCAGCCCGAAAAAAAAAATATGCACGGGCGGCCGTTATGCCGGAAAATCGATCGACCGATAACATCCCAAGAATTTAACGGAGCGTAGTACTCTATACTAATACACCATAGGTAAATCAAAGTTTCCCGCGATACAATCGGTCTACTGCGCAGGAAAATCGGGAGGAATTATTAGTTGAGTAAAACTGTAAAAGTTTTATTTATTCAATGTCAAAAGTAAATAATAGGGCCTAATATTATTTATTTATGTTTGCTTACAGTGGACAAAATCCACGATTTTAAAACATTAAAGGATACCGTTTGGTATTTGGTCCAGTGAGATTGGAATAAACATAGAAAAACAGAAATTAATCGTAATCATCTAGATACTTACCAACAATTTTGATGAATTGTTTGGTATTGTCGAGCATGATGTTTTCCATTTTTAGATCTCTGAAATTAAGAAAGATAGAGGGATGTAGTTAATTTTTAAACATTATAATTTTCCTAATACTCGTATTTCTGTATCAAAAATTATTGATTTTTTGAGTCTGGGTGTGTTGTGTGTGTATGCCTCGTGTCTTTGACACTACATCTGTGCCATCTTATTGCACAGGCATTATATCGGAGAGTACACGATGTGAGGCATTCATTCTCAGTCCACAGGGGTGACAGTTCGTGTCCACCTGTAACTTTATTGAGGACGGATATTGATGTCATGGCTGCAGTTAACACATACCGTCAGATGAACTGTATGCTCGATTTCCCTACAAAAAATATAAAAAGAAAAAATATATGACGTTCGGAAACTTTAAAAACGTGATTCGCGCATCTCAACAACTTATTAGTTTATGTTCATACATATATTTACATTAATACCTAAACACGTAGATTGGATTTCGCTTTAACTTCTCTAGTGTAGTTTTAACAACAAGTAGTCGGTTTGAACAAACTTTTCTAATGAAAGATTCACTCGATTATAATTATATGGGCACAATGACATGCTTACCCCCTTAGGCCCTCTGCTACGTACCGGCACGATCACCATCTACCCTGATTGAAGAGACGTTTAGAGAGATGTAGAGATCATATTACATTTACTAACCGATGCACGACGCCCCTGGCGTGCATGTGCCTCACGGCAGAAACAAGCTGGGCTGCTAATGCTCTAGCTCTTCCCTCGGGCAGTCCTCGTGCCACTCCTCGAGATGACAGCACGTGGGTACAAAGGTCACCACCACCCGCTGCTTCCATCACTACATATAGTCGTGGCCCGTGCTGCGGAATTTAGCTGCAGAATGAATGGGTCAGCTCGACCGGTGTAGGACCACACCCTCACAGAATACCAGCGTAAAATGGCAGCTTAATGTTGTTGTGTTTCGTCTGGTGAGTGCAGGGATCCGGAGACCTTTATTACTGGCGACGAGGCATTCCATCAGTCCTCAAGGTTGACAACGCATCTGCATTATGATTCCTTATTGAGTTTCATGGGCCGCAGGAATCACAATATCAGGTGAACTGTGTGCTCGTTTGTTACTCTTAATGTAACTAAAAAGATAGACAAGGATCACAAATCTATGTAAACAATAATTAATATGAATGTATGCACGGTGTTTCTCTACGTGAATACGCAACTAAAATATCAGAATTAAAGCAAGGGTGACTGATATAGCTCAATAGATTAGCAAGCTGAGCTAGCAATGGGTTGGCGATATAGCTCGTAGAACCGATAACCAATGAGGAAGAAAGTTCTAGACTGGCAGTCACAGTGTAGGACCCATTAGATGGAGCGACGAGCTATGCTAGTTTGCTGGAAGTCAATGATCAGATCAGGACCGTGCTTTGGGGGCAATCTACATATGTAAGCCCTCCTACGTTCAGTGGATTATGAATAGGCTGTGATGATGAAAATGTTTCGTGTACCAAACATGGTAAATTTAATTCTCTCCCCCTAGAAACAAACACTGTTCCCGCAAATCAAACAGTGTCAGATTCATATTGCAGCTTTATATTTTATTTGCAATATGAATGGACGAACCACTCTGGCATAGAATGCCAGTGTGAATTAGCCACCACTTTTCTGGATTCTATGCAATTCAGTAGCTCTCCGACGTCACAGCGTTGAACACGAAAAGCGTTTTAAGTTCAATCTAGTAGGTTATGAAATGAACGAAAGGTTATAATTCTAAATCACTAAGTTTTTCAAAAATAATTTCAATGTATAATATACTATATATAACTTTTATAAAGATTTATTACAACATAAATATATAAAACGGAGACCCAATTAAAGGTAATGAGGTATTCAATCTCAATTTTCAGGGGTGACAACACCACGTGTCCACTACTTCGCGCTGTTTACTGCACACTTGTTATGTTATCTTTTGCTTACAACCTGGCTAATTACTGTGATAGCAATTATATTACTATGGTTTCATCATACCTACCTAGCTAGGGTTCTTCATAACCGTAAAACACTGTTTGTATACATTCTGTTTACTACCTTGTTCATTTATTAATATTATTACAAATATTATAACTGTTTAAAAATGTATACTCATACAAAGTGTGCATATATAATTTTTAACTCTATCCATGTATATCATATGGTACAGAAACAATAAAATCCTACATATATTAATACATATATGTAGGATTGTATTGTTTCTGAACGAAGCGTGATCTATGTCATTCGTTCTAGAGAGTGACGCATACTCTATGGACGACCGGGGAGGGAAGAACGACGATACGACAGTTTCAGAGTTGCAGACCAACCATCATACGAACAAGACCTGGCTGTATGGACTAAAGTCCTTTGCCTTTCCCATTAGGGATAAATTAATATCATCATCATCGACGATACGACGGTAATAATTGTAACGGGGTAAATTATCAAAAAAGTTATTAACAAAGAAAAGGTGTTCTCATTGAGACCTCCCTATTATATAATTCCTTGTCATAAATGCGTAAAGTTAGAGCTAGGAAATATATTATGTACACTGGCTTATGTAACTGTTTAAATGATCTATTTAAATAAAGAACTTTAAAAACGAAAAAACAATATCTAAAAAGTATCCTTACAGAATGTATGAGTATGTTAATAGATGCTATTTATTTACCATCATGGTCTCGTATAAGGCAGCGATGCACGGGTGCCGCAGTTTAGACATCACTTTCGGCTCCCGGTGTAGGTTGCGACGGGCGTATTCTTCTTTAATGCAGGTGAGATCGATTATTTTGATGGCCACCTGCGAAATGCTATCATGAGAACCATACGGAATTATAGTGATTATTTTCCCGAAAATAGACCCATATTTTTATCATAAATTACGCGGCAAGTTTAGAAGTATTAGACGTAGTCAAAATACGAATATATAGTGGCAAACTCGTACTGGCAACGGACTATAAGATAACCCAACACAGGGTGGGTTTACGACCGATACAGCTTTGCAGAATAACGATAAATATATAAATAAAAGTTAAGTCCGTTGTGTCGTGCCACAGAGTGCAGCGAGCTTACATTCAATATTAAGCTAATGCGGCGTACCTTCATCATCGTTATCTCAGTCCATCACTAGTCCAAATCTGAAAATAGGCCTCCCCCAAAAATTGCCATGAAACAACCCTGGGTGCCTTAGTTTATTTGTCGACGTCCTGAAGATTTAAATAGGCAGTCACTCGTGGGGAGTCTACAACCAGTGTCAATACAAAGTTGTCACTTGAGAATTTTCAAAAAAAATTCTGACTCATCTACGATGTACGGATGTGAGATTTGGAAACTTAAAAGATGAAAATTGGTTGTAAATAATAGAAAAAAAAATTCTGTGACCGACACGACGAAATGCTTCCCATCTGCGTGAGATACAGGTTAGAAAGAACATTGACATTTAAGACCTATATAGTGTCCGAGCAATCGGGCTCAATATTTTTTCGGTAGAACACGTAGAGAAAATGGTTATATTTGGTGCCTCAATAAACGTTATTTGTTACAACCAACATTCATATAGATTAGTCGGACATCCCCAGTAATCATTGGATCGTTGAAAGAGCCTTTTAAGTCCTGAAAGACCTCGTAAATTGTAGCTACTTGTACAAGATCAGGCATTAATTATTTTAGTGTTGGAATCCAATGGCCAATACGAGGCGATGCGCTACTACAGGCAATAATAAACTTGTTAACTTTCGGCAGCGATAAAAATAAAATTATGTTTAAAATCTCTGTCGAGTCAATGAATACGTCGTTGCACATTTAAAAGTTAAAACTTCCCACATTTGTATCAACAAGTTCTTCGCGTTAGTGCTGCCATATATGAAATATCTCTCTTTCATTTTGCATGAAACAGTTTATGTTATATTAATCAGAATTGATATAAAAATAAAATAAACAATTTACCTTTTTTCCTATGATTCTGTGTGATGCCTCCTCAACCCGTGCAAAGTGACCTTTCCCTAATACTTTGCCAGTCATAAGGTAATTACCAACACTGTACACTTGTCCCTTCCGTGCAACGTTTGCCATCTTCATATTTTAATCACCAGTGATTTGGAATCATTATGCGTCCGTTAATATTTAAATGCAATTGCATGCAGAAAGTCAAATTTATCCTTTCATACACAAATGTGATCGTTGCGTTTTGTAAAAGTCATAATAGCGTGTCACAATCGATTGTTTGTTGATTGAAATTGGAACGGCGCTAGTGTCTGACATTTTGATGTACTATTTTTAACGGCTTGTGATCGCCAGTGCATAGCCAGGGTCATTTCACTAGCATTTTTGTCAAATACTTGGGAAATTATATAAGGTATCATTTGTTTTTTTCTAAAATGGGCTGGACAGAGCAAGTTAATGCTGTAAACATTTTGAAACTTGTAAAAGACCTTGAACTTACGAAGTCGGTAACGTGATCGGCATATGATTATTTCTGATGTAAAACAGGAAACACTTATTTAGAAAGAAAGAAAACATATATTTGTGACAATAAATATTTGAAATCAAAAACATATAATTTACCGGAGTACCTACTTAAACTATTAGTTAAATGTTTTAGTTGTTAAAAATCCACCCTTATTTTTGGTGGCAAGGTATTTCATCTTACTCCTCGGTGACTGTGCATCTGCATAATTATTCCTTATCGAGAAGTAATGTGGGAGTCATGGGCCGCATGAATAACTTATCATGTGGTGAACTGTGTGCTCGTTTGTACCCTGACGATGTACGATGACGTTAAAATAATCCGAAAATACATCAGCACATTACATAATTACGATAATGGATTTAATTAATATTAAACACATAAAAGGCAAATCCCTTTTACCAAACAAGTATATTTAAAAATGAATAATAAATATATCATAGTGAATACTGGCAACATTTAACACCACAAGATAATATATTAAAAAAATAAGATAAATATAACAAAAGATGAATATCTGTGTTTTAGGGGTGTCACAAGAATCGCAGTATATGTAATGTAACAAACTATAAATACAAGATCTAAAGTATAGATAGCCAAAAGACGAATGGATATACATTGGAGGCCAAAAGTTTACCACCTTAATTGAAGTAGGAAAATAAAGTAAAACTCCAATAAAATTTTAAATGTTTAATTAACCTGTCTAATCATCTAATAGAACATTGATTGACAAACAATATACTTTAAAAGCGTAAATATTAACAGTCCATGCAAAAAGACTATAGTTAGCTAAACTCCTTTGCATTTTATGACGTTTTCCACAAGTCTCGGCATACGGGCAATCAATTGGTAATGGTGTCTTGTGATGTATTGTTCCAAATTTCGCATAAAGCATTCCACATTTCTTCTCGCGAGGATGGGCGTGGCCCGGGCTCTGAGGAGGCCAAACCATGTTTTATTAACACCCCTTGTGCCTCTAACTCTTTTAAATATTCTCTACATTATTTTGTGCTATGCTTTGGATCATTATCTTGTTGAAAAATGAATCCATCTCCAATTAATCGCACCCCGGAAGAAACGGCATTTGTTCTAAAATGTTTTTAGTGTTCCTTCTTCAAAATTCCTTCAATTTTAATCAAATCGCCAGCTTCTCTAGAAGCAACCCTAGACCATGATTGAGCCACCACCATGCTTGATTGTTGGGACTACACAATCTCATGTCATCTTTTCTTGGGCAAAGCGTCGAACGTAAATTCTACGTTTTGAGACGAATAGTTCAAACTTGGATTCATCGGTCCAAAGCACTTTTTTAAAACCTTCTTCAGTCCAATCTCGATGGGCAAGAGCCCACTGCATCGCTTTTTCTTGTTTTGCGGCCTTAGCAGAGGTTTTCGAACGGCAACGCGACTATTCAACTTCGCCGTTTTATTGTAGTCAATGATAAAGGTTTAACTCTGGTTTTATTTACTTCGGCCTTCCGAGCTTGGACGATCATGAAAACTGCCTGTCCCCCTGTATCGAGTTATTGTGCCCTGAACACAAGTCGTCGTTAACTTCAGTTGAGATGCAATCTCATGTTCGGATTTGCCTTCATTATGTAAAAATACGATGGCAGAACGCACTTCCCTACTAATATCTCGAGCTTTTCCCATTTTACGACGTCTTCACTGTTTCTACAGTGGCTCTACCACAAGTTTAGACTAATTGAGATTGTTTGTGAACAAACGCAAGGAAACTCGAGTAATAATAAGTCAGAAACACATGTTTTCAGGAGTTAAATAATTCTAATTATTGACCAATACGTAACAAAAGCAAAGTAATTGGTAATGTGGACATTATAAAAATATTATTACGACTTTACCTCCTGGCTCTAGAGCAGCGTTTGTCGGTGTTTGAAAAAAATAGATGTTTATTGTCCGAAACTTGAAAGTAAACAAAAGAATGACTTCTTTAAATATTCGATACTAACAATAGAATATGCAGATGTGCAATTCTTTTATTTATCCTATGGGATTTTATTACAATTGATAGATTATTATGTTGTTTGTGTGCGGTCTTAAACTTTTGGCCGGCAGGGTATAAATTTATATACCCTTATATATATACACACATATATATATATATATATATGATGTTTACAAATATATTTTTATTAAATATCAATCTAAATCCTTAAATATATACAATGAGAAAGTTGAGCTTAAGCAATTAATTAAATTAAAGCACGATGTAGAACATTTTCAATACGTGCGAAAGGAGACGAGTAGTTACGGCAAATAAGTCTATCGCTGACCGTAAATGCGCAGAAGTCGAAAATAAGGTATCCCCGGGGAGTCAAGGGAGCGCGGGCGGCCATGCGTAAGCGCTTATTGGCTCTCCAGTCGTACTCTGTCGGACAGAGTATAGGTACGCGGGACAGACTTTGTCCCTCGCACCGATACGACACCCCGCTCGCTCTGTGTGTACAGTCGCTTTCTAGATTGTCATTGTAAATAAAAATTATCACACTTTTATTTTTGTGGAAAGTGGTACACTGTAATGTACGTTCTGTACATTTGTAATTAATAAAAAAGTAGCCTTCCAAAGTATAATCTATGTCCGTGCTAAATTTCATCCATACAAACATCCAAACTTTCGTATTTATGATATTAGTGAGATAATGATGATTTATTATATAACTAGCTTACACATAAAAAGTACAAACAAAAATACTTTATTTGTAATCAATTTGTAGAAATTATCAATTGCGTTCGCGACAGTACCCATGCGCAGCCATCCCCTCCGCGTTTCGTTCACCGCTAGACTTATGTGCCGCGACCTTTACAAATATACTCTGACCCGAAAACTTAAATACATTCATACTCAAAAACATATTTCGCCTTCAAGATATTCCTTAGTGATATTATCGAAACTAGCTATTAACTATACTTTAATTGTAATAGGTGCTAGGCCTTCGTTAGTCAATTAAGTAAAATAATGTTATATATATAGTATTTAAAACATTATTTTACTTTTGAAATATATTATTAAGGTTTATTCAAATTTTTTTGCTATAACCTCTTAAAATTAACCTGATTTATAATTTAAGCAATATCAAAAGGAAATTTAATGGAAAAATCATTTAACTGTGATTTTTATGTTTGAATTCTGCAATAACTCTTCTTTACCTTGACAAAATCTAATCTAAATGTCTCCGCATTATAACAGGGGCTATGAAGTCATCTCCTGTCAATGCGTTGCAGGTAGAAGGTGCCGATTTTATGGCAGTATATTACAAATTTCCCACCACACCCTCCTTGCTAAATTTTGGATATATAAAGGGTTCCCTTATCTCATTCGAAGTTGTCAACATTTTCTTAAGTTTCCATTAGATGATTACCTTATTATACTCTATTCAATATAAGCTACGAGGCTCTAGTCTTTTGAGTGTAATCCACTTTAGCGTTGATAAAAATGGTCGTGGAGCAGATTAATTATTCGACAATATGTTGGAATAGAAATAGAAAGATTGGCTCACTTTATTTACTGATGCTTCATATACCCTGCCGACCAAAAGTTTAAGACCGACACACACGACCACATAACCAACATAATTATCCATCAATTGTAATAAAATCCCATAGGATAAATAAAGGAATTGTACATCTGCATATTCTAGTGTTAGTATCCAATATTTAAAGAAGTCATTGTTTTGTTTACTTTCAAGTTATTGGACAATAAACATCTATTTTTTTCAAACACCGACAAACGTTGCTCTAGAGCCAGGAGGTAAAGTCGTAATAATATTTTTTTAATGCTTTTAAAGTATATTGTTTGTCGATCAATGTTCTATTAGATGATTAAATAGGTTAATTAAACATTTAATATTTTATTGGAGTTTTACTTTATTTTCCTACTTAATTAAGGTGGTCTAAACTTTTGGCATGCATGTACAATGCATATACATATATATATACTATATACATAGCCTACATATATTTTTTCATCCCAAAAGTTATGAAAATCCTATATCGTTTTATTATTAAAAATTAAGTTAAGTTATGAAACTAAATATCGATAATATCGGTAGCGCGAGTTGATGTTGCTGCAATTATAGTATCGATGGTAAGGAACTTTAATGAAGTCTAAACTTTTGACACTATCGATAGTTAATTATCAATTAGCGAGTTTCGAGAAGCGAACTATCAATACTTGTTTTTATCAGTATCGTTCAATGTCCTTACATAGCCAACATAGAAAAATTGGAGGTGGCCGCTTTGGTTTAGTGTATTAATTGCACAAGTAATTAAAAAATACCTTATCGCCTTTTCTACTTTTGCCGATGTTGAAAAGGGGTTACGTTATGTACGAAATAATACTTCGTAGGTCATAAAATAAATAAATAATATTTTAGTGAGACTTTATAATTGGACAATATATCACTATTCATGGATTAATGCTAAGGTAGCTTTTTAAAATTAAAAATAAGTTAAGATTAATTAAAATGAAATTTATTGACTTCAAAACCCAATTTTTAGATGACAATTTATTAAGTGCAATTGTTAACATTTAAATTCATTAGCTACGACAAGAACAGTGTAGTAATTCATTTTTGTTAACTAAAGAGAATTTATTTCAAATGATGAATTATTCATTAGTGTTGATATATCAGAATACCGACAGTCTCGAGCTGTTGGGATAAACAATACTATTATTTTAGTTCATGGTAAAAATAATATACACAAGGATTTAGAATTAAATAGACAATCAAATATAGTGACCACTTCAGGAACGTAAATACTATCTAAAATACCAATAGTGTAGTAAATATCAAGGTTCAATTCGATAATATTATTAGGAGATCAATGGTATTAGCAAACCTATGCTATCGATATATAAACAAGTGCCGAGCTATTGAATATCGCATGCCGAACGACACGATAATTAAAATTATCGGCGTTTGTGGCATTTATGTTTATTTCAATATTTAAGTTTAATGTAAACCTTAATGCCATGTGACAGAGTTTATAAGATTATAATATTTTTTGATTAACTTAAGTTTGTGTGACCTAAGTGGCCTTAATTTTTTATACGTAAAGAGATAAAATTTTGATAAGTTTTTTAAATTACAGTGACCGATCTTACGAAGAAATACTATTATTAGATGAACGCACCATAAATTCCCGTACGTATTATTGATTTCTTGATTTTAACATCATATATAATTTTACCTTATTGTTTTTTTTTCTACTCAACAAGTTTTTTGTAGAATACTTATTACACAAATTCAAATTATAATTACAAGTCCACATGATATTCGCAGACTCTCTTCCTAAATTTCGGAGATTTAAGTGATTAAGTGTTGAGAATTTCATTTAGTTTTTTTTAATATTGTAGTTTAGCTTAAATTTATTCGTAACAATAGTTTTTTTAAAAAAAAACATGTACATAACATCTTATATGTACATCTCTAGATATATCTATTAAAGTTATCTAAAAACATAAAACTTTTTACATTACAGATTTTTTATTATGACTGATGAACTAAGATTTGATATAATGGTAAAAACGGAGGAGGCTAAAGTAAGTAAAGTATTTTTTTCTCATTTTAAAAGATCTTTTGCTTCAGGTAACTACTTCATGTATGGTATTTAATGTTATTATACATAAATATATGTTGTTAAACTTTAATGTGTTTGAAACCTTCCTGGAGTGAGTGATGGAATGTTATTGAAGAAGCATTTAGGTTAACAAATTATTTAAATTACCTTTATTATTTTCAGCCATTGAAGGCTCTAATGTAGAAATATCTTACCTAACTCTTCATATATGAAAATTATATTTAAATACCTTAAGCATTGTATAGCAAGCCTTTGGTTTTTATATTTAATGCTTCTTGAAGAGTTTACACTTGAAATACACAAACTGATACCCTGGCTCCATTCCACCACTGGGCAACCAGGCTACAGAAGCTTCACCCTCACATGGTTGGCATTCCATGTATTTGTATCCAAGGCTCAAGTGGAACAAACTGACTCCCTCAGTATTTCCTGACCGGTATAATTTGGGAATTTTAAAGGTTAGAGCAAATAGTTTATTGTGCTCACCATCCAAAATTGCAAATTTACTTATAATCAGGATAGATAGCAGTTAAACAGCTAAGCTGTTAAGAAAATTTTTGTCTGACAAATTATGTTTGGATTGAAGCTTTTAGTTCAATACTGGACAACACCTGGACTTTTGGTAAACATTTATTATTTAGAAAAAGCAAAAAATTTAGTTTATTGCTCTTATATCTTCTCACACACCAACACAGCTGCCTTCCGAAGCATTGGTAGAAATCAATGAACAGTCTCGACAATTCAAAAGTAGTTTGTATGAGTCTATTTGAAAAAACTTTTTTTGATTTGAAAACCCTTAAACCTTCACTATAAAATTACAATAACATTTTAATTATTAATTTATTTACACGGAACAAGCTTATCGGAATAAGTTTATTTTTTGATATTTTTATTACATGGTACTATTTAGCTTAATAAAATAACATTAGAATTAATATCTTTGATAAACAAATATTTAGTATACAGGTCTTCTTTATGGAAAAGATTGCAACTCCCTTTAATAATAAATATGAATCCCTGATTGAGAAACAATGGTCTAGACAAACTTTATCCAGGTTTAAGATACCTTATTATTTTTATTGTAAATATAAATTGTAATTTAACATTAAAAAAAGAAATATATGATAATTTGTTGCTTTTCTTCACAGAATTACATGGCATCCCATTACAATAATTTCCACTCAATTGGATATTTGGACAGTGGTAAATCTGTGTTGCATGATTGTAATTATGAAATATTCATCGCTGATTATGAGAGATGTGTGGTGACCTCTACTGAGGAGCAGGATAGGAACAACCTTAACAAAGATTATTTCGATTCTTTATCTGAGAAGTTAAGAAACTTGGTTCAAGCTCTTGAGGAGAACAAAAAATTGTTGGTGCAAATTGACTTGTTAAGTAATTCGTCAAAAAAAGAACTATCAGAGTCATCTATAAGTCATGGTTTAGAACTGTCTGTCCAGAACATAATGTATATCAGCTCATTGCGAAAACGGAAGTATTATGGAAGTAAGATTAATTTATGATTCTTATTATTGGGTTACAAACATGCTTGTGCAGACTACATAAAGAATTGTGATGTGTTAATATTAGAATACAGTTTGTAGAGCTTGCTATGGTGACGGCAATTGTTCAAAGGATTGGCTGAGGTGGAGGTTGAGGAGGTGGGTATTAGTGGCTGTCACATATCAGCAATTGCAACAGCAACAAAGTGAAGTAATTACCTACTATTGCTTAGATTCTGTATATTTTATAAATTGCATTCAGGATGAAAAACCACCACACAATTCATCCGATGGTAATGTGATTGTTATGGTCCATGACACCCACATTCATTTTCAATAATGAATCATAATGCAGATACGATGGCCTGATGACAATATTGCACTTACACTTCGTCACCAATAATAAGGGTCTCTTGTAATGGTGCTGTAATATTGCTATGTTTTATCTAGTCACTGTAGGCACCTGCCCCTGTCGAATCGACCCATTCATATGGCAGCTAAATAAGTAGCAGCTTGGCTCTACTAATGTTGCAAATGTGATGTGACCGTTTGAGTACTCAAATCTATTAACTCTGCTTCTTGAAACATTTTTGATTCAATCATCAAAGCACTTGGAATAGTCATAACTTTTCTGAATAATAAAGATTAACACCATTAAACAACAATTTTATTGTATATATAATAAGTAATTTATTTCAGAAGTTATTAAGATTAACTCCATACCCTAATGTAAATCGTTACAATGACGCAATTCAAATGCATCAGCAAGCATTGAATAATAAGGGTAAATTTTTTGTGCAACTCAAATGCACTGACAAGTGCTGAATGATAATGGTAAATTTTCTCAAGGTCTAATTGCCACAGTAGCAAGCACTTGTATAGTCAAATTAATTATATTTAAGAATAAACTTTTAACTTCTACTGTATACTTTACCAATATTACACGGACTACATTTTTTTTTGACCTACATAATTTTTTCACCAGATGATTGGTACAATGTAATCAAAACTCAATCAAAAATCTAATGCAAATGAATCACCAAAATTTTTTTTAACAAACCTTTAGAAAAATCAATCATAGTAACCATCATCAGGGTTTCCAGTAAATTAGCTTAAAATATGTTGGATAAAGTTGGAGAAGTCCAAATCTAGTGGTAGAGCTACACTGTAGTTTGTTTCTAGTTGCAGAATTAATGGGTCAGCTCAAACGGGGGAAGGACCATGCCCTCACAGAATATGTGTCAAAATAGCAGCATAATGCTGCTGTGTTTCGTCTGGTGAGTGTTGGGATTTGGAGAACTTTATTACTGATGATGAGGCATTCCATTTTAAATGACGTTCCATTCTTAATTATGATTCTTTGTCAGGCATAAATGATGGGCCATGGGCAAATGATGTCATGGGCCACAGGAATCACTTGCCATCAGGTGAACTGTGTGCTCGTTTGTTACTCGCTATGTAATAAAAAAAAATCCCTCAAAACTCAATTATGACTATAATGAAGATTAAGAATTAAATGCCATTAACATAAGGAAATCTGCACATACCTGGTGGACCAGACCACAAAGTTTGATAAATGTAGATCAGCCTTCGTTATATCCTAAAGGTACAACCGATTTTTTTATGTTAAATTAACTGTATACTTCATGAAGATCCGCCTTCTCATCCTTCCATCATCTAACATTCACCAGATGGAATAATATTTTTGATTGTCGTTGTCTACAACCTTTCCATAAAGTAAACCTTATTTTTGATAAATTTAACTGTTTCAGGCAATGTTATAGTCATGCATAAGGATTCCCCTTTGCTGACGCTTGGCTTCATAGCGCAGATGCTGTGCGCACACCCATCTGTCGTCATAGAATCTACAGTGGAGACTGCAGTTTTGTGTTATCTTTTCGTAACGCTATGCCATGAAGCTGGGTATATATATATTTTTTACTTTTAAGTAGATTAATAAAAAATACATGCCGTATTTTTCGAACTAAACGCACCGTCCGTTGCGCGTAGACGTACGTCAAATTTTGTTGTAACGATTTATTGAAAAAAAATATTTTAATGTCATCTTCAGATTATAAGACGCACCTTCCCATGAATTTTTCACACATGTATAAACTGGTTTTGTATTCGTTCCTTTTAGAAGTTTCTTGGTTGATTCTGTTGTATGCGCTCTGAATTGTTCCCACAATAACATCGCAATTTTTTTAAAGAATGTACCTGGACGTTTTGTTATATCTTTTCTATCCATAATTTTATAGCTGTCTCATCCATTACAGGCTAAGCCTAATACTAGCTATCGACGATCATAGACAAAGAGTGTAGGTAAATCGGTGATTCCCCTGCTTGACTTGACCGCTTAGTGGCGTGCCATATATATTGGAATAAAAGACGTACCTCCAATTTAGAAATGATTTATTGAAAAAGTTGAGTTCGAAAAATACGGTAGGATAAAAATCTACCAAATTTTGAAGGTGATAAAAATAAACACAGTCTACCTTGATGAGCAGTTATTTACACATTTATCCTTGATGAGGAGTCATAGTGCAGATTTGTAGTCACTCCTGCACTAACAAGGAATGCCATGTAATTAGTAATATAGACTATGGTTTCCGATACTCCTATTGCTGATAATTCATAGTGCTTCTTCCTCAGTCGAGCCCAACGTTTATGTAAATCCCACTGCTTGTCATAGGCATTTCTTTCTAGAGAATTGAGAACCAACGGCTTCACTACGGTTTGTCGGTCTTCATGCCTCTGGAAATATTTTTTGTTTATTTATTTCTTAGACATGAACATTCCTCACGACATTTTACTTCACAACCGTGGCTGTGGTAAACCACCACTTAAAATTGCGATTAGAAATTTCATTCCTATCATCATCAGGGATCGATTCGGATACATTCTTTTGATTTAATGCATTATTTTTAATTTGCATGCTAAGTGTAGATGGCTATGCAAGAGAAACCATTGCATAATTTGAAATTTATACCATCCTAATAAATATCTAGAATAATGGAAATTCAATTATTATTATTATTATCATTAGAATTTAGGACTGTGCTACCACGGTTCTGTAGCCATTTTAGTCGCAATGTGTAGCAGCTTGGTAAGATCATGGTCTTTCGGAAATTATTTTTGTCCCATATAATCGATTGATCAACAGAGAAGGCTATGCTTGACGGTTCTCTGCGTGATGAAATAAAAAACATGGATATCTGCAGAAGAACTATTGTAACCGTCATAGCTAAAAGAATAAGTAAGCTGATGCGACCATGGGCCGGTCATATAGCTCGTAGAACCGATAACCGATGGGGAAGAACGGTAATCTTACTTCCCCATCGGTTCTCTTCGAATGTTAGACTAACCCCCATTAGATGTGTGTGAGGAGTGACGATGTATGCAAGTCTGCTGGAAATAGATGGATGCAGGTGGCTCAGGTGCTGTAGAGTACGAACTCTACAGCACTTGAGCAGTCTGTGGGGGCCTGTGTCCACCAGTGGACTAGCGTGGGCTGAGATGATGATGATGATGATCAATTGTTTTTATTACAGATTGAAAAACATTACTTTAGCGTTCGTTGAACAGGCTTTACCGGGTGCAATAGATGTGGCCGAAGTTGAAGGTATGTAGATAACATCGTCCAGTCTTTTTTCTAGACATAAGATCTTCATCTATCTGTAAGATAGTGGCGTAGTCATCAGAGCATTTGGCTGCTGCGTCCCTACTCCTTGGATCGATCAATAAGGGGTACAAATGACACAGTTAATCTTATGGTATGTGATAAATATGGCACATGACATCTACATCTATCCCCATAGATTACATGTGCATTGTATTCCTTGAAGACTAAGTCAGATCGACCAGGTAAGAACTATTCCTCACAGAATACCAGAGTAAAATACCGCTACTGTGTTTAAAATGGTGAGTGTAGGAAGAACCAATTATAAGTGACCAGTTATTCCATCTCAGTCCTCAAAAATGCATATGTATACAGAATCATTGTTGAAGATAGTTATAGATGTCAAGGGCCGCACTCATCACTATCTTGTAAACTGTCCCATATATTATATAAGAAAAAACATTAACTTGTCTAAATTCTGTCTATTTTCTTTTTTTAATCCGTTTTGTAGTAATTTCATATTAACAGGAAAATATTGGAACAATTTGTATGAAAGAAGTTTGAATGCCACTTACTTGAAAATTAATATTATTTTAATGTAATTATGTTTTTTTGTGCTTGAATTAAATGTGATGAAATTTTTTTGTCAAACACCGGATGTTGACTATTTTGTTAACAGGAGCTTACCAAGAAGTGACGTCACCAGCGGACGCCATGACATTTGCGAACGTTTTGGCGCGAAATTCAAAATTAATTAAAAATATTAATTTTGCTAACCTTTTGTTTTCTGCGGAAATATGTTATTCTTTTTTTTAAATAGGAGATATTTTAGAACATCCTAGAATAGTGATGTAGCTATAGTATTTAATATATTCTTTCGATATTTTTTATCGTTTTTCCTACTTTAATAAATTTGTATGCGGATTTTTTTTAATGCACTAAAGAAGTATATCTTCTAAAGCGTGAAACAGTACGAGCATCTATTTTTTAAATAATTTTTATTTATTAATTATAATAAAATTTATATATTTAAATTTATTTCAGTTCAACATGAAATACCTTTTACGTTACTCGGATGATAAACTAGCACAGCTGACCTGGTTGTAGATTATCCATGAGGCCCAAGACAACTATCTTCAATTAAGAATACATTTATTGATACCTCCAGATGTTGATGCTCGTGAGGTCTTCATGGAATAGCTCGTAACCAATTAATGTGTCTCCCATTCCTTCCTTCCCCAGATGAAACACAGCAAATCAAAGCTTCTATAGAACGCTGGTATTCTGTCCAAATGGTGCTCCTTCTTCAGTCGAGCCAACCCATTCGATGAATCCACTATTTGTAAAATAATAATAATATATTGTATTATATATTTCACAGAACTGCATTCTGGTTGTATGGGAGTGGTATCAGAGCGTGCTGACATCGATTCGGCGGTTGATGCGTTCCTTTCATCTGGCACTCACGTAAGTTATGAACGCTTGTTAGCATTTATGGACTTAGCACTGTGTTTCAGATGGCAAGTAAGTAAGAGGTAAGAGGAGTAAGAGGCAAAAAGTAAGAGGGTCTAGAGATCAGAAGGAGACAGCTGGGTGCTACTTTCGTTACCAGGCCCCCTTTTTGTTTACATGGGGAAAAGCCATTATGCCGGACCCACGGTGGTCGCCACCAACGTTCGCCAGGGGTCGCGGGATCTCCGTAAGGTCGCATCCCCAGTACCCTCTCGCAACTATCACGACGACACGGTTACCACCCGGCGCCAACTAGAAACTAGTTACTAACATGGTTCTTAGCGTTTAAATATCATCTGGTAATAAGTAGAGATCCTGCATCATCGATGGGATTATTTTATTTAGGATGTTTTTAGCTTGTTCGGATTCATTCCAGCCGCTGGTTTTTAAACACCGTACATAAAGATGGAATTTAAAATTACATCCTCATGATCTCGTTTGTTGGCAATCCACCACCGTGCGTTTATCCTTAAATTATCTGCCATGCACAACTACTCCATGGAATCAGCTGTCGCCAGTGGTGTTTCTGAACCGATACACTTAGGGACCTTCAAGAAAAGAGCATACACCTTCCTTGAGGCCGGCAGCGCATCTGCGACTCATCTGGTGTCGCGGATGTCCATGGGAGGTGTTGATCACTTGCCATCAGGTGAGCTGTTTGCTCGTGTGCCACCTATTCTATAAAATAAAAAATCTTACTTTTACGACTAGAACTATATTTTCGCAACAGTCTTAAAGTGAGTTCTAACGTCATCACGTTTAGTTTCATAAAATAAAAATGATCGTCAAAGTATTACTTACCATGATTTCTCAAATTATTTCAAAAAAGAAAAAAATAATGATATGTCTAAATTTTCTGTTACAGCACCAATTCAAGATTCGTCGGATCTTAGTACAGGAGTCTGTCAGCGATCGTCTAAGAAATGTATTAGCGTGGAAAGCTAAACTCAATCCTCCAACCAAAAACTTGGTTGAAGTGACAATCAACTGTTCTGAAATCTATAAAATAAATAATAAAGTTTTCGTATACGAATACTGTGGTCATGAGCAAAATGATTACATCACTATAGAAGCGTACAGAACAGTTAAAGAGCTTTTGTCTCTCTCAAAGACATATAAACCATTCTCCGTCTCACTCTGGTGTAGTGATGTCTCGCAGTCTAATGAAATAGCATACGGAATAGATTCAACGGTCGTTTGGATCAACGATTACTGTTCTTTTCATGGACCTGTTAAAGCTTCGCAAGCTTTGTATTCGGTAATCGATGTCGCGTTTTCGAAATGGAGGATCGATCCAGACTTTGATGTTAAAAGAATTGAAACTGCTAGGGACAAATGGATGAAACTCGATGCGTCAAAAAAACACAAAATTTTAACGGAATCTTTAAAAAGGGCAAACGTATCTCTAAGTGCCCATCGATCCAATAGTGCTTTAATCGATTCTATCGAAGATGAGAGCTTCGTGGAAGTAGGTGATGGTAGAATTTGCGTGGGATTGGAGATCCCTGCGAGCGTCGTGATGTTCCACGACACCAGTTATCGATTAAATGAAGTGGTAGAAACGGTTACGAAAGGTAGCGCTGTTCTTATACCTATGAGAGATTTAAGACAATCGGAAACTTATAATTTGATGAAATCAGATGGCGTTCCTTTGGATTTCGTCAAGGCGGAGGCCGAAGGCGCCTACTCGGTCGCTTCTCAATATTCACCTTTCAAGATAAAAGTTGTTTGGTCCAATTTTGGAACTATTTTTGCAAATTAATGCTCTCTATCATTTTTATATTTGATAGAATAGTTGGCAAACGAACAAGCTGCTTAACTGGTAGTAAGTAATATCTGTCGTCTGCCCGTGGAACACCAGGAGTTGCATGTACGTTTCCAACATATAAGAAAGAAGCATGCTATCTCTGTTTAATGTTAACAAAAAAGCAGTTGATTTCCCATATATACACTCACTTATATATTTTTAAAATGTGGACCAAACAGATAACAAATTAGTAATGGGTAAATAATGAAAACTCTCTTTATTGCGGTAGTGTTGCTAAACTTTACATTTAATAAATATTATGGCAACATTGTGCTACATGATACTAGTTGTGCGGAGTTGTGAATTTTTATTCAAATTATACTTTATTAAGCATGTTCCATTCATGGTGGAACAACCTACAATGTGGCTGTAAAAATTTTAAACATAAATCTTATTTTTTTTTAATTTACCAATTTTATATCTTTATTATTATTTTATTCATTTTAACTAAAATGATCAAAAATTATAATAAAAGTTAAGCTTAACTAAATTCTGTCTAAGCAGAATTTTGAACTCATTCGATCTGTATTTTATTTTGGAATGGATATATATTGTGAATAATGTATATAATTACTAAGAATAGGGTAATAAGTTATCTCGTTAATGTTTTTTCAAATTAATTTTATACGATAATTATTATACTTGTGCCATATTTTAATTTTAATATGGCCCTGACAAGTGTAATGGCGTTTGTTAAAAATTTATTGCAAAATTAAAAAATGTCTTGGATGTGGCAGATGTGCTGACGGATCTTTGTCTGTTATTTTTAAATGAGTGAAACAACGAAAAGTTATACGAGAGTGAGGACCTGACAATTTGTTGGCGGGAAAACTTTAAAAAAAATTAACACATTCGCTGTTGATCACGTGATTGATAGTTAATGCATTGTGGTCTTATTTTGTCACTGACTGCTCTAGAAATATGTACGTCCATAGATGTGTTTTCGTTAAACCATGTCACTTTGTTAAAAATCTATAGTTTTTATAAATTTTCACTTTTTTATAGTTTTATATTTGAAGATATTTTATGAAAAAAAAATTCTCAAATTACATGCGTTTTATTTTTACAAACAAATTCCTGGTTATGATTATACTTGTTTGAATTATATTAATATTACGTTGTTACAGATGTTGCAAGACAATAAAAATCTCAAATTAAATGTATCTTTTTACGAATAAAAAAAGGCCAATAACATTTTTTTATGTGTTACCCAACACATAAAAAAACCTCCCTCAATATAAATATAAAAAAGTCCCTTTTTCCGGACACTGAATAATTTGATTCGATCGTTACTAATATTATAGAACATGCGTTACCTCGGATTAGAGTACGGGATAACGAGTGAGTGGAATGCTTATGGACCTATAATAGGTCTTTACCTTTGAAATTGCCGTTTTGTATGAAATAAGTTAAGGTACTTTTTTTTTCAAACTTTTTATTTCTGTTATTCAAAGTAATCACCCATGTAATCGATGCATCTTTGCCAACGCAGTGGTAGTTTATTGATGCCCTTCTTGTAAAAATCACCTGGACGGGCAAGCGATCAAGCTCTTCAAAGGCATTTTTCATACTGCCTCTCGGGTTTTTTTTCCTGATTTTGTAAAAAGTAATAGTCGGTGGGTGCAAGGTCTGGTGAGTACGGTGGATGAGGGAGAGCTTCCAACCCCAACTCTTGCAGCTTGGAGACTGTGTTGTGCAGTATGGGGTCGCGCGTTGTGTAGGAGCAGCGGGGACGACCGATTGACCAAAGCTGGTTGCAGATGTGCGAGCTTCTCCATCATTGTCTTCAGTTCTTCACAGTACACATCTGTAGTAATGCTCATGCCGTTTGGTAAAAAACTGTGATGAATCACACCGGCACTAGACCACCAAACAGTAACCATCAACTTTCTAGAGGTAATTTTTCGTTTAGGGCATTGCTTTGGTACTGAACCAGGATCTAACCAACTTGCTGAGCGCTTTCGATTGTCGAACAGAATTCACTTTTCGGCGCACGTAACAATTCAAAATTCTTTCATTTCTGTGCCTGTTGAGCAGCGCGGCAGTCTCACCAGCGCTGGCGATCCTTAAGTTCGTGGGGCATCGATCAAGCTTTTTTACCTTGCCAATTGGTCGCAAAAGCTGCTGCTTGGCTGTAGATTGAGTATCATCAGTTTCCACGATCGCCTTTAAATCATCATTTTTGACTAAAGTGTCCGGACGACCACGAGGTTCATTTTTCAAATCAAAATTTCATTAACGGAACCGGGCAAACCAATAATGGGTTGTGCGTTCGTTTGTAAAGTTCTCTCTGTAAACGTTGTTGATGTTACGTGCCGTTTGTGCCGCGTTGATGCCACGACGGAACTCATATTCAATAATTACACGTATTTTTAAAGTATCCATTATGACGAAAAATGTTGAAACGTAATGAAAATACAAATAAACAAAAGACTGACTTTGTAAAAGGAATGTCATGTTTTTAAAACAAAATTAATTTGAATTTAGAATTCACAGCCAATCAAAACCTTTTTTTTTTGGTTTGAAATGGCCAATACTGAAGAACGGCAATTTGGTAGGTTACAAAGACCTTATGTATGCTGCGCAGTCGATGTTATTTGGTAATTATCAGAAAATATCGTAGAAAGTTTCTTTTTTTTATTGCATTTGAATAACAAACTCGCACACAGTTCACCTGATGGCAAGTGATTCCTGCGACCCATGTACACATCTACATTCATCCTTGACAAGGAATCATAACGCAGATGCGTTGTCACCCTTGAGTGACATAGAAAGCCTCGTCACCAGTAATCAAGGTCTCCGGATCTCACTCACCAAACGAAGCAGCAGCATTATGCTGCTATTTTACGTTAGTATTCCGTGGGAGCGTGCTCCTTCCCTGACCCAATCACTCCACAGCTAGAAATAAACTGCAGTGTAGCTTTACCACTGGTAAAAAAGAAAGTTTTATATAAATATAATTTCCAAATTTATTACGGAAATGCTAGATAGAGAAACGTGCATTTGCACAGATAGTAGAGCTTGTTAGAACATTCCAAGAACATAAATCTTCGAAGCCTAGTAAACTTGTAATTGGGTTCCTGTATTCCAGGACATCGTAAGAAACGGCACCAACGTTTCGCCGTTCGTCCGATCCATGCATGTTGCAACTATAAACTAACTATAACGTGGCATTATCACGGTTAGAACTACGTACGTAATGGGCAATTTTATTATGAAAATACAAGACCTATCAAGCACGACACCCTCGTCAATTTGTAATTAACAACAATACACAAGTATATATTCGAGATTAAAGCTACTGGTTTTTTAATACATTTTACAAGCGTTTTTTAATACATTTCTTAATAAGTTGGAGAGTTATCTCAATAACTTAGATTTATCTTCGGCTTAAGTATGACCATATTTATCACTCTAAGCTTAAATGGCCTCCTATTCCTTTCATCTTTATTCTATTCATATAAGAGTACCTCTACCTTCTAATCGTCTTAAGACTCGTAAGGCACAACACAACACTAGTTTCTTTAATTCTTCTTTAAATATATAAAACATAGAAATAATTTTAAAAGACTGAGGCCGTGAGTAACATAAGAAAACATCTGAATTTGTGATATTTATTGCTTCATATACTTTAATTAATAATATGTATAACAAGTATTTTACATATATTGTTAATATTTAGCATTATTTTGTTATTAGCTCCTAGACTCGATGTTATTCTATCTCAAGAGTTGACTGGTGGGGATTGGCAAAAGGCGTTAAGTACGCCGTTTGTAGCTTCTTTTTTAATTAATGCTTTTTTATTTCTTAATTCGTTAAAAATTAAACATATTCCCCCGGGGGCTTAAAGCTCTTTATAACAAAAGCGTAATATCCAAACTCTCATATAGAATTCATTGCGCGTCGTAAAGCCAAGTATTAACTAAAGAGCGGCGTGGTAGGTTTATGGGGAGCACGCCTCTGGGGGAGGACGGAGGAGGCCCTGGAGTTATACAGTTAACTTAAGCAAATAACAGCATGTATATATATATAAATCCCACTGTTGAGTGTAGGCCTGTGGCGTCAGCATGGCTTTCACTGCACATTCACGTCTTCGAAATATATATATGTATTTATATATATATGTATTTATATATATATATATATTTATATATATATATATATATATATATATGTATATATTTATATATATGAAACCTCTCAGCAACCCGCTTTTTAAAAATATATCGTGGATTTTCCGGCAAGACTCTGCACCTGGTCACAAGGCACGAACTACCTAAGCCTGCCATGAAACCAACGTTCCGGACTTTATAAGAGCTGAAGACTGGCTCTCATCTAGCCCTGACCTCAACACTTTATACTTCATATTATGGTCAGTTTTAGAGGAAATGGCCTGCTCTAAACGACATTGAGTCATTGAGTCTCTTAAAAAATCTTTGGAGCAAGCAGTGGCAAAATTTCCCTTGGAAACAGTGCGTAAATCCATGGATTCGTGGCCGATCGTGATAGATCGATCCACTCTCTTTAATTGTAAAGATTGTTTAGGGCATGTTCTGTATATCGACGATAAGCACCGAGCTTCAGGTTTTGTTTTATAATACGCGACAGAGTCCTAGCGGGAATCTTTATTTCTCGCGATAAGATTTTTTGCTTCCTAATGGGGTTCCGACGAATTCTGGCTTTAACAGCATTATCAGCCTTTGTAATTCTAACAGCACGTGGCCGCCCAGATCTTTTCTGGTCTTCGACAGAGGAAGTGTTGTTGTATCTGTTGATAGTACCATATATGAACATACGGCTGATACCAAGCCTTTGAAGTGTTTGGAAAATGAACGACGGCTCCATACCCACTTTATCCAAGGCGATCACTGCAATCCTATTTTCTTTAACCCCCTATTCCATATTGTAATTTGATAATGAAAACGAAAAAATGTGAAATGGCCCAAAATCGAATGAAATTTTTAAAATAATATACGTGTTCACAAATGTACAAATGTGTGTACAAATTCATAATAATTAAAAGTTTTTATCTAACAGTATTTATGGCCAGACTTTATATATAATATATATATATATATATATATATATATATATATATATATATGTATTAGGGTTTGCCCATGAACTTTTAGGGAATACGTACGCTCTTTATCTGAAGATCTCAACGTCTTCACTGAAGATAATACCAATGCCTTAAATTGATTCCACGGGGCGGTATATAATAGCAAGTAAAACACACAGTGGTCGATTGTCAATCTTAAAGATGTATTATATTATAGTATTTGGTATTAAGGAGGGGTGGTGCGATGGTGAAATGCCAGTAGCGATAATGTTGAAAAGTTATTCGCAGAACTGATTTAAATCAATTAGGGGTGACAAATGAGCACACAGTAAGGATTCCTACCACATCTTATCCACCGAGGTGGAATTAGCGTCTCCGGATCCCAACACACAGCAGACGACCAGCATTATGTTGCTATCACGCTAGTTTCCTGTGAGGGCGTGGTCCTTCCTCCGCCAAGCTAGACCAGGAGAAATCTGCCAAGGTCCATTTGAGGGTGTGGATCTTAATACTTTGCTCACTATTACTGTAGCTTAAGTTACAGTGTAAGTTCTTGAATGGTATTCACCTAAGTAATCAAAAGCAATAATCTCCAAATGTACCAATTGTCCTATTTATATGTATTCCCAAGTTGTTAGTAGTTGGAGTAGAGGGTTGGTACAAGCGAGAAGCGGAAAGCGGGTGTGGCTCCTCTCACGGCTATATTGCAACTAAAGAGTAACAAACGATGGTCCGGGTCAACTGATGGGTGTTGGACCATCGAAGCCCACAATGAATATTTAAGATAGTGGATGCGTTGTCATTCCTGAGGGTTGACTGAATGTAATGCCTTGTCACTTCTAATTGAGTCTACTTTCCTACAATTATCACACGATCACAGCATTGTTATGCTGCTATTTCAAGCAGGCATTCCGTGAGAGCGAGGTCTCTTCCTGGTCAAGCTGACTCATTCATTTTACAGCTAGAAACAGGCCACAACACGGCTCTCGTAAGTGAAGGTTGTAGGACTGATATTACTAATTTTGAGTCCTCAGGTAGGATACTACACTACCAAAGGCCCATGCGTTCTCAGGACTGAGCTGGAATGCTGAATAACTGGTTTATGTCACTTTGATGGCATATTCATTAGTATACGTTGCCTGGTAGAAGATGGATGCCTGGAAGGGATGACCTATTATGTCTGATGATGGTATCATCACCACAGCATCAACAAGATGCTATATTACGCAACTATTATGAGAAAACGCTGTTTTTCTCTAAGCGAGCCGATATATTCACACCATTTTTCTGGATTGGATGTGTGGACTTATTTGGTTTTTTAGCAATACACTTGTGACCAAGATTAAGTGGGAACCTTTAACTAGATAACTGCAGCCACTTTTAACATGTATCATGTTTTTGGCCTTACCACCGTACAGGTAAAATTCGCGCGTTCATTCTTTTCACCCACATCCGAATTACTTATAAAATTATTTCAATTGGTGCATACGCACTGACTGTGCGTACGCACCTTTATTTTTAATAGTACTTCTGTTAGGTGCCTAATAAAAAAATCACCGTTTATGTTCACAACCAAAAATAAAAATCATGTATTGCGTTGTAATTAATTAATTTCAACATGATACATGATTTTTAATTTTTCATTGTGATGAGCCTGACAAATTACACGGCATAACAAATAGTTCATCTGGTAGAAAGTGATAAATGCGGCACACGACACCAACATAAACTTCGGTAAAGAATCATAATGCAGATACGTTGTCTGAAGATGAAATGCCAATTAACCAGTAATAATTCTTTGGATTCTCTGGATCTCTAAACTTACCAGATGAAACAGCAGCGTTATGTTGCTGTTTTAAGCTGGTATTCTGTGTTCTTCCTCAATCAACGTGACCTATTTATGCCAACAACAAATATTCAACACACACGCGTTATGCAACCAATGACGACTCAGATAGAATGTCTCATTAACTGTAATTCCCGTATCATAGCAGCGTTATGCTGTAATTTCATGCTTGTATTCTGTCAAGGTGTGGTCTCATCCATGTTGCATCTAATAAATAAACCCGTCGCAATTATCCATGGCATTGAGATATGACTTACATTCAAATGAACTGTATGCTCGTTTGTCGATCTTATTTGATAAAAACTTACCTTCCTTGGCTTATCTGCAGCAAAACTTCGCTGCAGTTCCTGGTTTGTACCAGCCGCTAATGGAAAAGCACACTTGAGTCGTAACTCGCGTCGAATACCACGTTCGCTCCGGCTGTGAGGGTACAGTCGACAGAATACAAAGAATGTAATATGTAAATAAATCCACGGACAATTTTAATATTTTATTAACGAAATTGAATAAGGAACAAGTGATATTTTCGAAATTAACAACAAAATAACAGGGTTTTTTTTTTGTTACGATGTAAATATGTATAATAGGCCTCCTCTCTGAAGAGTATTGTCTGCGACGCTACTCCACTACATATTACCTTCGAAATATTTATTTTATTAACTCTCATCAGGTTTCCTCATGATGGTTTTCTCCATAAATTCGCTTGCAGGTCATGAGAAATGCTAATGACGTAATTACATATTTATTTCGATTGTGCTAGGGTCTGGTGGTTTATCATATCAGTCAAACAAATTACATGTTCAGTAACTGACGTTTTATTATGATAATTCAACCCCAATTTGGGGTGTTGAATTTGAAGTATATATGTTATGTAATATTATATATATTGTAGAAGCACTGTATATCAGTGCCTAAGCGCACGGTGCACGAGCAAACCGAGTTCTATCCCGCTACTGGTGCCAATTAAATTGTAAGTTACAATTTAATGTGCTGATTTACTCCGTGCTTATGTTTTTTTTGAAGGGTTTATGCTTTTTTTTTATTTTATACAATTGTAAAACAACTCAAATAAAATGTTAATAGCAGGTATATGTAAAACAACATAAAAGACGTGAGTTTGTGTGTCTATTTAAATAAGTGTACTAAATAAATGCGTTTGAGTGTACCTTTAGCGCGATTTACACGTGATGCAAGTTGGCTGTATTGTCGCGTAGCAATAGCGCTATCTCTATTGCAATAGATTCTCCTGCTCTCTAAGTTTTGTGTGCTAGCTAGCTAAGTGTCATTCCACACCTGCGCGATAACACGCGGCAAATTATAAAGATAATAACGTTATTACCCGGGTTAATATCATAATAACGAGTTAAATAACGTACTAACCTTAAGTACGAAGAGGTGTAATGGAAACATACTAACTTTTTGTAATATATATGACTCGATTTGACCAGGGAGGACAAATCTGCAGGTGGCTCAGTTGGGGAAGAAAGGTTTTCAAGTGGCTACCTCGTATTGGTGTCCCAGTGGAGTACGACCCCTCACTAGATGGAGTGCACAGGATCCGACTCTGTGGCAGTCTATGAGGAAGGATATGTCCAACAGTGGATTGGTGATGGACTGACAAGTTGATTATGATGAATTAAAGTTGTTTTATTTTCTAATTATTTAAAGTTTTAATAATTGAACTATAGTATTCAATAGCAAAGGCTTGTTACCAACGATGGTAACCAAAGATCGAACAGAAAAAAATCCCTAGTGTTTTGAGATAAAACACGTGTTTGTTGTGGCGCCACTTCTTCTCCAGCGCCCACCCATTCCGAAGTGGTCGTACAGATAACTAATAGCGGTATTAATTTAGATAATCCTTAGTCAGATGGAACTGAGGCTCGGTCATCTCGGGCACCCTCGAGTCAAAAAAAAAATAAGTGTTTGTTGGTTGGAATGGTGGTTCGTGTGGTGGATTCCTCTGGTGGTTATACTTTGTATTGACTTAGTTTTGAGGAAAGGAAGGCAGTGCTTGGCATATGATAAAAATGATTTTGAACACTTAACAATTGTGCTGATTGCGACCCGAAAGGATGCAGAATGAATCCTCTGCTGAAATGTGATAAATGTAATTAACAACTTAAGTTTTTTCATCTATCCGGTTTGAACGTTTAAAGATTGACAGTGGTAGAGCTACACTTCGGTTTGTTTCTAGTTTCACAATGAATGGGTCAGGACAGGGATAGGACCAAATCCTCACAGAATACCAGCGTAAAATAGTTGCTGTGTTTCGTCGTCCTTTATTACGTGACGAGGCATTCCATCTCAGTCCTCAAGGGTGAAAATACATCTGAATTATGATTCCTTGTCAAGGATGAATGTAGAAGTCATGGGCCGCAGGAATCATTTACCATCAGATCAACTATGGGTTCATTGGTTACTCTACATGTAATAAATAACTCAGCCCCACAGCTTACAAGCGACATACAATCGTTTTTTGGACATAAATGTCGTGGGCCGCAGGAATCACTTGCCATCAGGTGAACTGTGTGCTCGTTTGTTACTCATAAAGTAATAAAAAAAACGTTTAAAAATATTATTTTGCTTCATGGCAAATAAATACAAAACGAAAGATAAATATTTTCCAACTTAAATATACGAATTAAAATGTATATATAATATCTCCCAAAAATAGTTTTTAAATGAGATTTTACAACATTATGAGACAAACAATTTTTAAATATTAGTTACTACAAATATTGTTTAAAAAAAACATGTTTGTTAGTTTTTTTAACTCTTTTCTTTAGACGGGTAAATGTTAATAATTATACCCCTGATAAGACGACCGAAAGGTCAATGTACTATATTCTCATTCTATCTGGCACCGACTGTAGTTTTAGCAATGTGGAGGTTATGTTAAATGGAAAGTGAGGGTGACGGGGCGGTCGCCGTGTTAACACGACCGAGCCAAATTGGTGATGTGTCCCTTCCGCATACACACATATGTACATACACACACACATACATATATATATATCTGTCTGGATTATACTATACCCAGTTTCCCCCGAATTTAGTTACACATAGAAACCTTAAGAATATCTGTTCGGTAGTTTTAGAGATTGTACGTAAATCTGACTGACAGACTACGTGGTAAACTATGTTTTTTGTAACCGTAATAGCCAGTGGACATTTCGAAACGTAATTGTGGGATTACTAGGACACTGAATCGTGACTCCGCCAGGTCCTGTCCTGAAGCCGATTCCAGCCTACTTCCGTATGTGTACTATGCTCAAATTGTAGGTCTAGCGGAATTTTTTCCTAACAGGTCCGACACGAGGACAGATCGGGAAAAAGTATCTCAGACTGAAGACTAAGGAGTCTTTTGGTATATTCAGCGTATCGTGAATCATCCACCAAAGACAGGTTAAATACTAATGTGGAAATATCTATATAGTCAGTTTTGTTAATTAAAATTAAAGGGTTTAGCGTTGGATTAGTGATTGTCAATTTACGTTCCATCTCTAATAACTCCGTGAGACGATTATCTTAATGGATTCTCCATTACTTGGATCTTGGATATGGTGCCTTAGCATTGGATAGTCACCATTCATAATTTTCTTGTTTTGGTTTTAATTATAATTAACCCATTTTACTAACCACTACCTTAGTAAGAAGTGTGTAACTAACATGCAATATGTATTATACGTGTTTTAAAAAAACGAATAGGGCACTATACAATATTCTGTGCGGTTGGTGTAAAGTTGGTGTAATCATCAGGAAGATATCGCCGTCGTCGAGATCAACCAGGAGATCATCACCATCGTGATAGTGTTTGATAATATTATTATATTATTATATATCTCATATTGATTTAGGCTTAGTTACATTAATATAATATATGAATATATAGGTGTGTATTATATTAATAATTATATGTAATATATAATAATATAATGTGTAATTATAATTATATTTTACACGCAAATATTATTAAATTATATTGTTGCGCATTTAAAATAACATCACTACTGAGTTCTAATTTGTAAATGCAATGTCGCGTAATAACCATTTATGTGTACGGCGAAGCGGCGGCCATGTTGGCAAGACCAAGACAAATTGGCGGCATGTCAATAAACGTAACAGATTATATATGCCCCATTGCGTTTCGTACACGGGCAACTTTAGTAATCAAAATGGGGAATACGATAATATCAAATGTAAAGTACTTTCGTTATAATTTCTGTAGTGTTTTTTTGCTACACTTACTTTATAATATATCTTATTATGTTTATTATAAAAATAAAAGACACAATTCTCAGGTTTTCTTAATTTTTTTATTCGAGGTCATCTCATAGGTAATGCCGTATTTCGGACAGTCATTTACCACATGGAAAATAAATTTTGGTGTGATACTCCGCAATTAGATCTTTTTATAAGAAATAAGTTAATAAATTTGAAATTCTGGATTATAATAATAATAATAATAATATTTTTATTTCACATCTTTTACAATCCAGATATGTTAGTAAAACGGCAACTTAATTCTAGTGTTAGTAGTAGTAAGCAGATACCAAAAAATATTATATAATTCTTTATGCTATATATAATGTCTGCCAGCCAGATGGGTGTTACAGTGCAAGTGATTAAATCGACACACTACTGTATTATCCCATCTCGCTGCCAGAACAACCAGGAGCGAGTTTTTACTAGAATTAACACGCGTTAATAGCAATGCGCTTCTATATCGCATTATAGCGAAAACATCATAGATTTTTTCTTCAGCAAACTTTGCTGAAGCACTGGAAAACCGTGGTAACCCCAACATTGCTCTGAAGTCGTTGTACTGTACTGGACACGTAGCGCACTGTATGCTCTCCGCGTGAAGGCGGCCCACAAGCTGCACCTGTAGAAAGACTGGCAGAACGTTATTAACGTAACCTTGCGAACCTGCGCGCCTCCATATTACATCTAACAGACAGCGCCCTGCGTTCCCTCTCAATATCTAAGTCATCATTCATATTAGAAGTAACCCAGTGTCCAAGGTATTTGTAAGCAGGGCTTGCCATACTTATGATGAACCATTTATTAGGATTTTCAAAGTGCACACATTGCAATCGGCATTTACTTTACAACATCTAATATGTTCTAAAGTAAATTAAATATGACGATTCTGTTTTCTTCTTGATGATTGTTTTTGTCTTTTATTTTAACTCCAATGTCTGTAGTGTTTTGCATGTAAATTATTCTGCATATTAATATGTAAATTATGTGTTGCCAACTGTATATTGTCCATATCTAAGATGATATTTTCATGGTTGATTACAGGTCGTTAGTACTATGCAGGTTATATATTTAAAAATATTTTCAAGCAGATGGTTTACTACAATAGTCTACATGTAGAATACATTCGTAGAGCCACGCTATTAACCAGCCCGCGCGCCGGATCCGGCCCGATTTTGTAAAATCAAAATTTGAAGTCGTATTGCGATTTCTAAAAAAAATACCTAGAAAAAGACAATTTTCCACAGCTTAGAAAATTCACAAGAAAATTGATTTGTGCGTTTGGCAGTACTTATAAATGCGAACAGTTCTTTTCATTGATGAAAGTCAACACATCGTACAAGACTGACTGACGATAATTTGGAAAATTCTTTGTATCAGTGGAATTAATACAAATATCTTTTAGGATTAGTTTCCCAAATTCAAGCTCAAGTGTCTCATTGATTTCGGTGTATTTTACTTTCGTAGTTTGTAACAATTGCAAATTTAACGATTTAATTATAATGTACCGTTTTTTTTAATTTCATTTTGTTATTTTAATAAATTGTACTACAATAACATTGTCGTATTATTTCATGTCTAATATCTATCGCAAAAATATTATCACTACTTTAAAATGCACTAAGTACTTTTAAACGCGGCCCGCGAACGTATTTGCACGCAAAAGTTTGGCCCACAACATGTCAAAGGCTGCCCATACCTGTTGTAGACCTTACATAGACACACATATTTATACTATATATCGTCCAATGTTTATTTTTCGTTCAAATTTTATATTTCTGTATTTTTTTGTTTGACATATTTAAGAAAGCTGTTGAATTGAAAACTTGAATGTTCCATATCCTTAAGTGCCTCTACGACCTCCCTCGGGAATTGACGAGACGGCGTATTCTCTTGTATCGTGCACGAAAGTTTTCTGTGACAGTTTGTTTTTTCACATTATTTAAGGTGACAAACAAGCAGACAGTTTACTTGACGATAAGTGATGAATGTTGACACTGACATCTACGTCTCTCCTCAACAAAAAAAGATGCAAAAGCGCTGTTAGCCCTGTTACGTGTTATTGCGTCGCCGGAAACTTACACTCACCATACGAAAAACAACAGCGTTATGTTGCTATAGTGAAAGGTCCTTCTACGTTATTGTCGACCCATTCGTGTTAAATCTACTCGTAGAGACTACCTGTGACGTGACTCTACTACGTACCGTAAAAGAATTAAAACACTGCGGTAAAAAAATACCCGATTTATAAGTCTGATAAATATCATACCAATTTTTTTTTATTTCATTGATAGTATCAAACGTGTGATCGCTGAGGCCCATGACATCTACATTCATCCTTGTCAAGGAAGCATAATGTAGATGCGTTGTCACCCTTGAGGACTGAGATGGAATGCCTCATCACCAGTAATAAAGGCCTCCGGATCCCTGCAATCAGCAGACGAAACATAGCAGCATTATGCTGCTATTTTACGCTAGTATTCAATGAGGGCGCGGTCCTACCCCGGTCGAGTGGACCCATTCATGCTGCAGCTAGAAACAAACTGCAGTGTAGTTCGACCACTGTTTATAGTTACTCATGAATAATGCAATACAATACAAAAAACTAAATGGCTCTTTAGTGGAGTCCCACTAAAAAGTAACCATTTGTTGTATTTATAAGACGCCTATTCGAAAAAACTGTTTAAATTTTTCACGAAAATTCTCCGTGAAATGTTGTTGGGAAACCAATTTTACCCGCTCGATCGCATCCTATCTAGGGCTGGCCGATGTATGTTAGAATCACTAAATAAACTGTGTTCAATCATGATATCACATGGATCACCAATATCCAGCAGTTGGGGACTAAGGTTGGTCTATTACCAATGATTTTGTCAATGATGAAGACGTGGTCCTCCGCTGCTGAAGCTAACCCATTCGAGTGAGTTGAAGCTTGGCGTCACATTTTGTTTAATCATCTCTTCAGCAAGAATTGGCCGAACCAGGCAAGGACCACGCCCTCACAGAATACTAGAATGAAATAGAAGCATAAAGCTTCTATGTTTCGTCTGGTGAGTGTTGGGGTTCGGAGATACCTTTTAGTGGTAACGAGGATTTCTATCTCAATCCTCAGGGTTGGCAAAGCAACTGCAATTGTGGCTGTTATTGGCCCTAGGAATCATTTATCTCACGTGTCACCCTCAATACTATAAAAAGCATTGGCAACCCCCTTTGACTTGACCTATTTTCGTGGTTCAATTAAAATATACTTTTTACCCCGTACAAAACATGCACAATGAATGTCCTCTCAATAAATGAATAAATAAATAAATATGTTATTTTGAGGAAACTTTTTGTTTTCATTCATGATTTTTGTTTTTTTTGTTATATGAACTGAACTTTAGAAGCTCTTCCATAGCGAAGGAGGAGCACAAAAGTGGAGAATCTTGTACGACGTGGAAAAGGGTGTGGAGAGGGTGAAAGGTTGGTTCTTTTACTCCGGATATTCGGATGTCTTTTATATGCCAGTGGTGGGAGCTGCAGCATGCTATTCGCATGAGGATCTCCATTGGACGGAAACAAATTGGATATACTCGTTAGAACGTCTTGGGGCGACTATTTGTCTATACAGGTCTGAACATTAGTGGAGATCTTATCTTACCTTGCTTGCCCACAAATAAGATAAACTTTAAATTAAGGTTTCCAAAGGCTATACTGTGTATTGGCTTTCTCTGCCAGTCAAACTTGGGTGAGAGAGAGAATATAGACTTAGAAAAATAAAATTAATAGATAAATAAGATAAAAGAAATACACATAAAGTACCATGAATACACCCACATTTATATATACAACCACAATGTTCCGCATCTGTCTCCTAGAACATATAAACAAATTTATTTTCCCCTCAACTTTAAAACAATACGTATCTAGTAGAACAACCCTATACTTTATCGGTCCTCACTATTTACGATAAGAATATTCTAAATAAATTTTCGCGAAAACGAAAAAGGCGTCTAAAGTTATTCGCCGCAGATATAGCGGCGTGTGAATCAAGATTGCGTTATGGTTATTAATATTTAATATGAAAAAGTTTGTTTTAGTAAAAATATATTTGTTCATCGTCATCTCGGTCCATCACTATTCCACTAGTGAACAAAGGCGTTGGCCACAAACTGCCACAAAGCATAATCTCTTGCCACTTACAACCATGAACTTCTAGATAATATATATATAAGACAAAGTAAATTGATATCAACATTATGATGGTATTAAAATCTACAGTAGATTCTGTTTTTTTTTAATATCAATATTTTTCTACTACATCGGAGTAGGGAAGGGAAAACCGAGTCAGTGCTTCTCGCTTCAGGCGAGTGTTTAAGCAAACCATAATATATCTTGCGAAGTTGACATCATCTGATAACAAGCAGAAGAAATAGGTGTGGATGAAATGGGTGGAATGGGTGATGCTCGGTGTTACTCACCGTGATGAAGTAAAATACGTGGATATCCGCAGAAGAGTAACCAACATAGCAGAAAGGATTAGTAAGCTGAAGTGGTAATGGGCTGGTCAAATAGCTCGTAGAATCGATAACTGATGGTAAAAATGGTTTTCGTGTGGCAACCTCGTATTGGAACCTGTAGGACGACCTCCCACTATATGTATGTATAATATTATATTGTATATATACCTTTCTTTATTTGTTTATAGTTTTTATTTATTTATTCTAATGACCAACCAGGAGGTGATGGAAAAAAAAGATATCCCCTACAATAATAATAACTTTAATTTTCATCTCCACAAATTACATAACCTTAAATAAAATAGTAAACAGTGGTATTTATAATAAATATTTCTTTATTTTTTATTTATAGTAACTTTATTTGTCACACCACCATTCTTTACCAGTCAACCCGTGGCGTGGAGAGACACTGTGGTAGGTGTAAATTGTAGATAAACATTGTAAATAAGAGAAAAAAATTATCTTAAAACTTAAAATTTTAAATATATATATACACAAATACATACACACACATATATCTAATATAAAATACTAATAAAAAATTAAAATACGATTCCATAAATATGATGGTTGACAGATGTAATTATCTGTCAACCATCATATGTATGTTATTTTATTGCACCATTCACCTAGACAAAAAATACATATATTGCGATGATAATTGAAGAATCCTTAAACAAACTAATTGATGTATAATGGTTTGTATGTGTGTATCTCTCTATGTTATTTGCCTTCAAATAATGTTGTCGAAGAAGAAATTAAAAAGAAACTTTACTGGGTGCATTCTTGACATCATACAGAAGGGCGTTCCAAAGGAGTAAATATATATAGTGGCGACCTGTGCAAGTCTGCGGGAAGTCGATGGATGCAGGTGGTTCGGGGACGGACGATGTGGCAGTCTGTGGGAAGCCCTTGTTCAGCAGTGGATTAGTCATGGGATGAAATGATGATAATATAGTCTGAAATATATTTATATTCATTCATAACAATTTATGAGGCTGTCGCCTCCATAATTGGCCATACACATGACCTCGCAGCGAGGACGGGTCTAATGATCGTGCGAAAATAAAAAAATAGAAATGTAACACTAATTACATCTATTTAACTCCTCCCTAAGTCGCCGCAAGCGATACAAAATAATCACACTAATTAAGGCTTTTTCAGAAGCGACTTCACGACGTCGCTGTACTCGATCTATTGTAAAATGAACGTTAAACATAAAATATACGGCTTAAAATACAGTGCACGTTTTCTAATTACTTAAGTTTCCGTTGCCATTTATCGTGTTGTATAAAAAATAACCATATGCATTTATACTTAAGGTTCATTATGTAATAAGCCTAATATCCTTATATTCCCTGCGTTGCTTTCATCCGCACGTCACGAAAAAGGGTTTAACATTCGCGCTAAAATGCAACGCCATGTCTGTCGCGACCTGAGAATAGATAATAAATAAGATTTTTAAATTGTATAGATTTCAGTTATCTATGGTCCATAGGTATATCTACGACTCTCGTAGTCAATAACACCATCACCTCCTTTATATATTCATCCTCGATAATACATAATATAGCAGATAACGACTAAGATGAAATGTGTTGTAAGAAATTAATAAGATCTGTAAGCCTAGCTTATACAAGGTGAGTATCTTTTCCGTGGCTTGGTCACTCATCGTAAATCCAAGAGGAATCTAAGCGTTGGACCATTATGATAAAAAAAAACTTGTAATTTAAAATACATATTTAAGAAGAAGAACATATGTTTTAGTATACAAGTTTTTAGAATTGAAACTTAAACTAGATCTTAAACAGCGTAGGGCTGTGCCCGCGTGGATTTTGAGCGTTCATAATAACTCAGCTCGACATCCCTATCTTTTAATTAAAATTAAGCACGGGACCTGTTCATTACATTTTTGTTTTGCGTCTTGGCTAGACACGCGACTGCTTGCAGCGAATATAACCAAATAAAATGTTTCGTATTCGTTTCGGATTTTGTTTGACTTGATTGTTTTGCTAAGATATAGTTTTTTATTACTGGCAATCACAATTATCACGTAGCGTGCAACTTAAATCGTGCAACACTATAGGAGGAGTGTTATTAAAGGTAGACACTATCACATTTAATTAATACAAGTAATTTGTTTTATTCTACTCCGTTACGTAATTAGGAGGTACATTACCTGATTTCCCCATCCCCTTTTCGTCATCGGACATCAAGACGCACGGCAGGTTTTCATACTTTCGTTGTGGATATTCCTCGAATTATCCTGTATCGATATACTATATATACTATCGCACAACTACTCTGTGGAATAAGCCATAGCCATCGGTATTTCCTAATCGATACAACTTAGGGAAGAGAAAAGAGTCTACACTTTTTTTAAAAGCCGGTAGCGCTTCTGTGACTCCTCTTGTCGCGGATATTCTCATGAGTAACGGTAATAATTTACCATCGGGTATACATATATTAGGTTTTTACCTATGAAATTGCCGTTCTTCAGTATTGGCCATTTACAACCAAAAAAAGTTTTGAATGGCTGTGAATTCTAACTTCAAATTAATTTTGTTTTAAAAACATGACATTCTTTTTACAAAGTCTTTTGCTTATTGATTAGCTTTGTATTTTTATTACGTTTTAACATTTTTCGTCACAATGGATACTTAAAAATTTGTGTAATTATGGAATATGAGTTCCGCTGTGGCATCAACGCGGCACAAACGGCACTTAACATCAACAATGTTTACGGAGTTATTGGATTGCCCGGTTCCGTTCTGGAAATTTTGAATTGAAAAATAAACCTCGTGGTCGTCCGGACACTTTGGTCAATGATAAAGAATTAAAGGCGATTGTACTGATGATACTCAACCTAGAGCCGAGCTGGCAGCAGCTATTGATATTAACATCAAAACAATATTGGTCCATTTGCGAGAAATTTGAACGTGAACTCATGAACTTAACGATCGCCAGCGCAACGTACACGTTGAGATCTGCCTCGCGCTGCTCAACAGTCACAGAAATGAAAGAATTTTGAACAGAATTGTTACGTGCGACGAAAAGTGGATTCTGTTCGACAATCGAAAGCGCTCAGCAAGTTGGTTAGATCTTGGTAGAAAATGACCTCTAGAAAGTTGATGGTCACTGTTTGGTGGTCTAGTGTCGGTGTGATTTATCGCAGTTTTTTTACCAAATGGCATGAGAATTACTGCAGATGTGTACTGTGAAGAACTGAAGACAATGATGGAGAAGCTCGCACATCTGCAACCAGCTTTGGTCAATCGGTCCTCCCCGCTGCTCCTACACGACAACGCGCGACCCCATACTGCACAACAGACAGAAAAGTCTAAATTCAAAGCATATGGGATTGTCGACAAGCACTGGCTTAACTAAATAAATAATGATTAGGTGCATCATGTTACTACATCTGGCATTTCAGAGTTCGATGATCCGCTTGTATGATATCTTGTGAGTAACAAGAATTTTGGTGTCAATGTATTTATAATTTGCTATTTATAGCGTTAAAGAAATCGGAACATCCAGTGATAATAATAGACATCCGCTGAGCTAGTTCACTGCACTGTACGCCGGGTGGGATTGTAGACAAGCATTGGTTTGTATCCGGCAAAACAAAAAAAGAAACGGAAACATTTACGTCATGATTACTTATCATGACGTAAATGACAACATGACGGTGGGTCTACGAGCGGTTGTCATTGGTCGCAGTGATTGCGTACCGTTAGATAAACCGAAAAATAACTCTTCTTTAATTATATATTTGTAAACAATGTTTATATATGACAGTAATTACATATTTATATAAACCTCTCATAGGCCTCGGTAGCGCAGTAGGCAGCGCGTAAGTCTCATAATCTTAAGGTCGTGAGTTCGATCCTCACCCGGGGCATTATTTTTGTGAATATTATAAGTTTTTATAAATCATTGCTTTATGGAAAATATTAATAAAAATAAATTATTCATTTTCAAATGTATTCCAGACGAAACATTCAGAGAGAGCGGTGACGCAACTTCTTGAAAACTTCCTTGATAAGAGCATTATATTCTTGTGTGCCTTGTAGGTACGACACATCGTCGCGTGAAAAACCACTGTAAGTCACAATTAAGTTTCAATAGTCAATGGTGAATTCGAACCTACAACCTTTAGTTTCGCAGACTGTACCCTTAACCTGCGACTATTGACGCTTAAAAGACGCTGCGATGAGTTGATATGATTTGAGAACAAATCATTAATAGTAAGTTAAAAAATATAAACTAATTAAATAAATAATTGTAAAGAGCCTATATATTTATATATATATATATACATATATTTATATACATATACACATAAATCCCACAGCTGGGCATAGGTCTCTAGAGAGGATTTTACTTACTACGAGTCTCAAGATGTTTTCCTGCACTACATACGTAGTAAATCAGCACTTAAAATTGTAACTAACAATTTCATTGTACCCGGCACCGGGGATAGAACTCAGTTTGCTCGTGTACCGTGAATTAAAAGCCCGGACACTTTAAAATGTATAGTATCTATATAGTAAAGTAACAATTGTTAAACAAAGCAAAACCTCGAGATAATTGGAGTTCACGCACTAACAAAGACATTTAGGAAAGATAAAAATAACATGCATTAACTTCGTAGCTTGAATATAACAAATATTTAGAAATCGGAGGTCCAGGTCCGGGTGTTGTTTGTATGTCCCGTAAAAAAACCCTTATAATAACAGAAGCAATAAATACATACCAATAAACGCACTCATGCATTTGTTCAAAAGCTACCAAAATTACTATTACAGTTAAATACAATACTGCGTATAAATAGCTTTTAACCAATTGTGTGATCCTGAATTATTATTTTTAATTATTCTTTATGGGTCACTGGCTTTATAAATTGTTTTTTGTTAATAGCTGTTGGATTACCTAACAACTAATTAAAAAAATATAACGCAGGTGAAGTGAAATCCTCCATTCATGGTTGGCGGTAGATAGGTATAATGTTATTTTATTTTTACAGTTTACAGTATCCTAGTTGATGTTCTACATGCGATCACTAAGCACAGACAGTTCATACGCCGGCCGTTTGTACGCATCGCCGGTTCTTTATTAATTTTCCACGTGACATGACGCGGCTCTGTAGACGACAGCAAAAGCGCTTAACAAAGAAGCTTTTGACAGTTTGTTAGTTGTCAACTGTGGAGAGAATGTTACAGTACCGAAAGTATTCCACAAACAGACGCAGTCACACTACCTATGCGCCTATGCGTGAAAACTGCGATACAGCCAGTATCACAGTTAAATCGCATGAATGGGTCGGTAAGAGTGGGGAAGGACCAGGTCCTTGGAGAATGGTAAGTTGTAATAGTAGCTTAAAACTGTGTTTCATCAGATGATTACACCCTTATTAATGGTGATGAGATAGTTCCACCTTTAAAGGTTTGCACAAAGCAATGATTTATAAAAACGAATGTAAAATTCATAAAATTAATGCCCCGGGTGAGGATCGAACTCACGACCTTAAGATTATGAGACTTACGCGCTGCCTACTGCGCTACCGAGGCTTATGAGTGATATACTAAAAATTCACATTAAATTATTCATAACATATCTATATATAAGTCTAAGTCTCCTTTAGACAGGATATAGATAAATTTTTTATTGTGCTAAAATGCTTTCCGTTTTTAGTGGGAATGTTTCAATGTTGGCAACACTTCAGAAATGTCAAAATTCCGTCGAATTAAAAATCAGACTATAGTTATATATGTATTTTAAGTCCATCATTAATTTCGCCTTTATACATACTGTATATGAAGCTTAAATAAATAAATATATTCGGACCTTCAATTATAGCATTTTATATGTACATAGATTCTGTTTTCCTTCACCTCGGAGCACTGATTTATTTGGTGCTAGCACCGGGGATCCGAATTGTTTTGTACATATCAAATTCAAAGATATTAAAAGCCACAAACCTTAGAAACTGAGCTACGGCTCTTGAACTTCTCGTATTTAGTATTTTAAAAGTTTTTTTTTTAAATGGTACATGAGCGTTAGGTATTCTGATAGTATGAATAGAAAACTCACATATTTAGTTAATATCCTCAATAAGGAATCAAGAAGAAGATTTATCCTTACGTTATAAATTGTAGTAATCGATAAACATATTATGAAGTTTTCGTCTTAATCCTTACTTTTATTTTTATCTGTATATATTCGGAATAACAACTAATTTATTACATAGACTATCTAACTAATCAATTACTTTTGAAGAAATTAATGCCAGTAAGATGCTCAGATAGATATAAATAAATTAATAAATATATATATATATATATATATATATATATAAATATATGTATACAAAGTACGTGTGTGTGAGCGTGTGTGTGTTTGTGTGTGGTTGCAGTACATTTTTTTACTTCAAAATAATTGTATCTTATCTGCCTAAAATAATAATTATATAATTAGGTATCGAATTCCTAGTAAGAAACATTTTTTATCTGAAGTTCGTAAACTGACATGACACATGGAATAGTGATGTTTATAGTCGGGCGGGTTGGGGCAAGTGTTCTATGTGCCCTTTATTCAAACGCTTATAATTATCTGTCAATGTCAAATTTTACATCTAAGAAAGTAAAGTTATTGATTATACTCTATGGTCGTGATTTTTAAAGAGTTTTAGCGGGAACACAAATAACGTTCCTGTTCTCGCTCGGATTGTCGACGTTCGTAATAACTTGCCCGACATCCCTATCTTTTAATTAAAATTAAGCACGGGACTTGTTTCATTATAATTTTGTTTTGCATCGTAGCATGCGACTGTTTCTACCTAATGTAAAACCGAATAAACTCTTTCGAATTTTTATATTTGACTTTATTATTTCATTATACTTTTTTACATTTATGTTTTTTTAAATAATGTATGTTCTATTTAACCGCTTTCAACCAAGGGCACCGCGAACCGTCGACGACCAGGTCTTTCCGATCGGTTTGTTGTGTGTGGCGGCTGTTGCGGATGGTCCATAGACAGCGGTTATTCGATACCATCGGGTGAGTTCTTGTACGAGTACGTTTGCCACTTAACAATATGCAAATATATAGTTTTTACAGCTGGCAATTATAATTATCACGTACGCTACAATTTTAAACTTAAAACATGTGTCGGCTAAGTATGATTAAAGGTAGACGTGATCACATTTAATTTATACAAGAGAATTGGCTTTTTCTATTTGCCGGTAGTTAGTTAGACTATATATTCTTAGGAGGAGGCTTAGATCCAGTAGCATAAATATTTATATAAACCTAGTCCGGCCATAAGTTCTGTTACAAATGAAAATGCATTTTTTTTAATGAAGTAATGTAATTTTTAATAAAATTTATACCTACATATTTATTGGTCAGTCAACAAAAAATTAAAAAAATATTCCATTCGAAATGGCCACCTGTGGCTATTATACAGGCCTTTAATCTGTTTGGCAACGAATCTTTGGATTTACGCACTGTTTCCAAGGGAAATTTCGCCACTGCTTGCTCCAAAGATTGTTTTAAGAGACTTAATGTCGCCGTATCGTTTAGAGCAGGCCATGTCCTCTAAAACTGACCATAATTTAAAGTCTAAAGGGTTGAGCTCTGGGCTAGATGAGGGCTAGTCTTCAACTCTTATAAAGTCCGGAACGTTGGTTTCAAGCAAGGCATTGGGTAGTTCGTGCCTTGTGACCAGTTGCAGAGTCTTGCTGGAAAGTCGGTATATTTTTAAAAAGTGTATTGCTTTGAGGTTTCACAACATAATCCAAGACTGTATCTTGATACACTTTGGCTGAAGTTTTCACTCCTTTTTCACAAAAATGTAGTTTTGTGACTCCTTGATAAGACACGCTCCACCAAACCATCACTGACGCAGGATTATGACCACGTCGTACCTTTCCGACCACTTGAGCAGCTTCTTTAGAACTGTGAGCGTACACTTTATCATTTCACTTATTGTAGTTTTCTTCAATTTAAAAATAGATAATAAATTCAATTGAAAAGTTTTTCATCGGTAAAGAGGATATTTCTGTGCCTTTTACCTGCGTATGGCGACAGAAGGGGTTTTGATCGATCCACTCTCTTTAATTGTAAAGATTGATTTAAGGCATCTCCTGTATATCGACGATAAGCACCGAGCTTCAGGTCTTGTTTTATAATACGCGACAGAGTTCTAGCGGGAATCTTCATTAATTTCTCGTGATAAGATTTTTTGCTTCCTAATGGGTTTCGACGAATTCTGGCTTTAACAGCATTAACAGCCTTTGTAGTTCTAACAGCACGCGGCCACCCCGATCTTTTCTGGATTTCGACAGAGGAAGTGTTATTGTATCTGTTGATAGTACGATATACGAACATACGGCTGAGACATCAAGCTTTTGAAGTGTCTGGAATATGAAAGACGGCTCCATACCCACTTTGTGCGTGCAAGGCGATCACTGCAATCCTATTTTCTTTAACACCCTATTCCATGTTGTCATGTGATAATGAACACGAAAAAATATGTGAAATGGCGCAAAATCGAAAGAGGTTTTTAAAATAATATACTATAATATGTGAAAAAAAAAGTTTTAACTAATAGTATTTATGGCGAGACTAGTTTTATATTGTGTCAGTATTGTGTATTTACGTGTATCGCTCATAGGCCTCGGTAGCGCAGTGGGCAGCGCGTAAGTCTCATAATCTTAAGGTCGTGAGTTCGATCCTCACCCGGGGCATAACTTTTATGAATTTTAAGTATAGTTTTATAAAATCATTGCTTTGTGCAAACATTTAATGAAATAATATATAAATTAAGAAATTTTTGCTTTATTATATTTGGTATATTAACTTAATCTATCTATTAACTTTTCTAGTGTATTCCCCACATTGTAGGCAAATATTACTCGCAATTTTATATTTTTATATTATTGAGAATGTGAAACAGGCACTGATGGTATGTGACTCCTGGGGTCATAACACCCGCATTCATCCTGGACAAATAAGCATAACGTAGATGCGTTGTCATCCCGATTAAGATGTACTGTCTCGTCACCATTAATAAGGGTCTCTGGTTCACAAAACTCGCTAAATAAACCACAGTGTTATGCTACTATTTCATGACGGCATCCTGTAAGGGCGTGGTCTTTTCCCCAGTCTAGCCGACCCATTCATGCGTGGATGTATCTTAGTTAAATAGCAGTCCCATATAGTTATAGATAGTAGGAGTGGTGTCTAGGGAGTGTGGTTACGAGTGATTGCGTCTGTGTGAGGAAACACTTTCGGCATTGTAACATGCTCCGTACAGTTAACAGCTAATGGCAAAAGCTTCTTTGTTTAGAGCTTTAAAGTCTTCGGCAGGGCCGCGTGATGTCACCTGTAAATTGTACAATTAAAGTAAGATTATATCATAAGTAGATTTACCGCCACGCATGACTCCTTTCTTTGAATTGAGGGTGTCTCCCCAAATAGGGGAAGTAGAAGAGAATAAGAAAAGTAAATAGGGGAGGATATTGTAAAAAACAATATTTTCAAAAAATTATACATATGTAGGATGACATATATATTTACTGTATTTACTACATCTATATTAATGGTCTGCATTATTCTAGCTGTAAGATGTGTCGGCTCGAACGGGAAGGACTCTTCGTATGATGAATGTAACCTGACACCCAAACTTGTATTGCGACACTCTGTACATCACCTTGCCTGAAGGTTTATGCGATTTATTGTTGATATATAGTAGAGACGCGGTCCCTGTAAATTGAATCTATTTTTAAAATCTATTGACGAGGTGAGATTTTACAAAATACCTTTTAAATATCCTCGCAATACTCCGCGAGCTGTTGTTAAGAAACCAATTTTACCACACGATCGCGTTTCCTCCAGGGTTGTCGACGTCCCTGAATTTAGATAATTTTTTATTTATTTATTTATAATTTATTTTATCAAAATGAACCAAAAAACAAATGTTTCTAAGGGACTTATTGTGTTCAGTGTGCGGTGAGATGGTCTGGTAGAGCCACGCTGCAGCCGTAAGTTAGCTGTAACACGAATACGTCAACTCAACGGAGAGGGACGACATTCCCACAATACATCGTAATAGTTCAGCATTGTATTTCTTCTAGTGAATGATAGAAACCTCAATACTAGTTACTAAATTACTTTTCATATTTATATTTTATTTTATTATTTTCAAGGGAAACATGTAAATTCGATATTTTTTACACAACAGAAATTAAGATGTACAACCAACAAATCCACGAATAATTGGTTCTTATAAACTGAAACACCATTAATATATTATGCAAATACTTATTTTTTCATAAATATTAAGGGTAATATAAAACAAATGAAACAAAAATAAGTCAATAAAACTGAGCCAGGTTAGGACATGGATACTATACACAGAATCCGTCTTATAAAGTGCGCAGGGGGTTCAGAAAAGGTAGCCAATCCATCGTCGTCCGCACGGGTGAGCTATGAGGTCTTATCGAAGATGTGAGAATATGTGAGTGTCGATGAAGGTGAAATGTGCGTTTGCATGTTAAAGGTTCTATATATTATAAAAAATATCATGAATGCTAAACAATTAACTAACAAATCAAAAGAAAAAAAGATGACAATTTTCTGTTCAAATTTCATGGAATTACGTGAGGACGGAGTCAACGATTTCTGATGGAGAATCGACCCACACATCACAAACAATAACAATGAATTTTCAAATTTAAGTTGATTTCCTTCCCCACCGTGCATATAATAAATCAGCACTTAATGCAATTAATCATTTCATCGGTATCGGTGTGGTTAGAAAATACAATTTAATACACACAATCAAACTCATGCAATTTCATACATTTTTCTGTGTTCGTCATACATAAAAAAAATAAGAAGAAGTAGTCTTACTATAAGATACATTGTTTAGTATTCTAAACATATTTCTGACACTTTGGATATTTGAATAAAGAAAATAAAACAAATATATACACTATTAAAGATAATCTTTACGGTAAACCTTTTTGGCAACCCTATGCACTATCGGCCTCTTCTATAAACGATAAGAATATTCTAAATACATTTTGGTGAAATCGAAAAGGCGTCAGCAGTTATTCGAGATAGATATATTTATTGAATATGTTTTGAGAAGGTATTTTTTTAGTATATTTAGTAATAATATCAAAAATGTAGACTTATTTAAATGTTTATACACTAGTGAAACGTTGCAAATATGAATTCGTAGAAAAAAAATCGAATTAATGGAACGAGTATTCAGTTTTTAGACAGAAGGGGCTACGCTGCAGTTTGTTTCTGGTTGGGGCATGGACGGGTCAGCTCGACTAGTAAAGAAACGGGTCCTCACCGAATGCCGGCGTAAAATAGCAGCACAATCTGCTGTGTTTCGTCTGGCGAGTGTAGAGACCCGGAGACATTTATAAATGGTGACCGAGGTGATTTTTTTATCAATGACGGCCACATTTTACCGGAGGGCTTTTACAGCTTCACCGGAATTAAAATGACTTATGGCGCTCCGCCGAGACCTTTATTCATAAGTAACCAGCACAAGGGTTCCTCGGATCGACTGGTAACCGAAAGCGATTGACTCGAGGGTGTCCGACTGTGCCGCACCTCAGCTCGGTCAATTGCTCCCAACTGATTAGGGTGACCGAGGTATTTCAGTTCAGTCCTCAGGGGTGATGAAGGATTTGCATTAAACTTATAAAACCGAGATGAATGTGGATGTCGCAGTAATAAATTACCATCAGAAAAAAAAATACACAATCCAGTTCACGATAGTTGACGGTAAGCAGCATATAGGTAGCATTTACACATCTACATTCTAGATAAGATATCGATTAGAAATACAATTAGTTATCCCTTATCATTGATGACAAGGTATGCTATTTCACCCCTCAGGGATGACATAGCATCTGCATTATGATTCCTTATCGGGCAATAATATCCCACCCACATTATGTGGGTGCAAATATATAATAATAAATAGATGAAAAATGTTATTATTGAAGAACTAATTGTTTAAAACTTTAATAATGAAATTATAGAGGACTGGACGTTATGAATAAATTAGGCGATTTACAATTAATACTTGTTAATATTAAATTTCTTCGCAATAAACAAATTTTTATGTAATGACATTCCTTAGTATTGATAATGTTGCTTATACATAAAGCAAATGTTTGTATGTCATTACGGTAGAATGGGGCTGGATACTATGTTAAATAGAACACCTTTACCGACGATACGACTTAGAGACCGGTCTTCAAGAAAAGAGCCTACGCCTTTCTTAAAGATCGCATCTGCGTCTCCTCAGGTGTTCTAGATGATCTGGGGCAGCAGGGATCACTTACCACCAGGTGCGCTGCTTGCTCGTTTGCCATCTTTTTTATAAAAAATAAAACCTGTTCATGTTCCTGCAAATAAAGATTATGATTATGATTATATGATTACATGAGCCGCAGGATTCACTCACCAACTTACTGTGTGCTAATTTGTCACCCTCAATACAATAAACAAGAGTCAATACAATCAAGCGATACAGATGAGAGTATAGTAAATAATTTCAACATCACTGATTTTCGACAAAAGCACCATGAGCTAAATCGTAAATAAAAATGGCGGGCGGCCGTTTGCGGGGCACAAGTAATAATTTCTTGTTAAGCTTTCCCCACCCGGAAGTTCGCAAGCTCTTCCCCTGCGAAAGCTCACCTCTTTTACATTATAATTTATGACTGTACTGAAGCCTTATCTAACCAGACGCCTTCTCTTCCCTACTTCTATTGAATTAGGTTTATTTAATATTATACTCATTGAAAGTCACTGGTTCATTGATTTTTTTATTAAATTGAGAATAACAAACGAGCACACAGTTCACCCGATGGCAAGTGAATCCTGCAACCCGATACATCGTCCTTGACAAGGCATCATAATGCAGATGCGTTGTTACCCTTGATTCCTTCTCCGCGTTGGGGCCGAGATGGAATGCCTCTTCACCAGTAATAAAGGTCTCCGAATTCCTAGACTCACTAGACCAAACACAGCAGCTCTATTCTATTATTTGACGCTGGCATTCTGTGAGGGCGCGGTTATACCCCAGTCAAGCTGACCCATTCATTCTGCAGCTAGAAAAAAACTACAGCGTAGCTCTACCACTGTTAAATTATCACTTGAAGAATTTAGTTAAATTAGCTTCAGTTTAAGTTGTAAGTGATGACTGCAGGCAATGATATCTACATCAATGACAAACAGAGATTCAAGATATACGTACACTGTCACCTTTATGGAGTGGAATGTCTCATCACCATTAGTAAGGGTCTTCGGATACCTGTACTCCTGAGATAAAACACACAGCATCGTTATGCTGTCATTTTACGGTCATCCTTCCAATGTCGAGTTGAACAACTCATATTCCAGCTGTGTTTGCTGGTACATAAGATCTATTTTTATATTTATGCTATTAAATATATATACAATATTATATGTATGTATGCTCATATATAAGAAACATTTTATATATAGAATAGGTGGCAAACGAGCAAACAGCCCACCCGATGGTAAGTGACCGCCGCCGCCCATGGACATCCGCAATAGCCGAGAAGTCGCAAATGCGTTGACGGTCTTATATATATATTATTAAGTAATATATATTATTTACTACGCGCCAATCAAAGTGACACATGCAGCGACTCGAACCTTATCGGATCCGATACGCCGTACCAGATGATATTCCTCACGTATTCCTCACTGAAGTTTAATCCGATGTTAGTTAACTTACAGATTGGATTCCTGATAGTATAAGATCACAATTTCTGTATCAGTTGATATTTAGTTTTTGGGTGGGCTGAACGGGGAGTAAAGTAATGACATCGTAGCACTGCTGTGTTTCGTATGGTGGGTGGCTCTGGAGACCCTATTTTTATTACATTGAGAGTAACAAAGGAGCACACAGTTCACCAGATGACATCTACATTCATCCTCGACAAGGAATCACTACGTATATGCGTTGTCACCCTTGGTGACTGAAATGGAACCCCTCGTCACCAGTAATAAAGGTCTCCGGATCCCTGCACTCGAACCAAAACGAAACACAGCAACATTATGCTGCTATTATCGTTATTAATGTCGACGAGGCATTATATCTTAGTGTCTTATCGTTCGCTTTTAATTTAGGGTACGTACGTCCGGTCTCGCCACCAATGAAATTACTTATTTACCACGTGCTTGGCGGTGAAGGTAAGCATCGTATATGATATCATATATGATATTGAATAAAATTTATTCAACCACTGCTGTACATGGCGTGATGCGTAGAACGAAGCCGGGCGGATATGAGCGGGCGACGGATATTGCCGCAGTCGCAGGTACTTCCGGCGGCTGCGAGCTGTCCGCAGCTATCGTGGCCCCACACCATGTCAGCTTTACACAGATCACTTTATAACATCACTTTGTGTTGGGAAGAAGAATACTTACTGATTTCTTGAACCGCTGTTACGATTAAATTAAAAAAATATCCCTTAGAACGTTCAGGAAGTTAATTTTAAGACAAATAACACATATTTTATGTATTCAAAATATTTATCTATTTAAAATCTAAGATTTAGTTAAGGTTTTTGAGAAGAAAATTTTCGAACATTACTGCAGATAGTTTGAAGCTACAGAGTGGCTTTTATCAAGAACGATGGTTATGTAAAAAGTATAGTATATTTTTATAGATATAGCTTTAAAATTAGACGATAAAACGCAGAGTATAAAAATATTGCCAAAAAAAATGTACAATTGAACAGCTAAGTAAAACTGAGCTAAGAAATCACCACCAAACATTGAGAAGTTGTACAAAAAATGTACGCTTGCAATTACAGGTATACGAGACTTTCCATTTCATTCTTCAGGAGTGAGAACGTATGTACGTCTTGAATCTTTTTCGTTAAGGACGGGTGTACATATTGTGGACTGCAGAAATCACTTACCATCAGGTGGACTGTGTGCTCCTTGGTCACGGTTCATAGTATAAAATCAATTAAGTAAACATTAGAGATTAGTAGAGTCACACTGTAGTTAGTGTCTAGCTGCTGCACGCATGGGTTAACTCTAGCGAGGAAGTTGTCCATATCCTGAGAGTATAATACTGGGGATGAGGCATACCTTGTGACGACGCGTTTGTATTACGATTTTTTATTGAAAATGAATGTGGATGGCCGCAGAAATCACGTACCATTCAGGTATATATATATACATTTTTATACCGTGTTCGTTGAATCGAGGAGGCCTTAATCGAATACCTCAAGTGTTTGTAAAACCACTTGTTAGTCTAATGTCACTTTTAAATAAAACGATAAGTGATTTATAAATTTGAACAATGAAAGCCGATAAAAACACTCGTTTTCACGACAAATGTTTAAATTTAAATTAAGGTTTTAGAAACATTTCTATATAATTTAAAAACGTAATTAATAAACTTTAGCGAATTTCAAAGACGCCTTGATCTATACTATGACGAAGAAATCCAAAAGTAAACTATTGTTTTCCTATTTCCACATATATAAAGTTTTTTATTAGTATTGAGAAGAAATTGAAGTATCAAAATTGAAGTATCAAAATTGAAGTATCAAAATTGAAGTATCAAAATTGATATAAACACTTTAACGGCGATATTTATGTGCTGATTTAGCTCCGCGTCGAGTTATAAATTGTAATGGAAAAGGTGAGTCTTCGGGTCGTGAAGTTTAACGAAGAATTATTGCAAACAGCTGTCAGTTGCCTTACTACGAACATTTCTTCGGAAATAATGGATATATTTGAACAAACAAAATATAGCCTATCACCGATCGGTGTCATTTCTAGTTGGAGATTATAAATTGTTGATCATTGCAGGTTTTGGTCACAAATCGGATGTTATGAATATATGACAATAATATTTCACAGACGAATTGATCTATATAATATTAAGTTATTCGAAAAGTAGTTCCAAATGATTAGTTAAAGATTGGGATATTACTATCGTGAACTTGTTTTTTCTTCTTCTTAGGGGTGAAAAATAAGCAGATTCAGCTGATTCTAAGTGATTGCAACCCACGACATTTATATCAATACTGTAATGAAGATTAAATATATATGCGTTGTCGCCCCTGAGGTCTGATGTAGAATACTTCTATATCCTAGATAGCTTGTCTTTTTCAAACACACACCACGTGCCTCGGTAGCGCAGTGGGCAGCGCGTAAGTCTCATAATCTTAAGGTCGTGAGTTCGATCCTCACCCGGGGCATATCATTTTTATGATGTTTAAAGTTATAAATCTTAAAACATACCTCTCATGTTGAATGTTAGGAAAATCAACTTCCTAGTTTCGAATACGCACTTCGACTTTTGTCATGAATCTCCATCTCTTAGCACACGCAATTGTAATGGGAATATGTTTTATACTCTTGACGGCGAAAAACGAGGAATCACTTACCATTCAGGTTAATTGTGTCACCTTAATGGTAAGTGATTCTTGCGGACCGCGACAACATCATTAGTTTTCGATAAGACATCGTTATACAAATGTGTTGTCATATCTAGGGACTTAACTGTAATGCCGTCACCAGTAATGAATCTCCGGACTCACCTGACGAAATACAGTAGCGTTATGCTGCTATTTTAAGTTTGTTTTATACTTTGAGGGTCTTCCATGGTAGAGCTGGTCCATCCGTGCAGCAACTAGAAACTAACTACAACGGGAATCTACCTCCTCTCTACTGTTTACTTACTTGATTTTATAATATTTACCGTGATTAGAACACAGTTCACCTGATGGTAAGTGATTTCTGCGGTCCGCCATATCTACTTTCGTTGACCCAAAGATTCGATATGAATTGGAACATCTCGTTACTTGTAATTGTTGGCGTACATTTTTTTATTCAATTTTGCAATATTAGGTAGATATTTCTTTGCTCAGTTTTATGTAGCTGATCAATATTTTTTACTTACAAAATTTTTTTGTTAATGGTTTCATGGACTGCATTTTTGTCGTCTAATTTTAAATATATTATATATAAAATTTTTACATAACCATCGTACTTGATAAACGCCACTATGTTGCTTCAAACTATCTGTGGTAATGTACGAAAAAATTCTTCTCACAAAGAGACTCGAGATTTTAAATATATAAAATATTACAACTTAATCTTGATTAGTTCTGAGACAAGAACGATTTTTTTTCTTGTTTTTAATTAGTCGGAACAGTGGTTTGATACATCAGTTAGTATTCTTTTTAATTCCTTTACTAATGGTTTTAAAAGGTTTATTGGGGGGCTTTATAATTCAGAATTTTATCGACGAGAATAATTAAATTTCAAATCACTTTTATTCCTTAGGTCCGGGCTCGTTACTATTAATTGTATTAAAAATATATAAACTGGCAGTATAAAAAACTCTATGTCATTTTATATCTACAAGCATTTAATATTATGTTTGTTCTTATCTAACCTAAAGAACAACCTCAAACCTAGCAAGAGAAAAATGAAATTTGCCTCAGGCTGCCAAAATAACGTATCGCAGTGAGCTGGGGTTGACTTTCTGTTTTTACATAAAGATACATAAGAAAGGTAAACATCAAAGAGTTGAGAGTAAAACGAAAAACATGCGGTTAGTCGTTGTATACAAAAGTCTGCGCCATGTTTTTAATTTTTATTTGTTGGATTTACAAAGCGCCGATGTTTCGCGTTAATGAGAGGTGCATACCTTTGCTAAATGTAATTGTTGACAGTTATTAATGTCATGTGATGTATTGTCATCATTTTTTAATATATTATTATGTAATATCAATCAAAAAGTCTATTATTAGTTTGATGATTATTTTGAATATATAAACTTTTTTTTTATAATGTAAGGATTGGAAAGCACATACCTGATGGTAAGGGTGTCATGACACACGCACATCTCTCCTCAACAAAGTATCAGGATGTTCATTCGCTGTTAGCATTTGGGACCAAGAAGAAAACTTCGTCACTAATTCGGTCCATGCACTGATCACATAAAACACAGAAGCGTTATGCTGTTAATTCGCACTGGTATTTTGTGAGGATATGGAGCCGACCCATCCATTTTCATTACTTCAAATCACTACGTGAATGCATATGGACTATTATCCCTGAAATCTGTGATGGAGTGCCTCTTTATCTGTAATATTTACGCTTTTTTATGTGGTAGAGATTTATATTTAGTATCTAGCTACAACATGAATGGTGGGGTTCAGGAAGGATCAAATCCTCACGGAATATCAGCTTGAAATAGCACCATAACGCTCCTAGTGATGGTGCTATTTCCTGACTACAGGTGATGAGGCACTCGATCTATCTTCAGGGTTGATGAAGTATATGCAGCTCAAATTTCTCGGTCTGAATGGATAAAAAAATGGTGTCATAACAAACAAAGCTACGTGGAAAAGTATAGTATATTTGGGGTCATTTTTTTTTTGTTTTTTAATGACATTGAGAGTAACAAACTCACACACAGTTCACCTGATGGCAAGTGATTCCTGCGGCCCATGACATCTACATTCATCCTTGACAAGGAATCATAAAGCAGATGCGTTGGCGCCCTTGAGGACTGACATGAATGTCTTGTATGGATTGTCTCACTAGGCTAAACACAGTAGCATTATACTGGTATTCTGTGAGGGCGTGGTCCTACCCCGGTCGAGCTGACCCATTCATTCTGCAGCTAGAAAAAAACTGCAGTGTAGCTCAACCCCTGTCAATTTATAAATAGTGTAACGAGCGAACGCGGTAATGCAATGCGCCTCATTGGCACCATGCTTTGTTGGCCACGTGAGTGAGCGAGACAGAGAACGAGAGATACGTATTCTGGTGCTTATTAATTGTTCACGACAGGTGTATAGTCAATTTGAACTACGACTTTACTGTGGGGAAAGGATAAGTCGGGTAGCGGCAGCCACAGGTGATACTAACAGTAAAATCATTCTATTTATATAAACAAAAATTAAATGCTGTTCGTTCGTAAGCACATCCCTTGAGAACGACAAATATTTGGTTATTCTTTCCCTCAATGTTCGTAGTAAGTTCGAATTTGCTTTATGTTGCAAGAAAGATTGGAAAAATTTAATTTAATTGAATAAAATCAGGAAATTTTTCTATGAAATAATGTATGTATTAATTTTTTTATATACTAACAAAATGATCAGAAATAAATTTATTAAAATTTGAAAAGAACAACGCCCACGGACCTCTCAAGCTAGTATTTTAACAGAATAAACGGGCAGATGAGATATGTTACAAAAGTATTCGATAAATTATAATAACAAATACTTATTAATTATTGACAATTACCAATTACAAACATTTCATTAAATTAATACTTCGTATATTTGCTACGTGTAAATTATTTAAAAAAAAAATTAAATACGCTTAGAATATTGTTTGGTGAACTGAACGTTAACTGTAACGGTACTCTAAACCAGGTTATTGACGCTTTAATATTGTTAAATTGTTACTGTTCGTTTTTCTATGTCGCTTATAGCTTAAGGCCGTCGACGAAGCCATGCCGCGAGTGGTGGATGCAAGCGGATATTGCGGCAGCCGCAGGTACAGCCTGCGGTTGGCTGCCCGCGGTTGTAGTGGCCCCATACTGTGTCAATTTTGAACTTTACACAGATACCTCCCTTTATAACAACGCTTTATGTTAGGAAAAGAGTAACATGCGCATGTTTAATATATAAAATTACAAACGCGCCACTTTTCTCTTCCGATGTATTATACAATTATGTATTGTACATTAGTTGACAGTATTTATTATATATTTGACCCGCGGTAACCAAGTGTCGAGTGTGAGTAAACCTAACTCTACTTGTGTAAACCAATAATAAGGCACCAATGAAATTGTTATTTCGATCTCAGTCCTAAGAAGTGATAAGGCAAGTATAACTATAATCTTCGATGATGGATAGATAGCTGCTGTCATCACTTACGAGCACCACCTCTGTTCACCTGTATTGTGTGCTCGTTTGTCACCCTTAATATTATATAAAAGGAAACTTACAAAGCCGAAGGACAAATCTAAAAGATTAATAGTAGCTTTCCATTATACAAATTTATTACTTTCATGATACATGTTTCAAAATAGAAGTAAACAGTGTAAGGGCAAAATATTTATGTGTGCAGGATACGGCTCCGTTCTGTACAAACCGAAATGGGAGAGGCAAGTTACACTGAGAAATTAATGTCAGGGAAATTAATTTGAAAATCGTTTAAAATTTCACAATGGAATTCTGTCACTGTGGACGTGTTCCATCCCATTCTTGTTGCAGAAACATATGTGGCATATATAAGTAGACATGTATACTTACTTTATTTTTCAGTGTAACTTGCCTCTTCCATTTCAGTTTATAACTCAGTACGGAGCTGTATCCTAAAAAAATAATATCAAAAATATTATCGTAGCAGAATTCGTAGGCGATGGAGAAGAAATGGCGGAAGAAAATCCAGCGACCCTCCTGTTAGTGTTGACTGGGTCAACGCTCTAAGGGGGATTGTACGTATAGTATTTTTACCATCATCAATTATAGGCCTCGGTAGCGCAGTAGGCAGCGCGTAAGTCTCATAATCTTAAGGTCGTGAGTTCGATCCTCACCCGGGGCAATTTTTTATATCTAAATATAGTTAAAGAATTTTTAGCTTTTTCGTGAATCGAGACATAAAAATGGTTGAGAAACAATGCTCTAAGGGAGCTTGTGCATATTGCGTTTTTAGCATTTGTAGTAAGGCTCGGTAGCGCAGTAGGCAGCGCCTAAATCTCATAATCTTAAGGTCGTGAGCTCGAGCCTCACCCGGGGCAATTTTTCAATATAGCCTAATAAATATAGCCTATCTTTATGCAGTACTAGCTAACGCCCGAAGTTATCGGTTGCATTGCGCCTATACAACGTCAGAAAAGTTCACGCAAATGCCAACGAAAACTGTTCAAAGTTACTCGTAACAGTGGTATAGTACCGCCGCAGGTAGTGTTTAGCTACAGCATGTAAAGCTCGCGGAATGACGACATCCTCACAAAGTAATATTTATGGAGTTTATTAGTTATATAGGTATATAGCTAGGCTATTTCTTTATTCCTACACCTATCGTAACATCTCACAACACCTTGACTAGACTAGTAGAGAAAGTCGTTGGCAGTAAGCAATAAAGAGGAAGTAAAGCAAGAAATTGGTCCTTACTGACCTTACAATATATATATATATATATATATATACATATATATATATATATATATATACATATATATATATATATATATATACATATATATATATATATATAATTATATATATATAAGAAAAAAAAAAAACGATGGGTTACGATAATATGTATGTATGTGCTGGATACAGCTCCGTACTGAGTAATAAACTAAGTAAAATTTTATATAATTTGATGTTCAAACATTTCCTCATCATTTTAAATTGAATGTAGATAAATGTTTTATAAAATAACCATATTAGTGATGAGTTCTAGAAGATAACCTATAAACTAAACTTCTTAATAGTGTTAACAAAATCTTGGAAATTCTTTGCAAAATTTCTCTGAAACAACTTACAGTTTTTCCCACTTTTTTCTCATTAACCGAGCCAGTGGCGCGAGATATCAGTTAGGATTCTTTTTAATTTACTCACTTCTATCAGAAGGCCGTAGCAGTTCAGTAGGCGAATGCCTCAGAATTCATACTAACGTGGAAACATTTTTGTTTTATGATATAAGCGTGACAAACGGAGCAAAAGTTTTAAAGTGTAGTTTGTTTCTAACTGCAGAATGAATGGGTCAGCTCGACCGGGGTACGACCACGCCCTCATAATATACCGGCGTGAAATAGCACCATAACGCTGCTGTGTTTCGTAAAGCGATCCGGAGAACTTTATTGCTGGTGACGAGGCATTCCATTTCAGTCCTCACGGGTGAAAACGCACATATCTGCATCATGATTCCTTGTCAAGGATGAATGTAGATGTCATGGGCCGCAGGAATCACTTACCATCAGGTGAACTGTGTGCTCGTTTGGAACTCTCAATGTAATAAAATTAACATGATAGTAATTGATGACATCACATTCCATCTTTATCCGTCATCTATTATACGAAAAACGCAGTGTTATGTTATTATATCACGCTATTTTTTTTATTTATTTATTTATTTCTCTTTATTGCATTCAAGGAAATAAAATTAGAGGTGCAAAAAGGACGGAGTTACTGCCAAAGGCATTCTCTACCAGTCAAGTCAAGGAGATATTGTGATAGGAGTATTAATGAACTAATTAATAAAAATAAAAGACGAAAAATAGTTTATATAAAATATACAAATAAAGAATAATTCATACGTATATAGAATATATATTATAATATATATAATCCATATAGTCAATAAACTCATTAGAACATAATTTCGTGAGGACGTGGTCATTCATGGGTCGAGCTTTTCATACTGGTAAAGCTAAAAGCTAGCTGGTAAAGCTAGCTGCGACGTTACTCTATCACTGTTACGAGTAACTTTTAACAGTTGTTGTTGGCACTTACGTGAGCTTTTCTGACGTTGTGGAGAGGCATTCCGGACTACCCACTCCGGGCATTAGCTGTACTGCATAAAAATAGGGTATATTTATATATGAAAAAAAATTGCCCCGGGTGAGGATCGAACTCACGACCTTAAGATTATGAGACTTACGCGCTGCCTACTGCGCTACCGAGGCTTATTACAGATGCCAGTAAAAATGTTATATGTAGGTATAGTCCCCCTTAGAGCATCATTTCTCAACCATTTTTATGTCGCGACCCACGTACTGAGAAGGTAAGTATAAAGCGACGCCTTCACTATAAAATTATAATAAACTTCGCAATAATTAATTTATCTTAATGATTAATCATTTGAAACGAGGCAACTAATAACAAGTTTATTTTTTCATATTCGTCGAATAAGCTCTCTTTTAAAAGGCTAGTACGGGAACACTATTTAAAGACGTCTAATGCTAATTAATATGATAAATTACTCGTTGTCATTGTTCGTTATACTATGTTTAATTATGTATTGATTTATATGCAAATATATTCATATAGTATTGTATATATATGTAGATATATATATATATAATTATTATTACGTTTCAAGATATATTTTTTTCTTATTTACAATGTAGGCACTACACCTACCACAATGTCCCTCCACGCCACGGGTTGACTGGTAGAAAATACCTTAAGGCATTAAGAGCTTTGCATCCCATTTTGTAATGTGTGACCAATAAAGTTTAAATAAATAATTATTATACAGAAATTTTAATTTTATATCCACATTGAATCATACATTAAATAAACGAATATTTTGTATACATGTCTTATTTATTGTTTAGAAGTCGACCCCTTATAATAACAAACGCTACCCCGCAACATGAGATACGATGGTGCAGCATTTAGTTTGACTTAAGTAACTTAAATCTATAAGTGTATACATGATTATATTAATACTAATTGTAGTTGATTTTTTTAACAAAGAGACCACAAGCCTCGGTAGCGCAGTAGGCAGCGCGTAAGTCTCATAATCTTAAGGTCGTGAGTTCGATCCTCACCCGGGGCATTAATTTATGGTATTTTTTGTTATACAAATCTTAAAATCCATATACCCCCTTTTTAATAACGCTAAAATTTTGCGTCAATTGACTCTTGGAGAGTTATTTTATTTAATTTTTACACTATAATTATCTACATGAAGTCTAGATAATTATATTCAATATATCAATACTGCAAATTTATTGCTGATACTTATAATAGGAATCCCTGAGCTAAATCTACTAGCATCATTCCATTGATAAAGTAAACTTTGGGGAATTTGAGGGTAGCGAAAAAGCAGGATAGCTCTGCTATGTTCCGTAATCTCTATTGCTATGTCCGACATTCTTATGATAACTGGGCATTCCACTTCATTCCTCGGGTCCACATTGCTTGTGGACTCCAATAATAACTTATTAAAAGTTGGAGTGTCTTCGTTTGTCATACTCGATACTATAAAATCACTCAAACGCGGGGTAATCTTCAAAAGATACCCTACCTAGTGGGTAAGACAAGCTTATGTGGGATTTTTACCCGATAAAACCACTAAGTGCATTGGGAGGGATCACGACATCCAGTTCACACGGACTGTATGTGAATTCATTTTTCATGTGTGATGCTTTGGTCTTATGATCTATACAGCTTTGACTAAATAGACTCTCGAGCGGGGCCCGCTGAGGAGGGATTGAATTCAATAAACTACCATTATCAATGTTATCCTTAAGTTTTTACGAACTATTATCACGATTATCTCGACTGCCACCCCACCGCACGGTAAGTGTCGATGTAGGTCACGATGGTGAACGCACGAACTCAGTAAAAGCCAATTTTTGTTACAGTGGTAGAGCTACACTGCAGTTTATTTCTAGCTGCAGAATGAATGGATCAGTTCGACCAGGGTGGGAGACCACGCCCTCACAGAATACCAGCGTTGAAAGCAGCATAACGCTGCTGTGTTTTGTCTGGTGAGTGTAGGGATCCGGAGACCTTCATTACTGGCGGCGAGGCATTTCATCTCAGTCCTCAAGGGTGACAACACATCTGCATTATGATTTCTTTGAATTCGAATTCAGATTGCATGAGCCGCAGGAATCACTTACTATCGGGTGAACTGTGTGCTCGTTTGTTTCTTGCAATGTAATAGAAAAAATGAAAAAAACACCGTTTTCTCTTTTTCTCTCACAGACCTGGCACCTATTGTCCATCTCTCTTGCAACTTTTCATTGAAACGTTACAAATATAAAACGTTGGGCACTCAATTTCGACCTTAAAATTGAACTGTTCGCGCCCAAAGAAATTTCACCTTAACATGCCCGCTTTTTCTTATAAACTGCGCCATATCTCAATTGACTGTCCATAGCAAAGGCAGGTAACGTAGTGTCTGATAATAGAGGCGACGTTCGGAAGTCTACCGTCTCACGGATCTCCTGCAGGCGGCCTCAGAACACGGAAGCGTTCAATGTCGAGCTCCTGTACTTCCGAGTAAATCTATCTTGGAACAGATATTGGATCCGAATTTGACATAGTGTAATATTTTTTAAATGTACATCAATCCTCAAGCCGGATGTATTTGAATCCCTAAAGGAGGGACAGGAGAAAGAGTAAAATATTAAAATATCCTTATAAATGTGTATTGATAGAGATACAGGCTTGACGGAGAAAATACCACTTCTTCACCGATCACCAGTGATCACCATGAAATAGTAGCTTAACGCTGCACGATTCTTATGGTGGATGTAGGGATCCGGATACTCAATTACAGGTAAAGAGATATTCCATCTTATTCCTCATGATGTGAACTAAAAAGAACATATGTGTTGCCGTTAAGGCAGGTAAAGTATTGGTGTGATTTTGACCACAAGCAAAGAATAAAATAACCATTGCAGAATGAGGGTAGATGGTGTTTTTATACGTATTTTATTGTAAAGGGTTAGTTCGTATATCGTATTATGAGTTCCGCGTAGGGGTGGTTATTTTTATGTAACGTTTGTTTAAGAGGAAGTTCTATCTTAAGTATCGAGCTTATATGTGCCGTAGCTGGTTATTGATCAGTAAATATCCTCAACATGGGTGTTGTCATCCATGACGACAAAGGTATATTTTATAATATTAGTGTTGAAAAATGAGCTCACAGTTTACCTGATGGCAAGTGATGACTGAGCCCATGACATCCAACACTAAACTCAACTCGTTACCTGTAACTAGTTTCCCGGAGCCCTGTAGTCACCGTACGAGCAGCGTTATGCTGCTAATTCACGCCAGTGGTCCTTTCCCGGTAGAGCTGAGATCCACAAAAAATCTGTGGAAATACCTTGCCTCGTTGGAGAAAGAAACAGTATTTGTACTCATTAACACCTAGGGGAGGGGGCCAATGCACCGATTGGGAGGGGCTTCGATATTGCCTAAAGAACGCACCACTATCCCTCTGCACTGAGCCTAAGGTCGTCCCCGAAGAGGCCTCGCCGTCCCTAGCATCCACGCTGTGCTACGACAACACCGGGAACACCTCGTGTTGGTGCCATCCCAGGGTTCACTATCCTGGACGACAGAGCTCTCACCCCGATGGCCCGTGGACATGTAATTCCCTTTTAGTCGCCTTTTACGACAGGCAGGGGTAATATTAGCCCTATTCTAAAAGCCCGAGAATAAAGGGCGGACCACCGTTTCTGTCTGTCGTCGCCACCACGCAATGAAACTTAAATTACAATTTACCTTTTTTTTAACTTAGAATTAAAATCATATCTAAAGAGTGCTAAGCGTATGTAAAGTGTAAGACTGACAGGCTATTGGATGCATCCATAAGCAAACGCGGGCAGCGGCTGTACCTGCCCCTGTACCAATATCCGTCGCGTGCTCATATCCGTTCGCTCGGTGGCCTTGTCGTGCGCTCCAAGCTATAAGCGTCAGCGGGTGAATAAGCTGGTAAGTCGTAACGTGCTAGCTCGTTTTTTACTTAAAAATATATAAACAAATTATTTTTGATTTTGTAATATAATTAGTTTTAATGAAAGATATTTAGATATATGAAATATTATGCTATGTACATAATATTTTATATATCTAAATATCTTTCATTAAAAAAATAAACTAACTAAAAAAGATCAATTTTTGTATATATATGTACATAATTATATATAGATTACATTTCAAAAATGTCTCTTGAATGTTTCATTGGGCGTTTATTTTATTTATTATAAAATTTAAGAGAATGATCAAAAACTGAAGTATAAGTATTATAAAAAATACTACCACTAATCATACCTTTAAAAATTGTAAAAACAGTGTATTCGTAGGAAGCTCAACCAATGGTTGAAATGGAACATACTGTATAACATTGAATTATCCTAGTGTCATCTATTTATTTTATATAAAATTATTTGTCTCTACCGATGTGTACAAGAGCGAGTAAGTGCGGTAGTGTCAAAGTGCTCGCTTTTATAAAGAGCGTGCAAGTGCGGTAGTGTCTAAGTGCTCGCTTTTATAAAGAGCGTGCAAGTGCGGTAGTGTCTAAGTGCTCGCTTTTATAAAGAGCGTGCAAGTGCGGTAGTGTCTAAGTGCTCGCTTTTATAAACCGCCAGCATAAGCCGTCATCAATGTACATTGTTAATTGCAATTTGAATTTCTGCTATACCACTCGGCGGTGAAGTAAAACATGGTGAGGTAACCTGCATGTCTGAGGAATAAAAAAATAATATTTCAAAACATATGACGTCCCCTAATCTGCAGTGGAGCCGGGTGGTGGAGACGAGGCCAAGCTCAGCAGTAGGATTTATATAGATAGACTTTCTTTCTACTGATATATACTAGACGGACATGTTTCTACGCAGTGTAAAACAACACTATTAGATCAACCAATGCAAGTTTGCTGGCAGTTAATGGATGGTCTATTTTCAACAGGGGGGTCATTCATTCCTGGTCGATATCGTCTACGTTGACCGCTATTGTGGACTTCAATTATGGCGACCCTATTGTGTGCGCTAAAGTGACAAACGTAGCCAATCTTGGTTAGTCGTTATTGTATAGTATAGTATAGTATATCTCTTATTAGCAGACTCAGATAAAGACGAAATGTAATATATCGAAATTTTTTATACTATTTTTTTCCACGCCACGCGTTTTGCTGTTAGAGAATCCATTAAGACATGAAAATCAGTCTTTTGTACCCCATTTTGTAGGGTTGTGATCAATAAAAAAAATAGGGTTGTAATTTGGATCTATTCGCTGTTACTACGTATACCACGCTTTAATTTAATTTTCTTTAAAAAAAACACCTGTCAATTGTATTGGTTAAAGAAAGTTCCTTCGATTAGATTGAGATTAAGGCGAAGATGGTATCTATTTCCTGCTCGAAATTATGTGAGACATTTTTAAGTAGATTTATTTCGGATAATCTTACGCAAAATGTTGATGCATCTCTTTCTGCTGCGATATCTGACGAGGTTATTACTCCCGGAGCTCAGACAGCAGCCAGTAAAAGTTCAGAACTCTGCACATCTCAGCTGTCCGTTAGCGCATCGCTCCGGCGGCTAATTTCCCACGAGGCGGCCTCCGCTCAGCGCAAACGACCGCAATAAACAAATTCTCTATAAGAAATACCATTTCAAGATGCCAAGGAGAAAGCTACCGTTCAAGTAACGACACTTATAAGAATCTAGAACATTCTAGTTTAGCTTTAACATTACTATATATATACATAACACAAAAAATACAGTTAGCCGACCCGAAAGACGATGTTCTCGCAAAAACATATTACTGTCAATCGTTCGAATCATGTCATAGTTTTGAGAACATACAGAATACGCATAGAAAAAAAGAACTTTCAGTTTTTCCAATTATTCAACTTTTCTATTATAATTATTTCCTTCAATAAAAACCTAATTCACACTATTACGGACATTAAAAGATAACCAAATCGCTCCAGTAATTAGGTTATCTTTATCAAACTACCTTCTCAGCAGAAAACTTTAAGTAGATTTCTATCATTTATTATATCACTTATTATAATCGATGATGATAGATGGTGGTAGAGCAATCCTGTAGCGTGAATGGGTCAGTTGGATGGTGATCGCTGTGTTTCGTACGTTGAGTATTGAGATTAGGTGACCCAATTACAATTTACGAGGGAGGGTGGTAAGGAGGATTGCCGTTGATAATGCCGTTGCACCCTGCAACTCTGTTGGGGATTTATGGTGACGTTATGGGCGGCAGTCATCACCTGATATCAGGTGAATTGTGTGCTTACTTGTCACCCTTAGTATTATAAAAGAAACATTCGTCGGTAGACATAAATAAATAAATTACACATAGTCGTTAAAGAAAAAAGGTACTTCCATCGAACCTATGACCTACATAGGTACGAATGCGCCATTCGACTATTGTCGCGAAACATCTCGTAGTACAAGCATTTATATATATATATATATATATATATATATATATATATATATATACATATTAATAAATATATATATATATATATATATAAAACCTTTATATGCCATGGGCGGCAGTTATTACCAGGTGAAAAAGGAGAATGGTATGTTCATATGTCAGCCCTAATATTAAACATTAGTACAAATTTAGTTTGTCGCCTAGGAACTGAACTCGGTACCTACGATACAGCAGAGGGATATTAAAACTTATTCTATGAGATGTTATACTCATTATCCTTACAAAATACTATGCAACCAACGTTCCTGACCTTGCATTTGCGTCCATTATTATGGCCCCAATAATCTATTTTAATAAAAATTATATGATGGTCGATGATATGCAACTACTATGCATAATTACTCGACCGATTTGGTTATTTTTTAATATCCGTAGTGTCACCTAATCTCAATACTCATCATACCAAACACAGCGACCACAATCCAGCCGAACCATTCACTCTGCAGTATTGTTCTACTACCGTCTGTCATCATCGATTTTAATAATAGTAATGATAGAAATCTACTAAAAGTTTTCTCTTGAGAAGGTAGTTGGATAAAGCTTCAGCACAGTCATAAATTATAATGTAAATGAAGTGCTTTTGTGTGGGAAAAGCTTAACAAAACAAAATTATTACTTGTGCTCCCCGAGCCGTCCGCTTATTTAAAGCTTCGTTCATATCAGCCGTGATATCTAAGTGTATAAACACTCGCTTTTAATATCACAGTACGTGAACAAACCGAGTTGGATCCCCGACGCCGACACCAATGTACATTGTTAAACGCATTTTAAGAGCTGATTTTCCACTTGCTCGGCGGCGAAGGAAACACGTCGTGCGAAATTATAATAATAAAAAAAACCTTGTGTATAAGATTTTATTATCTTGGCTATCTCGACTCACGGGATAAATCTGCACAGAAATAATTATACGATATAGCATCTACTTAACAGTGCAAAACCATTACACGAGTTGCCAATAAAAGTATGTAGATAAACATTTTTATCAGCCGAGTATTCGATTTGAATGAGGTTTTATTATGCTGTATTTGTTTGCACGTAATCTGATTGCGCAAGGTCCGGGGTAACAGTAAACAGTTTTACGACAGCATTTATGACAGCTTACGAGCTATCGCAGCTTTGTATCAGGCGGGCCCTCACTCGCTCGTAAATTATAATCGGAAAAGCGAGGCATCGTCGGAACGTGGAAATGATGCGACACGATACGCCCCCCTCCCCCACCGCCCGACAGATCCAGGATAAAGTTTTTATGTCTTTAACTAGTGTTGCCAGGCTTACGTGTATTAATGAGATGCAAAAATACAGTTTTATGTGCGCGACAATTCTAGTATTGCTTCAGTTGTATGTATTTATTGTTTTTTTTTATTGTTCTGAGGGTGTCAAAGGAAACTCACAGTTCAGTATGCAATAAATAAGTGATTCCTGCGATCTCAACCGCCATAAGTAGTGCTGTTGGTCCAGAGACCTCTACAGGTTTAATATAATTAGACTTGCGGGATTAGACAAACGGGAGGCCCGTTGAGTAGGGAGTTTTATATTTGATGTACATATTTAAAGTTGATATACTTCTGTAGACGACATCGTATGATTTATTATTTTCTGTCAGTATGTGTAAGTTACACTCTTAAAACTAAATATAAACGAGTTCGAAATAAGCCTTTTTCAAATATATGCGCCGACAGACGGAGCAACTGAAGAAGCAAAAGAGGCTTTCTATGACACTATCGATAAAGCTGTAAAATTATCTGATAAAAACGTGGTAATTATGGGCGATTTTAACGCGCAAATAGGTCAAACAACACGTGAAGACAGTCAAGTTATAAACAAATTTGGATATGGTAAAAGAAACTGCAGTGGAGAACGACTAATTCAATTTGCACACGAAAATAACCTCAGTATAATGAACACTTTCTTTAATAAGAAAAGCAAACAAAGGTGGACATGGAGATCTCCCGATGGAAACACCAGAAATGAGCCAGACTACATATTTACCAACATACATAAAAACGTTCAAAACGTAGAGGTGCTAAATATTCAATATCCGTCAGATCACAGGTGCGTAAGAGCAACTTTCAACTTAAAATGTACCTAAAAAAGAAGAAACAACTACTCAGGTTACTCAAAAAATATATTGAAAAGTCATGCAGAAATTTCTAAGTATTTAGAAACACTGAGTAATTATCAAGAGTCTCTTGACAACCATGAAAGCGACACAGTCCAGATTTACTATAATAAAATTAAAGCCGCTATTGAAAATAGTTTGAAAATGGCTCTACCACCTAGAAATAAAAATTACAGCGCTATATCTGAACGCACAAGAAGATTAATAACACGCAGAAAAGATCTACAAAAGAAGAAACCTAAATCAAGAGAAATGAAAAACGAATTAAGTGCTCTCTACAAACTGATAAGCAGGTACATACGACAAGACTACAAAGACCATCGAAGACAAACCATAGAAAGTCATCTCAACACTTCAGGGAGCTTAAAAAGTGCATACAAAGCACTAAGATCTCACAAACTCATGGATAGAAGGCCTCTGCGAATCGGATAGAGTCACACACAATAGAAAAAATATACTTAACATAGCCACTAAGTTTACAAAACATTATATGATAGCCTCTATACCCCTGCAAAATGAAACTAACATCACAGAAGTAAACCCATTAAGACTATCCGAAATTATTTGCGAAATTAAGCGCCTAAAATCAGAAAAATGTCCGGGACCAGACAGGATAACAAATGAAGCAATAAAAGAAGCTTACACAATCCTGGCCAAACCATTGGTGATTCTCTTCAACAAAATACTAGACACCTCTACAACACCTCAGCAGTGGTCAGAGTCAGAGATTATATTGTTATATAAAAAGGGCGATCCTAGCAATATAAATAACTACAGACCCATCAGCTTTCTGCCGTCGTTATATAAACTTTTCTCTTCAATCATAAAAAATAGAATTAGCGCTACAATTGATTCATGCCAGCCAATGGAACAAGCAGGCTTTAAGAAAGGTTACTCAACAGTGGATCACATTCACTCTGTGGAACTACTTATTGAGAAATACCAGGAATTTCAACGACCACTCTACATAGGATTCATAGATTACCAAAAAGCCTTCGACACTATACTCCATTCTTCAATATGGAAAGCCCTAAACTCTCAAAATGTAGAGGCTAAATATATCAAAGTGTTAAAATATGTCTATGAAAACAGCACTAGCAGAGTGAGGCTAGATACCACTGGAACCCCCATTCCAATTAAAAGGGGAGTTAGACAGGGGGACCCTCTTTCACCAACAATTTTCATCTCGGTATTAGAGTCCATAATAAATAAACTAAATTGGAAGGAGATGGGCTTAAATATAAAAGGAAAGTACATTAATCATTTAAGATTCGCTGACGATCTCGTCTTACTGTCTGAGAACAGCGTAGAGCTAGAACACATGAAAGATACACTACAACAATCAAGCAGACGATCAGGCTTAGAAATCAACTACAACAAAACAAAAGTGATGACAAATTTATTGAAAAAAGAAATAAAAGTTGATAATACTTCGATAGAATTCGTCAACTCATACATTTATCTAGGCAAACAACTCTCCTTCGAAAATAAAAGTAACGACCTGGAAATTGAAAGAAGAATAAAACGGACATGGAAAAAATATTGGAGTTTAAAAGAAATTTTTAAAAGTCAAATGCCTATCAAAATTAAAAGAACCGTCATGAATACCTGCCTCCTACCGTCGCTCACATACGCTTGCCAAACATGGAAATTCACACGAAAGGTTAAAAACAAAATAAACTCATGCCAACGGAGCATGGAAAGAAGCCTGATGAAAATTAGAAAAATTCAAAACATTCGCAGCTCTACTATAAGAGAAACAACAGGAGTAATAGACGCAGTTAACTATGCTATGAGATTGAAATGGCGTTGGGCGGGCCATGTAGCGAGAATGAGCGACGATAGATGGACTTCTCGGCTGACGTCATGGCCAGGGCCCCGGGGCAATAGGAAAAGAGGAAGACCTAGGAGCAGATGGACTGACGACATTGAAGGGACGGCTGGAAAAATGTGGAAAGAAGACGCCACAGATAGAGACTACTGGATATGATATCTTTGGAGGAGGCCTTTACCCTCAAATAGAGGGGTTCCCGCTAATTTAAAATCAATTAAATTCTAATAATTCTATAATAATATAAATGTAATATTAAAAAAAAAAATTCAATTATATTCATGATAATGTTCATTTTCCACATTCAAGTATAAGTATTGATAAATTAAAATATTGTATACTAAAAATACTCTAAAACTCTGAATATGTTAAATATTTAAATTTACTAAGTGTGAAATAAAAGGGTTATTTATTTATTTATGTGTTGTTTTGGTCACTCGATAATCTTGAGCAACCAACATAAAGCTACCACTACTCCTGTCATCTCACAAATTTGTCATTTCTCTCTGGACTCAATTCTGAAAACCACGTAGGTGAAGTCGCGGGTAGGTGCTAGTTTACTCATAAATTGATAACAATTGTAAGGCCATATTTAACGTGATCAAAAGTATCCTGTGTCCAGGTTATAAAACACCTGTGTGCCAAATTTCGTTCAAATCCGTTTAGTTTCTTTACGTGATTGGGGAACAAACATATAAACTTTCAACTAATCACGTTTAAAAGTAAACTATGTGTTAATAATATTATAACGCAGTGCTACAACTTACTGAGATCTCTATTACACAAGAAATTTGTTGATGCAATACATTTTTTTTCTCCGCCGATGGTAAAAGTTGAATAAAATAACTTATGAGTTTTGATTTTCAATAAATTTTGAATCTTAATGCTGATCATAACGTTGAGACTCCCGTCGACTAAGATGCAACGCCTCGTCACGAGGAATAAGCTCTATCACCCGTAACTATCCTCGACAAAGATTCAAGATGCACAATCGTTGTCACTCCTAAGCAGCAAGTTTATAAATGCTCTCTATAGTTCTATGACGTAATACCAGTTTATATATACAAGGCTAATCTAAAGAGTCGTTGCTCTTGTATTTGTTTCTTTTCTAAGACAATACACAAAGCCATTTTTTATTCGTACTGAGATAAATAAGCCTCGGTAGCGCAGTAGGCAGCGCGTAAGTCTCATAATCTTAAGGTCGTGAGTTCGATCCTCACCCGGGGCATTATTTTATTGAGATTTTTTATTTTTTCTATAATTACCAACAAGAAGTAATCAGTGTTACAATTTTCTGAAGTCTATTAAAATAATAATTTATTTATGCAATGTGAAAAACATCTTAATACATTTTCACAGGCGAACGTAAAAGTCTTGAACTTTTTGAAAAAATTTCTCGTTCTCAAGTTTTGGAACTAAATTGATCAAAATGATATTTGAATATGATATTGTAGAACAATTATTCGAGAGTGTATAAAAAAAACATATTTATCTGCCCATTTGAACAAACAGTATATAGAGTAGTTTTGTACGCACAAAAGATAGGTCGTATTTTTTTAAAAAAGTCTCTAAAATGACATTTTAATGCCGTCAACATATTTTGCCCTTAAGTTTGTCGTGCTACTTACAGTATACATTGTATATCTATGTCAAATTCATAAAATTAACAAATATTTTTTAACTAATTTTTATATTCATGATTCGATGTGAGTTAATTTATTATTCATAAATATGTTACAGTACGTTCTATACATTCTATCAGAAAATATTTTAAAGTTTCTACAAAATAAATAATATAAAATTCTAAAATTTCTATTGACAACTTAATATAAGGTTTCTGAAGGTCTATGATGACGTCCTTCTGGCCGATTCCTTCGATACCTTGTGGTTATTGCCAGATGAAATCAACTACGCTGAATAATTTATAGTGCCGTAAATTTTCACGCAAACACTAAGGCTCACACACACTCATCTTCCCCTTCCCTATTCCGATGTAACGCATGTACCATAAGATCCAATAAACGTTCAAATGTAGTATAAAAAACATGGAACTTACACCCAGACACGAAAACTGAGAATTTGTGATAAACAAATATTATTCCTCGGCTGGTAATCGAACCCAGGAACAGCAACGCAGCAGCCAATTAATCTAACCACATCTCAATGCTGTCGTCAAGAAGACATAACCAGTAAGTAGGGCTAACGAGCCGTGCTTTGTATACAAAAATTAAACTTAAAACTGCAAAGTAAGTCACCTCCAAGTGTCTGCTACGACGTCGCTACGCCGCTCTTGATTTCCCCTGGGGCTGCCCTGCTGCATGCGAGCTGGCCGTGTTCTCCACAGATTTTCTCTAAATTCCTGAGCTGTTTATCTTTATGTACAGTGTAATGCATGCTTCAATTCAGCTACCACGTCAATTCTGAATATAAAATAAATATATTTCAATACATTTTTTTTCACCGCCGATGGCAAAAGTTGAATAAAATAATTTTCGAGTTTTGATTTTCAATAAATTTTGAATCATTATGCTGATACGTTGAAAATTCCGTCGACTAAGATGAAACGCCTCGTCACGAGGAATAAAGGTCTATCTATCCTCGACAAAGATTCAAGATGCACAATCGTTGTCACTCCTAGGCAGCAAGTTTATAAATGCTTTCTATAGTTCTACGACGTAATACCTTATATATATATATATATATATATATATATATATATAAGGCTAATTTAAAGAAGTCGTAAGTTTTGTATTTGATTCTTTCCTTAGACAATACACAAAGCTATTTATTATTAGTACTGAGATATATAAGCCTCGGTAGCGCAGTAGGCAGCGCGTAAGTCTCATAATCTTAAGGTCGTGAGTTCGATCCTCACCCGGGGCATTATTTTATTGAGATTTTTTATTTTTTCTATAATTACCAACAAGACGTAATCAGTGTTACAATTTTTTGAAATCTATTAAACAGATATTTATTAATACATTATGAAACAGCAGCTTAGTACAATTATTTACAGTCGATGGCAAAAGTTAAATAAAATTGATTTTTTTGAAAGAAAATTATGATCATTCTCAACTTTTCTAACTAAATTGATCAAAATGATATTTGAATATGATATTCTAGAATAATTCGAGACGATGTAAAAAAAAATAATCACAAAGATATCCGCTGATTTGTATACGCAGCAACATCGAGCGGTCTCACCATTGAAAGAAAAAATATAGTAAAAAATCTTAATACCTCAAAGGTGGTGATATTTTAACAACCTTTAACACATCTTTCCCTTAAGTTTGTCATGCTACTTACGGGATAAATTGTATATATTGATACTTATCATCTCTGGCTGTGTTCAACGCACAGAATTCTCCAAATTCCTGAGCTATATGTTTATGTGTAGTTTAATGCATACCTCAATACGTCAGACTTTCAGTAGACGTTTTACATATTCTATCTTCTTTTTCTTCTGCCTAGCGATTTCCCGGCCAGGGTCCGTTTTTCGTCCGAGTTTTCTCCACTCTGCCCGGTCTCCGGCATCCTCCTTCGTGTCATTTTTCTCCACCATGTCCGCTTTCACGGCGTCCAGCCAGTGTTTCTTGGGACTACCACGGGATTTTGGGCCATCTATTTCCAACAAAATGTTAGCTATATGGTATTGATATTTTTTTATTGACTTGAACACTACTTCTGTGTTTCGGTAAGTGTAGGAATCTGGAGATCCTTATTACTGGTGATGAGGCATTCAGTCTTATTCCTCAGGGATGAAAGCACACCCGTATTACGATTCTTTATATATTAGTTTGAATGTGGGTGTTATGAAGTGCAAGACTCAATGAAATAATAAAAAAATATTATCATTGTTGGAGTGGTTAATGGCTATGTGAGTATACCATTAGCCACTCCAACTTAGCTTAAAACGTTTTAGGAGATAGTTCACGACAGTAATCGAATGGTGGATTCGAAACTACGATTTTAACTTTCACAGACGTTTCAATAGTACATTGGTCTCGACTAGATATTGAATCTAGCAAGTTCTCATAATACTACGCTACGTCAGTAATTAGTTAAGCTACGGCAACGCCAAAATAAATATTAAAAAAAAATGTTCTTATAATTAGGAAAGGTTTCTTTTTCATTGCCATTGCAATGTCTGTCAGTGCGTTTAATCGAGGTAATATGGAAAGTATTGGTGCATTTAAAAAATATGTATTTGGGTCTAGATATATGTGAGAAATTTCCAGTGAGTTGTGAATTTAAACATTGCCATACACAGATTGAGGAAGAAAAGAGAAGGAGAAATGGAGGGAAAAGAAAAAAAAGGAGAAAAACGTCCTCTGAAATAGTATTTTTAACAAGGTTGTTATGGAAGCACAACCCGTACGCATTGTACGTATGTCAGCAAAAAGCTCATTTGCAGTGCTTTCATAACTGTCGGATATAATGTGTTCACATAGGTTAGGCTACAGTAACAAATTTTTAACGTTTAGTTTTATATATATTTATATATATATATAGTATATATTTGACATTCGCTGTTGGCATCCCAGTATGGTAACACACGAAATAAAATTTAGTTTTTTATTTTAAAAAGTCCGTGGGACGCGCCCGTAACTTGACTTGGTTGACCTATTTAACTTTCGCCAAGCGATCCTATTTGGTTAGTTTTTCTTTTATATTATTAATAAGAAACATTTAACTGATATCTTAAAAAGACTCAGTTTAGTGGTACTGATCCACAACAAAGAAGGATGCACATGTGTTTATACTACAACAAAGTGACAACACTTTGTTGTAGTATAAACGCGGTGTATGATGATGGAGATGTTTATGGACGCAGTCATTGCTCACTATTAGGTGAACTGTGTGCTTGTTAACGAACCTGCATCCAAAGAACTTTTACTTAAACATTCTGTAATAGACTCTTAATCATGTATGAATTTTATAATATATAAAGAGAAAAGAAAAAATGTAATTTAAAAAAAAAATGTGCCCCGGGTGAGGATCGAACTCACGACCTTAAGATTATGAGACTTACGCGCTGCCTACTGCGCTACCGAGGCTCGCGGTGAGTATTTTTTTATTACGTATTATATTGTGGCGTCATGTATTCATAACTGTACTAATGAATAGCTTTGTGTATTGTTTTCGGTAAAAATCTAACACAATGCTATCAGTCATGTGTTAGATTATGTATGTAGTATGTATAATTATGTATATAGAACGTTTTTACGTCTTTACGAACCACACAACATCTATAAACTTGGTGTGACAGGAATAGGTTGGCAACGCATTCTCGATTCTCTGGTGTTACGGATGTCAACGGGCGGCGGTAATCACTTACCATCAGATGAGTTGCTCGTTTGCCAGCCAACTATTCTATAAAAAAAACAAGTATGTCGGTCGGCCATTTATAAGGGCGGTGCATTTTTCCAGTATTGAGACTACAAAGAAATCGCTATGTTCACAAATAATTTATATTTTTTATAACAATTACGGTGACAAATGAGCACAGGGTTGATGTGAGAATAAATGCTCGATTCGGCCATATGGCTCGTAGAACTGATAACGGATGAGAAATCTCTTGAATCTCTACTTGGTGGATCGTCGAACTGTGCCAGTTTGGAGGAAGTCGATGGGTGATACACATGGCTGAGGATCCTGCTTTATGGCAACACATGGAGGCGGACCTATACTCAGCAGTGGAGACAGAAGAAGTACTGCGTCTTAAGTGCATCCCGACATCTGTCTTCGATTATGAGTCCAAACGAAGGTATGGCCCGTTGCCAAAGCTTCTAGTAATGTATTGGATGTGTAAAATACGCACACATTTCACCCGGTGGTAAGTGATGGTAGCCGCCCGTAAAATCTACGCGCACCCCCCAATAGGAATGACATGCGTTGTCACCCCTGAGAACCGAGATGGAATGCATTAATCAGTAGTGGACTGAAATCCATCATTAAACTATTATCGTGAATAATGGCACAAGTATTTTAAGCTTAGTTGGAGTGGTTAACTGGAATGTTAGTAATTTTAGCAGCGAGTCTTCATTATTTAAAAAAAATGTGCCCCGGGTGAGGATCGAACTCACGACCTTAAGATTATGAGACTTACGCGCTGCCCACTGCGCTACCGAGGCTCGCGGTGAGTATTTTTTTATTACGTATTATATTGTGGCGTCATGTATTCATAACTGTACTAATGAATGGCTTTGTGTATTGTTTTCGGTAAAAATCTAACACAATACTATCAATCATGTGTTAGATTATGTATGTAGTATGTATAATTATGTACATAGAACGTTTTTACGTCTTTACGAACCACACAACATCTATAAACTTGGTGTGACAGGAATAGGTTGGCAACGCATTCGCGATTCTCTGGTGTTACGGATGTCAACGGGCGGCGGTAATCACTTACCATCAGATGAGTTGCTCGTTTGCCAGCCAACTATTCTATAAAAAAAAACAAGTATCTCGGTTGGCCATTTATTAGGGCGGTGCATTTTTCCAGTATTGAGACTACAAAGAAATCGTTATGTTCACAAATAATTTATATTTTTTATAACAATTACGGTGACAAATGAGCACAGGGTTGATGTGAGAATAAATGCTCGATTCGGCCATATGGCTCGTAGAACTGATAACGGATGAGAAATCTCTTGAATCTCTTGGTGGATCGTCGAACTGTGCCAGTTTGGAGGAAGTCGATGGATGATACACATGGCTGAGGATCCTGCTTTATGGCAACACATGGAGGCGGACCTATACTCAGCAGTGGACCATTGATAGGCTGTGATGATGATGAAGAAGTACTGCGTCTTAAGTGCATCCCGACATCTGTCTTCGATTATGAGTCCAAACGAAGGTATGGCTCGTTGCCAAAGCTTCTAGTAATGTATTGGATGTGTAAAATACGCACACATTTCACCCGGTGGTAAGTGATGGTAGCCGCCCGTAAAATCTACGCGCACCCCCCAATAGGAATGACATGCGTTGTCACCCCTGAGAACCGAGATGGAATGCATTAATCAGTAGTGGACTGAAATCCATCATTAAACTATAATCGTGAATAATGGCACAAGTATTTTGTTACCGGGGCGACAGTAAAGCGGTAGAGGTATCGCGATCATTTATAGGTTTTCGGAGCTTTTCTCCGATTACAATTTATGAGTTACGAGCATGTCGTCGTCGTAAAATTTGTTGCTCTGGTTCTGGACCCGTGGTAAATAAGCATGTACTCGTAGGATATCAACAAAGAAAGACATCAAAATCAAATACACGGCTATTTTTTCCCTGAAGAAATGATTTAACTAGGCAATCGTAAAAAGAGACATTCATTTTGTGCTGTCATTTTTCTTTCTTTTGTAGAAAGAATTTATGATTACGTCGTCAAAATGGCATCTCTCTATCCAGTATATACTTCGAATAATTTTAAAAATATTAGGTTGACTAAGTAATTGCTACATCTCTGATAGTCCGCCATTTCATCGAAATATTTTTTTTATTTATTCCTTACACAGATTACTACACAATGTTTTCCTTCACCATAGAACTACGTTAGTAAATCAAGATTTAAAAAAATAATTAAAAATTGCATTTACGAATTTCATGGTATCAGCACCAGATGTCCAGGTTCGTTCCCGTGTCCAATGTCTACCACGAAACAATAATTGTGACCACATATATATTTATAATTATTTATTTTAGTAAAAATATTAATGACAGTTGTTTATTGATTTACTTATTTATTATATCATATAAATACTTAATTTGAGCGAGTAGTTGAAGACTAGGATTTAGTGGGTGCGGCGGTAGAGCCAAGATGCAGCTTCAGCATGAATAGGTCGAAGGGGACCATGCTTTAAATAATAGCATAACAGCGCTGTAATGTTTCGTTTCGTGAGTGTCGGGTTACGGGGACCCAGGTTTTTTTAAATGATTTTGATGGTGACAAACAAATGACAAGTAGAAGCGGTCGCCCCCTGAGAACTAAGATGGAATGCCTCGTCACCCATAAGGGTAGTTACTGGCACTGAAGTATTACATCTCAGTCCTGAGCAGTGACAGTACCTCTAATCATTGTTGCGGATGGATGTAGGCGTATATAGCGCCCGCTAAATATATTAGGTCCTCACATGTGGTATTGACATTTTGTCGAACTGGCCACTTTGATCACAAATAATCTTCTGTATTTGTGTTTCGAATGTAGTGACTCATACTTTTGCTCCATTTGTTTTTTATTTGACATTATTCTGTGTGGACAACAACATGGAAAACTTAAAATATCGCGTTATTTTCCTAATATGAGTTCTACCGTGGCAACAGCTCGAGGGATTAACGATGTGTATGGGGAAGCTGGTATACGAGAAAGCTCGCAATTTTTTTGGTTTCACCGTTTTCATTCTGGGGAAAAGTGCATCGACATCTGTCTTCGATTATGAGTCCAAACGAAGGTATGGCTCGTTGCCAAAGCTTCTAGTAATGTATTGGATGTGTAAAATACGCACACATTTCACCCGGTGGTAAGTGATGGTAGCCGCCCGTAAAATCTACGCGCACCCCCCAATAGGAATGACATGCGTTGTCACCCCTGAGAACCGAGATGGAATGCATTAATCAGTAGTGGACTGAAATCCATCATTAAACTATTATCGTGAATAATGGCACAAGTATTTTAAGCTTAGTTGGAGTGGTTAACTGGAATGTTAGTAATTTTAGCAGCGAGTCTTCATTATTTAAAAAAAAATATTGCAAAGGCTTGCATCTCGTTAACGCGAGAGATTGGCGCACCGCAAATCAACGAAATAAAAGATAAAAACAACACAGCGCATGGTTTTGCAAGCGACGACAAACTTTTCGTTTTTTCGTTCTACCCGCCGACTCTTTGATATCTATATACCTTTTGTGTTACAAAAAAGTCTATCCATCCTCGCATCATCCTAGAGATACGTTATTTCGGCAAATTTTATTTTTCCTTTGCTCGGCGGGATGAGGTTGTTTTTGGGGTTACTACTACAGAGTCGAAACACACGATGTACATATGTGGTGCTATTTTACGCTGGTATACTATGAGGGCGTGGTTCTTGCCAAGTCTTTTAATTTGTTTTCATACAATATACATACCTACGTAGTTGATGACATGATATACACTCAATGTACAAACTTTAACCTACTTGATGTCATACAATACTATGCTACAGTTAGAAACCGGCTAAAGTGTGGCTCTTAACTTTAACTAGAAACTTCTTAGATCTTCTTTTTTAATAAAGAATATTAGCAATGCTATTAACATTTCTAATATTCCGGTTAACCACTTCAACTAAGCTGAAAATGCTTGTGCTAGGAGACACCAGTCGAATGGTGGATTCGAACTTACGACTTTATGTTTCGCCCTAAACCGTTAGGCTATTGACGCTTTTAAACGTAGGTGGAATACTGATGTTGTATTTTGGTGCAAAATGTCAAATTCTAGCATTATACTAAGGCATGGTTAACATGATTGTACAGACGTGGGTAAACCGAGTTGGATTACTGGTGCCGGTGACGTACTCGGCGGTGATGGAAACATCGTGTGAAAATCCAAATTTTCTGACACATACAACTGGAATCAGGTATTTTTGCGAACCGATACGACTTAGGGACCTTCAAGAAAAGAGCCTACACCTTCCTTGAAGGCTGGCAGCGCATCTGCGACTCCACTGGTGTTGAGGATATCCATGGGCACCGGTAATCACTTAAAATAAGATGAGCTGCTTGCTCGTTTGCCACTTATTCTATAAAAAATAAGTACCTAGGCTCAATAGCTACATAGACTAAATAATCTATTGGACAATTCTCATAGCTCTCCGATTTATTTAAGTTTTATATCGACTAATAAAATAGAAGTAATTTGTTACCGGGGCGACAGTAAAGCGGTAGAGGTATCGCGATCATTTATAGGTTTTCGGAGCTTTTCGGAGCTTTTCTCCGATTACAATTTATGAGTTACGAGCATGTCGTCGTCGTAAAATTTGTTGCTCTGGTTCTGGACCCGTGGTAAATAAGCATGTACTCGTAGGATATCAACAAAGAAAGACATCAAAATCAAATACACGGCTATTTTTTCCCTGAAGAAATGATTTAACTAGGCAATCGTAAAAAGAGACATTCATTTTGTGCTGTCATTTTTCTTTCTTTTGTAGAAAGAATTTATGATTACGTCGTCAAAATGGCATCTCTCTATCCAGTATATACTTCGAATAATTTTAAAAATATTAGGTTGACTAAGTAATTGCTACATCTCTGATAGTCCGCCATTTCATCGAAATATTTTTTTTATTTATTTCTTACACAGATTACTACACAATGTTTTCATTCACCATAGAACTACGTTAGTAAATCAAGATTTAAAAAAATAATAAAAAATTGCATTTTCGAATTTCATGGTATCAGCACCAGGTGTCCAGGTTCGTTCCCGTGTCCAATGTCTACCACGAAACAATAATTGTGACCACATATATATTTATAATTATTTATTTTAGTAAAAATATTAATGACAGTTGTTTATTGATTTACTTATTTATTATATCATATAAATACTTAATTTGAGCGAGTAGTTGAAGACTAGGATTTAGTGGGTGCGGCGGTAGAGCCAAGATGCAGCTTCAGCATGAATAGGTCGAAGGGGGGGACCATGCTTTAAATAATAGCATAACAGCGCTGTAATGTTTCGTTTCGTGAGTGTCGGGTTACGGGGACCCAGGTTTTTTTAAATGATTTTGATGGTGACAAACAAATGACAAGTAGAAGCGGTCGCCCCCTGAGAACTAAGATGGAATGCCTCGTCACCCATAAGGGTAGTTACTGGCACTGAAGTATTACATCTCAGTCCTGAGCAGTGACAGTATCTCTAATCATTGTTGCGGATGGATGTAGGCGTATATAGCGCCCGCTAAATATATTAGGTCCTCACATGTGGTATTGACATTTTGTCGAACTGGCCACTTTGATCACAAATAATCTTCTGTATTTGTGTTTCGAATGTAGTGACTCATACTTTTGCTCCATTTTTTTTTTACTTGACATCATTCTGTGTGGACAACAAAATGGAAAACTTAAAATATCGCGTTATTTTCCTAATATGAGTTCTACCGTGGCAACAGCTCGAGGGATTAACGATGTGTATGGGGAAGCTGGTATACAACAAAGCTCGCAATTTTTTTGGTTTCACCGTTTTCATTCTGGGGAAAGTGCATAGATAATAATGGTACATTATATAAATATATAAAAAAAAACATTGCATGAGGATGGGTAGTAGAGATGTTTTAGGGCCAAAAGTCATTACTTACTTAGGCTCATAAAAAAAACTAGGTATAAATAAGTACATATAACTTTAAATAAGTACAACTTGGCAACTCGGGGTAGTATTTCTTAGAGGCAGTTTGTTTATTGCGGTCGTTTGCGCTGGGCAGAGGTCGCCTCGTGGGAAATTAGGTTACGGAGTGATGCGCTAACGGGCAGCTGAGGTGTGCCTAGTTTTGAACTTTTACCATCAGCTGTCCGAGCTGGGGTCAATAACCTAGTCAACTGATATAATAGTCTCTCAAAATTTTTATAATGTACAATACGGAGTATGCAGATTGACTGTCGCGTGTTCTAGTGGTCGAAGAATCTGGCTGAAATTTAAAATTACATAATGTAACTATAGATAAATTCCTCTATTCGGTAAAAGCCTGCAGTATGCAGTAGAACTCCTCTGATTATATCGTGACAACATTCTGCGTGTACTTACAATACAGTGGTATAGCAACGCTGCAGTTTCTTTCTAACTGTGGCATGAATGGGTCAGCTCGACCGGGGAAGGACCATTTTCTCGCATAATACCAGCGTGAAATAGCAGCATAACGCTGCTGTGTTTCCTCTCGTGAGTGCAGGGATCTAGAGACCTTTATTCCTGATGACGAGGCATTGCATCTTTATCCTCAAACAATGCATCTGCATTATGATTCCTTATCGAGTATGAACGTAGATGTCATGGGTCGCAGGAATCACTTGCCATCAGGTGAACTGTGTGCGAGTTGGTCACCCTAAATATTATAAAAAAAAACTTTTCGCCATGGGGATCATGGGGGGAATCGTCGACACCCCTCCCACAAGAATACTCAGGGGTTGGCATATTGGCGTTTATTATAACTTATTTAAGTTCATTTAGTTAAGCAAGTATAAATGTAAGACTAGATGGAACTTTAAGACAAATGTGACCCGCTCGTATGAATACACAACTACTTTACTTACTAAAGCGTTCAAAGTTTAACAAATTTACACTTTTAGCGCATTTGTTTTAATGGTTTCGAGTCCGACAGTTATGACGTATATGTAGATTCTCGGATAAACCTTTATATACTTGTGTAATAAATATAATATACGTATATAAAAAAATATTGTATTCGAAATGTCGACCTTTAGCTTTTATATAGTCCTTTAATCTGTTTGGCCACGAATCTGTGAATTTACATACTGTTTCCAATGGAAATTTCGCCACTGCTTGCTCCAAAGATTTTTAAAGACTCAATGTCACCGAGTCGTTTAGAGCAGGCCATGTCCTCTAAAACTACTCATAATTTGAAGTCTAATGGGTTGAGGTCTGGGCTAGATCATAGAGGGCCAGTCTTCAGCTCTTATAAAGTCTTCCAAATTCAAAATAATTGAAAAAAATAAAAGTTTTTATGTAACAGTATTTATGGCCATATATATATATATATATATATATATATATATTATTATGTATTATAGAGATATAATTATACATCAATATAATCAATATATGATAGAAGTGATATTTCTTCTGGTAATGTACAACTCCATTTGTATGAATGAGAAAAGAATTGTATGTGATAAAACGGAAAGAGACAGAAAGAGGAAATAGAACATAAATCAGCCGTGCAACGTATACAACATATTTCTCTCCTTTTCTCCCTCTGGTCCAGCACATATTTTCCGTCCTTTTTACATCAAAACGTTTCATTGAAAAGTTGCCACTCAAATTTGTTCTTGAAAGTTAACTCTTAATGCGCCCAAAGAAGTGGAATCAAAAAAAGTTTCTTTTTTTACAGTCTCTCTACCAATAATTAGGTATAGTAATATTTTTATATTTATTATTTTAATTTTTATATTTATTTCATCAACGGCTTTCTTATATATTTCTGTAATTTTTATTCATGTTTTGATGATATATTATTAGATGTCAACCTAATACGGGCAAAGACAATGATGGACAGCCATCCTGAATTACCCTGATCTTAAAAGGCTAGATTTTTTTTAATAAAAAATAATGTGGGTTTCATGAGTCGCAATAATCGCTTACTTGAACTGTGTGCTCGTTTGTCACCCTAAATACAGTAAAGAAACATCTCCAACACACTATATATGACACTTCTCATTTACTCACTCCTAATATCTCATTGAAAATTTTGTTTTTCATCGTATCCAAAAACGCGTACATAAAACAAAAAAGTAAATGAAAGAATTTTAATGACGAATGTAACTCTTATGAGTCACAGCCTCTGTATGTGCCAAACGTAGGGTCATTTCACACGTGCGCCGTGAACGCTGACGTGACGCGCGTTTCTAAAGCGGTCACGTGTGGCCGAGCTCTTATAACTGGGATTTATTGTTCTCAGTTCCAGCGTTTACGCTACGTGTCACCATTTTAAAGCGAAACTGGCTGGACTTGTTTTGTTAAAAGGGTTATTTAACAATGGGTACCTCGAATTGTGGGACTTCAGGTTACATTTAAAAAAAAATAGTATTAGGGGTTGTTTTCATTAAACATTCGGTTATAAGCTATATGCGTAAATATATTATTATATAATATATTTATTATATAATATTGGATCAGGGAAGGGGTCGGCAATTGAATTCACCTGCATTTGTGTAAATGCAGTACATATTCTTCACTATGGTAGTACATATTTCTTTTTTGTTTTTTTTTATATATAATATTTATATCCTGTGATGATGGTGGCATCTGGTAATGCCGCTGTTAGTTAGTTACTAAAGTCGTTTGGTCATCTCCATTCCGCCAGTACATTGGTGAACAAAGATCTCCTTTAAGGGTAGCCACGAAGTTGTATTGGTCGTTATTCTATCTAGTAGGGTCGTCTTATATTGCTTTTTCCACTCGAGAACCTTTCTTTAATTTATTCTCTTCAAAGTGCTTTAGTTCATTATTGTAAATTATATGTAACAATTGGTTAAAGTGAGAGCCATTACCATTACCATACACCAGTCGTACAAAGGGAACATATTACGCATCTTATTAAGGGACGAAAAAACCGATAGTTTGACATACAGTTTCCATGCCAGATTGCGCTCAGTTACGGCTTGCGTTGTAAAGGTATTGTAATATCAAAAGCTAAGCTATAAGATGTAGCGATACTATATATTATAGTAAAAAAACTATAGCTTGAAAATATTAATTTATTAATAACACAGAATTAAGGATATGTAACAATGTAAATTAAAATGTGAATTAAAATTAAATAACATATAATGTTTTCCTTTCTGAAGAATATTAGCAATGCTATTAATTAACATTATTTATATTTCGGTTAACCGCTCCGACTAACCTTACAGTGTTTATGCTACGAGCTGGTTCTCGACAATACTCTAATGGCGGATTGGATCCTACGACCTTTAGTTTCGCAGACCGCACCCTAAGCGATGAGGCTATTGACGCCTCAAAAAGATAAACACTTTAAAAACATTATTAATAAAATATATTACTGTAAAAAGTAGTATATTGTGTTGAGTTAGGACGTCAAATTCATATGCACTTACAGATCCGGAGATCTTTATAACTAACTGGCATCCTATTTTGGTCCCCAGAATTGACCTGTACACTATACATAACCCAGCAGCGTCATGATGATATTTCAAGCTATTAAGAAAGTATTACTTGAGGATATTACAATAATATTTGAAATATTTGAGTATCAATTTTTGAATCCAAACTTAATAAGCTTTCTACATAGTGTAGAGGAAGTAAGTTTCCATGGTAAGAAAATAAGCTTTTTAATACAAAAATATTATAATAAAACAAAACTTATGCTGTGTATATTGAAGGAAATTCCTAAGGACCACAAGATTATAAGGTACCATTTATATCTTTATCTTATACGATCACATCACCGAGGATCTCAGCTCCATGACCAGAAGGTATCATTTTACAATAAGTGAACAAAGCTTTTTATGATAGACGGGGAACCAGTACACCATTCACCTGCTTTTAAGTGCTGAATGCGATTAATGGCATTTAGCCTTCAATGATTCAAGATGCATATGGATTGCCAACCTAGAGGACTGAGATGGAATATCTATTTACCTGTGCTTGGGTCTCTGAACCTCCTTAAGAAACACAGTAGCAAGTGTCTTGCGAGTATTGATACTATAATGAAAGCTTTGTCGTTGAGAGGCGAATTAGTCGTCATAGCTTAACTTTAACTGTATTAGTGGCATTATATTCCTAAGGCAGCTAACAATCAACGCGGTCGGTAGTAAATTTCACGTTCAAAATGGCGCGACAAAGAAAGAAATTTTATTTTATTCGCTCTCTAAAATTAAGAATACCGATTCTCTGCTAGTGGAAGAAGTTCTTAAGTGAATCATTGATTAGAGGTTATATTTTAAAGGATTGTTTTGAAAAAATATATAAATTACTTGTTATCAAAGCATTTAATTTGTGTTAATATTTTGAAAGTCTGTTTATATTTTACCATAATATTAAAATAGAAACAATGAAAGAACTCCATATTTATATATATTCCATAGTTTCTTGCTTCAGCATAAGTGGGTGGGCTCGAAGGGGAAGGATCGCACCCTGACAGAATACCATTATCGTGAAAAACACATATCACTGTTTTGTATGGAGAGTGTGGGGATCCGTAGACCCATTTAGAGGTAACGAGCTATTTAAGCTCTATCTCAGTCCTAAGGGAGGATGATGTGAGTGCATTCTAAATCTTTATTGAGGATGGATGTAGATGTCATGGGCCCTAGTCATCACATACCATCAGGTGAATTTTGTGCTCGTTTTTCCTCTTAATATTATTTATTTATTTAAGCTTCATATACAGTATGTATAAAGGCGGAATTAATGCCTTAGGCATTCTCTACCAGTCAACCTTAGGGCAATGCAGAGATGAAATTAGGTAGGTGTATGCTTAAAGAACTTGTCGTAAAATACTATTATTTTATATAAATAAACAATATATGCGTAATTATAGACTAAAATACATATATAACTAAAATATATAACAAATAAAAATATGCATACATATATGTGATATATGTATGTATATTTGTATGTATTATAAAGATAAGATTTAAAAATAACAGTTAGTTCCTCACTTCAAAATACGATATAACTTATAACTTCATTAGTGCTAGTATATAGTTTAGCACTAAAATTTCAACGCGTAAGTCGACATCGATCTAATAAATAGAAGCCATATAAATATCAAGATATAAATTCTGTTGCAACCTCAACACAGAATATTATTATTATGTATATAAAATAAATCATCCATAAAACAGGTAAAACAACTTCGATTCCGAATGACTTCGCACACAATTCGGCGTAAATATTTTCATACAAGTAGATTGATTAAAGAAGTTTTTATAGCGAATGGCATAAAGTCGATTTATTGCGAAAGTTATTTTTTTCTCTTTCATTGTTAATATAAAGTTGTATTTGGCAGGAAATTAACCGTCTTCAGTTCATCAACTGATTTTTTACCGAGCGGAAAATTATGTACAGTCAAACACATAACTCTCTTTTATTATATCTGTCATGAGTTTTTGAGTATATATGAAATTACATGCCGATTAGAATTACATACCGACGACCTTATATATGAAATTAGTGTATTATATGGAGAAAGTAAAAAACGATATTTTTATGAAATAATGTATTTAATCAATCGAAGTATGTATCATTACTATCTATGCACTTTCACCATTTTATAGGTTCATTGAATCCGTTGCTGAAAAAATATTGAGCGAGAATCAATAAAATATTTGACTGCCTCATCGGAATTGAATTTTTTTCCTTGAAAGAAATTGTCCAAATTCCCAAAAAAAGTAGTGATCTGTTGGAACAAAGTCCGGGGAGTATGGTGGGTGTCGGAAACATTACAATCACAGCTCCTTTAATTTTGCGACTGTCTGTGGCGTTGTCATAAAGCAGCAGTGGGCTTGAGCAATTGACCAGTCTCGAATGTTTAACGGCTAGCTTTTCGACCATAGTTTGCAATTGTTGACAACACAGATATGCCGTAATCGTCTGGCCCATTCTTAGGAAGCTGTGAGGATCTAATATAGGTATACACTTATATTTTCATCTCAGTCGATAGAACCTTAGTGCTTTAATTTTCATTTAAGGTGGACTTTCAGTTATCACTTTAGGTGAACTGAGAGCTCACTTGCCACCTTTTTGTACTTTTATAAGAAGAGCTAATGGCCAGATAAAACGTCTGAAAGATCATGTGTTTTGTGAGAAATGCTTTACGATAGGCCGACAAAAGAAATATTTTGTGCACGAATGTACCAGGCCAATTTGTATTTCGTACAGAGCAATCAACATAACCGCGGTGCCCACGGTACATTTGCTTTTATATCAGCTCAGCGGTTCATAATACGTTTTATAACTTTACTTGTCCAACCCTCTTTTGTTGTTTTACGACCCCTGCGCCGGAATGGCCGCTATCAATGTACTGAATGATCATAATTGTTTGTGACATTGTGCGGATCGCCTAGTATGAGGGCTTTGTGCTCGTCGAGATATTAAATGTTCAAGATTAAAAAGTAACAGCTTATAGGAGATATATCCCATTGGTGGGCATACATCTCCTCTCTGGTGAGAGTATGGGAGCACAGTCCGTGATGAATCTAAAATTAGAGTATCGATGCATCTTGTTTCAGATAGAAATGATCGGATCGGCATGAATGGATCGGCTCGATCGCACAGATTATGAGACAAAATAGCAGCATAACCCTGCTGTGTTTCGATTGGTGACCACTTTTTACTTGTGATGAGGACATTAGATCTTAGTTTTCAGGAGCGACAACGCATCCGCATTATGATTCCATATCGAGGATGAATGTAGGCCGCAGGAATCACTTACCATCAGATAAACTTTGTGCTAGATTGTCACCCTGAATATAATAAAAACAGAGTCCTACTGCGGATTGATGGAATTCGTTTTAGATTGCCAGTGAAATATTTTTATTGATTATTACTCAGACACAGGCTTCCACGATGATTTCTTTCACCGTCACGTGAATCGGCACCTAAAATAGTAGCAAACAATTGGTAGCTGGATTGGGGATTGAAACCATGTTGGTTGCGTACCGTGAAGACAAAACGAGCACTGAGCTGAATGTTCTAGATTGCAGTATTGTAACAGTCTTCCAATCTTATGTGGCATTAAATTGGATTAGGAAAGGAGAATACGAGGGTCTCTATGTTTGCACAAATGTTTAAGGCACTATAAAAGCTAGTTAGCTAAGATATTGCTTCGTGTGCCTCGGCTTTTTCATTTTACAAGTTCTGAGGTATTTTATCTCAGACTTTAATGTTGATATCAAATGTGCATCTTGTGAATCTTTGTGGATGATGAATGTAGATGTTATGGGCCTCAGTTATAACTTACCATCAGGTATAAAAAAAATATATAACAATAATATATGGTCGCAGATAGATGGCGGTGTTAGTTTTGATACATTAATAGGAACATTTTTGAATCACGACATTGTGATTGCTATGCGAAACTCATGTACACTAATAGAAGCAACTGACCTTGCCGAGGTTCAGCCCTCCCGGGCACCCGTCATCAGTCGCTTTTGAGCGCAGAGTAGCGGTTAAAGCTAGGGCTCTCAATCGAAGGGAACCCTTGTGCTGGTTTCCCATAAGTGGTAGGAGATGATGATGGAGTGGAGTGACGCTGCAGTATGTTTGTAACTGCTGAATGAATGTGTCAGCAGGACCACGCTCTCAGAGGAATACCAGTGTAAAATAGCAGTATAATGTTGCTGTGTTTCGTCTGGTGAGTGCAGGAATCCGGAGATCTTTAGTACTGGTGAAGAGGCATTCCATCACACTCCCCAAGGGTGACAACGCATCTGCATTATGATTTCTTGTCAACGATGAATGTAGATGTCAACTATGTGCTCGTTTGTTACTAATATATATATATATATAGTTATCCAAGTTTAAATTTAGAATTAAATGATATATTGGAAGATTATACCTCTGCATGTTTTTTCTCATGTCAAAAATCGATATGTTCTCTTTCTCTAACCATGTATTTTTATCTACGTAAATATATTTTCAAACGATACGAAGGAAAATCAAAAAGTTTAGATCGGATTTTTGAAACGAGTAAAAAGACAAAGGCTTGTAACCGTCGATGCGACCAATAAAAAAAGGAACTGCTTTGAGGTCGGCGCGGCGACATCAAAAGGCGGTGCACTTTGTCTACATTTTCCGTCGTTGTCCAGAATTATTGATACTCTATCGTTGTTCGCGATACGGACAGTATATTAATACTTTTCAATTTGTATCAACTTTTATTAATCTTGTTTTATTTTCCTTCCTTCTATTGATACTATCAGGCATCATAGGCCTCGGAGAAGAAAGAAGCTTTAATTTAATTTCTTTCTGAAAAAGAATATAAATATTTCGAGTGGCTTTTCTAATGATTTGGAATCAATACAACACTAGGTCAAATTTCCGTAATTCGAGCGTTTGTTGCGATATTGCGATTTTTTCTAGTTTTAGCGCTAATGGCGCTTAAGGCACCTGCGAAACCTTTTTTTTATTATATTGAGAGTAACAAACTCATACACAGTTCACTTGATGGTAATTGATTCCTGCGGCCCATAACATCTACATTCATCCTTGACAAGGAATCATAATGCAGATGCATTGTCACCCTTGAGGACTGTGATGGAATTCCTCGTCACCAGTAATAAAAGTCCCCGGATCCCTGCACTCGTCAGATGAACCATAGTAACATTATGTTGCAATTTTATGCTCTAATTCTGTGAGGACGTGGTCCTACCACGGTCGAGGTGATGCATTCATTCTGCTGCTAGAAGCAAAGTACAGCGTAGCTCTACCAAATTGAAGGTCCTCATGAAAAGTCATTTCGACCACGCCCTGACAGAATACCAGTGTTAAATAGCATCATACCGCTTCTCTGTTACGTACGGTGAGTGTAGGATGCAAGAGACCTAATGGTATTCATCCTCGACCAGGAATCATGATGCAGATATGTTACCAGCACTGAGGATTAACATGGAATTAGTAATATAGTATGCTGATAACTTGCTCATAGTGCTCTACTCATAGTTCTTCCTCCGTCAAGCCCAGGGTTTAGTTCTCCAGTTAGTAAGTAAAAATTAAGCAAAGCTTATATATGTAGATCCCGCTGCTGTGCACAGGCATCCACTGCAGATTCTTGGACTTCACATCTGAGCAATATTTATTGTTTGGCCTTGTCATGCATCGTCACCAGTCATAGGGCTCTCCACCAACGATAAGAGATGCCAGAATAAATATATGCGGCTGTTATACGCTGGTCATCACTGCGAGAGTCGTTCTTCCCTGGTCGAGCCGACCTGATCATGCTGGAGCTAGAAATAAACTGGCATCGTGGCTCTACTACTGTTCAAGTTTAGAATGAGACTTAATTTTATTGGTTGTAATTCACCATTCGACAATTGTCGTAAATCAACTCTTAACGTAAAACTTTAAGCTTAAAATGGGTAACGGAGTGGAAAGCTTTGTAATCATTCTAGCATTTCCACGTATTTTTATTTTAAAATATAATAACTGGAGTTAAAACAGTGTTAGTCAACTGGCTAGGATGTCGCGGTTATGACTTAATAGTTAAGATGTAAGAAGGGTGAAATCTTTAAAAGATACCGGGGGGAAAGATAGTGTTAATGTGAGATTTGTAACCAGGGGGATTTACCTGAATAGTGTATTGGGAGGGTTTCCAGGATTTCCTACGGAACCCATTGGTACTCCTCTTACACTCCTTAAGCACATCTGGGGAGGCCAAGCCCTCTAGCATCCTTGCTGTACTAGGGCGACTCGGGACCACTTCTACTCGCCTTCCTCCCTGGGTTCGCTTGCCTGGACTATCAGAGACCTCACATAATCACCCGCGAACTCGAAATTCCCTTTCAGTCGTCTTATACGACAGGCCTATTCTATACGACCTGGACTAAAGAGCTGTAGAGTTATGCCCTTGCTGCCTTGAGATTCTAGATGGCTTCCCTCAATGATCTTTTCAATAGGATTCAAGGTAAAATTACAACCTTCTGTTTTGATTCGCTTGATAAAACCGAATGGTGTAAGGTACGGTCTGCGAAACTTAATGTCTTAAGTTCGAATTCACCGTCTCGTGAACCATCTCCTAGCACAAGCATTAACTAAGTAGAAGCGCCTAACGGTAATGTAAGCAATATTGTAGTATTCCTATTGAAATGTGAATAGGTTTACCACCTCCGTCTATCCAAATTGGGACAAAAGACATAAAAGATTATCTTCTCTATTATTTCATTTAGATTCACTAACAATTTATATTTACGATACGCACGGCTCGTTTGATAAATAGAACATCGTGAAATGACAATCTATAAGCGCTGTCACGTATGTAAAAGTTTGGAACCTTATTATAAAGGCATAAAGTTCACAAAGGTATACAAGATATAAGTGAACGTGACCGTAGTTACGTAGCAACGCACGAGTAGTTCTAGCTTAGCGAACTATCCGAGCAACGGGCATCTTTTATCCGCGGACTCCAAAACTAAGTACGAGGGAGTTACCATGAGTATGAAAAAATATGGAGTGGACTAATTTTTTTTTAATTAAGTTAGGCAAAATATGTCAAAATGTTAACATTTTTTAAAATTCTAAAACATGAGTTTAACTCGAGGACAACGATGTGTTTAACCCGTCATGGTTACGAGTTGATTACGTCCGGAGGAGGTAATTGTGGTCTTTGTCTACACCGATTGGGATAGGTCTCCCGGAATATATTACGGTCTACTTTTACGATTATTTTTTCGGTGGAAAACGTTCTTGTAGAATATCCATTCAAATATTCCGTATAAAACTAAAAGCAATATTTATACATGAATTTTCTTATAACTATACTTGAATATGCTACTTGGAAATACTCTCGCCAATTTGGAGTAAAAACTGACTAAATAAAAATGCCTTGAGAAAAATTTAATTTTCTCTTGGCTTCAATGACGTAAACTTGTGTCCTGACCATGCGTCGTGTTGAATATGCAAGTTAAAAAATGAGGTTTATATCTAACCTGTGATTACTTTAGTTGTTCGCTACGCCCGTCACTGCTTATGAATATTCTTCCAATCTCATCCCATAGGAGTTAGATGGAGTAGACTTATGAAACTTAAGACTAATTATGAAAAGTCAAAAAACATTAGCAATAAAGCAAGAAATGAGCCACATCAATTTTGTTTAAAGTTCCTTGTTCTTACGCTAGCTGTGTGAATATTTTCACTCAGTTTGCTTAAACGAGAGTTCGCATCGTTAACAGAAATGATGTTCAATTGCCTGGAAGTGTCACTTGGCGATTTTTTTTTTCAATTTTAAGTTTCAGTTAAGTACTTTATTAGTCTATTTACAAGAGATTGTATTCCAGGTTTGGACGATTTCTTTTTTTTTTATAGAATAAGTGTCAAACGAGCAAGCAGCTCAGTCGACGGTAAGTGATCACCGCCGCTCATGAACATTTGCAATACCAGAGGAGTCACATATGCGCTTGCGGCCTTTAAGAAAGGTGCCGTCTCCTTAATATGTAAAAATAACTATAGATACTTCTAATTCAGGGTCTTAACTTAAGTCCTGTTCGAGGTTCAGTATATTTAAAATAAAGCAATTAAAATATATAAAAAATAATCTTAATCTGCTCCGGTTCATTCGTATTACTACGAACGAACTTGATTAAAAACGTTTAAAAATATTGACTAATTACGTACTTACGTACTTACCAAACTAACTAACGTAGAACCGAAGGTTAGGAAGATATTTCATTATGACTATCATCTGTCTTTGAGCCGTCCACTTATAGGTTTCTATCCAATAACTAAGACGTTCTTATCTATCACGGTTCTAATGTTGATGGTCCAAAATCGTAGATAAGGTGAAGATAAACAAGCTAGGCTATTATACTGCCTAGATTTTTGTTTAAATAATGCTATAACATCTTATTCATGTTAAGTTAATAAGCATTTAAGCTTTATTTATTTTTCATTTGACCTTAAAATGTAAGAGATAGTTACTTTAGGCCTAGGCTTTAGTTTTTTTAGCTCAATCCTTGCACTATTGTGTTGAGATGAGCTTGAGTATGAGCTTGAGTCTTATAATATGTAATAAATAAATAATGCAAGAGTGACATCGCATCTGAATTGTGATTCCTTATCGAGGTTAAATGTGGGTGGCAAGGGTGGCAGGAATCACTTACCATCAGGTGAAATATGAGCTCCTTTGTCACACAATAAAAAAAATGTAGTTTCTTACCACGTATCCTGGAGACGACAGACTCACCATCACTATACCAGCTTCATAACTAGTGAATTTTTTTCTCAAACTTAATAACTTTAAAAAACTTAGTCCTTTCTAAATAACCTAACCCCGCGGCGATGTAAGCTATCGTAAGTAAGGGAGTTAAGTTGAACTTGGGATCGGCTTAAGGGAGGCATTGTTAACGGTTTATTGGCTTTAGTTAAACTTTAACGCGGAACATGACGGTGTTCTTTAGTTTTAATCTTCAACATGTTGGACTGCAGTTTTATATAATAGGAGTTAAACTCACAGATCACCAGATGACAAATGGTGACTGCGGTTAATTTTTTTTATTATAGAATTTTGGGTCCCCGGATCTGCACTCTAGATGAACACTTGAAATACATAAATAGTAGTGTTATTTTGCTATTTTACGTTGGTATTCTGTGAGGACGTGGGCGTTCCCCGATCAAGCCAAACCGTTTATGGTGCGGCTAGTTTCTAGCGTGGCCGTACCACTGACAAGAACATACGGTTGAACTTTTTAAACACAAGAAATAATGAGAAAATTATAATTTGAAGTGACATTCAGTTGTATTGGTTAATATATATTATTATTATTATTTAAAAATGTAATGCTACTAATGATATATTTACTACCGTTCCGGTTAACTCTCCAACTAAGATTAAATGCTTGTGTTAGATGGCTTATGATAATAGTCGAATGGTAAATACGACCTTCGACCCTAAGTCTGGTAAATCGTACCATAAACCGTTAGGCCATTGGCGCTTCTATATGTATATATGTACGTATATTTATTTAATTTGACAATGATGCTAAATTATTTATTTAATATATTTGCTTAATAATAAGTGGAATGTTCATATATTCTTGTAATATGGCAATATATTTTTATATCGATAAAATGTAACTGGCTGCCGCGGGTCCTGGGCTCCATTTTCAGCCTAGGAACAGTATTAGTTTATCACAAATTATTGGTTATCGGTTCTACTAGTGCCTCTGCACGTGTAGGTGGTAGAGCTACACTGCAGTTTGTTTCTAGCTGCACAATGAATGGGTCAGCTCGACCAGGGTAGGATTACGGAATTCCAGCGTAAAATAGCAGCATAATCCTACTGTGTTTCGTCTGCTGAGTGTAGGGATGCGGAGACCTTATTACTGGTGACGAGGCATTCCATTTACGCATCTGCATTATGATTCCCTGTCAAGAATGAATGTACACGTCATGGGCCGCAGGAATCACTTCACCATCAGGTGAACTGTGTACTCGTTTGTTATTCTCAATTTAATAAAAAAATAATAGAGATGCGTTGTCACCCTTGAGGACTGAGATGCAATGCCTCATGCTTACGGCACTTAGACATAAAGTATTGTGCCCAGTTGATGTCTCTGGCCAGGACCGGATGATATTGTCTGTAAGAGAACATTATCATCATTGTAATATGATATTGATTATTTGTGAACTTGATCTGAGGCAGAAGAGAAACGGTAGCTATCTACCATTCCTCTAAAAGTTTTGATTGTATTAAATAAATACATTACTTTTATTGACATAAATAACACGTCACATGTCACTGATTAATACTTGTTCCATTTTCCCCATATTTTTTTTCTCCTTATAGATAGCCAATTGCCTGAAGCAGGACTCTTCAGATTAGCTATTGGTGTTCACAGATGGTTTGTTGATCGATGTATAAGACATCAAGTACTATAGACGCTTAAGTTCGCCACACGTCTCCGTGTTATCTATTATCAACCGCGAGTTCGTGGAATAGGAGTTTTCAAGCAATTTTCGCAGTCAAGAATCTATATTTACAGTAAGTCTCGTTCCTTCGTTGGTCATATCCCAATGTTTATTGTCACGTTGTTACATTAGCAAGTGACATACGGAGGTTTTACGACAAAAACCGCTGTGGAAACGAGCGTTTCTAATTTCGCGCCCATTTAACGCTAACATGCCGTAAGGAGGGAAGGCGGGTGGGCGGGCTTTGAGGGGGGTATTCTTCCGATCTTCATCCCAGCCTGTATCAAATCGCTAGATGAATATTCCGGCTTGCCTTGCCGGTCTTACTGATGCCAAGAGGGCTGGTTCTCTCCTTGGTAGAATTTTAAATATACAATGAGACAATGCCACGGCTATCGGTTTTTGGCATTGTCTTTCTCTCTTTATGGGGATCGAAGTTCGGCAATCTTGTCCAGTCGTTCTGAAGAGATGCACTTACCAAGGAACAGTTTTTAAATTTTAATAATATGAATGTAATATTATTACAGTTGTTTAAATCAACTTCGTTATAAAGTTATATGATAACTCAACGCAAAGTGAATAATATTTTTTAATGTTTTTTTTATTCCATTCAGAGTAACAAAGGAGCACACAGTTCACTTGACGGTTAGTGATGCGGCCCATGACATCGACATCCATCCACAACAAGAAATAGAAGAAATTACCAAAATTAAAAAATTGCCTAAGGGTAATTAGAATATGTGGCAAACAAGTAGGCAGTTCACCTGATGGTCAGTGATCACCGCCTCCCATGAAAATCCGCAACATCAGAGGAGTCGCAAATGCGCTGTTGGCCTTCAAGAAAGACTCGGATCTAATCTTCAACATCATTTGAGCCCACACTAGTCCACTGCTGGAGATAGGACTCCCCCACGCTCGCCCGACGATGCGATGTGTTATATATATGCCGTTATGAGTTTGCTATATAAGTCCAGCTATATGGCCTTACACTCACCATACGAAATATATTGGTAGGGCTACATTGCAGTGTGCAAGTCGCAGAGTGAATGGGTCAGCTCAACCAGGGTAGGACTACACCCTCATAAAATGCCAGCGTAAAATAGAAGCATAATGCCGCTGTGTTTCGTCTGGTGAGTGTAGGGATCCGAAGACCTTTATTACTGGTGACGAAGCATTACATCTCAAGCCTCAAGTGTAACCATGCATCTGCATTATGATTCCTTGTAAAGGATGAATGTAGAAGTCGTGTCCCGCAGGAATAACTTGCCATCAGGTGAATGGTGTGCTCGTTTGTTACTCTCAATGAAATAAAATAAAATATACGAGTATTATAAATTCGTTTTACATATAAACTAAGATTGTTTGATCATGATATCATTGGAATTGAATCTTCAAATAAGCATAAAAAAGCTGAAGCCAAAAGATCGATCAGCCAGAAGATAGGCATTCGGTCCACGATCTGATTATACCTGTTGTATCAACTTGACAAGAATTTGTACAAAAAGTACTAAAAGCTGAGATATACATAATTATAATGATGGAAAAATGCAACTAAGACTTGTATTTAACGAAAAAAACTTAAATATTTATTTAATTTAATTTAAACTTCATGCACGAAGTAAATTACATAGGCGGACTCAATGCTTAAAAAGCAGTCGACCTGAGGATGGTATTGTGAAGCTAGGATAGGGTGCACATATAATAAAAAAATGGGAAAAATAACACTTAATCTTCAAAATATAATATATATTTTCTAATAATATATTGGATACATAAATTAATATACTTTATAATATATAATGCAATAAATAAATATATTATTATATATATAATACATACTTTATATCCTAGGTCTTATAATATATATAATATATAAGTTTTTGTAATAGTAAAAGTGTTAAAAGTAATAATAATTATTCAAATTTTTCTTTAAGCAGATTAACCTGTCCATCTTAAATCTCAGGGGTAAAAGGGGGAAAACGCATCTCTATTATGATTCGTTATAGATAATGAGTGTTGATGTTATTGGCCTCAGGAATAGTTTACCATTATGTGAGTAGTGTGCTGTCTTGTCACCGTCAATCAATTTAAATATCAATATGTGGTTCGTTCATTGGTTAGTCGTGGTAAAGTAAAAAAAAACTGAAACGAAAAGTCGATACTTATATATAAAGCTCAATATTCATACAGACGAACGCACCGACAATCCCTTCATACTATGTCGTGAGGCAGTATTCACTTTTATTGCCGTCGTAAAATATTTTATGGAGACGAGCAACGCGCGTTCAGAATGCGCTTAAGTTTTATACCGAAACGAGTTTTGTGCAATTTTATACTTTATTTTAATAGCAATAGATGTCATAGTCGTACGTTTAGAGTTTTTGGATAGTTTTAAGCGCTGCTGTGCGTAGGCCTTTAAGTCTATCCGCAATAATAGTGGGGGTCGTAAGAATACTGGTAGAATGTATCCCAGTAATGGTAAGTATGTTTCCAGCAAAATTGTTGATGGGATAACATTCCTTTTTCTTGATATCAATGGCGACCGTTTGACTTGATCGACAGACAAAACTAACTTTATTTATTTGTAACATGTTCTTTTCTATTTCCCTTTCGAACTATAAATAAAATTACATCCACAAATGAAGCTGAATGTGATATTAGTTATCGAAGTATCAAGATGGATAATTAATGTATTTTGACGCTCTACACTGTCAGCCCTGTAGTTTCGGGCTTATAGAATACGACTAAGATATCACCTGCTTGTCGAATATAGGACTTCGTGTTCGTTTTGCCACCCTGATCGTCCACTACAGTGCTACCAGGGAGGGCAGCACGGAGTAGTCCTGTGTCACCGCACAGTGAAGGAGATAAGTCGTCACCTCCTCGGGGTCCAGTTTAGATTCAATACAGAGGACCGATATGTTCTGAAGGACATCCCGCAGCATTAGCATAACACCCCGATACCGAGAATACATTGAACGCCCTACGTAGCACCACCTTCCAAAAGTATAAATATAATATAAAATGTTATAAAGATAGGCATAAAGATGGTATCTATGCCATGACGTAATCATAACAGTAAAAACCTTTGTACTTTTTATCGAAAAATTGTAAGTTACTTTAAAAGCTTTTAAAGTTAGTGGCCATTTTAATCGATATTTCATAAAGTGTAATGGTACAAGCGTTCCGTTTCAGGCGACGGAGGCATGCGATGCACGTCGGCTCGGTCACAACTGTCGTACGGCATTCCACGCCCTTAGGGTTGCCAAAGCAGGGTAATGGGGTAAACACTAACTTTTCTCTACACTAACTCCTTCACTCTAACTTGCACGCGGTGTCTCTGCTAACAAACCAGCGAGGCTCGGGTGACTCGCGAACGATGGACCCATTTGCTGATGAGGAGCATGCTCTTATAAGCACCCTTGGCTAGCGTGAGTAGGAGAATACCTTTCATTGAGTGCCAGTTTTGATGCACGGTTTTTACAAAGGTTTACTTCCTGTAGTATACCTAAAATATTTTAAAATGAGAATTTTGGAAATGACCAATCGTTGGCCAATTGTTTTACCTCACCAAACGCAGTACACTTCCTACTGGTTGAAGAATAAATTTGAATAAATGACAGTGGTAGAGCTACACTGCAGTTTGTTTCTAGATGCAGAATGAATGGGTCAGCTCGCCCGGGGTAGGACCACGCCATTACAGAATACCAGCGAAAAATAGCAGCATAATGCTGCTGTGTTTCATCTGGTGAGTGCAGGGATCTGGAGATCTTTATTACTGGTAACGAGTCATCATCTTAGTCCTCAAGGGTGACAACGCATCTGAATTATGATTCCTTGTCAAGAATGAACGCAGATGTCATGGGCCGCAGGAATCACTTACCATCAAGTGAACTGTGTGTGAGTTTGTTTAAAGTAATAAAAAAAACTACTTAAAGTAATACATAAATCGATAAGGCATCTGTGGTTTCGGATTACGATACATTCGATTGAATTTAAACAAACGGTACGTTATAGACGTTGTGGATCCCGAGCCCAAAAGTATTGTACGAAATAGTTCCTATTTACAAATTTAGGCATCAAAATTACTCCCCAATATAGCTGATGTACTGTATGTAATAAGCCTATAAAGCTTATCTATTTATGTCTGTTCTGTTTGTGATACAGAGAACAGACTAACAACTAAAGTAACAGTTAACAAATGAGCAGAAATGATGACGTTGAGAGTTTTATGGCAAGCAATCTATCATTTCAATATACTTTGCTTTTGTTTTATACATATATATATATATATATATATATATATATATATATATATATATATATTAATAAAGAAAGTTCTATAAAAGTATATTATAGAGAATCATCAACAAGACGGGCGGCGGTGACCACTGACCATGAGGTGAGCTGCTTGCTCGTTTGCCAACTATTCTATACAAAAAGATCATCATCTGCAGATTACTTTTTAATGAAGCGAAGCTTCTTTACGCACGTCACGAATGGAGCATTAATTAAATGAATTAAAAGAATTCATATGCATAAGGCTCAAGAAACACTGGAAAGATGCTGCCGGGCAAAGTGAAGAAGACTCTCTCGGAAAGTGGATTGCAGTAGGCCGAGAAATCGCTAGGCAGATTAAGAAGAAGAAATTAATTCATAATTGGAAAACAACGCACGTTGAGTCAATCTTTTCGTGGTGTGAAATTCCTCGCATTTGGACTGTATGACTAGATGGAAAATAGTATTTTTAATCAATATTGTTAGATTACTTTTTGGGATTTTAATTTTAAAATGTTGGTCTCCTGAGTAACAAGCGCTACGTGTTAGAGATGGACCGAGATTGAATCGTCTTCGTATGTGTGAACTAAGCTATCGGATTGTTAAGCTATGTTGGTTTACCTCTAATACCTAGTCAACATGGCAACCCTCTTTATCATGATTATTACCTTACGATTCGAGGTATAACGGGAAAAAGCGATATGCTTCTTTTTAAAGCGAACAGCAAAAAATTGGAATTATTTGCCCGCGGCAGTCTTTACGTCCGATTGTAATTGGGTTTATTGAAAAGAATCAATTGGCATTTGCTGATCTAGTGTACTCTACCATCAATATCTACATCGCCATTTAACTCCAGGTAGATTGTAGTCAAGCACCGGTTTGTTTACGTTTAAAGAATAGTTAGATAAAATGAAACGAGCGAACGCGACGAAGCAACGCACCTCATTGGCTGGGCAGTACGCATCATTTTCTTTGTAAGTGAGCGCCACAGAGTATAAGAGAGTGAAGGTAAGACTCAATATAGTGCCTCTGTTTGTATCTAAATATTTTATTTCCAATTACTTATGTCCGTTCAAAGCTTTTACATTATGTATAAGAGGCTTCGCTTCCGTCCATTATTAAAAGGTCTCACTACCTTAAAATGATAATTACTTATTTATTTAATTACTTTGTTTCTTTGTTCATATTTTTTTTTTATACCAAAAATGGTAAAATCTGTGAAACTGGAACCAATTATAAGCTATGCTAACTTTGTACCACATTTTTATGAATAATTATATTATTATTAATATTATAAAATTTAAGTGATAGTCCTATTAATTGGAGATATTGGAGCACATTCTACCATGCAGTCCTACAAAGAATTAAGTACTTATATCCATTTTTTTATTTACTTCTAATAAGTAAGTTTTCCAATTATTTTTCTGTTTATTGCCATGAACTTGGTTATTATTAATTTTTTTATTTTTTTGTAAGTTTAACCCTTTTTTTCTATTCATTTTTTACTTATCGTGTAATAATTGTTTAATTCATTTAGTGGTATCAGTACATCCTGGATTTAAACATACTTACATGGTAGATCTATTTCTAACATAAGGTGTCTTTTGAAACATTAAAGATTCTTTTTTTAATCTTAACTAAGTCAATTAATGTCTATATTTAAATATTTACTTATTCTTTTTGTTCTGGTATATATAAAAGATATATAAAAGATATATTCTCTAAAAATGTTAGCAACCCTGTGTGCCACCCACCGCGTAAGTGATTTATTGCCGACCATATCGTGATGATTTACACGTTCCGTTCTAAGTTCTTTTTGCCAGTTTTTAAAAGCTACCGCATACGAATAGAATGGAGTGTGAAAAGCCTTTTCTAAACTATCCGGGATATTATAAACTCTTTATAGAGTCGCGGTGGCTCATTGTCTAAGCTCTCGCTTTTAATTCATAGTACGCGAGCAAACCGAATTTAATTCCCAATTAAATTATTAGAGTGAAGGTAAACGCTGAGGAAACTCACATGTCTAAAAAAAAGTTCCACTATTTTATATATTTTTGTTGCATTTATTATTTGTGTATATATGCATGTATATACATGAATGCATATATATGTGTATGTGTACATATATATATATATGTATATATATATATATAATTTTAGATTTTAATTTTTTTTTCTCTTATTTACAATTGAGGCACTACACCTACCACAATGATTCTCCGCGTCACGAGTCGACTTGAATGTTTAATTAAATAAATAAATACAATTACACAGAAATATTGTACGTTTGAAGGTATGGGTATGCTTTTAAAAACAATATTTTGCCGCTGACATTGACATTTTTTCCTCGATGTTATCGAATGCATGATTAGGAACGGCATAAGACGAGTGAAGTCCCTGTGTTTGTGCAAATATTCAGGAAACTTGTTCGGAGTAGGACCATGCAAGAATACTGTTATACAATACTTGCTCTGGTGAAACGTAAATAGCCTAATAGTTTAGAGTACGATCTGCGAAACTTAAGGTCGTAGATTCGAATCCACCATCAGTCTATCGTCGTGATCATCTCGTAGCACAAGCATGTTCAGCTTGGAGTGGTTGACCGGAATATTAGTAATGTTCATTAGTAGCATTGCTAATATTATTTACAAAAAAAAAAAAAAAAAGAAAGAAAGAAACAAGATGCCATAGGATATTATTCCCTGTTAGTTCTCAGGGGTGATTGTATCTGCATCTAAATTATGATTCCATATCAAAGATGAATGTTTGATGAATGATGAATTGTGATCCATTGTCCTAATATTATAAAAAAAATGTTTAATGTGCTATAATTATTAGCCTTAAAATTCTTAACTCACCGAAAGAAACAGAGATATGCTGTCTATAGCCAAGCTGCAGAGTAGCTTTGCCACAACGAACATGCATAAGTCAAAATATTAGATTAAATTAAATAGTACAGTTAATATACGCATAATTGAAAAACAAAGGGAAGCATTTCAAAGGACGTTCCTTAACGAAATTGACATAATTTTCTACGCGAGAAATTCCTGTGATCCCTTTCAAATTCCTTACGTTTTATTGTAACAATTTCAGAATAAAGATATTTCACGGGACACATTTTATAAGAGCACAAAGTCTCTTAGGTCTCGTTTACTTTTTATATTCTGAAATATATATTTTTTTGTGAAACTAAGGGTGACAAACAAGCACGCGGGTTACTAGTTCTTTTAATAATAATAATAAAAAAAAAAATAATAAGTTTATTCTTCCTATAGTCGTAACTACATATATGTATTATATTGTATTTTATTTATTTGTTTATAGTTCTTTTTTTTTATTTATTGACCAACCAGGCGGAGATAGAAAAAAAATATCCCTTAAATGATAATAAATCTATTTGATAAACCGATACAGATTCATTAGAGGTTTTTCAGATTTATTGCTCTGAAAATTATATAACTTAAATGACAGTGTGCTGCCATCTACGCAAGGAATACCTGTATTACCGATGACGGCGTGGCTCAACGGATATTGCGGGTTGTATATTTGAATAACAAAAGATTATTTTTCGGGCTGATGGCAGCTGTTAGGCCGAGGGTTTTTACAGTTTCACCGGGTTGAAAGGTTATGGCGCTTATGGCGCTCAGTCGAGACCTCTATTAGTGGTTAACCAGCACAAGAGCCCCGAGAGGAAGCCTAGACTTAGTCCGTTACTCTATATAACAAAAGATACAATTAGAACTTGTACACTTTTTACATTAAATAAGTATAAGTTATATGTATGTTTCATAGATTGGAGCAAAATGAGCTTAGTAAAAATTATAATTTATGTTTCTTTTATTATTAACAGTTAACCCTTTGAAGTGTCAGGCCACTATCATACGGAGCTCCCGCATTATAAGTACGCTGGACTTATGCAAACTTCCACCGATCATTTTTAACAGCTCTCCTATACCATTCAGCCCACATGTTAAGAATGTAGGCTTGATTATTGACACAACACTAAGTTGGAATCACCAATTAGCTAGTGTTTATCATTAATATAACACTAATGTCCTAAGGTCCCTTAACCGATAAAAAAAAAATCTTGCTAAAACTAAAATAACGCTCGTGCAGACTTTAATTTTTCCAATAATCGACTTTGGTGACGTGTGCTACTTTGACCTGAATGCAGATCACCTCAATCAGCTTGACCGACTTCTGAATAACTGCATGCAATTTGTATTCAATCTCCGTAAATACGACCACGTGTCGCTATATCGATCACAATTTCAATGGTTACCTATCCGTCAGCGTCGATCGCTAAGAGCTCTAACCACACTTTTTTCTCTTATGGACTCTTCTTCTACTCCTACTTATTTGTCTTCTCATTTTCAGTATCTTAGTTCCGTCAACAATAAAAATCTTCGTTCGACGCATTCCGTCTTCTCGTGTCCTTCCCATCGTACTGATTTCATTCACTCATCATTCTTTGTTCAATTTATTCTCCTGTGGAATGCGCTACCTTTCGAAATCAGAATGGCTAAAAGTCGCTTAGAGTTTAAACGTAAAATTCGAAAGCATTTGTTGGAAGTAGCGTCAGCAGATTCACTACATGGATAATAATTATGTATATATTTATATATATATTTACTTTTAGATATGTTGTATTTATAATGTGTATATATTTTTGTTTTATAGTTTATGTAAATGTATATAAATATCTATTATTTTATTTCGTATTATAAATTACTAAGATAATATATAATGATATGTATATATAATTGTATAAGCATTTAGATGTACTGTATGTTTCTTTTTTCTTTATTATTATTCTTCTGTCCCTACCTTGATTTCTCTGAACCCTCCCAAGGTTGACTGGTAGATAATGCCTTAGGTATTAAGTCCGCCTTTGTGCATATGTTAGTTGCATAAAAGTGTATAAATATATAAATAAATATAATGTATAGGACAATACTGTTTCGCTGTCTTTAGTCTCCATGCTTAATAATCGGTTCTTTTAATTTTATTTTGCATTCTTTTCTATGTAATGTAAAGAAATTTATTAACTTAACAATGCTTTGCCACTTAATGAATAAGGTGTTTAACCATTTGTAAGTAAAGGCGGCCTATAAACTGTCTAGTCCTCAACAAAGATGCATGATGTGGATGCGTAAGTCACGCCTGAAGACCGATATGGGATGCCTCGTTACCTGTTCCTGGATTTCCTGATCTCTATGACGATGATGAGGGCCTCCTGGTCGATTTCGACCACGGCGATTCAGATCACTGGGTATTTTTTACCAGGTGAAGTCAACTGCGCAGTTTTTATAGCGCCGTAACCGTTTGCGTAAAAACAAAGGTAATCACGTCCCCTTCCATATACCGATGTAATGCAATAAGATCGGAGCAAGGTTCAGATGCAGTGACAGGTATACGGGATAGATAATCCTAAGTTAGAAGCAACTGACCGAGCCCCCCGAGACCGAGGTTCGGCCCCCTCGGGCACCCTCGAGTCAGACGCTCTCGCGAAACGGGGCAACAGTCCAAGCCGAGGCTCCCTCGCGGGCGCCCTTGAGCTGGTTACCCATATATAGAGGTTTCATCTGAGCGTCATAAGCGCTTGGTCACCTCTTAACCCGGTGAAACTGTAAAAGCCCTCGTGCTTACAGCGGCCATCAGCCCGAAAAAAAACGAACGATCACGCGATCTTGTCCACAGGTGGTCGGCAGTGTAGTAAACTCGACGATTCCCCCAACTACACGTTTTACCTCAGTCTCATGTAAAATTTAATTATTGCAATAAATTGTAACGTGCGGTAGCGAACGTTGCCACTTGGAACCACGACACAAACGACTACAACGACTACGGGCTTTTGTCGCATAGAATTAATAAAAAAAGTAATTAAATGTAATGAATGTTTTGCACGAAATTTGTATTTAAATTAGAAAAAACGGGACAAGTTCACACTTAATGTCATAAATGCGTTCGTGGCGTGATGGAGTGACAGTGATTAAAGCACTAGCTCCTAACGTTGCGAGTCTCGGATTTGATTCTCAGTCGAGGAATATTATTTGTGTATTCACAAACTGAGTTTTCGGTTTTACGTGTGTTGTACGTGTATCCCGAGTCGTTGATACTGCATATGAAGCTTGCTATGTACTTATTGCATATGCATTATATCGTGCCAGGTTGCGAATGTGTCTGTCTGTCTGTTTGCGCTCACGCCACTATAATACTCGTACATCCAGCTCTTATAATTTCATTTTGTAATAACCGAAAGACATCGCCGTGGACGAAGCTGATTGACTTTACTTGCATGCTATTAATGTAGTATAGTAAAAAAGTCAAATAACAGCCTACGTTTAGAAATCCCACTGCTGGGCATAAACGTATTGATCAAGTGAACTGTGTACACGTTTCACCGTCAATAAAATAAAAAATAAAAATAGTTGCAACTGTCTTATAACAAATTATGATATTGTCACAAGACAAAATGTTAGTTTTCTCATTCAAACTTGCGTTAGCGTAGTAGTTGAATATAAATTTTGAAAAAAAATAATGAAATGGGCATAGTCATATTAAACAACAAAAAAAACATAGTAAACAACAAAAAGAAGCGTCAATAGTCTAATGGTTTAGGGTACGGTCTGCTGTTGGGCTCTTGTCGCTCTCGTGAACCGTCTCCTAGCACAAGCATTTTCAGATTAGTTGGAGTGGTTAACCGGAATATTTATTTATTTATTTAGCTTGGAGACAAACAGAAACAAAAGATAAAATACAACATATAGAATATAAAACTATTTACAATTGTTCCCTTTAAAATGCCTCACTGCGAACATATTTGATGTCATATAATCTTTCGCATGATTTTATTTGACATGTGAAGTAATTGCAGCGACCTATTGAGTTCTTTAAAATATTGATAACAACAGAAGTAGTAAAAATACAAAACAATCATGGGTATTTGAGTTTACAGAAAGCAATAAAAGTGTGTTCCATAAAAGAAAAACAAAATTGGACAAAAATTAAAAATTACAAATTTAAATCACACACTATAAATTGTGGAGCAACATTTTGACTCGGGATTTATAAGTGCAAATGTTTATAGCATTGCTAATATTCTTTATTCAGTATCAATTTTTACAACTTGAATTATATTCTGGCGATATTTTGACTTCCAGATTATAGATAGATAGATTCGCTTCATATGGCTATGCCAATTTACGACTTACAATTTTTTTTTCAATATATGCTAGTAATGCGATTAAAATGATAGTTGATTCACGTTAACCACTGCCAACTAAGCTTCAATGCTTGTGCTAGAAGATGATTCACAAGAAAGCTCTAACGACGGATTCGATGTTGCAACGTTAAGTTTCGCAGATCACACCATAAACTAATAAGTTATTGACACTTTATTTTGTCCCTTTGGATAGCGATCCGACTCGAGGTTTAGTACCTCCTTATGAGCGTGACCAACACCGGGCCCGCTGGAAGAGATGTTTTTTTTTAAATTTGGGTTGCGCCTTTGTACATGTTTGATTTTTATTTTATTACATTATACATTTATTACATGTTAAGTGATTCCTGCGGTCCATGACATCTACATTCATCCTTGACAAGGAATCATAACGCAGATGCGTTGTCACCCTTGAGATGGAATGCCTCGTCACCAGTAATAAGAGTCTCCGGATCCCAGCACTCACCAGACGAAACACAGCAGCATTATACTGCTATTTTACGCTGGTATTATGTGAGGGCGTGGTCCTACCCCGGTCGAACTGACCTATTCATTCTGCAGCTAGAAATAGACTGCAGAAAATGGTCTACTGTTGTAAAATGTGTTCATAAAGTTAAAAAAAATACATAATGAAATTGGTATAGCCATAATTATAAAGGTAGGTACTTGCAAATAAACAATATTTAGAAGTACCCACTTTTATTATATGAACTATTTATTATCTGACTACAATAGGATAATGAAGCGGGTCATTAGGCCATAACTTGCCCAGATAATTTCTACGTAAATTTCAAAACACAATATGATACTAAAATTGTATAAGTAGAATTTATAACAGGCTACCAAGTTATGAAGGACAATCTTTCGTAAGAAACGTTGGCGCCGACAGTTTGAAGTGGACTTATAACTGCAAGTACTTAAGCTGCCATTGGATTGTGTTGTCGCTGTCCTTGGGTTTGATAAGGGTTATTATATTTAAATGAAGTTACTTTTCAGCACATATTCATTTTGATAGACTTCATATCCAAGGGGAGGGTGGCAGCTTAGGGTCTAAGCGCTCGTTTATAATACGCGGTACGGGAGAAAAATGAGTTTAGGCCGATTTCGGTGGTGAAGAAACTTTTCGTGATGAAACTTGCATCTCTAAGGAATAAATATTACGAAGACTTGTCCTCCAATCCGTATTGTGGCCGCTGAGCGGACTATTCTCCAACACCCTCTCTAGGGAGGAGGTCTTATGTCCAGCTGTGGGATTCATATATATAGACTATTACTTTAATACATGTCCAATGTTATCTAATCCAATGTAATGTTACAAAAATTCGGGTCTTTGTATCTTTATGCCACAGGTGTGTGTTTTAAAAACGTATTTTGTAAAATAATATCTCCTGTATGTAGAAAAAATCCAAAACACCACCGCAGTGTTCTCGTGTACATTGGCTCAGACAAAACCGAAACCTACCATCTATATAATACTATATATAAAGTTGCGTTTTGCCTATACTATAGAGTTATTTATATGTTGCGCCATTGTCTTTGATGTTTTCCGAATTGCGATAAGTGACTCCGTCATAGAACATTCCAGAAGTATCGATCAGGGACCATATTTAACTAAAGATGCGGAGCGGCGATGGGTTCATTCTGTGTTCAACGGGCTACACATCGATTAGTGACTGTTAATTACCAACATTTAATACTATTTACTGTAAATAAAATCTGTACTAGGATAACTATGTAACTACCCAGTAAAAATATTTTTATTTTTTCTCTTTCGCTGAGACCGTGCTGAATACGGCTTTAGATTGCAATAAAACCTTTCTGTATTGTAAAATAGAGCTTTGTTTTTTATAATATCGATAGTATCAAACGAGTGTACAGTTAAGCTAATGGTAAACGATGACTAGGTCCCATCACATCTCCATCTATCCTCAAGAATGATTCAAGAAGCACATTCACCCCTGAGGGCGGAGATGGAATGCCCCTTTACCTGTACCCCCTGTGTGTGAGGACGTGGCACTTCTCCGTTCGCCACTGACCTATTCATGTCGGTACTATAAACTAGCTACAGCGTGACTAACATAGTTAAACATTAAAAGCAGTTTAAAGTTTTGTTTTGAAATATTGTGTTAGTACAAAAAGTCATTAAAGCACAAGTAGGCGAGGGCGCCATCGCGTGACGCCGCGTGCTGCACAGTGACAAGGTTCGTGCTGTACCTCCATGAGCAGCATGAGCTGTTGTAATGATATTTGAATGTGAAAAATTGCACTGTTGAATAAACGAGCATAATGGTTAGAGTGTCTAGAAGCTCCTGTTATTCCCAGACGAGGAATAATATTTGTGTATCCATATGTTGCTTTTCTGATCTCATTTTTCTGTCCCGTGTACCTGACATTGCATTTGAACCTTCCTCCGATCTTATTGCACATGCCGATTGCAATATCGGAATAGGGAAGGGGTAGACCAGTGAGTGCTTATTTTATAAATTATATTGAGAATAATAAACGAACACACGGTTCACCTGATGGCAAGTGATTCCTGCGGCCCATGACATCTACATTCATCCTTGAATAAGAATCATAATGCAGATGCGTTGTCACCCTTGAGGACTGAGATGGAATGCCTCGTAATAAATGTCTCCGAATCCCTACACTCACCAGACGAAACATAGCAGCATTATATTGCTATTTTACGATGGTATTTTGTGAGTCCTATTCGACATGTGCAACAAAGGTGAACACGTACATTACGTATGCTTTAAAGAAACGCTTATTTCGTATCGAATGTATAATACGTATGCTTTAAAGAAACGCTTTTTTCGTGCCCAATGTACATTACGTATGCTTTAAAGAAACGGTTTTTTCATACCCAATGTACATTCCGTATGCTTTAAAGAAACGCTTTTTTTGTACCCAATGTACATTACGTATGCTTTAAAGAAACGCTTTTTTCTTACCCAATGTACATTACGTATGCTTTAAAGAAACGCTTTTTTCTTATCCAATGTACATTCCGTATGCTTTAAAACGCTTTTTTCTTGCAATGTACATTCCGTATGCTTTAAAGAAACGCTTTTCTTACCCAATGTACATTACGTATGCTTTAAAGAAACGCTTTTTTCGTGCCCAATGTACATTACGTATGCTTTAAAGAAACGCTTTTTTCTTACCCAATGTACATTACGTATGCTTTAAAGAAACGCTTTTTTCTTACCCAATGTACATTACGTATGCTTTAAAGAAACGCTTTGTTTTACCCAATGTACATTACGTATGCTTTAAAACGCTTTTTCTACCCAATGTACAGTACGTATGCTTTAAAGAAACGCTTTTTTCTTACCCAATGTACATTACGTATGCTTTAAAGAAACGCTTTTTTCTTCCAATGTACATTACGTATGCTTTAAAGAAACGCTTTTTTCGTGCCCAATGTACATTACGTATGCTTTAAAGAAACGCTTTTTTCTTACCCAATGTACATTACGTATGCTTTAAAGAAACGCTTTTTTCGTGCCCAATGTACATTACGTATGCTTTAAAGAAACTTTTTTCTTACCCAATGTACGTACGTATGCTTTAAAACGCTTTTTCTTACCCAATGTACATTACGTATGCTTTAAAGAAACGCTTTTTTCTTATCCAATGTACATTCCGTATGCTTTAAAGAAACGCTTTGTTTTTACCCAATGTACATTCCGTATGCTTTAAAGAAACGCTTTTTCTTACCCAATGTACGTACGTATGCTTTAAAAGAAACGCTTTTTCGTGCCCAATGTACATTACGTATGCTTTAAAACGCTTTTTCTTACCCAATGTACGTTACGTATGCTTTAAAGAAACGCTTTTTTCTTACCCAATGTACATTACGTATGCTTTAAAGAAACGCTTTTTTCTTACCCAATGTACATTACGTATGCTTTAAAGAAACGCTTTTTTCTTACCCAATGTACGTACGTATGCTTTAAAGAAACGCTTTTTTCTTACCCAATGTGTACATTACGTATGCTTTAAAGAAACGCTTTTTCTTACCCAATGTGTACATTACGTATGCTTTAAAGAAACGCTTTTTCGTGCCCAATGTACGTACGTATGCTTTAAAGAAACGCTTTTTCGTGCCCAATGTACATTACGTATGCTTTAAAGAAACGCTTTTTCTTACCCAATGTACATTACGTATGCTTTGAAGAAACGCTTTTTCGTGCCCAATGTACATTACGTATGCTTCTTTAAAGAAACGCTTTTTCTTACCCAATGTGTACATTACGTATGCTTTAAAGAAACGCTTTTTTCTTACCCAATGTACATTACGTATGCTTTAAAGAAACGCTTTTTTCTTACCCAATGTACGTTACGTATGCTTTAAAGAAACGCTTTTTTCTTACCCAATGTACATTACGTATGCTTTAAAGAAACGCTTTTTTCTTACCCAATGTACGTTACGTATGCTTTAAAGAAACGCTTTTTTCTTACCCAATGTACGTTACGTATGCTTTAAAGAAACGCTTTTTTCTTACCCAATGTACATTACGTATGCTTTAAAGAAGCCACCTATTCTATATATATATATATAATGTTTATATAATAAAAAGGAATAATGAAACAATAACAGTTTGACTCTTAAAATTCAGTTGTATTGCTTTGATACCCACATTCGTGCTCAACAAATGATCATAAAGTAGATGCGCTGACGCTCATGAACAATGAGACGGAATACCCAATCACCAGTAATAAGGGTCTCCGGATTTCTAAAAATTAATAGTGTTAATAACTTGAAGTCATAAAAAAGCATACTCTACCACATCGAGCTGATATCGCAAAGCCACGCGATCTGTTAAGTAAAATACGGTAATAAACAATTGGATAACGTTCGCCCGATGGACCCTGGGGATATTTATGCGGATGTTTGCCCTCCGTTTAAGATTATATTTTCGCCTAACAACGGCATTAGTTGGAGGCGGTGCCGCTCGAAGGTTAATTTCTTTAATACGTAGGTATTATTTATACACGTGTATGCACAAAAATCGACTCACACCGTACGCTTGTGGTCAAAATATTCACGTAAAAAATCCGTTGCTCAGATTTATTTTTTGAATTTAGTCGTTAATAAATTATTTTTAATAATAATAATAAAAAAATCTTTTTTTTTTAAATTTTAAATTCGTCTTAAACTCTAAAATAACCGATAATATGTCCAACACCAGGCCGGCTGGAAGAGATTTTTATTGTAAAATAAGCTGCGCCGTTGTACATACTTTTCTTATATTAGTTGCCTCATATAAATGCTTTGTGTACTCTACTGAAAGACTCTAAAGAAAATACAGAAAAAAAGACAAAACAATCATAAATAAAATAAATAAAACCAATTCAATATTTAGTAGTGGCTCTAATTACAGCTCCTAATCGGTTCTTTGTACACCCGATAAGATTTTTCATTATTTCGCCGGTAAACTACTTCTCGCTGACGCTGTGTTCCGACAGGGAAACCGTTTGAGCTACTTCTTCAATAGATGTGTCAATTTTTAGGCAATGTTCGTGTTTAATAATAACTGCTAAGGCTGGGTCAGATAAATGGCAACTCCTTATTAAAGCTATTGTAAGCAGGTGGAAAAAATGGTGATTTGCAATAATAACGTCGTATTCTTGGAAGAGATAACATTTCTTTACATTATTTAAAAACCAAAACATAACGCTTTAATAATTCAGGAAACTTATAATTCAGGCAAAGTTATTTTTTTAAAGACATTCAATCTCGTGCATGACGCTTGAGTCTATATATATATATATATATCTATGACAACTTTATATATATATATATATATATATATAAATATATATATATATATCCATTAGTGTGTAAATATTGATTAAATTTAAAAATAAAAAATTGATTTTTAACTTATAAAATTATTTGATTTGATTGAAGCTTCTTCTTAGAAGATTTTTCTGTACTATTTCACGTTAGAGTTCGTAACTAGCCGCAGCGTGTCTCTTATAAACATCTGATTATCGTGAATAGTACCGATCTAAGAAATCTTCTAAGGAGCTTTCGTTAAACATTAAATAATAATAAACATTTAATTAATCTTTACACACAAATGGACAAAGATACTCAGATAAATAACGAAGAATTTAAACATTAGTGCACTTATTTTTACGTAAATGAATCATAAAAGACACAGTCGTGAAGGACCCTACAGGCCCGTGGTATTTACGAGGGTATCCGTAAAATTCATCACGCTCTAACGATTGTAAGTTATATCGAATGTCTTTCGGAAGGAAGCGTCGCCGCCGACATCTAGGACTGGGGTAGGGTCCTTTGTATCGTCCAAAACATTATGGCGGTCCTTATTATCACGGCTTTTATTGAAAGGACCAATGACACGGGGAGATCTTTCTTTTTTATAATTTTAGGGGTGACAAACGCGCATATAAAGTTACATAGGTGCCTTAGTTCATGATATCTAAATCCATTATCAACAAAGATTTGAAGCGTCAATAGCCTTATGGTGTAGGGTGAGGTCTGCGTTACTTAGGGTCGGAGGTTCGAATCCACCATTCGACTATTCTCGTGGACCATCTCCTTACATAATCATTTTCAGCGTCATAGTGGTAAATCGGAATATTAGTCATATGTAACTAGCATTTTAAAAAAAAGATACAAGACGAACATGCGGATTTACCCCTGAGATTGAATGCCTCGCTAACTGTAATCGGATTTCCAGATCCTTATACTCACTATAAGAATCATACCAGCTTTATGCTGCTCACACTGATATCATATGAGCGCTTGGCGACATATTCATTTTGCACCTAGAATCTAGCTTCTACGTGGTTCTGGCACGTTTGATCACCTATCTCCTGCATTAGTAACTTAATAATAATATCATTTACAATAAACTTGTAACTGATATGGACAAAGATAAAGGTCATTTATTTTATTATGAAGGTTCGTAAGGTTGCGGGTTCTGGTTTCTATTTCTAGCAGAGAAACAATATTTGTGTATTATATATTTTTGGTTATCGACATATTGATTGTAAGAATTGTATCCTTAACACTACATCAAAACTCTTACTCCAATATTATGGTACACTTTACATCGGAATAGGGGAAGGTGATTTGGTATGGTATTATCCAGAAGTTATCGCCGTGGTCGGACGAAATTAATCGGAGCATTATGAAGCACCGGTCTTACCTCTCCAACTAAAAACTACTTCACCACTTTACATTCTTGACTCGTTAAGTTTAAATAAACTTTATGTTAAATTGAAAAAGCACAATGACCCCTGAACACAGAGATCATTTTAGTAATACACTCCAGTAAATAAATGGATAATATTCGCCCGATGGACCCTGGGGATATTTATGTGGATGTTTGCCCTCCGTTTAAGATTATATTTTCAACTAACAACGGCATTAGAGCCAGTGCCAAGTCACACCGTATTTAAGACATATATACACATATATATATATATATATATATAAATATATATATATATATATATATATATATATATATATATATATATATATATATATATATATTCGTTATTTTATGTGTGTACGAATCCGGCGATCCAATTGTCAATAGTACATATATTCGTTCTCGGTAATCATCTTGAATCTAGTTGTCCAGGGCCGTAGTCATTATTTACCAGCATGCGAAATGTGTGCTCGTTTGTCACCGTTGTGGAAAGTGCTGGTGCTGGTAAAACAGACTCGCGCATGCCATTCCAGAGCACCGTGAAAATGAGAAGAGTTAAATCAATTATAGGTATAACTTTACAAAATTGTATACAATCATATATACACAACGTTGTAACGTTTTCAAGCACAATATTTTCTGTATAAGGATTTATTTATTTATTTATATTTTAAATATAAGTATACAATATTCTCTGAACTCAGCATACAGAACCTTGTGCATTAATCCTCGTATAAAATGCAGTTAACGTCGTCCATTGTCAGCGTATTCTCAAAGTTTAATTCAAACATGCATCGGCAGTTTTAAAACTTGCCAACACAAATATTTGGTCACGGAAGCTCCTTCGCTGCTGAACTTGTTAACCTGCCTTCGAACTTTGGACATTGTTATGAAATGGAGTGAAAAAGTTTTAATATTGCCGTAAAATTTACTGATATTTAAAATAGTAACGGCAGCATCGTGCAGGTTGTAACACGCTAGATATTGTTTCATGGCAGCCCAGCATCCGCTATCCGCCAGCGAAGATCGGCAGCGACCTCTCGGCTCCTAGAATGACCCCTATGAAGACGACCTATGCAGGTCTGCGGGAGGTCGATGGATGCACGCGGTTCAGGATCGTACTCTATACGTGAGTGCGGGGGGAGGTCTATTTATAGCCGTGGACTGGTGATGGGCTTAAATAGTGATGAAGTTGACATAAGAGTACACTAACCAGCTCACGGACCCCTCAGTTCCGTGGAGGATCCCTGGTCGAGGAACCCACTAGTGCCATAACAAGAAATAAACTGTAGTGTAGGTCAACCTTCCCCGTAAGTCACCCTGAGTTACGCAACAGAAAATACGTATTTAACGTAGTCCGTAAATTTGAAATCATTCACAAACTCGGTGTATTGGGTATGTTTAGCTCATTTACACAAATATCTGTTAGACATAATAAAATATGGTACGAAATTTGTTAAGTTAAGTTATGACGCTACTTCCCTTATATATTTTATTATTAAGCATAAATTATTTAGAAATTACGCTTCCTAGCCGAAATAATGAAATGGAAATAAATAAATAAAAATGTACCATAAGAAATCCTCTTTATGCTCCGTTTTCTCACCAACATTAAGGCGAAGAGGGGCTGCAGTTGCAGTGTAGGCAATATCAGAGTTTACCCAGCACCGTCACACCGGATGGCAGACGAGCTCGTTAAATTATCACGCCTCATTCGACATCGCCCATTAAAAGCTTTGACTCGAAGGTATTCAAGCATTGCGGTCGTTTAAGGGAACTTAAACATTTACTCTTTAATAAACCGTTCGAGTCTAGTCTGGGCGCAATTTTTTTAATGTTTTTTTTAATAATATTGGATGATAAACGAACACAGGTGAAGTAATGTTAAGTGAATACTGCATGACATGAGATGTTGATCATCCACCCTTCCTGGACCAGCTGACTCATTGATTCTGCAGCTAGGTAATTGCTGTAGTGTGATTACTACTGCAATAATAATTAATATTATCCAACGTTACGGTGGATTACGAAATCGGTGATATCATGTAGTTATCACCGAATGATATCATCTACGCCGTTAATAATACCAACACTCGAGCAGTGCGTTCAACTTGGGATCTGCAGAGGCTTTGTAATTTGATTTGCTTGACATCTTATATTTTCCATTTCAACAAAGGAAGGAGGGTCCTTCTCTCTTTAACACCCCATAGCTATAGCTTTGTGTAAATTTCGTAAATTACATTTAAATCTGATTAGTATAGTTGATAAGTGTAAATTTAATAATTATGAAGAAAAAAAACAACAATAGCAATAATATTCCGATTAACTACACCAACCAAGCTTAAAATGCTTATGCTAGAAGACTGAAGATACTTCTCACAAAACCAAGAAAGAGGCACAAAATTGTTATTATATATATACATACATACATACATATATATATATATATATATATATATATATATATATATATATATATATATAAGAAGTTAAGAGTGACAGGAGATCAAACAATTCACCTGATGGTAAGTGATGGCCCATGAAATTTACTCGTATGTGCATCCTCAATGAAGATTCAAATTACACTTGAAGACTGAGGTTGTGGACCTAGGTAGGTACGAATAGGTTCTTTACACTCACGTTAGCTACGACGAGTCAACCTGACTGAATTTTATAACATTACGTTCATAACAGAAAAACAAATTATTTACCGATTGATTGATATTTACCGGTAGTTTACATTTTTGTTCATATGTTAAGCTGTCAGTCATGGGCGATAACAGAATAATTAACTAATATAATACGTTTGTGGAAATTGTACAGACAGAATTATTCGTATTAACACTAAACCTACCACTATCGGTCATATAACTATTTCTACAGTGAATGGTCATTTTCAATTACTGCTCTTGAAATATATTATATTTCTTATTATAGAATGACGATTATAATTATTTAGTAATGATAAAATATAGTTACAATATTAAAGAAACAGTTGTATGTATATTTTAAGAAAAGGCGTGAAGATTAATGGCGGTATAATATAGTTGTATGTACTTAGAAAGTTCTAAACAAAATTTTAAAATCGGTCATTTGACCGGTCGTGGTAGGAGAATAGAGTAAAATATATAAATATAGAATCAAATTAAAAAATATAGAAAGAGTTATAAGGAACTAAGATGAAGCAAATGTCAACAGAGAAAAAAGGGAAATGAAATAAATTAATAACAGAATGATACCCAAGATATAGCTAAAAGCCGAGGGACAACATATTATCATGATCACAAGATTTAGAAGAAAGACTTGAATTGGGAAAGATAGGGCAAAATGGAAATCCCTTCAAGACGATTCTACAGCGTAACGTATTCTGGAAGCGTTTGCGAACGCTTTCTTAGTTACAAAGAATTATTTGAATAAAACTAGTTTTTGCGGATTTTATGGCGTTTATTTTACACATTTATTGAACCGATTCAAGTTCCTTACAGCTCTCTAGATTACGGGATCGACTGAGGTGTTTGATCGATGTCGTAGTTAACCCTAACTACACTTAGGTTTTGAATTATTTATTTTTTGGTCCAATTTACTTCACGATAAAAAGTTTATAGAATGTATAACATCGCATTAAATAATAAAAAAAAAATTTTACTAAATGTGCAGTATTCGTGTAAATATAAGAAATCAAAAGAATAATTGTAGAGTTTGAGCTCTAATAAATATACCAGGATTTATTTATCTACGATTACCTCCTGTATTTTTATTAAAACGATAGAAGTGAAATTGAAAAATTGCGACGCAAATTCTGTTGCGTTTAAAGTTCGTCGTACGAAAATCATACGTTTGATTGCAGCCTCGTGCAGCTCTCACCCCAAAGGGACGTATATGGGTCACCTAAATAAGACCCTTACGCGAAGGGTAAAATCACCCATTACAGATGGGTACATAAGCCAAAAAAATTGATTTTGGCCCTATAATACATTTTGTAATTTAACTTCTTCTATGCTATTAATAGTCTTAAAATTAAATATTAGAAACAACTATTTTTATTTTCTTTAGGAATGAATATATCTCCTAGTACGCTTTCTTACTAGATCTTATCTTAGCACGATCTTTACTTACATCCGTTAGTATTATAACCGACAATGGATAACAGCATCTTGTTATTAATCATGATAATTCAAAGTAGAATATTTTCTTAATAAAAATAAAAATTAAGTCGATATCTTGTAACTGGTAAACGTGCGTGTAACGTATAGGTTCACACCTAGCACATGAGCATAATATAAGAAAAATCTATAATTCCATAACGTCCCTTAAGGTCTATTGGATATTAAAATTAAGGCATAAGAAGTATTAAGTCCGAAAGAGCTTTTAATAGAAGAAATGAGAACACACACACATAGGCACAAGCAGACTTTACTTACATTTTTTCTATTGTTTATGTTACTTCCTAAGTTACTGTCAAGATTGAAAAAAAAAGAGAGAGCGCACTGATTCCTGAGATACTGGTTTCATTCCTGATTCAGGAGTCGGAGACTTCATGCCTTTGTTCCATGATTATCAATAAGGTACTATTATTATTATTTAATTCTCATTATTGACGTTTGAAACTGATGTGAGTTAGTAATTCGTTGTGAGGAACACCTTGGCTGTATTTACCCTACCCCATACACAGATATAGAGACCCATAAACCACTGCAGGGGTTTAGAAAACTGCGCAATTGCAGGCGCCACGTGGGTCCCCAGTTCGTTGACCCTCATCTATAGAACGTGTCAATTACGGGATATTCAACCTTATTTTGTGTATATGAAATACTACCATGCCGGTATTTTTAACTTGTCGCGACATCCCTCTAATGGAATCTTAAGATTTGCGCACCGAATAACCATTTTCAACCTTAACTCTATGATATAAGGATGTAAACAAAGGTATATAAAATGTAAAGTGTCATCATATTCCCTATTTGATACTTGTCATTTAAATTTATACCGTATTTGTTAGCATTAAAGTTAATATTACACGAGTTTTGGCAAACGTTCTCAATTACGACGCAATTGATATGATGCGGGGATGAAAATATACGTATTATATAATAATGAATGACATACTAATGTTTACTAGTTATCGGTTCTGTGAACACAGCCTTATTAAAGTCATGTTTTATATATTGTTTTTTATTTATTCAAGTGTGCTTGAGTATTCGAGTGGTCAGCTTGCAGGATCACTCATGATTGTATAAATGTTAATCATGGTAAATAATTCTATCGCTGACGTGTACCTGTGAACATTGTAACTCCTTCTCGGTTTATGTAACGCTTTTTTATTTCATTGAGAGTAACAAACTCACACACAGTTCACTTGATGGCAAGTGATTCCTGCGGCCCATGACATCTACATTCATCCTTGACAAGAAATCATAAAGTAGATGCGTTGTTAACCTTGAGGACTGACATGGAAAACCTCGTCACCAGTAATAAAGGTCTCTGGATCCCTGCTCACTCACTCATCCGGATCCTACTCATCAGACGAAACATAGCAACATTATTATCTATTTTATGCTAGTATTCGTTTTTTTTTATACTTGTATGTGAGGGCGTAGTCCTAACCCGGTCGAGCTGACCCATTCATACTGCACCTAGAAACAAACTGCAGTGTAGCTCTACCACTGTTTAAAACACTGTAATCGATGAAGAGTATTTTTTTTAATGCGAAGCTGGCGCGGAGACTGCCGCTGCACCACCGCTGCACTCCGACCCCTGTATACGAAGAACGTCGACGACAACAGAGGGGGGCGATAATACGATCCGAGGGCCCCTCATAAGGAGGTACGAGACCTCGACTCGGATCGCTATTTAAAGGTGATTGCGACCAATGATATCTATAGCTTACCGTTACCTGTAATTCGGTCCTCGGATTCCTTCGCTCACCATATGAAACACAGTACAGTTATGCTGCTTTATCATAAGAGGACCCTGTGAGGACGTGAACCTTTCTCAGTAGAGCCAACTCATTCATGTTAGAAACCAGCTGGAGCGTTGCTCTACCCACCCCTATTGTATTGTACATTACCTAGATTTAATGCGATGGTTTAATAAAAAAAAAATCAATATTTCTATGCTACGAATTATTGGTTGTAGGTATTCTGTATATATTTTTGTTTTTGTCACTGCGCTTAAACCTTCCTCAGATCTTACATTACATGCGTTACATCGAACTTAGAGAAGGGGGTCGTGTGAAGGTATCCCATTAACCGATTATTGCGTGATTATAGACCTATATTCTTAAATATAAATAAGATGCAAATGTGTCACAGAATGTGTCACAATGAATGTAGGTCACACCTAGTGAATGTGAAATTCTCGCTGTCAGAAGACGGAAGTCCAGAACTTTGTCTTGTTTCCCTCACCAGACAAAACGCCATAGACGTATGCTATTATTTTATATTACTAATGTTAAGCTTTAAGGTTCTCGGTCCAGCTGTTCGATTAATGCCACTCTCAATTCTTGGCTACAGCGTCGCACCGTACCTTAGTTTAGGAATCTATAACAAAATTCATATACAATATAAGAATGAGTCATTCTTATATTGACGTCAATATCATTCAACAAAGATTCTTAAAGTACATGTGTCACCCCTGAAGGCTGAGATGGAAAATATATATAAAATAATAATGTATTATTTTATTATATATCGTAGTGTATATATTTTATTATTATATATTATTATTTTATTGACCAATCAGGCGAAGATAGAAATAAATATCCCCACATAATAATAATAAGTATATATATACCAATTATATGGCTTCCGGTGACAGCTTTTGTATTTTCATGACGTTTCCTCTCTACGGAAATATTTAAGGTGACAAAGTAATGCAAGGTGAAAGTAAGTGTAAGTGATTTTTTTACTATACTATGTAGCGTGCTGCTCAATGCCAAATGTTTGTGCAAACATGGAAGATAACACGACAGCAATATCACCAACACGTGACCAAATACTTAAGGCCTCACCACACCACACTCGCGACGGCTCCAATATTGACACAGTTTGGCATGAAAGCCTGCTTGTTGCTGTAGATTGAAAGCTCTCCAAACGTTGGGTAAATGTTGACATATTTATTTGTATATGTGCCGTGACGAATTTTTATTTCGTTCGGGTTCACCTGTACAAATATTGGATGTTTGTGTTTGAACATCACAATTTTCGACGCGGATTTCTCTTGAATTACGTGTAGTGGAAGATAAATAACGGTGACGTAAGGCCTTTTGAGTGAAAAAACTTGTTTGGTTTGTAGAGTTATTGTACATCTAGTGGGGGGTCGACCATATAGTACACGAAAGAACAAAAAGAATGAAAGAAAAGATATATAATATATGTGACGTTTTATAGTTATGTCAGCGCCAACCCTAAACAATTTGGCTATTGAAACGTTCGAAGGTTCGAATTCACCATTAGACTATTGACGTGAATGATTCCTAGCAACATAGCACGTTTAAATAATAATAGTTAAAGTGAATAGTACAGCTTTAGTTGGCGTGGTTTACACTGCAGTTTGTTTCCAGCAGCAGAATGAATGGGTCAGCTCGACCGGGGTAGGACCACGCCCTCATAGAGTACCACCGTAAAATAGCAGCATAACGCTCCTGTGTTATTACTAGTGACGAGGCATTCCATGTCAGTCCTCAAGGGTGACAACACATCTGCATTATGATTCCTTGTCAATGTTAAATGTAGATATCATGGGACAGGAATCATTTACAAAAGGTGAACTGTGTGCTCGTTCATCATCATTAGATAATTTATTTATTAAATTACGTATTGATATGTATGTACATATATATATATATATATACCATATATAAGTATCTTTATTAGTATTTGTTATAATTAATACAACATATAACAAATACAAGTTATAATAGTATTTTAATAAATATAATATTTTTTAAGCACCTAACTCATTTCATCACTGAATCACCCTAAGGTTGACTGGTATAGAATGGGTGATTGTATAGAACTGAATATTTTGCATTAAACTTATTATATTGATATTTAAATCAACTTACAGCATCTTGCCACCCTATAAGGGAGCTCAAAGTCACCGCTAACTCTCGAGAGGGATATGCTCAGCTTTTCTATGCTTGGTCGAGTAAAAACGGCGGAAGAAGTAAGAACTAAGCTAACCGACATCGCTCAAAGGATCTATTCAGAGATCATTAATCTGAAGTGACAATGGGCCGGCCATATTACTCGTAGAACCTATGTCTCGTGTGGCAACCTCGGAAGTCCCTATATATATATATATATATAAACACCCCTGGATGGATAAAGGCAGACTCAATGCCTTAGGCATTAAATAAACTCTTAAATGAATAAATAAAATAGAACTTGATGACAAGTTAAGCTAGTCCTAAGGTCTTTGTTTTCTTTTTCTTGACCAGTTCCACCTATACGTGCTACAGCTAGTTCATAACTACGACGTCAATCCGTTTATCTAATTTGTTATTAAACGAACCCGTATAAACTTTAACTTTGTGTAAATATCATTACACACGAGATATGGTACGTTAATAGTTGTGTAAAGTTACACAAAGACGCCCTAGGAAGGCGGCGACAGAGCCGTGACAACTTGGAGAGGTCTGTTGAATTGTCACACATTGAATTTGGCTTCGCTTGTTCATAAATTTCACAAGATATACTCAATTTAGATTTCTATGGTAAAGAATATAAATGTCAAAATTGATTGACGGGTTAAATATATTGTTTTCGAAGACAGATTCGTCGTATAGTTTACTACAAATGTGGAATAGTTGTCAAATATGTTGTCGTAGTTTAGTTAATAGCTTGAGGTAATTGATTGATCAAACATACTCTCGATCTTAGCTTTGGGTTCAATTTCCAGCTCAATACAAGACAGGATAAGTGTCTACATGCGTTAATTCAAAGTATGAGACATGACATAGTTCGATATGTAATTGTTAAATGCAACTTTAAATGTAACCAAGTGCTCGACCGTGAAGAAAAAGATAGTGGGGAAACATATCAGGCAGCATAACGCTACTGTGTTTTATATAGAATCCGAAGGATAAAGAGGCATTCCTAGGGGTGATCGTCATCATTAGCACATCCAATAGTCCCACTGCTGGACATAGGCCTCCCACATAGATTACCAAGCACGATACCGAGCCACCTGCATGCATCGATATCCTGCAAACTTGCGTAGGTCATCGCTGGCATGTAAAGGAGGGTTGTCTGTCGATACTTTCTTCCTCATCGGTTATCGGTTCTACGAGATACATGGTCAGTCCATTGCCACAGTCAGTTTACTGAACTTACACAACATTTACATATATAGATATATATATATGTATATATAATTATGTATAAAGGTGGACTTATGCATTCTTGCTGCTGCAGCTAGAAACAAACAGTAGCGTAGCTCTACCACTGCTATATATGTCTGATATACATACATAGATATATCTTGAATCTTTATTGACGATGATGTTGATATCAGGGGCCGAATATATTATCATTTAAAATTTATGTAAAAAGGCGAATTGTATGCTAGTTTATAACCCTTAATTGAATTAAAAAAATTGCACCTTTTTTAACAACTTTACATAACAGAGGGAATGATAATGTCTCCTTCTAGTCGATTTCGATCACGGCGACATCTTCTGGTTATTGGCAGATGATATCAACTGCACAGAATATTTTATAGTGCTCTAAGCATTGGCGTAAACAGAAGCACTCACTCGTACCCTTTCCTCACTCGGATGTAATGATTGTGCATTAAGTTCGGCGGCCGGTTCGACGTCAATCGTGATCGTAAGAAGCGTCAATAGTCTCATGTTTTCGGGTTCCGTCTACGAAACTTAAGGCCGTAAGCTCGAATCCGCCATTCGACTAATGTCGTCAACCATCTCCTAGCACAAGCATTTTACGCTTAGTTGGATTGGTTTACAACACATCCAGACTCGAAAACCGACAATTCGTTGTACACAAATATTGTACAATATCCGGTAAGCGAACTCTAGACCCGTGACGTAATAATCGGCCACACTAACCACCACAAGACGCGGCTGTCGTTAGTGGGAATGACCCATGACGTCATTCCTCCAATGTTGAGGACAAAAGTTTTCGTGACTGAAACCTATTCAGATGTAGTTGGAAAATAAGTATTACGCCTCACGACCGCATATATCACAGCTGTCCAACCACAGGTGGTCTCCGGTGTCATTAAATTAAATTTTAGCCTCGGTTAATGTATTTCGTACAGCGATTATGGTATTAAGGATACCCTAGAAGCTATAGCTTACAATGTTCTTATGTATAGCTTTAATATGAACGTAATATTTCTAAGGATCGGGCTGGTTTTACTTATTACTTTAAAAATAGAGGTTTTTCAATAGCCCTATAATTTATCGTATGGAATATTATATAGATTTTAAATACGTTATATGCTTACTCCTTAGTTAACTTATCTAGAGTGACTCAGGGATTCAGGAGACCTAAATAAGGATATATATGAACGTAATAGTTCTAAGGATTAGGCCGTTTTTGCTTATTTGTTTGGCTTAAATGGTGGTTCTCAAGTTGACTTGTATTTTCTCGTATAGAATATTGTTAAAATAAGTCATATGCGTATTCAGTAGTTTATGTATTTCGTATTGATTATTGTTATTTATTTACAAAATCTTTTGAAAATTTTAAATATTTTTTTTTACCGATTGCCAATAAGGGATTTATTTATTTAGGCTTAGACATATGGGCTATTAATGACAGTAGCCACAACAACCACGCAGATACATCAATGAGTCTATTTGTGTGTGTGTTTTTTTATGGAGTGAAAGAACGCCTTTGTGCATGGAGTATCGGACTCAACCCCTGGTATTAGGAGTATTACTGACTAAAAAATCCCTCCCAAGGGACCTAATCTATGTGTATTTCTGCGTGCGTACTTTTTTTATTGAACAGGTGGTTTTATTATTAATACCAGAGGAGTCGCAAATGCGATGCCATTTGGTGTGTGTATTAAACATGTCCACAGATGATGCAACTATTTTGTCATTTGTATTTCCAGTCTAACACACATTAGAGTTTTGTCCTAAGGATAGCTTTGGCTTTTCAGTACATGGGTGTTATGGGACGTTTTTGGTTTTGCCTATTTTTAAATTAAATTAAAAAATAATTAGATGATTTGAAATAGTTGATTCCCATTTGAAATATTCTTCAAATTCTTCATATTCTCTGCTTACTTTCGAAACGTAAATAACCCGTAATAACGTAAATAAATAGGTTTAAGATATGGTCTTTGAAACTTAAGTAGGTAGGTACTTAGGTTCCAATCCGCCATTCGACCATTATCGTTAACCATCTCGTAGCACAAGCATTTTCTGCTTAGTTGGAGTGGTTAACCGGAAATGTTAATAGCATTGCTAATATTCTTTTAAAAAAATTGAAGCTCCGTGAAGTGCCCCCTCTGATTCAAGTTTTACACTGTACTTGTCTTTTACTATTATGATTTTGTGTAAACATATCGTCGTAGATAATCATTATGATTGTCTACAATATTTTTTTAAAAGCTAGCAGTTCTATAAATATCACTGACAGCTGCATCAAGAAGTGTCAGAAGATGGTTTTTTCCATACAGACAGAATTCAAATTTTCATCCCCATTATCTCGATGGTTGGCAATCCACCACTGTGGGAATCACGCGAAATTTCCTGCCACGCACAACTACTCTGTGCAATCAGCTGTCGCCAGCAGTGTTTCTGAACCGATACGACGTTCTTGGGTGGCGGTGATCACTTACTATCAGGTGGGCTGCATGCACAAAGTTCATGGAGCGCATCATCACTTACCTGATTATTTTTTTTTTATAAAAAGGTGATTTTTATATAATTACAAAAAAGGTGATCTTTTTACGAGCACTTCACTAAAAGTATGCGTCATATTATTCTAACATTATTTCCACCAAAGCTCACACGTTAAAGCTTAATGAATGCGCCCGTCAGTACTTCCAAAACTTACAAACACCAATATTTGGTTTTAGAAGCGCATGTTAACAAAGGTGGCATATTATATTAACCCGAACCAAACTTCGAAATTTATTACAAAAGATGCCAAAAAGCTTTTATCCCCATACGTGATATTAATAGGACACTTATTATATACGGTATCCAATGCCTATCATACATCTAATAGGTTGCTAAAAGTTAGCACAAAAGCATCATTGCATGTGAAAGTTAGAGAAGGTTTGCAATTTATTGTAATTTCTTAGCTTACATGGTGCAGGATATATCTGAAGACGACCAAAACTTTGGACAGCGTCATACCAAGACAAGAAAGTGTATATAAACGCGATGACACGTTGCATCGCTTTTAAAGTAATCCTCAATGCAGAAGAATGTATTTATTCTATGTGCTAATTGCTTATACCGTGTTTTTTAAATGGATACAATTCTGTGCTTGTCTTCAATCTCACCATGTGTTAAGTGGTGATTTAGACGTTGATGGTGACCCACACTATACTAATATCATCATCATCATTCCAGCTTATCACTAGTCACCTTCAAGAAAAGAGACACCTTCCTGAAAGGTCGGCAACGCATCTGCGACTCTTCTGGTGTTACGGATGTTCATGGGCGGCGGTGATCACTTACCTGGTGGGCTGCATGCTCGTTTGCCGCCTAAACTATAAAAAAAAACATAGGCCTCCTCCACAGACCGCCACAGAGTGTGATCTTGAGCTACCTGCATCCATCGACTTCCCGCGGACTTGCGTGCGTCGTCACTCCGTCTGTGGGGACTTACGAGGTTGCCACACGAGACAGGTTCTACGAGTTATAAGGCCGGCCCATTGTCACTTCAGATTAATGATCTCTGGAGAGATCCTTTGAGCGATGTCGGTTAACTTAGTTCTTAGTTTTCCACCTTTTTTTTCGACCAAGCATAGAAAAGTTGAGCATATCCCTCTCGAGTGTTAGCGGTAACTTTGAGCTCCCTTATAGGGTGGCAACATGCTGTAAGTTGATTCATATATCAATATAATAAGTTTAATGCAAAATATTCAGTTTTAAATATATATATATATATATATATATATATATATATATATATATATATATATATATATATATATATATATATATATATATGTATATATATATATGATTATAATAATTATCGGATGTGCTGCTATGAGGAGGATGAGGTATGCGGAGAGGCACACTTGAGCAGTAAGGGTTATATTTTAGGTTTTTCCTAAGCATTGTGATAATTTTTTTTTCAGTATCTTTGAAATAAGTTCCTGGTTGTTAAGCATTGTTGGAGAGCCAGGTGACATAACTTTTTTTTTGTTTTTTGTGGGAATTTTGGTATTTTAGTGGGAAAAGTTTTTCGTCTCGCATTTTTAAATTTGGACCGTTAATTTTGTTTTAATATTTATAAATAACTAGTGTTTTTATAAATCAGAAGAAAAAATGAGATTTAAATTATTTTTCTTCTTTTTTAATAAATTTTTGATGTTGCATTTTTGACTTATTTTGCAAAATGCTAAATAACATGATAACTCAAAAATGTTTGACTTTTGCATAATTCATGGGTTAAAATTATCACAAATACTTACCCCTATCACCTCCTAACGGGAATACGTCGAATTACCATTAACCCTATATATTAACATACTAGTATCTAAAATATGATGTTGAAAAGGAACAACTATGGAATTGTTCCTTTTTATATAAATAAACCACAACACATTTAATAATAAATTAAAACCTTAAAATAACTAATCGTCATGTTTTTATTTTGATAACATGTCGGCTTTTTGGTATCGTAATCGAATCCGTATGCAATCGAATGGAAACTAATTTATTGGTTCATGAATATAGTTTTTAGTTTTGTTTTATATGCACGTTTAATAAACAACCTATGTATTGGTTATATATTTTTATTACTGAATAGTTTTTAGTGAAACCTAAAAATAATTGTTGTTACAGTTTAAAAACATTAAAAAAGAAATTTATGGTTATCAATTTAATAAAAAGATAAGTGTTGGGCGATATTTCGATGTAATTTTTAAAATTTCTCTAATTTTCAATATTTTTTTTACTTGCAATGTAACTAAGTTTAATAATTTGGTTAGATTCGTAGGTAGTGTGAAAACTATTATGATAAAGATTATGGTAGCTAATATATATTAATAAATAAACAGGAAATAAGATCTCCTTTGAAGTATGTTTCTAGTTCTTGTCAGCGAAAGAGACAATCACTAGAAGTATCTGTCTTGGAACGTAATCCGCTTTTTTCCGTTTGTCTATGAATATTTCTGAACTGAGCCTTTTTATTGTAAGTTGTATATATAAGTTGTAGTTAAGAAAATTCAAAGAAAATGCAAATGGAGTCAGTACGAAAGTTTTCTTGTTTATAAATCTTATACTTATTCTTAGAAGTGAACTGGAAGAGAAATTTAAAAGACTTCACCTCGCGATCAAGTGGCCAACGCCCGAGGCATTGCATCACTGGACATACTACGCTTGCAAATGTCAATTTTGATCTCAGCTCGCCAACTTGACCAATGTTCTGTAATTTTAGTTTTGCCAAGTCTTATCTAGTTTTTATATTTAACTATTATTTTTTAGTTTTTCGTGAGAGTATTATTTCTATTACCATACTATCATAACTGCTCCAAGTTGCTGAGCATTCGCTTTTATTTTACGGTACTAAAATATAATCTACGCAGTTGATGTCATCTCGTAATAACGAGAAACAATCGCCCGTGTCTAAATCGACCTGGAGATGACCATCATCATTTATATAACACAATAAACCATAAAGTTATTAAAATAACAATCTACAAAATGAAACATGTTTGAGGGGTTTGAATGTATTTTTCTTTTCAAATAAATTCAGCCGTGCAAACAACCGCGGAATCTCAATTAAAAATGCGCCGATTGCAATGGAAATAATTCCATGCTCATTTTGCGGTATGCAACAACGCAGTTAATAAATTTCACGCATAGAAACTGGCATTTTCGCATTTATTCCTCTGATTATATATTCGGTAGGTTGCTCGCGTCCAAATTATCAAATGAATATGTTTTATTTTTAAACCCATCGCAGCAGTGTCTAAGCTCGCTTTTAATTCACGGCATGAGCAAACTAAGTTCGATTATAAATTTTCAATTGCATGTTTAAATGCTCATCTACCATGTGATTGGCGATGAAGGAAAACATCGTGAGGAAACTTGTATATCTAAGAAATAAATAAAAAAAATGTATTTCGAAGACGAGAAGAGGAATTCGCAGTGGAGCCGCTTGATGTACTACAAGGAGAAGTCAGATGATGGTGTTTTTGATGTCACTTTTTTTTTATAATATAATTAGTCATGCTATTAAAATTACTAATATTTCGGTTAACCATTCCAATTAAGCTGAAAATGCTTTGATTCGATTCTATTGACGCTTAGAATTAGATTTTACTTTTTATTAATAAAATTAATAATATTACATCATAATATATACAAATTAATTTCACCGTGTATATAGGGTCGCAGTTATTACTTCACAAATTGATGAACTGTGTTCATATTCCCCTAATTTTATATAAATAAACACAAACAACTTAAGCGTACTAAAGTTATTGAGGTAAATAAAAAATATAAGTATAATGCTATCGTTATCGTCACAAAGGTAATGAAAATAATTACACGATGAGGTGTGTTGATACAAAAGAGGATGTAGCACACCCGGTGGCAAGTGACTTCCGCCACCCAGAAACATCCACAACACCAGAGCAGTCGCAAATCGGTTGTCGGCCTTTAAGGAAGGTGTAGACTCTTTTCTTGCAGATTACTAAGTCGGTATCAGTTTAGAAACACTGCTGGTGACTGCTGATTCCACAGTGTAGTTATGCGTGGCAGTTTCGCGTAAAGCGCACAGTAGTGGATTGCCTACCATCGAGATGATGAGGATGAAATTTTGAATTTTGTCGCGATACTTAAACTCAGCGGCTGGAATTAATCCAAACAACACCTCAGAACACTCCCCACGGTAAATTTGGTATAAAATGAGATGCAATATCTCTTCGCAATGCCAGTGAATCAAGCGGATCTTTAAGTACCTGATTATCAACAATTCGAACCGCTCTCCGAAGTGCAGTTAATCGGAAGAAGCTGGTACTGGAGTGCCCTGGGCCTAGAGATGAGAACAGTATTCCAGGTGAGGCCGAACTTACGCTTCGTAAAGTTGCATACAGTGGGTGGACATGAAGTAGTACACAAGTAGTGCTTTAAATATTTTGGCAAATAGAGCCACTCACACGTTCCTTACTATAATGTAAAGTATATGCAAAGTAAGTATATTATCGGTGGAAGAATCAGATGCAATGTCGGGGACACGGGACATACGTACACCACATCCAGACACGATCGGTCGGGTAGGAATCAAACCCAGGATACGCCACGCAGTAGCCTTCACAAAAAGTTATATTTATTATTTAAAAACAAAACGAACACTGCGAACAACCGCGGAATCCCAATTAAGTATACGCTGATTGCAATGAAAATATTTCCCTGCTCATTTTGCGGTTGACAACAATTTGTTAAGTAAATAAATGTTTGGATGTAGAAATTACGTTCACTATTATTTAATAGGGAACACAAGAGTATATGGTTGAGCTCATTGACACGTACGTAGATGATGGTGCATTCTACTTGAAGGATAAAGATAAAATGAAGGTAAAATACTTATTACTTAAAATTACGTTCACTATTATTTAATAGGGATCATAAGACTATATGGTAGAGCTGATGGTGCATTCTTCTTGAAGGACAAAGATTAAATACTTATTACTTAAAATTACGTTCACTATTATTTAATAGGGAACACAAGAGTATATGGTTGAGCTCATAGACACGTACGTAGATGATGGTGCATTCTTCTTGAAGGACAAAGATAAAATACTTATTACTTAAAATTACGTTCACTATTATTTAATAGGGAACACAAGAGTATATGGTTGAGCTCATTGACACGTACGTAGATGATGGTGCATTCTACTTGAAGGATAAAGATAAAATGAAGGTAAAATACTTATTACTTAAAATTACGTTCACTATTATTTAATAGGGATCATAAGACTATATGGTTGAGCTCATAGACACGTACGTAGATGATGGTGCATTCTTCTTGAAGGACAAAGATTAAATACTTATTACTTAAAATTACGTTAACTACTATTTAATAGGGATCATAAGACTATATGGTTGAGCTCATAGACACGTACGTAGATGATGGTGCATTCTTCTTGAAGGACAAAGATTAAATACTTATTACTTAAAATTACGTTCACTATTATTTAATAGGGAACACAAGAGTATATGGTTGAGCTCATTGACACGTACGTAGATGATGGTGCATTCTACTTGAAGGATAAAGATAAAATGAAGGTAAAATACTTATTACTTAAAATTACGTTCACTATTATTTAATAGGGATCATAAGAGTATATGGTTGAGCTCATTGACACGTACGTAAATGATGGTGCATTCTTCTTGAAGGACAAAGATTAAATACTTATTACTTAAAATTACGTTCACTATTATTTAATAGGGAACACAAGAGTATATGGTTGAGCTCATTGACACGTACGTAGATGATGGTGCATTCTACTTGAAGGATAAAGATAAAATGAAGGTAAAATACTTATTACTTAAAATTACGTTCACTATTATTTAATAGGGATCATAAGACTATATGGTAGAGCTGATGGTGCATTCTTCTTGAAGGACAAAGATTAAATACTTATTACTTAAAATTACGTTAACTACTATTTAATAGGGATCATAAGACTATATGGTTGAGCTCATAGACACGTACGTAGATGATGGTGCATTCTTCTTGAAGGACAAAGATTAAATACTTATTACTTAAAATTACGTTCACTATTATTTAATAGGGAACACAAGAGTATATGGTTGAGCTCATTGACACGTACGTAGATGATGGTGCATTCTACTTGAAGGACAAAGATTAAATACTTATTGCCAAAATTACGTTCACTACTATTTAATAGGGATCATAAGACTATATGGTTGAGCTCATAGACACGTACGTAGATGATGGTGCATTCTTCTTGAAGGACAAAGATTAAATACTTATTACTTAAAATTACGTTCACTATTATTTAATAGGGAACACAAGAGTATATGGTTGAGCTCATAGACACGTACGTAGATGATGGTGCATTCTTCTTGAAGGACAAAGATAAAATACTTATCACTTAAAATTACGTTCACTACTATTTAATAGGGATCATAAGACTATATGGTTGAGCTCATAGGAGATCCTTATTATTGGTGATGAAGAATTTCATGTTAGCCCTCATCAGCCTTATCGCAAATTATTGTATTATTGTTGTAACGAACGCAGGAGTAACTTACCATTAGGTGGATAATGTGCTCCTATGTCAATAGTATAAAAAAATAATGGACACATTTTATGTTTGAATCACAAAAACTATGAAAGAGCTTTAGCACTAATAGGTCGGCTACCAAGGTAAGACCATGTTGTCCTAAATATTAGACTAAAAATTTGCATTATTGTATTTTATTTTAGTGATACCATATTTGGACTTGAACTTTTGGAATTCATCTAAGTGGTTAGTCAGGAAGAATAATCTAATGATGCAAAATGACGCAAATGCAAAATATATTTTATTTTCTACACATTTACCTAATGTGTTCAATGTGTATTTTTTCATATTAAGTTATCAGACATTAGTCAATTTGTAAAATATTATATGTAGTATATATTTATGTGCATATTTATTAATATAAATATGTAAATATTGTGTGTGCGTAAAAATATACACTATGTAAAGTGCAGATAAATTTAATTATCTATCTATTTCTATTATTTAATACATTACATTTATGTACTCTTTAAATAAAAAAAATGTTTTTCCTTGTAGCCATAATATATTCTCTGCTCAACCCATAGATGCGCTGGTAGAGAATGCCTTTTGCATTAAGTCCGCCTTTTTGTACAATGTTTGTTTTATTTATGTAAATAAACAATAAATAAAATAAATATTATTCTGACAATTCAATGCTGACAGCGTTACCTCATCGAGTTCCCGACCCGCAGATGTGCTTCGTGTTAGTGTAGAGATCTGGAGACCCTAGGCATTCCATTTCAGTCAGTAGTAACTTATAACTGAATAGATTATGATTCCTTATCGAGGTTGTAGGTGTCATGGGTCGCAGAATTTTTAACCATTAGGTGTTTGTTCTAAAGTGTGCTAATTTATCACCATAAATTCAATTAAAACAAATATTTCAGCATCAGGTGTACAACTTTGTGCTCTTTTGTACCCAAATATTTTTTTACATCAATTCTCATACTCTTATTTGTAGGAAAGACTGCAACATTTGTACATAATGTAATACACATTGCATGTAACACAGGGTTACATTAGCCCGAGTATATTCGCGCTCATAATTGCCACAAGCTCATTATGTTGTCTACGTAGCATTTAAAATATGCTACATAAAGTTATCCTGCGTAAAGGAAATATATTTTTTCGCAACATACACGCACAAATGCCTCAGGAAAATCCTCAAGGGAAACAACATTTAAATAAGCAAAACTAAGTATGCCACAGGCATACTAACATAAGTTACTGACAACTAAGTTATGTACACGCTATGTAGCATAGTAATAAAGTATTACATTGTAGTTATAATGTTTGCCGCACTAGTTGTGCAGTAAAGTATTTTTTAGCTTATTTTCTGCTTTTGCTTTCCGATTAATATCTGTTTAAATTAATAAGGACATTACTAGCTAGCATCAATTGGTGACCACAATCGGGACAAGGAGTAATGCTTCGCAGAGTATCCATGTAAATTAAAACCTTAAAAAAACACTAGTTAGACTGCTGTGTTTTGTATGGTGAGTGATAGAAATCAGTGAAATTAGACAAGGTATCAAAGTCTTTAGAAGTGATAACCCCTTTCCATCTAGTAAACAAGACTATGGTGGCAAATAAACTTACACATCTTGTATAGGTTTATTTACAGACGCAACATAAAGATACAGGTTTATTTACACTGTAGACAATACTACTTACGAGTAGATCGTGTCAACAAAATATTGCGTTTTCAATGGATATAAATAAAATGAAGTAAAAGAGAAAATCACCATTTCAGTTCACAAGCAAAACTAAAAATCATGTATCATATTGAAATTTTTTAAGTGAGTATTAAAAAGAATTCAACACAAGATATGATATGATTTTTATTTTTGCTTGTGAACAGAAATGGTGATTTTTTTATCAGTCACCTAACATAATAAATGTGTGAATTAATGACTGTGCGTATGCGCCAATTGAAATAATTTTATCAGCAATTCGGATGTGGGTGAAGTGTACGCGTGAATTTAACCTGTAACCCCGCCCAAAAACATGATACATGTTAAAAATTACTAACGCCTAAAAGCCCTAATGTTATTGTTAGCTGACACGTTGATATTTATTTAGTTCCCCCAAGATAAAAAATACAACATATATAGAATATAAAACTATTTACAATTATTACCTTTAAAATGCCTCAATGCTAATATAATTGGCATCATATAATGTTTCGCATGTTTTTATTTGCAGCGACATATTTAGTTCTTTAAAATATTGATAACAACAGAAGTTGTAACAATACAAAGCACTCATGGATATTTCAGTTAACAGAAAGCAATGAAAGAGTGTTCAAAAAAGAAAAACAAAATTGGACAAAAATTACAAATTTAAATCAAAGACTATAAATTGTGGAGCAACATTTTGATATGGGATTTATAAGTGGAGTGATAGCATAGGAACATATACACTGTTGAGCATTTTATTGCGGAGGGTACTCATTCCATGAAAAGATGCGCAAGAACTTTTAATATATATAAGATAGATAACATGAAATAAGTTATTTGATCGGGTTGTCTTAGAGACAAATCGAAAGTTTATCTGGGATAATAGGGCCTCGCATTTTATGTCTCCTATACATATTTCTAAGAGTAAGTGCATCTATTAATGAACGTCGGTGTTTTAACGATAAAATATTGTATCTTTTTAAGAGATTGTCGTAGGAATCCCGGGGATAGCACAGACGATAATTAAGAATGCGCACGAACTTTTTCTGTACATTTTCAATTTAATCCTCATAAACCAAGTAAAATGGGCTCCAAATTGGAGACACGTATTCAAGGTAGGGTAATGTCAAAGATTGGCAAAGGCATACTAAGGTGTCTTTACGCTTAAAAGATTTTGTTATGCGGGTAATAAATCCTTAATCTAAAGCACTTTGTGTTTTTAGTTAAATATGCCGGACATTATATAAGATAAAAGTAACAACATATGATACGTACATTTCATTGCTGTGCATAATTCTCGACCCTGGAGTGTTGGGGCATGGTCAATGACGCGGTTCTACTGCAGACTATTTATTCGAATATTTTCTTTTGTGTTATGGAACACACACATATACATACAAAAACCAAAGATTTGTGATGTACAAATATTTATCCTCGACTTAGAATCAAAACTTCGACCCTTGACATAGCAGGCAGATACTGTAATCACTACCTAGTGATCGACCGAATTCTAAGTCATAGTCAGTTATCGTAGAGTTTTAGTATTTTTAATGTCAACCGCTAACCCGAATCATTCTACAACAAAGCCGCCACACAATTCACCTCGCGCGATGACAGCTTGTAACCGCAGGAAGTGTGACCGCCCGGAGCTTGAATAATGCCCGTCATATTCATACAAAGCTTTTGTGCGGGGCGTGATATCGCGAATCACTTTGGGTGCGTCGAAATGTCTCGTATTTTATTTTTAATAGGTATGTGTGCACAGAGTCCATCTGGTAGTAAATAAGTACAATCCACCCTCAACAAAGATACAAGCTGCAGCTTCCCCGAATCCCTACACTCATACAGTAGCGTTATTTTGCTACTGGTATCCCCTTATAATAATAAGAAGATGAATATAAAAAGATTGAGATAAATTGCATATATAATATGCAGTATTATTTTCCAAAGAAGAACGAATAGGCTTCAATGTGCTAGGGCGTTTTAAGACCTGTATCTACACCACCTAAAGTGGTGGGATTATAGACAAGCACTAGTCGGAAATATAGTATTAAAAATAGCACGTGCAGCATTTATGTACTATAGACTTACAGATGTATACCTCGATTTGTAAGTATATAGTGTTATTATTATTAGTAAACAGTTCACCTGGTGGTAAGTGAGCTGCCCATGGACATTCGCAACATCGCAAGAGTTGGAAATGTGCTGCCGGTCTTTCAAAAAATAGAAACGAATAGTAAAAGTTTAAATAACTGAGATAAGAGACACAGGGGAGATATTGCGTAGCTCTCTCTTTTTTTCTCTCGGGCCAATTGTCTATTCGAAACGTTGAATTTAAATTCAATATTCAACTTTCACTCTGATCGTGCTTCAAATATACTTCTAAAAAAACTCGGATCTGGTGTCTTTCTTTTCTCTTCTATAATAAAGCTGTAACTAGTTTATCATTAATAATGATATACACATACATGTATATCATTATTAATGATCCATCTTAGTTCCAAAGGATGATAACAGATTCATATCTTTATTTGTTATATAGAATAAATAACAGTGGTTATGATCAGTGTTAAAAGAACGTTGCGGTTTTTAGTGGCAATATGAATGGGTTGGTTCGACTAGGGATGGACGACGCCCTCACAGAGAATTAGCTCTCAATCTTCGGCTTGAGTGAGTATTCGTTAGTCATCTTTACTTTTAAATGTACATAAGTACCAAAATATTTTGGTCAATGTATGCTCCCCTTTATACTGTTTGCAGACTACTAAAATTACATTAAAGCGTCCGACGAACCAACTCCCTTTTCACGCATCATTTCCTGCGATAATTTTATATTTTAATTATCCCAATTATCAGTGTATTACCACTAATTAAATGTAAACATAATAATTACTGTAATGTAATTCGATAGTTAAATCCGTATAACTCAATTAGCATTGTTTTCGAGTCGATATTCAGTGTAATTGTTACATATAGATTCATAGGGTATTGAGACACGATATTCATAGTCGTAGAACATCGCTGCTATGAAATGGCTACGTTACAGTAGAACTGTTCAAGTTTTGCACTCAGTATTGTTGCATATGTTTCTCTCAATTCCAATATTGAATACTCAGAAATAAGCTTTTGTGTTACTTGTTTTTATTATATAGAGAGTAACAAATGAGCACACATTTCACCTGTTGGTAAATGATTCCTGTGGTTCATTACATCTACATTCATCCATGACAAGGAATCAAAATGAAGAGCCTAGTCAACCTTGAGGGCTGTGATGGAATGCTCCTCACCAGTAATAAAATTCTCCCTGCACTCACTAGACGAAACACAACAGCAATATGCTGCTATTTTACCTTGGTATTCTGTGAAGGCGTGGTCCTACCCCGGTAGAGTTGACCCATACATTCTGCAGCTAGGAACAAATTGCAGTGTAGCCCTACCACTGTAAAAGTTATTTATACACAAAGACTAGTGAGTTATAATTATTTAAAAAATCCTTTAATAGTGTTCTACGTGTTTTTCGGTGATATCTGTCACAATATGACGTTAAAGACATTCAACGTTAAATTCCTTTCATTCTACGAAATTACGTTAGAAATGTATAATCACGTACGTAAAATAGTGAAACTAGAAATAAATATAAATTTTTAATACTTAATATTGCAAGATACGAAAACACTTTTTAATGAATTATAATTACAATCAATAATTAAGGGATTGAGCGGTGGTAGCATTCACTGCAAAGCAAACCAATTAAAGTTCGATGTCATGTGCTGGCATCGATGAAATTTTTAATCGCAATTCTAAGTACTGACGACGACGACGGTGAAGAAGAATCAGGAAACATGTATGAACCAATAATAAAATAAATATATTTCAGAGACATGTAAAGTCTGGCAGACTTTACATGTCTCTGTGAAGTCCACAGTGAAGCTGCGTGGTGGACTACACTCTAACATGCTCTCTAGAGAGGGGTCCAGCAGAGGGAAATATTTATAAAGGCTTACTTCATCGGGTTACTTCACTCTTACGTTTTTTTTAACATAGGTAAACTAAACATTAAACACGTGTAAGGTAAGTTTGAAAAATTTATCAATATTTTGTATATAAAGGCTTCTGTCTGTATTGTATTCTTGGTGACAAACAAGCACACAGTTAACCCGATGGTATGTGATTCCAGCATTCTGACAGTCACATTCATCTTCATTTCCTCGATAGGTATTTTTTGTAGTAGTAGTAGGTCATTCCAGAATTATAATGCCTAATAAAAATAATAATACATTAAACCACTCAGATAATCCGCAGATTTCTCTCCCTTCGACCGTTTGGTCTCCCCTGTCAATTCGAAGGGATTCCCTTCTGCTTCGTCTTAATATATGGATTATATTACGTTGTATTGATTCACCAACCAGGCGAAGATAGAGAAAAGAAAATATATATATATATATATATATATATATATATAGTAAATAAATAAATAAATAAATATATATATATATTTATTTATTTATTTATTTACTCTTTATTGCATTAGCCTTCACAAAGTTAAAAGTTCACAAAGGGCGGACTCTACCAGTCAACCCAAGGTGTGGTGAGAAATGAGTGTAATAGGTGTAGCAATAAACTAATTAATAAAAGAAGAAGAAAATAGAAAAAAACTAAAAATAACTAATACAAGCAAATAAGAATACATACACATATAGATATATATATATATATATATACATACATACACCACATATATATACATACATATATATAAATAAATGTATATTTAAATAAATAAATGTTTGGGATTAGCAAATGTTTTATCGTGGTTGTGAATTGAATCCTCCTTTTGTAAATAGTAGATACATATTTCTTCATACTTGTTGTTCTTATGTCGTGAACCGAGTATTCACAACTTAACTTAAAATTCAACAAAAAAGTCTTAAAAATATAAAAAATATAGTTTCCAGTGTGTTCACAAACACTAATATAATATGTAAATTTACTTGTCATTATTTCGTTGATGGCGAAAGTTATTCACGTCATACACAGAACGGGCTATAAACGGAAACGTTGAAATTTTAATGAGCGCCCGCGGCCTGAGCCCTAACGCGGCGTGCACACCCGCCGGATAACGGCGCGTGCTGCCACTTTGACACTAGTGATTATATCGCAGCTATATGAAAGATAAGCTATATTCTCAACAGACCAGCGGAATGATATGTAAAAACATAACGTATCTTTTATATATATTTATTTATTTACCAACTCTTTATTGCATTAACCTTAACAAACTTAATGGTTCAGAAAGGTGTGATGAGGTACACTGCAGGCCAAAAGTTTAAGACCACCTTAATTAAAGTAGGAAAATAAAGTAAAACTCCAATAAAATATTAAATGTTTAATTAACCTGTTTAATCATCTAATAGAACATTGATTGACAAACAATATACTAGCCAAACTGATTTTTCATTAAACCTTTACATTTTATGACTTTTTCACAAGTCTCGGCATACGGGCAATCAATTTGTTAATGGTGTCTTGTGATATATTGTTCCAAATTTCGCATAAAACATTCCACATTTCTTCTCGCGAGGATGGGCCAAGATTACGGACGTTCCTATCAAGCTCTTCCCACCAAAGTTCAATGGGATTGAGATCCGGGTTTTAAGGAGGCCAAACCATGTTTTTAACACCCCTAGTGCCTCTTTCTCTTCTAAGTATCTTCTACATAATTTTGAGCTATGCTTTGGATCATTATCTTGTTGGAAAAAGAATCCATCTCCAATAAATCGCAACCCGGAAGAAACGGTTCCAATTCCTTGGCTAGAAAAGCAACCCCAGACCATAATTGAGCCACGACCATGCTTGATTGTTGGGACAACACAATCTGACATCATCTTTTCTTGGGCACTGCGTCGAACTTAAACTCTACATTTTGAACGGAATAGTTCAAACTTGGATTCATTGGTCCAAAGCAATTTTTTAAAATCTTCTTCAGTCCAATCTCGATGGGAGAAAGCCTTTCTTGTTTTGCGGCCTTAGCGGAGGATTTCGGCAACGCGACCATACAACTTCGCATCTCTCAGTCACCGTTTTAATGTAGTCAATGATAAAGGTTTCACTCGGGTTTTGTTTATTTCAACGCGGATTTCTGGTGCTGTTAAGTGTCTATTTCATTGCTGGTAACAACAAAAAAATTGTCTTCACTAGACGTGGTAGCTCTTTTCCCGAGCGTGGATGATCTTTGAACTGAACTGTATTGAGTTATTGTGCCATAAACACAAGTCTTCGATAACTTCAGTTGTGAAGCAATCTCACGTTCGGATTTGCCTTCATTATGTAAAACAACGATGGCAGAACGCCTTTCACTGCTAATTTCTCGAGCTTTTCCCATTTCATGACGTCTTCACTGTAGAAACCACAAGTTTAGACTAATTGAGATTGTTTGTGAATAAACCCAAGTAAACTCGGGCAACAGTAAATCAGAAACAAGTGTTTTCAGGAGCTAACTAATCCTAATTATTGACCAATATTAATTAGTAATTAGTAATGAGGATATTATAAAAATATTATTACGAGTCTACCACCTAGCTCTAGCGCAGCGTTTGTCAGTGTTTGAAAACAATAGATGTTTATTGTCCAATAACTTGAATGTAAACAAAAGAATGACTTGTTTAAATATAACTAACTAACAATAGAATATGCAGATGTGCATTTCTTTTATTTATCCTATGGGATTTTATACAATTGATGGATAATTATGTTGTTTATGTGTGGTCTTAAACATTTGGCCGATAGGGTATGTGTATGATAAGTGTAACAATTAACTAATTAATTAAAATAAAAGAACTAAAAATAACTAATACAAGTAAAGAATAATAAATACATATATAATCGAATACAACACTATAGCTGTAGTTACCAATAAATTCCATATGTTGATGATAAACTTATCTGATGTCAGGTAACTTAGGTCAGGTCAGGAATTTGTCACGAACCAAACTTTTAAAATTGTTTTATATATATACATAACTACTCAGTCTGACAATCTGCATTGGTGGACTACATATGTCTTCAAAATATATATTCCTCCTAGATGTCACCAAAATACGATCTATATTCTGTTGATATTTTGCTGTTAGCCTTTGCGGCTCTTTCAACTTCATCTGATTCAGGGCTTGCTAATTGTGGTTCTCTTACTCACTAAGTGCTCGCTATCCGTGTCCGTCTGTATTACTCTCTTTATTAGCCACCGAAGTTGCTATCTTATGATTATATCTTATGACTTTTTAGTTATCAATACGAAGTAATTATTGATGTTAGCAACATTAAAAGTAAAACCTCCAACGTTCGAGTAGTTAAATGATAATTGAACTTAAAATGTGTTTGTGGTTAGTATCTTAACAGTAGTGTTTATTTATTTATTTGAAAAGCACAATGGCAACCTGGAAGCTATAAGAGATTAGTTCTGCAGAAATGGGGTTGCAGTTAATTCAGGGAAATGAAAAGTCATAGTTGTCAAAAGTTCCAGGATGCTCTACAGGGTTGACTATGGAAGCCTCATTCCTATTTATTAAAACGGTACATTGAATCCTTTAAGTAATTCTGTAGTCAACCTTGGTTTGCATATGGACCATAAAATGACTTGGCATATAGTGTAGTTGAATTAACAATAAATAAAAATGTCGAATATAAATAAAATATTACTACTCATTTAAATAATTTTGAAGTATCGATGAAATTATTTAAAGCGATGGACTGACCTCTCACTACATATATTCCTTCTCGACCTTATTTTCATTGTAGTATTTGGTAAGTAGACCAGTGTTATCGTGAGATTAATAGAAAATACAGGTTAAGTGTCATGCGGTTTTTGTTATTTTGTATGATAGGTATATTCAGTTTTCTAGATCATAAGATATGAAAAAATAATGATACAAAAATATTTTTAGTTTTAATTTAAAGTATCCAACAATAATAATAAAGCGAATGTACAATGGCCTTTATACTATTCGCTGAATACTGAAACTATATGAATCGTCTGATCGGTTCGCTCTTTATGCGTGACTCGCCGCAAAGAGATTAACTTTCCATTACCAAATATGGTCGCTATTATCAATATATATTATAGAAATTTATGAAACCTTACAATATATATATATATATATATATATATATGTATATATATATATATATAAAACATGTTTCCGCTGTATACATATATTATCTGATAGAAAGACTGTGGAAGGTTACGTGCCACCGCACAGTAAACTATGTATTTCCAAACCGATAAAACTTGGACACCTTCAAGAGACCCAACACTTTTCTTTAAGCACCACAGCGCATCTGCGACTCTTTTGGTGTGGTGGATGTTCATGGGTGACCACTTACCATCAGGCGAGTTGTTTGCTCGTGTACCACCTATTCTATAAAAAAAGAGTTTGAGTTTGAATTATTATTTTAACAATTGAATTGGTTCGCAAAATATAGTGGTGAGTAAAGTGTACATATTACACTTATGAAAACTGTAGCAGTAGAGCCACAGTGCAGTTTGTTTTATGCAACATGAATGAGTCGTCTCGCCTGATGAAGTGCCACGCTCTCACAGAATACCGGCGAAAATAGCAGTATATCAGTTGTGTTTCACCTGGTGTGTCAGCATTCGGAGGCCTTTAACGGTAATGAAATATTCCATCTGTCCTAAGGAGTGACATCGCATCTACATTAAATCGTAGTAGGTTGCTGGAATTACTTACCATAAGTCGACCTCTATAAACAAATCACATGTAATAGAAACTATAACTAAAAAACCTTATCAAAATCAAGAACTATTGTATAAGTATATAAAATAGGTATTTTAAATTTTTGCTCTTTTGAAGTTATTTCCGCGTTACCGTTGTAGCATTTTACTAACGTAGCACTGTAAACGTGCTACGACATTCGTAGCACTAACCGACAAACGTGCACACTTGTGAAAAACATGATAAATATGTTAGTGTATAAGTTTTAGATTTCTGTGGACTGTGTGTATATTTTTAATAATGTTAACACTTACTAATGGCATTAAAGAACAGGATAGTCGATTATATTATCTCATATCCTGTTTCCTTGGCTAGTATGTTAATTAATATACTCATATATGAATATTAGAATTAAAATCTACCTCTTACGTATGTAATAATTATGAGAGTCCGACACCAATTTGACTCTTCTTTGGATTCTGATGCAGGAATAGGTGGTAGAGTCACACTGTAGGTAGTAGGTAGCAACTAAATGGACTCAACCGGCGTAGGGCGGCCTTAAAGAATACCATCGTGTGGTAAGTGTTGAGAACCGGAGACCCATTAAAAAATTACATCTTAACCCTCAGGAATGACACTGTTTGTGTATTTTAAATTTTAGTTGAGTATAGGCTGTAGTTATAACTTATCATCTGGTGAAGTGTGTACTGTATTGTTACCCCTTATATGTATTATAAAAAAATATCATATTTACTATCCTCATCCTGGTCCCGCCAGCCATCGTGATAAGATCGTCACTCCATCAAGACTGAGGGTATCCTACACTACGCAGATTTAACTCAACGACTCCACAGAGTTACGGTTCTGTTAATGTGATATACGAGTATATCAGTAAGCTGATTGGAAAGGTGAGGAGTCGTCTGCGGACTGTATGCTATACTAAAAGCTTATTCGTTTTCAGAGTCAAACACTTCAATTCGTGTAGCTGTTGCAAAAACACTTAGCTTTGCAGAGAACGGTCAGAAAAAGATGTAGATTCAATAGGGCATGAATGGGTCTTCTAACGTATAGTGAAGTCGACGACGCTATTTATCAGTGTGTTCGCGCTCACGATGAGCGTCCTTTCATTCATATAGTTTTGTTGGCTCAGATGTTACTTCAGTTCATTTTAATGATGTTCCTTTCATATGTAGTGTTTTATTACTCTTAATTGGTAAAAAAAATTCAAGAGTCGCGTTCGTTACGTGCGGCTGATGATTAAAAATATACGTGTTTTCTTTATTTTTTATGTGGCTGTAATGCCTTTTTTGTGTAGGGAGATACCTTCTAAATACACTTTGCCTCTTAGGGAAAGAAAGGTTTGATGTGATTTGAGATTAATACCTAATAAATTCCCCTCGGTACCCAATCTCAGTGCATTGGTAGGGGCTCCGGGATCTCCCACGGAATACACCGTTGCCCCTCTGCACTGAACCTAAGCACGTCCCAAGGGAGGCCTTGCCTACCCTAGCACCCACAATGTGCTGCTACAACTCGGCACGACTCGGCTACTTCGTGTCACTGTCCTCCCAGTGTTCCCTAATCTGGGCGATGAGAGCCCTCGCTCTGTCTTATATGAATGGCAGCGGGTTAAGGTACCCGCCCTATTCTAAAAGCCAGAGATAAAAGTTGTAATGCCTATTTGCATAACTAACTAATAACAACCTCCATATGTATATATATATATATATATATATATCCATATGATACCCACATTATCCAATGGTAAGAAATAAATAGTGGTATTATAATATAACCTACTGTACTTTTTCATATTAAACTAAACATTATTGCATCAAAATGAAAAACAACAATAATTTGCTTAGCTTAATTTACGCATTTCTCCTTAATTTCAAATTGAAATCGATCCAGGGTCCCCGGAGAATAATGTCTAGACATCGAAAAAATTACCAACTGTATTTATAATTTTCTTATTCCTAAGGGCGAAAAAAAATTGAAGCTTTTTGTATTTGTTTACCTTTTGAATTTTCGGAATATTGATATAGAATTAATTGATGACAACAGTTGAAAGTAGGATTAATATTTATATAACATATTTTAAATAACATTGACTTAATTTTTTAGCTGTGAAAATATTTTAAGCCCTCGAGAAAATTATTATTGGAGTAGAGAACACAAACGTTATATTTGGCAACTTTACAATGCAACTACAAATCGTATTATTTCTTAGAGTTTCTTTTTTTTCTTTTATGGTTGAGGCTTTTACAGCTACACTGGGTTGCAAAGTGGCCGAGCGCTTAGGACACTCAGCCGAGACCTTTATTAATAGGTGACCAGCACAAGGGCTCCCGAGAGAGGGCCTCGGCTTGGGCCATTACCCTGGGCGCGAAAGCGACTGACCCGAGAGTGCCCGAGAGGGCAGAACCTTGGCTCGATCAGTTACTTTTGATGGATTAACTACTTAATATCGTAGAGTTGGTGTGCTGAAGAGATACATGTGGTTTTACTACCAAATCAATATCTAACTTTTCTTTCAGTGGTAACCATGAATTGTAGGTATGGTAGTATAAATGGCATATTATACTTAGAAATATCCTTGGAACTGTATAATAAATAATATTCCTTTTTTCTACTCATAAAACAAGATTCTATACCAACTTATTGGCTGTTCACGAAATTCGTTTGCGAAATGCTCTTCCTGAAAAACATCGTGTCACCAGAACTATTGTGTTATCTACAAAACTAATAAAGGAGCTTTACTTATCTTTATTATTTATGTATACATTATATATTATACGTATATATAATGTATAAATAAATAGTCTTGTATTTACTCCTTTTCTATTTACCGGCGTCCGAAGGAGACCGAGGCACGCCCTCGACGACCCTGACAACGCAACCACCAGGGCCCAAGCCCTTCATAAAACACAACACACATTATAGTCGCAAACAAAGTTTTTCGCGATACCGCCATGTCACTGGCCGGTTCTCTCCAGTCTATACAGATAGAAGCGTTGGTGGAGTTTCTTGCGCCACTTCTTCTCCAGCGCCCAGGCATTCCGAAGTGGTGGTACAGGTAGTTAATAATAATAGTGATATTAATTTAGATAATCCTCTGTCAGAAGCAACTGACCGAGCCGAGGTTCGGCCCTCTCGGGCACCCTTGAGTCAGACGCTCTCGCGAAACAGGGTAACGGTCCAAGCCGAGGCTCCCTCTCGGGAGCACTTGTGCTGGTTGCCCATATATAGAGAGGTCTAGACTGAGTGCCATAAGCGCTCGGTCACCTCTCAACCCGGTGAAACTGTAAAAACCCTGTGGCTAACAGCGCCCATCAACCCGAAAAAGATTTTTTGCATTTGAATTGAATTTGTATAGAGTAAACTATTTTTCTTATTGTTGATCATTTGACCAACACGAGGTCTGCTGGAAGAGATTTTTATTGTGGAAATAAGTTGCGTGTTTACAATTGACTTATCTTACTTTTCTTGGATAAATTAATATATATGATCTCTATGATCCTGTGCGATTGGGTCTTTGGATCCATGTAGTCATCAAACGAAACACAGGTAGGTTAGGTATTGGGAGGCAGGAGAGACCTATCTCCGATAGAGGACAATCGTTGATCGAAATAAGTATTTAACATAATTTTAAAAAAGTGTCAGTTGCCAACATACTAACTAAGGGATGGCGAAGTCCTCCTGGTCGAGTCCAACCGTGGCGATATCTTCTTGTTTTTTTTTCTTGTTACAAATGACATCAACTACGGAGAATATTTTATAGTGCTTTAAGCATCTGCGTTAACACAGTGGCTTTCACTCGTCTGCCCCGTAGCAGTGTCAGGAATACGGGACATAAATAAAATACGTCCAGACTCTATAACCAACAATATGTTATAAACAAATATTTTTCCTCTGCAGGGAATGGAACTTAGGATCTTCGACGCAGCAGCTAGCTTCTCTAATCATTATACCACGCGACCTTCGAACAAAGTATTATAAAGTCGTCATGCCACATTCCGCCATCTGACCTGATTCTTGAATTTCAGAAGCCGTAACAAAGAAAAACATCTTATACACAGACGCCCGTGTCACGGGGTGGGACCGCCCGCAGTTTGAATAACGTTTGTCATATCCATACGGGACGCAAGAGAAGGCTCTTTAGGTTGGCATGTGTTATCGTGAATCACTTAGTGGGGTGCGGAAAAACAAGCAAGTGATTATGACTCGAATGTAGAATGTTTTTTTAGCGTTTTCCTTATTTTGTTTGCGTTCCGTGACGATTTTTTGATTTTTTATATTCGTTATGGAGTAAATGTGTTTCGATAAATAACTACATACTGTTTAAAACTTTTTTTTTCTTTAAGAGTAACAAACGAGCACACAGTTCACCTGATAGTAAGTGATTCCTGCAGCCCATGACATCTACATTCATCCTTGACAAGGAATCATAATGCAGATGCGTTGTCACCCTTGAGGACTGAGATGGAATGCCTCGTTACCAGTAATGAAGGTCTCCGGATCCCTGCAACTCACCGGACGATACACAGCAGCATTATGCTGCTATTTTACGCTGGTATTCTTTGAGTGCGTGGTCCTACCCAGGTCGAGCTGACCCATTCATTCTGAAGCTAGATACAAACTGCAGTGTAGCTCTACCACTATTAACTACGTCGATAGAGTCAGAAATATCATTCAATCTTTCTTTGATCGGACATTGGTATATTCGATTCTTCCACTGTTTATACTTTTGTAACGCATGTGCTAAAAAGATGGGACGTAGGTTAAGACGAAGTGTCAGTGAAACGAGATATACATACATACATACATAAAGCAACAGGTTGTATAAGACAGGTTCAATACGAGGTAAAGTTAAGATATAGTTAGTTTCTAGGTGCAACATGAATGGGTCAGCTCGACTGGGTAATGACCATGTGAAATCGCAGCATATTCAGCTACGGTTTTTTGAATGATGAGTGTAGGGATCCAGGGACCTAATGTGGGTAACGAGATATTCAATCAGGATTATTACCCCTTACGTTATAAATAAAAATATTAACTTATGGCCTACAATATATAAAGACCCTTGTATATTGAATTGAGTATAAACTGAAATATACTAAAAAATAATAGTTATAAGATTATATTTAACTACTCTTAACGATATAATAGATGTGCAGGTGTTAAAGGTTTAAAAAAAATGTATTCGTTACTAGCCATCGCGGTACAGGCTTGCCTGGTGCGAAGGCTGCAGTTAACTATAAGTGTGAATAAAAAAGGCGTTGGATTTTTTTTCAATTCTAAATATGTTAACTTGTGTTTCTTTTCTCTGTGTATCTCTCTAGAGCTGTATATTTTTTACTTTTCACTTTTTTTACCCTCGATATTATAAAAATAATATTTGAATGTTATCTTTTTATTTCTTTATCAAATAAATAGAAATATATGTATATTGTATTTATCTATATATGTATGCATTACTGTTTATTAATAAGTTTTATATTAGCTATTTTTGTAATTAGTTTATTGCTAAATCTGTAACAATATATTTTTTTATATATAGGTATGTCATTTCAGTTAGTAGTATTCAATAATGAATGTAGATGGCGCAGCACGATTTAAAATCTTGCTATCATTTGTCTCGCCGGCGATCTATATATAGTCAGCCCAGTAGATATTAACTTACTCCTAACCCTAGCGGCCTGCAATAGGCTGCTCATAAACCGATCAAACCACCCTCTCCGTAAATGATCCGAGCCGAGGTCTCGCACCTCCTTAAGAGGGGGGGCCCTTGGATCATATTCGCCCCCCCCCTCTGTCGACGTTGACGTTCCTCGTCCTCAGGGGTCGAAGTGTAGCGAAATTGCAGCCGATAACATGCTAGCAACGCCGTTACCACTCCCCTGCTCGCGAGTATTCACCGGCGAAGCAGTAGAGGCCGCAAGGCCAACAGCATTACTCATATTCGAAGCAGTATTAACTTATTTACTATAAATAAGCATGGTGTGTTAATTATCCCTTGTAGTACCCCAAACAAATCAAAAAATTTTATAATAATAAATATCCATATCCTCCACCACCACACCTTGGATTTACTGCTAAGTTCACATTTTATAAACCCCTAATTTTGTTAAGATTAATGAGATATAAAAAGTAAATAAATAAAATGTATCATTACAGCCGTTCGTTTGGGTAGAATAACAAGAAAGATTGTATTTCCTGACTGTATTGTTAACCATTAAGTTTACCTTTGAGGAAGAAATGAACTAACCCTCTCGTCACCAGTGGTAATGAAAAGTTAATGGCTTTAGTCTCTTTTAAAAACTAATATTTATATAATTCAAAATAATTGAAATCTAAAAAAACATCTTATAATATCTAATAGTAATTAATTTCGCAAAAAACTATAACAGTAAATTTAAATTTAAAAATAAAACATTCAACGTGTCCGCTAGCGCGAACAACCGCGGAATCTCAATTAAGCATACGCTGATTGCAATGAAAATATTTCCCTGCTCATTTTGCGGTTGACAACAATTTGTTAAGTAAATAAATGTTTGGCTGTAGAAATTACGTTCACTATTATTTAATAGGGAACACAAGGGTATGTGGTTCACCTCATAGTCACGAACATCCTTCAAAGATTCAAGATGATGATGGTCATTCATTATATGTATACACTCGTGAGCAAAATCGACTCACGCTGTACGCTTGCGGTCAAAATATTCTAGTAAAACTCTGTTGCTCAGCTTATTTTTTGACTATAGTAGATTAAAGGTTTTAGCTTGAAAATGAGATAACATTCATATTAATAAATTATTTTCTATTAATAAAAAATATTTATACAAATTTCGTCTTAAACTCTAAACTAAGGAAACAGTTACAGTTCGCACTTATAATTTCAATTTCACTTTAAATTTTCAATAAAATTCACACTCTAAAGAAAATACGGACAAAAAGATAAACAATCATAAATAAAATAATAAAAACCATTAAATATTTAGTGTTACTCACCCTGGCACTAATTATATCTCTTAATCGGTTAAAGAACAGATTAGATGTACCGGATAAGATTTTTCACTGTTTCTTGAGAAACGCCATCTCAATCTTCAGCGAGTGCGACTTGAAGCCGCGATCCGAAGCTGGCGCAGGATTTCTAGACCGAACTTTTCTTTTAAGCTCGGTCCATAAATGCTCCATAGGGTTTAAGTCCTAACTATGTGCTGGTCACTCCATGCACTCAATTTCGACCTCCTGTAGATACCGCCGAACAAACTACAATATGTGGATGACCATTTGTCAAGCATTAGCACAAAGTTTTCACCGGTAGAGCCTGCGAAAGGAATGACATGATCCCCTAATATCTCTTCAATATATCAGGTCATCGTCAAAACTTCATATCTGCCGCTAGTTTCGACCACTTTAACTCAGTCGTTGTCTCCATTGAAATACCACCAACACCATCCAGGAACCTCCTCCTAATGCCACATTTTCACTTATGCAGTACTGGGCGAATAGCATTGTCATCTATCGCTGCCATGGAGTCACAGTCTGCTTCCATATAAGAAGAGAACAGAGCTCCACTGTTGTCCATCCAGTTCACATTTCCTCTTGCAAAACGTAGTCGGGCTGCTCGATGAACTGAGATCAACTTAGGGCCAGTAGCCACCCTTATTGGAGTCAGGTTAGCCGCCTTTAGTCTTCTTCTAACTGTCAAGCTTCTAACAATCACTCCTCGCGTTTCTCTGAGCTCCTGTTGGACTTGAACGCCAGAGAGTACTGACGATGAATCGGTCATCCCTCTCACCTTGTGCACCTTCTTCTGCCGGATTCACTTCTTCGGTTAAAGCGACCAGTCTGCTATACTAGATAGCCAGTTAACTCGGGACACTGTAGACTGGCCCATGTTTAACACACGTGCCACTTCTCGCTGACACTGGCCTTGTTCTGATAGGGCAAGAGCTTGAGTCACTTCTGCAATAGATGTGTCCATTTTTAGGCAATGTTTGTGTTTAATAATAAGGGATGTTACGCACTCCTTCAGCTTCCGAAACAGTTGCAGGGTAAAAATGAAATCCTAGGATGATACTTAACGTACACTACTGACACAATTATTTAAGGTACATATAGGAGAATTGACTAAGACACTTTCGCTTGCGCTGTCCGATACTGTCTGCCCGGGCGCGCGTGTTGGTGGAAGAGGGCTGACGACGTCACCCACTGCGTCACGCATGGTTCAATCTCGGACGGTGGCGCTTACAAGAGATATGTGTACCGGTTGATGTTTGACGATTAACCGATAAGGGTAGGTCAGGTAAATGAACTTTTATAGAGCATGACAACCTCTAGTTAGCGCTATTCTAAACAGGTGCAGAAATGGTGATTAGCAATAACATGTTTGTGGGTCGTATTCTTGGGAAAGATAATATTTGTTCACTTATTTTGAAGCTAAAACATACTGGTTTAATAATTCAAAAAGAAAATTATAATTAGGGGGTTACTTTTTAAGGATATTTATATATATATATATATATATATATATATATATATATATATATATATATATATATATATATACACACTTTACAATTAACAAATATATATATTTATTACATTGAGGGTAACAAACGAGCAAATAGTTCAACTGATGGCTCATGACATCTACATTCATCCTTGACAAGGAATCATAAGGCAGTCGCGTTGTCACACTTAAGGACTAACATGGAATGCCTCGTCACCAGTACTAGAGCCCTCCGGATCGCCGCACTCACCAGACGTAACACAGCAACATTATGCTGCTATTTTACGCTGGATTTCTGAGGGGCGTGGTCTTTCCCCGGTCGAGCTGACCCATTCATCTGCAGCTAGAAACAAACTGCAGTGTCAAAATATGTAATGTATATAATGACTGTGTATCTATGTAATTTCTACATCTTTCCTCAACAAAGTTTCAGGAAGCACATGCGCTGTCACCCTTGTGGACTGACATGGGTTGCCTTGTAATAAAACTATAATTGGGTCCCAGGTATTAGGGATACTACTTACCATACGAAAAACCACAGCAACGGTATTCAGTGAGTGCGTGGTCTTTACAAGGGCGGGCTGACCACTTCAAATTGCCGCTAGAAACTATATGTGTATCATGGCTCTACCACTAAAATACTGGTGTAAATGTACGTACTAATAGCACGGTAGTGTAGTCTAAGTAAACAACAGAAGACATCGCTGTGTGTCGAAAACGAACATTACAAACGACTATATCAAGAAATAAAAAATTACGAAAGCTATAAAAATGCTTCCTATATATACGCAGTTAGGTAACAATTGGATATGACGAAAATCAATCGGGAAGATGTAATCATCATTTGTTTGTAAGTATTAGGTTCCATTATATGTCCCTGGGTGCATTTTATTCACATCTGTGGATACGCTTGTCTAGACGATAAAAAAGCAGCGGATTGGAGCATTAATCTTCTTTAACGACAAGACTAATGGAACATTCGTTTATATGCGATCGATTTTTTTACAACACCAGTAAATCGTAACGATAAATGATTTGAGGGAAAAAGTCTGGTATTTGGACTAAAGAAAATAACTTCGGACGAATTACGAGTGAATGGTATTATTCTGAGCGTGAAAGCTTTGTTATTGGTTTAAAAAGAAATTTAGTTCTAAAATATACATTTTTAATTACATTAGTGGAGCAGTAGAGATCTTCTAACAGATTTGGAGGTCGGCTTGCGGAGAAGCCATATCTCTTAATAGATAATACTCAATATGGTTCATTAGTGGACTATACTCTATTTAGCTTCTTAGTAGTCAATACCCACGATAGAAAATTCTCTACATGGTTCATTAGTGGACTATACTCTATGTGGCTTATTAGTAGTCAATACCCATGGTAGAAAATTCTCTACATGGTTCATTAGTGGACTATACTCTATGTGGCTTCTTAGTAGTCAATACTCTTAGTAGATAATACTTTATATGGTTCATAAGTAGACTATACTCTATGTGGCTTATTAGTAGTATATACCCATGGTAGAAAATTCTCTATAAGGTTCGTTAAAAGACAATATCTTAGTGATCAATACTCTTTATGAAACATTAGTAAGGCAATTATTTATCTGGTTTGTTTTATACTTTTAGTATACAATAACCTATGTAGTTTGTTGTGGTAGCTCTACGAAGAAGACTTACTCTTTTACTGAAACAATTATTCATGCTAACACTTTTGTCACAAATATTATAAAAAAAACCTTCCCCATTGTCTGTAATTTGAATAGAATTTGTTAAAATTTATCTTTAACTTCAAACAATTTATTTAGCTATTTAAAAGAATGTGCTAAATTATTAAAAGAAAACTGGATGTAGCAGTGTTTCTGGTTACGTTGACAAATGGCCTCGTCGCCACCGCAATACGTTACAAGTTCCATTCATTGCTTTTTTTCCTTTTCACGGCCCCTCTTTCGGACTGCATGCTGTAAAGCTAAGTATTTTTTCCGTTGCCACCTGAGTTTCAAAGACTGATTTACTACTTTCGAGTTCCTAGATGTTTTAAAGTGATTGAAGATTAATGGGTAAATTGTTTACACAAAATGTAAATTATTTTAAAAGTTAAAGTAAATAAACCTGCTTAAAATAAAGTAGCTGCAAAAAAAGTTGTTCATGAAAAAAAAAAAACAAACATCCATTGTTACTACTATATATGTATATAAATTTTGCTGGACATAGGCCATCCCTTTAGAGACAATAGTTAGAGCATAATATGCCACACGGCCCTATTGCAGATTGGCGAACTTCACATGACTTGAAATATTCTTTTATATATTTCTCAGACATTCAAGTTTTCCCAGTGTCGGCATCATCATCAGCGAAATTGGTAACAGTAATTTTATGTGCCAATACTCTGCAGTGAAGAAACTTGCAAGTCCTAGAACTAAAAATATGTGTTACTTACATATTCCCAATATTTGTTTTACTCATGTTTTTATTTTCACATGAGGGTATCTTTTAATTCCAAACATAAAGGTTTTCATAGAATAATAAAATTTACTAATCATCAAATTTTAACTTAAGTTTTAAACTGCTGGACGTGTATTTCTGAAAGACCGTCGACTTTTATTAAAGATGCTAATTCCTCGCCTTAACCTGTCTAAACTCCCATCCCAGAACGTTCCACGTTCCCGAGGAAGTCGAAGTAGAGGAAGACTTTGACATGCTAGGAAAATAATATTAAGAGTAAGATACATGGCAATCATTAGAGGAGCGTTGCGTGTACGGCCTATACGTATTCATGCATATAAACAAAGATTAGATATTTTTAGCTGAGTTGGAGTTGTTATTGGATATATGATTAGTGAAAAAACCATCCACGTCTAGTAAATACTAACGACTAAAATGGTTTACAACAACAGTTGAATGGTAAATTGTAATTAAGTTTCCTAGACCATCCCCTAAACCATTAGACTATCGTCGCACAATTAACGAAAATGCTTTTGAAATTACATAATCTTTTCCTCATTATTTACTGTTATATGTTTTAATTATTTTTTACTATTATTATCAATTAATGATCAGATAAATATAATTAATAAGCTTTATGATCAAAATACATGCAATATGAAAATACCTAAAAGATAATATGTGCGAGGGATATCACGCGTGCAAAGCTGACCGAACGGATGCAGCCAAATTATATATTTTTTGCATTTTGTGAACAATTTTGAGATGGATGCACACTCAACATGAACGTTCTTCATTTTGTGGATATATTTAGTCGTCAGCTTTAGTAATAATGATGATCATCCACCATCAATTAAGAACTTATCTTCTGATTGTTCCCAGATAGGATGAATTGTGCAGAATCCAGTGTCAGGGATACAAAGCATGGACCAATATCGTTATATTTGCGTGATGTACAAATAAGAGCCTTGACTGAAAGTCGAATACGAATATAGGAGTTTGGACACAGAAATCATTTATAGTTCACTAAGTTACACATTGTAGATGGGTCGTACTAAGTAAATTTAAGTAAATTTTACTAAGTATATACTTGATTCAAGTTGATTTCAATTTAATTGATTTAACTGTAAAGATAAAGAATTACAGCAATAGAGCTGCAGCAAATTTATAGATACAACACGAATGGGTCGACTCGACCGGGGTAGGACAGCGCTCTCACATAATTAATAACATTGTATCATAGCGTTACTGTGTTTCGTATGATGGGTGTGGAGGTTCGGGGACACGTTTACAGGTAAAAGGATATGTGCACCTTGTCAAGGCTTTATTATGGACATAGATGTCCTGGGTCGCAGTCCTCACATACCATCAGGTGAACTGTGCACTTGTTTATTAGCCCTTATGTTATAAAAAAACAATTTACAGACTGTGATTAATACTAGATGAACTGTGGACTCTATTTTCTCTATGTTCTCTTATTAAAAAGCTTGCATATAGTATGACTGTAATATAATCACTAATGTCAAAGTGGCAGCACGCGCCATTATCCGGCGGGTGTGCACGCCACCTTAGAGTGCCGCCCGCGGGCGCTCGTTAAAATTTCAACGTTTCCGTTTATACCCCGTATTCTGTGTATGATGTGAATAACTTTTGCAATTAATAAAATAATTACAAGTAATTTTACATATTATCTAACACTTGTTGTTCTTATTTCATCTTTGTTACACGCATTAAACTTTCAAGTTGACGTTAGAAAGGGATACACAATTACACGAAGTATTCTCCTGATCTGCGGACCGAGGCGATATCTGATTATTACAAGATGAGGTAGGAGACTGTCGCGAGAGGTAATTATATAGGCTAACAAAAATAAGAAAAGTACAAAGGCGCAACTCATTTTAAACAAAATCTCTTCCAGCAGGTCAGGTATTGCATATTTTAACAGTGAGTACGTACTCGAAAAAAAGTAGAATAGAATTTTTAGTTTTTATTCACACAATTTCAATAGTTCACTGCTGAATGTAGGGCTCCTCCATCTACCTCTTAAATATATATAATATGTATATATATATAGATATATATATATATATATATATATATGTATATATATATATATATACATATATATATATATATATATATATTATATATATACATATATAAGGAATTATTATCCACATTTCAAATTGTACACAATATCTCTTTCCCTTTGAATAATGTATTGCATATTACTGTTAAGGTAAAAGTAATACTGGAAACATGAAATAATAAAATAGAGAGCTTTATTACAAATATTAACAATGGACCGGTGAGCGAGACGAGAGGAATCATTGAATACAAAATAATTCAATTCTCAATTCGAGCCAAAAGCACCATTCTCCCTCCACGCGTGATCGCTTACCAGCCCAAGCGAAGCCAATACGACGCGGTTCAAAAATTATGACAATTTTTTACTTAACAAAGTATTATTATTATTATTACATATTAATATAATTATAATAACATATAAATAATAAAAACACTTTTCAATTTCATAGAAAGAGATAACCTACCCAAGAAATTGCATCTGACCTAGCTTTTGGTAAAAGTTTATTTTTTGTCTATTTAACTAACACGCAGTTCACAATGTAAAAAAGTAAGCAGTGTTAAATGCAAAATAAGCATCTAAGGATGACATGAAATAAGAAGGATACACACTTTATATATATATATATATATATATATATATATATATATATATATATATATTTTATATATATAATGTTAATGTAATATTTTTATGTATAATAAAATTTTGTAATATTATTTGCATATATTAAATAGCCATTCACAGCATCATTGGGTACAGCTCAAATAGCTTAGCGTTAGGAGCGTTAGACAGAACATCTAAAGGTCCCTGTTTCAATCCCCGGTATTGGCAGTCTTTTTTTGTAAAAGAAATATTCCTTAAATAAAAAAAAAACAATCAAAGTTATTAAGTTGTTTTACAAATTTTAAAATAATTGCACGATACGTGGACCGGGTTGTCGTTAAATAAGAAAAACACAATAGCCCTTTTATCAGAAGCAGTTTATATATTTTCGTGAAGCGTCCTTTTTTGCGAGTACCCACTGTGGGGATGTCCAGCGCGCACAATGCTTGTGACATATTTATTTTTTTGACTTGTTTTTGTAGCTCTGATTCTTATCGTTACTCTGCACTTGAATGGAATAGAGTAGGTATGGGTAATACGTTACACAATGTCCTCAAAGATTAAGTTTTTTTTTTTTTTAGGGATGACAAACTAGCATACATTTCACCCAGTAAGGGAATATTAAAACTTACTTTTTTTGTATATTTAAATGTATAAAATATATGATTATTTGACAATTCAGTGAAGTTGGTTACGGACAAGGTTCTGGTGGCTTTTTATGGCAGCCAATCCATGCAATATGCCACACGATATGATTTAAAGACTTTCAAGAAAAGACCTACCCCTTTCTTAATGACCAGCAGCTCATCTACGACCCCTCTGGTGTTGCAAATGTTCATGCGCGGTGGTCATGACTTACCATCAGGAGCGCTGCATGGTCATTTGCTATCTATTCTATAAAAAAATCGCTACAATCTAATAGCGCTGCTAGCATTTTTTCTTATATAAAAAAAACACTCCACTCATACACGCCTCATACACACTCTGTATCTATCTCCTGTAAATCGGGATCGACATTAAACTTAACTGTCATTGAGATTTTGTGTTTTCCACGAAAGTGGAATCTTACTCCTAAGTTCGATATTGATAATATCTTATGCCGAATTTGACATAACGAAGTAAGCCCCAAATTGGCATACTGATATATCTCAAACTTATAAGACGTACAATATTATATTGCATTTAAATTAGTCAATATTTAACTGTACCTCGTAGAGAATAAGGATGAATGGCAATAAAAAGTTATATTTGTTTTCTGGTTAGTACGCTTGGGAAATTTGCGAGTAGAGTCCGCTGGTGCAGTTGGCAGGAACTTTGTCCGATACAAGGATGTTTGTTTATATATAGAGATCCAAATACCCCATATCTGTAGTAATTAGGTGATTTTATCTTAACAAGACGAGATTTTTTTTATAGAATGACAAATGAAGAAGGCAGGTCTAGTGGTGGTAAGTGTTCACCACCGCCCATGAATATTTGCAACTCTAATAACTAAGCTTAAAATGCTTATACTATACGTACGACCTTCAGTTTCGCAGACCGTACCCCAAACCATTAGGCTAATTAAATTCAAATTTCAATCTTAATTAAATTAAAGTTATAACAATTATTTCGGTATAACAACCAAGGATTGTTTTTGCGCAAATTCTTACGACACTATTAATATTCTGCGCAGTTGAGGTCATCAACCAGAAGATATGGCTGTGGTCGAAAATCAACCATAGTTTTTTGTTGATGATCAGATGCCATCCGATCGGTTTAATTCACTGGCAATTCGAAGAGATGCGTATGCATGCAATAAATTTTTCACTGAATTTATTATGAAGAGTGTTCTGAGGAGTTGTTCGGACTAATTCCAGCCGCTGAGTTTAAACATTACATGCACATTACGACGAAATTCAAAATTTCATCCTCAACATCTCAATGGTTTTTTTTTTTCAATTGGCAATCCACCACTGTGCACTTTACGAGAAATTTTATACTACATACAACTAATCTATAGAATCAGCTGTCACCATCGGTAATTCCAAACCTATACGACTTAGGGACCTTCAAGAAAAGATTCTAAATCTTTCTTAAAGACCGACGGTGCATCTGCAAATCCTCTGGTGTTGCGAATGTCCATGGGCCAAATCATTCACCATCCGGTGAGCTGCTTCCTAGTTTGCCACCTATTCAATAAAGAAAATGATAAATAACAATAATAAACTAATAAATGTCGTCTATTAGCAAATGAGGTGTTCCAATATTTCCGGTTTCAGAACTTCGTCATTGTAATTGCAATGGATACATATAATAATTTTGTTGTAAGTTTTTTTGTTTCCAGCTTTACGGATTTTTTTTAACAGTGATAGATCCACTGTGCAGCTTTTTTCTGGCTGCTGGATGAATGGATCAGTTCGACCGTAGAATGACCACAACCTCACAGAATATCAGCGTAAAATAAGTGCATAATGCTGCTGTGTTTTTGTAAGTTGTGGGATCCGGAAACTTTTTGGTGACGGGGTAATCGACCTGGGTCCTGAGAGGTGACAACGCATCAGCATTTCGATTGCTTGTCGAGGATGAATGTGGGTGCCCGCTAGGCACTTACAATCAAGGCAACTGTGTGCTCGTTTGACAAAATAAAAAATTGTTGTGTGTGCTTGTTATGTAAACGCCTATGTCAGTGCCGCATAACGCTACATTTTAATTAAGAACATAAATATCGGTTAATCTAACGCTGTTGCCTAAATCACGGGATACGCGCGTGTTCAATGTAACTTAAGGCGCCGAGGGATGCGAGGGTAATGTGCTTAATTAGTTATGCGTAAGGGAGACAACTTAAGACAACTTAAACACATTGTTTTCCAACGGGAAAGTTAAAGGTAAAAGGCGAAAAGATTTACTTACGTAAACCCTGTGTTACATTTCATGTAAAATTTTTAACACGTTTAATATATTATGACTCGTTTGAAGTTAACTATATTTATACATTTATTTATTTATTTATTCTTTATGTTCCTTAAACAACCCAACCCAGTGGCACTCTCTACCAGTCAACCCTGTTGGTTCAAGAGATTATGTTGGTGGCATAAAAATGAAAAAAGGTTAATTAGATAAAAATATCAAATGATACATCGATACACATCAAAATAATACGTATAAATATAAATAATAATACATACATAACAATATAAATATATATACACATAAATACACTAGTTCCACGAGGAAATATACATATCAGATCTATGTATATATATATATATATACGAGTAGATAAGTCTTTACCTATGAAATTTTGTATGAAATAAGTTAAAGTATGTTTTAGGCAGTCAACGCGTACGTTGCGCTGGCGATCATTAAGTTCGTGGGGCACCCATCTATCAAGCTTTTTCACCTTGCCAATTTGTCTCAAATGGACCAATTTTGTTTTGATATTAATATCAAAAGCTGTTGCTAGCTCGGCTGTAGATTGAGTATCACCAGCTTTCACAATTGCCTTTAATTCGTCATTGATGATCAAAGTGTCCGGACGACCACGTTCGTTTGTAAAGTTTTCTCCGTAAACTTTGTTGATGTTACGTGCCATTTGTGCCGCGTTGATGCCACGACGGAACTCATATTCCATAATTACACGAATTTTTAAAGTATCCATTATGACGAAAAATGTTCAATGAAAATACAAAGCTAAAAAATAAACAAAAGACTGTCTTTGTAAAAAGAATACCATGTTTTTAAAACAAAATAATTTGAATTTAGAATTCACAGCCTATGAAAACTTTTTTTTTGGTTGACTGTCCAATACTGAAGAACGGCAATTTAATAGGTAAAGACCTAATATATATTTTATTACTGTGTTATATGTTTGGTGGAAGTCGATGGATTCATTGGTAGCCCAGGATCGTACTCTGTGGCAATCTATGGAGGAAGCCTATGTGCCCTAGTGTACTCCAGCTACCTAACTAGTGGACAACTGTGATAATTATATACTCGTATATGTACCTTGCTTGTTACTTTACATTCTTATATATTGATATGGCTCCTCTACGCGGCTCCGCTACGGATTAGCGTACTTCGCATGTTTTCCAAATATTATTTTGTACATATCTTTTAGGCATGCAGGTTTCATTGCGACGTTTCCCTTCATCGTCGAGCGCGAGTTAAACTGAATCTAAAAATGGCAATTAACAATTTCATTAATGTCGGAACCGGCGATCGAACTCAGCACGCTCGCATATCGCTAATTAAAAGCGGGCGCTTATACACTGACCTAAAACGGTTTTCTTAAGAATATAATATCGGTTAATCAAAGATGTTGACAAAATCACGATATACTAGCGTGTTCAATGTAAGGTTGGGAGATATGAGGGTAATGTGTTTAATTAATTATGCGTAAGCGACAACATAAACACTGTTTGTTCCAACGCGAAAGTTAAAAGCAAAATGTTTTAACAATTGCTAGTGTTGTTTTATAGCATTTTAATGTTTCTCATCGAAGGAGTGGTAGAGCTACGTAACAGAGATAGAGACAAGTTAACAGTGGTTGAATAATATTAATAGTCGTACAGCTTCGGAAAAGTGGTAGAGACACGTTAACAGTGGTAGAGTCATGTTAACAGTGATAGAGTCATGTTAACAGCGGTAGAGTCATGTTAACAGTGGTATAGTCATGTTAACAGTGGTAGAATCATGTTAACACTGGTAGAGTCATGTTAACAGTGGTAGAGTCATGTTAACAGTAGTAGAGTCATGTTAACAGTGGTAGAGTCATGTTAACACCGGTAGAGTCAAGTTAACTGTGGTATAGTCATGTTAACAGTGGTAGAATCATGTTAACAGTGGTAGAGTCATGTCAACAGTGGTAGAGTCAAGTTAACAGTGGTAGAGTCAAGTTAACAGTGGTAGAGTCATGATAGCAGCGGTAGAGTCATGTTGACAGTGGTAGAGCACCGTAACAGTAGTAGTCATGGCGACAGTGGTAGAGACATATTCACAGTGGGAGAGAACCACAAACCAAGCGTACTGTTTTTCTTTTATAAGAATAATAAAAATTATTATCTTACTCTGTAGATGAGGTTAAAATTTAACTGACTCAATAAATAAATGTTAATCTACGGTTCGTCGTCTTAATTACAGGAGTTACACCCTTTGAGGTGAAAGTAATCTTGTCAGGGGGATTTTACAATAATGTGGGTAATTATTCTTGTTTAAAAGGAAGCCTCTTCATGGCTTAATATATTACATATATTTACCCGAGGTAGAGTTACCTTACATCTAGATTTTACTTGCAATATCCATGAGTCGACTGGGCCGGTAATACTAGCGTGGAACAGCAACATTAAGGTATTATGTTTCGATGGTGTGGTAAGTTGGGATCCGAATACTCAATTTCAGGTTAATATTGGTGTATCTCGTGTATTTCATCTCAGTCCATGGTGGTGATAATCTATGTAACTCTTGAATATTTGTTTACTATGGATGTAGATGTCATGGGCCGCTGTCATCGCTTACTATCGCGTGAACTGTGTGCCTATTTGTCACACTTAAAATCATAAAAAATAATGCACTTTTATGGGATTAATGAATCAATGTTGTCCGAACGTGCTATGTATACGTAGAATGTAAATATCAACTAATATAAATAAGCATTTGCAAAAACGTTGCAATCGGATGTTTACCGACTCTGTTTACAATCATGTAAATGTATCAACTGAACCGGAAATATGTCAATTTGTTTCTAATATTATGATATTTGTGTTCGTGTGATGTGCGCAAATATGCTTCAATCGAAAAATGATCGTTAACAGAATATTTTATATAATATCATCATAATTGGATGACCTACCATTGATGATAGCTTTTATTCTGCAGCTTGTTTCTAGCTGCAGAATAAAAAGGTCATCTCGCCCAGGGTAGGACCACGCCCACACAGAATACCAGCGTAAAATAACAGCATATTGTTTCTGTGTTTCGTCTGGTGGGTGTAGAGATCCAGAGACCTTTCTTACTGGCAACAAGGCATTCCATCTCAGTCCTCAAGGGTGACAACGCATCTGCATTATGATTCCTTGTCAAGGATGAATGTAGATGTCATGGGACGCAGGAATCACTTACCATCGGGTGAAGTATGTGCTCGTTTGTTACTACCAATGAAATAAAAAAAAAAAAGATTACCTGGCTGCTGCGTCCGAGCCGAGGAACCATATTTGTGTGTGTATCACGACTGTTTGGTTTTCTGGTCTGGATATGTTGTGTGTATGTACCGTGGCCCTGACACTGCATGTGAACCTTCCTTCGATTTAGTTGCACATGCATTACATCAGAATAGGTAAGGGGACGACGAGTGACGAAATTTTAAATCCCAAACCTTATTATAAGAGAATCTTCAAAGGACTCTTTATCAGTGGTCTTTAAAATATGTGTTGTAGTAATAGTTCTGTATTTTATTCTAATGTTAAGTATATAACAATTCAGGGAGAATTAAATCACAAAATATAATTATGACAGATATAGAGCTACGCTGTAGTTGTTTCGTAAATGAGTGCGTGGGTTCAACCCAATAAAGACAGACTATTTTAATTGTTATAATTAACAAAAGGTTATATTAAATCTAAATTAGTTTATGTTATGGGTTTGTCAAATTTATAGGTACATTAATTTATTATGAAACTAAACTTAGCAATTTGGTCTTAAACTTAAAGTAGCTTATAACTTAGTAACCAATTAACATACATGTATTGCAAATTTGAGAGGCGCTTTGTACTCTATACTAGTAACTAACACGTATTTTCTAAACAGACTTATGACAAAATATTTTCTACGAAATAAATTGTTGAATAATAATAACAATAATATTAATATTCATGTTAATATTCATCATTGTCTTATATATAGTCCGGCCATAAGTTCTGTTACAAATGAAAATGCATTTTTTTTTACTAAAGTAATGTAATATTTTTAAAATTTATATCTACATATTTATTAGTCAGTCAGCAAAAAATAAAAAAAATTACTCTATTCGAAATGGCCACCTTTGGCTGTTATCTGTTTGGCCACGAATGGATGGATTTACGCACTGTTTCCATATGGATATATTGCTTAGGGACACTGCTTGCTTCAAAGGTTTTTTAAGAGACTCAATGTCGACGTGTCGTTAGAGCAGGCCATGTCCTCTAAAACTGACCATTATTTCAAGTCTAAAGGTTTGAGGTCTGGGCTGGATGAGGGCCAGTCTTCAGCTCTTATAAAGTCCGGAACATTGGTTTCAAGCCAGGCTTGGGTAGTTCGTGTCTTGTGACCAGGTGTAGAGTCCTGATGGAAAGTCCACGGTATATTTTTAAAAAATGTGTTGCTGAGAGGTTTCATAACATGATCCGAGACTATCTTGATACACTTTGGCTGAAGTTTTCACTCCTGTTTCACAAAAATGTAGTTTTGTTACTCCTTGATAAGACACGCCCTACCAAACGATCACTGACGCAGGATGATGACCACGTTGTACCTTTCCGACTTCAGCAGCTTCTTTAGAACTGTGAGCGTACACTTTATCATTTTGCTTATTGTAGTGTTATTCAATCGTGAAATTTTTTTCATCGGTAAAGAGGATATTTCTGTGCCTTTCGCCTGCGTATCGCGACAGAAGAGTCCTAGCGGGAATCTTCATTTCTCGCGATAAGATCTTTTGCTTCCTAATAGGGTTTCGACAAATTCTGGCTTTGACAGCATTAACAGCCTTTGTAGTTCTAACAGCACGCGGCCTCCGCGATCTTTTCTGGTCTTCGACAGAGGAAGTGTTGTTGTATCTTTTGATAGTACGATGTACCTACATACGGCTGATACCAAGCTTTTGAAGTGTTTGGAATATGACCGACGGCTCCATAGTGGGCATATTTGTGCAAGGCGATTACTGCAATCCTATTTTCTTTAACACCCCATTCTATATTTTAATTTGATAATGAACACGTAAAATATGTGAAATGGCGCAAAATCGAAAGAAGTTTTAAAATGTGTTCCAAATACAAAATAATTAAAAAGTTGAAAAAAAAGTTTTTATGTAACAGTATTTATGATATGGTTTTATGGTTTTTTTACAGACATACACGAAAATTAATATCACAGGTACATTACAAACAAAATGGTTAACGTGAATTTTGATTATGTTGTCATTATTATTATTTAATAAATTATCGGATCACTCCGATGTCGTCGAAATACGACCGGCTCCCCTAGCTTCGACCGCGTCAGGTGCAATCTGCTCGCCGCAACTCGTCACGGCAACAAATGATAATTGACAGGTGCATGTTGTGGATTTATTACCCGTTCGCTGCCAACGCTTACAATAAATTTAATATGTATTTACAGACAGACAGACAGATTTATTAATAAAATTTAATTGTATAAAGATTTATTGGTACAAGTTATACTTGTGTAATCAAGAACATGAATAAGTAGTCTCGACGGCTTGGAGAATAGCAGCATAACTCTACTGTGTTTCGTGTGTTGAGCTAGGGATCCGAATATCCCCCCCGAAGGGTTCTCGCCTTTTCGTGGCGGGAGGGCTTAGTAACCATTGGCTTGGTCACCCATGGTGAAGCTAAGAGGAACCCAAACGGCCGGCCTAAGTCGGTCTGTGGCCGGCCCGAGGAGGCCGCTTTGGGTGGGCTCGTAAGGAGCTCGCCTCGGAAGCGTATTGTTGGACTGCTGGAGCCGAAGTGACGGAGCGAGGCTGTCTTACCCGCCCTCAGCAGCCGAGGTGGAGTCGCGGAGGGAGAGGAGTGTCGGTGTGTCGTTGCCACTCTCCCTGCCCAGATCCGCTCCAGGGGGCTCTGATTGCTTAGTGCTTTCCTGGCCCCCATGGCCTCTGGGGGCAGACTCGGGGGAGTCGGCTTCCCACCGACAGAGGAGGCCAAGTTGGAAGGCGCGTCCGTGTTCCGGTGCACCATGCCTGGAGGGGTGCAGAGGGGGACGTCCTCCCCCCGGAGGAGGGGCCGGCTTGCCTGCCGGCGCAGGTGGGGTCGCGGATGTGTGGGAAAGCGTTCCCGTGACCGCGCCATACGCAATGATGGTGGCACACCATGGAGTTTTAGTCGGTGTGAGTCCGACGTAACCTATCCTTGCCCCCGATCCTTGGGATCCGAATACAGGTAATACAGGTAACCTGGTATTTTAAAAAATAAGATAATATAATGCTAGCTGTTCTATTACAATTAGTAACAAGACAATAGTCTTATGGCGGATTCGAATACGACCTTTTTTTTTTTTTTTTTTAGCGTGGGGAAATGCCTACGCATACCCGCCCTCGCGGGGGCAAGGGCGGGTTATGTCGGACTCGCACCGACTAAAACCCCACGGTGGTCGCCACCAACGCTCGCGAGGGGTCGCGGGATCTCCGTAAGGAACGCAACCGCAACCCCCCTGCGCTTTGCTGGGATAGCCCGTCCCGGGGGCGTGCGTGAAGATCGCACCCCCAGAACCCTCGCGGAACTATCACGACGACACGGTACCACGTCGTGCCGTCGTCCTCCTCGGGGTCGCTATTACTGGACGGTCGGAGCCCCCACTCCGATCGTCAGCGACCCGTAGGGCCCCGTTTACGGTACGGGTCCACCGATAGGAGGGCCGTGACGAGGCGCGCGAGCGCCGCGTCGGCCCCGTCTCCGAGCAGGATCGGTCCTCTCTCTATCCCGCTCGGCAGCCTCCTTTCGGACCATTACGGTCTCGCAGAAGGAGGCTACGGCCCTCCACGCCGGTTCCCCGCTCAGCATCGCCGACACGACTGCTGGCAGGGACAGGTTCCGTCCGATGTGGCCGACCAAGACCCGCCGCTCGTCTTCCCACGCCGGGCAAGCCGCGAGCGTGTGCGATGCGGAGTCTCGGTCGTTGCCGCCACAGTGGAAGCAATTCGCCGTCGCCTCGCGACCGATCTTACACAGGTAATCACCGAAGCATCCATGCCCGGTGATCACCTGCGTAAGTCTGTAGGTGAGTCTTCCTCCTCGTCGCTGCATCCAGGCTTCGAAGACCGGCAGGAATGCTTCGACGACGCGTTTGCGCGCATACCGCTCCTCACCGAGCCGTGCGCGCCACGTCGCGAACGCGATACGTCGTTCCTGCCGTTTCACCGCCTCGAGCGCCTCTTCTGGCTCGCCACCACCGCTCTGGCGTAGGACGCGAATTCGGTGATACACCCTCGCGTCCATGTCCGCCAGTATATCCAGAGGTGGAAAGCGAGCCAGGATTGTCGCCGCCTCAAACGATACCGTCCGGTATCCTCGTACGACCCGTATGGCCATCCTACGCTGGACGCTGTAGATCTTAGTCCTACAGCGTCGGATGGCCAGCCTCTTCGCCCAGACGGGCGCCCCCGTACAGGGCTACGGATCGTACGACCCCGGCATAGAGGCGGCGAACTTCCTGCCTCGGTCCCCCGAGATTGGGCAGCAGTCTGTGCATAGCACCCGCTACCCTCTCGATCCGGGGGACCAGGCGCTCGAAGTGCTCTTCGAAGCCCCAGCGACTGTCCAGAGTGAGCCCCAGGTACTTCATGTACCGCCCCACTCTGACTTCAGACCCACCTACTCGGACGCACGAGTCGGGTGGTTCCCTGCTCCGCGGCAGTTTGTGGAACCATACCTCACAAGACCGAGGCGCTACCTCCAGTCCCAACTCGTGGACTTTGGCGACGACGATTTCCGCCCCAAGCTCGGCGAGCTCCTTGGTCCTCTCGAAGGAGTCCCCGCTGGCGACCACCAACGTGTCGTCCGCGTCGCAAACGACAAAAACGCCAGCGGGGAGCTCGACTCGCAGGACAGAGTCGTAGGCGAGATTCCACAGTAACGGGCCCAACACCGACCCCTGTGGAACCCCACACTGCATCTCCCTCCGGATCCTCGTACCGTCTCGGTCCATGTACAAGATGTACCTGTCGTGCAAGTAGTCCGCGATCACGCCTTGCAGGTAGGGGGGAACACCATGGTGTACGAGTCCCCCCTTAATCGCGTCCCAGGGCAGGGAGTTAAAGGCGTTGACGATGTCTACACTTATCGCCAACGCCACGCCGCCCCGGGACACAGCCTGCTCCGACAGGAAGCGGACGCGCATAACTGCGTCGATGGTGGAACGCTCCCGTCGGAAACCGAACTGGTTATCGGCGAGATCGGGACCGACACGCGACAGATGCCCGTTGAGACGGGCGGCAAGAATTCTCTCGAATAACTTGCCGGCCTCGTCCAACAGGCATATGGGACGGTACGCAGAGGGAGAATCTGCGAGTCTGTCTGCCTTCTTCAAGAGGACCAGTCGGGCCTCTTTCCAGGCCCTTGGGAACGAGGAGTTACGGAGGCAGCTGGTGAACAGCTGCCTCAACCTGTTCCCTAGGGTAGCCAGACTCAACACCAAGACCCGACCGGGAATTCCGTCGGGTCCTGGCGCGGTGTTCCGGCCTTTCAAGCGGCTCACGGCTCGGTCCAGCTCCTGCCCGGTCACCCCCATCTCGTCTCTCCACTCCCACGAAGATTGGGGGTGGACTGAGGGACTTGACCGACCCTCCGGAAAGAGCGAATTGATCACTCCTTCCAAAAGGGCCGGATCGAGAGTTTCCGTCACCGGGGGCATCCAGGGACGGAGCTTACCTAGCACCATCCGATACGGACGCCCCCACGGATCCTCGTTGAGTCCCTCAAGCAGCTGTTCCCAGGACCGAGACCTGGCGTTGCAGATGGCTACCTGCAACGCCTTCGTGGCCGCTCGATACACCTCGTAGAGTCTGGCTATTTCCTCAATTGGAGCTCGCCTTCGCCTCCTTCGGGCTCTGGTGTACTGGCGGCGGCTCCGCAAGCAGATCGCTCGGAGCTCTGCAATCTCTGCCGACCACCAGTGCACCGCCCCGCGCTTGGGGCGACCGGTCCGGGGCATCGACGCGTCACAAATACGCGTCATCGTGTCCCGGAACCAGTTCGCTTCCACATCCGGATCGGACGGAACCTCTTCGGCGCTTTCTGGCCATATCGCGACGTTGGCGGCGGCCCCGAGCAAGTCTCGGTCTAGCCGCTTGAGACACCAACGTCGCGCGTGGCTGCCTTCTCGGCGGCTGGATACATCGTCGGGGCGGCGGATTGCAAGATCGAAAACAATATGGCGGTGGTCGGATAACGTGACCACCTCCTCTGCAACCCGCCAGCCCGAAAGCATGCGCATCGCAGCGGGAGTCGCCCATGTTAGGTCCACGACCGACTCCCCCTGCCACCGAACGCACGTGCTTACGGACCCCCGATTTGCCAATCGGAGGTCCAATCCAGCCGCCCATTCCATCACCGTCTCTCCCTTCGGACTGTCTCTGGGATTCCCCCACGCCCTGGAGTGGGCGTTGAAGTCTCCCAGGACAATCAACGGACGAGGGAGGCACCTGCGAATGCAAAGTGCCACCTCGTCCAGGTACACCTCGTAGTCGGCGAGTTACCTCGCGGGAGAGACGTAGCAGCCGACTATGGCCAGGGTGCCCCATTGCACTGCAACGAAGCCCTGACCCCTTCCCAATAGGGAGCAGGGTGGAACACCCTCACCAACCCCCCAGTAGATCACCACGGAACCCAGCTCATCGCCGAACCAGCGAGGATGGTCCGGCACGGCATAGGGCTCCGCCACTACTGCCAGAGCAACCCCCCACTCCGCAACTGTCTGCATAAACAAATGCTGAGCATTGCGGCAGTGGTTTAGGTTGCTCTGAAGGACCTTGAGGGGTGTGAAGAGGTCTAGCCAACCTCCATTCCCGAGCTGGTGCTCGGGGTTATGGCGGGTGCCACTGGGACTGCTACGCTCGTGGAGGCAGGAGAAGATATCAGTCTCCTGCTCTTCTTTGACGGTGGGGCGCACCTCTTACTATTAAGGCGATGGTTCGAGGGACGCCCCAGGTCCGAGCACACGGGACACTTGAGTGCAGGCGCTCTGCACTCGTTGGCCCTGTGCCCGGTCTCTCCACATGCGTAGCAGCACGTACTCCGGTTCACCTGGTTGGGGCACTTACTTCCTACGTGCCCCCTCTCCAGGCACCGGAAGCAATGCATGGGTCTGGGATCCAATAACTGCACCCGCGCAGAACCCCAGCCCACGCAAACGCGCCCAGCGGCCACCAGTTTGCGTACCGTCGCATTCGGGCACCGCACCCAACATGTGCCCATACGCATTGGCGTTCGGTGGACCTCCCCGACCTTGATGTCGTCCACCGAACAACCCCCAGCCTCAGCCACCGCTGCCGCAACCTCACTAGGGCTGACAGCGTCGTCGAGGTCTCTCAGCCTAACGTCGCCCGATTTGATAGGGCGACCGATACGGACGTTTAGGTCTGAGAGAGCCTCGCGCATTTTCTCCGCTAACTGGTCCGCCTTCGGGCTGCAGTTGGGACCAGATATCTCCAGTAGAAGACCTCCAGTCACTGCCCGTTTTTGGCGGACTGTCTGGATTCCCAGGTCTGCCAGCCGTATCTTCGTCTTGGCCATCTCCATCACCTTAGCATAAGTGATGGAGGAGCCAGTCGGTACGGTTATCGTCACGGCAGCAGTGGAAGGGATGCGTATGGGCCTGCCTCCTTTTTTCTTGCTCTTCGGTGCAGTGCTGGGGGCCGCTTTCTGTTGGCTCTTGGAATTGGGCTTTTTATTCTTACTTGCCACCTGTGCCCAGGTGTTAGCGGGCACTTCCACCGACATTAATGGCCTCGGTGCCGGTACTGGGGGAAGATCTGCCACCGGTTTGTGGACAGACTTGCCCTTAGCCCTCTTTTTGGCCTTCCGCGAGTGCGACGGTACTGGCTGCACCAACTGTGGGGTTGGTGGCAGCAATTGAACTGCACTCGCGGGTGGTTGTTCTGCGCGCACCCCCAATGGTGGGCGGATCACCCTGTCCGGGAATATCTTTTTCTCGAAGGCAGCCAACCTTGCCTCTACAAGAGCCCCAATGCGCTCAATGAGTGCATCATCCGCGCTTCCTGATTTTGGAGCGCTTGGAGCCCGCTGAGGGGGAGGCATGGCTACCTGAGTATCCCCGTGATTTCGGAGGGCGCTGAGCTCCTCTGACAGCCTCCCCACCTTAGTCGAGAGCTCAGCTAATTGCGAGCGCAACTCCGCGTTCTCGCGCTCGAGCTTCTCGACACTGGGGGGCTGGGAGACCCTCCGCGCCAACTCCGAGGTTGCCGCCTCAACCATTCTAGTTGCAATCCGAAGGCTGTGGACAAACGACCCCTTTAGGTTGCCGGACTTATCGGCAACCTTGTCTACCACCAGCAGGCTATCACGGATGCAGGCACCCAGGTCCGTCATTGACTTGCCTTCCATATCCCTTGCCATATCTTCGGGTTTTGGAAGGCCAGCCTTAGCCCTCGTCGTTGACTGAGCTACTGCCGGGTCCCAGATGCCATCATCGTCCGTCGGGGCGACCCCCAAGTCCTTGCCTTCGGCTGCGACCGCCTGAAATTTGTCGGCCGCGATCGGAGGCTTGGCTCTCCTTTTCCTCGTCCTTGCGGACACATCGGAAGTGGCGGATGTGAGCGATGCGTCCGATCTTCCGCCATCGCTTTCACCGCACATACTGGTGGGAGTGCTCGGACGCACAAAACGCCCACGCCTGTCCCGTACCGGGACCACTGGTCCATCCGACACAGCTACTCCATCTCTGCTTTGGCCCCCAGATGTTGAAGGACCAGCCGCCGCAATTGCGGACTCAACGTTTGAGTCCCTTTCCTCCGTTGTATGTGTGTTTTTTGTTATTTTACCCATGTTAATTCCCACAAGATTGGACGAAATGAGGTCGGTCCCCGGGTGACGCCTTTCCGGGGACAAGGCTATATACTGTGGGGGTCGCCTGGTACCCACAGGTTTTTAAGACTTCGCTGTCTGGTTTTAAAGAGTTTTCCTTCTCGCGGGCCGGCCAATTAAGGCAAGCCCTCCGCTCCGCTGCACCTCCACGTACCCCATGATCGTCAGCGATGGGGTCTTTGAAGAGAGTACAGCGGGTTACGGCGCGCTGGTGGAGCCGACGTAACTCCCCAGTTTTGGACGGTTGTGCCCGGAGGCAGTGTTAGTGCACACCGAGCCCGTCCCTCCAATATGAGTATTAGGCACTGGAAACGATATATCGTCACCAGTTCCCAATACCCACCATCATTTGTTGCCTTTCCCCCGGATACTTTGATCAAGGAGAAATGCAACCTCCACCCGCGCATTGGACACTGAGAACGACGTATCGTCACCAGTTCCCAATGCGCACCATCGGTCGGTTGCCTTTCCTCCGGATACGGAAATCAAGAGGAAATGCAACCCCTCAGCCACTCCGCTGTGCCCTCCGCTTATCAGAGGGACACGCAGAGCAACTATCCCCCCTGTCAGAACATTCGCCACTGGCAACAACGTGTCATCACCAGTGCCCAGGGTGCACCGTCCCGGCGTTGCCTTTCCCCCGGATACAATAGTATCAAAGGGAAATTCAACGGCCAGGCACTCGAGGAGGTTTTCTGACGTGGCACCCCTCGAATACGACCTTAAGTTATGCAGACCGTACCCTAAACCATTAGGCTATTGACGTTCCACAATTTACTCGAGTAATCAGCATGTGCTTCTTGAATCCTTTCTGATAATGGTTGTAGATATCAAAGCTCGCAGTTATCACTTGTTTACGGTTTTTTTTAATTGTTTTTAGAAAAAAATTACACAATTAGTTTATGGTATATTTATTTATTTATTTATTTATTATGGCTTATCAACATAATTGGTTTCATGGTTTAACATTATAAATCAAGTTAAAAATGGCAACATGTAACTACACTTACAGATAAACACATCTTGCGTTAAGAACTATGTATAAACACTAACTATATAAAAACAAATCACAAAACTACAGTGCAATTTTAAACTAGAGAATAGAAAAAATTATACTAACTTAACCTCTAAAACTAAACTAGTTGTGTAAGGACAACTGTATAAATTGAAAATTTTGACAACATTGACAACAAAAATGATTATATGATTATGTCTATGATATGGCTTAACAAAACAAAACACAACAAAATATTAGACATCTGCGACAGCACTTTGGTAATTAATCATGGAATACATCGATGGAGCTATCTTTGTTTATGAAATACTGCAGCAGTCTGCACAACCTTGGAACCAAGAAATAATGGCCAATTTATATATTATTACATCACCAAACTGCTGAACAGTTCATTGTGGCTCTACCACTGATATTAATGTTAATTCAGCTTAGAATATTTAGTTTGAGCATATCTATGATATAGGAATAGCTAATTTAATGACAATGTGAATTGTGTTGTTATATTATGTTATCGTTTGTGATCTAGAATATTATAAAGCGGAAATGAAAAACTGATGTTACCACATAGTCGCCGGCTGACGGCTAGCGTAAAACGACTTCTGTTTATCTTTTTTTCTCCCTGCTACGGTAAAGTTAGGTGTTTTCCTGTCGCTGCGTCAATTGCGAAGATTGATTTATTACCAGTTTTGTGAATGGATGTGCTTTTAGTGCAGGACGTTGTACCGCAAATAAAATTGCCAGATTGAAATCATTCGTGTGCTTTTCGTTGGAGATTTATCTGAAAATATAAATATAAATTAAAATAAAAAGCATACCTATATAAATAAAAACTTAATGCCATTCGCGCAGCGCAATACTTGAAAGTGGCTGGAAGTGGTTTTATTTTTTCGTAATAGTCCGAATTAATTTGTTTTTAGAAAAAGTTCCTCGGAAAATTGGTAAATTCGGGAAAAATTGAAAGTTCTTTTTTCTATGGGATTTCTCTACGAACTCTAGACCATAACTCACGAATCATGATATAATAATGATAATCATGATACGAATCATGGATAATTTTTACGAATTCAAAACAGTTACAAATAAATTTATTGAAATTCGGACAAGACAACGTCTGTCGGGACAGCTAGATTCGAATATAGCTTAAATAAGCCTAAAGGTAGATTGCTCATGTAGCAAGAGTCACGTCGCAATTATAATCTTGTTGTAGCAGGAAAAGATCGGCTTGGAGGAATAGAACTGCTACCTTGCTGCCACCACCCTTGCGCATACCTTTGTCTCATGATATTTTTTAAACGCTGCTGCCTTTCGCCTCTTATATCATTACTGGTAACGAGATATTCCATCTAAGTCCTCACGCCGTGACAATGCATTTGTACTATGCACTATTAAGGATTAATCTGGGTGTCATGTGTTGCAGATAAAAAAAAAAGATTTACGACAGTCGTAGGGTGACGTATATCCGCCGCTGTAGAGTAGAAAGACGTTGGTTTACTATATAACTTCAGTAAATTGAAAACTCCATACGAAGCCGGGTCGGGCTTTTAGTATAGAACAAAGACAGGTGTTTTTGCTGTCGTGTGCTGAATTGTGAAGATTGATTTACTGTTTGTTTTTAAAATGGATGAGCTTTCACAGCAAAACTACGTTCCAAAGAACCACAGCTTCTAAGCAAACGTTTGTAAATGTTAACGTTGTTACTAAATCTTTGCAGCTTTTGTTTTATAATATAATAGGTGACAAACGAGCACACAGTGCACATAGTAATAGATGAATGTGGCCACTATATCTTCCACCTTCGACAAACAGAGTTTTGTGGTTGAGCTACATTGCAGTTTGTTTTTAGCTGTAGAAGAAATTGTTTAGCTCGACCGGGGTAGTACCACACCCTCACACAATACCAACGTAAAATAGCAGCATAATGCCGCGTTGTTTCGTCTTGTGAGTGAAGGGATCCGGAGACCTTTATTACTGGTGACGAGGCATTCCATATCAGTCAAGGGTGAGTGTAGATGTCATGGGCCGCAGGAGTCACAATCAGGTGAACAGTGTGCTCATTTGTAACTGTCAATCCTCGTCACCCACTAGGGTTGAGGGGAAGCGCTTCTCTCTCTCTCCCTAGCTTGTATCCCATATGGTGGTGGGGTCAGCTTTCCTTATCTTTCTCCTCCACTTCGCTCTGTCCTCGACATCCCCATCCGAGACTTGGCAGTCACACATGTCTTTGAGCACTACATCTTTCGATTTTGTTTGGTGTCTGCCCTTGGATCTCTAATTAGTTTACTAACCGTGTGGAGTATTTTTATCAGTGAAGAATATTAGCAATGCTGTTATCATTACTGACATTCCGGCTAAACCTAGAAAAGCATATCGTACCCTAAACCATTAGTCAACAGGACCAACGTTCGGGACGGAGACCTAAATCAATAACAGTGAAGCGAGAGAACGCGGCGAAGGAACACCTCATTGGCTGGCAGCACGTAAATAAATAAATTTATATATAAATTTGTTGTGCATAAAACACTCTACAAAATATATAATGTTTATTTTTGTATTTTATTTTCTTTTATTCGTTTATTTAATAAAGCTCTGGGTGTATTGTTCCCTTGCGTATGTATTAAGGGGAGCATTTTTGTAGACATGCATTATATGCAATTCCATTTCATTGTCTCAGCAAAAAATGTTTTCCCAATAAAATTCAATGAAAGCATTGCGTTGTGAATTTTACAATTTTTATAAATAATATATATTATTCGACTGCCTTCACCGAGCACACGGCAATAAATCCACATTGAACACGTGTCAATTATCATTTGTTGCCAGCACTGGCTGCGGCGAGTGCCTAGCGGAGAGCGTTGTCATCTTATGGATACGACTTGACACGAAATTAATAGATAATTACGTGATTGAGTTCAAAATTTCATCCTTATCATCACGATGGTTGGCAATCCACTACTGTGCGCTTGACGCGAAATTTCCTGCCACACACAACTACTTTGTGGAATCAGCTGTCACCAGCCGTGTTTCCGAACCGATACCACTTAGGGACCTTCAAGAAAAGAACCTACACCTTCCTTAAAGACCGGCAGTGCATTTGCGATTCCTCTGGTGTTGCGGATGTTCATGGGCGGCGGTGATCACTTACTATCAGGTGGGCGGCATGCTCGTTTGCCGCTTATACGATAAAAAAAGCTACGACGTGGGTATATACCGGATGCAGCAGACATTTGTTAACGCCGTAATCAGCCTAATATCTATAGCAAATTTTTAACAGTACTGGAGATACGCTGAGGCTAGATTCTAGCTGCTAAATGAATGGGTTGGCGCAGCCAGAGAAGGACCACGTCCTCACAGAATACCAAATGTGAAATAGCAACAAAATGATATTGTATTACGTATGGCGTCAGCCCGAAAAAAATACGTTTGGTAAGTGGATCTGGTGACTCAATTACAGATGAAGAAACATTCCATCTTAGTCCTTATGGGTAACAAAGCACGATTTAAGATGCAATCATTGTTGAATAAAAAAATATTAAAAAGGAATATCCATGTTTTCCAAACGTAAGTACTTGAAATGGCTTTAGATTTTCTTAAGATAAAAAGGCGAGCTGAGACTTCACTGGCTCTAGAGGGAAGTATATTGATAATGTTCTCATCTCGCTGTCTTTCCCCTGTCTGTAATTCCCTTACGAAACAAATTGAATTTCTCTAAAGCATATCAATGGCGTTCGGCTGCTGCTCCGTAACTATTGAAATCGATTGCCGCTGACATTTTTGATGTCATCTCCTTATTGTTTTTCATCTATCAATAATTTTCAAGCGACAAAGCTTTTCAGACTCTGATCCTTCACTCCCGGCCGCATGAGCAAAGACAAAAGTGAGTCAAGTTACTCAGTGAGACAGAATATGCAACCGGATATTCGTAATTAAACGTGCCATGTGCACGTGAAGTGCCATTGAACTGCTACATGGGTCTAATAATTCTATACAGTTCGTAGAACCAAGAGCCGATGGACGGGAAGAAGGGGTTATTGAGTGGCATCTTATTGGCAATCGCGTTTAGACCGACCCCCCACTATATGGAGTGACGGCCACGTGGAGTCGGTTAGAGTATCCGGCCGCTGCGTTCTGGGTGCGATTCACAGCCAAGGAACAATATTTGTGCACCAACGATTGTTAGTTTTCATGTCAGGCTGTGTTCTATTTCCCGTGTCCCTGACACTTCATTGGCACCTTGCTCTGATCTTATTGCAGGAGATATTAAAGGTTTAAGTCTTCTGTAGACTCGTTGTCATCTATATAACGTTTGTGTCTACATAGTGTTTATAAGTTCAATGTCACAAACTAAATAATCAAGAGTCGGGGCCTGGTGTAAAATCTGATGAGAGGTTCAGATAGTTTATAAAGACATTGAGGTGAGTAATACATTTTTATTTTTATTTGTGTGTATGTGTCCGTTAATATATTTTTATATTTACTTAATCTCCAATTGAAAAACGTAAAAAAACTTATCAATGATCGTTGTCAAATTAAAAAGAAGCGTACATCCATCGGAGTTAATGCCATTTGGCATTCTCTACCATTCAACCCTTGCGATGGAGAAACATTGACAGTAGGTATTAATAGCAAAAGGATCAATAAATATTAACAATATATTTAACATACTTAATATATATAGTATATAATAAAAGATAATATAAATAATTAAAATATAAATTCCTTTGTGTAATATTCACGAATTAGTCTTTTAAAATCATTTTTACTAGGGGCTCACTTAATATCAGGACTTCCAAGAGCCATAATGTACATATGTAACATATGTATGTATTGGTATTCGTGATCAAGTGTAAATAAATGATACATCAATCGAGCTACGAGATATAGAACAACAAACATGTTCAATCGATTATGTGACGAGTCTCGCAGCGAACGCGGCACCGTTTGCTCAATGCTTCAGACAATAAATACAAGCCAGCCATGTCTCGTGACTCGTACACAAGTAAAGCTTATGAAGCCAAACACACCAAGAGTAATTACACGGCATCAAGCTCGTCTTTAGTCTCAAACAAGGCATCTACAATGGAAAGCTACGATAGCCTTTTGCATTGTTTCTCGACAATTTAAATGTCGGGACTAATGTAAAAGCCAAAAAGTCGTGTGAAAAGCTTTTGCGACTCGTTCATAAATAAAATTATAAAAACATTATAATTAATAGTTTGCTTGATGTTTAGTTTTTATGTTGTTATTACGATAATTTTATTATTATTACAATGAGAGAGATTTATTATTATTACTACCCCGACAAACACGATCCTGAGCCCATCCTTCTTCCTCCGTCCTTCATGCATCCTTCCCGCAAATTTGCATAGATCGTCGCTCCATCTAGTGGCGGGATCGTTCCACACTGTGACTGCCGGTCCGAGGTTGCCACTCAAGAACCTTCGTCCCCATCGGTTATCGGTTCTAGGAGCTATACGGCCAGCCCATTGCCACTGCAGCTTACTTATCTTTTGAGCTATGTCACTCACCCTCATTATACTTGTGTTCAAGTTGTTCAAGTAATCTATCACGTAGAAAAATACTGAGCTCTATATCTCTACGAGTAACAGAGCTTTCTAATACGGCCTTCACTGAAGGACAATAAATGGCTTTCTGTAAGTGAGTGATTAAGTGCCTCCTTTTCGATAGCGGTTCGAGCCGAGGTGCGAACCTCCTTCTGATGGGACCTCGGATTGCAATCGCCCCCTCTGTAGTCGTCGACGTTCTTCGTCTACAGGGGTCGGAGTGTAGCATTGGTGTAGCCGTTCTACGTGCCAATATCGCCGTTGTCTCCCTACTCAGTGGGCCCCCGTTCGCGAGTCTATTCCGTTAAAGCTGTAGAGGTCAAAAGACCAACAGAGTCAAACACAAAAAAGAGTGATAAAATGATCTAAGTATTAAACAAAAGATTATTTACTTTATTGTGTAATGTTTTATTTATAACCAAAATTAAATAACAGAAAGCCAGGAATATTAACTTTCTCGCGACTAAGCTTTGAACCAGACTAGCATAATTTCAAATTAGAAAGACAAAAGCTTAGTTGGAGTGATTAACAGAAATAAAAGTAATGTTTATAGCATCACTAGTATTTTTCTTAACTTATCTACAGATACAGCATCTATTCAAAAGTATCCAATCCTACACTCACCATACGAAACACAGCAGCATTATGATGCTATTTCAAGCTTTTACTCTGTGAGGACGTCGTCTTTCCTCACACACGTTAGAGCTACGAACTAGCTACAGCCTGTCTCTATCATTGTAAACTGTATGCTGTAAGTATTCTCGTGAACAGAGATACACCTTCGTCATCCTTTATATAATATACGTGTAATGAGATCGGAGGAAGGTTCGACATTCAATCGTAAAAACTAATAATTTATGATACACAATTATTTAATTCACGATTGGGAATCAAACTCAAGCTACACAATGCTATAACTATAACTACTCCATTTCGTCATCCATCAATCAATAGTTAGAGAATAGAAGTCGAAAGAAAGAAGTAACATAGGGTGTTTTAAATTATACAATTAAAAACAAAATTAACGAAGACCGTAAACACTAATCCACTGCAATGCACTGATTCAATTCGTTTCAATATAAAGAACGTTAGTGAATTAGAGACAGGATGGATGCAATGCAATTCGAACGACACCAATACACTTCTTTCTCCGATATATATTTAGTACAAGTACATTGTTTCTGCACCATCAATATTCCGAGCTATTACCAGTAGGTACCTACGTAAGAATATTATGGATATGCTTATATCATATTACTCCATAATAATAAGGTCACGTCAACTGTGCGAACTGCGTCGGGGCTTCTGGGTTAATTTCTCAGTCATGGGATTAAATTTGAACATAATAAATTGTTGGTGATTTAGGTGTATTGTATGTATTCCTCTATCTTTGCCACTACATTTGAACCTTTCTACGATCTTATTGCAAATGCCTTACATTTTTTTTAATTATTTTTGATTTTATTGAGAGTAACAAACTCACACACAGTTCACCTAATGGTAAGTGATTCCTGCGTCTCGTGACATTTACATTTACCCTTAACAAGGAATCATAATGCAGATGCGTGGTCACCCTTGAGGGCTGAGATAAGGAATACCTCGTCACCTGTTATAAAGATCTCCGGATCTCTGCACTCATCAGACGAAACACAACATCATGCTGTTTTTTTACGTTGTTGTTCTGTGAGGGCGTGGTCCTATCTCGGTCGAGCTGACTCATTCATTCTGCAGCTAGAAACAAACTGCAGTGTAGCTCTACCGCTGTTAACGTCAAAGAAGGGAAGGAGAGGAGGAGCAAGTGTTTCTGTATTTGCGGGAATACTTACGACATTATAGAAATTATCTGGCAAACCAGAAGATATCACCGTCATTGAATTCGATCAGGAGGACATCGTCATATTCTTCTACAAAATAATAGGGTGGCGACAACTGAGCGACCTGGCTTGCCCTGTGTCGAGATTACTTGCCTCGATTCTTAGTCAAGGGACAAAACTTGTAGATAACATAGTGTTGGTTTTCGGGTGTGGGTTGTTGTGTGTAGATATCGTGTTTCTGACACTGCATTTGAATGCTTCAAACGAGCGCAAAGATATTATATATTTTTATTTTTATTACATTGAGATTTACAAACGAGCACACAGTTCACCTGATGTTAAGTGATTTTTACGGCCTATGAGTTCTACATACATCCATCATAATGCAGTTGCATTGTCATCCTTGAAGACTGAGAAGGAATGTATCGTCACCAGTAATGAAGGTCTTCGGATCCCTTCACTCACCAGACAAAACACAGCAGCATTATCCTGCTATTTCACGCAGGTATTCTGTGAGGGGATGGTCCAACCCCGGTCGAGCTGACCCATTCATTATGCAGTTAGAAACAAACTGCTAAACTATTATGCTATTATGATCATCAATAGTATTTTTTCAGTTATTACACAGATTATTTCCTAAAGTCTAAGTACACTAACTTACAACTAATAACGTTCATGTTTACAAACCAAAAAAAATTGCCAAATCTATAAGAATAAGAATTATAATTCATTAAATTGTTTTAGATAATATAATAAAATTCTGTGCATTCGCATCAAACAGTTCACTTTTTTATTTATATATTTATAATGCCAACAACTAAGGCAAAAACTACACAAAAACATACTTAAATGACAGTTTTGAATGACGTCACTGATTACTATTAATTCAATTTGAACGTATTCAGATTTATGTGATTTTATTTTTAATCGATCTCTGACATTACGTTATAACATGTGCCTAAAATAATAAAATCTTATTTGGCTTTGAAACTATGGACTTAGAATTAATGTATCTTAACTAAAATTTTATTTGTTTTTACAAAATATGTCATGACACACACGGATATGGAGATCTAACTTTACTTTTCTTTTAACAACGAATACATAGTTTTATAATGTACTCATATTCTTGCAAATAAATACATTGCATTTAAAAAAAAGGAAAATTCCAGCAGTGTTTACAACATTACTATCATTCCGTTGAACCACTCCAACTAAGCTTAAAATGCTTATGCTAGGAGATGACTCGATTTTGATGACAGTCAAATGATGGATTCAAACCCATGACCTTAAGTTTCGCAGACTGTTACCGTAAACCATTAGGCTACTGACGCTTCATTGATTGATAAGCGTTGGCTCTCTCGATTGGCGTCGGTGTTCCTCGTCTAATATGATACACGGATCTATAAGGCAATCTTCAATACAAAAAATTATTGCTATTAAGTTACTTATTAAGTAAAACAGTTTTAGAAGCGTATATTTTAATAGTCGTATCCACACAAAGACAACGCCCAGTTCCCAGTCTGCGGTCGCAATAAACGATAATTGACAAGAGTGCGTTGTTGATTTATTGCCGTGGAGCCAGTGCGAGGCAGACGGTGATTTCATAGCGGTACCACAATTATAGCATTTTGTAGCGAATGGAATATAAAACTGGCGAGGTTCTAAAACAATTCATTGATATTCATTGTTTTAGGATAAAAAATATTTAATTCATTTTAAATTTGACTTATTTTCTCTATATTATTTGATGAAATACCCTTTGAAAATACTGACTTTATACTTTTTAGTATTATGTTTAGTCAGTGTTTATAATCACCTTTTGATCAAATCTGAGATGTTGATGTCGACCAAATTATTCTCAAGACTAGATTCGTCCGTAACCATGGGCCGGTCCCAACATAACGTAGCGCTGTTATTTACGAGTACGGCCTCCTATATACTATTATTATTGTAATGGGATATTTATTTATATCTTCTTCTCGTTGAGCAAATAAGTAAAACGACTATATTACTATACCCCCACAAGTGAGTCCAGACGGCCGAGGGTCAAGGGGAAAAGGAAAGAAACCGACAAACGGTAGGGACTCCATACTAGAGCACCGTCTTCTATATTTCAGACCGAAACGGTTCGTCATGCAGCCGATACCACCTCAGATGAAGAGATGAAGAGGCTGGTCAAGGTTAACCTATTTGCAGACATGAGCATTGAGATAATTTCGGTCGGTATACCACACCATGCGTCTTTCATTACGTGTGTTAGGTTCAGAGATTTTGTCTTCTCGTTATTTTATTATTATAATTTACATTATCAAAATAACGTAGCAAAAATGTTATTTCCGAATTAAAATATACGGCGTACTCCTATAAGTTGAGAGTGAAAATAAATCACAATCTAAAAAGCAACTAAATTCATTTCGTTTATGCGAAAATGTACGTTCACAAGAAGTCGCTTTGAGCTAGATCTTTTGTAAGGTTAGCACTCCTTAGGGCACTAGAACAAATCCTGAGTAGTGAAGTCACGGTACAGAGCACTTGAAGAAATGCTTCCGTGAAGAGCTCAGCTTACGGGTTGTACCTATTTGTATGAACAATATTTTTATTTTGAACTGACATTTGTGCCGAGTATTTCATAACATATAAGACCAAATACTTATAGTTGTAGATGCTTTTTATTCAGAAGTGAGTGCCAACGAACTCGTGGGTGACCTGATAGTGAGTGATCACCTCCGTCAAGAACGATGTGCGGTTCTGGTCTTTGACAAGATTTCTGGTTTGTGGACGAGATTCATTTGCAGGAGTCTCTGTAAACCTAAATCTTGATAAGGAATGATGATTTCTTATTGCTCTCAAGGACTTATCCCTCGGTATAAAAACCTCATCTCCAGTAATTGTATCATCGGTTCTCTTCACTCGTAATATGAAGCAAACCAATGCAGCAACTTAACAATGCAAATACGAAACATTGAACGTTGCAATTCTAAAGCGGCTACCGACAAAGCAGCCAATCTGACAGTTTTACCGGAATTCAATTTGCTCCGACTTCAAAAGCATTAGGGGATTATAGCTAGGAGAGTTGTCAATATACTGTAACAAATTACATTAACTTACTTTTTCTCAACCTAACTACTACTATTTTTTTATATTTGGAATAACAATTAGATTAATAAAAGTCCTAAAATTTTTAAGTTAAGTTAAGTCTAAATTTGTTGAAATATGTATGTGACTTTTTGTATATTTAGTTAAAATAATAATAAGAATGATGAGCAAAAGTACATCATCATCACCATCACAACCTGTTGCAGGCCACTGCTGGAATGTTGTGGAATGCAGAATAGAAAGTTATTAGAAGTTATTAGCAATGCTATTAACATTACCAATATTCCGGTTAACCACTACAACTAAGCTGAACATGCTTGTGCTAGGAGACGGTTCACAACAATGGTGGATTCGAACCTACGACCTGAAGTTTCGCAGACTGCTATCGACGCTTCTAAATCATCACAATGTTCTGGAACAACTGGAACTCTAACAAACTCAATAAACAAAAACACCCTAACAGCCAAATTGCAAGCACAATATAATTTAAAACATGTTACTTTCATAAAAAAAAACATCAAATAATCCATAGATTGAGTGTATGTTTTGATTAATGGATGAACAGGCGTTTTATCTATAGCATGTTTTTGTTCCGCCTCCTCGATAATGGATGGTACTCCAATATGGTTCACATTTAGTCATGAAAACCTATCATTCATGCGAACACTTTAGAAAATTATATAAAATTACTAGTACCACCAGCATCAATAGTTATTTTGAAGTAAATAAACCTTCTTTGGAAGCGGTAAAAATAAAATTATAAGGTAGAGGTGCAATGTTTCTATATGTAACGTTAAAATGAAACGTTTATGATACAAAAAGAATGGAAAATAGGTTGTTAGCCAAAACTAGATAACTATTATATATATATATATATATATATATATATATATATATATATATATATATATATATATATATATATATATATATATATACATATAACATTGCTGGGCTCGTTTTTGTTCTCCACTTTCCCCTCTCTCTCATTGCTCATTCGTATATTATTATGCAATTGTAAACTGAGGTGTGATTTCACTTATGTCAAGATCTCATATCTTGATACAAAACTACGAGCTCTTATTTCATCGATAATCTAATTGGATATAAGACTAGATATATCGACATATATAATAGGACTATAGTATACCATACATAAAGTAAATTACTAAAGTATTGAACACTGCATTCGCCACTGCGTTTCGTATGTCCTTTATAGAGTCAGCTGTTTTATATTATAGAGAATTTATTCATTAGCTAACGATGTCAATGGGAGTGAATTGTGTGTTATTTTGTCACTCCAAATATTAAAAATAATAATTCCAAACGCATAGTGACTTGAATTTTATTGAATACAACTATTACATTATATTTAAATGAAATACATCACACGATTCTAACAGTTAAGAGCGAACTTCTACAAGACCTCAGTGCGTTAAACGCAACCTAGTCAAGTTAAGCGTCAAGTACTAGAAAAGGTGTTAAGAAGTAGTTCTCTCTTGAGATTACATCTACGAGCATAATATGCCTGCACTTACTTTTAGTATGAGAAAAATGAATGTTTCTTTTTAAATATAGTTTATTTTTTGAAATATTTTGGTATATGTTGGTAGTGTTATAAATCCTGCCAGTACATGCGTAAAGAGTGTCGATTCATTGGTGAAGTGAAAAGCTATTCAGGACAAAACGATTTACCGATAAATAAGATACATACATTTTTGTTCTTTTAAATAGAAAAATGTATTATATTCTTGAAACATTTTAAATCCCAGTCGCATGTGCTATGATATCATTAACAATTATAATCAAAAGCATTATATTATCTAACAAGGTAAAACGAATATTTTATTTTTATTTAGCCCTTCTTTTGAACTGACAGAAATATCAACATTATCTTAACGTACTGAGGATCCACTGCGTAAAATAAGCTCGTTAGGTTCTGCTAGTCTGCTGAAGTCTCTGGCATTCAAAAATATATAAATTTTTTAAATTAAGTTTTTTAAATAATACGATTAAAATTAAGACAATACTTTGTTAGACAACTGTTATGGTTACGAAGACTGTGGGGATCTTTCATTTAAATATAAATTATGACAATATTTCGAAATTAGCTACATGGTAAAATCATTGAAATTATAACCGTACATGCAGATTTCATGACATACATGATGATTTACATGCATCCTACGACATTTGTTGGTAGAGAATGTATTGAATGTATAATTGTAGCTCATATTAAAGATATGCATTAAGTAGATTAAATATTAATTAAATAAGACAAATAAGAAATAAAAAATACATGATAATGGCCTAATATGCTTATAAATGTCTAAAAAGCCTCCTCTCACCCTATCCATCAAGAACACTAGAGTAGAATAACAGTTTTCGTATCCGTGTTTCGTCTGGTGGGTGTAGGGATCCATAGAACCTTGTTATTGGTGAAGAGATATTTTTTCTTAGTCCTCAGCTTAATATTCTGACAGAACACTAGTACAGAATAGCAGCTTCACGCTGCTGTCTTTCACCTGGTGGGTGTAATATATTATTGATGATTGGGCATTGAACTTCCTCGAGGGTGGCACCGCATCAGCATTATGATTCCTTATCGAGAATGATGATCATGGAGCACAGGAATTACTTATAGTCACTTAGTACAATAAAAATAATTAAAATAATTACGGCTGTTACAAAAATGTTGGTACGGCTCGTTTTGAATTTGAAAAAAAATGTTACTAAGAAATATTCACGTAATCGCCAAAAACAGATATTTTATATGGAGCGTGGGGAAATTTATATCTTAAAGATTGATCGTTTGTGTGAAGCTGGAAGCGAAATATTAAATCCTCGTTATAACGAGGGGCTTAAAGGTATGCATTTCCTCTTTTAGTCATCCTTCAAAAGCGGTTCTTCGAGCACAAAGCACTCCAATACTCGGGGAGCTCCTATGACTCGAGAGACTCGCAGAAGAGCTCTATACAAGCTCAAGGCGATAACTGTTGCATGGGTTACTAAGAAAATCTTTTTGCTGGGTTTATTTAGAAATAATTACGTTATTTTTGTTTCCATTTATCGTTTCTATCTACGTATCGTTTATGAATGATATAAAGTAGTAATAATCAACGTGCTTAAGGATATTTTTCGTCAACCAAATCACCATCCCGTATGACGTATACCTCGTGAAAGCCGAAATAGATAAAGAAATAAATTTCTAACATCACCTTTTATTTTCTCGTGGGGGCAATTTTCAAGACAAAGTTATGTGGTGTACACATTAAAACCCCCTCGTTGGCCAACAACAGTACATTAGGGGGGGGGGGGGCTCCGGGAACTACTACGGAACCCATCGGTACACCTTCAAACTACGCCTAAGCATTTCCCAGAGGAGACCTCGCCTTCCTAAAGCTCCCTAAACCAGATCCAAGAGAAAAATTTATGATATGGGTGATAGTCAAGATAAGGTACTCTAAAATAGTAACAACCATAAGCCTACTTATATCCTCAGAAGTGGTTTGAGAATGGACTGTAGTAGTCTATTGTAGTGTAAAAATTACCTAGATAGTCGTAGTTACCAAGTTAAATTAGGATCATCTTATAGCGATAGCGTCATTATTACTGAAGGCACACCACAAGGGTCAGTCCTTGGTCCTTTACATTACATAACGTACGTTAATATTCATTATATCAATAATGTAATCACACACTGCGCTGTGTAACAATTTGCGGATGATAACTTGCTTAATGGCTGCCGACAGAGATATCTACGTGGCTCAACAGCACATACAGTTGGACTTTACCGCAATTTTTAAATGGTCGCATGATTCAGGGTAAGTGCTAAATGGCGACAAAACAAAGTGTATGCATATGCGCTCAAGCTACAATCGTTGCTACTCCGAAAAAATATTAAAATATTATCTCATAGTCATGATTGCTTACACAAGGGACAGTGCACATCCAATTGTAGGCGTCTTGAACAGGTCAAGCGCATAAATACCTCGGTTTGGTTATTGACGACAGGTTTAATTGGTCAAAGCATATTGATAAAACATGTGATAAACTAAGAACAATTATGGGTAAGTTTTATGTAATTAAAGACAGAGTTGCCTATGTCATAATTCTATTCCATGTGCGTTAGTGGAAATCATTATTATTGTACGGATTAATATGTAACGGCCGCACCTACGAAACTTACCACAATCAAATATTTAATATACAGTAAAGGCTAATAAATTAATCATTCCTAAAATAAAAAATAATCAATTCTTTCTCTCAACTCAAAAAATATTTAAACCTACCTTTCGAAATCAGAATGGCTAAAAGTCACTTAGAGTTTAAGCGGAAAATTCGAACGCATTTGTTGGAAGTAGCGTCAGCAGATTCACTACATCGATAATAATTATGTATATATATATATATATATATATATATATATATATATATGTATATATATATATTTATTTTTAGATATGTTTGTATTTACAATATGTATATATTTTAGTTTTATAGTTTATATAAATGTAAGATTATACATAATGATAAGTATATATAATTGTAAAAGTATTTCGATGTACTGTATGTTTCTTTTTTTATTTATTATTATTCATCTGTCCCTACCTTGATTTCTCTGAACCCTCCCAAGGTAGACTGGTAGATAATGCCTTAGGCATTAAGTCCACCTTTGTGCATAACATATGCATAAGTTGTGTAAAAGTTTATAAATAAATAAATATTGAGGAGTAATTCCCCTAAATAAAAGAGTAGAATATAATCTATAACTGAAATTCAAACCTTTACCAAATTACTACACCATTACTACCAAACTAGAAGCGTTTGTCATAAAAATTAATCAATTACAACCTATTGTAATATATGTAGGAAACGAACTTAGCAATTTATAATACCAACACTAATCAATGACCTACCATTACAAATTAAAAACAACATAAATACCAAAAATATCAAAAATATTTTCTCTAAATTGCATTATTTTCCCTGCTGCACACGTATTGTATGAATCCTGTACTACGATGCGTCTTGTTGCTGTGTGCCCTCGCGCAGCTCACTTCTTAGAATTGCACGTGTATACCTACTCGACTCGTGATGTTGTGTAAATGTCAGTAAATGTTTTAATTTTTTTTTCTCTAAATTGCATTCTTTTCCCTGCTGCACATGTATTGTATGAATCCTGTACTACGATGCGTATTGTTGCTGTGTGCCCTCGCGCAGCTCACTTCTTAGAATTGCACATGTATACCTACTCGACTCGTGATGTTGTGTAAATGTCAGTAAATGTTTTAAATTTTTTTTCTCTAAATTGCATTCTTTTCCCTGCTGCACACGTATTGTATGAATCCTGTACTACGATGCGTATTGTTGCTGAGTGCCCTCGCGCAGCTCACTTCTGAGAATTGCACGTGTTTACCTACTCGACTCGTGTAGTTGTGTAAATGTCAGTAAATGTTTTAAAAAATATTTCTCTAAATTGCATTCTTTTCCCTGCTGCACACGTATTGTATGAATCCTGTACTACGATGCGTATTGTTGCTGTGTGCCCTCGCGCAGCTCACTTCTGAGAATTGCACGTGTGTACCTACTCGACTCGTGTTGTTGTGTAAATGTCAGTAAATGTTTTAATTTTTTTTCTCTAAATTGCATTATTTTCCCTGCTGCACACGTATTGTAAGTATCCTGTACTACGCGCCCAGCGAGCGTTTATGCATATTGTTGCTGTGTGCCCTCGCGCAGCTCACTTCTGAGAATTGCACGTGTGTACCTACTCGACTCGTGTTGTTGTGTAAAATCATAGTGTTCATTCTAAAGTATTGTCGGTAAATGTTTTATTTATGAACCTAATGTCTGGACAAACCTTATTTAGGTTTCAAGATACTGTAATATTGTTTTTTGATATGTAATATTTATTTATTTTTAAAAAAATAGTGGAGGTGAAATGACGATTGATATCGTTTAAAGAAAAAGAAAATATGTTATTTTGATGTGTATGATTTATTAATACTATCGAAGAAATATAAATATATAATATATAACTGCGTTCCTTTTAAAATGAAAAGAAATTCTTATTCCGCCAAGCCCTAGACACCATCCAGGGAGCTGGCTGCGCTTCAATCTAACATTGTGAATTGGGAAATTAGCGTCATATATGCTAAGAACGTATTATTATATTGTATTATATATATATACATAAAATAGTAATAGTAAACCAATATATATATATATATATATTGGTTTACTATATTATAATTTAATTTTATTATATTTTAATTATTTATTTTAGTTTAGCAGTTAGAAATGAAAATCTCACATAAAATTGATTCTATTAAGTTTAAGGGTACAATCCGCAAAATTAACATCATAGTTTTGAATATGGCATTCGTTCAAGTGAGTTCTTTCATCTTTTGAGTTTAAGCAAAGTTGGAGTGGTTAACGGAAATGTTAGTAATTTTACGAGAGCATTGTTAGCAGTATTAGAAAAAAACAACTTCAAAGATTTTATTCAGTAAGTAATGTACTATTTGTTTTATTTACGCTATTACAGATCTAAAAGAAAGATGGTTGCCACATGTCAAATCCTCGGTATTTTTCTCAGTCGAGGTAAATATTAATGGATGTGTGCCTTTAAATGTGCTCTGTTACTGACTAATATACTTGAAATTGACGTCATCTTATCACTGAGAGTCTGCGCATGAGCAGGTTTTTTATGAAACACTTTTTATTAAAAAAAAAATGTTAGCTGTGCTATTTATAATCCGCTTAACACTAGAACTAAGCTTAGAATGCTTATGCTACTGCTCAACGATAATAGTCGAATGGCAGATTAGAACCTAGGAACTTAAGTTTCACCAAGCGTACTATTATACGTCACTCTTGACTTAGGGTTTTAAAAAAAAAATTAAATACACCGTAATAGAAAATGAACCGGCGCGAATGAGAGTTAGGATTCGACTGAGTATGCGGGATGTATGGGAATGAGAAAAAAAAAGAAAAAAGAAATGGCAAAATAAGGGAAAGGTAAGGAAAACGTGAGTAGTAGATCGGGGTATAACAGTACTCTAAACCAATACATTATTGACACGCCATTGACCTGCAACAGTAAGTGACTTTACTATATATACATATATATGTGTATATATATATATATATAGTATACGAACTATATACTATATATAGTTCATACTTTGTTTATCAGTAACTACATTGATATAAGACGGAATTTTTTTGATCGAGATTAGTATTAAAAGTTGTCCTTGCCATAACTTTCTATGTGGGCTGTAATTAGTGGGTTTGCACGCAATGTGGCGGGCAACACTACTCGTAGCCAGTAATTGCACCTGTACGTTGATATTATTAGTAATTATGTGGCGTATCGCAAACTCTACTGCCGCCATTAAATTACATAATTAGTGGACATCGCATTTCTAAGCTGCGGTTTTGTGCGCTCATGGGTTTTTGCTTTATTCAATATTCTTATTATCTTAAATTTATTGTTCATTGAATTAAATTATAACGATTACCGTTAGGAATTAGTGAGTTTCTTACGCAATATGAGCGTGAAATAGTACAGGGATCGAGTGACCGAACTGCAAGTAACTTGGTATACCAGCTCAGTTCTTAACGAATGTGCATCTTTATTCATTGTTTAGGATGGATGAAGATATCGTGACCATCAATACCATCAGCAGAATTGTGTGCTCGTTTGTTACCTCTTAAATTATTATAAGAAAATAATAAAATAATATTATAAAAAAAGAAAATAATGTAAATTATACTTCTATATATATATATATATATATTTATTAAATATTAAATTAACCGCATAAAATTACGCGAAGTCAAAGCTTAACATTAAACAGAATATAATGTTCTAAAATCGAAATTTTATATCAAATCTCGAAAATAAAGGCCCTTTTACAATGAAAGTAAAGGCCACTCGATTATGCATGAAGTAACCAAAGTTCTTCAGACGGTACAAAACGACAGCAGCATGTCTCAAGCGCCTGTCTGCGGAATGAAATGTGATGCTCCCCTATATTGAACACCTAAATTGTGTCTCTGAATTGGAATTTAAATAGAATTTAACGGAGTCTGTTCATTGAATCAAATGCTTTTGAAGCTTTGCACATTGCGATAAATACTCTTCAATGGGAGTTAATAATTAAATTTAAAAAAAAAAATATTTAATAGTGGTAGAGTTACGCTGTACCTGCATAAGAATGCATAAGATGAAGTTACGGATCGACCGGGGAAGGGCCGCGCCCTTAAAGAAAACCAGTGTACCAGAATACTTGAAATATCAACGTGCAGTGTTTTGTATCGTGAATGAAGGTATCTGGAGACTCTACCTACTAATTCTAACCTAACTACTAACTCTAACTAACTCTAACCTATCTACTCTAACTAATTCTTACTGATGAAGCGACATTGGATCGGACAAAATAACGTTTAGGTAACCGACGTGATTAGAGCCATTATGATTAAAACTGTAATTCAGTGCAACCATGCATATTTTATATATACAGTGGTGCTCGTATAATTATAAACACTACGAACGGTCCTTGACGTTATGTAAGATACTTCACCGCAATCGTTTTTATTTTGAAATTAAACAATAAATAGGACAACAATATGTTCAACGATTTATCATTTATTAGAAAAACAATATAAATCCCATTACACAAGTGCAGTTTCAATATTACATTACGGACAAACATTTAAATCAATTTTAAGGTATTACCAATAATGGTCAACTAATTAGAAAAAACAACAAAAGTATCAAAAACAATAATTTTAAGTATTAGTAATTAGTATTGTTATTTACGAAATAGCTACTATCCACAGCCTACCATTAGTTATAATTAATATTTAGTGGCGTATCCCTTATTTTCAACAACAGCACTGCAACGACGTGGCATTGATTCAATCAATTTCATACATTTTTCAAGGGGAATTGAATTCCATGCTTCAACAAATGGTTCATATAGTTCGTTTTGGCTGGTGTTACGTTTGTTTGAGACTTTCTTTTAAACAATATACCAGAGATTTTCTATCGGGTTTAAATCCGAACTATTTGCTGGCCAGTCTAAAACGGATATAGTACGCTGTTCGCTAAGGAAACATTTGACGCTATGTGCCGTGTGTTTAGGGTCATTGTCATGCTGAAAGATCCAGGTTACAGGCAAAATATCATCCGAGTATGGAATCATTGTGTATCTTAGATATTTTTGTATTGCCATTGATCCATTGCTCCTTCAATCTTCCGAACGGGTCCAACTCCACATCCAGAAAAACACCCCCAAACTTTAGTTACCGCTGGACTCCACCGTGCTGGACTCCTTGTGTATTTATAATTAAAAGCATTAGTTTACAGGAGGTCTAACATAGCGCTTTCCATCGGAATTTACCATATTTATTTTTGTTTCATCTGAAAATAACACTTTTTTCCGTTCTCGTACCGTCCAATTAACAAATTTTTTACCGAATAATAATCGCTTCTATCGGTCTTGCTTGGTAAGAAACGGTACCTTTCGAGAGATTCTTCCAAACAATTTAGCTTCCACTAATCTTCGGCATATCAGTCTTGACGAGATGTTTCTCGGGTCATCAGGCGAAAAAACTTCATTTTTAATCTGGTAGGAGCCTTTACTTGGGCCTTTTTTAGCAACACAAACGATTAGCGTATCTTATCTGGTAGAGGTTTTCTTGGCCGAGCCTTTCTAAGAACATTTTCAACAGTTCCATGTGTTTTATAATGATTAATTGCATTAAAATCTTTCTTAACAGAACAATTGAAATGCTCAGCTATTCTCCTGTACGCCTACTTATGATCTATACGTAAATTAACAATTATTTGCCTAGTTGACGCGATACAACTTTTTATTTTTGCCTATTTTGAACAAAATAAATTTCAGATTAAATTTTGAATTGCCGCCAAAATAATAGAAAAAGCCAATAAAGAATTGTTATTCTCCAATTTCAGAAAAAGAACGAGCTATGGATGCCTTTTTGATAGATGTTTCTAATTAGGCGTCCAAGCGGCCAGTAACAGAAAATAAACTCCTACATGTTTAAGACTCATTTTGTAATTAAAAGTAAGATATGTTTTATATTTTATGCATTTAATGAGTTTTTTTATTTGAGTGGCTATATATAAAATGTGCATGATTATTAATTATTATATATTATTTAATGTGTATATTTTTTATGAACATTAGTACGTTGAAGATATACTTTCATTATTCATACATTCATTTCAAGTTCAGTTTTATTTTATTTTATTTTAATTCATTTTATTGCATTTTATTTCATTTAATATTATTAATTTTGTGTTTTCTATGGTAGAATTACGCCATAGTTGAATACTGTCTCAAAAAATGAGAACGCTGTAATGAGGTTTTGCTTAATTACCTACGAACCTCATCGCAGTTCTCGGATGACACTGGCACGCAATGTTCGGTATCAAAATATCTACATTTTTTAAATATTTTTCCATTTTTAAAACTTTTTTAAAATTTTTACTTACTCATACCTACAAGACCCCATCCCCGTCACTTAAGAACCAACCCTATATTAGTGCTGTAGTCTGTGTTAGTTTACGCATACAATATTATACATATACTATATTATCCGTATAAATATAATCAATACCATAATAAAAAATGTTTTATTACATTCAGAGTAACAAACGAGCACACAGTTCACCCGATGGCAAGTGATTTTTGTGGCCCATGACATGTACATTCATGCTTGACAAGGAATCATAATGCAGATGCGTTGTTGAAACGTGCACACAGTTCATATGATGGTTAATGATGACACGCACATTGTATAGATAGGGAATCACAATCCAATGCTTTATCACCCTGAGGACTAAGATGGAATGTCTTGTCAATAATCTCCGGTTCCCTATCTGATCCTTTCACTGTGCATCTAGAAACAATTAAAATTGTACTCTAATTTATCGTATCTGTACCTCTATATTTGTGCAAACAATAATAACGTAAACAAGTGTGACACTGCCCTAATCGAATATGCCTTAATATCGAACAGAAAAAAAAAACAACAGACGTCATAGAGCAGAAATTAAAAAAATAAAAATAATAATCAACAATATAGCCGTCGCACAAAAGGAATGCAGCACACACGAGTATTATTAACAGCGTCGTTAACCCGTGTGCTTCAGACGGTGAAAACAAGCCCCCCAAGTCTCAGGGGTGGCTCGCAAGTAAACCGCATGGATGTCCCCTTTCATCGCGCTACGAGTAATGAGTCGCCAGTAAAAAGCTAGCCGGTTTATGTAGGCCCCGTATACGTTTTTTGATACTGTAAGAGTATGAAAACGCTTTGTGCAATGAAAAAAGGTGCATATTTTCACAGTGGTAGAGCTACACTCCAGATTCTTTCTAGCTGCAGAATGAATGGGTCAGCTCGACCGGGGCAGGACCACGCCCTCACAGAATACCAGCGTAAAATAGCAGCATAATGTAAAATAGCAATTGCTGCTGTGTTTCGTCTGGTGAGTGCAGGGATCCGGAGACCTTTATTACTGATGACGAGGCATTCCATCATTCTTCAAGGGTGACAACGCATCTGCGTTATGATTCCTTGTCATGGATGAATGTAGATGTCATGTCCGCAGGAATCACTTACCATCAGGTGAACTGTATGGTCAATTGTTACTCTTAATCTAATATAAAAATATATGTATGTATTTACCGAATAATATCGGATATTTTGACTTGATTTTTGGGCTTAGATTTAGTTTTAAATTAGAGCTAATGTCAGTGTTTTTTTTTTAATATACTATTGTTTTTAATGATATTAGGGTTGACACGCAACTCATGTGTCCGTGGTATCCATATTCATACTTAGGAATCTCAATTCACATACCTACGTTGTCACACTGGAGGACTGAGATGGTATGCCTGGTCACCAGTAATAAGGGCGTACTGAACCCTGCAATCACCCGACCAGTATTTGGTCCATCCTCGGTTGGATCGACCCGTTCATGCTGCAGCTAGAACCATTTTTTTTTGAGTGAGTATTACTGTTGGTCCAGAGACCTTTACAGCTTTATCTAATTAGATTTGCGAGCGGGAGGCCCACTGAGTAGAGAGACAACGAGGATGCTGCGAAGCTAACACGGATACTGGTGCTGCACCACCGCTTCACTCCGACCCCTGTGGACGAAGAACGTCGACGACAACAGAGGGGGCCGATAATACGATCCGAGGGCCCCTCATAAGGAGGTACGAAAACTCGACTCGGATCGCTATCTAAAGGGAGCTAGAACCTAACTGCGTGGCTTTACTACTGCTATAATTGAATTGCATCTCTCCACATTCGTATCAATAACTCTTATAGGTATATGATGAAAATTCAAAGTTTCGCCTGTATAACGAAAAGCCGGAGTATAACAAAATATTTTTTTGCACTTCTTGCATTCGAGTATGTTATATATAACCAGCGAAAAAAAAAATTAGTGAACAAAAAAAAGTTAGTGGATATGGATTAAAGCTTAATAAACCAGCTTTAATCATCTCCACTGATTTTATATGAAATATTAATATATAGTAACGAATTTAGGCAGTGAAGAAACATCGTGAGGAAGCCTGCGTCTAAGAAGTAAACGTAAAGCATATTAAAGACGTGTGAAATCCGCCAAACCGTATTGGAGCTACTGTGAACTATTCTCTGACACTCTATAGCAAGGTTAGCAAACTTCTGTACAGTGGCGATCGACTTTTTTCCTTGAGAATGTGTCGCGTACGACTTGTTAAAACAAGACTGCTCTGTCAATAGCCAGGCTGCACCAAGCGAACTAGTGTTCTCCCTAATTTTGTCGGTTCCTAAAACATAAACAAAAAAGGTCGTTTTTTAAGCGTTTCGGGCAATATCGTGGTTAGAATGTCAATATTAAACATTAAACATTTTTTCGCACTAATAAATAACAATACATACAATTTAAATTATGATTTTAATGAAATTAAATGTAGCTACAACATAATTGCAGATTATGTTGATAATGAAAATTATTTTCTTGGCCGCTATCGACCAAAAATAGCTTCGGTCGATTTGTTCGCCAGCCCTGCTCTGAGTACCTTTGGACACCACTGGCATTTATATAAATAGTATAAATAGAAAGATTGATCTTCTATATCAATAATGATAAATATAGTGTCTTAATTTTCAATATGTGAATAATTAAAACGAATCGTGACATAGTTAAAAGCCATACATCTCTGCTAATTATTAATAATGTACGTGACGTGTCGGTCCGAGCAGTACTAATGCGACGTATTGGATTAATTAGGACACATTTAATACTAGGCCTCACTGTGCGCTACATTAATTATATATATATATATATATATATATATATAATGTGTATATACATAATTTTAATTAATATGTATATTATTTATAACATAAGTTTTTTCTCTTGAACGCATAATATACATACATATTCTCTGCTAAAATCCCAAAGGTAGGCTGGCAGAGAATGCCTTTTGACATAATGTTTTTATTTATTAACTTGAGAGTAACAATCTCACACACAGTTCACCTGGTGGCAAGTGATTCCTGAGGTCCATGACATCTACATTCATAATTGAAAAGGAATCATAATGCAGATTGGTCACCTTTGAGGACTGAGATGGAATACCTCGTCACCAGTAATGAAGTTCTTCGGATCCCTAATCTTACCAGACGGAACACGGCAGCGTTATGCTGCTATTTTACGCTGGTATTCTGTGAGGGCGTGGTCCTACCCTGGTCGTGCTAACCTATTTACCATACCATAACCATTGTTAACTCCACCTTTTTGTTTGTTCTACTTGTGTAAAAAAGAATAAATACATAATTAATAGCGAATCACGTCATTTCCTTGATTTCCATTCCATTACCCGCACGGCAGACTATGGACCCTTTCTAGGGGACTTATGCCCAGCAGTGGGATCAACCTATATATAGGCTATTACTCTATTCTTTTACTTTAATAATATTAAATATATTAACTCAAGCTAGCTAAGTTATAACATAATCATAGGCTTGTAAGTCAATACGATAACATCCTTTCCCACGGTCCCTGGGGTCTTGTAGCGTAAGCCGACCTTTCGCACTAAAGTAGGCCATCGGTCCCAGATCATCAAGATAATTGCCAAAGATTTGTAAACTATAAATGCCATTTTGACAAATGACTTTTATTGTATACAGGGTGACAAACGAGCACACAGTTAACCTGATGGTGATGCTGCGGCCCGTGACACACATATTCATCTCGATAAAGATTCATTATGCAGATGGGATGATCTCATAGCACATGCATTATGATCGGAATAGGGAAGGGGAGGGCGAGTGAGTGCTTCTGTGTTTGCGCAAATGCTTAAGGCTCTATAAAATATTCTGCCTAATATATATATTTTTTATTTATTTACTCTATAATGCATTAACCTTAACAAAGTTAAAGGTTCACAAAGGGCGCACTTAATGCCAATAGCATTCTCTACCAGTCATCCCAAGGTGTGGTGATTTATTGTGTAGCAATAAACTAATTAATAAAAAGAAAAGACTTAAAATAATTAATACAAATAAAGAATTATAGATACATATATAGATATTAAATACACAATGTACATACAATATATATACCAATAAATTACATATGTGTAAGATGAACTTATCTGAGTACAGGTAACTTAAGTAAGTAAGGAGTCACGAACCAAACTTTTAAAACTGATTTTATTACTGACCTTCGTGATGTCATCGGGCAAGGAATTCCATAGTAGTGTAGCTCGGACAGCAAATTAATTCTGGCAATAAACATCTGACATCTAACCAAAAGATATCGCCGCAATAGAAATAGACGAGGAGGACATCATTCCTCATCAATTCCCCATATTCCCCGCTTACCATAATCCCTTGGAGTTTCTACCTTTCCTAAATAATGCCATGTTCAATAGACTTATTAATTTGGATATGGATGAGGTTCATTGAGCTTGTGCGTAGTAAAATACACGAAAGTAAATAGTTTTTTTACATTAAAAGTAACTAACGACCACACAGTTCACCCGATGTGAAGTGATTCCTGCGGTCCATGACATCTACATTCATCCTTCACAAGGAATCCTACATTCACCCTTGAGGACTGAGATGGAATGCCTTGTCTCCAGTAATAAAGGTCTCCGGATCCCTGCACTAACCAGACGAAACAAAGCAGCATTAAGCTGCTATTTTACGCTGGTATTCTGTGTGGGCGTGGTCTTACCCCGGTCGAGCTGACCCATTCATTCTGCAGCTAAAAACAAACTGGAGTGTAGCTCTACCACTGCATATGATATTGAAATCTGGCAATATATATGATATAACTCGCGACTTCCCACAGGGTCACATGACCGTCGAACGTATCACGTGTCGTTTTTTTTAATTAAGCTGTAACTGTCATCAAGTCTTCATTACTCCGTAGGCACGTGCTAACAAAGAATACACGTTTTACAAACAAGCCCCCATACAACCGGAAGCTCGCGTCTCCGTGCCGGTACTCATTACTCGGAGCGTGCGATGAAAGGGGACATCCGGTTGGTTTATTTGCGAACGGCTCCTGAGACGTGGCGCTCCATTTTCAAAAGGAAGTTGTGCCAACTTAATATTTTTACATAGCATACTTCGTCGCTTAACAAGTGAAAATGTCTCTTACGAAGGACGTGGTAAAAGTATTATTTTTTTACTTATTGACGGTGACAAAAGAGCACACTTTACCTTTAAGGGAAATGAAACACAGCAGCAGTATACCGCTAATGTTTTACGCTTGTATTCTGCGTGGGTGGCCCATTAATGCTGCATCATATCACGGTCATTGGCTGTAGTCATAACTTTCCACCAAGAGATCTCCGAGCACGTTTGCAAATTATACTATAAGAAAAAAAATAAGATTACAGATATTAATATCGCGACAGTACGACCCTGGTAATCATATACCAGGGTCGGACTGAGGTGTTTGACGCCCTACTATAATAGTTGACTCGGGCTTACCACGTAAAAGGACATATGGCTAACTTGAAAATCGCTGCTGTAAGAAATCTGCAAGTATGCATCCGAATTTACCATGGGGAGTGTACCGAATTTACCATGGGGAGTGTTCTGAGAAGTTGTTCGGATTAATTCCAGCCAATGAGTTTAAATATCACGACAAAATTCAAAATTTCATCCACATCATCTATATGGTTGGCAATCCACCACTGTGTTTGTGCTTCACGCAAAATTTCCTACCACGATCAACTACTCTGTGGAATCAGCTATCACCAGCGGTGTTCCCGATCCGATACGACTTGGGGACCTTCAAGTAATGAGCCTACACCTTCCTGAAAGGCCGGCAACACATTTGCGACACCTCTGGTGTTGCGGATGTCAAGGGCGGCGGTGATTACTTACTTCTGCATGCTCGTTTGCCACATATACTATATAAACAAAACAAAATGTATCCTTAAATATAAAACCTTTATAGGATTTGTTAAAACTATAACTGAAGTACATTTGCCGAATTGTGATGTCTTGCGATGCAATAGCCGCGGGCGTTGGCTACTTGATCGTAGTAATTTCTTTTCCAGTTCTCTCGGAAGAACTTTTAACAATGTTAAAGCTACGCTGCAGTTTGTTAGCTGCAGAATGAATGGGTCAGCTCGATCGGGAAAGCAACACGCCCTCACAGAATACCAGCGTGAAATAGCAGCATAATGCTTGCTCTATTTCATCTGGTGAGTATAGGGATACGGAGTTACTGGTGACGAGGCATTCCATCTCAGTCCTCAAGGGTGATAACGCATCTGAATTGTGATTACTTGTCCAGGATGAATGTAGATGTCATGGGCCGCAGGAATCATTTACCATCAGGTAAACTGAACAAGTTTGTTACTCTCAAAAAAATAAAAAAATAGATGTAAGATTTTTGAACAAGAAAACTTCCGTTTTGATTCCATTTGCTTATTCTTTGATTTATTTTTTAAAATATCTACTAGCCATTCAGTGTCACAGCCTGGACATTAAGATACATCTCTGAACAATGAAGATTTGATCTTATGCTTTCTATTGGTATAGTGCGCTGACAAGGTAAGAGAAAAAAAAAGATCCTATGGTTGATCAAATAACCCAGGGGACTTGAAAAATCATGCACAGTGTAATTATGTGCACCTGCTCGATTTTGTCCACGGCGATATCTTCTTCTTATTGCCAGATGACATAACTGCGCCGAATATTTTATAGTGCCGTAAGTTTAGTGCAAACTCAGAGGCACTCACTCGTCGTCCCCTTCCTCACGCGCAATAAGATCCGAGGAAGGTGCCAATGCAGTGTCAGGGCCACGAGACATACGTAAAGTACACCCAGACACGAAAACCAATATAATGCACAAATATTATTTTCAAATAAAAAACACTGTACTTTAGTAATAAGCCATTCGGGACTAGACGACGAGCTTTAATCTCCAGAGTACCAACTAATGAGCCGCTGACACAAAGCAACTAAGTTCTAGTCTACAATTTCGGTTATGACACACTTAGCAAATTTTTAATGTCACATTTCTCGTACCGTTGGATTCAAAAGGTATGCAGCATTTTACGAAAAATACGTTTCAAAAATATATATTAATTATTAATTAATAATTTGAAGAGTGGTAGAGACACGCTTCAGTTTGTTTAAAGGTGCGGCTTGAATGGGTCGCCACGACTGGACCACGCCCTCACAGAATATCTGCGTAAATTACCATGTTCCTACACCTTATCGGAGAAGAAATACTACGAATTACCATCAAATGAATTGGGTGCTTGTTTGTGACCCTAAATAAAAGAAAAAAATATATAAAAAAAAATAATAATATTTTGAGGCCAGCCCTTATAATTAACAGCTGATGGTGCATGTTAGCTGACAGTTTTTCAGTAATAATTAAAATTGAACTTAAACACTTTTTACTAGGACTGAAATTGCTATAGCGAAATAAAACCACACTGGGAGGCTCAAAGCATTATGATTTTCTGAACTGTACCAATTCAATCGTATAATAAAAGCAAATTAAGTTGAATTTCAATTGTTACGAAATTAGTCGTTTCACCACTTCGTCGGCCTGCACGAAACCTAAGTTGTTAATAAACTTAAAAGGAGTTAAATATCAAGAAAACGTATCCAAAGCGATGTTTCACGATGGATGCAACTGGACTATTTTATACAGTCATAAGCATCGAGCGCAATGTAGATGCACACACTCATTGTCCCCATTGCTATTCCAATGTAAAGCGGTACTATGAGATTGGAGGAAGGTTTCTCGGCAGGGAATCGAGTCCAGGATCTGCGACATCCTACTGCTGCAATAAAATTATGCCTTTGGCAGTCTTGAAAGTTTAAAAGTATAAATAAACTATTAATTAAAACGTTATTATAATTTTTTAAGTGAAGGGGGAGGCTTTTTACTTACTTTTTTGGCTTTGTCGTAGGTCATATAAATCACATACACATACATAAGTGACATATAGATCGTTTAGATACAAGCAATCTATCCATTACATCACGTTGTCGATATGTACTAAAATAATGAATATTCGGCAAATTGCACAATTTTTTAAGGTTATGTTTTTGGAATAGACTAAAGAATTTTTGGAAGCAATCGAAGTCGTATTGTGAAAAAACGATTGCCTTAATTCAATACACTCATCGCAAATAAATCCGACCTCAATGGACGATTATGTAAAATGTATATACGGTGCGATGCCAGCACATTGACGTATTAAACGTAAGTTAATCCAGCTACCCTCGTCGGCGTTGAAAAGATTTCCCTGGAGTCAGGCTCACGTGTGATGCTACCGACTGTCGCAAGTTACGAGAAACTTGATCGAATCGGATGAAATTAGAGAAATATTTGTTTACTTTTCAAATACTTAACGTCGTAATTGTTATCATCGGGAATTCATTAAACATAAAGTTGTAAGATTATTAGATTATAAATAAATAATACAAAAACCAAAAAACAAAGTAAATTAGATAAAAAAAGCAAAAAAAAGTTTTTGTTAAAACTTCCTTTTTTTTAATAATAACTGAATTAAAACTACCCGACGATACGTATAATTCCTTATTAAATACAGGTGTACTCAAGCGAAACATCGACGTTATAAAAAAAAATGAAATGGAGAAAGAAACGGAAGACCAGGGAAAGAACAACACTCTCGCAGAATACCAGTGTGAGTGTAGGAATCCGAGGACCGAGGATGAGGAGGTAGCAAGACATTCCATCTCAGTCCTTAAGGATGACAATGCATCTTGAAACTGGATGTAGATGCCATGGGCCATAATCATAAAATACGATCAGGTGAACTGTTTGTCTGTAAGGCCTAATATATATAAAAAACAAAGCATAATTATCAATACTTGCTAATCTACGGAATTTATATGTAGTATGTTTGAATCTTTGATCACCGGGGTATGCATCGAGATACATAAATAGAGTATGCTTTTTGGCATTAAATCCTATTTTGTTAAGTTAGTTTTTGTTTCACTTGTCCAAATTACAAATAAAAAAAATTATCATCCTTTTTTCATACTAGAGCAGTTGGCACAGTTGGGTTTATCTTAGTCATAATTTATGTTATATAACTTTTCTCCAATTCATAAGTTCAGCTCTTTTTACAACTTTTTCTACAGAATTTGTAAAAAAAACGATATATATTTTTTTTAATTCATAGTACAGTCGTTATCGTTGCTCATATTCATGGTAATTTTATGTTATTTCCTTATATAACAGTGTTTAATTTTATTAATGTTTAGTATAACTTAAATATATTAAATAAATAATATACAAAGAAGATGTAACATAATATTTCTCCACGGTCGGGTTGACTGGTGGAGAATACCTAAAAGGGAATAATGTTCGCCGATTATAACTTTTTTTTTTATGTCATTACATTTGTAATATATACACGATATTTTTCTATTTATTCTTTATTGCTAACAATAAAAAAAGTACTGAACTGATAGAGTGGCGAAATATGCAAGTTTTGCGGGAAGTCGATAGTTGCATTTGGTATCCAATTGTATTTTTAATCCATGTACTATTGTTAGGCTGGTATAGGTGAGGTACTCGATTACATGAACTTGGATTATAGTTATTAATTTGGTATTAAAACACAATTCGCTGTTAATGAATGAATAACTCTGAGGAGTTGTTTGAATTAATTGGAATTAAGGAACCTAAAACCGCTGAGTTTAAACATGGTACATCACGTCAGAATTAAAAATTACATCCTCATCATCTCGATGGTTTGCAATCCACCACTGTGCACATACGAAATTTCCTGCCACGCATAGCTACTCTGTGGTATCAGCTGTCACCAGCGGTGTTTCCGAACCGATATGAGGTAGGGTCCTTCAAGAAAAGAGCCTACACTTTCCTTAAAGGCCGGCAATGCAATTGCGACCCTCTTGGTGTTGCAGATATTCATGGGCGGTGGTAATCACTTACCATCAAGTGACCTGCTTGCTCAACAATACTTAAAAAAAAACTGAAACCACGCGGTCGTGAATGATATTTTTTTAATACATTGATTTCTCGTATATAACCGCTGTCGCTTAAACTTTGCACCAAAAAGACACCACACAAAAACCGAAGTAATATTTTAAGCGCTCGAAATCATAGCTTCAACTCTTTTCGTTTCACCATATTGTACATGTTTCCTGGGGTGACATTCGATCTTGTCTGAGGGATTAGTTACATGGAGTGCAAGGTTGACGGGTGTCAACGTGTACCTAATATTGAAATGTTTTCCTTCGAAGAGTGGAAAAGGGATATCTCTTTTAGTGATTTTGTACTTTTAACTTAGGCACGATAAGTTCCCCATGGGGATTCTAGTATGTATATATTTTTTCATAAACTTCGGAGCACGCAGGTTACCTGATGGTAACTTATGATTGCGGATATCTATTGAATATCGTATTCAATTATTACTTAATGAATTATTATTTTGGCGCCATTTGAAGACATGGACGTCTTTACTTAATTCCGCTTCTTTAAAAGAACAGTTATTAGAATATTTTGGTCTAACTAATTATTATAAAATAAATATGTCGTGAAATATTAATATATTATTGTACTAATGGTAAAAGGAAATATGTTAAATGTGTAAATTTGGTTAAATGATTTCTATGTCAAATATGATGCGGCCTTTGACCGTATTACCTTTGGCAGTTATAGTAGATATTCTTATTTTATTTGTTAGCGTAAGGTCTGTTTTATACATATATATCTATATACTCCACTGCTGAATATAGGCCTCCATGTAGAATGCCACAAAGCACGACCCTGAGGAACCTGGATCCATGGACTTCCCGCAAACTTGTATAAGTGGTCGCTCCGTCTTGTGGAAGGTGGTCATATATATGTATATTTCGAATGATATTTACGTATACTGTTACATTTTATTTATTATATACGTTTAAATTATGTATTATATGTATTACTTTTTATGTATTTATATGCATGTTTGTATATAAATATTTAAATATTTATATACAAACATGCATATTAATACAGGACTATATTTATTTTTGTGAGTTCACTATGTTTTCTTTTACGATAATATGTCCAATACCAGGCATGCTGGAGGAGATTTTTATTGTAAAATAAGCTGCGCCTTTGTACATAACTATCGTATATTACTTCCCTTATTTAACGCTTTGTGTACATAAAAGTTAAATAAATAAATATGTTTTCTTTAAACCAGATGAAAAATCTCCGTCAATACTTTAACATTATAAAAAAATATTCAATATAGACTATTTAGCGTTTCCATGTAAGTCTAAGATAGAAAAACCCATAAGGGAATAATCCATAAGGGAATATAGAAAAGAATAGTCAATGAGTCGTAGTCCATATACGCAAATATATAATAATAATAATAATAACTCATTTAATCGATCCAGCACCAATAATACAAAAAATACAAGAATTAAACAATAAATACAAATATGAAAAACAAATCATAATGTACAAACAAAATAAAATATGTAATTCAGTAAAACAAAAAATTTAATGCAATAAGTGTAAAAAAAATATTCATGTATTAGATGCATAAAACACTCGTACCAAAAAACCATAACGACGATGCTGGATCAATAAGGTTCCAGCTCAGCATTTTGTTGACCTATGCCAACACTGGTATTCTGCTGGTACCTGACTACTTCCCTATGTTGTAAATAAAGACGCATGCTCTTTTACCTTTTTTATAGTTCACTACATAAAACAAATTGTCTAAACAATCCATTGTCATATGAAGTTACATTATTAATTTTACATTCTGGCAGCAACTTTCAAAGTACTTTTTGTATATTAAATAAAAATTATCTCACTTTATTCCTACACATATTTTTGACACTCAAAGATCTTGTGGGCGGTGGAATATTATTCCAGCATTTCGCTGCTGATACCAGAAGCTACCTCTAAACACTGCTGTCCTAGATTTTTGTGTAGCAAGCTGAGGAATTCGCTGCCTTCTTTCAAATCGCCTTCCCTCATCAACCCATTCTAATTTGTCTACAAGATATTGTGGTACCGGCTGGTTAAATATACCAAAAAGGATACACGCAAGATGGAGTTTTGTACGATGCTTCATATTCAACATATTATTACTGTTAAGGAAGGGCGTTATGTGACAACGAGGTTGAATGAGAAAATAAAAATGTGCCCAGGCGTTCTACACCCGTTGGATGAACTTTTCCGTTGTGCATATAGTTGGTTACCATAGACCAAGTCCGAGAAATTCATTTTGGATAAAACTAATGATTTGATCAGTTTAATACGAACTTCCTCGCTTAAATTTTGTATAAAACTTTTAATTTATAAAAACAGCTTCGGACTGTTTTTACTATATGGTTCTCATATCGTAATTCTGAGTCTAATTCCAAACCTAGGATTCGTGCTTCGAAAACCCGTTCTACTGGTTCCGAATTTAACGTAACGTCGATTTTACTAGGAAGCTTTATTACATCGAAACGACTGCCAAAGACAATGTACTTGGATTTATTAGGATTAAGAGCTAAACCATTGTTGAATGACCAAACCTTAATTCGCTCAAGATCTGCGTCAAGCTTTTGAATTGCAGTGTTGAAATCCCCTGGTTTGAATGAAATGTACATCTGCAAATCATCTGCGTATAAATGATATTTGCAGTGTTTTATATCTGGGGAGTTCCTTGAGTGAGATGGCCGAGCCTTGACCGAATGCTTTGACCTGTGCTGGTTTTAATTTCAACATACTGACTCCGGTCGACGAGATAGCTTTGAAACCATTAATTGCTTTCTGGTCGAAGCCGTAATATGTCATTTAAGCAAGCATCAAGGGAACACTAATACAATCGAAAATCGTCTTTACGGCTGATGAAAACCGATGGGAAGCTTCTTTTTGGCTTTTTCGTTTATTTATATATTGAGAAAGACAAACCAACAACATACAGATAACACATTTGACAAGTTGAATTTTTATCTGATTATATTCTGATATGTACACAAAGATAGGTAGCATTACTTATTCAAATTAAATATAATAATAAGGTAGTTAGGAACGTATAAATAAAAAAACAGGATAATGAATTCAATATTTCATCCACATCATCTCGATGGTTGGCAATCCACCACTTTGCGCTTCACGCCAAATTTCCTACCACGCACGACTACTCTGTGGAATCAGCTGTCGCCAGCGGTGTTTCCGAAGCGATACGGCTTAGGGACCTTCAAGAAAACAGTCTACACCTTTCTTAAAGTCCGGCAGCGCATCTGCGACACCTCTGGTGTTCCTGATGTTTATGGGCGGCGCGCACTTAAAACCGGGTGGGCTGCTAGCTCGTTTGCCACATATACTATAAAAAAAAATATGACATTAAGTTATTGGAAAATGAACATAGAAATTAAACGAAAATTCTTACAGTTCTTACACATAATACATTATTATAACGATAAAGAAAATATTTACTTATGAAAAAAATGAATGTTTTATATTGATAAAATATTAGAAATAGTTTAATTTTTTATTTATACTAGTATCACGGTTTTTTAAGTTCAAATATTCAACGAGATTTCACATATTGCTATAATACGAACATGTATAGTATGTTTATTGTATATTAACTATAATTGAGTTTCCAGATCCCTACACCCACCATACGAAACACAGAAGCATTATGTTGTTATATCACCCTGATAATCTGTGAGGTCCCGTTAACTGTCGTCCATTACCATGGTCGAGCGAACTCGTTCATGACCACCAATCAAGTGTTCTGAAATACTTATCTCTTTACTTAATTAGACATCCACGTGAGAACGGCAGCGGCCGACATAGCACAAAAGATTAGCAAGCTTAAGTGTCAATTGGTTAGCCATATAGAACTGATAACCAATGGGGAAGAATGGATTATTATTTAACAAACTCGGGTAGTGGTCGCAGTGTAGTACGACCCCCCACTGGTTGGAGTATGGAAGTTTGCTGGAGGTCGATGAATGCACGTGGCTCAGAATTGTGCTTAGTGGCAATCTATGGAGATGGCCTTAGTTAAGAGATTGACTATGCTTTTATGATAGTCATAGTTTGTTAATTAATTTTAACTAAAACTGAACGAACATTAAATGTTTACACATAACCTACATTCCCTTCATTCCGTACATTCCCTACATTCCCTACATTCCCTACATTCCATTTTCCATTGACGGAAACATTTACATTTATACTTGCTAAGACAACATGGCAGTTAAGTGAATCGCGATTAGTCAGTATCAATAGAATTGATTATGACGCCGGCCTCGTCGACATTACAGATATTAATTAAGATAAATGCGTCTAGATCCCACTGGCTTACCTGGACATATTATGAGATTAATTGATCATCTGATACAAGGCGCCTGAACGCTCCTGCGTCAAGAAAAATAATTACTGTACATTGTAAAAATGTTTTGCTTATTTTAAGTTTAAAATACTTGTTCCTTTAAAATTTAGTGTATAATGTTTTGTGCCCATGACAAATGAATTAGCTTGGCCGGAGAATGACATGGTCATTGCCCTAACAGAATATCAGCTGGAACTAGCAGCATTACTCGGTTATGTTTCCTTTTTTTTTTCTGTGGACCATAAAATCTAAATCCACCCTTAACAAAGATTCAAGATGCACATCCTTGAGTAATGAGATTGAATGTCTCGTTACCTTTAGTTGGGTTTTCATATTCCTACACCATAGGAAACCACAGAATGAATATGCTGCTGGTGATTTTATAGTGAGTGAGATACGGGCCACTGATTGCAGGTAACGAGGTATTCCATTTTAATCCTAAGGGGTAACAATGCATCGGTATCTTTTATTTTTATTGAGGATGGAAATCATCGCTTACCATTAGGTGAATGGTACGAACGTTTGTCACTCTTAATATTACAAAAAAAACACGAAACACCTGCATTGAATAGTAAATTAACCCTGCTACGTTACGTCTAGTGAGTGAGAAACTTGAGACCTTAGTACTGTTCACCAGGTATTCCATCTGAGCCTTCAAAGGTGACAATCCCATTGCATCTAAATTATTTATCAAGGAAAAATTTAGGTGCCATGAACAACAAGAACCATTCACCATCAGGTGAACTGTGTTTGACCAGTCTTTCAACGATAAGGAAGATTATTCAGACTTGTCCAGGATAAAACTTATAAATTAGTACAGCAAAGCGGCTGTAATTTTTTTTAAGTATGTTAGCAATGCTATTAATGTTATATATACATAACCTCTCCAACTAAGCTTAAAATGTTTGTGCTAGAAGATTGTTTACGAGAATAGTTGAATGGCGAACCAGACCATACCCTAAACCGTTAGGCTATTGACGCTTCCAATAAACTACCAACCCAAATTAAGTGTATCCTCCGCTTACGATTTAGGTGGACACAGGGAAACTTCATTACACGGGGGACTGACTAATCCGTTCGGCTTAATCTGATACAAATGTCCACTGAAGCTGGTCGATATGTGACTTACGCCTGAAAGAGTCAACGGGCGTACTACTTTTGGATTTGTCAAAAATAATCTTATAGTCAACAACTCTACTCGTTGCAGTGGTATCTGGCTTCTGAGTGGCAGGTTTTGGATTTTTAATTATATTGAGAGTGACAAACGAGCACACAGTTTACCTGATCGTAAGTCATACCTGCGGCCCGTGACATCTACATTTATTCTTGGCAAGGAATCATAATCCAGATGCATTACTACTCTTAAGTACCGAGACGGAATGCCTCGTCACCAATAATAAAGGTCTCAGGATCTCTACACTCACCAGAAGAAACACAGCAGCACTATCTGCTTTTTGACGATGGTATTCTGTGAGGGCTTGGTCCTATCCGAATTCGATTTCAACCCTTGTAACAATATATATGCTAAACAAATGCTTGATCTTCGAGTCTAGATATGTTGTGTATTCCACCAATCCATATCATCATATCTATAGGACTATACTCCAATTTTATTGCAACTGCTTACATAACGGTCGTGATTATATTGTCGTGGTCTCAATGGATCATGAGGACATCATCATCATCGACCCATGGTGTGTTAACTGGCGTATGTATTGTTCACATATCTTTGACGCTACGTCCAAACCCACCTGACCACCACCACTGGTAAGTGATGATCTCTACCCGTAAACACGTACATCCATTCTTGACAAACTATCAAGTTACACGTTTCCATTTCTGATCATTAAGGTTGAATGCCTTTTTACCAATCTCCGGATTATTAAACTCACCTGGTGGAACAGTGCAGCTTAATGATACTATTTCACGCCGGTATTCTGTGTTGGCGTGGTTCTTCCAATGTAGAGTAGACCCATTCATCCTACAGAAAATATGATATTTATTATTATTATCATATTTTTTTTTATAACGTATGCACTATATTTACCACGATTTCTCTCTATGCCACGGATTGACTGATAGAGAATGGCTTAAGGCATTAAGTAAGATCTTTGTATCCCTTTTTGTTGGGTGTGACTAATAAAGTTTAAATAATTAAATGAATAAAGAATGCATTGTATCTCTACCTGTGTCACTTCATTGAATTGAGAAAAGAAAGGATACAGGGGTGTACGTGTGAAAATGAGAGACTAGAGATGTATGACATCTGTAGTCTCGTATTCAGAGTCATGTATTTACATAGATCTTTTTCGACTACTAGTCTTTAGTTATTTTTTATTTATTTATATTAAATACTGATTTCCCAATGCTCAGCGTTCAGTGGTGGGCACCCATCCTCAATCAAGATTTAACATGCAATTAAGTTATATATACCCGTAAAGATTGAGATTCAATGCCATATAATTGGCGAACACAAATATGTTACGTTGGTATTCTGTGAGGGCGTGGCCCTTTCCCAGTCGAGCCGACCGATTTATCATGTTGCGGATTAAAAACTAGCTGCAGTACTAGTAACTCTACAAATATCATTTTATAAATTATTTAATTTTTTAATCTTTTCATTTCACTTCCAAACGAACATTTATTTACCTTTGAATTTTTACTGCGAACCGTATTTCTCATTACGTTAATAAATACATTGAAAAGAAAAAATCAGATTTTTCTGTCCAGAGTGCTCTTATTTCGCTAATTACCCGGTTTTAATTAATCTTCATACTCATTAGGAGACGTGGCAGCTCAGGGTTTAAGCGATTGCTAATAGAGATTCACGATACGCGAGCATACCGGGTTCGAAACTCGACACTGTCACCAATGACATTGATAATTGCTATTTTAAATGTTAATTTATGTGCTCCTGCGTAATAAAACATCGTGGGGAAGTGTACTGGAAATGTACTAATTTGAAAGACTTTTTTGTACTTACACACACAAACATAATAACACCAAAAAACAAAAAACGAAAATCGCACAGATGCACCTACCTATATTTTTTTGTGGCAATAAAACCTTTTTATTTATGTATTTAAACCCGCATGTCTAACTAATAAATAAATTGAAACATTATCACATATTAAGATATATGAATCCGCGGTGGAGATTCGCTCTAGCACGTTCTTTTGAGAGGTCTATGCCCAACAGTTATATATATATATATACATATATATATATATACATATATATATATATATATGTATATATATGGCCTGTTACTTCACTTTATACGAATTAGTTTCCTTATTTTTATTAAAAGGAACATACCAAATTATTACCGTCATTTGCAAAAAACGGGGAATCTTTGACGGCAGTCGCGTAATTAGCAGTTCATTAAAAATACAACATTTATTTAGCACACATACATCGCTCTCTCTCTTACATATATGATAAATGTTGCCCGTCTCCTTCTTCCGCCCTTCGGAGCACAGGTCCTTAATTATGTCCTTAAGGGAGCCGTGTGCCAACATAATTACCCTATTTCTAAGCGGAAATAAATTTCAACGTGATGCTTAAAAGATGGTTAATATGAGGTTAGCACAGAGGTTTGCGCGGATCGCTCTATGATGATTTCAGCCAAGGATGAGCATTTTATCACAAGAGAAAAATCTTAAAGTTACGTCCCACTGTTGGGCATAGGCATCTATGGCGGGGGTTTTAGAGCTTAGTCTGTACAGCAACTGCAATGCGGCTATCATATTTTTTCCTTTTTTATTGTATTAAATGTGACAAATGAGCACATAGTCCAGGTGGAATGTGGTAAGTGATTCCTACGGCCCATGACATCCATATACATCCTCCGAAGGAAATCCTAACTAATCACATGCTTGGTCACCCCTGACGTCGACCACCATCTCACCACCAGCATAACCAACCAGCAAAATGCTGCTATGTGTCGTGTAGTGTGTGAGGATCCAAGAATCCAATTACAGGCATTGAGGCATTTCATCCAATCCTTAACGGTGACAACGCATATGTATCCTGAAACTTAGTTCACGATAAAGGTAAAGGTTATGGGCTGCAGTCATCACATACCGTTAGGTGTACTGTCTGTTCGTTTGTCAGTCCTAATATATAAAAGAAGAAAGCTCATCAATAGTTGCTGTTCTGCAGAGTTTTTATATATAAATATTTGCTGAACATCGGTCTAAGCATGCTGGTACATATTTTGCGGCCTGAACTTAGAACTAGGTGAGGATGGACGTAGATGTCATACGTCGCTATCATACCTTAACGTGAAAAAGGTTAAGGTGAAAAAGCTATAATAATATATAATAACAAAAACAATATGTCGAGAAAACTCTTTTCTTATTTTCCGCCAACTTTCAAAAGCGAATCCGACCAATTTTAATTGTTATCCAACACATGTGAACCCGTAAAATTATATATATTTCTCGTCGTGCGAGGATACAAAATTAGCGGTCGCATGGCAACGGCACGGATTCCGTGGAATTTTTCCGCCCAAAGCCGGTGGAAATGGGAAAAATTGCCGCCTCGAACTCCCGCCCGCCCAATAATGGGTACTCTTCGAGTGTCGCCAATTAGCGACCACTTCCTAACCGACGCCGTCGCCGCACTGCGAGTTTCGCTGACTTTTTTGAATAGCTATTACCTTTATTATGTACTTTTTTATACGGACGGTATAACTGTAAATCGATTATCCGATAAGCGTTGTTTTTTAAGTTGAAAAATATTGCCAAGTAGAAAATGCAAAATACAGTATGTACTTGAACGACTATGAAGAAGTTAAAGAAAGTAAAATAACATATAATAGCCTATATATATACACATATGTGACAACTATATATATATCCCACAGTTGGGCATGGTTCACTGTGGTACCGAGGAATGAATTCGGTTTGATATGGTACCCTGAATTCAAAGCGGGGACTCAGACACAGAGTTACCACGAATGAATTCAAGATCAAAGTAAAATACAATTTTAATGACAAATAACTCACAAGTGAAGAAAATAAATAAAAATATTCTGAAAGTTCTGCATGTCAGAAATAAATATAACACGATATTTTTGAACACTGCGAAATTATCTTATCCAGAAGACGGGCTACTCTTTGACCATGTAGAAATCTATACCAACATAAGACCTTTTGTATATAATTTGTCAAAGGCTTTACTTTTAAATATGTTTAAGTTTACGTAACATTCAAAAGAAGAAATTAATTATACACAACAAGTTAAAAATGAACGGTTACTTATTTGAACGCATACTGTAAATCTTTAGTAGCTCTCCCACAAATATCCGAACAAGGAATAATACTTAAGTTGAGTAGACGGTGAACGCTAGATCTAAATCTACAGATAGATAACTTAAGTAATACCGAGATGAACGGGGAATAATATATATCCCAGGAAACCCGAAAATGGAAGGAAGGAAGTGCGTTAATTACCGAACTAAACTAAATTAAGGAAAGACATGTCGCTAAGTACATCGTGGGGCCATGAAACAAGCTAGTAAATATATTTGATGAATTCGGATTAATAATTATTCCAGAAAATACAGAATTATAAGGGAGAATATACGTTAATTACCTACCTAAAGTAAATTAAGGTAAGACATGTCACAATGAGTGGGGCCATGAAACAAGGTAGAATTTATTTTTATATATATATATGAATACAATAAGTTGTTTTGAATACAATTGCTGTTGACAAAGAGTAGATATATGTATAGTTTGAGTAGCCACATGATAAATTTGAAGCGTCAATACTCTAATAGAGACTGTGAAACATAAGGTCATAGGTTCGAAACCTCTATTCGACGATTGTCGTGAACCAGCAAACAAAGATTTTCAGCTTATGTGGAGTTTACCGGAGTGTAAGGAATGTTTTTTTGTCCAGCATTCTTTACATTAATATATATATATATGTATATATATATATATCTATATTATTTAATATCAGATGACATCAACTGCACAAATCATATTATAATGCCGTTCGTGCAAACACATGGACACACACTCGTCTCTTTTCATTATTTGATAGTTTCATATTTGACCTGTTAGTTAAAAATAGAGGATGGTTTATGATAACATACCCACAATAATAATAATAACCAATAATTTGTAATGTAAAGATATTGTTGTTTGGCGGGGTTCACCCAGAACGCGCATCGCAGCAGCTAGGTGCGTCGTCAGCTACAGCGTCTGAAAATAAGGTTACGTAACATATTTGTAAATATATAATTATGTATATTTATGTAAATAGATCAGTTCTCGTGGCCACACCCTAAGGGAATTCATTTCCCTCGACACGGAACGCAACGGATCCTGATTTATGTGGAATCCATATAAATGCAATCTGCTTAATTGGCCCTAAGCGATAAGGTATTGCAAATGCCTAGGTATTCGCCCCACGGCTCCCAACTTACGGTATATCTGAGGGTTTTATGTCCACACACTTACAGTGTATGTGCTCATAGGGGACTCAAGCGAGATTTATTTGGCTTAGACGTTATTCAATGACATTACTTGTGCGTTTATTAATCTATTTACGACGTCAATATTATATTTATAAATGCAGCATTTTAAAACCCTTTATGTAAATACGATTTATTACTATAGTTAATTCAGAATAAAGGTGAAGCTTTACCTATATGAAGAAATACGTATGTACACACGATATTCTCTTCTTAAAATTAAAAAGCTGTTACTTTATTTACCCCAAACACAAAAGTTGTCGAGTGCTTTTTCTATGTAACAAACAAGGTCTGCTAAATGAAAACCTCTATTTTTTATAGATAAGATGCTTCTATCGGCCTGCGATCCTGGAATTTATAAAATTAAATTCGAAACCGGACATACAAAGACTTTAATATACCGGGTTTCTCCGTAGATCCGGACCAAAGCTTAAAAAGCTGACTGTAGTTCGTTAAACTACATAATATAACATCAGAAAGTCAAATACGTCATTCTTCCGCGAGACCACGCGAGTGCTGTAATGCGCTCGAAACGTCGGAATAAAAAAGTCTAATCAAAACGCGATAAAATCGAAAAAAATGTGTTTTAATTAATAAAAAAATGTATCCTGTAACGTCAAAACTTAAGACTCTTGCTGAAGCCAAGACAAAAAGTATAAAAGTAAAAAGTAAAGTAATAAATAGCCTTTACATTAAATTCTACTGCTGGGCAGAGGCTTATACATCCTAGAGAAGTTTTTGAGACTAGTTCACCATGCACCTTGACTTCACACGTCTCCGAAATATTTTTGAAAATTATTCTTTCTTATACAGGTATCGCGATGGTTTTTCCTTCAGCGCCGATTCAATTTGTAATTAATAATTTCATTGGTGAAGTCATAGGGGATCGAACTTGGTAGGTTCAAGTAGATGAAAGCTAGCGACACTGTGACACCGCAGTCCTTTTTTTGTACGTAAATCATTTCAGTTTGGGTGAAAACGACAAAAAGTAAAAATGTCATCGAAAAATAAGTTTTTGCTCTTAGCCATGCAGAGTTTCGCGCGATGTGTTCCTACGATTCTTTGTAGTTGTGAATTATAATCGAGTGGCCGCAATGCATGCATGAATATAATTTTATAAAAAGAAAAAGAGAAACAGTAATCTTAATGTCTAAACTTAAAACTATATATCTAATGAGTACCAAACTCATTAGGCAGTACACATTCAATTTACCGTCTCATTTCAGACATCCGAGTCGGAATCTAGGAACATTGGCGCTTTTACCGCACCGTGTGCAATTTCATCGCGGCATTTTCAGACCTCGGTCCATAAAGCTTGATATCCACGGTGGATTTTTAAAGCGTCATTCTCACTGTGGAAGCGCTGCGCGCGATTACATCTGAAGGTTTTATGCTCGCACTTGCCACGCTAGCGAGTTGAAATATTTTTCTATGTTTAGTTAAAAGTATTTTGCAGCGTACACGCGAGCAGCAAAGTCCCGGCACTAAATCTGATATTACGAGACTCGTTCTCGTTCATTTTCAAACGAGTACGTGCGGACTGAGCGTGTGTTAACACGGGGGCTTATAGAGTTGTTCTACGTATTTTTACTAAGGTTTACTCCTACCTTATTCAAAAATTATACTTCAATAACAAATAAGTAAAAAGTAAAGTAAAAGTCGAACAGCCATACATATATGTACCTAGTCCGGCCATAAGTCCTGTTGCAAATGAAAATACATTTTTTTTAATAAAGTATTGTAATATTATTAAAATTTTTACCTACATATTTATTAGTCAGTCAGCAAAAAATAAAAAAATATTCTATTCGAAATGGTCACCTTAGCTCACCATACAGGCATTTAATCTGTTTGGCAACGAATCTATGGATTTACGCACTGTTTCTAAGGGAAATTTCGCCACTGCTTGCTTCAAAGATTTTTTAAGAGACTCAATGTCGCCCGCCGTGTCCTCTAAAGCTGACCATAATTTGAAGTCTGAAGGGCTGAGATCTAGGCTAGATGGGGGCCAGTCTTCAGCTCTTATAAAGTCCGGAATTTGGTTTCTAGCCAGGCTTGGGTAGTTCGTGTCTTGTGACAAGGTGCAGAATCCTGTTGAAAAGTCCACGGTATATTTTTAAAAAGTGTATTATTGAGAGGTTTCACAACATGATCCAAGACTGTATCTTGATACACTTTGGCTAAAGTTTTCACTCGTTTTTCACAAAAATGTAGTTTTGTGACTCCCTGATAAGACACGTCCCACCAAACCATCAATGACGCAGGATGATGACCACGTTGTGCCTTTCCGACCACTAGAGCAGTTTCATTAGTATTGTGAGCGTACACTTTATCATTTTGCTTATTGTAGTGTTCTTCAATCGTGAAATTTTTTCATTGGTAAAGAGGATATTTCTGTGCCTTTCACAAGCGTATCGCGACAGAAGGCGTTTTGATCGATCCACTCTCTTTAATTGTAAAGATTGATTTAGGGCATGTCCTATATATCAACGATAGACGTCTTGTTTTATAATACGCGACAGAATCCTGGCAGAAATCTTAATTTCTCGCGATAAGATTTTTTGCTTCCTAATGGGGTTTCGACGAATTCTGGCTTTAACAGCATTAACAGCTTTTGTAGTTCTAACAGCACGCGGCCGCCCCGATCGTTTTTGGTCTTCGACAGAGGAAGTGTTGTTGTATTTATTGATAGTACGATATACGAACATACGGCTGATACCAAGCTTTTGAAGTGTCTGGAATATGACTGACGGCTCCATACCCACTTTGTGCAAGGCGATCACTGCAATCCTATTTTCTTTAACACCCCATTCCATATTGTAATTTGATAATGAACACGAAAAAATATGTGAAATGGCGCAAAATCGAAAGAAGTTTTTAAAATAATATACGTGTTCGTGTACGTGTAAGTTGAAATAAATAAAAGTTTTTATGTAACAGTATTTATGGCCAGACTATATAATGTACAGGAACAATCTTTATGTCTTGGTCTAGGTCTTGCAATAAAGAGTGATGGAGCATAATTCGCACGAGTTTACATGGATTGATTTTTTTTTAATTTATTTCTTTCCTCTTTCCGCTATACTCGCGTTATTTTCTTTCGCCATCGAGCACGTGTTTAGCACTTGAAATTTCTAATGGCAGTTACATTGATATCGACACCGAGCATTGAACTTGGTTTCGATCGGTTTTGTGATTAATTAATCGATCATTGTGCTAGTCTTGTTTATAAAAGTAACAGCCAATTAATCCCACTATAGAAATCCCATTAGTGGGCATAGAACTTCTCTCTAAAGAGGTTTTATAGCATAGTCTATGATGCGACTCCACTGCGGATTAGAGGGCTAAACATGTTTTGGCGATATATTTTTTTAATTATTATTATTTCTTAGACACGCAGGTTTCCTCGCGATGTTTTTCTTCATCGCCGCACGTAATAATTGCAGTTACTTATTTCATTGGTGTCGGCACCAGGGGTCGAACTCAGTTTGCTCGCGTTTTAAACCACAATTTAGTTTGAAACACATGTTATTCTTTAATTTAATAGGACTAATTTAGTAACAATTGAAATTCAACATAATCTTCTTTCGCATACGTTTCAAATTGTTATTTCGAAATAAAATCACATTGTTGGGTTAAACCAATATGATTATATTTCTTTATAGTAATTTCAATAGTATATCAAAGATAATTAAGTTGAATTTCAATTGAATTGGATCGCATCGCTACCATTCCGCTGATCTACGGTAACCCTTAGAGGTTGGAGACGTACCGGCCGCTATTACATAGAGACACGTCACATCGCAGCTGTAAACTAGCCGAAGCATAGGTCTTCTTGACTTGGTGGAGAACATCCTTTAACAGAATATTTAAATAACAAATTTTTTGTGTTCCGTTTTGTCAGTGAAAGAAAACCATAAGTTGTTATAAGTGAAAAATAATGTAACATATTAGTTTGACAAAAATGATAATGCATCCCTTGTATATTAAGATTCCTTATCAAATGTATAACAATATATTTGTTTTCTTTGTTATATTGTATTATATTGGCGTCAAAAAAAATCCATTGGTTTCGAATACCGTGAATTTTATACGTAAGAATTCGAAAAGTAGAAAAAAGATTGAATAATAATCATTTAAATCCTGTTACTATCAGATGTCTTAGCTACTTAGACAATATTTCCAAGAAATAATATTACTCTTGTATTTTGTTTAAGTGAAACTTGGCGACGAGAGTAAAACTTTAAAGCCGAATTCGAGTGCAACGTTTCTATATGTAACGTTTCAATTAAACGTTTTTGACGCGAAGGTATTCGGTTAGAGAGAGAAAAAAATATTACGATGGTTGATAAACTTCGAAGACTGCAATGCTATTAGAGATACGGTCTGTATAGTATATTTTATAATATGTGCAATTGTCATTCAAAATTGTGTAATTTACTTTATGGTTATACCTAGAAACACTCATAATTACTATCTGTCTTTCTCACACACTCACACATAGAAACGCATACTATTTAAGTTTCGGTTTTATGGTATTTAATTACAGAGCCTAGCTCAGAAGGCAGGGACAAAGATTGTTTTTTGATTTAATATTATTATTGACCAAAGTTTTTCAGTTGTCAATAATAATATTAAATTTATTTCAAGACTATATTTTATTGATAAAAGGATGTTATAAACGTCCCTGAGCACGGTTACTTTATCTCTTTTCTCTTTCACTCTCTGTCGTTTCACTTACTATTTTTTACTATATACTTACAAATCAAAGCTTCGAACTTCAAAGAAGATTCACTTCTGTTACTCGCGACGAGTTTACGTTTATAAAAACTCTTTCATTAACTTGACCTATGTATATATATATATGTATGTATATGAATGTAATTGTTTTTTTTAATTCAATACCACCCTAGTCCAGACTTATGAATATTTTTTTTATTTTGCAGACGTATTAATAACCGATGATTTAATGTCTATGCGTGTTATCTTAGTAGTTTTACTTTTAAAAAATATTTATTAACGTGTCATCGTTATAAATACTGAAGCTGCTCTCATCTTGTCCAGCTTTTTTTATAATAATCCCTTTAAACTTTGTCTGTGAATTATTTTTCTGACTGTAGTTACTTCAGGCGTAACGTTGAACAGTCACCGCTTTCATTTGTACCTCGTTAGTTGTAATTTATTCGAGCGTTTGTTAGTTTACCTCATTTAAATTTTGCGCATTTGAGCACCGAGGTAAGTTTTAGTTCCAAGTTTTATAATGTTTGTTCTTATTTTAAAGCCATTAGCGTTTATAACTAAGTCTAGGTATCATATTATATCTATGACATTATAATGTACTAGTCGACTTTGAATATGATGATATCTTTGAGTTATTACTAGATGGTATCAACTACAAGATTTAGTGCCGTAAGAATTTGGATGAACACAGAAGCGCTTACTCATCTTCCCGTTCCATAGTCCAATGTTGTATGTTTTGCCGCTATCAATGTAAATCAGCATCAATAATCTCAACAATCCATCTTTGATAGAAAATGATTTTTAATAGCTGATGTTATAAACCCCTTCAGTTTATTGATTGACAGATGTTGGCGCCCATTTACATCAATCTTCATTAAAAGTTTGAAAATTGACATTAATAAGCAATTTTTCATCGAAAAGTGCATATATTATTTTGAACTTTATTTACTTTCACATTTGGGAATGTTTTGCTACAACTGTGTAGTAGCTCAGGGAGCTTATTCGTTTTTTTGGGAAAAATGTGTAGTGCGAACCCATAAGCCTGAGATTATTTCCTGTGGTGTCCTTTGAAGTCAAGAGATCTTCAAACAACTGCAGAGCTGCGAGTTAACTTTACTCAAGCAATTGGTTAAATTGGACAATATGTCTGAGAAATTATTGTCTAAAATAAAAAAATGTTATCATGCCAAAGAAATTTTAGATTAATTTGGGCTATAGATGGGAGAATTCAATCTTTTTTTTATTGTATTGTGTGTGGGTATCGAGGAAACAGTTCACGGGAAATTCGGAAGGGAATCCCTACTTGCGGCCCATGCACCTTTTTTCATTCATTCTATTCAAAATTATAACACGTATGCATTTTCACACCTTAGAACAAAAAGGGAAAGCCTTGTCACTTGTCAGTTCTAAATCTATTTTACATATTTTATTATTTGGTTATCTTCCTTTATTCTTGATCTTTATTCGTCGAGAAAAACCCAATATTAATTCTCAAACATTTGTATTTTAAGTCTATTAAGTCACTTAAATGTGTTTATTTTATAATATTTATTCTTTTATATCAAATGATAATGTAATCACGAATAAAATTATTAATGAACATATAATATTTTATACTTATAGGTAAATAATGAGCTACAAAACGTCGATAACGAAAGAGGCTGTATTTTTTGTGCTACTACATATATCTTCGATATTTTAGTATCGAATTAGCTAATCCTTACATTTTGATATGGATATGAGTTTCGGTGTGGATGAAATAAAGTATTGAGCCCTTTTAAATTGGTGAAACCAAGTCACCCGGCATGATCGCGTTGTTTAGTATTTCTGTAATTCGGTTAATATTAAAATTAAATATTTTAAAAGTTAGAATTATTACCTAAAAATTAATTAAATTAATTAAATTAATTAAAAATCCGAACGCTACTATTCAATGAAGTCACTTTCTTTGTGCTGTTTAATTTATTTTATTTGTATACCGTAAATAATGAGCTACAAAACATCGATAACGAAAGAGGCTGTATTTTTTGTGCATGCTACATATATCTTCGATATCTTAGTATCGAATTAGCTAATCCTTTCATTTTGATATGGATATGGGTTTCGGTGTGGATGAAATAAATTGAATCTTAGATGAAATGAAGTATTGAGCCCTTTTAAATTGGTGAAACCAAGTCACCCGGCATGATCGCGTTGTTTAGTTTTTCTGTAATTCGGTTAATATTAAAATTAAATATTTTAAAAGTTAGAATTATTACCTAAAAATTAATTAAATTAATTAAAAATCCGAACGCTACTATTCAATGAAGTCACTTTCTTTGTGCTGTTTAATTTTTTTTATTTGTATACCGTACTTTGCGCTGATAATAAATTATCCTACACTATCCACTATCAAAGAATCATTAAACTGATAAAAGTGAAAATATAGTTTTATATAACGAGGAGAAAAATGGTTATAATATTATGGCATGTGAAAGCTCCGTAGTGCATTGCTCGCTCCAAAGGGTAAACTTTAAAAGCCATTGGAAAATGTTGTTTAGATAACTCTAAATAGGTTGAAAGAATGTAAACTCGATACTAAAATGAGTTTAATTACTCAGAAACATTATGTGACTCGAACACGCTCCTTGCTAAATTTGTTTAACGTGATAACTACACTACGGTTGAAAACTGGGTGATGCTTAAATGGGTCGGCATAATCGGACCACTTTTTCACAAAGTGGTAGTTGGGTGAAGTGTTTCTTATGATATGCGAAAGATGATGATGCCCTCCTAGTCAAATTTGACGGCAAAGTCTTCTGGTTATTACCAAATGACATCAACTTTGCAGGATATTATAGTGCCGTACACATTTGCGTAAACACAAATTATCTCATCATCCCTAACCCTAATCCAATGTCTGATCGGAGGAAATGCAGTGTCAAGGACCCAGGACATAACGACTCTAAAATCAACAATTTGTAACGATCGTACATTATGATGCAGAAGTCAGGTAATCTAACACCCATAATGTATTTTACTGGTATTTTTTTAGTTCTTTAATGTATACAAGTCGTCAAATACGTTATAAAATAGATATATGGGTACTAATGTACCTTAGGGTACACTTCTTATACGTAACTTCCATGAAATGAAAAATTGGCTTGACTGGTGAAGCGTTAAATGGCAGCATAACGCTGCTTTGTTATGTATTTTGTAAATGGCAATTTAATAGGTCTTTACCTATGAAATTGCCATTTTCTTTGAAATAAGTTAAAGTACTTTTTTTTCAAACTTTTTTATGTCTATTATTCAAAGAAATCACCCATGTAATCGATGCATCTTTGCCAACGCAGTGGTATTTTATTGATGCCCTTCTTGTAAAAATCAGCTGGACGGGAGGCAACAAACTCTTCAAAGGCATTTCGTACTGCCACGCGGGAATTGAAGTTTCTTCCCGCTAAAAAGTTGTTCAAATTTTGGGAAAAGTAATAGTCGGTGGGTGCAAGATCTGGTGAGTACGGTTGATGAGGGAGAGCTTCCAACCCCAACTCTCGCAGCTTGGAGACTGTCTGTTGTGCAGTATGGGGTCACGCGTTGTCATGTAGGAGCAGCGGGGACGACCGATTGACCCAAGCTGGTAGCAGATGTGCGAGCTTCTCCATCATTGACTTCAGTTCTTCACAGTACACATCTGCAGCAATGCTCATGCCGTTTGATAAAAAACTGTGATGAATCACACCGGCACTAGTCTTGTGTGCACTAGTCTAGGGCGTTGCTATGGCGCTAAACCAGGATCTAACCAACTTGCTGAGCGCTTTCGATTGTCGAATAGAATCCACTTTTCGTCGCACGTAACAATTCGGTTCAAAATTCTTTCATTTACTGTTCCTGTTGAGCAGCGCGAGGCAGGTCTCAACGCGTACGTTGCGCTGGCGATCGTTAAGTTCGTGGGACACCCATCTATCAAGCTTTTTTACCTTGCCAATTTGTCGCAAATAGACCAATATTGTTTTGATGTTAACATAATTCATCATTGTTGACCAAAGTGTCCGGACGACCAGGAGGCTCATTTTTCAAATCAAACTTTCCAGAACGGAACCGGGCAAACCAATAACGGGTTGTGCGTTCGTTTGTAAAGTTCTCTCCGTAAACGTTGTTGATGTTATGTGCCGTTTGTGCCGCGTTGATGCCACGACGTAACTCATATTTCATAATTACACGAATTTTTAAATTCTATCCATTATGACTAAAAATAATCAAACGTTATGAAAATACAAAGCTAATCAATAAACAAAAGTCTGAAAAGAATGTCATGTATTTAAAACAAAATTAATTTGAATTTAGAATTCACATCCAATCGCCAAAAATCAAATCGGGAATCAAATGTGTGTACTTGTGACGCAGCTGCCAAACACTCGTAACCACTAAATCGCGCGGCCGTCGTACTAATAATATTTATTATGTAAGTACGTTGGCCTTACAGCTCGTAGAACTGATACGCGGTGAGGTAAATATAAGTTTGGAATAATTGTATCTATATATTATGTAAGAATCACGAACGTTATTGCATGTAAATATATATTTTTTATAAGAATGCTAGCAGTACCATTAACTTTAATAATATTCAGTGAAATTTAATAATATTTGCTGGAAGATGATTCACGACTACCGTCAACGTCGTCCATTCGACGATAGTCGATTCGAACCTACAACCTTAAGTTTCACAGACCGCACCTTAAACTATTAGCCTATTTACGTTTCAATGATTCAAAATTTTAGTCCTCAAAGCCAGAATCACACCGTCGCACTGATTCATAGTGAAGGATAAATGGAAATCTATAGGGTGCAGCGATATCTTCGCCCCATGTATGATTCGATATCACCCTTTAAAACTGTCTCTGGTTAATTTTATAAGATGTGGAAATGACACATTTCAATCTTTAGAAAGGTGGAAAAAGTAATTTCATTAAGGTGGGAAAATATAGTTTTGCATTTAGCATTGTAAAAATATTTCAGAAATTATAATATACGTAAGTTACATAATTAATAATTAGGTGATTTTTCTTTTTGACCAAAAACATATGACGGCATGAAAATCCTCTAGTTTTTAGTTAAGTTGTGAAATAATTTGTTAGGGTTTATTTAAGCAAACACAGTTCAAAACAAATGCCCACAGTACACTCATTAATTTTAAATTAATGATCATTTTTAATCTGTTCCACCCTTCATTATCCGCGGAGTTTATTCAGCATCCGAACACTCTCACTCAGTCATTTGGAGCGAGTACCTGCTGTCTGCCAAAAATAATCCCCCGTTTGTTTTGAATGAAAATCGAAAAAGAATCTCGCGTTCATTAGTGAAGGGTGTAACTTACACGGGGGACTCTATCTGGGGGGTGTATTCGGTAAGTCGTGCGACATTTTCATAAAATTCATTCAGTCTAACGATGTTATTTTGTATTCTTTTTTTGTAGCTAGCCTGGCCATAACTAATAGTACAATTAAAAAGTTCCTTGTTTCTTTTTTTTAATTAAAATTAGGAATGTATTTTAATACAGTTGTCAGAAACTTCGATCCAATTGCCATCATTTCATGGATTTTTTCTTATTATATTACATAATTACATTTATTTAAGATGAGAAACGAAAACTCTATCCTGGTTTGTCACCATTAGTTTCTTACAAAAAGTTATTATATGTGGAGGAGCACAAATTCAATTTGTATTCTTAGCTTTGTGAAAAAATGGAAATCACATTTATATGAATACTAAAATATTAGAAAACTTTTTAGTATCTATTTTTATATAATGGGTAATTTTACAGCTTTTACATTGATTGTTATGACTTCATTTAATATTATTTTTAAATCTTATGTAATGATTTCATTATGATATTTTTTATTATATATCATTTTGATAATTTAATTCTGTTTTTTGTTTTTATATTGATTAAGTAATTGTTTTGTTTTCTCCGTTAATCAATTTCTTTATGTAACACGATAACCCTTAATTATAACAGTTGATGTGTTCATCTTTAATTGGTGCATGCATCAGATTTGACTTTATGTATTAAGATTAAGATAGTTTTTATATATGAACTGTAGATGACCCAAAATTAAATAAATAAATTCTGTGATGGCATTGTCTGTCGCCGTTAGAGGTGTGATGAAAAATAATAATGTTTTAATTTATAATAAAACTTCCTAAAATATAAAAAACTACTTTGCTACTAGTGAATTAAAGTAAATAGGTAATAAAATCGGAGTACAAGATAGGACCCCATCTGTTTTTAATTTGTACTTGAAGTAAAAACCTGAGGGCATATGAGATGGAGGTTTCTCGCGAAACGAGAGAAAAAAAGGTATTTGTTTTGACAGAACGAGGGTCGAATGGGTGAGTGGAGCCAAATATTGTGTCAAAAAAAAAGGGAAATAGAAACACTTTTTTTTTTTAAATACTTTAACGCTTGTCCGGGCACCTGAGAAAATGTTCCGTCATAGTATTTCACGGGGATTAAATAAGACGTATCTTTCAAGGAAACCCTTGTGTATTTTAAAAAAAAATCACCTAAGAGGTACAGATTTCTTGTATTGTGATTGTTTGAAATAAAAAAGGAAAACGTCCTTTTTATTTTAAACAATATAATTATGACACATTCATTTAACTTTTTTAATATCTAATATATATTTATTTATTTGCTCTTTATTGCATGAACCTAAAACAAAAATAGAAGTTCACAAAGGGCGGACTTAATACACAAAGCATTCTCTACAAGTCAAGCCAAGGTCAATATCTCGCCAATATTGAGATAAGTGTAGCAATAAACTAATTTATAAAATGAAACACTACGAATACCTTTTATAAAATATACATAAAAACAATAATACGTAAATAATTATATATACATACATACATAAATACATATAAAAATATCTGTAACAGTAGCTGCCAATTATTTACAATAATAAAGCGATATTAATGCCAATTATTTTCGAAAGCGGAATTATATGACTAAAGGTGTTTCAAGTAAGTAGTCATGAACCGGACATTAAAAAGTTTTATTGCTAACCTGATATCCGTTGTAATAATCAATAAATTATTGATTAATTATTTTAGTAGCACCTCGTAACACTGCCCTTTAATAGCAATTTTCAGTTCACTAGATAGAAATAAAAGTGAGCGTTTAGGCAATGATCTACTACGGTCCTAAAATATACATATAGGACTTTTGGATGGATATCGAATCCGTTTTTAAAAAATAAAATAAATAATAACTTTTAAAAATAGAAAACTGCTGAAAATGTTAACTGAATTGCTGAAACTTAAACGTCGCGAAGGGCGCACCGTACCAGAAATAATTGGTTTATTTTAAAGAATTTACAAATTTTTTTGGTGCTCTACCAGAAGGGGTGCGTAAAAAATTAAACCGTTCCTATATTTAAGAGATTGAGAAGCTTTTTTTTAAAAAAAATACGACTTTATTCAAAATAATTTAGAATGCAATAAAGCCAAAATTTGTTAACGCTTGTAAAGTACTTTCCTTTACCTTCTACGTACTATTATTTCATTATTCATACAATGCTTGTGCTTTCTTATTCTCTTATCCTTCTACTTATTTTCATTTAATTTTTCACACAATCCTACTATCCTACTTGTGCCACTTTCCAACAAGTGAGGCCACAAAGAGTGTGTAAGTGCAAATATATTCAGTACAATTAACGGCAGTTAATGCTTACTAATAGTATAGTGCGTTATAGTTATCGTAACATTAGTACTATTTTGAAGCGTTTATGATAGAGTTCTGTTTTACAATCCACATAAGTGAACTAATATAGTGTTTTCTTCATTCTCACTGAGAGGAAATGATGCAACAGAACAGCGGGGTGGCTATCGAGGTTCTTTTGTTCAGTTTTAGATTGTCAATGTTATTTCGCCGTCCCCGAACTGAACATAAACCTTGGCCTTCGTAAATAGCACAAGGATATTTCTACACACGACGTCGTCTTTGCAATCTGACTTACACAGCTTTCGCTTGCTCATTTCATCGTGATCTGTGTCAAAGAATAAAAAGAATAATATAGACTGTCGGCTACTCTTACAGTTGCTTTAATCCTTATAGCCTATGCGGCTTAACGTGCTTTACTTTACGGCAGCTTTTTCGCTACAACGTAGAAGAAAAGACCTTCTTTGTGCAAGTGACAGAAGAACCACACCTACAAAATACCAGCTTAGTGCTACTGAGTTTAAATAGCAACAAAAATAAATCTGGGTAAAGAAGGATTATAAATCGTGACTTGAACTAAAGGTGACAAATGGTGATCCCGTTTGTCACCTTTAGTTCAAGTCACTTTACCGGATGGTTAGTAATGACTACAGCCCATAAGTATTCACATCCATCTTCAATAAAGACTCAACATTTATGTACATGCCGTCATTCCTGGTGACTCAGATAGTCGTCTGTCGTTTCCATTAACTGGACCTGGGACGAAATACAGCGGTGCTGCTGATTTACGCTGGTATTCTATTAAAGCGTGGTCCTTCGTTGGTGGAGTCAACCTATTCATGCTGCAATTATAAACAAGCTGCAGCGTGATTTCACCACCGTTAAAATTTTTAATGAAAATTAATTTAGATGCCGTGAACAATAACGATTATATGGATACCATTATTATTTTTGCTCTTTTATCAAACTCATAACGTAATAAAGCCTAGAAATAATACTAGATAATAATAGAATTAGTAATGATATAGTAAAATAGTAAAACAGACTTTTTCTCCGTTTGTCTGTACATTTGTGCACGCTAATCTCCATAAATGTTGGACCAATGTGGATGTAGGTTTAATGATCCATTAAGAAGGCATTTAATGTTTGATTCGTGCGTCAACATGTAGATAGTCAGATATTTTTTTTTAAACGAATACAAGGGAATTATGGTCTATAATCTTACCTGATGTTAAGTTATATATATATAAGCAATATATGTAAATATATGTAATATAAGGTGTTGATGATAGAACGCATTAGCTCAGCAAATGCCTATTCACTCTACATTCGAAAACACACACATAATAATGCGCATAGACGGCCGCGGACGAATTATTCTTATTTTTCGCTGGTAGTATTAAGAATGAAGAAATATATCACTTAGTCCATATGCGAGGAATCCACAAGGAAAGGATGGAAAATCGCCGTGCGTCTGATGATGAAAAGGGGATAAGATAATCCTATTACGTAACTCATCTGCACATCCCCAAAATAGAGAGAGGCAATCTTGCGCCTATGCTCAAAGCAAATAAGCTGGAAGGTTGTAAGGTTGAATCAAATATTATTAATATGAACCGTTTGTACCTAACCAATTTTTTACATATTGACGCTTCTGTTTAAACTACTCTATATCATGAATATCTGTAATATCGCCAGTGGGTGCAGCAACCTTGTCCTTTTTAAAACAAGGACTGAGCCCAATGTTACATTCAAGTAATAAAATATTCAGGACCGCCTCGCCTTCGCTCATGCAATAGCGTTATTAAATGCCAGCATGCATCAGATATTTCATAGCTCGCATGCTTTTTTACATTTTAAACGTCGAAATTTTAATAAACCTCATAACTTCGTTTTAACTTTAACTGGATTAGAGATAACTTTAATGTAGAATAATGACCGGTTAAATGAGCTTTTAAAAGTATTAGACAAAGTAATGAGAAATAAGTTCTGACTACTGACGTTTCAGTTTTTAGCTACAAGGTGAATGGGTCGGCCCGGCCGGGGAAACGTTGATGTGCGTCAAACCAATAATAACCAGGAATTCCATTTTCACCCTCAGTGGTGGTATGGCAGATGTGATGGGCAAAAGTCATAACTTATCACCGGTTATATCATAATTGCATCAACATGCAATCCAACAATGCATTACAACTGTGACTTATTTCAAACAATATATATATATATATATATATATATATATATATATATATATATATATATATATATATATATATATATATGTATTCTTTGAAATAAGTCCCAGTTGTTATGCATTGTTGGAGAGCTAAGAAAACAGTTATGTTTTCAAAATATTCTGCAAGCCAAGTATCGTAACTTTTCTTTTGGTTTTTAATAAATTTTTAATGTTGCATTTTTGACTTATTTTGAAAAAAGCGAAAAAAAATGATAACTCAAGAATGGTTCACTTTAGGATAATAATAAAATAATATATGGGGTTAAAATGTCAAATAGTCACCCTATCACCTCCTAACGGGAATACGTCAAATTAGCAATAACCCTGTATATATATATATATATATATATATATATATATATATATATATATATATATATACACATATAAATAAATAAATATAAATATATATATATACATAGTTTTAAAATAGGCATATATGTATGTCTGTTACACACTTTCATCATACTTTTTATACTACCTATATGGCAGACCAATGTTTAATAGTAATAATATTTTGAATTGGTCATTGCCTACTGAACCGCAGAAGTTCTTTCAGGCAGACAGTTTCTCATACATCCTCGACATGATGAAACCACACAAGCGATAGAATCATTGATAAAACAAAAATACATTTAAAATCCAAAACAAAACCTTATAAACATCAAACAGGAAAACATTTCTTAATCTGCATCACTAGATATAATATTCAGAAGCTTTCACTAACCACCCATAAGCTCTTCTTCGTGCAAAGAACAATCAACCTTATTATTTACTCAATAAGCTTATTATAGCTCGAATACTACTTACTTACTGCAGCCAGTCTAATAGAACTGCTAACTTATTAAGTAACGCACCACAAACGCCCGTTGTATTGTGGAAGTGTAGAGGCGAGGCGGGTCATGATATTTTAGTCGTTCCTCTTCAAATAGACTTCAAAACAAAGCACGGATTGTAAGAAAATCCCGCTCGGGACCCGTACCTTGCATTCGCTTTACCAAATTACTGAAATTTCATTCAGCTTGCGGACTCTGAGGGAAATGTGGTGTTGTGAAGTTAGAAATATGTATGGAGGAGGCTTAAGTATATTACGTTTCATAGAGAATATTAGAGTAGAACTGTAAAAAATGTAGCTTTGCGATTAGAGACTTTTATTACTTGGTTGTCATCTGCCTTATGATTCCTTCTCGACGATGAATATTTGTGCTATGGGGCGAAGTCACCATTAGGTGAATTATGTGCTAGTTTGTCACCCTCAATGCTAGAAAAATAAATAGGTCGGATAGCTAAGATAGGATTAGCAATTCACCACTGTGCGCTTCACGCAAAAATTTCCTGTCGCGCACAACTACTTTGTGGAATCAGCAGTCGCCAGCGGTGTTTCCGAACCGATACGACATAGGGACCTTCAAGAAAAGAGCCTGCATCTTTCTTAATAGTCGGCGACACGTTTGCAACTCCTCTGGTGTTGCGGATGTTCATGAATGGCGGTGATTACTTACCATCGGGTAGGCTGCTGGCTCATTTGCCACCTATTCATTTAAAAAGTCATATCACACGAAACTGAATTAGTCTAACTTAGTCATTAAAAAAAAACTGCCACATCCAAACATTAGATGGAAACGATTCACGGAATTTTGTATAGGAATTTACCCAGTTTTATAAAACCAAAGCGGGCGAAATGAGCTTAGTGGCGGATCGTGTAGCGCGCCTGAGTGCTGGGCTACTTAATGGACTCTACGTATACTTATGAACGAAAGGGGTAGGTAACTTAACCGGCACCTACCAAAGGTGTTCCGGGTTACTCTATTCTACAGTAAAGCATACAAACGTTTTTTGTCGTTTTTTAAAGTTTTTTTTTCAAATTTAATCAGTGTTGTCCTTATTTTACATTGTAAAACTTTATAAAGTTTTATCATTTTAATTATTACAAAAACAGTTTAAGAAAATATTACAATGAACGATGAAACTTTCTAGTAAAGTATATTGTGATTTAATTATTGGATGATAATGTATAATACAAACAAACGTAACACTGGTAGAGCTACACTGCAGTTTGTTTGTAGCTGCAGAATTAATGGATCAGCACGACCGGGGTAGGACCACACCCTCAGAATAGAACAGAATGTCAGCGTGAAATGTGTTTCATCTGGCGAGTGTAGGGTTCCGGAGACCTTTATCACTGGTAACGAGAAATTCCATCTCAGTCCTTAAGGGTGATAACTCATCTGCATTATGATTCCTTGTCAAGGATGAATTAAGATGTCATGGACCGCAGGAATCACTTACCATCAGGTGAACGCAGAAGCATTTTGCTGCTGTTTTAAACTCGTACTCTGTGTGAGCGTGGTCTTACCCCGGTCGAGCTGACCCATTCATTCTGTAGATAGAAACAAACAGCAGTGTAACTCTACCACCGTCATCTCGGTTTATTTGCATATCGTAACTTGAAAACGACCATTCAGAAACAGAGTCACCGCGGCTTTCTTTTGTTTAGTTACAATAATAATTATTGTCCTACTGGGCCCTGTTTTTCTAAGTAAAACTATTAAACTGAAAAAGGACGACAATCTAAAATAGTGTAGATTGAATGAAATTTATTTTAGTTAGAAAACAATTTACTCAGAGGCTAGTACCTAAGAAAAGGTACTAACAAAACAGGTAGGTGTTGCCGAACTCTCAGTTCATATATATTGATATAACTCGGTTCATGTTTAGTGATTATAAAACAATAGTGCTTCGCCTGCGATTTCGTCCGCATTAAATATAGGGTATGTTAGAAAGAGATAGTGAGGCTTGTTAATTGTTAAAGAATTTTTAAAATCGGTTCAGTTGTTCTACAGATAAACCATTACATACAAACAGCTTGTGCTGTGCTTGTGTGCCTTTACGTCATGGGCCGGTGGCATCGCTTACCATCTGGTGAGCTGTGTGCTGGTTTGGCATCCTTGCATCATTAAAACTCTAAATATGCACCAAGAACCTTCACGTGTCCTTGATTTTTTTTTTGTTTCGTAGGCACGCAGGTTACCTCACGATGTGTTCCTTCACCGCTGAGCATTGTGAAAGTCGCCTATACATTAGGTATCAATTGGCGCAGTTCGATGATTATAACTTACCACTTATTATCCGGGAACTGCTTGCTCGTTTGCCATCCCTAATATAAAAAAATACCATCATCGAACATTTCAGGACACGACCAGATTCAATATATATTTCATAGTTCTCCGAATTGTGTACCGGGTTGTCGATAGTCGTTCAATAACTGCCGTTGACAGTTTCGTTTAGACAGAAACTTTTCTTTGTTAAAGTCTGGAGTCGGTGAGTTCTACAAGTTACCTCGTTAGTTTCCCAACTTTCATCGCCGCGTACCCGTTGCCTTGTCTCTGCTATTTCTATTCGCTTTCAGTTCTATACGCTCAAAACGCACGTTAAGATAGTATAGTTGTAATTGTAATGTTTGTTTCTAGTGTAGCATGAATAGGTTAGAATCGTCACGGGATACCAATCTGTTTCGCCTGAGTGTGGGGATCAGGAGAATCTTCTTCCTGGTGACCTGGCATTACATCTCAGCCCTCAGGGGCGACAATGCTTCTGAATTGTGATTTCTTATATATAATGAATTTGAATGTCACGTCAATGTGGGTCGCAGGAATCACTAAACATCAGTTTTCTTGCCAATGGCAGATCCATTCTCAACAAAGATTCAAGATACACAAGGTTAACTCATCATATGAAACACAATTGTATTATGCTATTTCACACTGGCATTATATGAGGGCGTGGTCCTTGCTTAGTTCTGCCGACCGATTCATGCTGCAGTACTTTCTAGTGATAAACATACAGTGTGGCTTTACCACTGTGTGTCAAAATACATACATATATGATATGTATTTTACACACAACCGAACAGCGTCCACCTTTCGATGGGTTTTTCATGTTTTTTGGCTGAAAATCAGCGCTGTGTCACATGTTTGTAGCACGGCATATGCTGAGCCAACCCCTTTGCGGCACAAGGTTTTTTTTTCCTTGTTAGTTAATTTTAATTTCTTTTGTTATTGTTCTGTTTTGTTTTATATTTTGGTGCTTGTTTCGTTTTGTCTTCTTGTGTCGAATAAATGTTTATCTATTCTATTCTATTTGATTCGAAATATTATATGTCTCGCAACACAAGACGTACATTGCACGATAGCGTAAATGTATATATGTACATATGTACATATATAGCGTAATGTATGTTCATCAATCGGGTCAGTGCATACAGTATCTTAGGCATTAACGTTGAGTTTATTATAATATATTATAAATTATATTATCATTTATGAAGAAACCCATAGTGAAGTCCTCTTGGCCGATTTCGGACATGATATACTACTCTAGTTATTAACAGATGAAAACGTCTGTTATTATAGTGACACACACGCAAACAAATACACAACTAATCGAAGTAATCATAAGGCAATTGGCACCAATGGCGGCTAACTTAAGCCTCGTCACCAATAACAAGAGTCTCCAGATCTGTACACTAATCAAACGAAACACAGCAGCATCATCCTGCTTTTTAGGTATGGTATAATATGGTAAGGATTTCGTGCTGTAGCTATAAATAAACCGCAGTATCACTCCACATAACTAAAACCTTTAACAGTGGCTTCTTTAATTTATTATTATTACTCGGTTGGGTTTTAAAAATAAATTGTGTTTCATAATTTTTTATACTGGCAATATTTTAAGAATTCGGTAATAAATAAATATTTCGGTCGTGTGTGAACTAGCCCCAATACATGCAATCGATATTCAGTAAGCTGGAAAGTGATCGCTGGTTGAATCCAAATACCCTATTAACATTAACAATCATTGCGAATGCCTCGAGTGCGATGTGGGAGGAAGATGAAGTGAAATAATAACTCTCACAGTATACCCATTACGTAAACATATGTAGTTTTAAGTGTTAGGGACACGTCACAGTTACAAACAGGAACCACAACACGAATAGACATGAGTTGAATAGGTGTGTATATATCTTATGTATGTAAAGTACACATAACTTTAATTAATATGAATATTATTTCTATTAATATATTATTAATTACATTTATATACTCTATCTAACTAAAAAGTTTAAATAAGTTTCTTTTATTGCACCCACAATATATTATCTGCTCTACCGAGTAGAGTGGTAGAGAGATATCAAAATTCTCCTTTTTGTAGAATGTTAGTTTTACTTGTGCAAATAAAGAATAATAAATAAATGAATCGGTCGACTAGACGGGTAATGCTAAGTTTTCAGAAAAGCGAAAAATAGGGGCTTATCGCTGTGTTTTGTCTGGTAAAGGAATTATGGCCTTATTACTAGTAACAAGGCATTCCATCTGAACCCTCAGGAGTACATCTCATTCTGATTATCAAGAATGCAGTTGTCATGAAATATAAGAATCTAATTGTGTGCTTGTTTTGGAGTCCCTAAATACCATTAATCATTAAAAAATATATCGGAAAGCTATGGTAACAATTAATGACGTTTTCTAGTTCATTGCAGAAGCTGTAAGGTGGTAAGGGATATATAAACAGAGGTGCGTACTCACAGAGTACCAGGGTAAGATTACACTTTAGTGTAGCTGTGTTTTGCGTGGTAAGTGAAATTGGTGACCCACTACACTACGACGATACGTGATAACTTATTAGCACCCTCTTTCCCTTATCAAAGATAAATGTGGGTGTTATGATCATGTCGCGAATCACTTACTCAGCTGAAGTGTATTATTTTCAACTCCACACAATTCCCCTGAGGGTAGGTGATACTCTTGTAAGGTCTTCCGTTTTCAATAAAGATTAAAGCGCATGCGTTCCTACACCTAAGGATAGAGTTGGAAACCCTCGTTATCTAATTGGGTCACTGCTTCCACAAACTCATTATACGAAACGCAGTGCCTGCTGTTTGACCTGTTTGGCCTGGGGTATTCTCAGAGAGGGCGGACCATCGCCATCTGAGACCTCTTATTCACACTGCAGCTAACTTCTAGCGTAGTTCTAGCTCTACTACTGGACTTGTCTGTCACTCTGATTCATACACATTATTCCTCAAAATTTCCTTTTGCCTCAACTCAACCAATATAAGATCACCAGACTGGCCACTACCTGTTACCAATGAGCCTTCGGCTACTTTGGTCACATTGCCCGGAGACAACCAGATAGCCTGGATAAACTGGTTGTAATTGGTAAGATCGAGGGTAAAAATCACCTACCCATTGGTCCGACTAAATCAAAACTATAACGGGACTCTTTTTTCCAGCTGCCCTAAAAGAAGCGGAGGATAGAGCGCAGTGGAAACGACTTGTCAGCGAATCGGTTAAAGCATATCAACACGGGCACGACCTTCGGGAATGAGGATAACGAAAGAAGATGGCGAAATCCTTAAAAATAGTGAATCCCGTTTTCCTGAATACGACATGGTGAACAAGTGAAACGGAATTTCAATGACTAGACAAGTGATCTGTGCGTTGCATACATTTGTAATAGAACCCTGAACCCGAAACTAAGTGAAGTGGTACTATACTCCCTAACCTTCCGAGCTTCAATAATCGTTTACAGTTATTGCATGCCATAATACTGGGGTGAATGCTCAGAGATAGATGTAGCAGTGAGTATAACCTAATTATATACGAACCTTACACTGGCAATGTCCGACGCTGGCTTTTGTGAATACTACCACTATTATAATGCGACATAGATAACCAACGAACAGAATGCATTTTTTTTATTGTAATTATAGTGATCAAACAGTTCACCTGTTGGTAAGTGATTCGTGTGGCTCATGACACCCTCGATTTAATCCTCGATAAGGAATCATAATGCATAGTCATACGTCAGTAATGTTTCTCCGGATCCCTAAACTTACCATACGAAACAAAGCTTTATGCTTCTATTTTAGACTGGTATTCTGTGAGGTGATGCACTTTTTTTATATATTTTAACAACATTCCATGGAATTTGGGCGTTCATTGGATGATTGGGGGTACGTTTAGTGTATTAATAACATACAGTTTCTAAGACAAACCAAATAAGAGGTGTAAACCATGCTGCAGTAACTTCCCAGCTCACAATACCAGAGTAAACCAGCAGCACAACGTTGCTACGTTTCTTAAGTCGCGTAAAGCGCACAGTGATTGTATGCCAACCATCGAGGTGATGAGGCTGAAATTTTAAATTGTGTCGTGATGTAATTTTGCTGTCGATTCCAGATTTTTGTGCAAAGAGACGTTAGCTATAAAGTAATAAACAATTTAGTACATTTATAACTGGTCAGAAATATATATATATATATACGTACGGAGTTATTGAAAGCAAAAAAAAATTACGGGTTGTTCCCATACATTTTTTAAAAGATTCTTAACTGTTAGCTATTAAAAAATGAGAAATGGGAAAGGAAGGTTCTTGGGTGGCAACATCGAAATGACAGTTGCAGTGGAGGGCAACCCTCAACCAGCTCAGGATCGTGCTTTGTGGCAATTTATGTGGGAGGCATATATTCAGCAGTGGACTGTGGACAGGTGATGATGGTGAGTGGCAATTAAAACAAAAAAAATATGTATTTATTTTTTAACGTTGGCAATACGAGACGGTTGAAGCTTACTCTGTGCCCTATACAGTTTTCGTTTGTATGTTTGCGGGGAATAACACCGTTAAAGTAATTGAGTTACTCCAGAGATTAGATTCTGTGCTATTATCTCTTTGTACGCTTGTACGTCCGTCGGAGTTATTACGTGGTATGCAGCGATAACTGAGTTGCGATCGTTAGGTCGTTTCGTGCATTCGTATGGAGGTTCACTGTTTAGATATTAAACCAGTCCTCGAAAACTTAATGCAATCTGCAATTTAATGGCGACGTATTTGAAATACATATAATAGATATTACAGTATTACTTTTATATTGTAATATTATTAACGTACTAGAATTTTATAACTGTGATAGCTCAATGTCGTAAGGTTTTGTTTTATTTAATTGCTATCTGCAATTTTAAATGATAAACTAATACGTTCTCGGTTATTTTCTAACATATATTCGGCTATTTGGATGGTTAATAATATAGTAGCATTAGAAAAAACCACATAATCTAAAGTAATTATCAATGAAGTCTAACACTAGCGTAATATAATAACGCAGAAGCACATGACTATTTCCGCAATAGAAATCTACTCTGACAGTCCCACATTTCCGAAAGCCCTCGTCCTGATGGCGTTTAAATAAATAATAAAAGGAGGCTCCCGATCGGGCCCCTCAGGAAATTGGATCCGCGGTGCGATCTCGGAGTTTCCTCTCGCGATATCAGTTTGTAAATTCCCTTCAACTCCGACGATGGATCCGTAATTTATTGCAAATATAGTTACGTACAATTCAATTAAAATTCGTTAGGTGTAAGTTAACAAAGGGGCCTGTGTTTATTAAATTGTGCCAATGGTTGAAATTGGACATTTTTTTAAAAAATTTTAATACATATTATAAATAAATTCTTCAGAGATGATCTCTGCCCAGTGGGTCAGTTAGACAGCTCGCCTCAGACTTTTATGTGTTTGACAATAAGTACAAACGTAAACATTGATTTCATTTTTTAATTCATTTTTGTATCTTTTTGCACTTTTTCTTCGTACGAATTTTAACAATGGCAAATTTCACACTCTTCCTAGCGCGCAATTTCCTTAAGAAGGGGTACAAAGTTTTATCTAGTATATGTGTTAATATATAAGATTAACACGTTTCATACTATTTGTTATTTCTTTTAATGTTAATGCTTTAATTGATTTCTGCTAATTGTAATAATCTACTCGATATCGCAGCTTCAAAGCTAAAATGTAATGAAGTACGGTCGGTATTTCGACCACTGGGCGACCACTATTGCTATATACATTTTTTAAAAGATTCTTAACTGTTAGCTATTAAAAAATGAGAAATGGGAAAGGAAGGTTCTTGGGTGGCAACATCGAAATGACAGTTGCAGTGGAGGGCAACCCTCAACCAGCTCAGGATCGTGCTTTGTGGCAATTTATGTGGGAGGCATATATTCAGCAGTGGACTGTGGACAGGTGATGATGGTGAGTGGCAATTAAAACAAAAAAAATATGTATTTATTTTTTAACGTTGGCAATACGAGACGGTTGAAGCTTACTCTGTGCCCTATACAGTTTTCGTTTGTATGTTTGCGGGGAATAACACCGTTAAAGTAATTGAGTTACTCCAGAGATTAGATTCTGTGCTATTATCTCTTTGTACGCTTGTACGTCCGTCGGAGTTATTACGTGGTATGCAGCGATAACTGAGTTGCGATCGTTAGGTCGTTTCGTGCATTCGTATGGAGGTTCACTGTTTAGATATTAAACCAGTCCTCGAAAACTTAATGCAATCTGCAATTTAATGGCGACGTATTTGAAATACATATAATAGATATTACAGTATTACTTTTATATTGTAATATTATTAACGTACTAGAATTTTATAACCGCGGTAGCTCAATGTCGTAAGGTTTTGTTTTATTTAATTGCTATCTGCAATTTTAAATGATAAACTAATACGTTCTCGGTTATTTTCTAACATATATTCGGCTATTTGGATGGTTAATAATATAGTAGCATTAGAAAAAACCACATAATCTAAAGTAATTATCAATGAAGTCTAACACTAGCGTAATATAATAACGCAGAAGCACATGACTATTTCCGCAATAGAAATCTACTCTGACAGTCCCACATTTCCGAAAGCCCTCGTCCTGATGGCGTTTAAATAAATAATAAAAGGAGGCTCCCGATCGGGCCCCTCAGGAAATTGGATCCGCGGTGCGATCTCGGAGTTTCCTCTCGCGATATCAGTTTGTAAATTCCCTTCAACTCCGACGATGGATCCGTAATTTATTGCAAATATAGTTACGTACAATTCAATTAAAATTCGTTAGGTGTAAGTTAACAAAGGGGCCTGTGTTTATTAAATTGTGCCAATGGTTGAAATTGGACATTTTTTTAAAAAATTTTAATACATATTATAAATAAATTCTTCAGAGATGATCTCTGCCCAGTGGGTCAGTTAGACATATCGCCTCAGACTTTTATGTGTTTGACAATAAGTACAAACGTAAACATTGATTTCATTTTTTAATTCATTTTTGTATCTTTTTGCACTTTTTCTTCGTACGAATTTTAACAATGGCAAATTTCACACTCTTCCTAGCGCGCAATTTCCTTAAGAAGGGGTACAAAGTTTTATCTAGTATATGTGTTAATATATAAGATTAACACGTTTCATACTATTTGTTATTTCTTTTAATGTTAATGCTTTAATTGATTTCTGCTAATTGTAATAATCTACTCGATATCGCAGCTTCAAAGCTAAAATGTAATGAAGTACGGTCGGTATTTCGACCACTGGGCGACCACTATTGCTATATACATTTTTTTTTACTTTGAGAGTAACAAACGAGTACACAGTTCACCCGATGGCACGTGATTCCTGCGACTCATGACATCTAAATTCACCCTTGAGGACTGAGAAGGAATGCCTCGTCACCAGTAATAATGGTCTCCAGATCCCTGCACTCGCAAGACGAAATACAGCAGTACTATACCGCTATTTCACGCTTATATTCTGTGAAGGCATGGTCCTGGTTTAGCTGATCCATTCATTCTACAGCTAGACACAAACTGCAGCGTAGCTATACCAATGTTAAAATAATAAATTCGTGTATAATCAAAATGATTGAACCATTTTAATTCAAAGCACTAAAGTGAATTTAAATATTAAATTCAATTAATAAAGACAAGATGCACCAGTCAGTGAGATTTACTGATCACAGAATAGACAATACATGGGATATGATCATTCGCGTAAACCAAGTGATGAAATTAAAAGATTTCTTTTCAATATTATTTCATTTCATTTTCTTTATTCAATAAACTCTACAGGTTTGGTTATAAACAATTTATATTATATATAGAGTATGACGGATGAGCTATATTATAATATTATATATAAAATAATATGTCTTTATGTTTTTATGGTGGGTAGTATCGGTACGTTTATGCAGAGTATTAATATGTATATTTATTTGTTTAGTCTTTATCGAATAAACCAACAAAATTAGATTAGAAATGAATTTAATGTTAAAGTCAAGGTTTGTAAGAATAATAGGAAACCACTACTCTATTAATCCAATAGAAAAGATATTGAAATAGTGCAGCACTGGGTTCCACTATGTAGCTCAATGTGGATTTCACAACGAATTGATTTTAAAATCGTTTGGACGTACAGAACTTCGCTTTAACTCAGTATTAGGAGTCAACAATAATTGGACTGTTAGTAAGGAACCTCAGTATAATGTATATATATGTATATATATATATATAAATATATATATATATATATATATATATATATATATATATATATACATATATATATATATATACATATATATATATACATATATATATATATACATATATATATATATATATACATATATATATATACATATATATATATATATATATATACATATATATATATACATATATATATATATACATATATATATATATACATATATATATATATACATATATATATATATATATATATACATATATATATATATACATATATATATATACATATATATATATATACATATATATATATACATATATATATATACATATATATATATACATATATATATATATACATATATATATATACATATATATATATATACATATATATATATACATATATATATATATACATATATATATATACATATATATATATATACATATATATATATACATATATATATATACATATATATATATACATATATATATATATACATATATATATATACATATATATATATACATATATATATATACATATATATATATATACATATATATATATATATATACATATATATATATATATATACATATATATATATACATATATATATATATATATATACATATATATATATATATATACATATATATATATATATATATATACATATATATATATATATATATACATATATATATATATATACATATATATATATATATACATATATATATATACATATATATATATATACATATATATATATACATATATATATATATACATATATATATATACATATATATATATATATACATATATATATATACATATATATATATACATATATATATATATACATATATATATATACATATATATATATATACATATATATATATACATATATATATATACATATATATATATACATATATATATATATATACATATATATATATACATATATATATATATATATATATATATATATATACATATATATATATATATACATATATATATATATATATATACATATATATATATATATACATATATATATATATATATATATATACATATATATATATATACATATATATATATACATATATATATATACATATATATATATACATATATATATATACATATATATATATACATATATATATATATACATATATATATATACATATATATATATACATATATATATATACATATATATATATACATATATATATACTACATAATCTAAAGTAATTATCAATGAAGTCTAACACTAGCGTAATATAATAACGCAGAAGCACATGACTATTTCCGCAATAGAAATCTACTCTGACAGTCCTACATTTCCGAAAGCCCTCGTCCTGATGGCGTTTAAATAAATAATAAAAGGAGGCTCCCGATCGGGCCCCTCAGGAAATTGGATCCGCGGTGCGATCTCGGAGTTTCCTCTCGCGATATCAGTTTGTAAAGTCCCTTCAACTCCGACGATGGATTCGTAATTTATTGCAAATATAGTTACGTACAATTCAATTAAAATTCGTTAGGTGTAAGTTAACAAAGGGGCCTGTGTTTATTAAATTGTGCCAATGGTTGAAATTGGACATTTTTTTAAAAATTTTTAATACATATTATAAATAAATTCTTCAGAGATGATCTCTGCCCAGTGGGTCAGTTAGACATATCGCCTCAGACTTTATGTGTTTGACAATAAGTACAAACGTAAACATTGATTTCATTTTTAATTCATTTTGTATCTTTTTGCACTTTTCTTCGTACGAATTTTAACAATGGCAAATTTCACACTCTTCCTAGCGCGCAATTTCCTTAAGAAGGGGTACAAAGTTTTATCTAGTATATGTGTTAATATATAAGATTAACACGTTTCATACTATTTGTTATTTCTTTTAATGTTAATGCTTTAATTGATTTCTGCTAATTGTAATAATCTACTCGATATCGCAGCTTCAAAGCTAAAATGTAATGAAGTACGGTCGGTATTTCGACCACTGGGCGACCACTATTGCTATATACATTTTTTTTTACTTTGAGAGTAACAAACGAGTACACAGTTCACCCGATGGCACGTGATTCCTGCGACTCATGACATCTAAATTCACCCTTGAGGACTGAGAAGGAATGCCTCGTCACCAGTAATAATGGTCTCCAGATCCCTGCACTCGCAAGACGAAATACAGCAGTACTATACCGCTATTTCACGCTTATATTCTGTGAAGGCATGGTCCTGGTTTAGCTGATCCATTCATTCTACAGCTAGACACAAACTGCAGCGTAGCTATACCAATGTTAAAATAATAAATCCGTGTATAATCAAAATGATTGAACCATTTTAATTCAAAGCACTAAAGTGAATTTAAAAATTAAATTCAATTAATAAAGACAAGATGCACCGGTCAGTGAGATTTACTGATCACAGAATAGACAATACATTCGCGTAAACCAAGTGATAAAATTAAAAGATTTCTTTTCAATATTATTTCATTTCATTTTCTTTATTCAATAAACTCTACAGGTTTGGTTATAAACAATTTATATTATATATAGAGTATGACGGATGAGCTATATTATAATATTATATATAAAATAATATGTCTTTATGTTTTTATGGTGGGTAGTATCGGTACGTTTATGCAGAGTATTAATATGCATATTTATTTGTTTAGTCTTTATCGAATAAACCAACAAAATTAGATTAGAAATGAATTTAATGTTAAAGTCAAGGTTTGTAAGAATAATAGGAAACCACTACTCTATTAATCCAATAGAAAAGATATTGAAATAGTGCAGCACTGGGTTCCACTATGTAGCTCCAATGTGGATTTCACAACGAATTGATTTTAAAATCGTTTGGACGTACAGAACTTCGCTTTAACTCAGTATTAGGAGTCAACAATAATTGGACTGTTAGTAAGGAACCTCAGTATAATGTATATATATGTATATATATATATATAAATATATATATACATATATATATATATATATATATATATATATAATACTCGGTATATTTTATTTGTGATGTATTAAATTAAAAGAATAGGTACGGAGCGGAAACGTTTTAAAGAGGGACGAAGTCGACGAGCGATTTATGAAACATATTTGAGGATTTTGTCTGATATTCACTAATAATTAGCTTTTTTGAGTGACAATTTTTTGATATCAACTATTTCATATCGAAGATGTATGAGGATGTCATTTTTACATACTATCCTATGAACTGTCACACGCAATGCAATAAAAAAATACACTCAATAAAAATATTTTTTGTTCCACAAATTTTAAGTCAATTGATAAGGTTAGTAATCGATGCTATAAATAAAAACTATGAACAATGACGCCTCGGAATATAATATTTACTCCCATATGAACTAAAATTATATATCAAAGTCTAAAACTTTATTTAAAATTTGAATAAAACCGAAACGGAACACTCCAAGTCAATTATTCACCCAACGTAATCTAATTTTGTTGTAAGTCGAAACTAAGTTCGGCCAAATAACTTAAGTAACAAGCAATTACTGTAATATCGAGAAGTAAGCATCCTTCGCTACATTACCGAGTAGACGTTATACGGATTAGCATAATGTTCCATGTAATATAAGTAGGAAAATGTCCCACTCGTTACTTTCGTTGGCGAAGTGAAAAGCTAAGGAAATAAAGGAAATTTTGATGCAGAAATGTGAATGATTGAATTAATTGAAGCGTCAATAGCCTGTGGTTTAGGGTACGGTCTCATATATATATATATATATATATATATATATATATATAACTAATTATTATCTATAACTCTAATATAAGATATAAGATTTATTGTTTGATTCTTGTATCGGCAATTACCAGTTGGAGCACACCCTTACAGAATTCCAGCGTAAAGTTTTGTAAATTTGCGCAAACACATAGAAACTCACTGGCCCTTCCCAGTTTACTCCTATGTACCATAAGATCGGAGCATGTGCATAACGTAATTTGCATCGTATCGTAAGTATAGGGGTTCGAGGACCCCATTACAGGTAACACGGTAGTCCATCTCAGTCCTCAGGGTAGGTAGCCACTCTGCAGCATGACTTGGTCTACCCATCCCTCCGTTGGAGCCTTTATATTCTATAAAGGCTTCAGCTTGAACTAGCAGTATAATATTGTTGTGTTTCGTATGGTGAATGTCATTTGGTGATCAATAACAGGTGACGAGGCATTCCACGTCCGTCCTCAGGGTTGATAGCCAATCGCAACCAAGGAAGGATCACACCCTCAAAGAATACCAAGTAACACACGTGCAGCTTAAACCTGTTAATTATGGATGTAGGTGTTTCTATCAGGTGAACCGTGAGGTCATTTGTCACTCTTAGTTTCATATAAAAAAAGAAGATGCACCACAGAACACAGACCGTGATTTCGTAAGTAAGAAAGAGAGATATCATACGCTCTCGCTTTATTGCAAGAGGTACGATTGTTAGAAAAATTAAATAAAATACAAAATAAAAAAAAAAACCTATAATTTTATGTTATATATGTTGACATACAATAACAACTAGTAACGAACCAAGCTCGGTTCTCTTCCCGTGAAGAAAAATATCGCGAGGAAACCTATAAGTCTGTGAAATAAATAAAGGAATATATTTCAAAGTCGGTCAATCCACAGTGAAGCCACATGGCTGATTATGCTCCAAGACCCGTTTAGGGAACTTATGGCTTTCAAATATTCATATGTCTACGTTCAATACACACATATATCCAAACAAACGGTAACAACCCCCACAAATTATGTATAATACATATGTATATGTAATATGTAAGGACTGACATATCAATTACGGACCGCATTTACCTAAATCATGAGCCATTACCGGAGGTAATTGAAGCCCTGCGGATTATGATACGTTTCATGTACCTAACGTTGTCGGCATCGAAGATACGCATATAATTATCAAGTACGTACTCATAGATGGGGCAATACAGTTTCATGATAGTATCAGATTACAAATGCCAACTTAAATTCAATGCTATCAGTGATATTATTACTGACATTCCGTTAAACCAATTCAATTAAGCTTAAAATGCTTGTGCTAGGAGATGGTTTGTACAATATGTGGTGGAAACAAACCTACGATCTTAAGTTTCACTTACCCTGACTTAGGCTATTGACGCTCTGAATGACGAATCATCTGATATTTTCGACAGTTTTATTCTTTGGAATTATAGTGTGTAATATATGGAATTAAAACCGGCAAAAGTCTCCAGCCTATTTTGCCAATGTGCACAGACTTTGCTTCTGCAATAACTCTTTTGAAGATCCTTGAGGCAGAGATGTAATTTTTTTTAAACGAGATGGATTTTGCATCCCGTGACGCCGATACATCTGCCCAGGCCCGGTAACACTCCTGCTTATAGCGTGACGCTATTTAACAGGAGCGACCAAACCACTATTACTATTGAGGATTGAATAAATCGCAATGGCTGCGTAAGAGGCACCACACTACGGATCAAACAATGGTCCGATGAGCCTAGAGGGGCATCAACGGAGACTAGATAGATAGATGGCAAGTGAGTCCTGCGGCCCATGACATCTACATTTATCCTTGACAAGGAATCATAATGCAGGTGCGTTGTCACCCTTGATGACTGAGATGGAATGTCTCGTCACCAGTAATAAAGGTCTCCGGATCCCCAAACTCACCAGACGAAACACAGCAGCATTATGCGACTATCACGTTGGTATTCTGTGAAGGCGTGGTCCTACCCCGGTTGATCTGACCCATTCTGCAGCTAGTAACAAACTGCATCGTAGCTGTATCACCGTAGAAAATGTAATTAAACGTTAGTACGACTAAATTAGTGTCCCATTTGAACGGGATTACGGGATAAGCTGGCAATTCCATTATGAATTACATATCTGACGCCCCTTCTGATTAATGCGCGGACACAGTTCAGCGTCAGCTAAATAAGTTGTGTGTCGTAAAAAGATTAGCTATGTGTTCGAATGCATAATATGACTGCCTTGTCGTTATACACGATGACAATTCCACGAACGTTGTCTAGTGTGTTTGATAGCAACTTTACAGAGTATATTATAGTGCCGTTAGTTCTTAAATCTATGCCACTCGTGGCTCAGAGTATAAACACCCGCTTTTAATTACCAACCAATAAAATAAAAGAGGGATAGAGATATCGGATAGAAGGAATAAAGTGAGGAAACCTGCTTGTCTAAGAAAGAAAAAAAACGTATTTCTAAGAAATTTTTTATTCAATGGCGCGTGGTTTTCTATTTTCCATCAACCTATCTAGTTTGCTTATCATTATTATTTTTTTGTTTCATTGAGAATAGCAAATGACCATACAGTTCATCTGAAAGCAAATGATTCCTGCGACCTATGCCATCTATATTCATACTTGACAAGTTATCATGATGGAGATGCGATGTCACCCTTGAGGACTGAGATGGAATGCCTCGTCACCAGTAATAAAGGTCTCCGGATCCCTGCACTCAACAGGCTGGTGACGAGGCTTTCCATCTCAGTCCTCAAGGGTGACGACGCATCTCCATTGTGATTCCTTGTCATGAATAAATGTAGATATCATGGGCCGCAGGAATCACTTACCATTAGGTGAACTGTGTGCTCGTCTCTCTGTATGTAATAAAAAAAGTAGTTAAAATAAATTATGGGTAAGCAATAATAATGATGGTGACGCCGCCCCCATAGTCCGCCATTTTATTAATATGTATCATTATTAAATCAGTGCAATAACGTAGGCTTATTAAAGTCTTTTTTACCCATTAATAGTACCCAGGTGGAGTGTAGTATCTTAATTAGCTGAAAAACAAATCTTCAAGGCAATAAAGTTGATTCATTAAACGATTTTAATTTGCAGTAATTCATTGTTCACGGTGCGCCCTCAATGAATTATCACCGGCCGGCATCAGTGCAGAGGTATTTGGAAGGCACGGTAATTCACCTGCCTCTGTAAGGTTTTTCCCCCTTATAATAGGTCTTTACCTATTAAATTGCCGTTTTGTATGAAATAAGTTAATAAGTATTTTTTTTTTCAAACTTTTTTGTTTCTGTTATTCAAAGTAATCACCCATGTAGTCGATGCATCTTTGCCAACTCAGTGGTAATTTATTGATGTCCTTCTTGTAAAAATCAGCTGGACGGGAGGCAACGAACTCTTCAATTCTCGGGAATTGAATTTTTTTCCCGCTAAAAACTAACTCCTAACTCTTTTTTTTTTGTAACATACAAATTCTTTTATTTCTAGTAAATACACAAAATACCTCCGAGGCTCCACGAAGCGAGTAAAGCAGGTCATTGTGAAATGTATATTGAGACAACTACCACAGCGACCTGTGTCAATAATCAGCGCTGTATAAAATATAACAGATATATTTAAGTTTGTACAGGAATTAGGATGAAATTCCGTGCAGGGAGCGCCGCGCGACCGCCGCCGGGATCGCGCCTGCCAGCGACTGCCCGACACCCAGCGGCACTCGTGAAGCCGTGAAGCTTTACAACATTAAAAAGTTCCGTCTAAACTTTCAAAACAGAAGTCCGGTGGAGAGAGACAAAGTGATTTCATCATCCTTTTCTTCTCCCGAACTCGGTTACTTTAACAATTGGCAATAAAAATTACTGTAGAAGTTATTTCTAAAATAATGAAAACATTTAAAAATAATTGTGTCGATAAACGATGGATTGTATAAACATATAGAAAATCAAAAATTATACTCTTATTTAAAAAATGTCTAAGAATTTTAATTGGGAACAGCTTTATTATGAATAATTCAATACCAAATTCTAAACGTAGGAATAAAACTGGATTTGACTTCGAGAGTTTTTTAATTTTATCATTTTATCAAAAGTCAACTAGCTCTTAACATAATAATCTGAAAGAAATTTCTTGTATTATTTAAGAAATGTTAAAAACAATGTCCTCTTAGTAATAGTGAATTATTTTACAGTACAAGTTATTTAAATTTAGTAGAGATGGAGAACATTATTTATGTTGCTATTTCTCGCGCTACCATGCGTACTGCCATGCCATTCATGCTACGGCTAGAAATGAATTGCAAAGTGCCTCTACAACTATTATTACTATAAATAAGTTTATAGTAATAATAGTTGTAGAGGGACTTTCCACTTCATTTCTAACCGCTAACTTTTTTTTATAATTTCGCGATTCAAACTCAATGTTTTAAATATAACGTAAGCGCCATAAACTTAACAAAAGTTTTAGTTTCAGTTAAACAAAAAGTAAATATTAATCGTATTTTTTTAACCGATTACAGCTTCCGTGTCCGAAATGTAAAATAAATACCGTAGGATTTATTGTGACCCTGGCTAGTAAAAGCACGAGTACGCCAGACCAGAGAATGAGTTTTAAAAACAAATCATTCCAAACAAAATATTGTAGCCAACTTGGATTTGAAACTTTCAAATCCGTATTCAGTTGAGAACAATACCTAACAGGTTTAATAATATATCTTCAAGTGAATGACGTGAAGATATGTATGTACTCATTACATTGCCAAGGTTTTTCAAGCTGAAATGTTACATTACATTTTTTGTTCGAGATTTTTTTTTTATAACTTTAAGAGTTACAAACTCACACACAGTTCATCTGATGGCAAGTGATTCCTGCGACCCATGACATCTACATTTATCCTTGAGAAAGAATCATAATGCAGATGCGTTGTTACCCTTGAGGTCTATATATGGAATGGAATGCCTCGTCACCAGTAAAAAAGGTCTCCGGATCCCTACACTCACAAGATGAAACATAGCAACAATATGCTGCTATATGGTATTCTGTGATGGCGTGGTCCCACCCCAGTCCAGGTGCCTATTCATTCTGCAGCTAGAAACAAACTGCTGCCCTGCTAATATTGTATAAAAAAAAACTTTAAAATTCCGACGTTTCGTTTGTTTTACGATTGTCACGGGCAGGACTGAGGTGTTTGTCGTCGCGATATCATAGTTGACCCGATCCACTGTCAAATTAATTGTCATTCATTTGCTCCGCTCTACGTAGAAGGAGCAAAGTGTCTTAAGGTCATAAATGGTGATAAAATCCGTAAAAGTTTTATTCAATAGTTATTGGTTTTATAGAAAGGAAGAAAGGTTATTGAATGTTCACCTCAGACTCCCTGTGTAGGACGACCCCCCACTGGATGGAGCGATGACCTCTGCAGGAAGGACCTTGCGGGAAGTCGGTCCTGCAGGTGATTCAGGATATTGATTTATGGCATGGCAATCTATGGGGGAGACCTATGTTCAGCAGGGGGGTGTGATAATAATGACGTTTATAGAATAAGGCTTTAATATCTTCATTATTATTTCAAAAGCGTATAATTGAGCAAACTGACTTCGCTTCGCGTCATTGACTTACGCCATCTTAGTACAGCTTTCTGTTACGTCATTGGAATATTAATTTTTGCCTTTGGAAGACTCCCGTGATGAATTTTATTATCAGAGGAGCTCCTCACTGAATCCAAATTGGGGCATTAGTATATAATTGATAACACATTCGGAGGGGAAAACGTGTTTCACTTTAATTTCGGACGTACTTCTTTTGTCGGTAATTTCGTGAAGCCGTTCGGGGGTTGAATCTCGGTGAATGTTAAATAACCGACTTCTTACTAATAAAGCGCCGACTTCAAATGATGTTGGGCCACAAAGTATTCATGTTAATTTGTAAAAATATAATAAGTGCGTTACCACTTAGACTAAAACTCCCATGATAAATATATCATTAGATGTCAGCCGTGGTAGCTCGGTTTCAAAGCGAATGAACTAATTGTATTAAGCACATAAAATAAAAAAAAGTGAGACTGACGGAAAATCAACAAAAAACTATATGTTTCATGATTACCTTATCATCATCATCACAGCTTATCCATGGTGAACGTGGGCTTCCAATCTATGGGAGATTGCCAGAAAGCACGACCCAGAGCTACCTGCATCCATAGAGGTCCAGCAAGTTTGCATTGGTAGTCGCTCCATCCAGTCGAGGGGTCACTGCGACTGCCAGTTCGAGGTTGCCACTCAAGACCCATTCTTTTTGATCGGTTATTGCACCCAAGGTCTGGTGAGTACGGTGGATGAGCGAGAGCTTCCAACCCTAACTCTGTCAGCTTGTCTGTTGTGCAGTATGGGGTCTCAACGCGTACGTTGCGCTGGCGATCGTTAAGTTCGTGAGTCACCCATCTATCAAATTTTACACCTTGCCAATTCGTCACAAATGGACCAATATTGTTACGATGTTAACATCAAAAGCTGCTGCTGGCTCGGCTGTAGATTAAGTATCATCAGCTTCCACAATCGCCTTTAATTCATCATTGTTGACCAAAGTGTCCGAACGACCAAAAGGTTCATTTTTCAAATAAAAATTCCAGAATGGAACCGGCCAAACCAATAACGGGTTTTCGATTATGTGTAATTTGTCGATTATGACGAAAAATGTTCAAACGTAATGAAAATACAAAGCTCTCTATCAATAAACAAAAGACTGACTTTGTAAAAAGAATGTCATGTTTTTAAAACAAAATTAATTTGAATCTAGAATTCACAGCCAATCAAAACTTTTTTTTGGTTTGTAATGGCCAATATTGAAGAACTGCAATTTCATAGTTAAATACCTAATATATATATATATACATATATCTAAAAGAGAAAATTAAATTATATATATAATATAGATATATATAATTTATCTTTATCTCATATATATTTTATATTAAATTTATAACTCAACAATATTAAAAAATTTGGCCCTTGTGAACTGTTGATATTTTCTTTTATTACTTTACTAGTTATGTATCAGAAGGAACTATGGCTTAAATACAATTATTGCGTATACATTTATATATAATAAAATAACATGAAATAAAATATAAGTGTATTCTAAGTGGTTTCGCCTCTAATGTTGCTGATGTTCATGGGCAGTATTTACCATCAGGCGAGCTGTTTGCTCGTTTGCCACTTTACGTTAAAAAAAACACGATATTATAAGTACAAAGTATTCCAAAGAAAACTTCAGCAACTTAATCAACCTATGTAGTATAAACCAGCTCCAAAATTGTATTAGAATTATTAATAAATAAACCAAAATGTTTCAAATACGAGCGTAGTCTATAAAACAGCGACATTGTGGGTCTGCATTGCAAAACAATGCATATTTCATTACGAAAATGTAAGTGGCGTTACGGACAAAAACACCGCTGGCCGTAAATCAATTTTCCCCATAGTTACCGAATTTCTTCGGGCAAGTTATTCAGATTTGATCTTAGATTATGGCTCGGACAGCGTTAGTTATCGTCGTATTATACGTTCAGGGAGAGCGTAATGTATGTCCAGAGCGTACCGCGAAATATGGCAAATATATGCAGTACAGACGGGCGCAAAAGTTGATGTAACAATTAAACATTTATTTGCAAAATTATATATTTATAATATTCTATGGTTGAATGCTTGGTTTAAAGGCAGGATAGAAAGAAGAGGGTAAACTTAGTTTAATCAGTCAGTTATTCTGATAGATTCTATTCCGTATTCTGTATTTTTCACCAGGTTACTTCGTCGTCATATTCAAAATAGGATAATAAATTAGCAGTATATATATATATATATATTAAAAAATTATGTGCTTGATTGTACTCGAGTCTACATAATGCGCAAAGAAATAAAAATGTTAGAACTAGGTGCTAACACTAGTTAAATCATACAGGACGCAATTTATGGGATCGTACAGTTTATTCCTCTATATCTCGTGGTGAAGCAACCCCTGTGGAAACAATAAGTACTAATGTGTTATTGTGTTTGTGTGATATTTGCCAACACATATAAGAAATTATTATTTTAAACAAGGTGACATATATAAACATAGTTATGATGGAAAATTATTCATATCCTCTATAACACCTACCTAGGAAGAAGCAGACGGGACAACGGATGCAAGAATAGCTCTTAAAACATACTTTTGAGGCTGGCTCACAAAATTATATTGACGTCTTTTTAGATCTATCTAAGACATTTGATTGTGTTGATCATAAAACTCAATCTATTGTCACCCCTTCTATCATTAAAAATATTTACTGGCTGTAGGTGTTGCTTAGAGTTTCACTATAAAAATTATAAAAGTATGAAAGAGACCTTCTGTGTGCTGAGACAATGGGAAGATCTATGAAACTATTTCTATGGACGTTGTTAGGTATGTCAAGAAAATTCAAAACCTATATTGAATGTAATTAATTTTATGGATTTTATGGCGTTTATTTTAACTTTTTAATCACAAAAGTTTCGAGTGCTTGAAAGTACTCATGGAGACGTCACCCCCTTCCTCCACTTAGATGTTTTCTGTGGGATAGAGGATTGTCTGAGGTTTTGGACTACCTGATGTGCGAAAGAACAGTTATCGCCGAGGATTCACGAGGCTATTGAATTTAAAAAAATTCAAATTTAAATACATAAGGTGGTAGGGTGTTACCGCTGGCTTGGGGTCCAGTGATTAACAAAATTAAATCTGAAACTTAATATAGCATTTTAAGACATCAAGATACTGTAAACTAACTCCATAACTCCATAGATTGAACCAATTAATATTTATAAGCGTTTTCTTAAATCGAGGAATACGATGCTGATGCGATATCACCCCTGAGGACTAAGATTAAATGCCTCATCACCAGTAATAAGGCTCTCCCGATCCCTATCCTCATCACATGAAATACAGCAGCATTATGCTGCAATTTTACACTGGTATGCTGTTATGGGTCCTTCATCGTTGGAGACGACCCATTCATGCAGGTGCTTATGCCCGGGACAACTTTGATATTCGAACATCCTCAGGCCCCTCTTTTTGCTGAGTATGTGGATGCTGCTGTTAGTCCAGTGACCTCTACGTGTGTACCGCAACAGACTCGTGTCCAAAATGTACGCTGATTAGTGACACAACGACGACGCGTTTTCTGCTTTTTTTTATTACTTTGATTGTAACAAACGTGCAGATACGTTGTTATCTATGAGGGCTGAGATGGAATATTACGCTGGTATTCAGTGCGTTGGCATACCCCGGTCGAGCTGACCCATTCATTCTGCAGCTAGAAACAAACTGCAGTGTAGCTCTGCCACTGTTAAAAGACTGCCACTAAGACCACTACGATCCCCATTGACGAAGAACGTAGGCGACGACAAAGAGTTGCGTATATGCGTTCCAAGGGCTCCTCTTAAGGAGGTTCGAACCTCAGGCCTCTGCGACCTTGAATATTGTAAAACATTCAAAATGTCGAGAATCCAAAAGCAAAAATAAATACCGTAAACTTACTTGTAGTAACAATGAGCAATATTCTAGGAAATATAAGACAGTATTATTATGAAAACTTATAAATAAAATATACTACCGATCTCTTCGTGAACCTTCATAGTTATTATCTATTCAGGAAAGCATTTTAACTGGTTTATTTTTCCTCATCTACATATTACATAACCGTAGAATATACTATGAATTCTTTAAGTGCAAGTCAAGGATTCTGACGTCTTCAAACAATTTATTCTTTGTTTTTCAAACATCTATCTGTTCTTAGTAAAACGAAGTGGAGAAATATCAGTGGATACTAGAACAGCGAGGTATGAAATACTAGAATGGCCATCTTGAAATATCGTTGCAGACGCGCCTGCTTTCCTTATACTTTCGTTATTGTAAGTTCTCTTTGTATCTCATATAGAGTTGTTGATACCTCTCAGGAAATTAGAAATTATGAAATTGCCGTAAAGCGAATATCGGTCGGATTTATATTTTAAGAACCGAGCTACATGGAATATCGCCAAGTATTATATTTTAATTAACATCACGTATAATGATGAGGTGAAATATTTTAAAGTGTAATATATGATGATGTATTTACATCTACATCGCACATACATCATAAACCAACTGTGCAATTTTACACGATGTTTTTTTTCGGGCTTTTGGCCGCTGTCAGCCCGAGGGCTGTTACAGTTTCACCGGGTTAAAAGGTGACCGAGTGCTTATGGCACTTTATATATGGGTAACCAGCACAAAGGCTCCCAAAAGGTAGCCTCGGCTTGGACCGTTACCCTGTTTCGGGAGAGCGTCTGACTCGAGGGTGCTCGGCTCGGTCAGTTGCGCAAGAAACTCCAGCGACGCTTCTATCTGTATGTACTCGAAAGAACCGGCCAGTGACATGGCAGTATCGCGAATAACCTTGTTTGATAATTATGCTTTGTGCCTTAATGCTTTGTGTTAATTCACAGAAATAGAACCTAGACATAGCTACTCGACTCGACAATTGGCATTCATCGTCCGATCTTCAAAACTTTGTAAACGCATCGAAAGAATTTGATGTTATTAAACAATTAAATAAATATATTTAAAAAGGAAGTCATGTTGTATCAGCTTTAGCAAGCCGCACTATTTTCTCGTGCTTTAGTTCAAATTAGCTCCGTACGTGACTTTGCAATTTCTGTTAAATTATTCATACGAATCTCGCTTCTTGCGTTGTGTATACAACATTAAGAGAACACATACATCCGTTTTACAGCGCTAATGTTGTTATTTTAATCAATTTCTGTTTAGACCATCTCATTTTATTGTCTATCTTATTTTTTTGTGTTCAGGGTGACTAAAGAATACACACTTCACCACATGGTACTCGTAAATGTTTCCTGCGACTACATACTGCTATACTAACGTACCGCTCGTGACTTCGTCTGCGTGGACTTCAACATTGGGTTCAAAGAGAAATGAAAAATGTGTGAGACGAAATTGTAATATTTATTATTTTCCGCCAGTGCGTGTGTAAGGGCACACAAATACTCTTCAACAACTAACGTAAAGCAAGCAGTGTCCAAATTAATACCTGCCACTTTCAGCTTTAGCCCTGGTACTAATTAATGGTTATTGTAAATTCAAGTATCCTTTATATTAAAGGTTATAAACTATTTGTGTGCTAAATTTCATTTAAAGCTGTGTAGTAGTTTTTGCGTGATTGAATAACAAACATACCAAACATTAATTTACCGGAATAAAAAGTACCCTATGTATTAATTCGTGGTATAAACTATCCGTGTTCTAAATTTTATTTAAATCCGTTTAGCCGTCTTTGCGTGATTGAGTAACACAAATCCAAACTTTCATTTATGGTGATAAAAAGTGTTCTGTATATTAATACATATTATAAAATATTTATGTTCTAAATTTCATTTAAAGTTGTGATTTAGTAACAAACATATAAACTTTCATATTTATATTATTATAATGAGTAACAGGATAAGTCGTGGGTCGCAGGAATCACTTATAGGAATAGTGGTAACTTACTACTTACTTATAATTATTATAACATTGAGAGTAACAAACTCGCACACATATCGCCTGTTGGTAAGTGATCCCTGCGGCCCATGACATCTACATTCATCCTTGACAAAGAATCATAAATCAGATGCATTATTCAGGACTGAGTTGGAATGCCTCGTCACCAGTAATAAAGGTCTCCGTATCCCTACACTTAACCAGAACGAAACACAAAAGTATTATGCCGATATTTCACGCTGATATATTCTGAGGGCGTGGTCCTACGCCTGTCGAGCTGTCCATTCATTCTGCAGACAGAAAACTGCAGTCTACGATAACGATAATGAATCATAATGCAGAGTCCCCTGAGGACTAAGATGGAATACCTCATCACCAATAAGAGGCTCCAAATCCCTACTCATCAGACGAAACACGTTATGCTGTTATTTTACGCTGGTATACTGTGAAGATGTGAAATCGACTGCAGCGTAGCTCTACCACTATTCGTGATTATTGTTGGCGTGCTTTCTGGCTATCACAAAACAAATTATACCCAATAAAATAGATACACGTAATATCAATAAGTACTGATTAGTGGTTTATATAAAATTTGATTGATGCGTAAACATTCTGAATTGTTTGTGATCTTCATAACCAGCACAAGTGTAAATTATAAGTTTTTATTTTATTGTATTTAGGATAACAAATGACCATACAGTTCACCTGATGGTATGCAACTCAAGTAAAAAATCATCACTGAAAAAGTGGTTTTATTAGTTTCACCAAGTTTTTTATTATGCATTGATTTGTTTGGGGTCAGTATAAATACAAATTTGGTAGAGCTTGTTTCTAGCTGCAAAATTAATAAGTCAGCTCGAGCGGGGTACGACCACGCCTTTGCAGAATACATATATATAAGTATAAATAATAAGTATACATAAATAGCAGTTTAATGCTGCTTAGTTTTGTCTAGTGAGTGTAGGGATAGTGGAAACATCTATTATATTGGTGATGAGGCATTCCATCTCAATCTTCAAGGGTCACAACGCATCTGCATTGTGTATTTTTGTCAAGGATGAATGTAGATGTCATGGGCCGCAGCAATGACTTGCCATCAGGTGAACTGTGAGCTCGTGTGTTACCCAATGTTGTAAAAGAAACTATCATTAATTATAAAATTTTAATACAATATGTATAGTACATCAATAGTGGTCATGTACATAGTTTGTTAACTGATGACTGAGGACGACGAAAGGTTGTCGAGTGGAAACCTCGTATTTGCCATCGCGGCGTAGACCGCTAGATGGAGTGCGAACTTGTACGTTTGTAGGAAGTCATTGCATACGTAGTTACGTATTCTACGACAGCCGAGGCTGTAACAGGACTAATGTTTTTGCTAAAATGATAATAATGTTTCAAGAGAACACATAAGATATTGTATATATGTTAATGTATTATTTAAATACAATAATATTCATTAAGCTGAGGTAGGCATACTTTTATATATACAAGAAATGGTAGATTCCGAATGCCCGCATTTCGCCGTGGCGTAGTATAATAAATGAAAATATTTTTTAAAGTTCATCCGTTTGGTACAAGACGCGATGTGGATTCGTTATGATAGACGGATAATTTTATTTTATTTGTATAAACAATCGTTGGCCACTTACGTAGCGGATGTGGAAACAGAAAATTCGGCAAGGAATTTAAACGTAAGCACTCGCTAAGCTCGGTGTCTTGTCCTGGGATAGAATTCGACGCACGTAGCGCGCCCGCAAGTCTCGGGAACACAGACTCGGTGCCGTAAAGTATCAAAGCAGATGCGATTAAATTGGAAAACATTCACTCAATTTCCTGGCTGAGAGGGGATCCTCTCTGTCTCCCACTGAGTGAAAAGTACCGTCGGAACAGTTGGGGGAAATGTTTTGGTGTCATTTTTAATATACAATGTTTATATTGTTTATTTATTTTTATAATTCATTATCACAGCTTTACCATAGACCAATGGTGAACATAGTCCTCCCCCATACATCGCCACAAAACTATACTATATATATATACGCATCGACTTCTTACATATGTACTTGCATAGGTCGTAGCTTCATCTAGTGGGGGGTCTTCTGCCAGTCCGAGGTTATCAGTAGTGGAAGTTATTGGAAATATTTATTTAATTTATTAATAACACTAATATATTATAAGAAGTAATTATTATTATACGGAATCCACCTAATTATGATATGCAGTGCTATGTAAATAAAATAATTTAATTAGTATATGTGATACAGCCATGATACATTTATTTTTGATGCAACAGTATAATATATGTATTATGTAATGTATTGATGTAGGTACATCCGTCCTCAAGAAAGATTTATGATATGTATATATATAAATACATATATATCTATATATATAGAAATAAATGGTTGAAATTGTAATTGTAAATCAAATAAAAGTTATAAGTTATATCGTATACAAATATATGCCTTATTATGTGAGGGTTTGGTCTATCCCCATCCGAGCCACCCCCTTCATATCGCAGACAGAAACTTTTTTTATATACAGGGTATTAGGAGACCGAAAACGAAGACAGACGATAGTATTAATGACACCTTTGATGATAGGACGGAAAAAAAATCGATCCTGATTAAAAAACATGATAGTTTTAAAACGTTACCATCATGTCAGCTAAATGAAAAATACATAACTTTACTAAAAAAAAAAACCAGCGATGAAATAAAAAATCAAAAATAGCTGATGCACAGGCGAAACTTTCTAAAAAAAAGGTGTCATTAGTACTATCATCTGTCTTCGTTTTTGGAAACGGTCTCCTAATACCCAGTATAGAATAGTTAGCAAAGGAACAAGCGGCTCACTCAGTCTTAAGTGATCACCACCGCCCATGGACATCCGCAACACCAAACTAATTGTAGAGTGGTTGCTACTAACACTGTCTATATAATATGTCAATATATATATGATTTATGAAGCATGAAATAAACTTCACTTTTATTAATTTCAATTATGAAATATGATGAAACAATTATGCTGTGTGTAAAATGTATTATTTTTAATCAAAATTAATGTATTTATATACTGATCATAATTTATTAAATCAAAACTAATGCATCAGCAGAACTGATAAGTACGGCTAGTCGGAATCCATAAGAGGGACTAGCTGAAGAGGCACCGATAGTGGAATAACGACATGGCCGATTTCGATCAGGGCGATATCTCTTTACCAGATAACATCGTCATTGCAGGACATATTACAGTACCGTTGGAATTCAGGCAAACACTAAAGCACTCATATGTTGACCCCTTTCCTAATGTTGTGTAATTCATGCGAGCAAGGTTCGTGTAATGTTTGGGATATATCTGCAATTATTGAATTTATTTTAATTACTTTAGTTGTTTTTTCTCTGTTGACGGTAGTTGGAAGCACGTCGAACGCTCTCTTGCCGACCTGCCGACTGACAAATCCAACGCGACAGTGACTGGCCCGCCGTAAGACGTATATATATTTGCCGACGCCGCACTCCACAATCGACGGCTGGGGCCCTGGTGCAATATTTTTAAATTGCCGACGGCTTTCACGTTTGTTAGCAATTTGCTGATTTATTTTATTTTAATGAAGGTGAGATGCATACTCCATTGGTTAATAGTTATAGTGATTTGTGAGGTATGAGGTATAATTTTGGAGATGGTTTTTTTGGGTCAAAATGATAGACATTAGGTTCGAGTGAACAACGAAATGGTTTTTGTAATTGAATTTATTATGTATTCATTATAAGAACTAATATATGCAAGAATTAAATATATTCTGTATGATCAGAAAGCGAGTGAAATGAAAATAATAAATCAAATAGTATTAAGGGTATATTATTTACTTGTGATAAATATTGATAATGTATTCATACATTGTAAATAATAGCAATAAGTAAACACGAAGCGTTATTGCTATTTTATTTATACAGGCGCTCCACTGACTGCAGTGAAATAATAAATAGAGTTTGATATTCGAATTGTTTTGATAAACAAATATCCGTTGAAAAATTTTAATATTGTTTTTCAATTTCGCTTTCTATAAACCGTATTGGATATTAATTCAGTTGCAATTCGACCATAGACACGAATCGTAATGGGTGGATGGTGGCATGGGTGACTTTTTAATATCACAGGACCGATACTTTTCTATTTTAGTTTTAATTATTTGCTCCCTATGGTAACAATGACTGAAAAACTATTTTATGCTCTATATCAATTCTGCATTGTAACATTAAACTGTTGTCGGGTTTATAATAGTTATACATTGATTTGATGATACTATTAAAAGTCGGCTACTGAGATATCTAAATACTATTTTTTTAATGTATGGAAGAGGACAAACGAGCACATAGTTCATGTTAAGTGATCGCTAGAGCTTTATGAATTATAATGCATATGCATTTTCACACGGAGGCATGCTCCATCACCAGGGTAATTGTAAAAGGGTCTCCAGATCGTAGTGATCGGAATGTAGATTTACCAGACAAACCACAGCAGCGTTAAGTTGCTATTTTACGCTGGCATTTTGTGAGTCTATTGATAAGCTATTAATAGACAGGTACAATTAAATTACATTATAAAATCCCGAACAATAAGCCACTTTACTTTTACGCAGATTTTAGCGAACTGTAGCTTGCTAGTTTGTTAATGGTAAATAACAAATGGACATGTTTTTGTTTCATATCGACAAACAACTATAAAATAACGTAACGGTTTTACGTTCAATTATTTTACACAAAAACTTAGTACACATGTTTGCGAAACAAAGCCCGTGGTATTTGCTTAAAGCCCGCGTGCATACGCCCGTATTTTTAACCAATTTATATGTTTACCTATGAAAAGGAGGGCTGCCTCGTCATGGAAATGAAATAGAAATAGCATTTTGATTGCTGAAAAAAACATGTAACAGAATAACGGCATTTTAGGCTTAGCGTTTACTTTCTATTTCTTGATTGTAAGGCATTTCATGATTCCTAATCTGAATGACGATTATATTAGTAAATCATCAGATTAGTAAATCTTATTCTGGAATGCTTCTGAATCTCTTTTTCTTTTCTTTTTAAAAACTGTGTTTGTGTGTGCGGTTGTCACCTGCAATATGAAAAAATGTGTGTTTTTTCGGGCCAATGACCACTGTCAGCCATAGGGTGAGAGACACGAGACCATTATTAGTGGGTAACCAGCACAAGGGTTCCCGAGAGGGAGGCTAAAAAATATATTTTCCTGCCAAGACAGAAGAAGTTAATATTATCGAATAAAACTAATTTCACGGATTTCATCGCGTTCAAATCAAACGGTGTTGTCGTTGAGTTCAAAGTGAATGGATTACGGAATAACGCCGCGGAGAATCACGCACGAAGGAACGCGAAAGAAGCCGTAAAATTAGTTTTGTTCAATGTATCGTGTGGGGGTAAGAAATCATCGATCAATCCGTGACGCAGTTATGAACCAGAAGTAGCGGGAAAAGATCGTCTTGACGAGGGTAGAACTATACATTTCAGAATACCGATATAAAGTAGTAACATAGTTGGTTTCGTTTGGTGATGGTTACCAGAGACCTTATAACTGGTGCCTTATCACCATACCGTTATGATTCTTTATCGAGGATCTAGTTATCATGGACCTCAGGAATTGCTTACCATCAGGTAAGTTATTGCGCTTGTTCGTCTACTCTGTCTGCGTCTACTTCTGAAATCATTAATAAAGTCTTACATTGCTTTTGATTTACAAGTGATTGCTACGTACATCCTTGACAAGGAATTACAATGCAGATGCGTTGTAACCCTTGACTGAGATGAAATGCCTCGTCACTAGTAATAAAGGTCTCCCGAACTTAACACTTACCGGACGAAACATTATATTGCTATTTTGTCGGGTCGCATTCCTATCCCGGTCGAGCTGACGCATTCATTCTACAGCTTGAAACAAACTGCAACGTATCTCTACAACTGTCGAACAAAAACAGCATTCGTAATAAATATATTCAGAGAATAGAAATATTTGACATAAGCGCAGTTTTTCGAAACTGAAGCTGTATAGGCAAAACTTCACGAAAACTGCAAGAAAGTAAGTAAACAGCCATTCGACTCCTTCATTATAAATCTAAAAGAACATTTTAATGAATAGTTTGTTTTTACGTTTAAACTTTCAAAGCTCCCCCAGACAGGCCCAATTTTACCGCAGCTGTAGGATGTAACATCATATGCGTCCTAAAAAAAAAATGTAACAAGAACCGAAATCTGAATATCTCAGGCGATAAAAACGAAACATCGCACATTACAGATATAAATTATCGTGCGTGTAAGTCGCAAGTGTCTGAGGGTCTCAAATCACGGCTGTCTAGGCGAGGTTTTATCTTGCGCTGTAATTTTAGGAACATATCAAATAAGCAATTAAAATTAATTCCTTCAATAAATGTATATTTTGTATAAAGATCTTATTTATTGAACAAATTGCTACCCCCTTTAATAAACCTTTAACAATCCCTAGGGGTCGCGACCTTAACCAAACAATGTAAAATATTAAAATATTCATGTAGATATAGGTATATATGTACAGTCACGCGTATGCCCTCTTGTGGAATGCTGTGAGCAAGGAGGGTCATAAAATGCAGTTTTCATTTCGTATAATGTTTAAAAACATTATCTATTGTACACGACGAATATGATTCCTTATCTAAGTTATTTTTATAAAACTAGGGGCGTCCAATAGGCACACAGATTGATGAAATAATCAAAATTTCTAAGGACTTCCGCTCTAGTATTTGGATCTTAGAATCCTGAATCCAGAAACAATCAAATCACAATAGCGTTACATATAAGAGATGGAATAGATATCGGTATCCAGCCTATTTAGCCTATGCTTACTATTCGGGCGAATATCAGATCCATCAATATACGGCGAAGACTACATTTACAAAAAGTTTTTTTTTTTAATTTACGCAAAGCACGATTCCGCGCCTCCTGTATCCATCGAATTCCAGCATGCTTCTTGCATGCTCCATCTAGTGGGGGGTCGTTCTACACTGTGACTGAAGAACTTTTCCTTCCCATTGATTATCAGTTCTATGAGATATACCTACATATGGCCAGTCCATTGCCACTTTAGCTTGCTTTTGATTTGTCGGTTCACCCTTCACCGTTCAGCTGCAAACGTCTACGTTGCGTATTATGCGTCATTTGTATTTATATATATATATATATATATTTATATATATTAAGAAAAGTTTTACTCAAGGTGGCAACCCTGAGTAATGGCCGGAGCGGCAGGGTTGGCGACCGCGTTTATTTATTATTTATCGCAAGCAGCGGTCACGCTAACACTTTTTATACTAACTATATATGTTAACGACGTGGATAACCTTTTGTTTTTAGGAAGGCTCTGTTGGTTTTAGGTAACTTCGATATTGAGAATTCCTCATAAAATATTTGTTTCGTCTAATAAGCGTAACGATACGGAGACCGTTAACCGGGTAAAGGGGAATTACGTCTTAGTTTACAGGGGTGTCTATGCATCTTTATACCTTAACGGGGATGAATGTGGGGGTCATAGGCCGCAAGAATCACTTACCATCAGATGAAAAGCGTGCTCGTTTCTCACCTACAATACAATAAATAATAATAATAAAAAATAGTTTTTTTATTATTATTGTTACATCGAGAGTAACAATCTCACACACAGTTCACCTGATGGCAGGTGATTCCTGCGGCCCATGACATCTACATTCATCCTTGACGAGAAATCATAATGCAGATGCGTTGTCACACTTGAGAGGACAGGGATGGAGTGCCTTGTTATCAGTTATAAAGGTCTCCGGATCCCTACACGAAACAGCAGCATTATGCTGCTATTTTACGCTAGTATTCTGTGAAGGTGTGTTCCTAACCTATTTATTCTGCAGCTAGAAACAAGCTGCAGCGTAGCTCTACCACTGTCTGATACCACGTAACCAAAAGTGAGATCGAGATTTAATGTATTTCGGTTTTTGATTCTATTTTCTAAATAATTTATATATTAAGGCAACGTTCTGAAAATAAAAATGACTAATATGTCATGGTAAAGTTTAACTGGGAAGCAATTATGCTTTCACAGAATCTCCAACCTTTAATGGAAGCTTTAATTTGCTTTTATAAGAGGTTAAAATAGGTTAACCACCTACTTTTTTTCTAATTATTACAACTTTTTTTGAAATTTGGACATTGTCCTGTCCGAATTTCAATAAATTAGTATCACAAACTAAACACTGCTAAAAAGTTTTGGGAATTTGTGAAAGTTATGCAACGTTCGAATCAAGAGTTATGCCCTTCATACAAAAATCCATAGAGCACCTTCAGTTTTTCCAGAATTTCCCATTGTTTTTCCGTAAAACCCTAATTCTAAGCATTAATAATATTTAGAAAAATATATATAATCAAATCGGTCCACCCGTTCTCCGATGTTTATAACAATAATATCTCACAGAACATCAGCATCAAATAGCAACATTACGCTGCTGTAGGGATGCGTTCGGAGTATCCATTACAGGTACCCAGATATCCCATCTCAGTCAGAGTTGACAACGCACATGCATCTTGTATCTTCGTTGAAGAAGAATGTAGATGGGCCACAATTATAAATTACTATCGGATGAATTGTTTGCGCGATTCACACCCCTAATTTTATATAAAAAAAACTAAGCATTCACACCATTTAAATTTGCATGACAAATTGAACCCACAACCTTCATTCGGAAGCCGCACACGAAGCCGATCGATACGACATTCCAAATTACCATAAGTATGTATGCAAATGTTTGTTCAAACACACGTGACCACCAACATTAGTTTCTTTCCAACATACCCTTTGATAATTTGCAATGAATAAGGTATAATTACATTTAACAAATACAATATAAATAGTCCGACGTACGACAAATATTTGCGACCAATGGGTTTCGCAACAAACGGCATAAAAACAGACGAAGCTACGGCACGTTCGCTAAAATGAGTAATGCCGTACGTGGTTTGGGTTTAAAATTGTTAAGAGGCTTTTACCATAGCCGGGCTTTAATATTCTATTATTATTGTTTTTAATTTTATTTATTTTTAAAAAACTGATATATTTATTAAACTGACATAAACAAGTGTGTAAAGGAAATAATAAGCCCGACTCCATTTTGTCTGGATTTTTTTTTCATATACAAGATAGATCTCCGGTGTCGGCACCAATGAAATTGATAGACGTACATTTAGATGCTGATTTTATAATGGTAAAGACACACTGCTGTTTGTTTCTAGCTGCAGAATGAATGGGTCAGCTCGACAGGGGTAGGACCACGCCCTAACAGAATACCAGCGTAAAATAGCATCTTTATGCTGCTGTGTTTCATCTGGCGAGTGCAGGGATCCGGAGACCTTTGTTACTGGTGACGAGGCATTCTATCTCAGTCCTCAAGGGTGACAACGCATCTGCATTATGATTCCTTGTCAAGGATGAATGCACTATAGATGTCATTGGCCGCAGGAATCACTCACCATCAGGTGAACTGTGGGCTCGTTTGTTATACTTAAAGCTATAAAAAAAAATTATCGCGCGCTTGGTGGTAAAGAAAAACATCGTGAGGAAACCTGTATGTCTCATCATACCATAGTATACCATATAGCCAATCCACAGTGGAGCTGGACTATTCTCTAACACCCTCTCTAGAGAGGAGGTTATATATATTTATATATATAAAACCTGGGCATACTAGGTTTTATACAAATAAATTTATATAAATAAGCAGGTATTATGTATCTTACTTAAATTTTATATGTTATTTACATATAAACACTAGTTCAAAGCTAAGAAAGAGAATTGATCATCGTGTGGGCCGCTAGTTTGCCACTTATTCTAGAAAAAAAAATCTATCTAGGTAAAAATATTTACATTTTTTTTAATAGAAGCTATATATATAAGCTAGTGCTTAGCTTAATGTTACTAACATTCCCGTTTTCATAAAATCAAACCTATGACCAGAGATCGAGACCATACCCTAAACTATTAGGTTATTGACCCAATAGTATATATAGATTTTCTCTACCACACACTTATTCCTTGTAGAGCCACTCATGAAGAAATAAGTCCCTTTGTTGTGACACCGTTTCTGTTATTGATTGTTGTCATAAAACAAATCAGTCTTGATTATATAATACCAAAATTTGGTCCTAATTTCTCCTACCTTTGCCTTATCATTAAGTTCTCTGCAAAAATCGTCAATCTTTTCTATAACAGTCTGTATAATTTGTATTGTGCTACTGCTAGTCAAATGCCGTGACGTGGCTCCCCTATGTACTATTATATAGAGAGGTTAAGCGTTTGAAATGCTGAAAGGTTTCGGCACTGCGAACGTCAAGGAGGCAGGCTCGTATCCGTCATTCGATAACTCTTGCACAAGCATTTGTAGCTTATTGGTTAACCGGAATGTTAACAAGTTAGATGTTTAGCATTGCTAGATTTCTTTACAATAATAATAACAATATTACATCGTTGATGATCATATAAAAATGCATGTAATCTGAACTCTCAGCAATCAGAGCCCTCTCCCATTTTTTTTTCAAGTACAATTTAATAATAAATCTCTAAGTTTTTAATTAACAGAAACAATAAAGAAAGGAATAGAAGTAATTCAAAATCTTCTTGTGTGTGTGTGTTAGTTTTAACTTATAACACATCGTAAAATAAAAAAGAAATAAAAAAATAACATAACATGCAGTGTGAACAGGCCACGACAAAAACATTAGAGGCATGTGTCGCGAATGCAACGGCCGGCTCGCGAGCCCGCCTGATTGATTCCAGACACGAGCCGACTCCTCCGCTCTCCTGCTCCCCTGGAACTTATTCCCTTAATTAGCATACCTTCCTTACTTGGGGCTCGTTTACCTTTAAGTTAGAGCACCTGGCTACCGCATGGCGGGTCATGGATTCGATTCCTAAAAAATCATTAAAAGCTTTTGGGTCCAAGTGCGTTTGTTCCGTGTCTTCGACACCGCAGCTTAACCTTACTGCTTATTGTATTGCCCATTGGTCCAGCGGAGGGGTGGCGAGTGTGAGTCTTAGTATTTATGCGTATTCTAAATATTGAAGATGTCCAGCTAAGTAAAGTAGCAGCACAATGTTGCCGTGGTTCGTCTGGTGAGTGCAGGGATCCGGAGACCTTTATTACTGGTAACGAGGCATTCCATCACAGTCCTTACGGGTGACAACGCATCTGCGTTATGATTCCTTGTCAAGGATGAATGTAGTATATCACTTGCCATCAAGTGAACTGTGTCCACGCTTGTTACACTCAAAGAAATAAAGAATAGAAAATATATCACCGACATAGTCCGATATTTGGTATCATTATCGATCGGTGGACTTCACACGTCTCCGAATATATTTTATTCACCTGTGATAAATGAAAATTTAATAATAATAATGATAATATTCATTTACTCCTTTTTGGCACATATAAATAGCAAAATCAGATACAGTACAACAATTAAGAAAAATACTTTTAAATAATCAAATAAGAAAAGTAAAGAAAAACAATAAATAATAATTGAATAATAGACACATGAAACCTGCTGTGCGCCAAATAAAGAACAGGATCTCCACACAGGTAGTTTTGGGGTTTAAGGTCACAGCCCTTACCTTCCGTGAAGCCTACACAAGAGAAATGGCGGTCCTCATTTTATAAACTATAATAAAAAAGTTATAAAATAATAAAACAAAGTAATAACAAATAACAAAAACAAAAATATATAAAAATCATACAGAAAAATTATAATATGAATGATGAGATGATTTAAAATTGTTATTAAAACATTTCTTTGATACCGGAGTCGACTACATAATACTCGCTTAAAGGTAAATCAGAATTTAAAATTACGAACTCAGTTTACTCGCGTACCATGAATTAAAAACGGCAACGCATTTACGCCTCTGGTGTTGCGGATGTCCATGGGCGGTGATCACTTACCACCGGGTGGGCTGCTTGCTCGTTTGCCATCAATTCTATAAAAAAATAATTAAAAGCGTTCGATTAGACACTGAATCTGTCACGGCCACATAACGATGATGAAATATAAACAAAAGGTTTTATAAGCTATCTAAATCTCTGACAAACTCCGAGACAACAAATTCGGTCTTAGCGAAATGTTTATTAAACAATTTCGTCTTACAATTTTGCTTTGGCAGACTAGTTGGCAGCCGAGCTCAATATTATAATCCTCTTATGTCTACGATATAGTACACAGTGAACCGCAAAGCTGCGACATGCATCTACTAATTTATACGCTATAATATACCGTATTGTCGTACGCTAAAGAATATAATAGCATGAATGTTTACAGGGTAATGACGATGATTGTGTGCGATGGTGTATCAGTATTGAAAGTTCTATATGATGGGTGCATTTGATGGAAGTAGGTACTGTGTAAGCCCACTCCAGGCGGCTGGAAGGTGCTTAATGGAATCCTCTTTCGCCCCCACTGCGGTTTTTCGTGTCTATTTTGTGATGACGCTTAAAATCGGCTCGCTGAGAATATATGACGTTTCATATGGAGGTCATTCACCTGTATTAACAATTTACTAATTTGAGGTCCCACAATGAATTGATCTAAATATATAAATAGATACATAAAGCTACCGTTGCTTTATGTACGTCTCCAAGAACACAACTGCACGTGAGGCATTCAATTTTGGTCATCGTGGTTGATAATGTATGTGCATTTTGAATCTTTGTTTAGGTAGAGGTAATCGTCAGTATTTATTTACCGTGACATGAACTTTTGTGCTCGTTTGTCACACTTAACGTTATTAAGAAAAACAAAAAAATTAACACCTTGAACGTCAACGTTGCACTGTATTTTTTTTGGTTTATTTGGTAACAATTAATAAGTAAAAGTTTTAATTAATTATTAATTTTACGTTGTAACTTATTTTATATGTAATTATGTTTGATATTTCAACATAGTCGGGCCACTGTTATTAAAAAAAAAAAAGTCTTATGTCGTAGTATTGAGGCTAAATATGTTATAAAAATAATAATTCACAAAAAATCGTATCATTTATCTTGGCCTCAAGTGTTTCGTGTGCGGTTTTTAACAAATGATTTATGCACTTATTTCATGTTTAACACACCGTTTTGTGTTCAAAACTCCTAACTAAAAACTTAAAATAAAATGCATATTTAAAACATTAGTTCCCTTTCAGTATATAGTATGTATTTGACGAAGTTTTCCTGATCGAGTTGGCACCAATATTTGTTTATTTAATGTTTATTTAGCATTAACAGTGGTAGAGCCACACTGCAATTTGTTGTGTGCCTAGCTGCAGAATTAATGGGTCAGCTCGACCGGGGTAGGACCACCCCCTCACAGAATACCAGCGTGAAATAGCAGCAAAATGTTGCTGTGTTTCGTGTGCGGTTTTAACAAATGATTTATGCACTTATTTCATGTTTAACACACCGTTTTGTGTTCAAAACTCCTAACTAAAACTTAAAATAAAATGCATATTTAAAACATTAGTTCCCTTTCAGTATATAGTATGTATTTGACGAAGTTTTCCTGATCGAGTTGGCACCAATATTTGTTTATTTAATGTTTATTTAGCATTAACAGTGGTAGAGCCACACTGCAATTTGTTGTGTGCCTAGCTGCAGAATTAATGGGTCAGCTCGACCGGGGTAGGACCACCCCTCACAGAATACCAGCGTGAAATAGCAGCTTAACGCTGCTGTGTTTCGTCTGGTGAGTGCAGGGATCCGGAGACCTTTATTACTGGAGACGAGGCATTTCATCTCAGTCCTCAAGGGTGACAACGCATTTGCATTATGATTACTTCTCAAGGATGAATGTAGACGTCATGGGCTGCAGGTGAGTTGTGCTTGTTACTTTCAATGTAATAAAAATATTAAACTTAACAAAATTGGCACTTCACAAAGGGCGAACTTAATGCCAAAGGTATTGCTCTACCATCAACTATCGATCTTGATATCTTCTGGTCGATACCATACGTTGTAACTACGCCGGGTATATTATAGTGCCGTATAAATTCTGTGTTTCCTTTTCTAGACATATGTGATGCGAGTGTATAATTTTCTTTATCCATGTAATACGGGTAAAAACGAGCACACAGTTCACCTGATGGTGAGGGTAACTTTGATTATCTCATGCACATTCATCCTCGATCAATCCTCGTTATCAATCCGCGGACAGAGATGAAATGCTTTTCATCAATAAGGGTCTCCAGATCGTAGTGATCGGAATGTAGATTTTATTTTAATGTTTATTTAGCATTAACAGTGGTAGAGCCACACTGCAATTTGTTGTGTGCCTAGCTGCAGAATTAATGGGTCAGCTCGACCGGGGTAGGACCACCCCTCACAGAATACCAGCGTGAAATAGCAGCAAAATGTTGCTGTGTTTCGTCTGGTGAGTGCAGGGATCCGGAGACCTTTATTACTGGAGACGAGGCATTTCATCTCAGTCCTCAAGGGTGACAACGCATTTGCATTATGATTACTTCTCAAGGATGAATGTAGACGTCATGGGCTGCAGTTGAGTTGTGCTTGTTACTTTCAATGTAATAAAAAATATTAAACTTAACAAAATTGGCACTTCACAAAGGGCGAACTTAATGCCAAAGGTATTGCTCTACCATCAACTATCGATCTTGATATCTTCTGGTCGATACCATACGTTGTAACTACGCCGGGTATATTATAGTGCCGTATAAATTCTGTGTTTCCTTTTCTAGACATATGTGATGCGAGTGTATAATTTTCTTTATACATGTAATACGGGTAAAAAAACGAGCACACAGTTCACCTGATGGTGAGGGGTAACTTTTGATTATCTCATACATATTCATCCTCGATCAATCCTCGTTATCAATTCCGCGGACATCTCATCTCTGTGATGAAATGCTTTTTCATCAATAAGGGTCTCCAGATCCCCACCAGTCGAAACACGGCAATATTATGCTGCGCCACTATTCATACGCAGCCAGTGCAGCAATGTGATATACACGCAACAGACCTAGTCCGATAACAGAAACTTATTGTGCTGCACGAATATGATTTCTCGTCTGGGAGTCGAGCCCACGAGCGCAGCAGCCAAGTATTTTGATCACTAGACAAATCGTCAGCCGTCGGTAGCTCAATGTGAAAGCGCTCGCTTTTAATTCACGCTACGCGAGCAAACCGAGTTCGATCCTTGGAGCCGGCACCGACATGTGTAGTCCGCCAATCCGCAGGGGATGCCACCCGCTGCGTGGTGGACAATGCTATAATACCATCATACATATATATGATGGTATTATATATATATATATATATATATATATATATATATATATATATATATATATATATATATATATATATATATAATATATATATATATATATATATATATATATATATATATAATATATATATATATATATATATATATATATATATATATATATATATATATATATATATATATATATATATATATATATATATATATATATATATATATATATATATATATATATATATATATATATATATATATATATATATATATATATATATATATATATATATATATATATATATATATATATATATATATATATATATATATATATATATATATATATATATATATATATATATTTGACGAAGTTTTCCTGATCGAGTTGGCACCAATATTTGTTTATTTAATGTTTATTTAGCATTAACAGTGGTAGAGCCACACTGCAATTTGTTGTGTGCCTAGCTGCAGAATTAATGGGTCAGCTCGACCGGGGTAGGACCACGCCCTCACAGAATACCAGCGTGAAATAGCAGCAAAATGTTGCTGTGTTTCGTGTGCGGTTTTAACAAATGATTTATGCACTTATTTCATGTTTAACACACCGTTTTGTGTTCAAAACTCCTAACTAAAAACTTAAAATAAAATGCATATTTAAAACATTAGTTCCCTTTCAGTATATAGTATGTATTTGACGAAGTTTTCCTGATCGAGTTGGCACCAATATTAGTTTATTTAATGTTTATTTAGCATTAACAGTGGTAGAGCCACACTGCAATTTGTTGTGTGCCTAGCTGCAGAATTAATGGGTCAGCTCGACAGGGGTAGGACCACCCCCTCACAGAATACCAGCGTGAAATAGCAGCAAAATGTTGCTGTGTTTCGTGTGCGAGTGCAGGGATCCGGAGACCTTTATTAGTGGTGACGCGGCCTTCCATCCAAGTCCTCAAGGGTGACAACGCATTTGCATTATGATTACTTCTCAAGGATGAATGTAGACGTCATGGGCTGCAGGTGAGTTGTGCTTGTTACTTTCAATGTAATAAAAAATATTAAACTTAACAAAATTGGCACTTCACAAAGGGCGAACTTAATGCCAAAGGTATTGCTCTACCATCAACTTCTTGATCTTGATATCTTCTGGTCGATACCATACGTTGTAACTACGCCGGGTATATTATAGTGCCGTATAAATTCTGTGTTTCCTTTTCTAGACATATGTGATGCGAGTGTATAATTTTCTTTATCCATGTAATACGGGTAAAAAAACGAGCACACAGTTCACCTGATGGTGAGGGGTAACTTTTGATTATCTCATGCACATTCATCCTCGATCAATCCTCGTTATCAATCCCGCGGACAGAGATGAAATGCTTTTTCATCAATAAGGGTCTCCAGATCCCCACCAGTCGAAACACGGCAATATTATGCTGCGCCACTATTCATACGCAGCTAGTGCAGCAATGTGATATACACGCAACAGACCTAGTCCGATAACGGAAACTTATTGTGCTGCACGAATATGATTTCTCGTCTGGGAGTCGAGCCCACGAGCGCAGCAGCCAAGTATTTTGATCACTAGACAAATCGTCAGCCGTCGGTAGCTCAATGTGAAAGCGCTCGCTTTTAATTCACGCTACGCGAGCAAACCGAGTTCGATCCTTGGAGCCGGCACCGACATGTGTAGTCCGCCAATCCGCAGGGGATGCCACCCGCTGCGTGGTGGACAATGCTATAATACCATCATACATATATATGATGGTATTATATATATATATATATATATATATATATATATATATATATATATAGATATGTAGTCTGAAATTTTATCTGTTATTACTTCACACATAACTTTTAAAATAACACAATATAAAATAAAAAAGTATTAAAGACCACTTGCTCTATATCGAGCTGTGCATAAATTTTCTATTCGGATTAAACGTTCGACAATGAATATTTTAAACCTGGTTTATTATTCAGCTGCGACTTCGTCTTTAGTTTATAATGTAATCCGCTTACGTCTTCACAGACTAACATCAGTGATATGTTCCTTTAGCTATAGCTATATATATATATATATTTTAGTGTATACAAGTATATTGCATGGTAGCAGTGCTACTCAAATTACTCACTTTAACACTAACCACTCCAACTGAGTTTAAATACTAGTTCTAGGAGATGGTTCACGACAATAATTTAATGTGGTATTCAAACTTCAAACCGTACCCTAAGCCATTGAGCTATTGACGCTTCATTATAATTATAATTCATGCTCATTACTTTTAATAAATAATTAATTGTATAGTTTTTTTTATATTTACGCTAATATGTCGAATAAAACTAATTATATGCATTTTATTACGTTCTTTTTAGCGCGATATTTCGAGTTTTTAACAGCTCACGCATCCGGAGGTTACTGAGGTATTTAAGGATTCTGATGTCATAGTAAATCCAAATTACTCTCGACTTTTAATTATAATTTTTTCAACTAATTTATTTGAATTAAAGTTTACCACGTTATAATTTATTACGGCAACTATCCCATTTGGAACTTAATCAAAGTCTGTCATCAAAGGGAAATTTTAATCTACCAGTTTTTAGAATGTTATTTAATTCGTTCAACGTGTGTGAAATAAACTTAATTTATTTGGCATTTACACTCGTACATTATGTTGAATAAAAATAACATTTGATTTGTGCTAGCAGTCCCGGAAAATTGGTGTTGTAGATAATCCATGTATACAACAAAAACAAACATGTGACGACTATTATTCGCGTAAGAAAGTTGCAGAAAGAAGATATTTCCAAGAGAACATTGAGATAATAAACATATACTTTGTGATTGCATAGCCCTAGATAGGAAAATGTTTGATCTTCTGGGTATATGTTACCCAAACCAGAAGATAGGCCCTTATCTTATTGGCAATACTGGTAAGATCAACGCTGTTAATCAGTTAGTACTTCTATATATAGAAGGCAAAATGCCAAAGATATTTTGAAGTCTAAGTACTATCAGGCATCAAATTCCAGTCCCCCTGAATAAGCTAACAGTCTCATATGGGTAACGGTCTCGTAGGGTCTCTATTTACTGAAGAATCCGGCGTTTTCATAATTCATAGGTACACCCAGTGCCAGGTTATCGAGGTATTCCATCTCAATCCACGGGGATGACGATGTATGTTCAGATATGCATCTTGAATCTTTGTTGAGGTTAGATGTTGATGTCACGGGCCGCAGTCACGTTGTGTGCTCATTTATCACAACTGAAATAAAAACCAAATTAACGCTGATATTATATATGTGAGTACGCGAACCTTCTCCGCTCCGACCCATTAGCGCTGCACCTGGAAACCAACTGCAACGTGGCTGTATCACGATCATCAGCATGCTATTAAACTCGAGAACAGTAAAACATGCACAAATAAAACTAAAAGGTAAGGCGAGCAAATGAAATTGTACAATTTTAGCACACAAATAAACGTTAGCCATATTTCTTGTCCGCGGGTGCCCCGCGCCGTGTGCCCGGTGCGCTCGTTCAACTGATAAATATACTTATTTCATGTTACACATTACATTTTGCTGTTTCAAACAGCGAAACACTTACTGAATACGTATATACCAACGGCATCTTATATGTTATAGATCTAATGTATATATAAATATATATATATATATATATATATTAATATACCTAGTCCGGCCATAAGTTCTGGTAAAAATGAATCATTTTTTTAATGAAATAATATAATATTATTAAAATTTATACCTACATATTTATAAGTCAGTCAGCAAAAAATTAAAATTAAAATATTCTATTCCAAATGGCCACCCTTGGCTTTTATACAGGCCTTTAATCTGTTTGGCCAGGAATCTATGGATTTATGCTCTGTTTCCAAAGAAATTTAGCCACTGCTTGCTCCAAAGGTTTTTTAATAGACTCAATGTCGCCCGCCATGTCGTTTAGAGCAGGCCATGTCCTCTAAAACTGACCAAAATTTGAAGTCAAAAGTTTTGAGGTCTGGGCTAGATGAGGGCCAGTCTTCAGTTCTTGTAAAGTCGGGAACGTTGGTTTCAAGCCAGGCTTGGGTAGTTCGTGCCTTGTGATCAAGTGCAGGGTCCTGCTGGAAAGTCCACGGTATATTTTTAAAAAGTGTATCGCTGAGAGGTTCCACAACATGATCCAAGACTGTATCTTGATACACTTTGGCTAAAGTTTTCACTCCTTTTTCTCAAAAATGTAGTTTTGTGACTCCTTGATAAGACACGCCCCACTAAACCATCACTGACGCATGATGATGACCACGTTGTACCTTTCCGACCACTTGAGCAGCTTCTTTAGAACTGTGAGCGTACACTTTATCATTTCTCTTATTGTAGTGTTCTTCAATCGTGAATATTTTTTCATCGGTAAAGTAGATATTTCTGTGCCTTTCACCTGCGTATCGCGACAGAAGGCGATTTGGTCGATCCACTCTCTTTAATTGTAAAGATTGATTTAGGGCATGTCCTGTATATCGACGATAAGCACCGAGCTTCAGGTCTTGTTTTATAATACGCGACAGAGTCCTAGCGGGAATCTACATTTCTCGCGATAAGATTTTTTGCTTCCTAATGGGGTTTCGACGAATTCTGGCTTTAACAGCATTCACAGCCTTTGTAGTTCTAACAGCACTCGGCCGCCCCGATATTTTCTGGTCTTCGACAGAGGAACTGTTGTTGTCTGTTGATAGTACAGTATACTAACATACGGCTGATACCAAGCTTTTGAAGTGTCTGGAATATGACCGACGGTGGGTATGGTCCACTTTGTGCAAGGCGATCACTGCAATCCTATTTTCTTTAACATCCCATTCCATATTGTAATTTGATAATGATCACGAAAAAATATGTGAAATGGTGCAAAATCGAAGAAATCAAAAAGTTGAAAAAAAGAAAATTTTTCATGTAACAGTATTTATGGCCAGACTAGTTATATATATATTCTGCATGCACAAGTCACGCTGGTCCCTATGTTACTCATTACATTTTGCTGTTTTAAACAGGTAACTACTTACTGAACATATATACACTGAAGGTAACTTATATGTTATAGACTAAATGTATAGTTAAGTTCAGGCTACACATAGGTTGCCTTGTTTTACATAGAACGCCAATTTGTATCTTATATGTTATAGACCGGAGAATTAAATGATAAAGACTATATCTGCCTTTTTTTTGTAAGGAAGGAGTGGGAGGAGATCTTCAAAAAATACCTCATCTTCTGGTGAATACGTTTATGTGGGATTTCCACCCATTAAAACCCTTCATTGGTCAAACTCAGCGCATTTCCCTTCAATGATATCTTCTACGCACCGGTGTCACTGCCGAGGCTTAGAACGTCACAGGGTACATAAAAATATTCTTGCTGTATTAAGGCAACAAGGGTGGGCTCAGTCTTGCTATATTCCCTGGGTCAGTCCCAGTTTATTTCTTCTAGCTGTAGAATGAATGGGTAGACTCGACCGAGGTAGGACCACGCCCTCACAAAATACCAGATTAAAATTCCAGCTTAAATAGCAGCGTAATGCCGCTGTGTTTCGTTTGGTGAGTGTAGGGATCCGGAGACCTTTACTACTGGTGACGGACGAGGCATTCCATTTCAGTCCTCAAGGGTGACAATTCATCTGTATTACGATTCCTTGTCTAGGATGAATGTAGATGTCATGGGACGTCATTACCATCAGGGGAACTGTGTGCTCGTTTGTTAATTGAATTGAAAGTAAAACAATGTCGTATATTATAATAATAATAATGTTTAAAAATTATAAAGGATGGCACTCTAATCGGCCCCTCCGTTTTAGTCGCCTCATACGACTAGACTAAGAAAATTGCTTTATCATGGTTGTATAGTTTAATGAAGGACGCTTTACATATTAATTTTTCGTTGGACTCAGGGTCAATCAGTTGTACCAAATTTGACTGAGATCAAACTTATCGCCTATATCGTAGACTAAGAAAGTGGCGGCGAAGTAATTTGAAGCGAGGTTATTTACTCTTGAAGTGATATAGTGAAATAAAATAACACTGGGAGGAAGAAGCAAAATGTTTTTATATCGCTATACCAATTTCAGTCATATGACAATGCAAATTAACTTGAATATAAATTATTAGTAAACTAGTCAGATTGCCGCCTGTTCTTTCGTCTGCAAGAACCCTAAGTATATAGTAAGGAATTAGACTGGGAGGCACAAAGATAATGAAACCTCTAGATATTTTTTTTATAAATTTAGGGATGAAATACAAGCACCTGTTCATCTGATGATAAATGATAACTGAAGCCTATGACATCAACGTCCATCCTTAACAAAGAATTCAAGATGCACATGTGTTTTCGTAGGAAATGCCTGGTTAACTATAGTTGTGTCCCTGGTTCCTTATGCTAAACAGATGAAACACCAATGTTATGATACTATTTCATACCGGTATTGTATTATGGCGTGATACTTCCCCTACCTATTTATGCTTCAGATACCAACGTGCTGGACCGTGGCCGTCAAACTGACACCAGTGATAAAAATACTTCAAAAAGCTTTTAGAAAACTGAGAACTAAATTAAAAATGACATTCCCTAAATCTTTATTACCAACGCTTCACTCGCGCGTCTCTCAATTAAGAAACAGAAAACAAAAAATGCCTCCCGCCGACCCATTTCCCGGTGAAACCGATCGTAAGAGTAACTCGAGTTGTCACCCGTATTTCGTAAACGAGACTAAATTATAAACGACTCCGTGTCACTTCAGTAAATCAAATGCGAAATGAAAATAATAAGTAAAACGTATTAAATCGCACTTTGATCTCAGCCGTGATGGATAGTGGTGAAGAATGGATTTCGAGGGCGGATGTATTGGGAAATTTATTTGCTCTTCACGGGAATATGGACAATGTTATTAATTTTAATTGTTTTTTTTTTGCAAACGGTGCTAATGATTCCCGTATACTACATACACATCTTAACAGTGGTAGAAACTCGCCACAGCTTGTTCCTCACACTGTAAAGGAATTCAATCTCTGTCCTCGCGGGTGACCACGATTGTTCATTTGAATATTTGTTGATGATCCGATATTACTTATTTATTAGATACTACAGCGTGCCTCTATTCCTATTAATCAATAGTCTGACAACGGATAAAAATATATTAATCATTGGCGGTCGGTAAAATCATAAAAGGAAAAACCTTTTCAACTTAATAATAACTTTGTTCCAATTCAAAATGAAATCGTTCCACCTTTGATTCGAAAATTGCCGTCGAAATCGAAATGACTGTAATTACGTTAGGTAAAAAAAAAACAGTTACCTTGAACAGGAAAAATTAAATGTTTCATACGAAATTGTTTCTTCGAAAATCACGCTCTAATTTTACGGTTAGTTGGTTCGGTTAAGCGTTAGAGAAAAAAGGTTGGGAAGGTCAAACGATAACTTTGATATATGCAACAAGTAAGTCTAATAATTTCCCATAAAAATATATACGACGGACTCAACCTGGTTGGTTACCTACCAAAGTTTCTATCCCACAAATTCTTACTGTCTTCTATATATAATGAAACCTGTATACTGGAAATATACCTATGCAATATACAATACAATTGGTAATGTGATACATGTTCTAAGAGATCATTTGGCAGAGCTACACTATGTTTAGTCACCTATTCCAAAAGAACTGTTTTTTTATTTATCACGTTGTGAGTAACAAACGAGCTCACAGTTCACCTGATGGCAAGTGATTCCTGCGGCCCATGACATTTACGTTCATCCTTGACAAGGAATCATAATGCAGATGTGTCACCCTTGAGGAATGTCTCGTCACCAGTAATAAAGATCTCCGGAACCCTACACTCACCAGACGAAACACAGCATTATGCTGCTGTTTCACGCTGGTATTCTGTGAGGGCGTGGTTCTACCCCGGTCGAGCTGACCCATTCATTCTGCAGCTAAGAAATAAACTTTAAAAATTTTTAAAAGCGAAAACATAAATTTCTAAATACTAAAAAGGACTGTTATTAAGAATATTCATTTCACATAAATGTGAATAAAAACGATAGACATAAAGGGTATAAGTTACTGAGGTAACTTCCTTGATTGTCTGTGTGTTAGTCTTTACAAATTGTATCTAGATCATTGTCGACTTAGATACTATCTTATTTGAATACAATAAAAGCCCCATTTCAAATAGGTAATATTTATAGGCAATGCCTCTATGTTTGGATGTGTTTTCCATTATGCTTACGGCCCTCAAGTATATTCTGCTCAGGTACTTTTTATTGGTAATTACCAGAGGATATCGATAACGATATTATCTCAATATTTTTTTTGAGATATTTTTCTAATAAAATGCCTTAAAAACATAAATAATAACTATATAAATATAAGAAATTTGGCTTACAGATATTTTTAAAAATATAACCGTTTTCTTAGCTCTCTAACAATACATAACAACTAGTAACTTATTTGAAAGAAACTGAAAAATAAAATGATCATAAAGGAACCAGGCGGAAACCGTATTCGAACTAAACTTAAAATCGCTTTTGAATATCTTGCAAATAGGTTTAATGCGTACCTAAGACTTAGACCTTAAGTGTACTTTGATGCATGCAATACATTAAAAAGTAAAATAAAGAAGGTTGAACGATAAGGATATATTTGGTAAATTATTAAAAACAAAGTCATTGTTCACAAATTAAATATGTTTGCCTGATGTACTGCGCATAACGTTCTCATAATGACTCATTATACGTATTCACCTGATCTAATAACCCATCGATCATTCTTCACGCCGAGTTGTCTTGTACGGTCAGCAGAGAAATGTCACTGCGCTAAAATAAAACTAAAGATTTTTGTTCTATCTTGACTTTTTTTTTTATTTTTTAAGGAACAATAACAATGATCGATTAATTTCTACATCTGTTTCCCGGCTCATAAGCTGTTAAAATTAATTGATGTGTAAAGATAATTTAGTAACGAATACCTTTGCCAATTTTTTTTTTAATGCACAATTTTTGTCTTCGTCTGATATGTACCCTGGACCTCCGGTACTACTGGGTATTAGGAGACCGCTTCCGAAAACGAAGATAGACGATAGTACTTATGACACCTTTGACGATGGGATAAACCTGATTGAACGTTTTCCAACCAAAATTGAACAAAACCAACTTGAACCTGACGGAATGTTGATCCGAGCATCAGCTGTTTTTGATTTTGTGTTTCATTGCTGTTTTTTTAGTAAAGTAATGTTTTTTTAAGAAACTATCGTTTCATTTAGCTGTACTAACATGATGGAGTACGTATGTAATATATAATGTACGTACGAAAATAATGCTAATAAAACGTTTTAAAAATATGATTTTTTTTTTAATCAGTATCGATTTTTTATCCGTCCTATCATCAAAGGTGTCATTAGTACTATCGTCTGTCTTCGTTTTCGGAAGCGGTGTTCTAATACCCAGAATAATACCAGTTGGGCTTAAAAAAAAAGTTGTACTTATAAAGTTCCGAATAAAATGTCTGAGTTTTGTTTACAATATTGGTAAAAAGCCTATAAATTTAAATAACTACATATATGAAATAATTGTTTATATATGTATGTGTATTTATATATTCGTCTACATATTATATTGTAAGAACATTTTTTTTACCGATCTATTTTTGCTATCGGTACATAGTTAATTACAGTAAAATTTCATCGTATGTGTTGATTTATGAGCGTCAGCGTTTGTGTTATTGAAAAGATTTGCCCCAACAGTCACTTGCTATTTCCTCTGTTGGATTTGCGATATCATTTAGCTTCATTTTGTTAAATTAACAGCTGCTTAAAAACATATGATAGTTAATGTATTTTTAACATATTTTTGTGTTTACACAGTTCACCTTATGGTAAGCGATGACCGTAACCTACGATGTCTACATCCATATTAACAAAGATACGATTAACTTGCTTTGTTATCTAAGAAACAAGATGAAGTGAAAAATGAAACTATGAAAAAGGTTTTCAGGATAAATCAAATGACACCTGGTTTTATTCACCAATTGTTATTCTTTGTCACCGTTCCTCATATGTAAAAAGTTGCGTATATAGGTAGCTTTTTTATTATATACTTTTAACGACTTTGAAACATGAACCCAAAATATTTTGAATTACTTTTGAATTCGACTCATATTTGGGGTTTGCAAAGATTAAACTACATAACATAAGCGTTTCAGCCAGCTCAGGGTGATTTGCTGTCATCTTTTGAATTGTCATTGTCAATATTTAAACAATCCTCAAGTAAAACTAAATTAAAACTGAGGAATCTAAAGGGTGTTTAAATATTAGTATGAATAGTAATTAATATTTTCTCGCAGCATTATTCTATTATGCAAAAAAAACGAAATCCAGATTCTGTTGATGTTGATGCTGTTAGTCTATGCGGCTCTTAGACCATCATCGGACACAGGGCTCACGGAACTGAGGGGTCCATGAGCAAAAATCGAAGTAGAAAGTAGTTAGGTAAGTATTTGTATTTCACGAAGTTTGTCTATCAGCCTAGATTTTCCTTTTATTTTTTTTATTTTTTTACATATTAAAATACAAATGAGCACTTAGTTCACCTCATAGTAAGTGATACCTGTGGGCAATGACACTATTTCACATTGGTATTCTGTGAGGGCATAGTCCTAACCCCAGTCGAGCTGCCCTATTCATTCTGCAGCTAGAAACTGCAGAGTAGCTCTACCACTGTTAAATTTTTCTTATATACTTTTTGACTGAATAAAAATTTACGTAACTGTTAGTCATTTTCTATTCTTAGCGTCTTATTGATATTTAGATTACAATAGAAAATTACTTAAGATTAACATTTTGTTGGTTTTTTTAGTTAAGTTTATTATTTTCCATACGACTCATATAAGCCTTGTAGACTAATGTGGAATACCTCATCACCAGATTCGTCTTCAGAGAACGTACACACCAAACGTAACAGATCTACGTTATGCTGCTATTTTACGCGATTAATTTTTCTTATTATAGTATTAACTCTCGCCTCTAAAATCGGGCCACAGGCCAAACGTTGTCAGAAAAAGATGCGGTTATTTAAAAGCCCTTCGCAAATATTAAGGACTAAAATGTGGTGCAACGAAGCCTTTGAACAAAGAAGTGCATCGCAGTGTCAATATATGCACAGTTGTGAGCTGTCCGTCATAGCGCAAAATGCCTTGATAATCGCTTTGTTTCGGAATTAGGTCAGGCGTTTGATGAACCCTCATTACTTTGCTTTGTGATGATGTCCTTATTATATATTGTTTGTGTGAATTATCGTCTTTCGTGCATTGTTATGTGTGACTAAACAATTTCAAAATGAGGTTACGATTGTATTGCCATTTGTATATTATGTTGCTGGTATATTAGGTCATTGAATATTTTCTGTATAATTACTAATTTCCTTTTTCGAAAGGATGGCAACAATGCTATTAAAATCTCTTTCAGCAGGCCTGGTCTTGGACATATTATTGGGGGGGAAAAAACATTGTTTACTCACAAAAAAAAAGAAATAAAAATAGAGAAAAAAAATAAAAATTAATAAATACAGAACTATATTTATTTACAAACATGCATAAATAATAATACATATAATATATAATGTAAACATAAATAATAAATGTAATACCATACAATAATGTTTTGATAAGTTTTCTTGTATTACACGTACTGAATGTCGGCTTTCATTCGTAGGCTAGATTAATATAACGACACTACTCGTACTGATTTGTCAGAAAAAAAAATTGTTTGGGTAATAATAAATGTTATAATGTTGTTTCACACATTTTTGCACTTCACTCTGGACCCAATTCTAAAGTCCGCGCAGATGAATTGTATTGTAAAAAAAATGAGGATATTACGGTGATTTCAGTGTCACGAATTGATGTTTAAACATGACAAGGGAGTCCGTTTAAAATAGACGGTGAGCTGTAACGGCGTTAGTCACGCCCTGGGGCGAGGTGAGTCACCATCGGTCCGGTTAAAATAACTATATTTATGTGTCGCTTCATGACAATCAGTTTGACGAATTAATTCGATCGTTAACAATATTCAATGCGTCTGATTTAGCTATGGAGCGATGGAGCCCTATATATATTTTTATTACTTCGAAAGTATAACAAACTAGCTCAGTTCACTTGATGGTAAATGATTCCTGCGTCCCATGACATCTATATTCAAATTATCTATATCAAGTGCACCTGTGCGTAAAGTGCATTAAAATCATTGCCTTGCCACCCTTGAAGACTGAGATGGAATATCTCGCCATAAAGGTCTCCAGATCCCTGCACTCACATGACGAAACACAGCAACATTATGCTGCTATTTTACGCTGGTGTTCTGTGTGTGCGTGGTAGGAGCTGGTCGAGATGACCCATTCATTTTGCAACTGCATACATACTGCAGTGAAGGTCTACCACTCTCAAAAGTATATAATAAATGTTGATATATGTCTTTATTATATTTAATATATTTATGACATATATATTATATTTAACACAGGTTCATCAAGTTGCAATTGACAGGTGCAGTGTGAATCACACTTCACAGAATACGAGCATAAACTTGTTGTATTTTTTTTAACTTGCTACAAATATGTAGCAAACTACCAGTTCTACTAACATTATTAAATAAATAAATATGTGTCATCCCTATGTACATAGGGATGACAGTAAATCTACGTGATGATGAATTTGGGTGTGATGGTGCTGCAAGAATCATTTACCATAAGGTGAACTGATTGTTCATTAATCACCTTCAACACAATAATAAAAAAAATATAACTCTATTGTGTTTCGTACGGTGCGTAAACAACGGGTGAACTGGGTTTTACCTAATCACTAATTATCATTTAAAACTGAAACCGATGTCGTGCGGTGTTGCAATACTAAATAACTTTATGTTATAATATTAAAGGTGATAAACGAGTATGACATGACTACTGATGCCCATTTCACTCTGGCATTATTAGAGGACCAGCTCCTTCTCTGGTCAAACGGACCCATTCAAGAAGCCGTAAAAAAGTTACATATATAAAGTTTCTTTCTATTATTGTCGTTGAATAAAACCATGTGTTACTCTGTAATCAAAGAAACGGCATTTAACGTTTATTATTCACAAGCTCAATCTTTTCTTCAATATTTTTTACACTTGAACACAATAATAAATTACACTCTTATATCTTTCAAACCTCTCAGACAATGACAGCCCCGCTTTACCAACGTAGTAGATTGCATCCCTTATACCGCCATCTGTCGACCGAGCCCGACTCCACACTTCTTTATCAACGGAGTGAGTCACGGCTAAATTCAAATTAAAGAAATGTTCTATAATAACTATTTCTTTATACATATATATATATTATTGTATCGATATAGACAAACACAGTCTACCTGCCGGTGAATGATTTCTGTAGCCTAAGAACGACGATGAATATGGGTAACATTAATCCTTGATAAAGAATCACCAGGCGGATGCCTTGAATGGCATCCTCATCATCTCGAAGGTTGGCAATCCACCACTGTGCGCTTTACGCCGAAATTTCTGCCACGCACAACTACTCTGTGGAATCAGTTGTCGCTAGCAGTATTTCCACACTGATACAACTTAGGGGACCTTCAAGAATAGAACCTACACCTTTCTGGTCTTGCGGATTTTCGTGGGCAACGGTGAACACTTACCATCAAGTGAGTTGCTTTCTCCATTGTTACCTATTGTATATAAAAAAATGTAGATTCATTGTTACCTTAGGGCCTAACTACTAAGTAACAAACTACTAAGACCACTATTCTATGTTCGTGTTCTATTATACCGCGGTCCTGTTCTGGTCAAATTCATATTGGAGCAAGCAATAAGTTATTGCGTGGTCACTCTTTTAGAGAATTTGCCTTGTCTCTAATTCTAGATGTCTATTTTCACGACTCCATGTTATACAAAACAATACCACATTCCCAGCGTCCTGGAGCGAATGACTTAGTAATGAAATGCCTTCAGAAATTTCACAATTCAGTTGAATTGTGGTTAACGAGCAACTTTCACTGGTCCGTCCCTAAACTTTTCAAGCGTCGCCCAGTTTTATGCTCCGAGACCTTCTTCAACTTTTGATTAAAATAGTGTGAGCCATTGCAGGCGTGACGTTCACTCAACGTTATTAAGATTAAGATTATCTATGGATACAGATATCTGTATATTTAACGCTGGTAGAGACGCCACCCCAGCTAGTTTCTATCTGCACTAAAAATGGGTCGGTTCGACCGAAAAGAAAGAAGGCTTTACAGATTGAAATATGAGCATAAACCTGGTGTGTTTCGTACGTCAATTGTAAAGATCCGTTGATCACAGGTATGGAGGTATTTCCTCTCAGTCCTCGGTAGTGACAACGCATGTCTACTTGTCTTGCCAATCCTATATCATAAATATATATTTATATATATATATATATATATATATATATATAGATTTATATACATATACATATGTCTTTGAGATCCATTTTTTTATTATTATTATTTCTTAGAAAAGCAAGTTTCCTCGCCATGTTAGATAGTCACCACCAAGCACGCGGTAAATCAGCACTCAAAATTGTAATTAACAATTTCCTTGAGGATCGAACTAGGAACTCGGTACCGTGAATCAAAACCGAGCACTTATACACTGAATTACGTGTAATACGGCTCCGTCCATCCATCATAATTATATCAAATAAAAAAAAACTTATTGTATTTTTAAATTCTATTAACTGTTGCATATACGTTTCATATAAATGTTATTTATCTATTTAATGACTATTACTCTGTAATCCCATAAAACGTTGATACTAATCAACATCCAAGAGTCATTGGACGCAAAACAAATCGAAAACTCCCTCACACCTAGAGCGCGGAGAGAGACGCTTCAAGTGCCAATTTTCGCCAATTCACGTCGCCATATTGAAGGAGTGCTATTCGGTTTTTTACCCACGGACTTTCCAATTCCAATCGACTGTCATGGGCCATTGTAAAATGGGAAAAGGTTCGTTGGAAAATGGCAATGGAAACACGACTGTGCCTGGAAATTTTATGCAGTCAAATTATACAAATTCGGAGAAAGATTACGTTACGAAGATAAAATCTCCTCGAAGACTCGATAACGCAACTGATTTTTTCCTTTGCTTTTTGGTTACTATACAACTGTACTCTCGGCCAAGCTGTTAAAGAGAGGTGCGTTTTATTTTTCTAAAATTATGGCGATTTACGAGCGTATATATTGTTTATAGGAACACACATTAATGCTTAATTGGACCTAAGAGATCTAAGATCCTATGAAGACCAAGTTTGAATGCCAGTAACTTACACGTACTATATGAAACCCGCACGCTATATGAGACACGGTATCGTTATTATGCTATTACATATTTCCTTGAACGAGTTGCATAATCCTACATCCATGATTTCATCTTAGTTTACAAAGCTGTTAAGGAATCTGCACCTTGTTTGGTAACCAAAATGCTTCAATATCCTGATGGTTTAGGTTATGGTCTGCAGAACTTTAAGGTCGTAGGTTCAAATCCGCTATTAGACTATTCACTAGACATTAGACAACCGTGAAATATATGCTAGTGATTAAGCTTAGTTGGAGTGGTTAGTCGGAATGTTGTAATAGTAATACTGGCAGCGTCAAGAGTCGCAAAAGTCGTCATAGTATGGGATGAACTGTATCTTCAAGAATGATTACGTTTTAAACATAAAATCTTCTGGAAGATGTGATGAGGTATCTAATTATTTCTTTTTCAATACTTTTTCTCCCAGTGGAAAATTTTACTCTCTACGAAGCTACGTGACGTGCCTTTTAGCTTTATAAATTTATAGTGATTAATGAGCATTCGAACAGACATTAATCCTTAATTGGACCTTGAATTACGACCGAGCAATCCTTTAAAAGCCAAGGTGTTCTGTGAAATACCTCGTTACTCGTAATTGACGTGTTGGTTTCCTTGTTTCTTCTGCAAAATAGAGATGTCTTATGACACTTTTAATTGTTGATACTGTGTTGCATATGCTGCAATCAATACTTTTTTTTCTTTATTTATTTCGAAGACATAGAAAGACCTTCACTTTTCGATCCATTCAGACTTTCTTGTACGGCTCTTCTCTCTCTTATGAAGAATAAAATTTATTATCTTTATTTTATTATTTTTACATTGAGAGTAACAAACACACACACACACCTGATGGTAAGTGCCTCCTGCGGCCCATGACATCTACGTTCATCCTTGACATGGAATCATAATACAGATACGTTGTCACCCTTGTGGTCTGAGATGGAATGCCTGGTTGCCAGTAATAGAGGTCTCCGGATCCCTACACTCACCAGCCGAAACAGAGGAGCTATTTCAAGCTGGTATTCTGTGAGGTCGTGGTCCTTCCCAGGTCGAGCTGACTTCATTCTCCAGTTATAAACAGCAGCGTAGCTCTACCACTTTTAGTAGTTCTTTTCGCAGAACAAAAAATGTGTTGGTTAAAAATGGTGTATGGTTTATAATATTATATATCTTGTAGTTTCTTAAAGAATCTGTTATTAATTGTAGTTAATTTTGAGGTATGAATCATTGACTGGTTTCCTTATTAGATCAGGATGAAAAAAGGAACAAAACTCACTTGATGGTAAGTGATTTCTCCGGCCCGTTATTACACTTTATTTCATGTTTGGTAATAAATCAGAATACAAATTATTTATCATAGAAATATGTTAAAATCAATTATGCGATATTATACTGCAGTATGATTGGGTCGACTCAACCGGGGATTAAACACAGCCTCACGGAATACCATTATGAAATATAGAGATATAACGCCTCTGTGTTTAATATAGTGTGTATGGGAAGACTGACACCCAATTCCTGGTGACAAAGGAATCTAATTCGAGTCCCAGCGTACCGCTTATTAAGATGAACATTTCAAGGTAAACAAAAAGTTGGGCTTCCGTACTCATGCTGTCCTATATTTTACGTTAGTATTTTACATAAACAAAAACAAGCCAATCGATGCATGTTTGTATTTGAGTCGATGGTTTTCCATGTATACTTATTTTTTGTATTAAAGTTGACAAACTTTCCGCAGTTCACATGATAACAAGTGATTGTGCCATGTTATCCTCATTAACGAATCATAATTCAGATGCGATGTCACCTCTGAAAACTAAAGTCGAATGTCTCTTCACCAGTAAAAGGGTCTTCGGATCCCTAAACGTAGCAGACTAAAAACAGGCTTCTGTTTTACGCTTTTGTTGGAGTCGACCCATTCATGTAAGCTTATCAACCTACACCGTAGCTCGAGCAGTGTCAAAGTTTTGATAAACGTAAAAAAATAGTGACTCATTCGAATAATCTATTGCGAATCAATTTGATTTAAGACTTAATTTATTTCGTAACTATTTTAAACTAAATGGGACAACGGGTTTATTTATTTAGGATTATTAATCAGACAAGCCTATGGGAGTGAGACATCTCTCATCACTACGTGTAGTGCGTAATAACGATTCAAGGTCTTCCGTATTCAACTTTTTTATGGGCGATTACTCATTCTTTGTACTTTTACACTATTAAAATGTATTTATACTAGTGGTAGTGCTACCCTGCAGTATGTTTCTAGATGAAGAATTGACCATTTAGCTCGATTGGGGTAGGACCACGCCCTCACAGATTACCAGCGTAGAATAGCAGCATAATGCTGCCGTGTTTCGTCCGGTGAGTGCAGGCATTCCATCTCAGTCCTCAAGTGTGACAACGCACATGCATTGTGATTCCTTGTCATTATGAATCACTTGCCATCAGGTGAACTGTGTGCTCGTTTGTTATTCTCAATGAAATAAAAAAATATTTATTATATAAACACGTATTAGTTTTAATTCGTTTAATTACATTGCGTTAGTGAATTATACTAATTGTTTATTATAATCTTTTGTATCCCAACATTATAAAAGTTTTAGAGAATTTATGTTCTCGGACGGCTGTGTTTGATGTCACGATGTCATAGTTAACCCGAACTACCGTTGCCTATGAAATATTTATTTTTGATTCGATCTACATAGAAGGAGCTCAGAATGACTTGAGGTGTTAGATAATGTTATCTAAGACCTCAAGGTTGGAAGTTTAAATTTAATCTGTAAAATTATTTTGTTCAATGTGCATTATTCGCGTAAATCTCGAACGAACATCATTTGCTTAACACAAATTGTTGGTTATCGTATGTGGATATACAGTATACGTACCGTGTTTCTCATGCTGTTTCTGAACTTTCCTCCGATCTTATTTCGCATGCATTACATCGGAATTGGCAAGGGGTCGACAAATAAGTGCTCTTATGTTTGCATGAATGGTTACAGTACCATAAAATACTGTGCGTATCGCCGTTCTATTTTTTTATTGTTTTATATGCTCAGTATTGGACTCTGTGACAATCAAGGGACGCCAAAGTTCAGCAGTGGACTTATTATTGGTTGAAACAATGATGACAATGAAGGATGCCCAAAGATCACAGTTCACCTTGTAGTAAATTTGACCCGTTGACGTTGTCGGCGTGGCTCTGTCTGTGTTTAAAATGTACATTCAGACATGAAAACAATTATTTTTTACGACGTCACAAATATTGGGACGGATCCAGAGGACTCTCGACGTTGGATTGTCGAATGAATCAGCATGATAACTAACAATTCTAAAATATGTACAACAAATCGCTATCTTCCTATATTAACATTATATTTTGCGAAGTATTTACAGAAACGTGATCTCGTTAACTCACAAGTTAATACTCCTGTCTACGCATCCATTTACATAATTAATAAACTAAAAGAGAACCTTTGAAAATACAGGCCTCTTATATTGTTATATTTTATCTTGGAGAACAAAGTAATTATTTTTAGGAAATTAAGGTTTCAAGCGAACACATCTCTGTATTAAGTAATCTCATACATTCATTTTGAATAAGATATTTCTTCAGTGGTAAAGCTGCGCTACAGCTGGTATCTGGCCGCAGCATTCATTGTTCAGCTCAACCAGCGACCACATAATGAAACACACAGCGTCAAATTTGCCGCTGCATTTCGTTTCACGTCCAGCCACAGTTACAACATCGCATATCGCGTCAAAATTTCATCCTAATCAACTCGATGGTTGACAATCTATCTCTGTGCGCTTTATGTGAAAGTTTCTGCCACTCACAACTACCATGTAGAATCAGCTATCGCCAGCGGATCTTAAAGCAAAGAGCCTTTCTTAAAGACCGGATACCTGCGACTACTCTGGTGTTCCGAATTGGAGAGCTGCCCAAAAAAAAAACACCGATTCGTAACGTATTCTGTTTTTATCAAACGGATTCATTAATGTCCACACAAAATAAAAAATAATATAAAAACTTTTGTACACAATAAATTGTAGACATGAGAGAAAAAGTAATTTATTTGAAAATTCAAATGAATATGTTTTCCAAAGCCACACCGGCGTTCGTCAGTGCGTACTTGGCGTTTGGCCAAATTAATTAAACGTTGCCAGTAAAATCAAATTATATTACTCATACGTTGACACTTATTTAGTATGTTAAAAATGGTGGGTCGCGTGGTTGCCTTACAACACATCCGCCCACTGTCATGGGTTCGAAGAACTGGTTCTCTAATATTGCAACTAAACTTTTATAAATTACTTAACACTACGTAAAATTTTCCGCCACGCACAACTACTCTGTGAAAGAGGCTGTCGCCAACGATATTCCAGTACCGACACGACTTTCAAGAAAAAAGCCTACACCTATTTAGAGACCGGCGGACTCCTCTGGTGATGCGAATGTCCATGGGTGGCGGTAATCACTTACTGTCAGGTAATCTGCTTACACGTTTGCCACTTATTCTATAAAACATAATGATAGAACTCGAAGAGAGGTGAAGACATAGAGAGAAAGAAAGAGAGAGTGTCGACATTAGAGAAATATTAGCATGACGCTAGTTGTGTTTCGTATGAAGTGTGTTTCTCTTTCTTCGTCATCTTTTTTAAAGAATACTGGCAATGCGAGTAAAATTACTGCCATTCAGGTTTAAGACAAAAGTGGAATGGTGGAACACATTCTTAGGGTGACCACGCATGTGCATCTGGAATCCTTGCTACTAACATTACTAACATTAAGGTTCAAGAAACAATGGATTGATAGATCTCATTCTTAGGGTGAACACGCATGCGCATCTGGAATCCTTGCTACTAACATTACTAACATTAAGGTTCAAGAAACAATGGATTGATAGATCTCATTCTTAGGGTGACCACGCATGCGCGTCTGGAATCCTTGCTACTAACATTACTAACATTAAGGTTCAAGAAACAATGGGTTGATAGATCTCATTCTTAGGGTGACCACGCATGCGCATCTGGAATCCTTGCTACTAACGTTACTAACATTAAGGTTCAAGAAACAATGGATTGATAGATCTCATTCTTAGGGTGACCACGCATGCGCGTCTGGAATCCTTGCTACTAACATTACTAACATTAAGGTTCAAGAAACAATGGATTGATAGATCTCATTCTTAGGGTGACCACGCATGCGAATCTGGAATCCTTGCTAGTAACATTACGAACATTCAGGTTCAAGAAACAATGGATTGATAGATCTCATTCTTAGGGTGACCACGCATGCGCATCTGGAATCCTTGCTACTAACATTACTAACATTAAGGTTCAAGAAACAATGGATTGATAGATCTCATTCTTAGGGTGACCACGCATGCGAATCTGGAATCCTTGCTAGTAACATTACGAACATTCAGGTTCAAGACAAAAATGGATTGATAGATCTCATTCTTAGGGTGACCACGCATATTAAACTGGAATCCTTGCTAGTAATATTACTAACATTCAGGTTCAAGACAAAAATGGATTGATAGATCTCATTCTTAGGGTGACCACGCATGCGCATCTGGAATCCTAGCTATTGATGGCGTTTCCTGTGGTGCATATCCCTCGAGGATGGAATGAGGTCATGAAATTTCTTGTCGTGTTAAGCACGTACGATGTAGTTTCACCAATATAACATTTAGTATTGGAAGCGTCAATAGCTAATTGGTTTAGGGTACGGTTTGCGAAACTTTAGGTCGCTCGGTAGTTTCGAAACCGCAATTAGACTTTTGTCATGAACCATCTCGCAGCACAAGTATTTGAGCTCAGTTGAAGTGTGAGTGTAGTAATAATACTAATTATTAGTAAAAGTTTAATATCGTCTTTGTATTTCCTATGCAATATTTGTTTATCCTATCTATTTTTATTATGTATTTAAAGTCTATATTATATTTTGTTTGGGTATATGATATTTTTGTTTAATATATTTTGTTTAGGTATATGATATTTATTTTGTTTATAATGAAGTATGCCATATATTGTTAATATATCTTTTGTTATTGGCACTCAATGTTCCATCTCAAGGGCTGACTGGTGAATGCCAAAAGGCATTAAATCCGCTCATTGTACCCTTATTTCTTTAAATAAGCTGTTTACAATTAAAGATTAAATAAATATACAAATTTCTCATACTATTGCTTAACCAGTTAACAAAATTCACTGTAAGTGTATGCATAGCGGCCAACTAAACAATTCTCGAGTGACCACCATCGTTGGCAGCCACGCGAACGTTGCAACTTCGCATATACCACATTACATACACATCTTATCAAACGATTCGGTCTGAAAAATCAACCGAGAGTCCTTCTCAGTATAGACTATGATACGGTTTAACGTACGCAAATATAACTTGGTTTACGAATAATACTCGAAAGTGGGTGGTGCTAGTAGTTATTGTTACTCACGGAATTGTTATTGCGTATTTTTTTTTGTAATGAAGCCAAAACTGCGAAGCGTCAGTACTGAACCAGTATTGCTGAATTAAACTACGCTGACGCCTGGTGCAATCTGGTAAATGGCATAGAGTAAAGTGTCATGGAAAAGATCTCTATGATAGAAATTTAACAATAAATTTCGTTTTATATTATAAGACTTGTAGACTATTTCAATAAGGCTAGGACAACCACGCTTCATCTAGATTCTATCCGCAAAGTGAACTTGTTAGCAGAACATGTCCTGACAGAATTCCGTTATTTATATAGCAACATGGTGCTGCTGGGGTGAGTATAAGGATTACAATCCAGGGGATCCAATGTCAAGTAACCAGGCTTTCTCAGTCCTCATGGTTGACCTCGCTTTTGCCTAAAGATAGTATAAAATAAAAATATACTAAAATATGAACTTTTGAAGCCCGACTAATGGCGGGAATTATTCTGAAGTGTACTGCTTAAACGCCATTGAAGAAGAAGACATTTCTAAGAAAACTATTTCCTTTTATTATGTTGTAAAATTGATGTTGTTATATGAAAACTTTAACTACAAGCCGTCTGGTCCCTCAAGCCGGATATTTAAGCTAAGAATGGCAGCATTTAAATATTTAATCGAAAGATTTATTTGTGTTTTCTTCTAGACTTAATGTAAAAGTGAAAGACTTTAGTTTTGAGATGATTTTATTATTCATTATTCTATTTGGGTAAAACAAAGCACAACTATTGAGGTTACTATAAGACGTTACCCTTAACTTCTTCGCAACTACACTCTACCTTCGTTTCTTTCGACCGCCGTCTATATATCAATTTAGCTTCCACTACGTAAGCTGTACTAACACGGCTCTTGTTTTATGTCAACGATACGGGCACGTCACGACTATTAGTATTTCGAGTAAAATATTTATGAACATAACAGTGTTACAATTCCAGATATTATAAATACATATTTTAAGGTGTTAATCGGTTGCAGTTATCGTAAACCACAAGTAAGTGACGACACACATTCGCAATCAACAAAGATTCAAGATACATATGCAATGCCACCCCTAGGGCAGAGGTTCAACCCTATAATTTACTAATCTATTTCTCACTGTTATTATTTGAGAGCATGGTATGTACCCGATCAGCATGGAGTTGGCTTATTAACAAACAAACAAATAAACAAAACAATGGCAAACTGTAACGTTACCACGTTGTTAAATAAGGCTCATAATATAAAAAAAGAAATATGATAATGTAATAGATTTACTTGATTACTCTCTCTAGTGTCACACAGTATCTCTGTGCCGTCCCTAATGGCGATATGTACTGAACAGCCAAATAAAGTATATATACAATCGTTGGGACTAAACATCAGCGACTTAGTGGTAAACCACCTACCATACCCGTACCTTTGCCAGCCCCGCCTATCAATCTATGCTCTCCACAATGAATGGACAGCCTCGGTACGTTGCAAGCAATACCGCACACTAATCTAGAGAATTTGCACGTTAAAACTATTGCAATAAAGGTTATGCAGTGCGCAAAGATACTGCGGAGAAGATGGTCCGCGAGACGAAATTGATTGTGGCCCTCTTATTGTGTTTAATGAGGGAATTGAAAAAGATAGAAAAGCGAACGGACTTCAAAGAGCTTGGAAGTATTTCGATTGTTTTAACGTATGAACGCTCTCCTGTCTTCGCTAAACAAACTTTTTAAATTTATTACCGCATAAAAGTCTTTGAGTATTTCGCTACAATGAAAACATTTTGTCTATTCCTTGGACTGAAGATCTGTTTTAGAGGATCGTATATCTTTTGAACAGTTTATACACCTAATAATATATTACTGTAAAAAAAAAAGAAGTATGAAACTATACACTAGGAAAATTATTTTTCTACAATGTAGCACCTCGTTGCTTTATAAGCAGTCAGTGTACATGGTCAGAGTAGCGGGTTCCGCTTTCGATTCCCAAGCAATGAAGTAAATTTGTTGTTCCCTTTTGACGCATTTAAGCCTCGTTCTCCTAAGGTACTAAACATTTAATTCGTTTCGTCATTAACATGGCATATGGGTTACAATACCTCGCTGGTAACGGGTCTTTGGTTCGATTCGCAGTTTAGGAATAATATTTGTGTATTGTGCATTGTTGGTTTTTGTATCATGTATCGTATATATATATATCTATATATTTTTATATACGGTACACAGTTTTTGTTATATGATATTAGGCATGACAAAGGTCTACATATAGACTCGGTATGGACTCATGGTGATGGCGTGCTATAATCCCTACGGTCTATGGAATTCTAAGTGTCCAGGTAGGTCCCTACTTTGTCAGTTACAGCAAACGAAACGCACTAATCTATTATTTTTCACTGGTGTTTTTTTATTATTTATTTATTTATTTGTATTAACCTTAACACAATTGCAGATTGTCTAAGGGCGGATTAAATGCCAAAGGAATTCGGTGTTTTGATACGTGTATAATCACCGAAGTCAATTTTGACAGTGGTAGAGCTACACTGCAGTTTGTTTCTATCTGCAGAATGAATGGGTCAGCTCAACCGGGACAGACAGACTACCAACGTAAAATAGCAGCATAATGCTGTTGTGTTTCGTTTGTTGAGTGCAGGGATTCGGAGACCTTTATTACTGGTGACGAGGCATTTCATCTCAGTTCTCAAGGGTGACAATGCATCTGCATTATTATTCCTTTTGAAGGATGAATGTTCATAGATGTCTGGGTCGCAGGAATCACTTGCCATCAGGTGTACTGTGTGCTCGTTTTTTACTCTAAATGTAATTAATAAAAACAACAATAATATATCTCTGATTAATAATAGATAATATACGAATAAACAACCGACAAGATTGGTTCCGTCCTGGTCTGTTATATTTATTTATATATTTATTTATTGGTAAATCCAAGAGCTACTTACAAAACAATATGTAAATCAAGTGATTACAATAAATAAGGCTAATACGGGATTACACAGTTGTTTAAGTGATTTATGAATAGCAATTGTACTTAACTCGCATTTTTGATAGTTTTGTGTTTGCGTGGGTGAGTGAACGAGTCTGTGAGTGTACATGGTGCAGCTAGAAACAAGTTACAGAGTGGCTCCACTGCATATTAAACTGCTCTCAACTGTCAATACGATTCTTTTGTCACTCCATAAAAAATGCAATAAATTACTCTTGACTAAGTTGATCTCCTATTTGCCGATATTGACCATGGCGATATCTAATGGTTTTTGAATAGGATATTTCGCTCACTCGTTTGTACTATACCAATTCAAGGTATGTACGACTGCTCGTGGGGCTTGGGTTCGATTCCGAGCTGAGGAACCGTACTTGTGCATCACAAATTGTTGATTTTCGGGTCGGGATGTGCCTTCTGTGTATATATCTTCTTTATGGAGACGATTTCTATGTGCTTGTGTATTTGGGCAAATATTTACTAAATATGTACTATAAAATATATTGTTGATGTCATCTGGCAAAGATTCCAGGAGAATATCGTCATCATTATCACATAAGATGTAGTTAGAAGAAGGTTCGGATGCAGTGTCAGTGACACGGCATAGCTAGAAACAACCAGATCAAAAAAAAACATTGATTGAGTAGAATAGATTTCAGTTAGACCATCGACTTAGTAGAAATGTAGTAAGAAAATAAAACCATGGAATCGCCTTTTAAGATGGATACTTTATGAACAACTATTACATGTTAAAAAAAACAAAGTGAACTCGCAAACGCCGCTCGAAACAGTTGACGCTGATCAAGAAAACGTCATCTCGCTCTGATCCTCGCCAATCTTATTAAATCGAACAACCTGTTACATTAGAAAACAAATGGTCCAGATCAACTCGCTTGCTTCTCGTCAGCGAAATCACGAACGAGAGTGGCATCTTAATACGTAAAGCCACAGACTAGAGGAATACAGTAAAATCATCTTCACTCAAAACTAAATCAAATCAAAAGAAGCTTTATTCAAGGAGGCTTGGAGAAAACACGTATGAATCATCAAGATCCCCAATAACATCGGAAGGCAGAAACCAAGTTAAGAAGTATGGAGGTTAGAAGAACAGAAGTTAAGAGTATGGTTGGCTATTTAAAAATGCTCACAACCTTCTTGATTCAATACCGTATTTCATTCTCATTGAGTTGTGAATAATACGTATGTCCGAGACCATTAAAGTTTCGCTTCAACAGATTACATCTTCGGATTTTGGATGGTGTGAACTTTTGTTCTCATGTGTACTTTCCATTTTAATAACTTATTATAAAAACAAGTAAAGTTACAGAGATAGAGATTATATATAGAGAGCGTGTTATAGCATAGTCCCACACGGTTCCACTGCGGATTGGCGGACTTCATATGTAGTCGAATTATTTTTTTTAAATTTATTTCATTAGGTTAACTCACGATGTTTTCTTTCACCGCAGAGTACGTGGCAACACATCACACATCATCATCATCAGCCTGTCTGTCCACCAGTGGAGCTCTTCCATGACACGCCACTGAGCTCGGTCTTCAGCTCTTCTTCTCCAGTCTCTGCCCGCTGCGCTGCGAAATGCCGTGAATGAAAACCTAGTGCTTAATCATTGAGCTAACTTACAGTATATAGTTTAATCGAAAACAGTATATTTACAAGGCAAATATTTTATAATATACTATAATATATAAAATGAAAAAAAAAATGCAAAGCCTTGTTTTCGCACTGCATTGATTCTACTGATCATTCCAAGCTGTGGTATACTATTTCATAGGTCGGTATTCAAATCACGTGACGTGCCGCCGAGGTCGAAATGACAGGTGTAGTCTCAAAAAATCGAATTGATTTTTATCAGGACAGGCGGCTGTACGAAGCCGGTGCTTTTTGCCTGTCATACCCCTTTTTAAAAAAGTTACGTTCGTGTTTATTCAGTACTTACGGGGCTCGCTTGTTCTTTAGACTTTTAATTTTTTATTTAGGATGATAAACGAGGAAGCCGTTCACTCGATCCCTTTCTGTAGACAGTAAGGTCGCTCTTTAAAATCTTATGAATTTTTCAGCTGATTACAATGAAACAAACACTAAATACGGTCCAAGCTTATTGCAATACGTAAAAGATATGTATATCCAGATTGGTTTAGCCGTTGTTGAAATTATTATGCACATTCAGACAAAATCTTTGATTTTATTATACATAGGTATATAGATATGCGTTTTACGATATACCTGCATACATATTTTTATTTATACTTTAAGTACTGTAACAGTACTTTCGTGAAAATGCTCAGTTTATTTTACCTAATATAAAATATATATCTTTTAGCCCCAATTAAGTTTTGAAATGTAGGTATTTATTTTATTCAAGTATCACTCTAAGGTAGCTTAATAGCAAATGTATAGAGCAATAACTCCTTATTTACAGAATTTGTGTATCTGAGGCTAATGTATATATATAAAAATTAAATGCTGTTCGTTGGTAAGAGCATCACTTTTTTTTAAAAAGTTCGTAGTAATCCGAATTAGGTTTTAATGAAAAGAAAACTTGAAAATGTCCGGAAAATTCGAAAATTAATAAAACTTTATTCTATTTTTGTATGAACTTTCAATTAGAACTCTAGATAATTTTCCCAAATCCACAAAATTATCACAAACAAATTTATTGAAATTTGGACAGGACAACGTCCATCGGATCAGCTAGAGCCTTAATTCCCGAAATTGGTCCAGGTCGCCCCCAGGGGTCCACGTGAAACTCGACGGTCTATGTTACAAAAATAAAGATTCACAATTCGTAAGCGGAACATTTATTTTCTTTCGATAGTGTAAAACTTAAATGTTGGCTTGACTTCACCTATCAATGTAGGCAGGTAATATTTTAAGAAACTCAGCGACTGTTACTTGTAAAACTTGCATATTCCACATTTTTGTCGAGTTTTGGGTAGAAATGTAACTGCAGGGGTCCACCGGAACCAGCTAAATTTTGAAAGTGGTCTATGAGAAAAAAAGCCTCTGAGCTAGAGTACAAATAAAACTTTCTTAGTTATGATAAGTTTTTGTACTATATCATATAGCTTAAAGATAGATGATGAAAAAGAACGTTCTAACCTACCTAAAATTATGCAGATGGAATTTAGAGCCACACTAAAGGTCGTCCATCTCCAGCACGAATGGTCGGACTGGGGCTACGCTGCAATTCGTTTCTAGCTGCAGAATGAATGGATCAGATCGACCCGGGAAAGACCACGCCCTCACAGAATACCAGCGTGAAATAGCAGCATAATGCTCCTGTGTTTCGTCTGGTGAGTGTAGGGATCCGGAGACCTTTATTACTTGTGACGAGGCGTTCCATCTCAGTCTTCAAGGGTGACGACGCGTCTGCAGTATGATTCCTTGTCAAGGATGAATGTAGATGCTATGGGCCGCAGGAATCACTTGCAATCAGGTGAACCGTGTATGAGTTTGTTACTCTCAATGTAATAAAAAAAGAAAGTTGCAGAGACTCTTTTGACTTGTGAAGTGGCATTGTCCTCGGGGTTGACAACGCGCTAGCATTATGATTCCTTATCGATGATGAAAGTGGGCGTCATTGACAATAGGAATCACCCTCAACACTATTAAAAAAAACAACGATAATACATTAAAAAAAACTAAAATAAATGACTATGCTTGTTATTTTAGTTTTTAAAACTGTATTCTCCAGTTTACATTATTAATTCCTCTTTCCACGCTGTCCGTCTTTAAGTAATTAAAAGGAGAGAAACATATTAAAAGTGTAAAAGCTTTTAACCCTTTAAAAACCAGCTCGCCACCGCTGGTGGAAACAAAACACCCTGTATAATGAAAACCTGCAATCTTTTAACGTTCCGACCCTTCAATTGAATTAAAAACAGTAATTAGTGGTTTTAGAAAAACGTACACAGTTAAGGAAGTTTCTTTTTTTTTTTTTTTTGCGCGGCGACGCTCATCCCCCGCGTTTTATCTTGCTCGTTAAAAGTGAAAGAGATGAAGGAGGCCGGGGACTAACGCCAGATAGCCCGGGGACGCTTGGATTTTTTGGCAAAGATGTCTATGTTATTTGTATGCTCGGGTTATGTGAACGGATCTTATGAGTTTTTTAACTATGGTATATAAAGCTGTTTTATTTATACATCATTAGTGGTGACAAATGAGCACACTCTTCCTGGTAACTCATGGTAAGTGATGAGATGGAAATCCTCGTTTCCTGTAATACGGTCAGCGGATGCTTACGCTGACCGAATTACATTACCTTCCTCGATCGAGCTTTCCCATTCATGATGCAGCTAGAAATTAGCTGCAACTTGGCTCTACCATGTATATGAGAGATGCGTACATTTAAGTTTTGGATCGATATATCAAAACATAGTGTAATTAAAGGACGCGTTATCACTATAAATGCTATATAATATTGTATCCGTACTAATGTTATATAACATTTATAGTGGTTATGTGTGCTTTATTTACACCGTGTTTATTGTTTTGCTAACTACTTGGGTAAGTGGGCAGTGTAATTTACAAGCCTAAAGTACTGGATTCGATCCAAAACTAAAAATTTACGCACGCAGACCACTGATTTTACGACATTTTTATCGAGTTTCCCAGCATCTTATTTATTATCCGATATCAAAGAGAGAGTCGTTACAACTCAGTGTTCTTGAGCTCACTTTTAACCGTGGTAGAGCCACACTCGAGCTAGTGTGTAGTCAGCTTGATCGGGAGAGGATCACGTGCTCACAGTATAACAGCACGAATGATGCGGTGCTTCGTATGGTGTAACGATACGAAAATCCGATTACAAATAACGACGAATTGCGAGTCCACAAGTACTGTAAAAGAAACCGACACCATCTCGCTACCGTACGATGTTTTTTTTTTATGTTAGGGGTGATAAACGAGTCCACGGTCCACCTGATGATAGGTGATGACGGAGGCTCATGACATCTCCATCCTACGTAGACAAAGATTCGTTAGCAAATGCGTTGTCGCCTCTGAAAACTGAAGAGTGATATGGTTTATTAATACTAAAAATTATAAACATTACTAACTATCTGGTTTACCACACCAACTACAGTTAAAATGCTGGCGCCAGGAGACGATTAAGGACAACAAAACGTACGGCCTACTGTCGTGAACCATCTACTAGCACAAACATTTTCACCTTAGTTGCAATGGTTAACCGGAATATTAGTAAAGTTAGTTGCTAGTATTCTTTAAAAAAAAAAAAAATGTAGAATGACGGCATCGAGCCTACGATCTTAAGTTTCGCAGGCCTTATCTTGAACCATTAGGCTATTGAAACTCCTCCGAAGAATGCCACATCTGTGATTAGATCTTCGTCACCTTATACAACATGATGCTAATTCACGCTGGTTATGTAAGGGTCTGTTCATTTCCCGGTCGAGCAGTCCCATCCATGTAGCTTATCTGCATCGTGCTTCTACTATTAGAAGTCAATGTCAATCAAATGAAAATCATGGATTCGATCCAAAACTAAAATTTTCTCATCAGTGATTTTACGAGTTTTTTATCGCTTCTTTCGCAGAGTAGTATTTATAAATATCTTAGCGATATCAGCGAAAGAGAGCGATGTTGGGCGGCTCGTATTTAATTTCATGGTACACGAGCAATCTGGTGTTGATTCCTCGGTATTGATTATATCGTTAATCGTAATGTAAGTTCTGACTTACCACTTGCTTGGCAATGAAGGAATATATCGTGAGGAATCCCGGAGAGGCTTCTAGTTAAGAAATATACATTTATATATATACATAAATATGTATATTCGTATATATATACAAAAGATATATTACAAAGATATGGAAGATTCAATCCGCAGCTGGAGTTGCGCAACGCAACTAATTTCATAAACAGATAGTATGTTATTAGTAACTTGAAGCGTCAATAGCCTAATGGTTTAGGGTACGGTCTGCGAAATTTAAGGTCTTAAGTTCGAATCTTGTCGTGAACCATCTCCTAGCACAAGCATTCTCAGCTTAGTTGGAGTGGTTAACCGGAATATTAGAAATGTTATTAGCAGTACCAATAATCTATATTAAAAAAAAGTAAGATAAACAGAAATAACATTATTACACCCGATCGTTACAATGAACTTGATAAGGTTGCCCAGCTGCCTTAATCTGATAAGTGGAAACATATTTGTTACATATTATATAGCAGTAACGTAAGCATCTGCTAATACAAAGGCACACACTTATCGTCCCCTGCCCTAGTCCTATCGGAGGAAGGTTCAAATGCAGTGTCAGTGACACGAGACTTATACACAACACACTCAAAGCCGAAATTCAAAAAATCATGATTCAAGAGGGGCGAAGTAGCAGCCATATAATAATAATAATAGTAACTCATTTAATCGATCCAGCACCAATAATACGAAAATTACAAAAAAAAAAGGAATTAAACAATAAATATAACGACGATGCTGGATCAATAAGGTTCAAGCTCAGCGTTTTGTTGTAATCTATCCAATACCTTGCATTCGTCACGGCACTGTGCACGTTCACGGTATTAATTATTTTGTAAATCCGATTTAATTTATCCAAAGCTCTCCCAATCTGCAGATAGCGCACGATGCAAACGAAAGAGTTGAGACGAGGATATCTGAAGGGTACAAACGTGAGCGAGCTTATCAATGGGAATAATTTGAGGGCCCTCCGGCTGATGTATTCGGAGCGGGCGTACAGTTGTTTTGGGCACACCGTGTATTATTTGTGAGGTGAAGTGGTGGAAATATTTTGATTCAATTAATTAGAGATGAGAAACGAGCACATAGTTCCCATCGTGATCAGCGAAGACTACCATCATGTCCTCAACAAAGATTCAAAGCACACCTTGTCGTCCCTGAAGATTGAGATGCCCCAGTACTTGACACATCGTCGGATCGCTACAGTCATCTGTGATATATATCGAATATAAATCTCAAAAGTTATTCTTCTGGTCGATATCGACCACAGCGATAGCTTTTGGTTATTACCAGATGATATCAACTGTGAAGGATATATTATTGCGCCGTGATTAATATTAATAATCTCTCGAATCTGCAGTTACTCTGTTGTCCATGGGAGTCGATGAGCACCTCGGTGTTACCGCCGCTCGTTTGCTAAAAGAGGTTTGCTGAAAAAAAAGAGGTATTCACTAATCATCCACTTTCCTATTCACACGTGCAATAATACCGGAGGAAGTTTGTCGCAATGTCACATATGTACGCAGAAAATTAACAATTTTTAACGCACAAACATAGTAGTTTTTCGGCTGTGAATCGAACAGGACCCATGGCACAATAAAGTTACTTTAACCACTTCACCACGCGGCCGGTATATAGGTGTAGGTATGAGTAGATTCCACTGCTGAGATATGTATGTACCTCTTGAAAGGGTACAGGAGATTATGAGACTAGCTCTGCCGCAAATTGACGTAATTCACAAGTGTTTCGAAATATTTTTATTTGGTGATAAAGATGTATACGGTTCACCAGATGGTAAGTGATCACTGTTGCTTTATAAATTCCTACGTCCACCTTCAATAATGATTCAAGATTGTCATACCCGAGGACTGATAAAATGCATCGCCACCAAGATCACTTTACTCACCAGACGCTCTGCTATTTCATGCTGAAATTCTGTAAGAGTCCTTCACTGGTTCAGCCGATTCATTCTTGATTTTTGATCTTCCAGTCAAGCAAAAATCGGACGCGATCAATTCGCCTGTACCTACATTTTACCAAGTATTTTTATAGAACAGGCGGCAAACCGCCAAGCAGCCCACTCGTTGGTAAGTGATCGCCACCGCCCTTGAACATCCGCAACACCAGAGGAGTCGCAAATGCGTTGCCGGCCTTTAAGAAAGGTGTAGGCTCTTTTCTTGAAGGTCCCTAAGTTGTATCGGTTCGGAAATATCACTGGCGACAGCTAATACCACAGATAGGTTGCACGTGGCTGGAAATTTCGCGTAAAGTGCACAGTGTAGGATTGCCAACTGTCGTGATGATGAAAATGAAATATTGAACTTTGTCGTGATGTACGATGTTTAAACTCAGCGGCCGGAATTAAAATGGTAAAATGGGTAAAAAATGAAGAGAAATGTTACCTCTCTTCGCTACGCCAATGAATCAAGCCGTTCGAAAAGTACCTGGGCATCAACGATTCGGGCCTCTATCAGTTGAATACGGCCAAACGGAAGAAGCTGGTACTAGGGTGCCTCGCCCTAGAGATGAGAACGGTATTCCATGTGATGTCGAACTTGCGCTATGTAAAATTACACACAGAGGGCCGACATGAAATACTGTCTCGCTCTAGTAAGCACGTCCAGTTTTTTAGAGGCCAATTTGGCCTTATCCTCCATGTGACCGCGGAACTGAATGTAATTCGATATGTCAACGCCAAGAATTCTGATACTAGCTGAGCTTTATCAAGGAATAGCCCCATTTGTATTTTCTTTGTGAGAATAAATTATTATAAAAGAATAATTTAGTAGTAGTGCCATTTCAAAGATTGAAAAATAAATGTTAATTTTTTTTTATTACGTTGAAGCAATAGTTCGAGTGTTTGCAAAATTGCCTTTACATATATTCAGGCACTGGAAGTTTCGTAAAATGTAACTATTGAATAAACAAATCTTTACTGGAATGTTATTTAAATCTTTAAAAATGATAGACTAGACAAACAGGGCTAAATAGATATGAAATTTATATTTTAACCATTTGGTAAACACGAAATTAATACTGGAGATACTCATTTACAAAATAAATAATATATTTTACCGATTCGTTTCATGTTACAGAGTATTAAGTTTACAAAATAATGAATATAGATATTTAGTGCTTGGAAAAATATTGTTTCTTATTAATTATAATGATCATTTCAAATAATAAATAAGAGACGTATTTTTTTAATTTGTATTGAGGGTGACAAACGAACACTTTGTTCACTTTAAAGGAAATTATTTCTGTGGTCCACAACACTTACCTATCCTCGATGAAAGGAATATCTGAATGAAGACATCTCTGTTTTGCTGAGATACCTTGATGTTAGTTATCTTGAGTTTCTGTTTTATTTCACCATACGATATGTTGCAGGATTCAATAGTTACTTTACGCTAGTATTCTGTGCGTAGTTCTTCCCCAGTTGTCCCGATCTTTTTATACAGCCATAAGAAATATTTAGCTTTAACGTGGCATACATACATGCGTTACATTATTGGAACATTTATATACGTTTAAAATTCAAATAAGTTTCTTTTCTTCTATACCACACTATATCTCTGCTCTACCAAAAGTTGGCTAGGTTGGTAGAGAATGTTTTTCGGCATTAATTTCGCCTTTTTGTAAAATTTTTGTTTTACTTGTGCAAATTAAAGAAGAAATAAATAAAATATTTTATATTTTTATGATATTTGGGTGACAAACTCGTTATCTGGAACTGAATCCCCGGATGCTTTGACTCATCTAAGGAACACCGTTATGCTGCAAGTAGCTGGTGTTCTGTGTGACCGTTGTCCATCGCCGGTTGAGCTGAAGAGTCAGAGACGCTTTGGATGCATCGATACGAAACATCATTAAATGATTCGTAGATAATAAAAAGGACGAAAGGAAGAAAGTTATGTGAATATGTGTCGACCCGAATTATAATGGTTTTGTGGAAAAGATATTTTTAGTACGTTGTGATGGTCAAGATTGTACTTACTGAGTGTTAAGAAAGCAATATATTGTTATCTTTATTAATATTTAATATATTGACAGTCGTATGGCGTAGTACTTAGAGCACGCGGCTGTTTCGATGCGCGTCCATGGCTCGATTTCCTGCCGTAAAATAATATATGTGTATTGTAAATGGTTTGTTTTCATGTCTTCATGTGTTCGTGACTCTACATCTGGAGTTTCACGTATATATCAAACTAGGGAAGGTGAGGACAACACGGAGGAGTGTTTATGCGTGTGCTCAAAGTAGGGCACTATGATATATTTTGTGCAAATTTGATAAGACCAGAAGATTTTCCCGTCGTCAAAACTAACTAAGAGGACATTATCATTTAATATATTATATTAATATTTTCTAATAGATTACATATGATATCTAAAACAAGTTATTTATGAGGGTCTTTGGGTTAGTTGAGCCAGCGAACCGTAGTAATAAAGGACAGAGTCCGTTGAGCCATATTGGGTCGCGTCTCGGTCGTGGGTGTGATTTCAAAAGTAAATTTTGACACACATAAAGCCAACCACCAATCTCTCATAATTGTTTCTTTAAACAATTTCTCTTAAACGTCATTATTATCTTGCCATCACGAAATGGGAGGCCGGCGTGTCGTGTTCTATATAAGACACGGTTAGGTAACGGATCTTGAGGCACAGTGCCTGTATAAGCTTAAAAGATCACTACACGGCGCTCACTGTACACTGCGGGCTTTAGTTTTTATTATTTTATGTGATTTTATTGATTTAAGTGTGACCAATAGGCACACAGTTCACTTGACGGTAATTTATTCCTATATCCCATGACATACACGTTCATATTGAACATGGAATCATAATGCAGACACCCTTGAGGACTAAGATGAAATACCTCGTCAACATAAGGCTCTAAGGATGCCTTCATATTTCAGATGAAATAGAGGTGACCCAAGCTGTTAAGTCGCGGGCATGGAGGTCGATAACGTTCTGGAGCAAACATATGTGCATATTTATTCCTATATTTCGGTTTTTCTTTATTTTATGGGCGACTTCGTACATCAAGTCAGAATTCAAAATTACATCCTCATCATTCCGATGGTTAGAAATCCACCACTTTACTCGTAATTTTTGCCACGCACAACTAATCTGGACCACAAGCTGTTGCCAGCGGTTTTCTTAATCGATATGACTTAGGGTCCTTCGAGAAAAGATAATAATAAGCGAAGGAGAGTTCGATTGAGTGCTTCATTGAAACCGTTTGTCTAATCCAGTTTTATAATACGGTAAATTACGGTACCTAGACTTGTATACAATGGTCCTTTTATGTGATCATGTTAAAAAAATATCTAAGTACTAGTCACTCGAGGAGGGTTGAGTGCGTCTGTAGACCAGAAGCCGGCATCTAGGAACTCCTCCCATCCCTAGGCTTAAGGTTGCCAAGCCATGTCCTCGGTATAAGAAGGTTGTGTTATACTAGTATAACCGTTTACCGACAGAAATGAGAGTAACTAGTCAGTATGTTCGACACTTTCAAAAATAAATTTAATATAAATATAATTTTATATTTAATTAAACTGTTATCATTTTTGTAATTTGACTTCGTTACTTTTTTTGTTGGGATTGATTATTTGGTTTTGTTTATATTTTTTAATTATGGTATAATGTATTCAAATACAATTTTATTGTCAATGAATAAAAAAGAACGCAGCTGATTTCATCTCGCCACATTTTTTCAGTTACAGAGCCACATTGAAGCATAAGTTAGGATCGATTATACCGGGGTAGGACCACGCCCTCCCAGAATACGGTATAACCCTGTAGTGTTTCGTATGGTGAGTATAGGGTTCCTTTCATATTACAGGTAACGATGCATTCCATCTCAGTCCTCAGAAGACATAACATCTTGAATCTTTGTTAAGATTAGATGTAGATGTTCCGATGTCATAACTTACATCATCATACATCAGTTTTTTTTGTGTTTTGTGTGATGCTTTTGGTCTTTTGACCTCTACAGTTTTAACGAAATAGACACGCGAGGGGCCCACTGAATAGGTTTGCCATCAGTAGAACGGTGTGTTCACTTTTCATTCCTAATATTATGAATAAAAATCACATATATATACGTCAGAATGGAATTTGTTTTTATGTAAAACGTCGAGTCTTCCAACTGTTATGTTAAAGTCCGGCAGCGCATCTGCGTCTCCTCTGGTGTTGCGGATGTCCATGGGCGGCGGTGATCACTTACCATCGTGCTAACTCGTTTGACACCTATTCTATAATTTTGGGAGTACAGATCTCCCGGCCCTAATTAAAGGAATGTGTCAACAACGAAATGAGAACGGCCAACTTGTTGAAGGTAGATCGGAGTGTTCATATTCACCGTCCCCAAGGGAAGCCAAGAATTCAAGCCAATAATTAGAATTCATGCTAGTGTTTATTATTGTTACTACGTTTGGCGTTATATGTTTTAATCCTTCGCCCGTTTCACGTGACGGTATCCTTAGGGAATACACCAACTTTATTAATGAAATTTGATAGTCACTACAATGGAAATTATAAATTGAAATCTTTAATAATATTAATTAAGCTTGATGTCTAAGTGTCGAATATTAATTTCCGATCGTACAGTGAGTAAAGTAACCTGTATATATAAATACCACAGCTGCGCATAGTTCCCCTTCCTACAGGGGGTGTTAGTGCATATTAGTATCAGTGTATATGCGTGGGTCCACCACGCATGTTTTCACATGTCATTAAAATATTTTTTACGATGATTTAACGATGCATTCACATAAAATTGCAACAAAGATTTCATTGTTCCCGGCACCGGTAATTAAACTTGGTTTTCTCAAGTACCCTAAAATAAAAGCAAGCCCTGAGACACTGAGCTAACGCGGCTCGTTTGTTATCGTAATTTTATTGGACGTACGTTTTAACGGTTTCTTTATCATCATATATTTAAGAGCTTAGGTTTTGTCGGTGATCGACGACCTTCAGTAATCTCTACATTCAGCTTTCTCTTTAGCTTATCGATACGACACGACGCTGTTTTTTTTTTGCATGTATGTTATTCACAGCAATAAAGATATTGCGTATTATGAGTGTATGTAATATATATTTAGGTAATATAATAATATTATTTATAAGGTACATAATTGGACTGACATATCCCGTTGTAAGTTTTTTGACAGCCGCGTGGAGTAGTGATTTAATTACCGCTGCGTGTCCTGTGTTCGATTCCCAGTCGAGTGACAATATTTGTGTGCCACAAATTATCTGTCGTCGGATCTGGGTATGTTGTACATATGCTCCATGTCTTTGACACTGCTTTTAGTTAATTTCCTTGATTGGTTTCCTTGATTATTCTGCACAGTTGATATCTAGTAATAGAGAGAACAAATCGCCGCTGTCGAAATCGGTCAGACCATCGTCAATAATTGTTTAGATTTAAATTAGAAAAAAAAATATAATTGTTTAAATTTGTGTTTAGTTTACCCAACTGTTATTGCATTTTATACAATGTTAACAAACGAAGTTCGTAAATATTTACCTTAGTTGTAACACTTGAGTTAATAATTGTACTCAATTCGTTTTGTGTTGGTGTAACGAAATCAAAATTTAAACGCAAATAGCAATAAGACATACGACTATTGTACTGAACCATATCTATTATTTTTTTTTGAAATCCCCATGGATTTATTATATATTCCCCTCTCCGACGCAGAGCGGAAGGTTTATGCCGGACTCCTACGGGCTCTTAAGACCCTACAGTGTTCCTCTCGACGCCCTGGGCAGCGTTGACCCTCACTGCGGTCCCCTCCTTGTTGTTGGAGTGTTTGAGTTGAGAGCAGGAGTTGGTGAACCATCTAGTACAAGTATTTCAAGTTTAGTTGGAGATGGTGACCTAATGAAATGTATTAATGAACTTTGGTAGAGTAAAAATAACAAGTATACATTAAAACGATAATATTCTAAATTAGTACTTAACTAAATCGTACTAGATTTTAATAGTGATAGTGCCATGTTGCAGTTATTATAGTTTCTAACTACAGCTTGACAACTGGGCTTGGCGTGGACTACCATCTCGGGCCGTAGGCAGCAGTTTTACGTGGATATGTATATATATATATATATATATATATATATATATATATATATATATATATATATATATATATATCTATAGCATAAGCAACTCACTTGATGGTAAGTGACTGACACAAGACAAGTCGCGGATAAGTCCGGAAGTCGTATCGGTACGTTCGGTAACACCGCTGGCTACAGCTGATTCCACAGAATAGTTGTGCGTGGCAGAAAGTTTTGTGTAAATCTCACAGTGGTGAATTGCCAACCATGATGTCAAGAACCGCTGTTAGCACGTATGTATATTCTCGTTTTCGTTCTTAACATAAAGGTTGACAAACGTGCACACAGTTCGACTAACACTAAGTAATCATTGCAACCTACGACGTACTACATACGTAGGATTATAAGGAGCGGACAGCTGGTTAGTTGACGATTAAATGAAAGGTTAATTCTAATGATAAAACTAATATATCAATGAAAGACAAATGAAACCTGCTGTGCGCCAAATAAAGAAAAGGATCTCCACTCAGGTACTGCTGTGACTCAGGGTCGCAGTCCTAATCTTCCGTGAAGCCTACACAAGAGAAGTGGCACTCTTTATATTATAAGCCATAATAAAAAAAACTCGTTAAATAGTTGGTGTGTGTTTAACGGGAATTACCTACTTTAGGTACGCTTATCACTTAGTCCAAAAGTGAAATTGTTTACGCAAGAAATAATGCCGGTAATGTATTAAGAACAATGAGGAACTTTCCACGTTGCGACGTGAAAGTCGACAACTGCGGCGCAGACGACGTAATTACCGCTGGCGCCACCTCGTGGCGGATAACGGAGACCCTTGATTGGATAATATATGTGTTAAACCTCCATTACGGTCCAGAAGTAAACGCTTCGAGCTCTTCGGATGTATGCCACTATAAATTTAATACTCGAGTCGACGCAACGTGTAGTGGATAGGCAACGGCTGCCGCGTTGTCCTTTCTGGGTTCGATTCAAATTTGAATATTTGTGCATCACACATTGTTGTATTACATTATTTGAAGGCAAATGATGTCTGATATATATTTTCCTATTGTATTTGTATGTGTATTTATGGGTCAGAAAAATCTTTTTCGTATTTTATAAGTAAAATCTCTGTTGGTTGTACTGTTTGTATCTGGGTGGTTTTGACACCATTAAATAGATGACATTTTAAAAACGGAAAAATAAAAAGTAAAACGGTTTCCCGCCGTTTTACTGTTGTTTTTCTCTCCGCAAAAATGAGTGAACCTGATCAAGAAATTCAATACATTTTGTAGATTTTTTTTTACAATAAAGAGAAAAATGAGTCACTACGCGCGAAAAAAAATTGTTCCGTTTATGGACGTAACACAGTGTCAGTAAGAGTAACATAAAATTGTTTCAAGCGATTTCAGTCCGGGAATTTTGATGTTAAAGATGAAGCTGCCACTGGTCAAACAATCGCTTCATGAGCAATTTGGGTGCTACCCGAGCTCACTGAAAGAAACCTAATGAATCGTGTTCTCATATGCGATTCTCTATAGAAGAATGTAATGAAAGCGAACCGTTTTTGAAAAGTTTGATCACTGTTAATAAAATGTGGACTATCTACGACAAGAACGAGCGAAAACGATCATACTCAAAGGGCAGTCAATCTCTACAGAGAATAGCAAACCTGGATTAACTCGCAATAACGTGTCGCTGTGTGTATGGCGGGATTGGAAGGTCATCGTTCGTTGTGAGCTTTTACCGCCTGGAAAAACCAACGACGATCTCTACTGCCAACAGCTGATGTGACTCAAACAATAAATAGAGAAACGGAAGGAATTTATCAACAGAGAGGGAGTGGTTTTCATCATGATAATGCCCAGACCACACACACTTTTTAGTCACTCGTAAAATATTGAGAGAGCTTGGTTCGAAAGCGCTAAACCATCCACTATACAGCCCTGACCTTGCACCCTCAGATTTTTACCTGTTTCGATCACTTCAGAGTTATTTAGAAAGTTAGGTTAACATCAGAGAGATTCCTCAAAATTACTTGTAGCAGTTGTTCAAGTCCCAGAAGTCCCAGAAATGGAATGATGTCACTACCATATATGATAAAAAAAAGTTGATTATTTGTTTATAAAATACGAAAAACTTTTACCCCGACCACAACTATTATATTTGTAAATTGAAATTTATGTTGAAATTTTTTATTTTTTTATTTTATGCCAACATTTTCTCTCATTCACCCATGGTTGACTGGCAGAATTGCCACTGGGCATATAATCCACCATTATTAACCTTATTTAAGGAACAATAATAAAAAATAAGTAAAAATAGTGCAGATAGAAATTAGTTTCAACGAGACTCTACAACTGAAATCTATATAGCATAGACTTTAACCGTTGTGTTTGGGATTCAAATCCAAAACTCAATAAACAAACGGTCACTAAGTCCACCTCGCATAATTTAGCAAGCTCGTGTGAAAAAAAATCGCCAACTTCTAAAAGGCAATGATGGCCGTAACAAGTTCCCCTTTTTGCGAATTCCATTTCGAATTATCACACCCTTTACGTCCAATGAAAATTTCTTTATCCTTATGCCTTCGTGATAAGAGTGGTATTATATTTACGACTTGAATTACGTATTTTTGGATTATCACTCATTTCGGGAACGGTTCTCGTCGCGTCACTTTATTTTGCGGGTAATGAGAACGCATGGGCTCGACGACGGGTTAATCTTCTTTCATTGTTTAGCGACAATTTTAATCCGACGGTAGCCGCCGTTTTGTATTCGCACGTGAATTTATGTCCGCAAGATAAGTGTTGATGATACGATAACTGGATGCTGGGTTCTTAATGATGTGTTTACTATTGTATACTATACTGAGAGCCGGGTTTTGTTTACTGTTTTTTTTATTGTATTATTTATATTATGATATTGTGTCCTAACAAGAAAGTACGCAGGTAACCTATTGGCGAATGTTGCAGTATAGTAATATATCACTATCTTTTATCCTCGCCTAGCTGCCCTGGCAGACGTTGCCGTGTTCAAATTTCAATAAATTTGTTTGGGATCATTATGTGAATTAATAAATATAATATAATGTGAATGAATTAATAATGAAAGAGTATATATATATATATATATATATATTTATATGTATATATATATATATATATATATATATTTATATGTATATATATAAAATGTAATATAAAAATAAAACGTAAAGTCCTCTCTGTTAGAGCATAGTTCACCAAGCACCTGCACTGCGGCTTGGCTGAATTGTTTTCGATTTTTATTGTTTTTCCCTGACTTGTTTTCTCGCGATGTTTTTCATTCAGTACTTTTTTGCGATAAACAATTTCATCGATGCCTACACCGGGGATCGAACTTTGCTTTGGTCGAGTTTCAACGAGTATACCTTGAATCAATAGCGAGCGTTCAAACACTGAGCTACCACGGCTCTTGTATATATAAAGTAAAAGGTTACATAGATACGAAAATAGGTTCACGGGTCAATGAATCAATTAACGAGATCAAAGCCGTAACAAGTGGTGTAGAGGTTCAAGTAAAAATGTCCCACAATCTGCTAGCGGCGGAAGTAAAGCTTTTTTTGATGTCCTTCCCCGAGTTAAGGTAGAAAATTAAATTTCATTTTCGCCACAAGATCGGAGACGATGGGGAATGGAAAATATGAAATCTTTATGGAAAAGAAAATGTTTAAAATATTATTTTCATCTGCATTGCGTCGACCGTATTTTTTGTTTTTTTAATAAAAAAACATGTTGCCTTAACTGCCAAACGTTAAGGGATTATCCTATTTATATGAGTAAATAAAATGAGTAACTAATTAACTAATAAGTCCAAATAGTCTAACGGCTTAGGGTACGGTCTGCGAAACTTAATGTCGTAGGTGGGAATGCATTCGAGTATCCCGTCTCCCTAGTCCGTCTGCCCCACCGTCCCCTAGCACAAGCATTAAGCTTTTTGTTGCCACGGGTAACGGAAATGTTAGTAATGTTTATAGCATTGTCAGCATTCATTCAAAAAATTATTTTATATTGTTTTGAGGGTGTCAAAAGAGCACAGTTGCAGACATGGGATAAAACAGAAAGCCGAAAGTTAGTAATGTGAAAATGTTCCTCTGGTCACAAAACCTGATCTCCATTCCACGCGACTGTCCAGAGCAACCTGTATAATTTTAGTAAGCCCATCTACAGCCATGTATTCAATAAGTTCTCGCATACCACAGGAGGTAAAATATGAAACTAGAAATAATTTTGAAACGTACACTCAGTTCCGAAAAAGCAAAGCTACCGGTCACAAATGACGGATATAGAGTCGATACGATTATCTTAATAGCCGAAAACATCCTTGTAACGTAACACCCGGTAGAGATACCGTTCGCAAATAAATTCCGGGCTCGACACTGACCACTTCCGTTTGCGGTACCAGTCGACACCGACGTTATTTTTTTTTTTGCGTTAACTGTACCGTAAATTATATACAGTACTTGTTAGCTTTATTTCATTGGAATAAGGCTGCTGTTTGTTTGTCCTGAATCTAGAGGATGTGTATCTTTTTTATATAATTTTTTTTTGGCAACTGTACATCATGGTGCGTATAATGCATGTGAGCGTTATCACGACGTGATAAAGTGGAATTTCGCTTGTTCTGAACGTAAATGGTGCGGTGGGAGTGTGTTACAATTGTAAGGCTTGTTTTCACTGGGAAAGCTGCTTGATGGTTTTATACAGTTACAAATACGAGCACTGACTTCCACTGGTATAAGTACGCCTTTAATCCTTTGTAGGGTGGGCAGAGAAGGCCTGTCTGTAGTATTTAAAATAAATGACATAAACTAAATGGCTGTATTCAAATAACATTAACCAATCCCTTCGCCGACTTTTTCATGATATATTAATACATTTTTATAATATAAGGGGTAATATACATGGATCCTTCATGTCTTGATTGCAAGTGATGAGTGTGACCTTCAAATAAGATTCACGGGATGCGTCGCCCACGTGGTCTAAGATTATGGTTCTTGCTTACCATACATACAGCTTAACAGGAAAATACTGCTGTGTTTTGAGTAGTCTAGTTTCAAGAAACTGTGTTCTCGTTTGTCACAATGAATACAATTAAAAGAAAATGTCTTTTCTGCTGTAAGACTAAGTAATTAACAAACACGCGTAAACCCCCAAACCTTAACCTTTCGAATAACCAGAAATTTACGAGGAGGTTAATGTGACCAAATTATATTGTGCTTATGGGACCCATAAATTTCATTATGGCAGACCCTCTGTCAAGTCGAGTGAATTTTTTAAATGTCATAATATAGGTCATAGTTAAGAAATGTAATTTCTTTGAATACTAAAGCTCCTACCAAGCTTTAAACTTCGAAGCAAAACGAGTTCGAGTCCTTGAACCGATACGAATAAAATTGTAGATAGTTGCTTATACTACCTTCCTGCAGATTCATCTCATGATATCTTCTTTTGAAGTATTTTTTTATTTTCTTTCAACTACTGCGTTTAAGTTTCCGACTCTATCTTCTATGACCTGTACAGCTATTCCGAAAGCTTCAGGTAAAGGAAGATTGGCAGTATTTTTATTCATAATCACTTCGAAATCATCATGGAGTATGTCGTCATACTCATTACCCATAGCTTAATAAAACCCTTTTAAGTTTTAATAAAATCGTATCACTATTAATTATATAATAGTCAACAATTTATACCTTATCAATTATTTAGATTGAAACCTTTCACAGATTATAATTTGCACACTTTCAAAGTAAATTAGAGCGAGACGACTGCACGAGCCCATTTCGCAGTGCATGTGACATGCCGACATCAATATCAAAATTCAAAGCCTTTAAAAGGCAACGCGACTGTGAAATTAGTTGGCTATTCAATCGGCGCAGGGGCGTGATGAGGCGATATTTTCGTGCTCGTCACGATTTATTTATAATCGACGACTAGTTCACGACCTTCAGATAAGTAGGAAATGAGAAAGAGAGTATTAGGAAGTGAAAAGAGATTTCATTTGTATGTACTTATATAGTAGTATATTTTGATAAGTGTTAAATCATACTACAACCCAAGCTAGGTGTACGCTTATAATTTTCACATGAGCTAATTTATAAGCCACATAAAATATCTACCCTCATACGAACGGTTTATTCGACTTCATTGATAATCATTTTGATACTTTATATACAAAACATAGGCACAAATATTCCTTGTGATAAGTATAAAAGTAAATAACCATTGGGAATGGAACTCCTCTCTAGAGAGGATAGAGTATAGTTTACTACTCGACTCCACTGCGGATTGGCGGACTTCACTTGTCTTAGAAATATATTTTCTAATTATATTTTAAACATACAGGTTTCCTCACTATGTTTTCCTTCATCACAGAGCACGTGGAAAATAAGCACTTCAAATTGCGATTGACAGTTTCATCGGATATAGAACTCGGTTTGCTCACGTAGTTGGTAGTTTTTATTTGACAGAGCAAAACTTCAGCTAGATACAAGCTGCAATACCTATGGGTCCACTAGACCTAGACACACATAATACTAGTACTGAAAGAGAAGCAAAAAAAGTTAACTTAGTTAATTAGCAAGTAAAGTTTGTACGCTTATTTATAAGAATTAACAAAAATATTAAACGAAAGCTGATGTACACGCTATCAATACAAAAAACAAAAACAAACTTGTGACATCTATTTTTCATTTAAAAAAGGTAAAATAAATAGTTCAAGGGCAATAGCATACATATTCTTAATAAAATTCCGCAAATATTTATCGATTTGCTATTTATCAAAAACTCTACTACGCTTTCTCAGAACTCTGGGTTCAATACTGGACAACTCCCGGACATTTTGTAACTTAGTATTTAATAAAAAAGGGCAACTACTCGATTTTCTTGTTGTATTTTGCAGCTGCTTTCCAAAGCGGTGATCCTATTCCTATCTTGAAGATTCAAAAGTGTTTTGTATGACGCTACTTAGATACAGTTTTTTTCATTTTATTTAACACTGTTTTGGTTCATATCATGAGTGTAAAGATTAAGAGGGCATCATTGCAGGAATCATATCATAAGTGTAATGATTAGGGGACATCATTGCAGGGATCATATCATAAGTGTTGATTAGAGGGGCATAATTGCAGGAATCATATCATAAGTGTAATGATTAGGGGACATCATTGCAGGAATCCTATCATAAGTGTTGATTAGAGGGACATAATTGCAGGAATCATATCATAAGTGTAATGATTAGGGGACATTCTTGCAGGAATCATATCATAAGTGTTGATTTGAGGGATATGATTGCAGGAATCATATCATAATTGTAATTATTAGGGGAACATCATTACAGAAATCATATCATAAGTATAATGATTAGGGGGACATTATTGCAGGAATCATATCATAAGTGTTGATTAGAGGGATATGATTGCAGGAATCATATCAAAAGTGTAATTATTAGGGAGGCATAATTGCAGGTAAAGACGCATTTTATCTTAGGTTGACAAACCGTGTGCATCTTTGTTGAGGATGAATGATAATGTCAAGGACCCCAGTAGTCACTTACTATCTGTATATAGTTGAACTGTGTACATGTTTGTAACTCCTAATTTTTATAAAATTAAACTGTTAAATATGACACTAACGTTACTGACCCTGGAGTCCGTGTGAGGTCTCTCATGGCCTCCATCTCGTTAAGCTCCATAACGGAGCGAGTGAACCTATAGTACAGCTCGTGGTCCGGTAGCATGGCATCTGGTGACGTCCAATATCATGAATGAATTGAAAGTTTCTGTTAGATAAATAAATCACTTGTGATCTTGACTAATGGAATATTCACGTTGCAGTTTGTCTCTACCAATGTGAATGGGTCGGCGAACTGGGAAAGACCAGGCCCTCATAAAATACCGGCGTGAGCTAGCAGCATGATTTTGCCGATTTGTTTGGTACTCACCAAACTATCTAAAGATCCGGAGAACCTTGCTGATGACAAGGCATTCGAACTTAGTTCTCAAGGGCAACAAATCAACTGCATGATAATTCTCATCACTGTATCATTAATTACACTATGTATGTATATAGCATGTTATAAGAACGAAAATACTATGCTGTGTTTAGAGGAATTACATTTTATACTCTTCCACCATTTTAAAACGCTGGTAGAGTTTTTAAAGTGAAGGCGTACGACAAATGGAATTTATATTTGTTACGTCTACGTCTCAGGTAACTTAGGCAGGATTCCATTCAAACTGTTGTTAATAATATTTTTTATAATCTTTATTTATTTCAACTTACATAACTTAAATTAATGTAAGTATATCGTATAAATAATAATAACAACTGACGATAATTACGTCTAACCAAATAATATAAATAAAAACAAAGATATCTTTTTTTTTATTGCCATATTTATCTTATAATACGAGAAATCGTGGACACTAAACATCTTTTTATGCTTCGGGCCATGTTATTCAAATTTCGATTTAATATGTCCGGATTAGAGGCGTTTAGGGGTGACTTTGTCATGGGTTTTCTTAAAGGATGCTGGATATCGGTGCCCATACGGGCGTTTAATGATCATAGCTTGGTGTTTGCGATACGTTAATATAGCGAGATCAAGATGCGTTTGTGACGTCATGTTTGCGGGTATGCGACGATTTTCGCTTTGATACATCGATACTGTTCCTTTTGATTTTATGTCTTTGAGCTCTCTACGGATTAGCTACAAAGGCTTCGGTCTCTACATTAGCTATTCAATACTCGTTCCAATACCCCCTGTACTGTTTGTGTATGTAACACAAATCTGTTGTTTTGACTAAACTGAATGCTCTTTGAACAATAGACGGCGATAGCTTTACATCTAACATAATTGTAGTGTCAATAGACTATAGATTTAGTGAATGATCTGCGTAACTTCGTTGGTTCCAATCTGTCATACTACTATTGCCATGAATTTTTCTGTGCACGATGAAAAAAAAATAAAAACAATATTATTCTATGCTTACTTTAATGCTGCAAATTATAATCATTGTATTATAATTATTTATTGACCAACCAGACGAGGATAATATCGATTTTATTATATTTTTTTAGGAAAAATAATTTTAACCAGTGTTGTAAAAATAGACATTAAAATTTTCAAGATGCTTTTATAGCTGAACCGAGGTCTATGGCAACGAGATTACATTTATAGGTATTTAAGGATTCATAACACTTGATATCGCACCGGGTTTCCTTCCTTTACTTGTGGATATTCATCGCATTGGGACGAAGCGATAGATTTTATTGTTTTTATTGTGAACAACTACCTCCATACCATAAATTTTTTTTATTACTTTCAGAGTAATAAACGAGGACACAGTTCACCTAATGACAAGTGATTTCTGCGGCCCATAACACCTATGTACATTCATCCTTCAGAATTATAAGGTAGATGCGTTGTCACCCTTGAGGACTGAGATGGAATGCCACCAGTAATAAAGGTCTTCGGATTTCTTCACTCCCCATTCGAAACACAGCAGCATAATGCTGCTAATTTACAAACTTTGGAATGCTCTCCCTCCAAATATAAATACAGCTACTATAAATACAATACTAGTAAAGCTTAATTTTAGCGACTAGTCAGGAAAAATTACTCAATGCCGGAGCAGTAACTTCTTTTTTATCTCATTTATTTATTAGATAATCAATAAATCCATTTATCTCTGCTAAACCCTACCTTTTAGAGAATGCATTATGGCATTAAGTCTGCATTTTTATGTATACAAGAAAAAGATTGGATTTTTTTCTGCGGCCGTCTCCGAATACAAGTGGATCTTCAAGAGAAGAGTGAATAGGCATTTGTTGAGCTAGTACTCTCTACCATTAACGCCTGTATCATTAATTAACACCAGTTGGGATTGTAGATAAGAGCTGGCCTTTAATAATTTTAAAAAACCCCAGGCAGAATGCCTGTGATTCTTTCGGCCCGTGACACCTACATTCACCCTTGATTAAAAAAAAACTAAGGACGAATATTAATAATAGAGACAGATATTACATTTGACAAAACAATGTGAGTGAGTAAATCCATTTTCCTTTAAAAATAATTCGTTGATTCTAAAGAAAAGTAAAATAATATTATACTCTAACTTAGCACTAACAAAGCAAGTGCAACAAAGAAAAGAGAAAAAAAAACTACAGTAGTACAGAAATGCCGGCTGAAAGTTGAAATTTGGCTGACCTGTTTCTTTGAACACAACTCATTGTTAGCGGAATGTTCTTTTAAGCTGTTTGAATTTGGGGAGTTTTTAGTATTCAAGCGATGTGCGCTATAAATAAATGTAAAGAGAGCTTTTGCAGCTTTTGACTGTAATGGTAATGAGCTTAAATGAAAAACGGACAATTCGTGTTTTTTTTTAAATATTAGGGGTGACAAAGAAGCACACAATTCATCTGTTGGTATTGGCGGCACAAAACCTTTACTGTCCTCAACAAAGGTTCCAGATGGCCGTGACATGAGTCAGACTGAGATTCAATGCCTTATTACATATAATTTAATTTTCGTTTTATAAATCAAAATTCTAAATGTGAAAACTTGTAAATGGCTTTATAAGTACTTTATTTTAAGGAGTTTTAATGTAAGTAATAATAGCTGTAAGTTTTCTTAATACAAAGATAACTAAAAAGAAAAAAGTAACTATTTCACACTACTGTCTTTGTGGGGGCCTGGTCCTCTCGCAGTCGATAACTGGTCACCAGCTGGAACGTGGCCCTACGTTTTTATTTAAAAGAATATTAGCAATGCTATTAAAATTACTAATATACTTAAATGGACTCTAAGATAAGCCTAGGTGATGGTTCACGACAATACTATAATGGTGGATTTGAACCAACAACCTTGAGGTTCGCATGCTAAACTAAGGCTATTGACGCTTCAGTACAGTTCAGAAGCTAATGGCTAGCTACTGGTGATGAGGCATTATACCTAAGTCTTCAGTGGCGACAACGCATCTGAATTTTGATTCGTCATCGAAGATAAATGTGGGTGGCGTGGGGTGTAGGAATGACCATCAGAACTGTGTCATGACCACCAGAACAGACCTTAAGACAACAAATAAAAAATCATTTTACACATATGAAGTTAGTATATCAATTATTGCAAGTACTAACTAAGCTTAGTACACTACACTAAGCCAAGCTCGGTGGAAATACATGAATGTTAATGACGTACAAATCTATTAAAACGCTTCCAAAGTTGGCTAACTTCTAAGGCGCCCTTTGAGAGCAGTGGTCGAGGCATTGAAGTCAAGTCGGCTTTCTGTTTAGCTGTGTTCTGAGTAACGAGATTACTGAGAGATCAGCGAACTAACAAAAGATAATTTATGGATTAACGTACATTTGTAACCTTTATATAAATACAAATTCGTAGTTAATTAAATAGAATTGTGACAGAGCAGTATATAAGCGCTTGCTTTTAATTCACGTAATGATAAAAAATCGATGAAATTATTAATTGCAAATTGAAGAAAAACATCGTGAGGACACCTGCCATACATAAGAATTACAGAAAAAAATAAAAAATAATTCGAAGACGTGAAATTTCGGACTCGTGATGTAGAGACGTCATATGCTTAGCAGTGGGATATATAAATATAGGTTTTACTTATATATAAAAAAAAAATCACTAAACTTTAGATATAAATTAGTTGGTACAGACCATCGATTTGAAGAAAATCCATAATCCATTTGAATTATTGCGATATATAACTTAACTAACATGATAGTAAAAGAGAAAAAGAGAGCACCAAGATTGAATGATGGCCTATACAGGTTTACGGGAAGTCGATGTGCGGTGGTTAAGGGTCGTGCTTTATGGAAATCTATTTTTTTTTCATATTACATTCAGAGTGACAAACGCGCACACAGTTCACTTGATGGTAAGTATTCCTGCAGCCCAAGACATCTACATTCATCCTTGACAAGGAGTCATAATGCAGATGCGTTGTCAGCCTCTTCACCAGTAATTAACTACACTCACCAGACGAAACACAGCAGCATTATGCTGCTATTTCACGTTGGTATTCTGTGAGGGCGTGGTCCTGCCCCGGTCTAGTTGACCCAATCTATGGGGGTAGCCTATATACAACAGTGGGCTAGTGATAGAGTGTGACGATGATGATATTAAACAGCAGATCAGAGTCAAGCTCGAAGATAATGATGCAGATTGATAGCCTGAAAGTTCATCAAATTGCATCTTCAATGATTATACCATATATTGAATAAAATCACAATGAATTTCTAATAGGTCTACGGTTAAATAACTGTCCATTGGCTTTTGTAATTTATCTATGCACAAATTTAAATTTACATTCCAGGGCAATTTAAATCCAAAGGGTTACAATTAGTTATAATTTTTAGTTACTTATTTATTTATATATTTGCATAATTACCTTTCCTACATAAAAGCTCAAATGATAGATATAAAATAAACTATTGGTTCAATGTAGGACTAATATAAACAAATGTACTAAGAGTATAATATTTTAATGTCAAGATAGTTGTCGCATTCCCTCATAGTTAACAACAGTGGTAGGGCTACGCTTTAGTCAGTTTCAAGCTACAGCGTGAATGGGTCGCCACTACCAGGGAATGACCACCCCCTCACAGAAAACCAGCGTAAAAAAGCAGCATAATGCTGCTGTGTTTCGTCTTGTGAGTTTAGGGATCCAGAGACCTTTATTACTGGTGACGATTCATTCCATCTTAGGCCTCAGAGGTGATGCATCTGCATTATATCATAATTATTAGATACTATATATCACGTGAATTGTGTGCTGGTTTGTCACACTCAGAATATTATATAAGAAAAAATATTTCTTATGTTATATTGCTGGCGGTGTTTCATATAGTTCTGTGGACCCTACAACGGGTAGCGAGGATTTCATCTTGGTCTCCAAGGGTAACCACGCATCTTCAATTTTTGCTAAGGATAGAAATGTGTGTTGCAGTTATCACTTACCATTTGGTGTGCTCTTTCGTGGCCGCTGATAATAGAAGAAATATCTTTATACTAATAATTACAATAAACAATTACGTACACACTTTAAATTACAATTACATTCACATTTTAAATTATATGAAGTCTTAATATCTATACATATATAGTTACTTCTACTGACTGACTGCCTGATTCACCCCTAAGGGGGAAACATGAAATTTTACCCCTAAGAGGGTGAATTAGGGTTTGCAAGTTTATATGGGAAGTTCGTCACTATTGAAAGAAGAAGCATGAAATTCAATATGAAAGCATCTTATATAAAGTTTAGGAAAAAATATTATAAATAAGTTAACATTTAAGTTTGATAGATGGCGCACTGTTTCTGAATCGCGCTATGGTTTTGCTACGCTGCTTTTCACTTTTTTGACAAGCCTCAAACTACGAGCCATATTTTAATATAGATTACGCTATTCAAGTGAAGCTTCGGATGCTAGCTAGTCTAAAATATATCTGATATATAATGTCTAAATGTAAAAGTGTTATCGAATAAAACTATTTTGTACAGATTTTACCGCTGACTATCGGGATTTTGTTTTTACTCTGACGTTTCGGGCTTTACAATCTTCATGGTCGGTCACGAGAACTGAGGTGTTTGAAATCTTAATGTCAAAGTTAACCCAAACTACAGTCAGCTTGACATATTTATTTTTGGACCGATCTACGCAGAAGGAGTTCACAGTATCTTGGAAAAACAATTATATTCTATTAAGTATTCGTGTAAATAAAAAAAAAATCATTTCGCCTCCCTTTCGAAATTCTTTTCTTTCTATCTTTCTAACGAATAGAGTAAATATTGCAAATGTCACCAAAACGTGTTGCTTTTACCGATACCGTTCCAATATCGTTCCTCGGACCGACCACTAAGTTTTACTCGAGCAAATTGTTAAACTAATATATAAATTCGCCGAAAGTCAGTGGCTTCCATTCGCCAAGGCTTCCCCAAGTTCCTATGTTCAATTTAATTTAATCGGGTTACTGTTAATTTGTTTCAATAGGATGTTAGTTTGCGGGTATTGGCAATAATTTATCGGCGGCCCCCTTTGTGGCGTGCGTTACTGGAATCTCATAATAATACCATTAGTTAAGTCGAATTATGTGTATATGGCTTAAATAGTTGGCAAGTTAAGCCTTATTGAAAGAGAATTTGTGCATTTTGTACGTATGTAAATTCAGTCTTTGATATAATAATAATTAGCAGCGTTATGTATATTTCACGCTGGTATTACGGTCGTGTTCCTTCCTCGATCTAGCCTGCTAAAGAACATAAGCTGCAACGTGTGTCTATGTCCTTGTCACACCTATCTCAATGGATATAGTCTCCATCTCAATCCTTGGGAGACCAAATCAGGAGAACTCGTTTATCACCCCTAATATTATAAAATAAGAAACAACACATATTAGGTTCAACCTTCGCAAACATCTTGCCTTTGAAATATTGTTTTATCATTTCTTAGTCAGCACTTACGAGTATGTTAACTGCAACACAGAGGCCCAGCGGTTGTGACGTACAACAAATACTCCTAATGATATTCTAGTGATTAACCTTTACCTTATTATATCTAAAATTAATAATTAGTAATTTAGTTAATCATTATATTAATTTGGCGTAGTAAACAATAATTTCACTTTATTAGTTTGTAATCTGACTTCTAATTAATTTTATATAAAGCGGATGAGGACGCGCCATTGTGACAGTATTTTCGTACAAGTAATTCCTTGCACAACGTTACGTTGTCTGAACAAAAAGTCATTCCACAACACCCACAAATGTTAACAAGTAGCATTACCACCTATTTATTTATTCTTAACGTTGTCTAAATAAGGTTGTTGGTAAATGAACACATAAAAATCGTTGTCATCAGTTTGATTGGTAACGGCGAATGGGACAAAACTGAGATTGCTCGAGTAATATAAAATTTAAAAAGAACGCCTAGCTTGGTGAACGAGTGCAATAGCTTGATGAACCAATGTACATAAACTCTATTTTATTTTTAATTTGTATCCTTTGTAATGTATACAAATTAAGTTAGTTAAATTCAGAGTCAGGATCGTGCTTTGTGATAATCTATGGGGGAGGCCTATATGCAGCAGTGGAGTATGGATAGGTTGACAACAAGAGTTCCCAGCTTCCTATGTTAGCCCAACTCAATAACATTTAGGGAAAAATTTTTTTGGTTACAAAGTCATAGAGCAAATGTTTGTACACTGCACGCATATGTTGGTAGTTTGTAAATAAAGTGGCTCAAAGTAAATTAAATACAAACATTAACCCACTTCCATGTGTACCAAGCGTAGAACTATTAAATGCACAATATGAACAATTGGACTTCGAAACCAAAAAGTGAGTATCATTAATCAAATACGTAGTGAGAATCATGCTTGAACTAGAAAAATCACAGTGGCAGAATAACCCTGCTGCTAGGTTCTTGGTGTGTAGTATAAATCGATGTAGAGAATAACCCTGCCCTGTTGGATCCGGTGATCTACAGTTAACGAAGCCTAATCTCGGTCCTAAGAGGTGACAGTGCATGCATGACCAGTAAAAAACCCTATGTGCTTGAATCTTTGTTGAGGGTGGTAGATGAATTGTGTGTTTTGTGAAACATGTGTTTGTTTGCCATGCCTTATAAAGGTTTTACCACCATCATGCCAGATCGACAAGGTAGGACATTCCTCACTTTCTAGGACGTCTGACATACTCATCTCTTGCCCGGTGAAATGTGTGCTCGTTTGTCACCCATTATAATATAAAGAAATGCTTACGATATATTCGAATGCATTTTCCACTACCATGTTAGATCCTCTAGTTAGGACATTCCCCCTTACATCTTAGCTCAATTTCTAATACCTATGTTTTGTCATATTCCTCTTGGAATCGCAGTTAATAATATTATTTTCACATTTCACGTACAACATTTCTTCCAAAATGGCAATATTTATAAAAAAAAAACGTTACCCGAAGCATTTTGTTCCACTTTACAACGGTACTTTAATTTATGTGAACATTTTTTTAACTCACGTACGTTGAGCAACGCAAAAGTTTTTCATCCTTAAGTAATGCTTTTACCAGGAAATGGGTATCCAGTATTATATCATAAATTTAAATCACGGCACGGCGTCGCTACGGTTTGCTTTGTAGCCATATTTGATCTCCGTTTATTCCGTAATATGAAAATAAGCTCGAATTCATGAGTTTGCCCACAAATTCGTACTGCGGCCATAGTAAAGTAAACAACCACAGAGCCACGTAGCGAGTATTTGCTTTTAATTAGTTGCCAGCAACATTTCAGCCAGCTCGCACATCCGGCTAATGGATGTACCTAAACTCAAACGGTAAACTCCTTTAAAAAAAAATGTATTAGCCTTAATTTTGTTGCTTGTAAACACAACTCATTTCGTACTCTTTACATGAAAGACTCACGGTAGGTTCCTGAAACTTTCTAGAGGAAGCTTACGACGTGCCATGGGCCGCAATCATAGCATACTATCACGTAAACTATGATCTCTATCATCACCCCTAATATTATAAAAACTATATATAAAAAACATTTTTACATCCTCCCTAGAATACGTCCCGAAGTCCAGTCTAATTAATAATTAATTTGAATGAACAAGTTGGTCTCTCCCTTTGACAGTCGCGTGTCCTGGTGGTCAGAGTACTCGACCGCTACATCACGGCTCCTGGGCTCGTTACCGGTTGAGTAAAAAAATATTAAAATAAAGTAAATTACCAGTCTATATATACATCCTACTGTTAGGCTTAGGTTTTCTTTAATAGAGAGGGTGAGAGCATAGAACTACACTGTTCAACTGCGTATTGGCATGCTTCACATGTCTTTAAAATACTGTTTTTCTTTAATTCATGTCTTAGTCACGCAAGTTTCCTCACGATGTTTCCCTTCACCCGCTAGCACGTGACGGTCATTTAACATTGCAATTAACAATTTCATGGGTGCCGGACCCGAATATTGAATTCGGTCCGCTTGCGTACCTCTCACAATATTTATACATCGAAACATTTCGGCTTTTGGTATCTGGGTGTCTTGTATGTTGGCACAGAATAAATCTTATTCCGATCTTAGCAAATGGATTACATCGGACTAGTGAATGGGGATGAGTGGAGCGCCTTTGTATTTCCACGAACGCATATGGCACGATAATAAATCCTGCGCAGTAATAATCAGAAGATATCGCCGTGATCGCAATCCAGGATCGGGAGGACATTATCGTATCCAGGGAAGCTCCTTCATAAAATGCCATCGTAACGTTTTTTCGCAAAATTCGAAGAATAACACGAAACATTTTCATGACGTTCTCAATAAACACTCAAATTTCTTTTATCATACAATTTCGATTCCGTGGTACCCGCAGGCATTTTCTTCCCTTATTGCTGTTTCGTGGTAGAGTTTTCATTAGGTTTGAAATTACAACATTACAGCATTAAGTTTCCTGCTCAAGTATGAAAAAATATATTTATTGTTAAGCTAGATTTTTTTATTTTTTGACACAGGTCAACAAGTGTGCAGATTACCTGATAGTAAAGCGATCAATACCAGCCATGTATTAAATCCAGGGATAAATGCAGACTAAAGGAGTGAATAATTAAAATTTAAAAATACTTTTAAATTAGATGATGTTGTAAAGGCCCAATCGACTAGGAGTATGTCATTATTAAGTTGTCTCTTATATCTCTCCAAAGTTGTCACTTAAATCAATTCTGATCGAACAGTGGTTCCATGAATTATTTGCCCATTTTAGCTCGCCAATATTTTGAGCTATCATTGCTCATTCTACTGCGGATGTCCACGTTGGGTATTCTATCACGCGGAGAAACGCCGAGCACAGCCTCCTTTCTCGCTCCTTGCTCGCTGAGAAACTCGAAGCTGTCTCATATGGCAAGCGTTAAAGGACCTTGGGTCAGCCCATACCATAAGTCAACACTAGCAACACGCACTGGTTAGTAATATTGGACGAGAAGATGTGATGTCAAGTTACGAGTAAAATACAAACGTACAAACGGATCATGATACAATCTGTACTACTAATATAAATATATTACTCAAATTACAAACAACAATTCGTAATTTTCACCACTTCAATACTACGCATTAAACGAAGTATATTTATAAACAATGCCATATTTATCTCGCAAACAGTTAGCAGCGATTATCGGGACAGTTAAGATAGATTTATCTCGACAATAAAAGTAAACACAGGCCTCTCTCAACCGCGCACCATTAGTGAGAGGGATTCCCTGCGCGATGTAGGCCAAGGGTCGAGAGGCTAACGATTTTTTTAACGCTAATCTTAGCTTGTTAATAGCGAACTATTATTTTGTACATTATAGAAAATGTTTAATTTTTCTTATATACCTACCTATATATAAAAAGGAGAGTTAGGTGTCAAAATTTAAACATTTTTTATAACTTTAAAATGGTTACCGTATAGTCAAGTGGCTGACCACCTCTCTGCCCTGAACTCTATGGTTTTTACACCACGGAAAGGTATCGCATGGATCATACCTATATATATATATATATATATATATATATATATGTATTCTAAGATAACAGTCGGTCTCAAAGTCTTAACGATTACTTGTAGGCATTCCATCTCAGTCTTCAGACACGCATATGCCTCTTAAATCTTTGTCGAGGATGGATGTATATGTTTATAAAGCCGCAGTCATCTCTTACTATCAGCTGAGTTATGTGCTCCTTATTCACCCTTACTATCATATAAAAAATCTCCGATGCAGGAAACCCCATAGCGCTCAGTTGCAAATGGTAAATACCGCGTATTCCAGTCCTGCCAGTTTAACAGCAGTATAGGTACGTTATTGCTTTTTTCATGCAGAATTAATGGGTTGGCTCGACTGGAAACCACCGGAGACCACGCACTTACAGAATCTGGTATTCTGTGAAGTTGTAGCAAGTGGATCTGGAGACCTGGTAACTAGATTCCATCTCAGTCGTCAGGATGGATGTAGATGTCGTGGCTCGCAGGGATAACTTACCGTCAATTGAACTGTGTGCTATTTTAATATAGATTTAAAAAAAATGGCAGAATTTTATTTTATTAGTTTGTCAAGGGCAAACTTATTAAATAAAATTCAAATAATATATAAGAAATAAAAATCAAAACAGATATATCCAATACGAGAAATGCTTGCACATTTTTCGTATTGGATAAATCTCGAACGCCTATCAATTGGGCCATACGTGTATTAGTTGATGGGAGGGTCAGAGGTTTGGCCGAAATGTTTTCAACTTACGCCTTGAAAGCTCAAACGGTTTGATTGTCAGAAGAAAATGGAATGGACCGGAAGCTAAGAGGAGAAAAAGAAATTTGGGCCATTGGGCAAATTATTTCGTACCCTCTCTGTTTATCCCCTCCTTTGATAACCTGTAATAGGATTGTTACCTGTATTGTATTAAGTTTTGCCTCAATATTTCTTGAAAATCTCTTGTATATTTAATATTTTTTAAGTAGCTGGGATAATCTAGTTAACCAAATAAAAAGATTTTCGTCTGCTATCAAATGCCCCGAACAATCTCAAATAATATTCCTCTATATTTGAATATCTTACAATACGAGTACTAAAAGAAATCGTTTTCATTGATGAATACAGTACATTAGAAATATGCTGTTGTGCTTTTTAAATCATTATCATATTAGCTCTATGTCTAAGCAATAGCTTTTAATCCCGTGATAACCAACTAAGCACCAATGAAGTTGATACTTGTTAATTTTAAGTCCGCAAATACGCTATACTCCAATCCAAAAGGAGCCTTATGCTCAGCTGTGGGATATATATATATATATATATATATATATATATATATATATATATATATATATATATATAAACAGACTAACAATTCTCCAGTCGTGCCTACCTATCCGTTCTTGAACCAGTTTTTATTTTACTTTCATATTATATAACCTTAAAATTCTAACGAAAAGCATCCAAAGCCAGATCGTTTCTCATGATTTACGTCCCAAACGCTCGGTTATTCTGAACACAGTCTACCTAGGGCTCTTTATAGTTGAATATGATAAGAATAAATTTCAAATCTTCAGAGTATGAAAATGAATTTACCGCTTCGTACAGTGGGAAGGAACGGATCATAAAACAGTTGGCTTAGTGGGTGGACATACTGAGTTTCACGTGGGGCCACTAAAATAAGTCTATTATTACAATTAAATAATATTTATCGATAAACATTTCTCTTTTTTTAGATTTGATCATATAAAATTTACATAGATAACGAGTAACGTTACAGTTTGTTTACGGCTTAAGGATGAATGGGTCGGCCTAAACCGGGAAGGTTCACGGCTTCATAGAATACCAACGTAAAATAGTATCATAACCTTGCTGTGTTTCGTCTGTTGAAAACCTTATTAACGGTGATGCACCTTATTAAAGTGTCAGGGATGACAAAGAATCAACATTATAATTCCTTATGGTGGATGAATGTAGGCATAGTGGGCTGCAGGAATCGCTTACCACTAGGTGAACTGTATGCTCATTTTTCCACAACACAATAAAAAAAAAGATTTCATTATCACAGCATTTTAATTGGCCACCGCCTAAATAGATGTAAAATCTAAATTCATTTAATTCGCATAAACTTTAATTGTTGGTCACTCCAACTAGCGGGGGCTCACCGTACACTGCGTTATGCTGTTATTTCACGCTGATTTACTGTGAATGTTATCAGCTTAGCATTATCTAATATTATACTGCCATGGGTATTCAAGCAAACATAGAGGAAATAATCTTCCTTAAGTTCCCCAATCGGGTGTAACGCATGAGGAATTAGATCAGAGAATAAATGCAGTCAAGAATACCAGGGATAAACCCACTGGGTTGGGAAACAACCAAGCACCCGCGACTCAGAAACCCGACACCCTAACCTCTACCCCAAACTGCCAACGATACTACTTCGGGTCTCTTCAAGTAAACTTTATACAGAATCTCAATGAATGAAAATAAATAGCGAAAAATATTTTGAAAGCTAAGCCATTCTGTATTCTCTACTACAAATAATTCGCTGTTAATTTAATTAATATCTAGTTTCGTGGCCACAAATCTTTGAGCTTACAACTAGCGCTTTCACTGTGGCCATCGCCGGAACTATAAAACTGTGCCGTAATAAAACGGGTCCCTTTAGGTGCATGCATTCATCTCTAATGATATGTTCGCTGTCCATCGAACTGTTACTATCGCCACTCGATCTGTATTCTTTACGAGAATGCTCAATGAAACGTGTCCACGAAAACGGCTGTATATTAAAGGTTAAGAACTTTTTTATAGTTTCAGTAGCTCGTTAGGGAGGTGGAAAATATTTGATGACGTCATAGAAGTACTTTTATGAGTTTGGACGCAGTTATTCTGCGGCCTATTGTTTTAGAATGGCGTTGTTTATTTTAATAAACCTTAATAAACGCCGTGGCTATCAGAAAGTTTTTCATTACTTATTAATATATCTTTATTGTTCAGGTTTTGTTTATCTATAAGGGAACACCCATGGAAATTAAGATGTATTTTTTCGGTATTTTAGGTTAGTTAAACACAATTCTATATTGCGTCAGTATAATTTGGGTTCTGGGATTTATTTTTAAATTCCAAGAAAGATTAAAAACGTTATTCTATGCTTCATAACTTCGATAACGGACTGAGAAAAATAAAGAAAGTTAAAGAGATAAATCTTTTTACTTTTTTTTTATTACATTGTTTTGAGCACACAGTTCACCTGATGATAAGTGATTCCTGCGGCCCATGACCATGACATCTAAATTTATCCTTGATATGGAATCATAATGCAGATGCGTTTTCACCCATGAGGACAGAGATGCAATGCCTTGTCACCAGTAATAAAGATCTCCGTATCCCTACATTCACCAGACGAAACACAGCAGCATTATGCTATTTCACACGGGACTGTAAGGGCTTGGTCCTACCCTCGTCGAGCTCCCCATTAATTCTGCAGCTAGGAACAAAAAGCAGAGTAGCTCTGCCACTGTTAAAAATTTCATAAGCATTTGCGCAATAAAAGCGGCACTCACGTCCTCTTTCCTAATCCAATGTAAAGGATGAGCTATCATCAGATGAAGGTTGAAATGTAGTGTCCAGGATACGGAATAAGTATACAAAACACCCACATCAGAAAATTACTATATTGTTCCTTGGCTGGGAATCGAGCTCAAGACTCACGACACAGCTGCCAACTACGCCAACTAAGCAGTTAATGTTACCCGAGAACAATCTGTGAATCTATACGATTGTGTTTCAAAACCTAACAACGTTCAGAACTTATTAGGTTTATCATTTGTTAGAGGAAAAACAAATCCTTTAAATTGCTCACACAAGCCTCCGTATGTAGACACATGTAAATTGCGAACAAACATAAGCACAACAACTAGGTGCTGAATAAATATATCTCGTGCAGCAGTTTCCGAAGGAGCAGAATCCCTTGTTAGCAGTCGGATAGAATCGCTAAACAAAAGACAAACACGCAACACTTTCTTGTACGGACTGGAAATAAAGAGAGATTAAAAGTAAAGACAGGAACGGAAACCGTTAGGGTTGGCACAAAAACATTTCTATATTCAATGCAGAATATATCACATATTATTCATGTAGCATGAGGCTGCTGCGTTTCGTGTGGTGACGTTTTTACATTGCAGCGAAAAAGTTGCTGCAGTACGGATTTGTCTTTTGGTCCGTGAAAACCACGTCCTGCTAGCGTAAAATACCTCTAGATTCTATCGATTCTGTTAGCCTTTGCGGGTCTTATAGCTTCATCTGACGCAGGGCTCACGGAACTGAGAGGTCCGTGAATTGGTATGTACAATATCTCTTTTAAGTTGCTGTTTTTATTAAAATTGGCGAAAGAAATCGGTGACCTTACTACGTTTGTCCCCATTTTTATTCCCACACAAAAAACTATCTGTATATTTCAATTAAAAAAATATAAATTCTTTACTTACATTGACAGGCACATCAGCATCAAAAATAAATTTACCACTAGGATCCAAAATTTAGAGCTAGTGGGGAGAACCAATTAGAATATCACAGCCATATTGTGTTCTCATTGTGCAATCTCTTTTAGGAATCTCATGCAATCTCTTTTAAAATTGTGTGCAGTATGGCTGACCATTAGGTCCGTAAATTATTATAATTTAAACGTCAATATCCTTAAGATTTAGGGTACAGTCTGCCAAATTTAAAGTCACTATTAGAATATTGTCATGAACCATTCCCTGGGACAAGCATTCTAGTTTAGTTTGAGTTGTTGACGGGAATTTTAGTAATGTTAATATATCTGGTACCATATTTTTTCGTAACATTTGACTTCATTGAGAATCAAAACAGAAGAGTCACTGTTTAGTGATAAGTCCAAGAGATCGCCAAACCTAGATATTATTAGAGTAGAAAGTGACAACCCTACTAGAGTGTCTCACGACGCTATATACATTGTGATCATTGAGACGTATTTTGTCGCCGTTTAAACGTTCTCCTAGCCTGTGAAATTACTCTAATAATAGGATTTATATTTGCAGCTTAATTCTAGTATTAACACCTGAAAGGGTTAAGATGTTATCTTCAATATATTACATATATAAAGGGTCACAAACAATAATGAGCACTCACACATCTGATAATAAGTCACTGTAACCCACAATTACGTGCTTTTTATTTAATTTAAGGATAGAAATTTTTCAGTGTTAAAGCCAGCCTAAGGCATGCCTCCTTTTTTTCTAGAATAGGTGGTGTATGAGGAAGCAGTGCACCTGATGGTAAGTGGTCACCGTCGCCCATGAACATCAGCAACACAAGAGGAGTCGCAAATGCCAGCCTTTAAGAAAAGTGCAGGCTCTTTTCTTGAAGGTTCCAAAATAGTATGGGTTCGGAACTACCGCTGACGACAGTTAAATTTCCAGTAGCAGAAAATGCTGAGGGAACCCGCTATCATCATCACCACAGCCTGTTCATAGCGCACTGCTGCTAAGCATAGGTCTCCCCCATAGATTGCCACAAACCAAATCCTGAACGACCTGCATCCATCGACTACCAACCTCCATAGGTCGTCGTTCCGTCTATCGTGGGTCGTTCTACGGTATATGTCATGATGTACTATGTTTAAACTCAGCCGCTGGAAGTAATCAGTTCAACTCCTCTAAACACTCCACGGGGGAAAATCGTAAAAATAATTCTGTGTTTGTTTCTAGCCATTCCTTGTGGTTGGGTGCATAAGGGCTACTAAGGGGTGAGAACATATTTGCGTCTTGAATCTTTGCTGAAAATGTATGTAGGTGTTTATAAGTGAACTGTGTGATCGTTCAACAACCTTACTTTCATAAAAAAAATTATGTCCTAAAATGCAACATAAATATGTACATGCTATTTCAAAATTTGGAGTTTACAACTCATCCTGGACACGTATGATTTAACGTCGGCACTTGTTTGGATGCGTCAGTGACAAGGCCGCGTGTTGAAAGATATATGACTTCCTAAATTTGCAAACGTACGATAAATAAAGAAATGTCTCCCATAAGTCAGTGTTTTGCTTCGGTAAGCTTCCTGGATGGTATCGGAAAGTGTTTAGCGGGAATTTACTTTTTTTTTTTATTAAATGAAGACAAGGTGTTAAACAAGAGAGACATTGGCGGCCCATTTATTCTTTTCCATTTGACATGACGTGTATTTCGTCTTATTGCTTAATTAAATAAAAATATAAATATCAATTACATTTAGCAGGTATTTCACTTTTAAATTTATAAAATTATTATATTGTACAATATAAAATAATAATAAATATGTATTTTATAACAATATTTCATCACACATACATTCCAAAACTCGTCTTTCATGCGTCCAATAAACACGCTTTCAACTTTTTTCATATACATTTCTTTACTACCCATATCCGTCTTCTAATAATATTTTTTCAGATAGGAACGTGATCAGAGCAGACCGACACGCTCAGTTTATGAGCGCTTTGAGTAAGTAAGAGAACCAAAAAACTACATAACCAGCTCACGGACCCTTCAGTTCCGTGGGCCCTGTGTCCGATGAAGCTGTAAGAGCCGCATAAGCTTACAGCATCAATATCAACAGAATCTAGAATAATATTTCATTGAGAATACGTGGCACACGATACCTTGTTGTGTTGCCGTAATATTTACTTAACTATATTTATGGCATTTTTTTTTGTATTGGTATCAAATGAGCACACGGTGGATGTAAGGGAATTCTGCGGCCCATGACAACCACATTTGTCCACGATAATATGGACGCATTGTCACCCCAAAGACTATGCTCTCGTCGTCACCAGTTGCAAAGATCTCTGAATTCCTGCATTCACCAGACGAAACACAGTAGGGTTATGCTGCTGATCTGATAAGGGCGTGGTCCTTCCTCGGTCGTGCGACGAAGCGTATCTTTTCGTTGTACTATCTGTTACTCTTTATGTTTTTTTTTTAAAAAAAGTATTGATATTTTTTTTAATAACTCTACAGTCTCTGCCAACATCCAGAGCGATGATATACAAGTGTACAGTTGCAATAATCTCTCGCCCACCGTTTCGGACTAATGTGCTGATTTAAAACGTACCGCATGTCAGGGGTCACTCACCGGACCGTCTGGACACGACGTCCGGCCGTCAGCCTTGAGCCACGTTGGAAGTTCGATTAGGCTTTTTTTTGTTTGTCTATTGACATGCCAATGGTTATTATTACGGGAAGCCCATAATATTTATCTTATCATGTACCACAAATTCTAAACGAATTGCCATTATAGATATTTTAAAGCAACTACTAACGGCTCTTAAAACACACGTTCTACTCGGTTATGGAAAGCGTAGATCGTATAGAAAATTAATATAATTAAAATAGAAAAAAAATACCGGTCAGTAAAATAAATAATAAATAAATTAGATATGATAAAATAAATAAAATCATATATATAGAGTAAAATAAAACAGATTTTATAAAGACCAATCCGATGGGCGTCTCTCCGCAGAGGAGCCCAAACGGTCGAGCTTTAGGGGGAAAGGGAGAAAAATTGGCGGACGATACAGGCTTCAAGATCCACATGTGCTGATGCCCTGAGGACTAAGACGGAACGTTGCCTAGAATGATATAGAGAAAATAATCTCCGAATCCCTATTGACCATAAGCAATACAGCTATATTATGCTAGTATTTCATTCTGTTCGTTGTATCGTGTGAAGACATGGTCCTTTTTCGCGCCGATCCATTCTTGGTACTTCAAACTGCAGCGTAAATAGTTTTAAATTTAATAATGACATCTAGAATAATTTCTTTATGTAAGAATTAACTAATCTTTGGATTTTAATAATGATGTATAGTTGTGAGTATATTTGATATTTCGTAATTAAAGTTTGTCTAAAACTCTTTTCATATTTTGACGGACAATTTTAGGCATACCTAAGATTAGTGAATGTGCTAGGGGATGTGTGGCCTCCCCTGGGACGTACTTAGGTTCAGTGCAGAGAGGCACCAGTGCGTTCTGTATGAGATCCTGGAGCCCCTAATGCAATCTTAATCCATCCCTGTCTTCCCCCTGAAGATGAATGAAAAGAAGATGGAGTGTATTTTTAAGATATCGTCCTCGATATCAAAATAAAGGTATAGCTAAGGTATTGATCTACAATATCTTGTGTGAATATGTTAATAACCAGAAGAGGCCCTCAATGCCAACGCAAAATATCAGCATAGTGCCTGTTTTCGAACTGGTTCGTGTAGGAATCCGAGAACATTATTACTGTGGCATTCAGGTCAGTCCTCAAGAGTGCCAGCGTATTTGTATAATCAATTAATTATTTGAAGCGTCAATAGCCTAATCGTTTATGGTACGTGGTCTGCGAAACTTAAGGTCGTAGGTTCGAATACACCATTAAACTATTGTCATGAACCATCTCCTGGCACAAGCATTGTCAGCTTAGTTCGAGTGGTTAACCGTAATGTTAGTAACGTTAATAGCATTGACAATATTCCATCAAAAAAAAAAGAAACAGAACATGGAGGATAAACTTGGATGTCACGGGCCTCAGGAATATAGATACCATTAGGTAAACTCCATATTCGTTTATCACCCTCAATACAATATAGAAAAAGAACTGTAATTAAAAAGACAAGGTTATAACAATCCTTGCTATAATTTTGAAATTCCTAAAGGTATGTTGAGTTTAAAACCTATATGTTTATTATGTTTCTAAACTCAACATATCACAGACATATCGAATTTAATTACGAACTAAACTCGTATAGATATCATGTGATATGTCTGTCTAATTGCTAACATAATTTTGAAGTCATTTGATATTGTTCTTTAAGAGGATTAAACCAAGATAAATATTTTTGCGCGGCGCCATTAGCTTTTCAAAGTTTACTCGATATCATAATATTGTCAGACTCTACAATTTTTATAATACAAAACTTTGTGGGTTTGTTAGTGGATGGAAGTGGCTTGGAGTCAAGTCTTTTGTGACTGTCCATTTCACAGAAGACTAGTGTAATTGTAGTGCAGCTTATTAATTGTGTTTCATCTGGTGAGTGAAGGAAAACGGGAGGCTGGTGGTGGCACTGAGGTATTCCTAATTCGTGCAAATGTAGGTATGTGAGTATCACGAGCAGCATATTCCTGAAAAACTAGAGATTTTACCTAGTTAATGAATAATTTATGAGACAAGGTATTCGTATCGATAATAAGGTGCCACGATCTCTCGTATGCTCTTTTGTAGCAATCTATTTCACGGACGACCGTAGTAAAATAGTAGACTAACGATACTATTTTGTATCGTAAAAGTCTGAAAGTCAACGTGTTAGTTACGAGCTATTCCATCGTAGACCTTAGAGGTAACAAGGCAACTATATACAGAGGATATAGACAGCAGGAATAACTAACCATTAAGTTAACGGTGTGTTTATCTATCTCGACTCGTCTATTTTCGTCAGAAGACTAATGATGAGATGATTTGACGATAGTGATTCTTTAATCTGTTATGTACTACGTAGTATATAGTTCTTAGTGATGACACAATATTAGACTTGTTGCAAACCACATGTAAGACTCAATAGCTCCAGCTCGGAACTTAACTAAGATAAGCTTGTGTTAATTCCAACTATAGATTTTTACACAATTATAACAAATATTTTATACATTGATAGACATATTTTTGATAAAAGTTTTTATTTCTATTTATTATTTCATCTACAAACGAAATAAAAAGTACAAGTAGTTGTTAGGACTTTAAATTTTTTAATAACAGACAAAATTGAAACCTAAATTCAACTACAAGGGTAAAACAAGCACACGGTGATGGTTAGGAATACATAGAATGAAGATGCACATGCGTCGTCACCTATGAGGACTGAGATGGAATACTTCGATATACCTCCAGATGATTCAGAACTCTTAAACTCATCAAACTACAGTGGAGCGTTGTAACGCTATTTCACGCCGGTATTCTGGCAAGGGTTGGTCTTTCCCCGGTATCCGACCCATCCATGTTTTAGTTAGGAACTGAAGTATGGTTATACTCCTTTTTCTTATGACTAATAAGTCGTAGAAAATTAGTAAATAAAGATTTTATAAAATCGAACTAAGTTATCTACATTCGACTTCGATTCTAACAGAACCTCAATATACGATTCAAACACAAGCAAATCTGTGTTACGTACGAATGTTCCGGTGAAATTCGGATGGGCTCTTTGACGTTTCTCGTACTGTGAGATTATCAACATCAACAGACTGTATTGGATTCAGCGTAATAAAGCCAATACGGGTGCATTAAACGAGACTGAATCAGGAATTAACTCAGTTCCTAGCAAATAACTACTCGTATAATTTATGGCATAGTTGTATGACTATCTGCTTCAACCATATTTTATGAAGTCTGTCCCATTCGTATTTTCCATAAAGAGTGATATAGATATAAGTTTCATTATATTGGCTTTTAAACAAATGTGATAATTTTCAAGTATATTTTAAATAACCACTTCAGCGAAACTAAAATACTTGTATCAGGTACGGTACATAACAATATTCGAGTAGTGGATTCGAATTCCCTACATTTAACTTCGCAGACCGTACCTTAAAGCATTGTTTCTTAACCAATTTTATGTGAAACATAAAGTTATAAAATAATAATATCTTAATTAATAGACCATTTACACAAAGCAAACCATTAGCTTTTTGTTCATGTTGTTATTACATGGTAATATTCAATTTTATAAAACTACATTAAAATGCATTCCTTTAATAAACGACTCTTTTATACTCCTTTCTTAATTGTTGAATAGATAGCGTCCCACCTTAATAACAAACGCGGGTCTCTCTGGGGTCTTAACCACCAGGTGAAGAAGATTAAGAAACGATGCCTAACTAGCCTATCCGCGCTTCCTTGGATAGTATTAATGAATCGGAATTGACTTCATTTACTATATTCACACTGAACCCAATATTGTTGAGGTAACAATCAAAACGGTTTGAGATTTACGGTTACATTTTTTTTATTTTTATTAGGGTGACAGTTCACCTAATGGTAAATAAAAACACCCATGACATTTACCCACCCATTCTCCACAGTTTCAAAATGCATATGCGTTATAATTCCTGAGGTCAGGCTAAGTATCCTCATCACTCATACATTACATAACACTTCATTTGCTTTATGATGCTATTTCACGCTGCTATTGATACTGGTATGAGAACGTGGCCATTCCCCAGTCGATCCGACCCATTCGTGTTTTAGCTAGATGCTAACTACAATGTGGCCCTACCACTGAACGATTTAATTATGTCAATCGAATGCACAGTTATCATAATTTAAATTATATAGTTAGGAAGACATATTCGTTTTTCTTTATTGCATCCTATGCAACATGTGTGAGAAGGAAATCAGAACACACGTGTGGCGCTGAAGCCTTTTGGTGAATTACACTGTAATATTATTTTTAAAGAAAATCTCTATACCGCCGTGTGTTCTATACCAACCCTTACATTGTAAAAATGTAAAATTTGTTTGTATGTAAGTGATAATATCTGAAAATACTGAACAGATTCTTAAAATTCCTTCATTTATGAAAGGCTGTAATATTCTTGATTAGTATAGGCTATATTTTATTCTGATAAGAAATAGTTTTCAGTTACGAAATCTCAATGTTTGTAAATGAAATCGGAATAAAAACAGCTGGGCTACTTCATCGGTGTACGTTCATCAAATGGTTGAAATACGTATGATGTACTACTTAAATATTAATCATAACTAAATCTAAAAAAATAACTTAATACACCAAGTGAGTTCGCAATCACAAAAGTGACATAGTTTAACAGTGCGAGTTATTAAACAATAAGGCCCTCACTTTTCCTCCCTTCCTCACACCGAATCTAGACAAAATGCTTTACATAATTAAAAAAAAATTAAACAAAAACATTGTAACAAAAAGGTTTCATATTTCAATGCTAATTGGAGAAATAAACACAGACGTATGTTAATAAAACTGAACACGCTCTAAAGGTCAGAACCGCAACAACTCTATCGTTCCGACTTTTATATGGTCGGCATTCAAATTTGAACCTTACTAGTGAAATAATACGATCAAAAGTAACGATATCACCGGTACATGAGAAATATGGATTTCAGTAATTCTGGCACCACTTCGTCGCTGACCTTGGAGTCCTATAAGTTTTAATTTACGCAGATTATGCAGACATTCGTGTGTGTATTATTTATATTCTATGGCAGGCATATAACAATGTGAAATATTTCTTCTCTTGAAATAATTTTTTAAGGTGCGGCTTGAGGGTAACTAGGATCTTTTACGCGCGTTTTTATACATTTTCCGCGATTATAAAGGCAATGACTGACTATAGTATTTCATGAATATAAGCGTTATGTACACTATACATGACTTTTTTTTTATAAAAAAAAGTACCAAACGAGCAAGCACCTCACTTGATGGTAAGTGATTATCGCCACCCATGGTCATTCGCAACACGAGAGGAGTTATCAACAAAAAATCTAGTTGCGATGCGTTTTCACATCTGAATACTAAGATGGAATGTCTCGTTACCAAACCAGGGTCCAGAGAGAAATTAAAAATTTTTTAGATGATATTATTTTCCGCCAGTACGTGTAACTGGCACTCGATTCTCTAGAACAATCGAATTAAAGCTGGGAATGTGAGAAGCTAGGAGTGCCCAAAACTTATTAAGGATTCAATTCTGACGTCACGCACACGAAGTCGCAGGCAAATGCTAGTGCAAATGTATTTGGCGCTAGTACGGTACTAATACCTTATAAGGCTACGATATCAACACTAATCTGTTCAAGGTTCAACGTTCTATTAACGCTTTTCATTTCAGTTTCATTTTTAGTAATGAGTCGTATCGTTTTCTACGTCTTTGCGGAAAACCGGTGGCCAGAGAACATGTGTATTACGTTCTAGCCAATCTCCAAACAATGACTCCACAAACTGACTCAACACGCAGCTGTCTAATGAGGGAAATTAAAATACACTTTACGCAGTCGTCATATAAATGGATTCAGACTGAGTGTTTTATCCTTTTAGGTCTGAGGGCTCCGCATACTTTCCCTTAGACGTTAACGGGTATGAAATAATCTTTAGGAAATCTGTTTATTTATTTATTACGGATTACCAACGAGGTTTTCTTTTATTATTATGGGTGGCAATAATCTTCGATAAAATAATCATAACGTAGATGCCACTAGCAATAATTTCCGAATCCCATAACACGAAGTACAGCAGGGTAACACTGCTATTTCACTCTGACATAATGTGATGTAGTGGTCCTCCCTGGTCGAGTCATTATTCATGCTGCAGCTAAGAACTAACTCCATAGTTAAATCAATCTCCCGCAGTTTATCTGCTACAGGACTTTCCAACTAACTACTTTTCTTTGGGAATACGATTCTGTATTTAAAATTGCTTTAATTACTTCTACTTATATGTATGTACGTGTGATTGTATGTATGTATGTATGTATGTACATTCATACATACGTAAGAATGTAACGGGATTTATTAAATCTATTTTCACCCAATTTCAAACGTCTCAATAATCTAAAATTTTGCAGACGTGCTAAGAACCAATGACAAAACAATAATTTCGTGATTATTTTTTTAAAACTTTCCAAAATTATGACAATTTATCTGACATACGAGATATGTCAACCGTGTTTATAGTAGCATTCACGATAAGAAATAAATTTGAAAATTTACCGTCGACCCTGAGGGCTAAAATAATTTCAACATATTCAATTCAATTTCATTACAGCTTAAAATCTAATAAATCATCAGTTTCCACCTCGTAAACATAGAAGTCAAACTGATCCTAATTTGTCTGTTCGCTTGTCTGGGGATACAATAACGTCGTAATTGCACGGTATAATTAATACCAGTATGAGTCACTCACTTTCGAAGACTCTTTGTTTCTTTGTAACATTACTCGTCATTTTAATTTATGGGATATGCGAGTGTAAATATACGGAAGAGTTGGAAGACAAAGGGCTGGCTTTTTAACTATTCACTTCTTTTAGTACTGCATGTTTGTTCATAATGTTATGAATATTTATGACACCTTGATAATAATGTGTATTTGCTTGGCTTACTTGGCTTGTTTTGTATTATAATTATTAAATTGTTCGCAGATTAACTAAGATTAACTGTTACAGCTCAAATCTGAAGTGATAACGGGTCGTGTCTTATTCCTCGTAGAACCGATAATCGATTGGGAAGGTCCGGTGGCATGCTCGATAGCAGCGTAGAACGACTCCCCACTAGATTGAGTGAAGACCTATGCAGGTCTGCGGGAAATTGATGGATGCAGGTAGCTTTGAATCGTACTCTATAGCAGTCTGTGTGGGAAGCCTATGTTCAGTATTGGACTAAAATGTTGACTGTGAATTTAGTTTTCTGGGTGACCAAATCCGAAGATCTTGTAGGAGGATCTTTGTGTCCAGTTCCCAGTAGAAGTCAGGTGTGACGATGCATTTTTACGATGCTACCGTATATACCTTGAATTCGATTAAAAAAGATGGGGCATATGGGGGTATGTGCGAATATATAAATATATAACAGATCCCGAACCAAGTCTTCTCTTTAGCCAACAAACAGTTCTGAAGGATTGAAGTGCCAATAGCGTATTGATTAAGGGCATACTTAATCGGTGTACGTTCATCAAATGGTTGAAATACGTATGATGTACTACTTAAATATTAATCATAACTAAATCTAAAAAATAACTTAATACACCAACGTGAGTTCGCAATCACAAAAGTGACATAGTTTAACAGTGCGAGTTATTAAACAATAAGGCCCTCACTTTTCCTCCCTTCCTCACACCGAATCTAGACAAAATGCTTTACATAATTAAAAAAAAATTAAACAAAAACATTGTAACAAAAAGGTTTCATATTTCAATGCTAATTGGAGAAATAAACACAGACGTATGTTAATAAAACTGAACACGCTCTAAAGGTCAGAACCGCAACAACTCTATCGTTCCGACTTTTATATGGTCGGCATTCAAATTTGAACCTTACGATTGAAATAATACGATCAAAAGTAACGATATCACCGGTACATGAGTAATATGGATTTCAGTAATTCTGGCACCACTTCGTCGCTGACCTTGGAGTCCTATAAGTTTTAATTTACGCAGATTATGCAGACATTCGTGTGTGTATTATTTATATTCTATGGCAGGCATATAACAATGTGAAATATTTCTTCTCTTGAAATAATTTTTTAAGGTGCGGCTTGAGGGTAACTAGGATCTTTTACGCGCGTTTTTATACATTTTCCGCGATTATAAAGGCAATGACCGACTATCGTATTTCATGAATATAAGCGTTATGTACACTATACATGACTTTTTTTTTATAAAAAAAAGTACCAAACGAGCAAGCACCTCACTTGATGGTAAGTGATTATCGCCGCCCATGGTCATTCGCAGCACGAGAGGAGTTATCAACAAAAAATCTAGTTGCGATGCGTTTTCACATCTGAATACTAAGATGGAATGTCTCGTTACCAAACCAGGGTCCAGAGAGAAATTAAAAATTTTTTAGACGACATTATTTTCCGTCAGTACGTGTAAGTTTTGGGCACTCGATTCCCTAGAACAATCGAAATAAAGCTGGGAATGTGAGAAGCTAGGAGTGCCCAAAACTTATTAAGGATTCAATTCTGACGTCACGCACACGAAGTCGCAGGCAAATGCTAGTGCAAATGTATTTGGCGCTAGTACGGTACTAATACCTTATAAGGCTACGATATCAACACTAATCTGTTCAAGATTCAAGGTTCTATTAACGCTTTTCATTTCAGTTTCATTTTTAGTAATGAGTCGTATCGTTTTCTACGTCTTTGCGGAAAACCGGTGGCCAGAGAACATGTGTATTACGTTCTAGCCAATCTCCAAACAATGACTCCACAAACTGACTCAACACGCAGCTGTCTAATGAGGGAAATTAAAATACACTTTACGCAGTCGTCATATAAATGGATTCAGACTGAGTGTTTTATCCTTTTAGGTCTGAGGGCTCCGCATACTTTCCCTTAGACGTTAACGGGTATGAAATAATCTTTAGGAAATCTGTTTATTTATTTATTACGGATTACCAACGAGGTTTTTCTTTTTATTATTATGGGTGGCAATAATCTTCGATAAAATAATCATAACGTAGATGCCACTAGCAATAATTTCCGAATCCCATAACACGAAGTACAGCAGGGTAACACTGCTATGTCACTCTGACATAATGTGATGGAGTGGTCCTCCCTGGTCGAGACATCGTTCATGCTGCAGCTAAGAACTAACTCCATAGTTAAATCAATCTCCCGCAGTTTATCAGCTACAGGACTTTCCAACAAACCGCGTGGGAAACTGTTTCTTTGGGAATACGATTCTGTATTTAAAATTGCTTTAATTACTTCCACTTATATGTATGTACGTGTGATTGTATGTATGTATGTATGTACATTCATACATACGTAAGAATGTAACGGGATTTATTAAATCTATTTTCACCCAATTTCAAACGTCTCAATAATCTAAAATTTTGCAGACGTGCTAAGAACCAATGACAAAACAATAATTTCGTGATTATTTTTTTAAAACTTTCCAAAATTATGACAATTTATCTGACATACGAGATATGTCAACCGTGTTTATAGTAGCATTCACGATAAGAAATAAATTTGAAAATTTACCGTCGACCCTGAGGGCTAAAATAATTTCAACATATTCAATTCAATTTCATTACAGCTTAAAATCTAATAAATCATCAGTTTCCACCTCGTAAACATAGAAGTCAAACTGATCCCTAATTTGTCTGTTCGCTTGTCTGGGGATACAATAACGTCGTAATTGCACGGTATAATTAATACCAGTATGAGTCACTCACTTTCGAAGACTCTTTGTTTCTTTGTAACATTACTCGTCATTTTAATTTATGGGATATGCGAGTGTAAATATACGGAAGAGTTGGAAGACAAAGGGCTGGCTTTTTAACTATTCACTTCTTTTAGTACTGCATGTTTGTTCATAATGTTATGAATATTTATGACACCTTGATAATAATGTGTATTTGCTTGGCTTACTTGGCTTGTTTTGTATTATAATTATTAAATTGTTCGCAGATTAACTAAGATTAACTGTTACAGCTCAAATCTGAAGTGATAAAGGGTCGTGTCTTATTGCTCGTAGAACCGATAATCGATTGGGAAGGTCCGGTGGCATGCTCGATAGCAGCGTAGAACGACTCCCCGCTAGATTGAGTGAAGACCTATGCAGGTCTGCGGGAAATTGATGGATGCAGGTATCTTTGAATCGTACTCTATAGCAGTCTGTGTGGGAAGCCTATGTTCAGTATTGGACTAAAATGTTGACTGTGAATTTAGTTTTCTGGGTGACCAAATCCGAAGATCTTGTAGGAGGATCTTTGTGTCCAGTTCCCAGTAGAAGTCAGGTGTGACGATGCATTTTTACGATGCTACCGTGTATACCTTGAATTCGATTAAAAAAGATGGGGCATATGTATGTGCGAATATATAAATATATAACAGATCCCGAACCAAGTCTTTTCTTTAGCCAACAAACAGTTCTGAAGGATTGAAGTGCCAATAGCGTATTGATTAAGGGCATACTTAAAGTACTAGGTTCGAATTCATCATTCTAGGTTTAATTTGTTTTTTATTTTATTTCAATTCATCATTTAATTTTGTTGGTGGTTCGATTTAATAAATAAATTTGGCTCCGATAAGTGAGGCTTCATTGACATAAAAAAATATTATAAAAATATTTATTTCCCCACCATAAATATTTTGTAGACTCAGAACAGAACAAGTAAAGCAGTTATAATAAAACAAAAGAAGTATGTACAGTAACCATAAACTTAAAAATAGCTTAACAACAAAAAATATTGTGAAGCCTTGTTAACCGTGGCAAGTTACCAAGAATGCTGGCATTTATTATTTTGTTGTTTTAATAAACGTTTAAAATATTCTTGTAATTTAGAGATATTATTATATTACGTGATGAACTGAAGCATAGAAATGCTAATTTTCTTAAAAAAGCGACTGTATAAACACTTACCTTAATGAAAAGAAAAGCAAAAACAAAAGCAGACCGCCATGAATTTTGTTAGAGCAATGTAGAAAGTAACATGCGATGTTTTTTGTTAATTACATAACAAATAATAGAATATATTATACTATAATAGAATATATTATACTATATTATATTCTAACATTCTACATAACCAACTATATTTTATAGTTTTTATTTCGAATGAAACGAATTTTTACGCATTTACCGTTTCTTTTCAATGCTTTACATGAGTATACTATATACCATGAGTGCCATAGTATGTATATATTACATAATTAACACACTTTTATTAAACACTGCTAAATCTACTAACACTAAAACTCTCTAGACCTATTTTTAGGGCCGATGGCCACTGGAACCTTGGCTTGGGTTACTTTGCGCGCGAAATCAACTGACTCGAGAGAGCTCGAAAGGACTCAACCTCGTCTATCAGTTGCTACTATTGGATTAAAAAACGGAGCCTTTATTTATGGTTGATGGCTCCGCCGGGTCAGCTGAGAACTAAATTTATGGATAACCAGGACAAGGGTTTCCGAGAAAGAGAATCTTGCAGCGTTACCATGCGAGCGAAAGCGACTGACTCGAGGGTGCCAGAGATGGTCGAACCCCAGTTCGGTCAGTTGCTTCTAACGGACTAACTAAATTAATATTATTATTATTATCAACGGCAATTTTAGTACCACTTCGAAATGGCTGAGTTGGCGCGCTGGAGAAGAAGTGGCTCACTAGAGCCTAGATTCTGTTGATGTTTATGCTATTAGCCTATGCGGTTCTTACAGCTTTGTCTGTCTGCCGTGTTCTCTTCTTATCTGATTGCCACAGGCTATCTAGAGTTGTAATACTAGTAGCCTTATGTATATTTGAATGACAAAACGATGGCGCGATGTAAAATACAAATAGCACTATCTATCGATCAAAATTGAAACAAAAATTTATAAATATAAAATAACAAATCTGAATACACGGTCACGAGGACTGCCGAGGTGTTTGACGTCCTGATGTCCCGACCGTCCGCATTTTAATTGTTTATTTTTAGTCCGATGTACCTGACGGAGTTCAGAGTAACTTTAGGTCTTGTTTGGTTTGTCTAGTTTGGGATTTACTTTTCTTATCCACAGGATCCCAAGTTAATGGCAGAACCCATCTTCTCAATTAAATTTAATATATTTTTTTGTTTTTAATAACGTCACGAATCATGCTTGGTAGGAATCGGCGTACATTTCGATTCGACCAAAAGTATGGTCTATGACTGCTTACTTCCTAGAGCGAAGTCAACTATATGTTCTTTTATACGAGTATAAAATTTAACATTTGACATTGAATCTTTAAAAAAATTCTATATACGTGCAGTGTTTGCGTAAATAATAGGCTCGCAACTAATTTGAAAAAATATTATTTAACAAAAATTATATATATTTTTATCGATAATGTATTTTTCTTGTTATTTACAAGTTTATTTTCAGAAATCACCTGGTTACGACTCCGAAAATTCATCCATGCAAGAAACTCCACGCATAGCATTTGAATGAGATAGATAGGGTAGAAATCCACATAAATAAACTCAAACAAAAAATAATATACATTTCAGTAGAACAGCACATCCCCCTTAAAACATTATGCGAAAAAAAAATGATATGCGGACTATTAAATTAAAGAAAACAGAAAGGAATTGCCTGATCCCTTACAAGTCCCAAATTTAAGCGCACAGCTTAGAGTACATATTAAGCAAAACAATTCAACGGTATCATGAAAACCACAAAATACCGAACGTATTTTCGTGACAAAATATGACCTGCTTCAGTTTGTTTTGTTTGGACACATCGGCGGTCGGCGTTGCTCGTTTTATTTATTTCGGTTTCGGAATACATTTTGGTTAACAAGATATTTATACTTTGTTGACAAAACCAAAGATTTTTTTATTTAACTAGTGTGACTAAAAAGCACACAGTTCACCTAATTATAAATAATCCTTGTGTTCCATTGGCACCACCTTCGCCGTCTCAGGACTTGGCTAACAGCTGCTTTATAGTACAAACACCGGAAACTACCAGCGACTCAAAATTGAGTTCGAGGGTACAGACCTAAATCTATCCATGAATTATCAAGACGTGCTTTCATCCTTGAGGATTAAGATGAAATGCTGCATCATCAGCACCAGTCAACGTCAGTCAATGCTGTACCACGCTCGAAAATTTCAGTTTTAATTGTTAGGTCCTTTTAGGAGATTTCAGTTAGTAGTTAGTGTCCTTGCTTTATTATTTGGCACAGTTCACTGCTAACCCCTTCTGCTTCTGCTAACTCCCAATTAGCCTCAATAAAACGTCACCTTTCGCATCCAGGTACGTATTTGCTGACAAGTAGTTTTTATGTCACTATCAATCAGTTATCGTACGACATCAATATTGGATCCTGTAACCGCGGTCATCGACCGACCTTCGCGTGCATCGTCTTGGACATGTAATTATACATTTTCACGAAGCTAAAATCATTATAATAGCAATATACAGTTTTCTAATGGACACCACAATGCAAAAACACAGAGGACAGTCCCGCAAACAAATAACATGGATCCACACACTTCCAGTCTCGAATTCCGTAAATCCTTTTTTTTATTGTAAGCCTGTTTCAGAAACTTTCACTATGCTCCACGTATTTTAATTAGATGTAATGTTGACTCATTAACGTTGTTCATCACGAAATTATTAGTACAAAGGTGAACATCTTCATTTGAACTGATCTTATTGACAGAAAGAAAGATAGAAAGAATTTGTTAATTCGTAGGAAAGCTAGCATTATTGCACATGCATTACATCCGACTAGAGAATGGGTATATGAGTGAGTGCGTCTGCGTTTGCAACCAAGCTTACCGTACGATAAAATATTCTGCGCTGCGCTGAGATGCAAGTGACGGTCACGTGGTGTAGCAATAATAGTACCCGGCTACCGCGTCGCGGATCCTGGATTCAATTACTAATTTCCAAGCCTTGTTGTGTTATATTTATTTTCCACGTCGCTAACACTACACCTGAACCTTCCTATCAATCATATTACAACTGAATTACAAAGGAAGTACAATATGAGTGAGTTGTCTCTATATTTGCGCGAACGCTTACGCCAATATATGTACATATATCCTGTGCAGTTCATATCGCTGTGCTCAAATTCGATCAGGGTTCATCATATTGATCCTTGATAAGGAATTATAATGAACAAGTGTTGTCACCCCTAAAGACTAAGGTGGCAGTTATAATGTGTCCGGTTTCTTTCACCCTATACGAACCTTATTGTCACTGTAGTTTTAATATTTTACGGGCTTCAGTTCACGCTTGAACTTTTCGTCCGTAAAACTGACCAATTCATGCTACAGTTCATATTTGCAACGTTACTCTATTATGTAAGATTATTATAAAAACTACCCTAAACTAACTAGAATTTACATATAAGTTTTATTGCAGATCGCGTAAACAAAATCCATTTCTTGACTTGACGCGAAGATTTGAAGAGTTTCCGTCTAAATAAAATTTCCACCCGATGAGGTTTGTATATAATAAGCATATATATTCATAAGCAACCCAATGTGCCAAGTGAACTGTGTAACAGGTCGTCTGGGCGCCGCCGGGGTGAATGGCTAGTGTAGAATAGGCTCTGTCAGGTCACTCACTCCTCTCTGGCGGACACACGGTCGTAGCGTTCGCTGAGTAAATCCATCATCTCATATTTCCAACATGCTTAGTATTATCATGCAAATTTAAAATGCATCTAAGTATAATATCTTATAGTGATATAGTATGTCACTGACTGACTGGGCATTCTATCTTAGTCCTCCGGGGTGATAACGCATCTGCATTAACGATGAATGTGGGTGTGATGGGTCGCAGGAACCACTTACTGGTGAACTGTGTGCTCGTTTGTCACACTCAATACAATAAAAAATACTGGTATGTCTTGTAATTGCATTGACGCAAATACTCGCTCAATTAAAATGTACTATAAAAGTAGGTACCTGACACGAGACGTCTGTCTGTATGACCGCGCTAATCTCTAGTTAAGTTTCTATTGTTATGATTTTGTGTATTCAAAATTGCCCTATCCATTATAAAAGTTGAGTTTTACCCGCATTTGTGAAGAAAAAGAGTAGAAGGTATTCGGTGAAGGTAGGTCATACCGATAGCGAGGGACTAATCCGATCAATCACCTGTATCTTCGAAAGTAATGACATATTCTATTATGGTAAATATGGGTAATTAAAAAGTTCTTATTTCTTATCTTTCTATCAGTTCTTATCTTATATTTTGAATATGCATATATACTACCTACTCCTACTAAAAAGGTATAAAAAGGAGAAAAAAAACTTTTGCGATCTTCCTTACTTTCCAAGATATCGTTTACTGGGAAATGTAACGCAATGTCGTAGATATAGACAATTGACGACCCAGAACTGAAAAGCGTTATTTTCTGTTGCATAGATATTAATGTAAAATATAAAGATATAAAAAGACAGTATTCTAGAGCGCTAAATATTCAAAATATTAAAAAACAGTTCCTATACGACACGTACTAGAGTTGATCTATTGTTAACTTTTCCTTTCCTCTTTTTTAACACCTTTATGATTAAGCTATGGATTAAATAACATCAACAGTGAATAATAACTGACTGAAAACAGTCGATTTCTTTAATAATGGCCCACATTACGCCTATATAAAAAACCAGAATAAAAAAAAATCCCAAAAAAAATTGTATAAAATTGTTTAGACCTTGTTTATGCACGCAATCCTACAGTGCTATGTTTTCGGTATATTAGGTTCCCACAAAACGAAACTCCTAGACAGACAAATGAATTCACAAGTTCTAGAAACTTGAACTCCGAACCGCTTTAGACAGTTTCGGTCGGTGGACTTGGACGTCTTGATTTTGGATTTAAGTATACTGCAACGACCATTGAGGTAGCGCGAAAATGAATGTAAATTTAAACCTAGACGATGAAAATGAAAGTCATGAACTTATCCCATTGTGGTATTGGCAACTGTTGCCAAATTTGAATAGTGGTAGAACAAAGCTGTTTCTATCTGGGCACACCCTCACAGGATGAAATGTCAAGGATTGGAATCCTCCTTTACTATCATATGTATTATGTATTCATTTATTACCTCTAATAACATTTTTAACAATTCACAAAATGACAATTCCAAGATATTATCAACACTGCAGTTCGTTTCTAGCTGTAGAATTAATAGGTCAGCTCGATCGAGGTAAGACCACGCCCTCACAGAATACCAGCGTAAAATATCAGTTTAATATTGCTGTGTTTCGTCTGGTGAGTGCGGGGATCCAGAGACCTTTATTACTGTGCATCATGAATGTTTGTCGAGGACATATTTATCAAGATGGTCATGGGCAGCAGTACCCACATGCCATCGGGTGACCTGTGTGTTTATTAGTCAACTTTGATATCATAAAAAACACATATTTAAAAAAATATAACTAGTCTGGCCATAAATACTGTTACATAAAAATTTTTCTTTTTTTCAACTTTTTAATTATTTTGTATTTGGAACACGTATATTATTTTGATATATCTTTCGATTTTGCGCCATTTCACATATTTTTTCGTGTTCATTATTAAATTACAATATGGAATGGGATGTTAAAGAATATAGGATTGTAGTGATCGCCTTGCACAAAGTGGGTATGGAGCCGTCGGTCATATTCCAGACTCTTCAAAAGCTTGGTATCAGCCGTATGTTCGTATATCGTACAACCGATACAACAACACTTCCCCAGTCCACGACTAGAAAAGATCGGGGCGGCCGCGTGCTGTTAGAACTACAAAGGCTGTTAATTCTGTTAAAGCCAGAATTCGTCGAAACCGAGAAATGAAGATTTCCGCTAGGACTCTGTCACGAATTATAAAATAAAACCTGAAGCTCGGTGCTTATCGTCGATATACAGAACATGCCCTAAATCAATCGTTACAATTAAAGAGAGTGGATCGATCAAAACGCCTTCTGTCGCAATACGCTGGTAAAAGGCCCAGAAATATCCTCTTTACCGATGAAAAATTTTCACGATTGAAGAAAACTACAATAAGCAAATATGATAAATATATGATAAAGTGTACGCTCACAGTTCTAAAGCTGCTGCTGAAGTGGTCGGAAAGGTACAACGTGGTCATCATCCTGCGGCAGTGACGGTTTGGTGGGGCGTGTCTTATCAAGGAGTCACAAAACTAAATTTTTGTGAAAAAGGAGTAAAAACTTCGGCCAGTGTATCAAGATACAGTCTTGGATCATGTTGTGAAACCTCTCAGCAATAAACTTTTTAAAAATATACCGTGGACTTTCCAGTAGGACTGCACCACTACCACTGTCACAAGGCACGAACTACCCAAGCCTGGCTTGAAACCAACGTCAAAAAAGTAAAGTCGTCGTAAAGTCCGGAGACTTTATAAGAGCTGAAGACTGGCCCTCATCTAGCCCAGACCTCAACCCCTTAGACTTCAAATTTATAATTAATATTATTACATTACTTCATTAAAAAAAATGCATTTTCATTTGTAACAGAACTTTGGCAGGACTAGGTATATATATTAACAATAATAAAAACATATTCTACTACTCCATTCGACACTGACAAGTCTTATGGCAACGCATAATGATGTCCAGCGCTCGTATCGTAATGTTATCGACAAGTGATTATATACAAGATTGAAATAATACATTGGATGTTAGATTGTTGCAAATAATAATAATAATTATTTGCAACAATCCACGCTTATTTAATAATATTCACACCAACAGATTTAGTGATGCAAAAAAGCCTCCATGTTACGTGTTCAAATGCTGAATTAATATAAATAAATAATACTTAGTTATTAATAATACCACAAGAGACCGTAACTCACGCACTTTTTAATTGTTTACATGAGTTATTTGCAATCGTATTACGCGCAAGCGTGATATTTTAACATGTACCATGTAATTGGGCCGGGGGTACACCTAAAATTCGCGCGTTCACTCTCTTAAACCACATCCGAATTGCTGATTAAATTATTTCAATTGACACGTTCGCACAGTCACTCGTGCCACCTTTATTTATAATAGTAATTTTGTTAGGTGAATGATGAAAAAAAATCACCATTTCTGTTCACAACATAAAATAAAAATCATGTATTGTGTTGATTTTTTTTAACACTCTCAATTGATGATGATGATATGAATTTCGTTTTTAATACTCAATTAATAAAGGTATAACATGATTTTAAACCCGGCTTGTAACGAGTAAGATAGCTCAATGGCTAACCGCTCGTCCTTAATTTCACGGTGACCGAGTTCGATCCACAGTACCGTAACCAATGAAATTGCTAATTGCAATTGTTTGTTATTGGGTAGTGAAGGAAAATGTGAAGGAAAAGTGAGGAATAAACAGAAAAAATAATCAAGGAATTTAAAGTCCACTAATCAATCACAAACCACAGTGGAGTTGCGTGATGCTCTATGTTCTAATTTACTCTCTAGAGAAGAGTATTATATTGGTATTTGAATGTAGGCTCTGTTACGTTTATTTTAGAATATAGATTAAATTGTTTTACAATTTACTATTTAATAAATTTTATAAATTTTAGACGATAAATTAATAATTTCTAAATTAGGAGTAAAGTCCTCCGTGGCTTCTAAAGTTAATTATTATGTTTTAAGAATGGCATAACTTAATTACCTTTATGATGAAGATAAAAGATACAAAGAACACTTAGGCCCGTAATTTATTACGCGAATTTTCTTAACCGTTCTTAGCTCAGTGAACGTTTCAATTATTATTATTATTTGAAGGGTACCTCCTTTGGTACGTCCAAGGGGTTAATTTCAAGGTCAAATCAAGGTCGAGTTTCGTTGTCAAACGTTTCTACCGTAATAGGACGGAAAATAGGAAATGGTCGAGGTACAAAAAAAGAAACCTAAGCAAGGACCTAGAGTTAATCAATGTTACTGGTTAATAAATAATAATTATGATGATGTCTTCTAAACCTGGATTTCGAACGTGACGGCATCTTCTGGACATGTTATAGTACCGTGAGCATTCGAACAAACACAAAGACGCTCACTCAACTGATGCACGAGCAAGTACAATGATATGTTCTTTTATAATATTAAGGGTGATAAATTAGCACACAGGTAACATCATAGTAAGTGATGATTGTGGTAAATAACAGAGTCGCTGGAGTTTCTTGCGTCACTTCTTCTCCAGCGCCCACCCATTCCGAAGTGGTGGTACAAATACCTTATAATAATAGGGAAATTAATTTAGATAATCCTTAGTCAGAAGCAACTGACCGAGCCGGCCTCTCGGGCACCCTCGAGTCAGACGCTCTCGCGAAACAGGGTAACGGTCCAAGACGAGGCTCCCTCTCGGGTGCCCATGTGCTGGTTACCCACTAATATAGGTTTCGACTGAGCGTCATAAGCGCTCGGTCACCTTTCAACCCGGCGAAACTGTAAAAGACCTCGGGCTAACAGCGGCGATCAGCCCGAAAAAAAAGGTTCATTCACTCTCAACAAAAATTCAAGATACACTTTTTTTTATTCGTTTTATTAAAACGAATAAAAAAACAGTTTACGTTTGTTATTCTCACGTTGTCCCTTGCATCCTGATACTTGAGGACTGATGTGATGTGCTTCTTTATTTGTAACTGCCTCCCCGGATCCTTAAACTCACCTTGCGAGGTCCCACCCCGGTTAAGCCTACCCAATGTTGCATCCGTTCTACCAAAATCAGAATCACTTGACAATAATATATGGGATATATATCTTTACGGCGTTCAGATTTAATTCAGAATTAGTTTTTGTTAGCTCAATGGTTGTCGAAGGTTATTTGAATCGAAAAACAAGACGTCCCCGCTGGATCTGACACATACACTCTGCTGCAAGCAAAAAGCTACGGCGTGGCTCTATCATCTCATCACTGTAGAATATAAGACCTCAGACGATCTGAGAATAGGGTCCGTCCATTGAATAAATTAATTATAATATGATAATATAGTTGCTCAATTCAGTTAGTTGGCTTGATGGTAACTACAGCTGTTTAATATAAGCAAATATTTTAATGTACCAGCATAATGGTGGGTATAAAACACAATAATAACTTTAATAATATAATAAAATGAAATAGCGTCGGTAAGAGCAATTTAAACGCAAATAAATTTACTGGAAGAGACAAGTGTTCCCGAGGTGCAATTGTAACTGCGCATAAAACCTGGATTACTGGTTAATATTATATTTTTACTCGACTGCGGCGGAGAACGAAAGTAGGTTAATGTATAGAACGTACATCCTACGTCCGTATGTTTGTTTCTCTGGAACTTCCAAATCTGATTAAAGATTTTAATATTTTATTCTAAAGGTTTTGCCATTACGACGTCGGTAACATGAACGTAAATGAAGTCAAACGAAAAACAGTAAATAATATAAGTTATCAAATTAATAGGGTCTATGAAAATAAGCAGAAAAAATAGTATATAAGCATGATCTGATCTTTTGATTGACATTAAATTTAAGGTATTTATGAGCCTATAAAAGTAGTAAGTCGTACAGCTACGCTGGAGCTGGTTTTGGAAGAAGCATGAAACTACGCTCGCACAATATACCAACGTCAAGTAGCATAACGCTGTTGTGTTTCGTGTGGTAAGTGTAAGGATCCGAAGAGCATTCCATCAGAGTCATCAAGTATCACGTATGTGCATCTTTTCATCATTTGTTGAGGATAGAATATATTACTCCTTTATATATAATTTATAAACTATTTAAGCCATAATTACAATTTAAAAGCTTTAGAGCTACGCTGCACTTTGTTTCTAGCTGCAGAATGAAAGGGTCCTCTCGACCGGGGTAGGACCGGAGTGGTTCATAGATCATCAGCGTAACATAGCAGCATAATGATGCTGTGTTTAGTCTGGCGAGTGGTGGAAGCATTCCATCTCAGTCCTCGAGGGTGTCAACGCATCTGATATCTGTTAAGGATGAATGTAGATGTCATGGGCCGCAGGAATCACTTCACATTACAGGTGAACTGTGTGCTCATTTGGTACTCTCAATGTAATAATAAAAAAAAATTTCAAGACATTTCGGGTCGTTAAGGTTTCTTGTATTGTTAAGTTCAGTCATTTCATTGGTGCCACCCGGGCACTCGACTGCTGCTTTATAACGTACTCGGGGTAAAAGAAAATCTTGTTGAAGAAACATGAATATCAAGAAAAAAATATGTATATATTCTAAGAGAAGCACTAAAACAACAACCACCGAATTCGGCTTGATCGCATACAATAAATTGAAGGCAAGCACACTGAGCACACATTGCTCGACTCGCATATAAAAAGTCATTGAAACGTCATTTTAAAATCTTTACGAAATACTACGTTTAATTTCCTTTAACTCTGCCATAAAAAAACATTGTCCTTGCAAATGCACCGTTTAAAGGTGTGCGCAATTAAGTTTATCGAAAAGTAATTACTCAGAGACAAATTAAAGTCGCTTCCATTTTCTTTGTGTCGTCGAAATTTAATTTTACGAGACGAATAAACTTGCGCAAGAGTTTCCGGAATTAACGCGCTCATCTCAAGGCAAGCCGTGCTGCATTCGATATTCAGATGCGTCGACAGTATTACTCCGTATTATATATACATACACATTATAAAAACATATCTATACATATATATATATGTATATATACATATTTATATATACATACAAGTGTATATATAAATTATTCTTCCCGACACAGCGGGGCCTCTGCTCCCGAGTCTATTCCGTTAAAGCTGCAGAGGACACTATACCAACAGAATCACAAATACACATACTAAAAAATATATACGAAAAGTCCTAACAAATATCTTCCTGTCCTAGTTTTGTGAACTTCCAATCGAGTTATGCTCCATACCACAATTCTACATAGAAAACAACTTTCAATTTTGACCAAAATTTTCCAATTTTCCCGACAAATGCTCTACAAGTTTTCTTCCCAAAAACCCTAATTCGGACTTTCACGAAAAAATTATAACCAAAGTAATGTTGATGAATAGCATATTTATATACATATAGGTATAGTAACAACTATAAATTATTTGTATCATTAATACTAATGACAATTAATTTTATATAATAACATCATATAACTGTTGAAATATTTATTTATGTATTGATCAAAGTGTCAATATAAACATTTAAAACAAAATAAATTACGTCGTAAATATTTTCAATCTTTGTAACATACTGTTCAATGAAATAATTGACTGCCAATAAATTACGTTTATTTTCTAAACTAATGGACCGATACTGCTTTGCCTGGAGTTATGTTTTTTTAACGGCTTTAGAAAATCAATCGTTCTACCTTTGTAATGCTGCTTTCTACCTGGGAGATGGCGTATCGTGGGTTTTTTTCTTTATAGAATAGGCCACCTACCAGCAAGCAGCCCACCCAATGATAAGTTATCACCGCCGCCTATGAACCTCCACAACACCAGAGGAGTTTGCAACTTGGCGGCGAACTTGAAGGCGTAATACCCAACAATAGGGTTGTTTGATTTCCATAACTTAACTCAAATGAGTTTTAAACTTAGCGTGATATCTTAGCATACTGCTGCTGTGTTTCAAATGTGACTGCAGTGACAGGGGGTCTCAATTAAGCATCTGATGGTAAGCGATTCCTGCACCAATGATATTAATCCTCGATAAGGAATCATAATGCAGATATTCTGTAGGGGTCTCTACCCCCGTGGGGATATATTCTCCCTAGTAACTACTACACCGTGGTTCCTTTACTATTTAAAATAGTCTTCAATAAGTCTAATATATATATATATATATATATAGGTATATATATATGTAATATATATATACAGTATACGAAGGACAGATCAAAAATCCACGACTCCGTCAGAGTTGTGGGTAGCGTGTTTTTCCTAAAACCAGTAACACGTGCATGAGTATAGGGTCATTTAAAATCTATTTTCGATACACTATATATATATTTATATATCATAATTAATCATCGTTCCCCGGACGTCCATCGTTCCGAGTATATTGATAAATATAGTGTTTTATATCTGTACATACATCAAATACACCCACATGTGCGGTTGTGCAGAACCTCCTTGTATACGGTTAATAAATTAACCTTGCTATCCAAACAAACAGTCATAATACCGAAGACTACGTGCGTAGGCCGAGTGCGCAGACGCATCCTGAATCACGCCTTCCGCGTATGACTTGCAACACTGCACTCGTTTCGTGTTGGGGGCACACTGGGCGTAGGTTTTTTAATAATTTCATTCAAATAATGATCCTCTGCTTCTGTGATCTAAAAACTCGAACAAGACATACACGTTTATGATGATCACTGAATTGATATTTTCACAATAATAGGAATATACATATGAAAAGGGTATCTTAAAACTGACGATGCAAGACGGCAGGAATAACATACACACAAACAAACATATCTAATCAAACACAACGCACAAAACTCAAAATAGTTAATTTTCACCCTTACTTTTATATCTACTGATTTTGTATTACAAAATTTCATTTTATTTTAAAATTTAGCTGTTTTTTGCTTTTATTCTAATGTTAGTTAAATAATGTAAATTCGTTTTTTGACTGTAAGATTAACTCATAAGAATGAATTGCAATATATTTAAGAGCTGTGGATTTTGTAAAATGAATAAAATAAAATAATGTATTTTATTGATTTGTACAGTTTATTGTACTATAGTGCACATTTTTAATGATTTTTTTATGCTTTATTTGTAATTTCATGTCGGATCCAATTGTTTCTCTGCTACAATCAAGCAGTGGAGGATAAGATGTTGCTCAATACTGTACAACTCCTGGACCTTCTGTTACTTATTATTTAGAAAAAATAAAGAGTTTCGTTGCCGTTTTTTCCCGCTAAGTAGTGTAGCAGCTTAAAAGTGTTTTATATACATAAACCTAATTAAATGAAGGTTTTTTGTATTTGATTTCTTTCCGATAACAATTACTTGAATAATATTTTTATCACGCATCTTATGTTTAACTACACCATTCAATTTTCAACAACTCAGAACTGTTCATTTTACGCGAAATTATCTGCCATGCACAACTACTCTGTGGAATCAGCTATCGCCAGTGGTATTTCCAAGTCATTACGACCTTCAAAGAAAGTGCCTACAACTTTCTTAAAGGCGTGCGCTATCTAAAGCGCATCTATTATGATGTTGTGGATGTTAATAGGCAGCAATGATCACTTACCATCAGTGAGCTACTTGCTCGTTTCCCACCTTATCTGAAAAAATAAGGTCATGTCGCATTTAAGTGCATTTGACGTTCGTTGTGTTCCCCGCCTTAGTACTGTTGCAATAAAATGATAATGCGCTTGGGAAAAGGTGCCAAGTTCATCAAAAGCGATTGGCCGTCAAAGAGAAATTCGAAAGTTTGATGCAATGACGACTTATTTTTGCATGCAAAGGAAATAATCGGACCCGTCTTATGGACAAGTACAATTTACAGTTGTACATCTCAAGTCATACAATATCAAGACAATTTATTAATAGGCAATTTTTTTTTATGTACGGTCCGCAAATCTTAACGATGTTAATTTGACTATTGTCATCAACCATATCTTAGCACAAGAGTTTTAGCTTAGTTGGAGTAATTAAAAAAAATAAAAATAGTAATGACGATTGCATTGCATTTGTTATGTAGCAAGTTAGTATAAAGTGGGTCACTTCGTTTACTATTAACTTTTAGACCAATCTTTGAACCATCATTATTAAGATTCAATTCTTTTTTTTTCTAATATGTTATGAGTGATGACTTATGAACTACCTAAGCACTAATTGTTTTTTTATATCTAATTACTTTTAATGGTCTATATGATTATTGTTGGTATTATTTATTTATATATCTCTGCTCGATCCAAAGGTTCAATAAGACTCTCATAGAGAATGCCATTTATCATTAACTGCGCCTTTAAGTACAACGATTGTTTTACTTGTACAAATAACGAATTAATAAATTAATAATGCCAACAAGAATTACACATACAAACATCACAGTGTTAATATTATATTTACCACTGTTTGAGATCATAGACCAGGGGATCATAGATCTCGCCATCTATTCTACAACTTTCAACGTCATTCTCAAATTTAGTAAAATATAGTACCACAATCCAGCTGTAGTATATCCCTACCATGTTTTTATACTTAGAATCGTATAACCTGTCCGAAGCGTCAATAGTCTAATGGTTTAGGGTACGGTTTGCGATTTTCACACTGCGAATAATTTTCAGCTTAGTTGGAGTAATTAAAAAAAAAAGAAATAGTAATGACGATTGCATTGCATTTGTTATGTAGCAAGTCAGTATAAAGTGGGTCACTTCGTTTACTATAAACTTTTAGACCAATCTTTGAACCATCATTATTAAGATTCAATTCTTTTTTTTTCTAATATGTTATGAGTGATGACTTATGAACTACCTAAGCACTAATTGTTTTTTTATATCTAATTACTTTTAATGGTCTATATGATTATTGTTGGTATTATTTATTTATATATCTCTGCTCGATCCAAAGGTTCAATAAGACTCTCATAGAGAATGCCATTTATCATTAACTGCGCCTTTAAGTACAACGATTGTTTTACTTGTACAAATAACGAATTAATAAATTAATAATGCCAACAAGAATTACACATACAAACACCACAGTGTTAATATTATATTTACCACTGTTTGAGATCATAGACCAGGGGATCATAGATCTCGCCATCTATTCTACAACTTTCAACGTCTTTCTCAAATTTAGTAAAATATAGTACCACAATCCAGCTGTAGTATATCCCTACCATGTTTTTATACTTAGAATCGTATAACCTGTCCGAAGCGTCAATAGTCTAATGGTTTAGGGTACGGTTTGCGATTTTCACACTGCGAATAATTTTCAGCTTAGTTGGAGTACTTAGGAGGAGTATAAAATATGATAGTATAAAAGTTGATAATATCGCAAATTAAAAAAAAAACAAAAACTCTTGGTGTATATAGACTTCAGTATTTGTGCCATGCTGCATCTAGTATTGGCCGGCTCGCAAGTAGCTCCTCAGAGAAATAACCTCTGTGTTTCGTATGGTTTGTAGAGATTGCTCAGTCGGCGCATGTTATCTTGTATCTTGTTGTCTGATATGACTGAAATAGTTTGTTGAGCAAGGACTCGGGCTTTGTGGGCCACCATCAGGTGAACTGTGTGCTCGTTTATCACCCTTTATTTTATAAACAAAGCTGTGACTGTCATAAATAACACATGTGCGGGCAGAGTTTTTGTGGTACATACAAATGTGAAACACCTATACCAAATCCTAGGGCATATATAAATGTGATCACATGTCTCGACTAGACTTTTATAGCAGTATTGTGGACAGCAAGAGATCTAAATGCTTTATTGAATTAAAATAAGAATACATTAATATTGTACTGTGTGTTTATGCATTTCTATACCTGGTGGTACATGTTAGTAAACTGCTTCGAAGGTCCAGGGTTCAGTTGCCTTCCAAGAATCAATATGTCTTATATATTGTATTATTTTGAATTTAGGTGTGTTGTGTATGTCCCATGTCTGAAAAGCATGTGAACCTTCCTTTTGAAAAATGATCTTTTTCATTTGTCGTTCGAATAAATGAAACAATATATGTTATTTAGTTAGTATGTAATGAAGCATATCACAGTATATCATTGAAAACCACATCCAAATTGGTTAGGCTAATGTTGAGTTTAGTGTGACAAACGAACAAAAAAATTATATACAATTCCATTATATGTATGTACGTATTACACCTGATCAGGGAAGGGGCGTGTGCCTCTGTATTTGCGAAAATACTAACGGTATAGTGCCGTATATATAATACATCCTGCGCAGTTGATATCGTCAGGTCATAACTACAGCGATGTCGCCATAAAGCTTTTCACGGTATGGCTTCACGTGAAGGTGGCCGAGCACTTAGGGCACATAGCCGAGACCTTTCTTTATGATTAACTAGCACAAGGGTTCCCGGGAGAGCTCGTCTTTCAGTTGCTTCTATCGATATAAAAACAATATACAAATATATAAAAAAATATATAAATTTAAAATGTGATATTAGATTTTATAACTATCCACTTCCATCATTACCCGAGGATGCAGCTGTCTGCAACAAAATGCACAATTTGCGTTGGTTAAGGTGTAATCACTTTAACTGTTGGAGGGTTGCCAAGCAAGCTGAACCCGAACCAGGAAGAACATAATACGAAACAGATCCGCTGCCGAAGTGAACATTAAGCAAATTCAACACGTTATAATAATCAGGATTAACAACAGAGTGTTGAATGAGATCTTACGAATTCGAATCTGTGGACAGAGAACGTTCAAAGTTTAATATCAGATCAATTCACTGTGCTAGAGCCTCGCTGCATTTAGTTTCTATCTACCGGTATGAATGGGTCAGTTCGACAGAAGAACGTAGTCCTCACAGAGTGATGACTATGTCCTTCTGGTCGACTACAACCAAAGCGTTGTGATTATTGCCAGATGCGGTAACTCCCTGACCATTTGCGCAAACACAGACGCACTCACTCGTCGTGGTTTGTTTGTTCCTCGGCTGGGAATCGTATCCAGTACTCGCGACGCAGCAGCCAGATACTCTAACCACCACACCACGAAGCCGTGGTGTACCAGCGTAAAATGCAACATAACGCTGCTGCGTTTCGTTTGGTTAGCCGCTGTAGTTAGTTGTAAGGATCCGAAAACCCTTGTTACGGGGCTCCTAAGGAGTGATAACCCATTTGCATTACGATTCCTTACTGAGAATGAATATGTGTGTTATGGGTTGAGGGAATCGTTTATCATTTAACGAAGAAAAGTTTGATATCAAATTAATTCTAAAATGGTAATTTTTTTATTCAATTGTAGTTTATTTTTTTATTTTCTTAGTAGTTTTAAACTACTAAGAAAATAAATAAATTAGCTTATGTATAGTTTATATATATGACACGCCTTAAGTACTGTAAAATCCATCAGTTCTCCGATTCAAACTCGTTTAGACTATAATTGTTTTGTTCATAACAAAATTAGGCTTCCATTTCATACGTCGTTTACTGCCATACATTGCGTTTACGGCCCTTTGTTACTCCAACATCCATTCCAATTTTAACCTTACTACGTTCCAATAAGAATCATTTTCGTAACGTTCTGTAATAGTTAACATAAATTGTAACAAAGGAAAATGGATGTAAAACTGATTTGTAGGGTGAAGTAATTCTTAGCCATTGTATTCATTTTGATTGGGTACAGTCCATCACATTTGGGAAGATAATGATCGCTTTCGTGACTTCCACGTTGGCCGTTTGATGGTCTATTCAAAGATTATCAAACCGAATATGTAGTATTAATTAATTTAACAGTATAACTTTCTTCAAAGTGAAACACTGTTAATTGGTTTCGATTTAGTTTCTAAATTGATTTTAACGTAAAGGTAATTTAGTTTATTTTCACGTTCAGTTCAACTGTAATTTGTAAATAATTAATTAACGACCGTGGGTTTAGTGGGCTGTCGTTGGAGGTTTGGATTAGGTTAGGTTTATTTTATTAAAATTCAGGTGTGATTGTCTCGTATCTGTTACACAATATACGAAACTTTATACTTATTTATATGATGTTCTCCTGGTCGCTTACGACGACTATGTCTTCTGAATCGATTCAGAGGACAAACAATGTTTTTGGAACAGTTATGAATCAACGGTTTTTTTAGCTTACCAAAGAAAGATATAGAAAGGTATTATAGGTAGCAAACGAGCGAGCATCTAACCCGAAGGTAAGTGAGTACCCGCTGGCCCTGAACATCCGTAACACCAGAGGAGCCACAGATGCGCTGCGGGCCTAAACGATTCAGCAAACTTCTGATATTTATGTTGGTGTAAGCAAAAAATAGCTAAAAATTGCAGCGTAGCTCCACCAATTGATTTGGATCTGACAAACTTGAATGCATTCCCCATCATCATTTGCTCAATAGCTTAGCAATTCTTAATGTATTTGTCGTTGGTTTCTGACTAAAAGTTGGTGTTTGTATACCTTGAGACCTACTGGCCAACTCGCTTAACATAACAGCATCACTCTCACCCGATTATTTGTATCGAGTAATTTGGGTGTGGATCCGGGACGCTAATTCCAGGTAACTAGGCAATCTATCTTAGTCATCATAGATGACACATGGGCATCTCGAATCTTTATAGAGGATCGATGTAGTCGTACTCATCACTTGGCATCAAATGAACTGTGTGCTTTTTGGTAAACATTTTAAAAAACAAATCACTGCCGTTCTCCATCAAGTAAATCCAAATGAAAACTGCATTTTATATATCATAGGTTCACCAGGATTTTTTATTCGGGCTGACCGCCACTTTTTACCTGAGGGGTTTTGCAGCGTCACCGGGTTGAAAGATGACCGAGCGCTTAGGGCGCTCAGCCGAGGCCTATAGTAGTGGCTAACCAGCACAAGGGTTCCCGAGAGGGAGCCTCGTCTTTGACCGTGACCTTGTTGCGCGAGAGCGACTGACTCGAGGGTGCCAGAGAGGCTCAAACCTGGGGTTTACCGGGAAATCAAGTTAAGTATTATGGAATATCAAGCGATGAATTTACATAGAATTTTGAATTATCTCTTACCAACAAGAATCATATTAGATAGATATACGAGTAATACATCAACCTAAAAGGCGCTAACTCATTAGTGTCGATAGCTGTCTCTAATAAAATGGTAATCCCTATTTATGATTTGTGCTTACCCCTAACTCAATAGCAGTCGATAAATAAAACATAGCCATCGGTTATCTGAGTATCATCGCGGCTGGTATGAATAATTCGAGGTATAATCACTGCGGAAAGATCAAAGCGAGATCGCGGATGGACGCTTGATGGGAAAAGTGCTTTTGGAGAATTGTTATAGATTTTTCTTTTTTCACTGTCGTGGGCAGTTTAAGGGTCGGCAAGTTATCTTACAGAGTTATATTACATTTCTACATTGGTCACTTTATTTGCACTTTGTGAAGCAGGTACCTATCTAGCAATTCACCGGTAATTGCTATAATTCCTGTAACTGAAAAACTCTTTCTTTACTCAGTAATCTATTTTATATTGATTATCTCTTTTTTCTCTTTCTTTTTCCGTGTTTTCCTTTTTGTAATTAATGTATGGAAACCAAATCTCTATTTATTTTTATTTTATTATTATTATTATTATTATTTCTCTATTTTTCTTTATTTCTTTTTTTATTATTTTGTGCACAAAAAAATCAGGCCTGCTGTAAGAGATTTAAATTGTAAAATAAGCTGCGTCTTTGTACATACCTTTCCTATATTACTTCCCTTATATAAATGCTTTGTGTACACTAAAGTTAAATAAAATAAATAAATAAACAATATTTATAATATATGAATAAATATTTTTGCTGAAATAAAAATAATAATTAATAATATGATTTTACTGTACTATACTATTGAGGTGGGGTGTAATATTTTTCTGTGTTTATGGGAAATTTTCATTAATATTTCTTGTATCACTTGACATCCTATTTGAACAAAACGCATGTTCCCTCCAATGCCACGGGCCGTGGCAGAAGTTGACGAAGAATACAATAACATTTTAAAACAAGTTTGATCTTTTACGTCACTTTTTGGATTCATACCTTACTTTTTTCTTCCAATGAATCTTATTTCTTACAAATACAAATCTATAATTTTAAACAGTAGTAGGACCACGCAAGAGATAGGTTCAAGCTATGAAAGACTCAGATTAAGGACCACGTCCTCACAGAATACCGTCGTGAAATAGCAGCATAACGCTACAGTGTTTCGAGTGGTGAGCCGATTTCGAGAGCAAATAGGCATGCTCTTTCAATTGTCAGGAGTGACAACGCATGTGAGTCTTGACATTCATTCTTACCTAATATTTTATTTTTAGGAATCGCTGTCATAGCCCTACATCGGGTGAGCTGTGTGCTCGGTTGACGCTTCTAATATGAAAATGAAGTGCTCTAAAGCTAGCTAAGCTAAGCTTCTAATATGAAAATAAAAGTAACGTTTGTAGCGTGTTCTATCAAGGACGATATATTAGGCACGATTTGAAGAGATATGAGAAGTAAATCAATGTCTAACTAAAGGAAAACTAGATGAGGATTTTCATGCACGCCGCGACTTTTTATTAATTTTTAGTTACATTCCCAGTAATTCCGTGTTCGTTCATTAAACAATTTTGTTCGCGTTTGTACCATGAATTTTCACGAAATGAACATGACACCCACCTCTAACGTCGGTATTCCAACTCATAAATTAATACGAGGAAAATGGATATGCATCCGCTGTGGGGAAATAATGATCGGGATATGTATGTATAACAAACACAAATAATTTCATACACCCGACATCACTGATTTTTTAGATAAATATTTTTTTATAACATTAAGACTTATAAACGAGCACGCAGTTCACCTGATGGTTAGTGATTGCTGCGGGACAGAACATCAACTTTCATCCTTGACAAGGAATCACAATGCATATGCGTTGTTACCCTTGAAGACTGAGATGGAATACCTAGTCACCAGTAATAAAGGTCTCCGGAACTAAACTAGACGAAACACAGCAGCTTTATGCTGCTATTTTAGATTGGTATTCTGTCAGGGCGTGGTCCGATCCATTCGGTCGAGCCGACCCATTTATTACGCAGCTAGAAACCAACTGCAGCTCTACCACTGTTGTAAATATTTATTGGGAGTATTAAAGTGACGTGAGAGCCTATGTATATCAATCTCACTGCTAGGCCTCGGAGTAGGTGTGAGATAGTCTATCACGCGGTTCCACAGCAGATTGTCGGACTTCACTTACATTAGTATTTTTTTTTATTTTATCTTAGAAATTATCTATTATTAATTAATGTATATGGCGACATAGAGTACCTAAATACTGCGTTGGGTTCGATTCATAGTCGAGTAACATATTAGTATATCACATTGTACTTCTGCCCTCAAGGTGGACAACGGAAGAGGCACCTCTTGAAGGTTTATTGAGGATGGAGGAAGGTTTCATGTAGTAATCAAGCACCTTTAGGTGAAGGTGAAACGTCAATAGACTATTTTTTTCAATCATTATAAAGCTGAAAATGCGTAGTATTTTTAATAAATGGTACCTTTCCAATAATTATTCCTTGGTTGCCCAACGCATATAAACGTCGATATAGGTCACTTGGTACAGGTCGATCTATTTTCATCATAATTATCATTGTTTTGAATGGATATGGTATAAATTATTCATAATTTCAATAATACAAAACGTCTCGACCACCCATTTATTAGGACGGTTATTTAAACTCGGACTCCTCAAGGATACATCCCTGACCCGTTCTATCACTTAAACAATACACCATTCCGCTCTTTTTAAGGATAATCATAAATTAATCATTGAATGATTTCTATTTATTAACCCGCTTGACCTGTATGTCTGTATGTATGCTGTTGACTGCGCGGTGTAGCGGTTAGAGCACCCGGCGGCTGCGTCACTAGTACAGGGTTCGATTCTGAGCAGGGGAACAATATTTTTATACTTCACAAAGTGATGTTTTTCGGGTTTAGGTGTGATTTGTGTATTACCAGTGCCCTGATACTGCATTTGAAACTTCTTCCGATCTTCAATATCGAGGGAAGGGGACTAGGGGTGAGTGCGTCTTTGCGCCAATGTTTGCGATACTATGAAATTTGTTGCGCCTTTGATATCTAGATATCGACGAGATATCGACTTATCTAGATATCAAAGGCATGCATGTAATATGTTTGAACATTAATAAAAAATCGTACTATAGAAGTACATAACTATACGGAAAGCTCAGTGCTCAATGCTCAATGCTCAATATTCCGTGCTCAACGCTTAATGCTCAATGCTCAATGCTGTGATCAATGCTCAGTGCTCAATTATCAGGGCTCAATGCTTATTGTCCATTGTTCAATGCTCAGTGCTCAATGCTCAATTCTCAGCGCAAAGTGCCCAATCCTCGTTACTCACTGCTCAATAATCAGAGCTCAATTCTCAGTGCTCAGTGCTCAATGCTCAGTGATCAACGCTCAGTGCTCAATGCTCAGTGATCAATGCCCAGTTCACATGATGGTGATTCCTGGGGCTCATGACAACCACATACATCTTTGATTAGGAATGCTAATGGAGATGTGTTGGCACCCCTGAGGACTAATCTGTAAAGTCCCTGAATACCTTCACTCACCAGACAAAATGGTGCTATTTGAAGCTGATATTCTGTGAGGTTATGCTACTACCCTATCGAGCTGACCCACCCATGCTACTGTTAGATATGAATAGGTGGATACTTTATTAGTATAAGCATGTAAAGTAATATTTTATGAAAATAAAAACATATTTGATCTTTATTTATAGAGGAGGATATTTTAAATATATATATATATATATATACCTAGTCCGGCCATACGGTACAAATGAAAATGCTTTTTTTTTAATGAAGTAATGTAATATTATTAGAATTTATACCTATATATTTATGAGTCCGAACAAAAAATAAAAAAAAATATTCTATTCGAAATGGCCACCTTTGGCTTTTATACAGGCCTTTCATCTCTTTGGCCACGAATCTATGGATTTACGCACTGTTTTAAAGGGAAATTTTGCCACTGCTTGCTCCAAAGATTTTTTAAGAGACTCAATGTCGCCGTGTCGTCTAGAGCAGGCCATGTCCTCTAAAACTGACCATAATTTGAAGTCTAAAGGGTTGAGGATTTGGCTAGATGAGGACCAGTCTTCAGCTCTTACAAAGTCCGGAACTTTGGTTGACAAGCCAGGCTTGGGTAGTTCGTGCCTTGTGACCAGGCGCAGAGTCCTACTGCAAAGTCCACGCTATATATTAAAAAAGTGTATTTCTGACAGGTTTCGCAACATACTCTTTTTTCACAAAAATGTAGTTTTGTGACTCCTTGATAAGACACGCCCCTCCAAACCATCACTGACGTAGGATGATGACCACGTCGTACCTTTCCGACCACTTGAGCAGCTTGTTTAGAACTGTGAGCGTACACTTTATCATTTTGCTTATTGTAGTGTTCTTCAATCGTGATTTTTTTCCATCGGTAAAGAGGATATTTCTGTGCCTTTCACCTGCGATAGAAGGCTTTTTAATCGATCCACTCTCTTTAATTGTATAGATTGATTTAGGGCATGTCCTGTATGTCGACGATAAGCACCGAGCTTCAGGTCTTGTTTTACAATACGCGACAGAGTTCTAGCTAGCGTAACAGCATTAACAGCCTTTGTAGTTCTTATAGCACGCGGCCGTCCCGATCTTTTCTGGTCTGCGACAGAGGAAGTGTTGTTGTATCTGTTGATAGTACGATATACGAACATACGGCTGATACCAAGCTTTTGCAGTGTTTGGAATATGACCGACGACTCCATACCCACTTTGTGCGTGCAAGGCAATCCTATTTTCTTAAACACCTCATTCCATATTGTAATTTGATAATAATAAACACGAAAAAATATGTGAAATGGCGCAAAATCGAAAGTAGTATGAAGAAACGTATTCCAAATTCAAAATAATTAAAAAGTTGAAAAAAAAAAAGATTTTAAGTAACAGTATTTATTATACATATATATACATATATATATATATATACATATATATATATACATATATATATATACATATATATATATACATATATATATATACATATATATATATATATATATATATATATACATATATATACTAGTTATATATGTGTGAGTACCGTATATAAAAAAGAGCAAACATTTTATAATTAGAGTTTTTGAAGTATCTACATCAAAGATACTTTACGGTAATTAAAACATGTCAACCAAAATACAATTATTACACGAAGGATCATAAACAAAACAAGAGGGTAAGGAACTCGCAATTTGCCACAAAAGTACACTCGGAACAATAAAAATTGTACGAAACAAAACGAATTGTCGATTTCACAACCCAGTTCCGTCAAGCGCATCCCGCTTGAATTCTCGAAAGTGCATTGTCATATTCTGAATATCGCATCAGTAGCGAGATGAGAACACACGGGAGCATATTTTATTTTATATTTTTATTAATATTTTATGGCTAATAAAGTACTGTAGGGAAACATATATATATATACTAGTTATATATGTGTGAGTACCGTATATAAAAAGAGCAAACATTTTATAATTAGAGTTTTTGAAGTATCTACATCAAAGATACTTTACGGTAATTAAAACATGTCAACCAAAATACAATTATTACACGAAGGATCATAAACAAAACAAGAGGGTAAGGAACTCGCAATTTGCCACAAAAGTACACTCGGAACAATAAAAATTGTACGAAACAAAACGAATTGTCGATTTCACAACCCAGTTCCGTCAAGCGCATCCCGCTTGAATTCTCGAAAGTGCATTGTCATATTCTGAATATCGCATCAGTAGCGAGATGAGAACACACGGGAGCATATTTTATTTTATATTTTTATTAATATTTTATGGCTAATAAAGTACTGTAGGGAAACATATATATATATACTAGTTATATATGTGTGAGTACCGTATATAAAAAGAGCAAACATTTTATAATTAGAGTTTTTGAAGTATCTACATCAAAGATACTTTACGGTAATTAAAACATGTCAACCAAAATACAATTATTACACGAAGGATCATAAACAAAACAAGAGGGTAAGGAACTCGCAATTTGCCACAAAAGTACACTCGGAACAATAAAAATTGTACGAAACAAAACGAATTGTCGATTTCACAACCCAGTTCCGTCAAGCGCATCCCGCTTGAATTCTCGAAAGTGCATTGTCATATTCTGAATATCGCATCAGTAGCGAGATGAGAACACACGGGAGCATATTTTATTTTATATTTTTATTAATATTTTATGGCTAATAAAGTACTGTAGGGAAACATATATATATATATATTTTATTACTTTGAGAGTAACAAAACGAGTACACAGTTCACCTGATGGCGAGTGATTCCTGCGGCCCATGACATCTACATTCATCCTTGACAAGGAAACATTATGCACATACGTTGTCACCCTTGGGGACTGAGATGGAATGCCTCGTCACCAGTAATAAAGATCTTCGTATCCCTGCACTCACCAGATGAAACACATCAGTGTTATGCTGCTATTTCCCGCTGGTATTCTGAGAAGGCGTGATTCTGCCCCGGTCGAGCTAACCCATTCATTCTGCAGCTAGAAACAAACTGCAGTGTAGCTCTATCACTGTATCAAATAACAAAAGAACCGTTTGTCCGTTTATTGTATTTTACAAGCATATTTTTTTTAAATAAGGCTGACAAACGAGCATACTCTTCACCAGATAGTAAGTGATGCTCGGTCCATAAACACCTAAATCTATCCTCAAAGAGAAAATCTTATCCTAAAAGATTCAGGACTGAAATGGAATATCGTCTGTTAATTAAAGTGGCTACCCATTTGTCTGCGGCGAGGTATGTGTGCTCTCACTACCCTTTATTCTATCCTGACATCTCCCACTCCTTCTTCCTATCTAGCTTTATATTTTCAATACCTTGGCTCTAATCACGATAAAAAGATTCGCTCGACCACCTACCTTCTACTTCTATGTCCTTCTCATAACTCCGACTCTATCCACTCTTCCTTCTTTGTTCAATCTGTTCTTCTCTGGATTGCTCTCCCTACTGAAGTCAGGGCGGCTACAATTCGATACGCGTTTAAGGTAAAGGTTCGGGAGGAATTTTTCAACAGATTGGCAGAATTATCTCAATATTACATTATGTATTTATATATATATCATATTTATGTATGTATGTCTTTATTTGTTATATATGTCTAGTTATATATATTTTATTATTACGCATATATTGTTTGTAATAATAGTATTTTATGACAAGTTCTTTAAGCATACATCTACCTCATTTCATCTCTGCTTTGCCCTAAGGTTGACTGGTAGAGAAGGAAATTAAGTCCGCCTTTATACGTACTGTATATGAAGCTTAAATAAATAAATACTACCACATAAATATATTTACATATAAATAGCAATACATAATTAAAATTATAATAAACAAAGACAAGAGTAATTTACCATATTAATTAGATCAGACATCTTTAAATGGTGTTCCAGTACCGGTCTTTTAGAGAGTAGTACAATCCGAAGCCTGCGTTCATCGACTTCCGCAGACTTGGATAGGTAGTAACTCTACCTAGTGATCGTCCTACGCTGCCTATGCCAATACGAGGTCGCCACCCGAGACCCTTTCTTCCTTATCAGTTATCAGTTCTACGAGTTATATGGTCGGCTCATTGCTTACTGAACCTATTGAGCTATATCGGACACGGGGAAACAATAATTTCTAGCTGCTACGGTTAAACATCACGACAAAATTCAGAATCTCTTCCTTACAATCTAGATGGTTGGCAAGCCACCAATGTGTAGTTTACCCGAAATTTGGAACGCACAACTACTATGTGAGTCTTCAGGTAAATATATTGTATTTGATAAATAATTAACACCCCATATCAGTCATGAGATTCTAATTTTAGTCGAGTGATTATATGATAATTACGTCATTATAAATGCCCTCGAATAACCGACCAGGGTCACAAGTAGTGCCGATGACCTGCCCGATCTGCAGACGGAAACAAACAAAAAAAAAGCAGCTCAACCTGTAAATTGTCCGCGTAGGACATAGCCCTCTCGAGTCAACAAGCAATATTGGCCATAATCTCTAGGCTTAACATGATGTATTATCATTAATTCGATGATGGTACCTCATTAATGCTCACCAAAAAAAAAGAAGACAATTAATGACAATACCTAAACGAAGTTTGTGAGAGCTGACGTCACTACTATGTTATCTAAGGAAACATATATATAAGGTCATCATTTCAGCCCATTCTAGCCCACTGTTGAACATAGGCCTCCCCACATAGATTGTCGTATATTTATTTATTTATTTATTTATTTAAACTTTATTGGTCACACCGTACAAAAGGGATACAAAGGGCGGACTTATTGCTGTAAGTCTACCAGTCGACCCGTGGTGTGGAGAGACATTGTGGTAGGTGTAGTGCGTACATTGTAAATAAGAAAAGAAATATCTTAAAACTTAAAATTTAACATATATATATATAAATATATATATAAGGTCATCATTTCAGCCCATTCTAGCCCACTGTTGAACATAGGCCTCCCCACATAGATTGTCGTATATTTATTTATTTAAACTTTATTGGTCACACCGTACAAAAGGGATACAAAGGGCGGACTTATTGCTGTAAGTCTACCAGTCGACCCGTGGTGTGGAGAGACATTGTGGTAGGTGTAGTGCGTACATTGTAAATAAGAAAAGAAATATCTTAAAACTTAAAATTTAACATATATATATATATATAAATATATATATATATATATATACATATATACTTATGTATATATATACATATATACTTATGTATATATATACATATATACTTATGTATATATATACATATATACTTATGTATATATATACATATATACTTATGTATATATATACATATATACTTATGTATATATATACATATTTATTTTGTTTCATATAAAAATAAATAAAACATAAAAGTAACAAGATACTTAATAGGACAACGTTGCAGCTTGTGTCTAGCTACGGTATGAATGGGTTGGCTCAACAGGTGAAGGACCACTCCCTCAGAGAATACTAGCCTGAAATTATAACATAACGATGCTGTTTCGTAATGCGAATATAGATATCTAGACTAAATTACAGGAGATGAAAAGAATGATGACGCTGATGCGATTTCTCTAGTGTTGCGGGGATGTCCATGGACGGACGGATGGACCTACTCCATATAAAAAATAAATAAAGCAAGCATTCCTTCTCAGCGACACAGAGACCTGAGGTACTACAGCGTACATACCTATGTGAGTCTTCAGGTAAATATATTGTATTTGATAAATAATTAACACCCCATATCCGTCATGAGATTCTAATTTTAGTCGAGTGATTATATGATAATTACGTCATTATAAATGCCCTCGAATAACCGACCAGGGTCACAAGTAGTGCCGATGACCTGCCCGATCTGCAGACGGAAACAAACAAAAAAAAAGCAGCTCAACCTGTAAATTGTCCGCGTAGGACATAGCCCTCTCGAGTCAACAAGCAATATTGGCCATAATCTCTAGGCTTAACATGATGTATTATCATTAATTCGATGATGGTACCTCATTAATGCTCACCAAAAAAAAAGAAGACAATTAATAACAATACCTAAACGAAGTTTGTGAGAGCTGACGTCACTACTATGTTATCTAAGGAAATATATATATAAGGTCATCATTTCAGCCCATTCTAGCCCACTGTTGAACATAGGCCTCCCCACACAGATTGTCGTATATTTATTTATTTATTTAAACTTTATTGGTCACACCGTACAAAAAGGGATACAAAGGGCGGACTTATTGCTGTAAGTCTCTACCAGTCGACCCGTGGTGTGGAGAGACATTGTGGTAGGTGTAGTGCGTACATTGTAAATAAGAAAAAGAAATATCTTAAAACTTAAAATTTAACATATATATATATATATATACATATATACTTATGTATATATATACATATTTATTTTTGTTTCATATAAAAATAACACTTTTTCCATTCTCGTACCGTCCAATTTCCTAGAGCCGCCTTTCTAAGAACATTTTCAACAGTTCCATGTGTTTTATAATGATCAATTGCATTAAAAACTTTCTTAACAGAACAATTTAAATGCTCAGCTATTTTTCTGTGCGCCCACTTATGATCTATATGTAAATTAACAATTATTTGTCTAGTTCACGCGTCACAACTTTTATTTTTGCCAATTTTGTACAAAATAAAATTCAGATTAAATTTTGAATTGTCGCCAAAATGTTATTCTCCAATTTTAAAAAGGAACGAGCTATAGATGCTTTTTAAATGTTTCTAATTAGGCGTCCATGCGGCCAGTAACAGAAAATAAACTCCTACATGTGTAAGACTCATTTTGTAATTAAAAGTAAGATATGTTTTATATTTTATGCATTTAATGAGTTTTTTATTTGAGTGGCTATATTATTGCATGATTATTAAGTATTGAATGTGTATATTTTTACTAACATTTTTACATTGAAGTTATACTTTCTTTATTCATAAGAAGTGTTTCTAATTATATGACCACGACTGTATATGTAAACAAACTATATATATATATATATATATATATATATATATATATATATATATATATATATATATATATATATATATATATATATAAATACACTACCACATAAATATATTTACATATAAATAGCAATACATAATTAAAATTATAATAAACAAAGACAAGAGTAATTTACCATATTAATTAGATCAGACATCTTTAAATGGTGTTCCAGTACCGGTCTTTTAGAAGAGAGTAGTACAATCCGAAGCCTGCGTTCATCGACTTCCCGCAGACTTGGATAGGTAGTAACTCTACCTAGTGATCGTCCTACGCTGCCTATGCCAATACGAGGTCGCCACCCGAGACCCTTTCTTCCTTATCAGTTATCAGTTCTACGAGTTATATGGTCGGCTCATTGCTTACTGAACCTTTTGAGCTATATCGGACACGGGGAAACAATAATTTCTAGCTGCTACGGTTAAACATCACGACAAAATTCAGAATCTCTTCCTTACAATCTAGATGGTTGGCAAGCCACCAATGTGTAGTTTACCCGAAATTTGGAACGCACAACTACTATGTGAAGTCAGCCGTCCGTATTTCCAAGAAACTAAGAACCATCAAGAAGCGCCTACAACTCCCCTAGTTGTAGTCCCTTCCCAATGGTAGAGCTACGCTGTAGTTCTTTTTCTATCTGCAGAATGAATGGGTCAGCTCGACCGGGGTACGACCACGCCCTCACTAAAGACCGGCGTGAAATAGCATCACAATGCTACTGTGTTTCGTCTGGTGAGTGAAGGGACCCGGAGACCTATATTACTGGTAACGAGACATTCCATATCAGTCTTCAAGGGTGACAACGCATCTGCTTTATTATTCCTTGTCAAGGATGAATGTAGATGTCATGGGCCGCAGGAATCACTTGCCATCAGTGAGCTGCTTATAGTATAAAAAAGTAATCGGGCTTATGTCTAATCCCATCTCTTAAACGGGTGTCGCTAATTAAGTCATTGGATGTATACAAGAGTTATTGTCATTCTACTGTCTAATGGAAGCCATGAGATTTCACTAAGACACTCCTCATTACCAGGGAGAAGGTGGTTGACATATTTTTTTTCGGTCCTTCCACAAACAATATACACGAACCCAAATTAAATTTGCTGGATTTGGAAAAGAAAAATGAATACATTTTCTTCCGTCACGTATCAAAAACTAAAGACCAAAAAAATACAGTTAATTTACCACCGACTATCAATTCTACATCAAAAGGTATTCTTAAAAAAAAACCAAGCGTCGTTCATTTATCGCGGACAAACACCTGTGCCAATTATGTCGTCAAATGTTGCATCGTACAATTATTAACTTACGTCAATACACAACAGTTCAAATCTCCGTGGAGCACAGAGGAAATAATTTTCAACGAACCAAATTAGATGCAGACAGTATGTTAAGAGATAAGACGGTAAAAAATTAACGTCGGAACGTGCAAAAATAATAAAAAAATGCAAATTTACTGAGTGCATTCGCGGGCATTGTCTGATTCGAAAAATTAGGTCGAAGACCGCATCGCTGGAGAGCCATGACTCTCGCAGACGGTACGATGACATTAAAGGCATGTGTCCTTTCTGGTGTTGCAAACATAAGTAAATCTAGGTGACTTATTACTTTAAATAAAATTTAGATTTAATTCCAAATATATTTACAACACATCGTATTATGCGATTAGAAATAATGATGAAGTGAGGGAGAAAGAAAGAGACATTTATTCAGTATAACAAGTCTAGACATGTATACAATATAAATTATTATATAAAAAATAGTCATTAAACATGACAATTGAAGCCGTCATATCTCTGTGTGTAAGCGCTCGATTATTCAATCCATTAAAATTGTTAGTTGCAATTTGAAGTACTGATCCAAAATAATAAAAAATATATATTTGGTAGACATGTTAATTCTGCCAAAGTAGAAATATGGTCCGAAGACATCTCTACCAGTCATCTCTATATAGTTGTAGCTATAGGTATATGTAATTGCTTTCCTTTTCTCCTTTTATAATAATCAAAAGGAAAAACAATTTAAAAAATAGTTCATATACTTTTAATTGCGAGGAACCAGCGTAGTCTGCTCTATGTAAATCAAACTTTGCTGATTTTTTTCTATTATATTTGACATACGAGCACACAGTTAAACTCGTGGTAAATGATTCCGGCGGCCCACAACGACCACATCAATCCGGGAAAAGGAATCATAATGCGTTGTCAGACATAAAAACATAATTAATACGATTGCATAGAAACTTTTCACGATTTTAGGTGAATAATGAAGCCATTGCACTATTTCTTTGCTTGACTAGTTATTACTCTTCGTGATTTAATTAATAAGGTTGTTTACCGCAATCTTTTAGCCTAATAAGATTCAATTTGGGGCTAAAATAACTAACCAATCTTCCTTAAGTTTTAATATATTTTTTGTACAATGCATTTATATATAAATCATTGACATTTTTAAATGTAACTAGATCTTTATTTAAATATTTTTAGCATTAATGTGTTATAGATGAAATTGTAGATCACGAAAAGACCCAGACTCGGCACTTTATCGTGAACCGTTAAATTTTACAGTCCTGCATGGGGCATAGATTAAACAGTGATATAGACAGAACGTTGATAATTTTTTGTAATGTTTGTTTTGTGTTCTTTTCCATAGTAAATGGTAGAGCAAAGCTGCAGCTAGCTTCTGGTTATAGCATGAATGGCTTCCAGAGAGGCATTCAACTTAGTATTTTGGTATATTCCTATATCTTAAAGTTTTTCGAGAATTGATGTACTTTTTACGGATTTAATTAGTCATGTCATTACAATTTAAATTTGTGCTAGTATGTTAATTTTTTAAAACTAGTACTTTTCTGGTTAGCAATGGGTCGTGGGTTCAATCGGAAATAGTGCCCTAATATTCGTGCCGAACACGTAATTTGTTTCGATATCTGAATATTACACTGGTTTTCTGTGGGGGTTCTGCACCGGTCTGCCGAAAGAAACTGCAGTGTAGCTCCGCTATTTTTGAAACATACCAAAACTTTTTACATAACAGATGCAATGATAAATATATTTCATATTGTTTTTATAATATTAAGGGTCGATAAAAGAGCGCAGTTTTTTATTAATTTATTACATCGAGAGTAACAAACTCACACACATAAAATCTTAATGCTGATGCGTTGTCACCCTTGAGGACTGAGATGGAATGCCCCTTCACCAATAATAAAGGTCTCCGGATCCCTAAACTCACCAGACAAAACACAGCGGCATTATGATGCTATTTTACGCCGGTATTCTGTGAAAGCGTGGTAATCGAACCGGTCGAGCATCTCAGTTTTGACAACGCTTCTGCATTATGATTCCTTGTCAAGGTAGATGTCATGTGCCGCAGGAATAATTTGCCGTCAGGTGAACTGTGTGTGAGTTTGTTCCTCTCAATGTAATAAAAAATATGGTAACACAACGGTAAAAATTACAACTAACAATTTCATTGTGTTTCGATATCGGAGATCGAACACAAGTTGTTTCACAGATCAACAATATTCTTTTATTATATTTATTATATAAAAAAAAACTATCACATCATGACGTCATACACCTCAATCCCCGTGATCATAAGTACTGTAAAACACTCGAAAAGTCCGGAATTAAAATGATTTAGTAACGACGATACAATCCTTAAAATTATTTAATGCGTAATATTTTTTCGTGCTGATGGCCGCTGTTAGGCGGAGGGCTTTTACATTTTCACCGGGTTGAGAGGTAACCGAGTCGTGACCTCTATTAGTGGAGTGGGTAACCAGCACCAGGGCACCCGAGAGAGAGTCTCGTCTTGGACCATAAACCCAGCGCGAGTGCGCCTGCCTCGAGGGTGCCCGAGGGGGCTGAACCTCGGCTCGGTCAGTTCAGCTTCTGACTAAGAATTATCTACATTAATATCACTGTTATTATTATTGGCTATCTACCACTAGCGCGACCGCTTTGGAATACGTGTACGCTAGAGGAGAAGTGGCGCAGTAGCTTCACATCTAGCGTACAGCGATATAAGCGCACGCTTTTAATTCACGGTACGCAAGCAAACCGCGTTCGAACCCCGTTGCCGGTACCAATGAAGTTGTTAATTTAACTCGTGCTCGACGATGAACGAATACGTCGTGAGGAAACCTGCATGTATATGAACTAAAAACATAGAAGACTTTATTTTCCAAGTATGCCTCAAACCTCTCTTAAGACTATGCCAATACCCAGTAGGAGGATTATTATTGTAATCATTTACTAGGTACACAATGAACATTATAAGACTATTTCAGTTTTAAAAACAGTAACCTACGGCAGAAAAAATCTAGCATCGAACGACATAAAATGAAACGATGGCCGTTCAAACAACAATTTCCCATAGCAATAAACAGCACATAAATCCAATTACTTAATGCAAAAATTGATTTACACTCCCGAGTGTGGCGGGGCGTGCGGAATGAAATCGTATAGCGTCCACCGAAACCGGCATGCTGCCAAATATCTCGATCCCCCGCAAAAAATACGACCATTCGTAATTTTAATGGTTAAAAATAATAAGCAAGGGCCCATACATCACGGGGAGCACCGGGGCCTGCGTTTGATTTTTCATATGTTTTTGGCTTTGAAACGTCCAGCTTGTGCTTAAAGCTCGATAGATTTACTGCTCGGCATCCTATTGAAATGCTAAGCATTTTTCTGAATACTTTATTTCACAAAATTTATTAAGTGGTAGAGCTCACTGCAGTTTTTTTTCTAGCTGCAGAATAAATGGCGACCGGTAGGACCACGCTCTCACAGAATACCAGTAAAATAGCAGCATAACGCTACTGTGTTTCGTCTGGTGAGTGTAGGGATCCGAAGACTGCTATTACTGCAACTAACTGCTGCTAACAAATGAGCACATCGTTTACCTGACGGCCCGTGACATCTACATTCATACTTGACATAGAATCATAATGCAATACGTTGACACCCTAGAGGACTGAGATGGAATGCCTAGTCACCAGTAATAAAGGTCTCCGGATCCCTTCACCAGACGAAACACAGCAACTTTTTGCTGCTATATATATATATATATATATATATATATATATATATATGTATTTATATAGGTATATATATACATGAATCCCACTGTTGGGCATTATGAGCGCGTTACGTCACATGTTCAATCAACACTTTAAATTGCGATTAACAATTTCATTGATGCCTTTATATTATAAATAAGATGTTTAATCGTACATGGTGATTAGTTATTTACAATGACAATTTCGACGATAGTGACATACATATATTGGTTAAAATCAAAGTGTACTAAGCAGGGTATATTAGCTGTGTTTGCGTAAATACAAAAGCACACATACGTCCACCCCACCCCTAACCCGTGAGACATGCACTGATATTTAATGAGAGTACAGGATAGGGTGTCGATGACACGAGATATTTTACGAACACGCTTAAATCCGATATAAATATTCTAATACTACATTGGTGTGATACATTTATAATATATAACATACTACATACTACTATCATCAGTACCATCATCGCCTGTCTACAGTCCACTGCTGAACCCAGGTCTCCCACAATTGCCGAACATAATTGCCATAAAGCACGTACCCGTACCATCTATCTGCACCCATAGACTTCCCGCAAACTTGAGTAGATCGTCACTCTATACATTTGCTATATGACGTAATCTACTCTATATTTTATCAAGTGTTTTTGTTATATATATATGATAGCCCCAACACTATTATTTATTTATGTATAAGGAGCAAATGGTTGAGGTTTAAATTAGCTAAATTTAGGGCAAATTGAGGGCATGTCGAGCTGACGCAATCATTTTGCAGCTAGATTAAACTGCAGTGTAGCTCTACCACTTTTATTAAAATAGCATCATAATGTAGCTGTATTTCGTCTGGTGAGTGCAGGGTTCTGGTGACCTTTCTTACTGGTGACGAGGCAATCTATCTCGGTCCTCAAGGGTGACAACGCATCTGCATTATGATTCCTTGTCAAGGATGAATGTAGATGTCATGGGCCACAGGAATCACTTGCTATCAGGTGAACTGTGTGCTCGTTTGTTACTATCAAGGTAATAAAAAAAACTGCTTTGTATACTACTGCTTTTATTTTTATTATATTTTATTGTTCACATGATGTCGAATAAAATAAACGTGATAAAATAAGTTTCGGTCTCTACCCTATTAATTAAAAAAGTCCAAGTATAGAGTCTATAGTAGTAATTATTCAAATTGCTTAACAAACGTCTTAAGTTTAAGCGCAGGCAGAAATAGGGTTGGCTGCCCTCGTTTAAAAAGGGGTAATTAATCGTGACATCACATTTCCATACATATAGTGCACGCAAAGCCGGGCTGGGGCGCGAAGCTGATTGATCTCCCCCGCGAGGTTTGCGGTTACCACGCTCGAATTTCGTCCGGCACTTTTTGCAGTACCCACAATTCCCCCCTCTATCGTGAGTTGATTATACGAATGTGTACTGTTTTATATATTGATATAATTCTCTAGAATACTATTGAATGTGTGGTTGTCTTCTATAAACATAATCAAAGACAAAGCGGAGTAAAAAATATTTTGTCAATGCTTGATTACTCTCTCGTTTGTAAAATCTCATCGATTCTTAACTTAGGGTTCGCAATCTGTTCAATAAATAAGACCTGTATTATACCTGTACTATACTCTTCAATTTATCCATTGGCAAAAACCTGGGTTCCTGAGTAAAACGCATACTAACAGAAGCGCTATTTGTACGCCCGATAATTTTTATATATAATATACGATTTTGCGTTTTTATGCGATAATGAGATATCCGTTCTTAGTATATTTTATATTCGGACGGATGTGATTTTACATCCTACTGGTGCAATAAAATTGAACCTACTTGAGGCAACGTAAAAATTAAGTATTAATTAAAATGTTATTATAATTTTATAGGTAAGTAAGTAAAAATCTTTGCACAGGATTTTTACTTACATTTTCGTCTTTTTCGTGGGTCAACTAAAAAATGATTTAGAAACAATGCTCTGTCTCAGCTGATGCTCTTGTGTCTGCAATGGGTACGCGCTTGCTTGGAAATAGGATTGCTATTTGCTGTACGCAATACTAAACGTTAGGACCGGATGAAAGTTTTTATCCTTTTGTTATAGATAGAGTTATACTGTAGTTAATGCTTAGCTATGACATGAAGTCAGCTCGGCCGGGGACGGACCACGACCTCACAGAGTACCAGCTGAAAATGGCTTATAACTTTAGTATGGGACCCGAGAACAGGTGACGTTGTATTCCATCCTAGTCTTCAGTGATGAAAACACATATGTATCAGGATGTTTATTTTGTGTAATAGTCAAAACCAGGATCACCACTCGTCCGCGTCGTCAGTAATAGATAATGTAAGATAGCTCCTATGTTTATCTAATGCCCCAGGGCGTATATAAGAGCTAGGTATTAGATCGTTTAATACCAACACATTGTGCGTGTAAAACTGTTGTTGCGGCATAATTAAACGTTTAATTACAAGTTGAATTAGTGTCTATAATTAATTCAGCGAATATTACATCGGATAGTGACAGTTTAATGGGGGAAAGGGGACGGCTTCGATTTGCTAATGACGCCTGTCAACGTCTTTACTTATGTAGGAAGGTAGATTAATTTGATTTCATAGATGTAATTAAAATAAAATTAAATATCTTATTCCTCTACCAATTGATATTGCCCGACTACAAAATTTAACCGCCATCGAAGTGAAAGAAAGAATCGTTTCCTTTTTAATTAGCTTTTCATGTAAGTATGTACTGTTAGACCCAGACTGAAATTAATACAAAATTGCTGAATTCTTACATTCTTTTAGATTTCCCTATAATAGATCCAATTTCGATAAGCGAAGATAATTGTAAGTCCCACGGTTTCGCCGTGAGACAAACGGTTCAGTCACTCTCCGCTTATGTAGTTGTAATATGTGCTCGTTTGTCACCCTTAGTTTCAGTCCCTGAAAAGAATCGTAATATATAATTTAATAAAATTACTTTAGTTAGTTATTCTGTACATCACCTGTATGTAATAAATATGGACACGTGGTGGGGTTGGGGTACTGGTTCTGTGTTTATCAGTAGATTAATGATAAGCTGTGATGATGGCGGTAATTGATGACAGTGCAAAGAATAACTCTAACAAAAACTTATCTTAATTAATGATTAATTAAATAGATTACAGGCTAATTGGTCCGCGTTCAGTTTGTCTCCCATCAAGCGTTATCCGATAGCAGCTCTCAAATTAAATCAATCATGTCGGTCAGCTGATAAGACGTGTTTCTTTTGCCAATGCATACAAAAAGTAATACACTTATAACACGAGTACCTCGACAGACACCTGGATTTGAATTCTGGTGTTTGATGTTTTATATTTGTGTAAAAAAATAAAATATTATTTTCTTGATCCTATATTTATGGAAAAGCGAAGATACCCTTTCATTTTAATTGCACCCGATCGTTCTTGCGATCTTAACACATCAGATTGGTGAAAACGAGAACTTGTTTGTATTTAGTGTATTATATATACATATAACAAGTACGTATCGTATCATATATGACAGGTAAAGTAATTATTTATATTTATTTTATTACATTAAGAGTAACAAACGAGCACACAGTTCACCTGATGGTAAGTGATTCCTGAAGCCCATGACATCTATGTTCATTCATCCTTGACATGGAATCATAATGCAGATGCGTTGTCACCCTTGAGGACTGAGATGGGATGGCCTCGTCTCCTGAATGAATGAAGGTCACCGATCCCTGGACCCACCACACGAAATACAGCAGCATTAAGCTGCTATTTTACTCTGGTATTCTGTGAGGGCGCGGTCCTACCTCGCTCGAGCTGACCCATTCATTCTGCAGCTAGAAAAAAACCGCAGTGTAGCTGTACCACTTACAGCCTATATATAAATATATCACCGTTGGTAGAGATAGCGTTAGAACAAAGTTCACCACGCGGCTACGCTACTGAAAACTACTGCGAACTCACTTCCGAATGTGCGAATGTCATCGAAATATTTTTTAAATTGATTTCTTAGATATGCAGGTATCTGGTGATGATTTCCTTTAACTTGATAGAAAGGCAAAAGAGCAAGTCGCTCACTGGATGGTAAGAGATCGCTGCAACATCTTAACGCAAAGTCAGTGAATCAAGCCGATCGGAAAACCTGTTCGTCGGCGAGTCGAGCCGCTCTTCGTTGAATGTATACAATACCAGTATGATGAAATATATACCGTAAGGCTAAGTTAGAATACGAATGTTCAATTTAGAAGTTGAAAAAGAATTATAAAAGGAACGAAACGCTTTCATGACGTTTCAATCAGAGATATAATTTTCCAATTTCCCCCACGATTCCGGGCGCATAAATTATTACCGGCTTTGAAAAAGCTTTAATCGGGAATGTTACCAATTATTGGAACGAACGGTGTTTGTGAAGCGATGCTATGAATATGTAAACATCACGTAGATTATATTAGCAATATATTTACTTGGAAATTATGCCCGTGTTCGCCTCAGCGATTTTTGTGTAAGAGCTTTTTAAACGACGCGGAGGTCCTTGGATGATGCAATGAAACCGACCTATGTTTTCTTCAGTAATTTTATTATGTATTTAATTTCAATGTACGTTATCAGTGGTGTTAGATTGAATTTTGGATAGACGATTTTTCTTTTTAGCTGCAGAATGAATATGTCAGCTCGACCGGGGTAGGACCACGCCCTTACAGAATACCAGCGTAAATTAGCAGCTTAACGCGGCTGTGTTTCGTCTGGTGAGTTGGTCAGGGATCCGGAGAACTTTATTACTGGTGATGAGGCATTCCATCTCAGTCCTCAGGGGTGACAAAGCATCTGCATTATGATTCCTTGTCAAGGATGAATGTAGATGTCATGGGTAGCAGGAATCATTTACCATCAGGTCAACTGTGTGCTCGTTTGTTACTCTTAATGCTATAAAAAAGAAATATATAGAAAATATGTTCATCCCAAAGCTATAGGACTCGTCTGTACTGCGGGTTTACATTATCAACATTATCTGCCACGTGGACCCTCACGCTGTTTCCATTCACTAACGAGCTTGTAGTAAAAATAGAAAATGGGTGACAAGAAAGTATGATCATGGACCACAGGGATGAAGTATCATTTTATTTAATATCCTTTCATCGTTTGTTATATTAACTAAAGACCTGCAATTTTTTTTTAACTCTATATGTCAAAATATGTGTTTAGCATCAATAGCCATTATGGCTTCGGATCCGGTCTGGAAAAATTACCGTCGTAAAATAACTTGACGTCATAAAACAATCGTATTCGGTTGTTTTATTGTCTTTTCCAACCATTTCCTAGTACAATCATGAAAGTTTTTTTTAAAGTCACCTTTGGGGCGTTGTCTTGTGCAAACCATGTGACGCCACGTCAATATAATATAGAAATTAAATAAAATAAACAATTTAAATCTAACAAGTAATAAAAGCTAAAAAAATTAAAATAGTTTTTTTTTATTTATTTATTCGTCCCGTCACGTTCCCGGAAATAGTTTTCTCTTACATAAAGAAAATGAATTAAAAAAAACAGCTATTTTTAACAGTGGAAACAATACGTTAAAATCGATTCCACATTAACAACCTCTAAGTGCTTTCGATTACACTGTGCTGCGTGTTTATTCTTTTTTTTTAATAGAACGACAGTGTTTTTTTTAAAGTAATTTTGCTTTTAAAAAATTGCACTCGCGTGACGGCCAGTCTCTAAATAATAAATTAGTTCATAACGTAAAGCGCTTGATGGACCCATGCAAACATAAAGGGTTGTGCATTTTCGTTGGAAATGAAAAAGTTTCTTCTCGACTTTTCTGCAGTCTTAGTGTTTTGCATTCATAAGTTTGTTGGAGTGTTTCTTCGTATTAAATTTCATATATACTCCCATAAAACCTTTGGAAAAACTTTAATCGTAAGCGTGGGGCGCGTAGCTAAAAATAACACAGCATGATGTGTTTCCTCTGGTGAGTGTAGGGATCCGGAGACCTTTATTACTGGTGACGAGGCATTCCATCACAATCCTCAAGGGTGACAATGTATTTTTTTATTATTTTACAAGTGACAGTTATTTTTATTCAGCATTATGATACCTTGTCATGGATGAATGTAGATGTCATGGGCCGCAGGAATCACTGTTGAATTGTGTGCGAGTTTGTTACTCTGAATGTTACAAAAAATAAAAACTAAATTAGGCACCTTTCTTAAAGGCCTACAGCGCATCTGTGACTTCTCTTGTGTTGCGGAAGTTCACGGACGGCGGTGATCACTTACCATCAGGTTGGCTGCTTGCTAGTATGCCCTATTCAATAAAAAAAAACTAAATGTTTTTTTTTGTTTTTGACAAATGAGCAAACAGTTCACCTGTTAAGTGATAAATGCAGCCCATGACATCTATATCCATCCTCCACAATGTTTTTTTTTTTTTATTTTATTGTCACCCTTGAAATGGAATAGCTCGTTTCCGTTTCAATGTTTGCGTTCGAGCACAAAAACGTTATGCTATTATTTTATGCTGGTATTATGTGAGGGCGTGGTCCCCAATGACCCGACTACATTTTCTCCAATACACCAATGACGAGGCATTGGATGTTCCTCAGGGGCGATAACACATCTGCATTGTAATTGTGTCTTGGGCTGCAGGAATCACTTACCATCGGGTAAAATGTCTCCTGTGTGTGTTTATAAACCTAATAACAATTTAAAAAATATATATATAACGGTATTTTAACGCTGCACTTCGATCGGAAATAATTATTTACAAATACAACAGCGACGGCTGTAATAAAATCGCGGATTGATTCAATATATATCTGATTCTCATTGCTTAAATACATTGAAATAAATTGAACAACGAAATAGCGAAATTTATGAGACCGCAGTGTCAAAATATGACGTCATAATAAATACTTGCTTGTAGGAATTCGTGCAACATTTTAACTGCCTTAACAGCAACGTACATATTTGTTTTTTTTCACATCTGTGGCATAGTACCTTTCGAAATAAAAAATGGAGTCATTCCCCTTTTTCCTAGCGTCTATAGCCTAATGGTTTAAGGTACAGTCTGCGGAACTTAATGTCGTATGTTCGAATCCGCCATTCGTATGTCGTAAACCATCTCCTAGCACAAACATTTAAGCTTAGTTGGATTGATTAACGGGAATGTTAATAAAGTTAAAAGCATTTCTAGCATTCAATAATATAATAAAACATAAAATGTCCGACCGGACGACATTCGATTGGAAAAATGGATAATATAATTATGAAATACATCTCGTAATCAATATTAATAATACTTGCCGTTTGTGACGTCATCCAGTAATTACCAGTAGACCTCGATATGGTCGAAGTCAAGCAGGAGGACATAAATCTATCATTCATCGCTTGGACATTGACCGCGGCCATAAGCTGAAACAAGGCATAGCACTATCGATAAATTTCCTAACGATATTCCGCATATTAATATATGGTTTTTTTTATTATTACAATGAGAATAACAAACGAGCACGCAGTTCACCTGATGGCAAGTGATTCTACATTCATCATCGACAAGGAATCATTCATTCTGCAGCTAGAAATAAACTGCAGTGTAGCTCTACCACGTTGTCATTGCTATACTTTTTTACTGAGAGGTTGTTCTTTTCATGGTAAACGAGCTCATCTGATGGTAAATGATTCCTGCTTGATGCCAATGACACCCACATTTATTATCATTAAGGGAGGGAAAATAGATTGTGTAGACCCCTGATGTCTCTGGAATGCCTCTAGACCAGTAATAAGTCATTATACTGATATCCCGTGAGGCGTGGTTCTTCCCCAGTCTAGCCGACCCATCAATCCTGCAGCTAGACAGAAACTGCAGCTAGTGGCTCTACCAGGTTTAAAAATGGATTCATTTTTATTACCCTTTTTATTAACTTTTATTATTCTTTATATTTAAGTTTAGTATTCATAAAGAGTATATTTAGTTATTATGCCCAGCGATTGCTCGGGAGTTTTTGTTATAAACTCCTACAGAATATTAGCTCTACGGTAAAGCCGCCTTTACACTGTTAGATATAATATATATTATATCCCGAGATATAAATTACACACACTATGTGATATATGTTTTGATTCATTTCAGTTGCGATTGTCATTATATTTCAATGAATGTACATTAATAAAAATCAAATGGTATTCGTTGGTAAGCGCATCACTTGAGAACGATTGGACCGATATGATTATTTTTTAAATCGAATAAAAATGGGTTGAAACGTGGCCTGGTGCTTAGCATACTTATTGGAAACCTTTATTAGATAACCAGCACAAGGATCCCTTAGAGAAAGCCTCGACTTGGTCTGTTACCCTGCGCGCGAAAGCAACTGACTAAAGGTTGTCCCAGAGGTCCTAATCTCGGCACGGTCAGACCCATCTATCCGATTAAGCAAGTTTTTATTTTATCGCAATAATATATATAATACCCAACAAATCACCGTGATCTATTTCGATCCTAACTCTGTCAAGTAACGATTTGGTGAAACTTAATTATCTAATGTAGATAGACAAGTTAGAGAGGTTTAGACAACCTACCAGAACGAATATAGTGCTAAGATTTTGACCATTGTATACTGTGTTGTGCCGACAAATAAGCTGTACACTCGCAGTCACTGATAGATAAGAATAAAATAACCTTGTACATATCGCCCGAACGGCCGATATATTTTATTACATTGACAGTAACAAACGAGCACACAGTTCACCTGACGGCAAGCGATTCCTGCGAACCATGACACCTTCATTCATCCTTGACAAGGAATCATCATGTGTTGTCACTCTTGAGAACTGAGATGGAATGCCACTCTGTTCTCCGCCAGTAATAAAGGTCTCCTGATCCTTGGACTCACCAGATGAAACCAGCGTTACGCTGCTATTTTACGCTGGTATTTTGTGTGGGCGTGGTCCTACCCCGGTCGAGCTAACCCATTCATTCTGTAGCTCGAAACGAACTTCAGTGTAGCTCTACCATTGCTAAAAATATTTATAGTTTGGCATATACCTCATATTTTCAAAGTAGGACAGCCACAGTTTATTTCTATCATCAGCTTTAATGGTTCGGGTTGATCATGGAAGGACCATGATCTCAAAGTCTCATCTGGTAGGTGTAGGGATCCGGAGACCCTTAATGCTGGTGACGATGATGAATATGGTTGTCATGGGCACGGAAAAGAGACATCAGATAAACCATGTGTAGTGTAAATGGATTTGTTACAAATTATGTTGAGCGATATTTATTTATATCCCGGGATGTAAAATATATTATATCTCATAGTGAAAAGCCGGCTTAAAACTTCGGCTTTAGCAATATAGCTGGTTGTAGTTTCGTTATGGTAAGCTGGTGTGTATCCATCGCTAACTTAATTTTAGTTTGGTTGCATCTTATTATGTTATTATTACTATTCGTATTTTTATTTATTATTATTATTGAAGATTTTACGATGTACATAATTTTTTTCGATATGGCAATATTATTCGATAATTCTCTCTCTTTCTAATTGGGTTTTCTGCACGAAACACAGTAACACTAATCTGCTATTGGACTGTTGTACTCTGTGAGCACGTGATCGTGCACCATTCTAAACCCCTCCTTTATTCACCTCAGAAATCTTAAAGGCATAAGTAGTCAGGTCATCTCTTTCCATATAAAAATTATGCTTAATTTTTTTACGTCTTATCTCTCTCTCTCTTATGGTGGGTTAGACCACGGGTCTATCCTCTTGAATATCTCTAATTTTATCCTTTAAAATTAAAATAGTCGAGTGTTCTAGTACAAGTGTGCTAAAAGATGTTGTGATGATTTCGGTCGCCTATCACACCGAGCTGACTGCTATTTACGGCCAAAAACTGTCTTTTAACATTCTGAGTTAATTTCCCTTCGCTCCTCTAACACACCAATGTGTTCAAACCTGTATTACAGAAACACGAAGTAACCATTTCTTTTTCTGTTTTTAAGCGCATCTACATAGCAACGTACCGTCGACTGTCACATTGATTCAGGATCTTAGTTATAGATAGAGCATTTATAATCACTTGTCAATATATCATAAACGTTTTTTTTCTCGCCAACGTCGAATTTATAATACGGTACGTCACCCATCACTAACAACGCATACAGATCAATAATGGCTATGAATGATAGCTTGGGATGCTGCTCATACAATACCCAGTTCCCACTCAAGTTCTATGTCACATGATTCGTCAATTTTTCTGACTATTTTTTCTTTTGAAAGCCCTTGTTGGCCGACCGGTTTTAGCTTATAAAAAAGCTTCCCGTCATCATTTAAATTCTCCAATCCAATTAAAAGCTATTGCTCGTGAGCCAGCGGACTCATCAAAAGTTGTGGCTAAAAGTTCCAAACTATTTTGTTTCCTATTTTAACTGTTTTTTATCATTTTTTATAGTCATAGTAAATCGTAAAGTAAATTCCCGCTAGATTTTCTCGGAAAAACAGTATTAAGAAAAGAATATTTGATTCAATAAGTGTCCCAATTTCAAATTTACCTATATAAATAATAGATTTATTTCTTTATACATGTATAGCTTGCCAGTTTCAAACAAATGAGTAAGGAGTATCTAATTCCTTTTGACATGACCCTCGTAGCCGCGGGATGAAATCGAAAGAGAAACATTTATTATATCTTTACTTACAATGTACCTAAAATACTTTTCAAGTTTGAAATAAATATAATGAATCTTAGAAACCTATTCTTTATAAAAAAAAAAAATTATTTATAATAATATTAGGGGGAACAAACGAGGATTCACTTTACCTGATGGTAAATGATGTTATTTATATCAATCCTCAAAAATTTACTTTTTTGCGTTGTAACCCCTGAGGATTAACAGGGAATGCAGCGTTACCCTACACGCTGGTATTCTGTGTGAGAGAGAGATAGAGCTGATAGATTATGTTGGATATAGAAACTAGCTACAACGTAGCTGAAGCTGCGTAGACCCTTACCACGTAGCCTGTATATACAAATGTTATGTATAATAGTAAATATATGTGTGTATATACTCCATAAGTACACGCATTGGTTACCTAAGAACATGTTAATAAGTACTATGCGCAGAAGAACTAAAGTACATAGCTCAAAGGATCAGTAAGTTGATCTGGCAATGGGCCGATTTTCCGTGGACGTTCTCGAGTGCCTCCTGGAACTTCGAATTAATCATCGCAGCGTAGGATGACCCCCCGCTAGAGGGAGTCACGACCTTTTTTTTTATTACATTCGAGTTACAAACGAGCACACAGTTCATATGATGGTAAGTGATTCCTGTGGCCCACGACATCTATATTCATCCTTGACAAGGAATTGTAATACAGATGCGTTGTCACCCTTGATGACTGAGTTGGAATGCCTCGTCACCAGTTATAAAGGTCTCCGGATCCCACCACTCGCTAGACGTAACACAGCAGCATTTTGCTGCGGTTTCACGCTGGTATTCTGTGAGGGCGTGGTCCTATGCTGGTTGAGCTGACCTATTCATTCTGCAGCTAAACACTGCAGCGGCCTATCCAAGTCTGCTGGATGGATGGATGCAGGTGCCCCAGGATCATACTCTATAGCAGACTGCTATAGAGTATGATCCTGGGGCACCTGGGGGAACCCTATGTTTAGCAGTGGACTAGTGGGGGCTGACATGATGATGATGTGATTAGTTCTAATAAAACTCAGTAAAACTAAAGCAGAATAGAAATTATCCAGCCATTACGTCCTGTACCTGGCCCACTCATATCCACCCTAGTTTCGCTGCGTAGAAAATTATTTCACAGCCCTTTATAACTCATGAACGGAGTTTATAGGCGCTGTAAAGTTTTATGACACTAATTGGATGAGAATTAATAGGGCTAAGTTGATTATAGTGCTAATACCCTTCCGTATGTTCACGTATTTATTGTTTTGTATGTAGGCAGAGTTCTACATTGTCGACAATGCAGTTCTTCTGGTCGATATCGAACAATGAGATCTGATTATTAACATGTGATATTTATTTATATGCTCTTTATTGCATTAACCTAAAAAAAACAATAGAGGTTCATAAAAGGAGATTCGGAAAGTTTTCGGTGTTTTAAAGTACAAATAAACTCATTTAGGCAACAAAGTAAACCACTAATAAACAACTCCATTCTTTGACAGCAATCGATAGATGTTACCAGCAGAAATAAATAATTCATTTTTTTTTTCATTTCAGATAACTTACATAAATATCAATGTTTCTTACAAGTGACGACATTGTTTTAAATGATTAGGTTTTTTATATCTCTTGTCAGGTTTTAACATTTGACTATAAAAACTTCATATAAAAGTGAATATTACAATAGTATTTTGCAGAGCCACGATGCACCTAGTTTCTAGCAGCACTTGACTTCGCCCACAGAGAGTGCCAATGTGATAGCAGAATAACGAAGCTCTGTTTATTTTGATAAGTGGAAGAATCCCGTTACAGGTAACGAAGCACTCCATCTCATTTCGTGCAAATTACAACGCATATGCATCCTGAAACTTTGTTGATTATAGGTGTCTTGAAACGAAATTTTCACTTACCCCCAGGTGAACTGTGTACTCGTTAACATTAAAGTGAATTAACAGTAAAGTTAAAGTGAATCCTCGTTTGTCTCCCCTAATATTATTATAAAGAACAGGTTTCTAAGACTGGTTCATTATATTTATTTCAAACTTGAAAATTATTTTAGGTACATTGTAAGTTAAGATATAATAAAAGTTTCTCTTTCACTTTCATCCCGCGGCTACGCGAGGGTCATGTCAAAAGGAATTAGATACTCCTTACTCATTTGTTTGAAACTGGCAAGTTATACATGTATAAATAAATAAATCTATTATTTATATAGGTAAATTTGAAATTGGAACGCTTATTGAATCAAATATTCTTTTCATAATACATTTTTTCCGAGAAAATCTAATATTATATTAATAACGAAATCGCGCGAAGGGAACATTCAAAAGCGTCGGTAACGTGAATGAAGGAAACGTTGATTTCCCTCCAACGAAACGGAGTGGTAAGTGCAACTTAAAGTCGTCGGAACGATAACGGGGTTAAAGACAATAGAGCTTTATGTGGGCAATTAAACTTTATATCGAGGAAATTAAGTCTGTCTTAGATCCGGGGGCGACGCCATTTTCTTTTTGCTGCGCAATAATTTCCTTAAGTTTATTTTTTTTACCGTACATTGACTTTTGAAATGTAAAGGTTGAAAAGCTAAAATCACAAGCGACTTTGGGAATGAAAGAAATATAAAGAAATGAACGATATACATTGTGTCTGTGGTACACCAGTGTCTAAGTGTAAGCAATTGACAATTTTAAGTGCCAATTTCCCAATGATTGACGGTGAAAGAAAACAAACGCAAAGAATCATGCATGTCTAATAAATAAACAAGATTACAATAAATACATGACCTGTGAACTCCGTCATTTAGCAGTTGAGTCGTGTAGAGGATTATGCTCTAACACTCTCAAGATAAGAGGACTATACCCAACAAGTGGGATTTGTATATATAGATTGTTACTTTAATTTTTTTTATGCAAAGATCGTGGCAGGCCAAAGATCCGTCATCACAGTGACGCTTCATGGCGGATTATGTTCTAAGACCCAATCCAGAGAGACCTATGCCCATAGCTATGAAATATAAGTAATATATTTTCAATGCATTTACACATAAGAATCATTATTAATCATTTCGGTCTATTCTCCTTCATAACATCAATTTTTTATGGTTCTAGAAGTCTCAGACATCTTTCAACCCGGTGAAACTGTAAAATCCCTCAGGCAACCGGAGCTATCATCCCGAAAAAATAATGTCATTATGTCGAATTCACACCAACGTGGACTTATTCTTATAAGATGAGATATGATGAACATACAATTCACTTGATGGCAAGTGGTATCGTATCTATCCTCAAAAAATATTCGAGATCCACATGCGTTGTCACCCTACACTAGCCGTATCAAACTATATCGTACCAAAAAAAACACAGAAGCGTTGCTGCTTTTTCTTGATGGTATTCTGTGGCCGTTCTGCTCCTATCGGGCCAACCCTTTCATGTTGTATATCTAGATTAATATCTGCAACGTGAACCTCTAAAACTGATTGGACTTATTTACGTTATAATTTCCTCTTAATTTTTTAAAAATAGCAACATATACAAATAATATACATTGATTTTTAAAGTTATATTTTTATGCCTGGCCAGACGAATACTCTCGTCATGTTACGGGAAATCAATAAAACTAGTTTTTTTTTTCTTTCTTTCATAATTCTTAAAATTATTCTGCCAATATAATGTTCAGTCGTTGGAATGACTCATTTCTTCTACTGGCAACAATAACTTTAAATGTCATCTGTCAAGTGCTGTCAAAGTTTGGAGTTGTTTGTGAGTTAAAATGGCGAAAACTATTCATAGTTGCGAAAGAAAAGTTGTTCACAATATACTAAAGTATTATATGCCGAACTGGCCTATAACTAATATAATACATAAGTATAGAATACCTGTCGGGGGTCCCGTGTTCGATTCCCAGTCGAGGAACAATATTTGGGCATCACAAAAAATATATATATATATATGTAAAGAAACTTTATTTCTTTAATGTATAAATTATTTAGATACTCTATAGATGGCGCTGTAAGTTATGGTTGATAAATAGCTACAATAGATAAAACAGTATGTTAACTCGCCATGTTTTCAGAGCAACGCAATTGTTTGATTCACAATTTCTATATTAAGTGGAAATATAGTCTTATATATATATATAAAATTAAAATTAAAAAAAAAGCAATGCAGTTTAATACGTAGTATAATGAATTCGTAATAAAACTCCTTCGTGTCTTTTTAATCTTTAATTCGTTAATCTTATCCGTCATTGTATACACTTTTTGAATTGACATTTTAAGTGACAAATGATCAAGTATTTTCAATAACGAATTCGAACACGGCAGCAAATGAACAACTATAAATTGTTTTTAATTTAATATATTTAATTTATCTTAACAAGATGATATGACATTTAATAATTGTTATTTATTTCATTAATAAAAGTAATGATTATTGCATTGTTTTAATTTTTTCATTTTGTAATTAACTTGTTGGTGATTATCTATTTCTTTGTTTATCATCATTTCCGTCCAGGGCTGAACAATGGTCTCTCCCATAGACTGCCACAGAGCCACCTGCAACCATCGACTTACCGCAGACTTGCATAGGGCTTCACACCATCTAGTGGGGTCATTGCGTGATGGTCAATTCGAGTTTGCACCTTTCTTCACCTTTCCGTTGTTAGTTTTACGAGTTTATTGGCCGGCCGATTGCCACATCAGCTTACTGATACTTCACTGATGCCTTTGAGCTGTCGGTTATTTTAGTTCCGTAGTTATTAGCTTCTGTTTTTTACCGATTCTTTACTGATACCTTGAGCTATGTCGGTTATTTTAGTTCCGTAGATATGAGATTTTGTTTTTTACCGATTCTTTACCACCTTTGAGCTAGTATATCGGTTATTTTAGTTCCTTAGTAATGAGTTTTTTTTACCGATACTTTACCGATACCTTTGAGCTAGTATATCGGTTATTTTAGTTTCGTAGTTATGAGTTTTTTTACCGATACTTTACTGATACCTTTGAGCTAGTATATCGGTTATTTTAGTTCCGTAGTTAGTAGCTTTTGTTTTTTACCGATACTTTACTGATACCTTTGAGCTAGTATATCGGTTATTTTAGTTCCGTAGTTATGAGTTTTTTTACCGATACTTTACTGATACCTTTGAGCTAGTATATCGGTTATTTTAGTTCCGTAGTTAGTAGCTTTTATTTTTTATCGATTCTTTACTGATACCTTTGAGCTAATTATATCGGTTATTTTTAGTTTCGTAGTTATGAGTTTTTATCGATTCTTTACTGATACCTTTGAGCTAGTATATTGGTTATTTTAGTTCCGTAGTTATGAGTTTTTTTTACCGATACTTTACTGATACCTTTGAGCTAGTATATCGGTTATTTTAGTTCCGTAGTTAGTAGCTTTTGTTTTTTACCGATTCTTTACTGATAGCTTTGAGCTATGTCGGTTATTTTAATTCCTTAGTTATTAGCTTTTGTTTTTACCGGTGGTGGAGTGACGCTTTACTTTGATTCTTGCAGCTTGATATGAATGGTTCGGGTGAAGAACTGTCCGGAGAAGGGTCACGCCCTTACAGAAAACCAACGTAAAATAGCATAATTTCATAATTAGTAATAGTTTCTTCCGATGTCTTGTCGTAGTGGATCTTAGGCCTTAGAGGTAACATCGCATCTTTAAGATGATTCATTAGCGAGAATTAATGTGGTTGTCGTTAGGTGACCTAACCTTCACCACACTTCAGGTGAACTGTGTGCTCGTTTGTCACACTCAATATCATATAATACAGTTAAATATGTATTAAATTTTCATTCTCTTCATGTTTGTACGTCAGAAATGATTAATGTGTTTATACAGTGACATTGTGGACATCGAAAACTTCTAACCCTAAGCCTAATGGCTAAGTGCACGGTCTTCGAAACTTAGCGTAATAGATTCGAATCCACACATATATATATATATATATATATATATATATATACATATATATATATGGAATGAAAGTTTATAAATTACGATTCATGCTGAGAATCTTTTTTGCCATCGCAATATTTTAATATTGGTATCTTACATCCGTGACACGTAATTTTACAAACAACTTATTATTGTTTATTCATTTTTTATTGTATTACACGTGACAAACGACAGTTCACCTGATGGTAAGTGATTGCTATGACCACGACACAAGTTATCATAATGTTGATGTGTTATCTCTCTTGAGGACTTCGATGAAATATCTCGTCACCAGTAAAGGAACCTTCATTATCATTTATTTATAATAAAAAAAACTAGAATTTTATATATAAATAAATAAATATGTATTTGTATACGCCGAACACCATTTTAAATCCTATTCTCAACGATGCATTTGCGACAGCTAATGTATACCCGAGAATATCGTGTAGGTATTTAAGCGTAAACACATGCCAATTTTCTGACGATCCCTTTCCAGCGGACCTTGGATGCGGCATTCGTAAATAATAAACACGTTCACGAGGGTCCGCGTGTGTGTGTTCATACGGCCGCCGTCAAGGGCAAGCCTTGCACTTTTGCCGCGTGTACAACGATAATGAATGTTAATTCGACGATAACGCTTCACCCTTGTAATTTTGCTGCGTATTTTGCACAGATAATGATTATTTGTTTGTTTTTTTTTTATTTTTTTATTTAGAGCCGCATCAAGCTCCGCAGCTACATACAATATCATAAAGTTTGAAGCGTCACTTTTATCAGTATAAATTATAAATTGCTTTCTGTTATTTCTATAAAAAAAGTAATAGGCTCTCTCACGTATTTTATATTAATTGGGGTAGACAGAGATACCAAGTGCTGTCTTTATTTTGTAATGCTTTTATTGAGATAGTGCCGGACTGTGCACAGGGTATATCGATAACAGATTCATACATTTTGATACGTCACTCATATCAGCATAAATTATAAATTGTTTTCTGTTATTTATATAAAAAAGTAATATGCTCTCTCACGTATTTTATATCAAGGGTAGACAGAGATAATAAGAGTAATACAGAGCCACGATGCAGCGTTTATGCAACAGCAGCATGAATGTGATGACCCAATACCGCTGCTGTTTCGTATGGTGAGTAAGCTGGAGATCCTATTACAGGTAACGATTTCGTGTTAGTCTTAAAGACTGACAACACATGTCAATCTTGAATCATTGTTAAGGATGGATCACATCAATTTCCGTTTGTCAAAAGATACGAAGCGAACACAGCAACGAGATAATACAATTTTAAACTGATATTCCATGTTATCAAATTCATTCTATACAACGATCATCTCTGTGATCAACTTACTTGTCAATCACTTTACAAGTACATTATAATGTTACGATTATTTATATGTTACTATCTGCATATATTATTCGACAGCGGCGTAGTGGTAAAAGTACCTAGTTGGTCCGAGTCTAGTGTTCGATTACCAGCAGGAAAAAATACAACACAATATAAATCCATATATATCCATCTTAGGTGAGAATATATGTATATATATATATGTCTAGGTGAGATGTGACGTCTGAAACTTCCTACGATTATTGCACAAACATTACATCGGACTAGGGGAAGGGATGACGAGTGCCTCTCTGTGCTAATGCTTATCCAACACGGTACCATACTTATATATCCTTTGCAGAACGGTAATAACTGTACATATATGTTCGTAATCGAAATCACCAAGAGGATACCATCTGTTTATACCAAATATGTTCTCAGTTATTGGAAGCAATACTATATCTTCTGTCCTTGTCTGTCATTTATACATTTAAAAAAAGTAATTTCAAACCGCTTATATATTACATAGTAACAGAGACAGTTGTACATATATACTGCGAGCAAACTGTTAATCTTGATTACGAATTATTGCAGCCATAATTAATAAATAAAAATGACATGACACATAAAATTATTCCACATGACTTTATCAACAGATTTATGTAATGCTAATCTATTTATATTTATACCACTATTTTTTTTATCTAATAGTACATGTATGCTTATTAATTTTCAACTCTATATGTATGCTATTAACGCTTAAAATTCGTTACAATTACGTGAGTAAACGTAAAGTTTATGTAACTCCTTTAGACATTTAAAAGAAGATAGTGAAATATGTACCAACTTGATAAAAAACCTGTTCGCTTTTTGCATACAAGTCGCTAATTTTATGACTAAGTGTTCACCCTAAGGCGACTGGCCTTAGCCCAGTCAGGGCCACGCAACTCAGTATGTTGCACTCTAATACTGGCCCAACGTACTAGCGGAGGCGATTAATCAATATTCTAATTAAAAAAAAAAATGTATCGGTATTTTGGATTGACAAATATACCACACATTGACTTCATTGTATTTAACCATTCAATTGTCCTCCAATACGAATAGTGTTACATTTCTATTATATCACTATTTTAACATTAATTAAATGAAATAATGAAAAATGCAATATTTATAACATCATATTATTTATTTTACTTCTAAGCTTGGCTTAAGCTTCTAACGCTTCAACTCTTAAGCTACTACCATAACCCAAGAATATTTTCTTATAGTCAAACATCGTATGGCGTAAATAGAAGTATGTCGTCTATATACGTACATCCTAATAATATTCAAGATGCACATGCCTAAGGACTCATTCAAACTCACCTGGGGGTCGTAATATCCCTCAGTAAACGTAACATAGCAACGTTATGCTGCAAGTTATCGCTGATATTCTATGAGGGCGTGGACATGCATATGTAACATGTATCATCGAGAATGCGGTAAATATTACTACCTCATGTACCTACCTCGGCTTAATAACGATAATTATTCGAGTTGTTTTCTTTTTTCATATAGCGGGATATATACAAGTATGCCGTACATAACTGCCATTTTTGAAGTGACGATTAACGTGGTGAACATTAATTAAAATTTAGAAAGATTGTCACAAGAGCTGTTGGCTGAAAAGGATAGTCGAAACCCGCTCAACGCTCGTGACTTCCGTGTAGTCACCAACGTGATAATTTTGGACAACAAGCGAAGGTGAGAGTGCCGTATTTATAAACACGTCGCTTCTGAGTCGCGTAGCTCTTGTTGCACTTCCTGCTGCTTGCTCGTGTGTTTGTGTGTTTGTCTTGTCCGCATTATCGGCTATATTAGCCGAGGTAATTGACGCTCGAATCTCGTGTGTGTATGTGACACTTAACCGGTTTTATGTTTTCATTGCACTTGATGTTTTTATTACTGTACTTTATTAATTTTATTCGAACTTTGTATGTAATTTACAGGGGTAGAGCCACACGGTGTTTTATTACTGACTGCAGCATAAATGGTCCATCTCTTCATCTTCATTGATCACTCCATCTAATCGGTCGTTTGGCGTTGCGAAGAACAATACGAGGTTGCCACTCGAGAACCTTTCTTCCCCATGGTTATTGGTGAACACAAGGCCATCCCATTATCACGTCAGCTTACTGATCCTTTGAGCTATCTCAGTTATAATCCCATCGTCAAATAGCGGAATAACGCTGCTGTTTTGTTTGGTCAGTGTAGTAATCCGGAAACCCTTATGGTGTGTCGAGGTATTTCATCTTATTCCTCAGAGGGTACAAAGCATCATGGGTACATGATTCTTCATCAAGGATGCATGTGTAACATACATTGGCCTTGTCAAGAGCCTACACTTTTATTAAGTTCATATTTTATATATTATACATATTTTATATATTATTCATAATTCATGTATTATACATATAAACAATGTTTATATTTATAAAATGTGAAAAATGTGAAAGCCGACCAAATCGGCATTGGATACGAGCGATGGACCATTTTGCGACATCCTCTCTGGGGACGCTTATGCCAAACAGTGGGATTTATATATGTACACTGTTAATTTACTTTTTTTTTAATAAAAGAGCAAAGGCTGTCCAAAAAAGCTGCTCAAATTTAAGTATACTTGTAATGCTATTGCACTTGGAGAAGGTTTACCAAAATAGTCGAATGGTGGATTCGGTCCTACGACCTCAAGTTTCGCAGACCGTACTCTAAACCATTAGGCCATTGTCTCTCAACCATTTTTATATCGCGAGCAACGAAAAGTAAGAAGCATTGCACCCCCTTTACTTAACTTATAATATAATAATAATTTATTTATACGTTTAAGCATTCAAGGCTTCCCCAGGCAGGACCAATTTTAATGCAGCAGTAGGATGTAAGAGTGCATCCGTCTGAACACAAAGAGTACTAGGAAAAGATATATCAACATTGCACGCGCACACAACGTTTCATAAAAACGAAAAATCGCGCATTACAAATATAAATTATCGCGCATGTAAATCGCGCCTATCTGAGAGTCTAAACTCACAGCTGTCTAGACGAGGTTTCAAATTGCGCTGTACTTGCATGATCTTGTCCAATAAATAAATAAATTTATTCTATAATAAACGAATCTTTTGTATATATGGTTTTATTTTTTTAACAGATTTCAATCCGAAGGTTGAGCAACGATCCATTAGGCTTTTGACGCTTGTAAATGTTAATAAATAGATGTCAGGCGTTACAATTTTTCTAACAACTCGTGTCGTCGATAAACACTGGCTGTGTCGTTCCTGGGTATACGTTGAAATTCAAAGTGGCGCGTTTTTACGAGGGGCACACTTGCGGCCCGCCATTATCGCCGCCTCAGCTTTGATGGCGCATAAACTGGACGCAGCTGTGACGGCCGGGTGCGGCCACACTGTTGGCGGAATATGTAATGCTAATTTAATATAATTGTACTTTAATCGCGACAAAGTTTTTAAGCATACACCTACCTCATTTCATCTCTGATTTACCCTAAGGTTGATTAGCAGAGAATACCTAAGGAATTAAGTCCGCTTTTATAAATGCTGTATATATACTTAAATAAATAAATAAATAATTTGTAAATATAATTGCATATTTATTTCTTCATAAACTTATACGAGCACACATTTCATCTGATGTTACGTGATTTCTTGAACCAACGATACCCACATTGCAGGAGAATGTCGGTATGGGTCAGGAATTTTAACAGCAGAGGAGATAGACACTGACTAAAAATCTTCAATGTTTAATTTAAAAAATATGTATACAAGTACAATAAAATTTGAATATTCTCATAAGAATTTATAATTTATTATTGTATATGTAATTTCTATTATTAGTAACGAAGCAGGAATCTTCGTATTTACAGGTGACAACGCATGAGAATGACAATAAGCTGCCAGTTCATCAGCAGTGATCACTGAAGTCAATGACATTTACATCTGTAGATTGAGTTGTTGATCGTTAGCTGGTGAACTCATTTGACGCTGGTATCCTGGCTGGTATTTCGGGAAATTCATTTACCTGCTGCAGTTAGAATCCAATATTGACATGTTCAATTTTAAAATGTTCCAAGAAACGATACTTAAGTCAGCGTTTTCCTCAAAGCCCATGGAGTCAAACATACAATTCTTATGTATTATGGCCGCAAATTTACCTAAATACTCATTACAACACCTATATACTTTTTATAAAAGAAGCATAGAAAATGTAATAGTTAAATATAATAGATATTTTTTTCTGTACACTTCGCATCCGCTCCAGCCTGTCAATGTGAACCCACATTATGCCAGTCACGACAAGACGTATTGGTAAATGAATAAAGCACTGAAAATATTTTAAGACATCTATCCTCGCCAGCACTATAAGTTTTCTCGTAAATAGCAAATAAATAAATATAAGCTTGCAAAAATTGCATTATGTTTACAAATGTTTACACTTAAAAATTTTGAATTTTAAAACATTTTTAGTAAAATAAGAACATATTGCAAACTAACTGTAGAATGATTTGTAGACACAAACGGTGAAGGAAAAGAATGCGAAAAATAGCAACTTAATGCTGTTTCGTATGAATAAGGAAAGAAATTGGAGACACTCTTGCTTGTTAGGCGACATTTTATCTTAGTCTTTATTAGCTGCGCCCTCCAGAACCAACCTAAAGGTTATATTCTTACAGCGCATGTGTAATTTTTTTTCTATCAAGGACGACAAACGAGAACACAGTTCCCGTAATCATGAGTGATTTCCACCATAATATTAATCCTGGCTAAGAAATCATAATCTGCTTTAGTCGCTAAGAGCAAAATATACTGCCCAGTTGATCTCAACGGGCAATAACTAGAAGATATCACCATGGTCGAAATCTACCAGGAGAACATTATCACTATCATGCCATATCATTATGATTCCTTAAATAAAGGAAATAGCCATTGGAGAGTTGGAAGAAAAAAGAAATATTATATTGTTTAATTTGTACTATACAAAACATAAGATAAGTCCTAATGCACAGATCGTCAATCATGCCTTAACTGTGAATACGATTCCGCCAAAGCTGAATCAAAGTTTGAAATGAAGATATCTTTTACTTTTTAATCCATCAGAATGCGGCAATTTGGAATGAATCATATTTAAGATCGCCTCTCAAAGGGAATACTCTTTGATTGTCGCGAAGTAACGTTGAAAGCTTTTATATTAAGTTGTATTTAAATTCGTTAATATTTGGGAATAAATCATAACGTGGCCACTTTATGATTAAAAGGTTTATTTGAGCATAATTTCAAATTAAAATTAAATGATGTTCGTTGGTAAACGCATCGCCTGAGAACGGCTGGACCGATTCGGTAATTTTTTTAAATGTTAGCAATAATCCGAATTAGGTTTTATAGAAAGAAAAGTTGGAATAGTTGGACCGAATATTGGAAAATTTGGATAGATCTGAAAGTTCTTTTTTCTATTGTATCTTTATACAAACTCAACTCACGGTTCGATCGAAGTATAAATTTTACAAATTCACAAAACGATCACGATAAAATTTACTAAAATTTGAACTGTCTGTCGGGTTTGCTAGTTATGTAAAACGCCCTCGGTGGCCACATTCAGTACATTGGGAGGCGCTCCGGGATCAGCTACGTAACGTACCAGTACCCCACAGTTCTGAAACAAAGTCCCAGGGAACTTCCATCATACCAGCGCTGTGCTATGGCAACCCAGGATCACTCCGAATCCTCCCTGGGTTCGCTATTCTGGACGAACTGATCGCCCGCAAACCCACAATCTCCATTTAGTCACCTTGTACGATCGTACGTGAGCAAACCGAGTACGACCACCGATGCTGATTTTGTGAAGGAAAACATCGTGTGTGCCACGAAACTGTGGGTATTTTTTATTGATTTCTTTGCTATACAACTTGTATGGCAAAGAAATAAATAAAAAAATACCCACAGTTTCGTGGCGGACTATGTTCCATCACACTGTCTGAGGAGGAGGATTATGGAGGTTTATGGTATTTATAAATATATATAGAGGTTTACTTTTATATATTATAATATATAAATATGATTTATTTCACACTTATCTAAGGGTACTTCAGTCGTATTCTAAAAGCCCAGGACTAACGAGCTAAAGTCACTTAACTTACCACGCCCTAAAAAAAATTGCTTGCATAAATCAAGTGAAAAAAAAAACAACACAAACTAAACTTAAGTAAAGGCAATAAAAACGCTTCGTGTCCCAGCGAGTCTCGATAAATTATCGTGGGTGTTTGAAACTAAAGTTTAATTTTATCTTTGTTAGTATATTTTCAAGTTGTTAAGCCACGCCGCTGTTTGTTTGTAACTACAGCATCAATGGGTCGGCGAAATCTTAGCAATTAAGACATTAAGTTCGTATTTGAGGAGTTGTTCTGATTAATTCCAGCAGATGAGTTTAAACATCGTACATCACGACAGAATTCAAAATGATATCCTCATCATCTCGATGGTTGGCAATCCACCACCGTGCTATCACGGCTTCATGCTTTGTATTTTGCTTTAATTGTATGCGGCATACAAATTGCCTATGGGCCGCGAATGTGTTTTTTTTTTCGTTGGCATAGTGCCACTTTATTGACGATTCCTACTACGATTCTTCATATGGACACTTCAATGACATCTCGTTTACAAGGATGAATGAATTAAAATTGTAATAAATAATTGATAATAATTATTTCACTTAATATATTTACATTGCCTATTTTTATTATATATTTATTTCATTTATGTATATTATGTCACAGATATTGTTAATATATGGGATTCTTTCGTTGTTGAAACCTATCAATGTTTCTCCATCTCAAGGGTTGATTAGTAGATAATGCCAAAAGGCATTTAGTTCACCCGTTGCGCAAATTTCTTCGAACAAGGTGTTTACAAATAAAGGTAAAATAAACAAAAAAAAACTGGAGATGAAAATTCCTTGACTCTTTGGTATACGTAAACTAAAAAAGTGAAGGAAATAAGCGTCAATAGCATAATAGTTAAATGTGCGGTTTGCGAAACTTAAGGTCGTATGTTCGATCTACCTATCGTCATGAACAATTTCCTAGGATAAGCTATTAATGAAAAGAAGTCTTTTGTAATGGTCAACGTGAATGTAAATAACACTATATAAATCCCACTGCTGGGCATAATCCTCCACCGTAGAGAGCATTATACGCCACGCGGTCCCACTGTGGATTGATAGACTTCACTTTCATATATTAATTTTTATTTCACAGCATATAGATTTCCTCAAATGTTTTCCGACGACGTGATAAATCAGCACATAAAATCGCAACGGACAATTTCTAAGGTGACAGCGACCAGGCATCGAACACGGTTTGCTCCCATATCGTGAATATAAAAGGGGCTTACACACTGAGCTATCACTCTCAATGCAACGTGTGCGACATGCAATAAGGAATATTGCCAAAAATTGAGAATGAAAATGTTATTATACAAATAATTTCTTTCAACTTCCAATGAACTTTATTTATGCTATCGTTAAATTTCTTTAATATAGATAATTGAATGTGCACGTCTGCGAAAAGTCGATGGGTGCAGGTGGCTCAGGATCGTATTCTACAGCTGTCTGTGGGGGCCTGTGTCCAGCAGTGGACTAGCGTGGGCTGAGATGAAAAAGATGATGAAGGAACTTTTTTTTTATTACATTGTTAGTAACAAACTCACACACAGTTTACCTGATCGCAAGTGATTCCTGCGGCACATAACATCTACATTCATCCTTGACAAGGAATCATAATGCTGACAGCATCCCTTGAGGACTGTGGTAGAAAGCCTCGTCACCAGTAATAAAGGTCTCCGAAACCCCGTACTCACCAGACGAAACACAGCAATATTATACTACTATTTTACGCTGGTATTCTGTGAGGGCGTGGTCCTGTCCCGACTGAGCTGACCCATTCATTCTGCAGCTAGAAACAAACTGTAGTATAGCTTTACCACTTTTAAAGTTGCTTGCAGCGCCATCTATTGCAAAGATTGCAACCGTAGGCTATTTCTTCATTTTTACTGTATTTAAGATGACACACAAGCACAAGGTTCACGTGGTTGTAAGGGATTCTGCAGCTCATAACAACCGCATTCATCCTCGATAAGGAGTTATAACACGGAAGTCATACCTGGGACTAACATGGAATGCCTCGTCACCATTAAAAGATCTCGGGTTCCGCTCACCAGACGAAACATGGCATAATTATGCTGCTATATTCTGTGAGAGCATGGTCCGTTTCCTTTTGGTCCGACCCATTAATGCAGTAGCTAGTAAAAAAAATGCGACGTACGATTACCTTACTGAGACCTACTGCTAGTATATATAATTATATTTCGTAAAACTAAGAACGTTTATAACCTTGAATACAATTTTATGACGCGTAAAATTATAGCCTTTGAATTTATGAGGCCAAAGTTTAACTGTAGGAAAAGAATTAGTTTAATTATTTTTATTAAGAGTTCAAAATTAAAAAGGTAATAAGTGAGCATGTATGCATAGACACTGTTAATTTTGCAAATAGATTTTTCTGGTCAAATTCGCTAAAAATGTTTGGGGCTAATCGAGAAACAAAGTAAAATTTATATTTTGTATGATATATGTTTTGCTAGCCACTGTTTGGAGTTATAGTATGTCCTGTAAGGATCACGAAGATCCTGTGACGGTGACGTTTTTTTGATCAGAGTAAACTACCATGACGATTGGTACAAATAAAAGATTTTATCTGCAACGTGAAAACTTCGGCTCGATCTGGAAAGCACTTTATAGAATACCAGATGGGAACTGAAGCAGAATAACGTTTTCGTAGGTGTACTAATCCGGATACTCGATTGCGGATCAGGAGGTGTTCCATCCTAGTACTCAAGAGCGACAACCCGCATGCATCATGAATTTTTGTTGAGGATAGATATAGATGTCATCGCTTACCATCAGGTGAACTTTGGTTGTATGTCATCTTTATTATGATTAACATTTAACTGATTAAAAATTCAACCGAGACGATCTGCTTTACGTTTATGAACCACAGGAGCTGTTATTTATAATTGTGTACCTAAAAATCATCCAAATAGCAATAACACCAGATGTAGTTCAATCTATCATATAATTTAAGAAAATATACTATATCTTAATCTTTTTAAGATCTTAATCCTATAGAAGCAAATGATCGATACTAGGTTCAGCCCTCTCGGGCACCCTTGGGCCATATTTCAACTCGTTGAAGCCGTATAAGCCGACGGGCTAAAAGTGGTCAACTGTGAATTGTGTGCTAGTTTGTCACCGGTGTGCTAAGAAAGCGTGATCAGTTTATAGCTGATTAGTTTATAGTTGATTAGTTCTTCCTCCTAAAACCGTATAACCTTATGGCCTAGTATCTATGTAGGGTAAGTAAATATTAACCAATGATTATTTGGAACCAAATTCAAGATTCAATATCGACTAAAATCATTTAACTGAGAACATATGATGAGTAATATTACTAAATGACCTTCGAAACAGAGGAAATATATCACCAAGTCGTGCCAATAAAACCACCTCCAAAGTTTCTTTCTTCCTGTACGCACCACATATCGTGTGTTCGTGCCGTGTGTGCATAAACAGTCGGTTTCCCCGTCTGAGCGTCTGACCGCAGGCTTCCCTTATCACCTATTGTCCCACCGTCTGACAACTCCAAGGTCTGACGCTGTGCGGTCTACGAGATCCGGTTCAAAATATGATGATTCGTTTCATTTTAATATTATATTTCTCGTCGACAATGAAGTTAGCGAGACATTTCATTTGTTCTCAGGAGTAGTTCGCTTTCACATTACTGTCTACTGTCTTCTAATGTAGTATAGACTTAAATCATCACTTACTATCAGGTGATGAACACTTACTTTCATAAAAAATATTAATTAAAAATTATGAAGGAGCTCAGTGTCTTGAAAATAACAAACGAGCACACAGTTCACCTGATGATAAGTGATACCTGCGACCCATGATGACATTCATCCCTGACAAGAAATCAAAATGCAAATGCGTTGTCCACTCTTGAGGACTGAGATGGAATGCCTCGCCACTAGTAATAAAGGTCTTCGGATCCCAACACCTCACCAGAAGAAACATAGCAGCATTATGTTGCTATTTCACGTTGGTATTCGGTGAGGGGCGAGGTCCTATTCTGGTCGTGCTGAACCCTTCATTCTGCAGCGAGAAACAAACTGCAGTTCTAATCTAATTAAGTGTAACTGTTAAAATATGTCACGATAGGCGATCAAACCGAGTTCGATCACCAGCAATGATGAACTATGTTAATTGTAAATTTTAGGTGTTCATTTACTGCGTGATCAGAAATAAATTAAAATAAAATATTTTGAAGACACATGAACTCTGGCAAAACGCAATGTAGCTGCATGGTGGACTATGCTATTCTAGCCTTTCTAAAGAGTTTTATTTATACATATAGGCAGTAACTTTACTTTATTTAAAAAAAATACATTATTAAGTTTTTGTATCGATTACATTCAGGATAATATAATACACTATATGAATTCACAACCGATACGTAATTATTGACATAACTTATTACACAGAAACCCACGTACAAGACGGACCAAAAAAATAAAAGGGACGAATTAAAATCAGATCCAACATCGTAAACATCGTTAATCGTTTTTTAATTGACATCGACATAAATCAAAAGCGTGATACTTAATTCTAAGAAAATAATATTCGCGATACGCATTTTTTTTGTGTGTAACGCGGCCGGCCCTGGATAATTTGGTTAAATGCAGTGTTATATGGATTTGACATGACACGTAAGGGACAGAGTATATGATATCACAAGGTTAGCTTTTTTTTTATGAACCGCCAATTATTCCCTCGAAATACCTTGCCGATGGTCTATTGTCGATACTGTTTCTAAAACACTGAATAACATTCATTTATATAGAGAAAAGTAGCAGAAACGAATTTTTAAATTTGATTGATGATTGCCGCCTCGTGTACAAGACAGAGTGAAAAGTTGTTTAAGCTGACATGGATGAAATAATAAACACAGTACTGTATAGATCTACTATCGAAGTGTAAACGTAAGGGACACGATAAATATTGTTTCTCAGTGTATAGGATTCTTTCGGTGAACTGCTTTTCAGTCGTACCTCGCGAGTGGAAGAGGTTTTGAAACACCGTTAAGTAACTGTCTTACTGCTTACCCTGATTCAATATCATAATACAAAATTGACGAATAAGAATGTAGTATATAAGAGAATTTGACACAAGTATATATATATATATATATATATATATATATATATATATATATATACCCAACTGCTGGGAATGCGCCACCTCCCTATAGAGGGTGTTGGACCATAGTAGAACTTTGGAGTAACAAACTCAATTATTTTTTTTCACCACAGAGCATGGCAGAGTCTAGCCATTAAAATTGCAATCATCAATTATATTGGTAACGGCATAGACGTTCGAATGTGGTTTGCTCGCGTGCCGTGCGTTAGCCGAAGCGCGTAGACACATTTACCATGGGTCTTATGGTATTTAGCACAAATGAATTATATATTTGGTTTCTGATTAATAAATGAGACCATTCACAAGACACGGATATAGACAGAAAATATTATGTATCTCTCTCTTTTCCTTTAAGAATTATATGCCATAATGCAGCTAACAAAGTGTAATAAAATTTCCTTGTCAGGTCTAATTTTTATACTATGTTTAAGGGTAATTTACACAAGGGCCGTAGTGCGGGTCACGGTTCGTGTCACTGATTGTTTGCTTTTTTTATTGCGAAGTCTGCATTGTTCTGTCAGATTCGTGTAAGGGTATTTTCACACATTTCGTTGGAAGACTGTAATTTGTTAAATGGGAAGTGTTTATTCAGTCTATGGGTTCGTCTGTCTGGTTATTTCGAACCAGAATTAAATCGGTTCTGATAATAATATTGTCCATTTAGAACAGTGACCTTGATCTGACATTTAATAATCTACTCATATACTCAGTACTACTTAGTTACCTTGAAGGATAGAGCCTACACTACAAAAGGCTGGCAGAGTATCTGCGACTCCTCTCGTGTTAGATATGTCCATGGGCGGTGGTGATCACTAACTATCACGTGGACTGCAAGCAGATATAGATATTTTGACAGTGATATTACATAGCACGGTAAATTCCATGGATTGGTGCAATATAACTCTGATGTTTCGTATTGTGAATATATGAATTTGGGTGCTCAATTACAGGTAACGAGAGATTCCCTCTCAGCTCTCAAGAGTGAAAATGCGTGTTCATCTTGAATCTTTGTTAAGGATGGAGGTAGTTCTTGAGTTCGCAGTCATCACTTGCCACCATTTATTTATTCTTACTAGAACGGTTCTTGAGTGGCAAAAAAAAGGCCCTGAATAAGATATGTTATAAGTATTATAAATAACGATGAACTTGTCATGCCAATGTTTTGCCTTCACAAAGTCATCATGAGGCAATTTGCTATATTATTTATTTCCATATGTTAAACAAACATTGCACGAAAAGCGAAGAATTATTGCCAAATGCCCATGTTCGGCTAGATATTATATGAAATAGATAGATATTCATAAGAAAGTCTTTACATTTTATGAAATATTGATACATAAAGAATCATTGGACTATATGTGCTAGACAAGTGCTTGCAATTAGAAGACCTTCTACTAAACTTTGAAAAGATCTGAGACTGTTCTCTTCTCGCTCTTTTCAGTCCCGGACGATATTGTTCACTATTTTATGTGACAAAAATACTAAAAAAAATCTATATAACATCATATGAAGGTTGACTTTGAAAGAAATACACGCCAATATATCTATACTTTTAAATTCCAAACAACGATTAAATACGCTGTTGAATTGGTTCGTCATACTTCAATTCATTCTACTTCTTAAAGATTGGACGAGACTTTAAAAAGATAAATAAAAAAAGTATAAAGTACTTGATCCTTCTTGGGTATCTTGTATAAATCAGTAAAGAGATGTAAGAGAGTTAAGATAATATTTTATTTATTTTAATAATGTCGTGCGACCTTAGAAATTAAGGCAAAATGTGCGAACTAAATGCTAACTAGCATTTTCTAAGGACGGGATGCTGAAATTTGTGGCAGTTGATTGGCAAACGGTAGACATTCTAGACGATAGACTATAGATTCGTTATTATAAGATATTTTTGAATAACCTGATGAATAACTTACGCACAACTTTTTGTTAGTTACCAGATAACGTCAACATCAAAGAATATAGAAGCACTCAGTCATCTTCTCTCTTAGCCCGATGCACTAACAGTATATAAGTTAAGATATACTAGATTGTAATAAGTTTATAATCGATGTAAGGTCTGGATTCATTGTCAAGGACACGGGACAATAAACAACACATCAATTATCGCAAACCAACGATTTTAATATTATAACAAATTATTGTTCTTTAATCGGGAGTCGAAGGAAATTTGACTTGAATTGACTTGCGACCCAAAATTCACATTCTCTGACATTTTACATATTCTTGTGAGCGTATTTTTCGAGAGGTGAAATAATGCAAGTGATTTTTTTTTATTTTCTGTCATAATGATGAACGCGGCTGTATCCAAACTAAAGATTCACAAAAATATGCACGCTCCACGGCGTGATCACCGGGCATAACGGTCCAATTGTACTCGATGTATCTTTTGGTAGTATTGTGGTAGTACACTCGCGGACACAATGATTTCACGTGTTAATAAATATTAAAATTACCAAGTGCTACAACGGAATTTATTATCAATGCTTTAAAGCCTCAGATATACAATGAAGATCATCTTTGTCCGCTACTGCCAATTATCGAAATAACCTGATTATTTTAAAGGTTGATAAACGAGCACTGGATCCCGGTAGCTGATGTTAATTGTTTTTCCAGCCCATGATACATAGTATTTCGTAAGGCGATAGACAGAGATCAGTCTTTAACTGATCTCTGTCTATCGCCTTACGAAATTCAGTAGCTTTAAGCTGCTATACATACAAATGTCTGCGGCTAATTAAATAAAAAATACTAACCTCTACACTGATACATAGATGATATTAACAAGTGAGTGAGTGAGATTTGATCCTCTAGATCAAATCTCACTCACTCACAACACAGGTCTCGATAGCCGAAGAATGACTGAAAGTTCAGATGCAATAGTACATAACAAACAAAAACCATAATTTTTGTTGCAGAAAATTGTCCATCTTTAAATCCACGCGGTCGATTATATGACCAGTTATTATAAAAAAAGTTACTAAACAAAGTACATTAAATGAATCCTACATAATGTGAAGCAACAAGTTTTTTTAATAATGTTTTTACTAAAAAAAAATATTAAAAAACTATTTTTTAAAGTTTTCTTTTATCTATATGCTTGTCGACAATCTCCCATAGTGTTAAGTAATGGCATAGACGTTGATAGTAAAACGCACTAGCTCAACGAATGCCTAATCATTGTTCTCTTGCTACATTCACATTAGCCACTAAATATACACTCGGACGGACAGACCGCCATGCGAAAATTATTCAAATTCTTAGGAGTTCGCATGAAAAATAAGTAAGCATCGATATACTGTGCTATATTCTCCAAAGAGCGCTTCGTCCTACAGTTTTGCCGTGTTGACCTCTTAAGATTCATATAACTTATATTTTTTATAAAAAATCTAACACTTTCGTGTTTGAATGTACCAAAAATATTCGAACAACAACAATCGCAATGGCATATCTAAATGCATCCCATGTAAATAAGTTGTGTGCGTCTGCTACGTAAGAATCGTGCGATTATTCTTGTCTAATTAAATTTTTTACTGCTTCGAACTTCGAATGTTTCTTGCACCGTAAAGTTTATCGAGACACATTTCGAGATATAAAAAATTTATTTCACACTTCTTCATTAATAATTACTTTTAAATTCTTCGTGAGATTGTTTATTGCACTAATAAATGCTTTTATTTAATTATTATTATTATTAGTATTGTGGGTGACAAACGAGTTCACCTGATGCGGACCAACACAACCACATTTAGTGTCATTCTGTGGGCTAAAATGGAAAGCCTCGTCACCACTTTAAAGATCTCTTGATGCCTAAAGTCAACAGACAAAAGCAGCTTTTTTAATTTTTTTTTCGTGTGGATGGCCGCTGTTAGCCGCAGACTTTTACAGTTTCACCGGTTTGAGAGTGACCGAGTCATGGCCTCTATTAATGGGTAACCAGTACAAAGGCTTTCGAGCGGGAGCCTCGGCTTGCACCGTAGCCCTGTTTCACAAGAGCGTCTGACTCAAGTAGTGCCCGAGAGGGCCGAACCTCGGCTCAGTCAGTTGCTTCTTGACTAAGGATTATCCAAATTAATATCGGTATTATTATTTGTTATCTGTACCACCACTTGGAACGCGTAGGCGCTGGAGAAGAAAACAGCATTACGCTGTTATTATACAATGGTTTTCTATGAGGGTGTGGTACGACGCTATTTCTGGCTGCGCGGTCCTTATCCGGTCGACATATTCATAGAACGCGAGCGAACTGAGTATGATCAGTGGACCAATATATTGTTGGTGAAGTTTTAAGCACCGGTTTAGCGCGGTTTAGTTTTAGGTGGAGAAGAAAAACATTAATAATAAAAAAAACGTGAAGTTTTCGATTCGACAATCGTTAGCGAAGCCGCGTATATATATATATAGGCTGTTACTTTACTTAATATGTACTTGATAATGCGTGTATTAACTTACTTGTATGTCAAATAATGTTGACGGCAGAGTGCTGCAATAGTTCGATTCTCAGCCGAGGAGTAATGTATTTGTATCACAACATGTTGTATTTTGGTGACGACGAGTGAATGCCGAGTTTGCGCAAATGCTTAAGGCACTATAATATATTATGCGCAGTTATCTAGTAATAATTAGATTTTTTTCGTTTTTATTACAATGCGAATAACAAACGAGCCCACAGTTCACCTGATGGCAAGTGATTCCTGCGGCCCATAACATCTACATTCATCCTTGACAAGGAATCATAATGCAGATACGTGATACACTTGATTTATAACTAGAAAAAAAAACAAATTAAACACAGATATAAAACGCTGGATGCAGCAAATGAATCCAACAGTAGAGAAGCACTTCCACGTAGGGCTTCGTTTACTTTATTTGTAGTTGCGTTTGGTAATAAAAGAATTACATAATAGTTTTATTATTATAATTTTTATATTGAGGTTGACTAATGAGCACATAGTTTACCTGACAGATGAAATGCCTCGTCACCAGTAATAAAGGTCTCCGGATCCCTACACTCACCAGACGAAACACAGCAGCATTTTGTTGCTATTTTACGCTAGTAATATGTGAGGTCGTGGTACCACCCTGGTCGAGCTGACCCATTCCTTCTGCAGCTAGAAACAAACTGCGGTGTAGCTCTACCACTGTTAATCTGTGATAAAAAATCGACGTGGTCGAAATCAACCAGCAGGATCATCGTCATCATCATCATAACGATGATTGACGTCGAACACCATGCGATATATATCACACGTCTTGTACCGATACTTTATTAGTGGTTAAGTATAATCAACACTTCTTCTCCAGCGACTACACATACCGAATTGTGTGGCACAGTTAATCAATAATAAAAGAGATATTAATTTACATAATCAGTAGTCAGAAGCAACTGATCGAGCCGAGGTTCCGCCCCCTCGAGCACCCTCGAGTCAGCTGACTTTCCGCAACAGGGTAACGGTCCAAGCCGAGACTCCCTCCCGGGTGCCCTTGTGTTGGTCACCCACTAATAGAGGTTTCGACTGAGTGCCATAAGCGCTCGGTCACCTTCCAATCGGATGAAATTGTAAAAGCCCTCGGGCTACAAGCGCGAAAAAAAAAGAATAAAGTATAATAACTTAATGGAATGTAAGTTACGATTCATGCGGAGTATCTTTTTTGCAATCGCAATATTTCAATCTTGGTACTCGTATCTTACAACCGTGACACTCAATTTTAAATGTAACTTATTATTGTTTATTCATTTTTTTATTGTATTACGCGCTGCGTCCCATGCCACCCGCGTTCATCCTCGATAAGGAGTCATAATGTTGATGCGTTATCACTCTTGAGAACTTCGATGTAATACCTCGTCACCACTAAGGAAGCTTCAATAGGTTAGTGTAAATTGGTGCGGTCTGCAAAACTTAAGGTAGTATTATCTGTAGACTAATATTATGAATCATCTCCTAACACAAGCATTTAAGCTCAGTTGGAGTGGTTAACGGAATCATCAGTAATCTTAATAGTACTGCTAATTTTCTTTTTAACAAAAAATAATCTTTGTAGTTGATGTCATCTGGTAATAATCGGCAGATATCGCTGCAGTCGGAATCGAACACAAGGACATATTCATTATCCATACAATAATAAATTATCTAAAGTCTAATTTAGTTCAAAATCTATTTTAAATCAGCCGAACTATATCCTCGTTTGTAACCAATAAAATAAAAAAACAAAACATAAACATGACGAATTAACACAAACAGAAACAGTCACATTTTCGTCGTGAAAGGAACTTGCATTAGGTAGATTGCCTTCCAAGTCTGAACCAATTAATTTAACATAACATTTTGATCTGAAACTTCACGATGTGCGTCTTCAAGGATTCGTCTTTTCTTTGACGGGCACCAGTTGTAAGTCCTTTCGTGAAGAACATTTCCAAACTAATGTTTCGCAAACGGGCGGAGAGTTCTACGAACTACCTCCTCGGAGGGTAGTTTTGTGACGTCACCACTACGTACCAAGCGTTGTTCGTATCACGACGTATGTACGATTTAACTTTGAAATTGAGTTATATTCTAATGTAATTATATAATTTATGTTTTTTAATTATTATTATAATTACATTGAGAGTAACAAACGAGCACACAGTTCGCCTGATGAAAAGTGATTCCTCTACATTCATCCTAGAGCAGTATCATAATACAACCATAAATCATAATACGTTGTCAGCCTTGAGAACTGAGATGAAATGACTCGTCACCAGTAATAAAAGTCTCCGGCCTTACACTCAGCAGACGAAACACAGCAGCATTATGCCGCTATTTAACGCTGGTATTCTGTGGGGGCGTGGTCCTACCCCAGTCGAGCTGATCCATTCATTCTGCAGCTAGAAACAAACTGTAGCATAGCTCTACCACTGATATCATTATCAATACAGAATGGATGGAAATTAATTAGTTTTAACATTTCATATAATGTAGCTAGTTGTTAGCTGCGTTATGAATAGTCCACCTCGGTAGTACCACGCCCTCAGGGTACCGGCGGACCTAATTACAGGTGATCGCGAAGAATGACAAATTACGTTCATCTTGAATCTTCGTCTTCCGGATATCATCGCAGACGGCTTTAGTTGTAGAAGACTTGGTATATTTTGCTTCTATGGCCGTCGGCGAATTTTACAAAATTTGACAATAAATTCTTAAGTTAGCAAATTCCTTTCGAGAAATATAAGTTTCAATCCCCACTCCTTTTATAATAAATACTTAAAAAAAGCTACGGCAACTTTTGATGTTCTGATTAATATATAGGCCATTATACTCAAGCCTATCACCAATCAACTTAGATGTGCTTAGACTTAGTCCAAATGGGTACTTGTGAGGTCCGTAGGAAATCTCGGAGACCCTCCTCATGCTCCGAGGATGACCGATGAGCGGTTATGTGGGTTTCTCTCTCGATACCATAGAAAGGCCTCCCCTACAGTCTCCCACAAAGTACGATCCCGTGCCTTTTACATTCCCGATGACTTGTATAGGTCGCCAATTTTCCAGGGTTAACCACTCAAAAAACTTTATGATATTCCACCACCAATAAGGAATTCAAAAACAGCTAAATTTTCATTATTAATTATAAACAGTTAAAAGTAACCTTAAATCGTTTTTGCTTACAACACAGAAATCCAGCACATAAGCCCCCGTATTTCCACATATGTACATACACACAGACACACACATCTTGTAACATAGTACCGAAGCATATTGGTATTAATTTTAAATTACTAAATTTGTATTTTTTTCTATTGTTATTAATTGTAACACTAATTCATTTAATATGGTCTTTATTTCTTATTTTTTTATTATTTTGTTTTTTTTATTATTTTAAATTACTTTCTCCTTTGTTTCTGCATCTGAGACTATGAAATTGTATACTGCTATAATGTTATTGCGATATCTACCATCATTCCACGACTCCACTGAAAATCTGTATTCACGCAGTTTCGATCAACTCCGCGATCTTATACTGAGTGGACCTATTTGGTACAGTAAAATTTTGATTTTCATGTTATTTTATTTTTGTCATTATTTTATTTCTAAGTACCAAATAAACATTTCTTTCTTTCTTTCTTTCGATATACCTATGCACAGATATCGTGGGCCATAGTTCTTATTTCATAAGCTGATCTGTATTTACTGGATTGGCAGATAATAGGTGTAGAAGGAAAACAGAAATAAAAAAATAATCGGAGATGTGATATCCGCCAATCGTTAGTGAAGGCGCGTGGAGTTAGCTAGCAAACTGTTTGGAAAAAAGGTCTTATGTCTTTGGCTCTATGTCTATATGTATTAGATAAAGGTGATGACCAGTCATGGTGCATCGCATAACCTTCCCATTGACTTCGAATCGAATCATACTTAACCGCTTTAATTTCCTCACAGCTTAATGTAGGTCCAGCGAGGTGTATGCACAGATAATAAAAGAAACCAGCCGACACGATCTCTTTAGTGTATCGTGTTACAAAGTGCAAGTTTTACCCAAAGTTACTTCCCACTCCGAGTGATGGTTGCCAAGGCGTATTTTTGGTCTCGAGTAAATTTGCGTGTATTTTTTTAAAAGTTTACTGAATATTGTATTGTTTTTTAACAATATTGTTGTTGGATAATTAGTGACGGTTACATAATAACATTGGTTATTTGATTGGATTATAACATTTATCAGGCAGCGGGCAGAGACTGGAGGAGAAGAGTTGAAGATCGAGCTCAGTGCCGTGCCATGGAAGAGGCCAGCATTGTCCAGCAGTGGACTGGTGCAGGCTGATGATAATGATGATTGCGCTGATGATAACATCTAAATCCACTTTCCACGAAGTTTTCAGATTGCACACATTGCCTATAATTTGGCCCCCGGATTCCTATACTCAACACTGTTAGCAAAGCCAGTGCCAGGTTGCAGTTTGTTTCTGGCTATAGCACGATTTCATCGACTTGAAAAGAGAAGGATCACTTACTCAGTAGGTCACCAATCTAATCATAGTGGTAGAGCTACACTACAGTTTGTTTCTAGCTGCAGAATGAATAGGCGGGGCAGGACCACGCCCTCACAGAATACTTACGTAAAATAGAACAAATGTTGCTGTGTTTCGTCTGATAAGTGAGGTATTCCATCTCAGTCCTCAAGGTTAATAACGCATCTGCATTATGATTCCATGTCACGGATGAATGTAGATGTCATGGGTCGCAGGAATCACTTGCCATCAGGTGAACTTTGTCCTCGTTTGGGAGTAACTCAATGTAATAAAAAAAAGAAAAAATATACCAGCATAATGATGCTGTGTTTCGACTGCAGAGTGTGGGGAGATCCTTATTACTGCTGATCATAATTCTCAAGGATGAAAACGCATCCACATTAAGATTCCTTATCTAGCTGTAACTCTCAAAGTAATAAAAAAAAGAAGCATGGATATGGATTCTATGAGCCGCAAAAATCACTTACCATCAGATGAATAGTGTGCACGTTTATAACCCTTGATGCAATAATAAAAAATCTCATCATACAAAACACAGCAGATGCTATTTGACACTAATTTAATTTTCTGAGAGCTGAGTCCTTTCCCGGTCATGGCCATTTATGCCATTTATGCTTCACCTACAAACAAGCTTAAATGAGTCTCTATCAATGTTGTTTAAGATATATGACGAGTAAATACGGAGTTTTTATATACTTACCGAAAATAACGATGGGTACCCAAAGAGAAACTTTCAATAAGCTATAGCTATAACATTTTCGGGATCGAACTTAATAAGTTGAAAATTTATTACGATAAAACAAAGCGAGATCTTTACAAATTAAAACTTAATTGCAGACAGGATATAACTGGGAGGGGGGGGGGGGTGCAGGATATGAATGGGGGGGAAAGGCTGGACACGCCCAGCAGACGCAGAAAGAAAAATGATTTATTTGCCCATTTTACTTTGCTCCAACAAAAACTTGATTGTAATTTTATTGTCGTAATATAAGCGTAAGAGGCGAATTAAATTAACGTTTAATTAATTTTCAGAAGCTTTTTTGTGGTATAATAGTAAATAGTTTGGTTGGATAACGAATAACTTGCCACTTTTTTTTTAAATATTACCGGTGGCAAAGTGGCCGGGAGTAAATTATGACTGCGCCGTATGACACATACTTCCATTCTCAACAAAGATTCATGTGACTCCTGATGAATGAGATGGAATGCCTCTTCACCAGCAATTGAGACCTGACTATTTTTCTCCATTCAGACGTCCAGCTGATCGATATCGATATAATATTTCATGTCGATAACAAGACAGTATCATGTCGAAAATATTCATGATGATTTAGACTACGGTGATATCTTATGGTTATTGATGACATCAACTGCGCAGGAAATATTAAAATGCCGTAAGCATGCGAGTGCAATACGATTATAGGAACGTTCAGATAAGGGACACGAGGCAACACTGGGTGTCAAACAAATGTGACGAATAAATATTATTCCATAGGAAAGGTTTGGAAATTGAACCTGGGTCCCATGCAGTATTCAAGTATAATAAGCACAACACTATGCGAACGATGAGTCCTACTTGACCCGCAGGATGTTACATAATAAGTTTATCGAATATGAGTATGTTTACACTATACCATTATCTCACAATAAGATTCCTCTAAACATAGAAGAAATTAAAGAAACGTCAGATGTTGTGAGATTCTTGATAGAAGAGAAGTTTTCATACATTATATACATAAAATCATATTTAACAAAATACTTATAGTATTTAGGAATATTAAAATAGAGAGAGATTTTTTTTTTAATATAATTCAATATCGATCAGTTAAATATCCACGCCTTCACTCTCTTATACTCTGTCTCGCTCACTCATCTATACTCTGTCTTGCTCACTGATATATTCTCTATCTCGCTTACTCACATTGGTAACAATACGCGTCACTCGCCAATGACAAGCGTTGCATCACGGCGATCGCTCGTTACACTTTTTGTGTGTACAGTTCCCATCTCAAATGTATGTTTAGAATTTTCTCTTCAACAGAAAATCCTTCGTATTTTCTTAAGCAACACACAAATAGAATCACTCACTTATTTTCCTGTCTAGGCTTGAGTATCTATGGAATATACGGGAACAATGGATAGACGGTAAAAAGATGAACATATTTGGTACATACATAATGTTTTTCTTTTTTTATGTTTCACAAAGGTACAAAATTAATACAGCAATATATTACAAAATAAAAAATTCCTTTGTGAGAGACTGATGTCTGCACCAGGTTTCCCTGTCTGATAGATTACCAGGCCTTCGACTTGATACACGGATATTGTTATGCCTTAAACTTTGTAAGAAAAATAAAGAAATATCAGAATAATACTAAATAAAGCGAAATAATAAAAAAAACGACAAAAATAAAATATATCATAAAAAATATACATATTGCATGTATATCAGTAAAAAATAAAAGTAACAGCCTATATATATATATATATATATATATATATATATATACATATATATGTAAATCCAACTGTTGGACATATGTACATAGACCTCCTCTCTATCATCACTGCGGAATGGCGAACTTGTCTTAATATGCTTTTATTATTTCTTTCTTAGACTTCCAAGTTTACTCAAGATGTTTATCTTCACCGTCTGTAGTATGACATGACAGTATGAGAATCAACTTTGTACAAAAAAAAATATACCTTTCAGCCCAACGTAGTTTTAAAGAAACTAATCAAAACAAAAAAAATAATAATACACGCGTAGGACACACGATACGTAGAAAAATAACGCATTAATGATAGTTGAGTGAACCTCACACAAAAAGGCAACGTCATTAGCACTCGTAATTTTCAGGTAATTAATCTATTTGGCCAAGTTGAAAATTAAATTTTCCATTAGCTGACTGCGCACCGGCATTATTATCCATTTGTTGATAAGAGAACCATAATGTTATCTGATTTAACAGTCCAGTGGCCAGCAAGTGGTAAAGTTTCAATGTACAAAACATTGAAACTTTAAAAACGTTAATTATCATTATTTTGTTTTATTTAATTAAACGTGACATACGTTTGCCTTTCTTCTATAAAAAAAAAAGCAGCACACAATCCATCTGATGAGAGGTGTTTGGAGGTAACTTGATTGTTGGTGTAGTACTTCGATTTTTCGAGAATAATGCACTATAGTTTGTTTTGATTTTATATAATTATTAGGAAGACAAACGAGCACAAAGTTCGCCTGATGGCAAGTGAACCCATAACATCCACATCCCTCAGGAGTAAGTTCGGATGCCACGTTACCAGTAATAAGGGTCTCCCTACACTCACCCCTAGCAACACAGCAGCGTTATGCTGTTATTTTACGCTGGTATTCGATGAGGGTGTGACCTGCCCCGGTTGAGCTGATCTAATCATGCTACAGCTACACAAACTGTAGCGTTGTTCCACTGTGCACGTGTATCAAATTGCACCAAATCCTCCAAAGAAGACAAAAGACATCAACGGATAATTCAATATACAATTGTATCGAAGATTTAATTACTTTTATTGAAGGTCATGATCTAAGCATGCAAAATAAACTACAACAGCTTTTTTTTTAATTAGGAGGTGATGAACGAGCATACAGTTCACCTGATAACGAGAAATGACAACGGTCCAGAAAATTCGTATTCATCTTCGGCGAAGTTCAATGTGCACATAGCGTTGTCACGTGGCGAGGTTTTAGGAGGCAATAACACAAATATCTATAATTTGGGTTTTCAAATCCCCACACTCGCCATACGAAACAATGCAGTATTAAACTACTTTTTTACCGTGGTATTCTGTAGTTGAACATTGAGTATTGAGTGATGGACAGTAGTAAATAGTAATTCACCACTGTTTAAGTGATTCTAGTTTCAGGCCTTACACATCAGGAAGAAAAGGAACACAAACATCCCCGAAATCCATTGCCCGTGTCAGCCACAATCATGCTCTGTAAGTAATTATTATGTTTGTCGTTCCTCACCATTAATAATGTCACCTTCTTTCATTCACAAGATGAAACACAATCGAGTTGCGCAACGTTGAATAATAAAACTTTTGAATGGAAAATTTGCTTTTTTTAATAAAATGGCAATCACTTGGAGTGATTGTTGCTCACGATTAAATTCATACTTGATCATTATCATTATTTCAGCAATCACAAGACCAACAGTCCACGGCTGGTCTATGTTCCCACACAAACGCATAGAGAACGATGATAAGCCACCTAGATCCATCGACTTACCGCAGACTTAAATAGGTCTTCACTCCATCTAGTGGAGGATCATAATAAGAAATCATAATGCAGATGTGTTTGTCGTCGCTGATTATTAAAATGGTATGGCTTCTCTTCAGGACTAATGTGACTGGTTCCTTTCACTTGAAAAAAAAAAAAACATTAATTTACGGTACCATTATAAAAATACTTTTTACTGATAAAGTACATTCGATTAGATCGTGTGACAACTCGTTTATACAGGACAGTTTGTATTAGGGTATAGTCATTTATTGATAACAAAATTGTCCACAGTGATTATCTTTTATGAACAATCTACTGAAATTGTTCGCGCGTGACACGTGATAATTCTGATCGAAATTGGTGCTACTAAAGCGAATGAAATTTATATATTTTTTAAGTGTATTGATTGTGAACAATGAAAAGAAGTTTCCCTGGTGGTAAGTGATGCGTGTGGTCCTCCTCATGCAGATTCATCATCGAAAAGGAATCATAATGCATGCTATAATATCACCCCTAACGGTTAAATAGTCTCGGTAGTAATAAGGGTCTGCAAATCCCTACACTTTCCTTATTATGTATTATGTTGCCATTCGGCGCTGGTATAACATATGGGGGCGTGGTCTTTCAACAATCTTGCCGACCCATTCATACTGTAGCGTGAAACATACTGCAGCGCGGCTCCAGCACTGTTCGACTGGAGACTTGATACTTAAGTTTACTTAATAGAATGAAGAGGGGGCCAGAAGTCAGCTGTGTATTTCAAAACTTTGAAGAATAACAAAGAATGTTTATTATGTTTTTGGTAGGTTCATTTGAATTTTTTTTCATAATACTAGGGGTCACGAACGAGCACAGTTCACCTGATGGTAAGTGATTACTGCCGCCTATACACATCCGCAACACCAAACGCAGATGCACTGCCGGCCTTTAAGAAAGGTGCGTGATGAGCAATTAAGATATACGAGTAGATGCATTGTCACCCATGAGAACCAAAGGGACCGTCTGATTACCAGTAATTGGGGCTCAGGTCGTTTTTGCTTACCGTACGAAATACCGAGGATCTGTTGTAGCTGCTATTTTATGCCCATGTTTTGTAAAAGCGTAGTCTCAAAGTGTCAATCCTATCCTAGTCCAAGACCAATATTTAGTTGATGTGTTGATCTACCATTAATAAAAGAAAAAAAAAATATACCTGTATTCCAACAGATAGAATATTTTTGACTTTGTATGATCTAACCGCGTAAAAGGTCACTCCATAAAGAGCAATCCAGCGAGTAAGTGTATTTTTATGCGTACCAAGGGCATGGGTGCGCGAGCTCGCGCGAGTTGTATAACCCAAAACTTTGTCTATACAATTATAATCCCTACCGATAAAAACGCAATCGGTACGGATCGCAGGCATGCGACTGATGTATTCATTTTTTTGATATTCACAACACACGCCCCGTTTGTATGCAAATGGACAGATGTTTCCCATTTGCCTTGCAATTGAGTTAGATGCGAAAACAAATTCAAACAGAGCCGCGTAATTATATAAATGGAAAACTACGCACATTGAAACAAGTAATACAGACGACTGGAAAATATTAATACCAATTTCATAATCTTGGCACATCTCTTCCTTGTAGCTCAGCATAGTTTATGTCCACAAGTTTATCTTTACGCTAACTGTTTATATTTTGACTTCTATCACAATTGTAATAAGGGAAACTAGCACGCAGAGTACATTTGTAAGTATTTAAAAGATCTGTAAGGGACGTGACGTGAGAGATGCCAGTTTATGCGGGAAAACATATTTTATTAAAATTTTCCATCTCCCGGTTGTGTTCAAATGTTGTCATAGATAAATACAAACTCAATATAAGTAGATGTGACATTGCTTATCAAATATTATTGACTTATGTACATATATTATTTTACTCTTTTTTTTTCAATTACAAATTTAATCGAACAGTTAGAAAATAAGAAAGCAAAATAAAAACGTGTACATAACGGAAACTTACAGCGTTTTATTAGCAGCTTAGTTACGTTTTTTAAAGCAACCAAATAACTTTTGTGATGAAGAATAACATTTGTAGGAAACCATCATCTAGATAGCGAACCGAGTCCAGGTTCCGTACCTCCTTATGAGGGGCCCTCGGATCATATTATCGCCCCCTCTGTTGTCGTCAACGTTCTTCGTCCACTGGTGTCGCGGTGGTGTCAGGACAGCGGTGGTGCAGCAACAGTCACCACGTCAGCTTCGCAGTATCGTCGTTGTCTCCCTACTCAGCGGGGATGCCCGCGAGTCTAATTAATATATAATATATTAATTAAACTCGCTATATCTCTCTATATCTCTCTCTATATTAGACTCGATAAATCTGTAGAGTTCTCTGGACCAACAGCAATACTCATACACAAGAAAAAAAAACGAGCTATATAGGCGTCTCTTTGCAACATCAGCTTGCTAATCTTTTGACCTATGTCGGTTACCCTTGTTCTACTGCGGACGTCTAAGTTGCGACGTATTAGAGCAACACCGAGCAATACTCGCTCCGTAGCTCTCCGAGTGACTTTTAGCTTAGTACGTATAGACAACATTAGATATTAGTTTTAAGTATGCTTATAGAATGTCGTAAGGATGAGGTGAAATTACTGATAATGTACTGTAGTAGTCAAGGGTTGAAAACAAATACGCATCTCGATTTTTCTCTCAAGGACACATGTGATAACGTGACCGGCATCGAGTGCCAGCGTTAGCGGTCGATGTTATCAGCCGACCAATAGGTCGTCAACACGACCTCCACTACACTTTATTATTAATTAGTAGTAAAGTACTTCATAAAAAATATTAAGATAAGAATACTTTATCGTATATTATTGCCATTATTATAAAAAAAAATTAACAACACATATCAGACTTCAAATACAAAGTTACTTTACTTGCGTTACGTACGTGTTATAACATATAATTGTCAAGAACACACTGGGCTAATTTTCCAATTTTTCACACGTTTTACACGAAAATAGTAATTGTAAAAAATATACTACTACTAAACTATTGCCTTACATTACACTTATTAATTACTTACACTGCAATGTACCTTACCTTACACTACAATAATTATTATTTAGTTATTTATTTATTTAAGTTTCATATACAGTATGTATAAAGGCGGACTTAATGCCTTAGGCATTATCTACCAGTCAACCTTAGGGCAACGCAGAGATGAAATGAGGTAGGTGTATGCTTAAAGAACTTGTCGTAAAATACTATTATATTATATAACTAAACAATATATGCGTAATATATATATTACACATATATTGTTACATAATTATTTAATATTGAGATAATTCTGCCAATTTGTTGAGAAATTGCTCCCGAACCTTTACCTTAAACGCGTAACCATTTGTAGCCGCCCTAACTTCAGGAGGGAGAGCATTCTAGAGAAGAACAGATTGAACAAAGAACGAGGAGTGGATAAAGTCGGAGTTATGAGAAGGACACAGAAGTAGAAGGTTCTTGGTCGAGCGAAGGTTTAGAGCTAAGGTATTGAAAATATGAAGCTAGATAAGAAGGAGGAGATGTCAGGATAGAATAAAGGGAAGTGAGAGCACGCAGACCTCACCGCAGACGAATGGGTAGCCACTTTAATTGAGAACGATAAGTGGACACGTGGACATACTTTCGAAGGTTATAGATGAATCGAATGCAGTTATTTATTTTTATTATAATATTTGGATATTGTACTAATTTTAGAAAAGCATATACTTTTTATAAAATAAGCACAATATCCATTCCATATCATACTAGATGGATCATATAAAAAGACGTACGGCGGGTTGACATCCTTTCTTTGTGGATATTCCTCCTATTCGGACGAAGCGATATATACGTCATCGTTCTTAACGTGAACAGCGAAGAATTGGAATCATTTACTCGCGGCAGATATCAGATTATAATGTAGTAAGACACCGGTCTTTTAGAGGAAAGCGAATAGGCATTTGCTGCTAGTGCGCTCTGCCATTAACGTCTACATAACCACTTTGTAGACAATATCTGGCATTTATACATTTAAAAAAGGATCATCGAATGTTTTACTCCACTTTAATTCTATCTAAAGAGATTGTCACATCTGCGCGCATGTCATAATCTATGCCCCATACCAGAAGCTCGACTGTTGTTGGGTGGAGTTAATGAATACGTTTTGTTACATTTCCCCGTCTTGAAGCGGCTTGCCGACATCGGTATACAGGTTCTTTTCACGTGGCGTTCTCTAATTATACTACTATTAATTTGAGACTGAGATCTAGGTTATATCTTGCCTTCGTATTAAAATGAATGGTTTTTTTGTTACAATATTAGGGTGACCCATTTGTCACAAACAAAAACATTTACAGTGCACCTGATTATAAGTGATTATTACTATATATTGTGAGTATTACTATGGCCCATGACATCTACATCCAGTGTTACCTTATATTCAATGTGCACATCAATTCATCAGGCAATATTGCATCGCTGAGAACTGAGAAGTATTCCATCCCCAGTAACTGGTTTCATAACAGTTAAGTACAACTGTAACGTTCCAGCCAGATGAGTGTTGGTGTTATGTTTCCCCTTTCTGTGTCCTTCGCGGCCAAATTATGCTAGGATTCGGAGCCATCTGATCCGCTATAGGGGATTGGGTTTGCTGATTGGTGGAACTTCCATGAAATAGTAAATTTTTTGAGTGCTGTTTTATAACCAGACAATAGAGAAACGATTCGGCTGATGGGTTGGCTAGACCGGGAAGGACTACACTCGGATAATACAAACGTGATGTAGAGGCATAATGAGTGTGGATGACCTAAGACCTAATTACAGATATCGCATAAGGCATGGGCTTTGTTGAAGATATATGTAGATGACATGGGCTGCAATCAACTATAATATTAGAAATCAATATAAAAAAATAACTTAACATTGGATAGACTGTATGCTCGTTATTCACCATTATCTTGTTATCATGTTATCTTTGACGCCGACGTCCTAGGCAGTTTGGAAGAGTCATAAGCGTTGCCTATTAACGTAGACCTAGAATTATAAATCGTGCTCGATCGTGTGCTTTCAGTTTTCGTTGAAAACATTAATTTAATGTCCTCATATATATTTCAATGTCCATTGGATATGCTAATACGATTGTAGCGTGATTGAAAATTTTTGGCTCTCTGTCGATGTGCCGACGCGAGTATTCGAATATTTCACGATAAATCGACTGTGAACTAACTGCTCCATTTATGTTTTACGTTTTTGTTTATTATCTTTATGTACTTGTAGTATAATGTAGTATATATATATATATTTATATATATATACCTCGTTATATACCTCCGTTTTTGGTGTAACGATACATCACAAAAGGACGAAACAAGGGCTGGGATTTGCCTCCTGAGTATGCCACCCTATCGGTGACAGACTCCTTCGACATCGAATCGCCTCGACACCTTCAACAAGTCAAACAACTGTCCTAAAGCGGCTGCCCTCTTCAGGTTTCCCCGTCGTGCGGTTTGCTACGATTTTATTTGAATTACAATCGTTGGAATTTCGGCATCACTTTTCCTTTTGAAAATAGACACTAGATTACTGATACTCATTTCAAGGGGAATTGTTTCCACGGCAGAAACAATTTACCTACTACCCCTACTATTATCCCCCTCCCCCCCAAACAGCTGTTCGAATAATGGGGAGTAGCCTCAAGGCCAGTTAAGTCGTAGCAGATGCTGCATCTAATCTACTACAAAAGCAACGTAAGTTTAGCTCAATTTCGTTCACAATACTCCTATAACAGTAATCCCATTTGCATTCGCAGTTTCATAACACAAAGCGCTCCTGCTTACAATAAAATCCTATTCCTCCGCGTTCAACATCCAGACGTGTTCCGAAGTATTCAACATGTAACATATCTGAAGACGGCACAGTCGCAATTCAGACTGCATTACCTTTATTAAGGCATATTAGAGATCTGAGTGCAGAGCACGTGGATTTGCATGTTTTATATTATATTTAATGGCGCGGTAGGGGCCCCTAGTTATAACCAACTTTTGTATCCTTTGTGCGATCTTTATGATACGGTTTGGTTACCGGTATTAACTGAGTTTCTAGAATATCTTAGTTATATTTTATTCATCCTACATGTATCGAAATAGACTTTTTTTATTTTTTTTATTTTTCACTGGTGTATCCGAACGTTAACGTAAAAGTCACGGGAAAGAGGTAGGGTTTCGACGTCCTAAAGTTATACTTGCTTGTTTTTAATTATTTCGTTTTTGGTTCGATCTACGCAGTATAATGAGGTCTTGCACTAGTTTATCTGGTTTGTGATTTTATTTTAGTAATAACATAATCCCAATCCAGTAATCTCCTCCACTGAAATTATAAATTATTTCATTTCAAAAGAGAAGATGAATTAAAATGAAAATTAATTTAAAACGCGATAAAAACCGTACAAATTTCTGTTATTCAATGTGCAGTATGAGCGTATATACAGGTGTCCCAGAACTCAACGTCAAGCCGAAACGGGGTGACAGGATTGATCGTAACCATCACGAGAAAAATCAGAAAAAAAAATGTATCCCATGGCATCACTATCTGTCTCGCTCACTCATGGCCAACATGTCCAGTATCCATCTCTCTCATCATTTTGCCATAAAATTAAGAACCTACCAAGAACTTGTGTGAATTAAAAACATTTTAAGTTCTGAGTAAAATGGGTTAGCAAAAAATCGGGTAACTTGAGGTTTTTATTTTTTTACTCGTTTTTTTAGTATGAAACTAACAAGTGTTGTACCATTTTAGATTCGTGATTAAATGCGCCAATTTTTAATGCCACTTGCCAAGGCACTCCAGTACATTTTTTTAAAGGGCCTTTCAAAGTCGACAAATTTTGAAAATTTTAAATTCATAGTTTAAAAAATTAGTCTTAATTCTAGGAAACTTGGGGCAATGTGTCATTATTTTTGACCGTCATTCAGATATGTTATTTAGGGTTATGGTTCCAAAGTTTAAATGAACAAAAATAATAAAAATTATCCACAATTAGAGACAATGGTTACAGTTTGACCAAATTTCTAGGTTTTTCTTAAAATGCCCATAATTTTCAAACTGCGCGGGATAGATTTTTGTTTTGATTTTTTTCATGATGGTTACGATCAATCCTGTCACCCCGTTTCGGCTTGCCGTTGAGTTCTGGGACAGCCTATATAATAAATCATTATATATTATACAAATAACTTAATAAAATAGAATAAACAATATTTATTTGAAAATAACATACAAAAATTAAAAAAAAATATTTATCAAATAATAATAATAATAATTTATTATCAGTATTTACACATATTAATACACAGAATACCGCGGGTCTTGAACGAAGCTAAGCTTTTATCTCAGGACCCTGAATCGGAAGTTAACAACTATTTATGGGGGACTTTTATAAAAATACAAATTGAAACTAAACGAAAATAGGTTTTTGCAGAGTAAATAAATACAATATTTATAATTGATTAGCAGATATTGCATCAAAACTAAGATTTAAACAAGACTTAAACATAAAGACAAAAAGAGTATTTAAAATTTTGTATTACAAAATTTCTCAAACATTTGTTAGTAAATAGAAGAGTATATTAATTTTGAGACGAAACAGAACTGAATAAAATTCTCAGTCTCAGTCTAAAATTCAGGTGAGTGCTGGTTTTCAGTGAAACCATATCTTCTTTTGATCGTAACGTGTAAATGTTACGTTGAACAGTGTGCTGGAGTTAACGAAAGAGTAATAGGCATTTCATCTCAAACCTTACAGCGGTAGAGCTACGCTGCAGTTTGATTACAGCTGCAGCATGAATGGGTCAGCACGACCGGGGAAGGACTTCTATGTGGGCGTGGACTATCTTGAAATAGCAGCATAATGCTGCTGTGTTTCGTCTGGTGAGTGTAGGTAGGTATCTGGAGACCTCTATTATTGGTGACGAGGCGTTCCATATCAGTGCTGAAGGGTGACAACGCATCTGCATTATGATTCCTTGTCAAGTATGAATGAAGATGTCATGGGCCGCCGGAATCAGTTGCCATCAGGTGAACTGTGTGCTCGTTGTTACTCTCAATGTAATAAAAAATAATATTCTCAGTAGTGACAACGCATGAGCATTTTGAATGTTCAGGGGGATGGACGTAAATATCGTCACTTACTGTCGCTCAAATTGTTAAATCGAAAAAGAACTACGTCTTTACATAATGTTTGCGTGAAATAGTATCATAACGTTCCTGTTTTTCATATGATAGTGAACCAACAAGGTATTCCATCTCATTCCTCAGAGGTTCCATTGAGTTCGGACGGAGTTATTAATGCATCACAGTTAATGTGTGACAATTTCTCACCCTTAATTTCATAAAAAGAAAACTTTTGTGCAAACATTGAAGCGTCAATAGCCTGTTTTAGGGTACGGTATGCGAAACTTAAGATTGAAGGTTCGAATCCACCATTAGACTATTGTCGTGCACCATCTGCTAGCACAAGCATTTCCACCTTAGTTGTTGTGGTTAACCGGAATATTAGTGATGTTAATAGCATTGCTAATATTCTTTTTTTTTTTAATAAAAATTGTGCGAGTGTACGGACAAGAGGCTCATTGTTATGTTTGGGAGTTAAAAAAACTATACATTAGACGCGACAGACTAACTAGTGAATTGGATCTAACAGATCTGGAAATACACCATGAAAATAACACTATTTTAACAAGGTAATCGATGAGCTTCCGCGGAAAAATCAACGTCATGCCCTCTTTAGATGTTTCATGAGTCAAGCTCGTTGCAGACAATAGATCCGTTCCTAAAAATGACTAATTTTCAATTTATCAAATACTCTTCTTCCTTCTTCTATTCCCAATATCGTAGACGCAAATTTTATGTACAATAGAAACTGATCGACATCTTTGACCTCGATTGGATTAAAATTATTGTCTAGAACTGCTGTTTATTATAAACGTTTTTTTCACTAAGTACTTGTTGTTACTGATATTCAATGTATCGAAGACCGGTTTCTTAAACAACATCTTTATAGCTTGTCAATGCATTTGACCTTTCAAAGGAAAAAGGAGCGAGAAGGTAATTGACGGGCTACTTTATATTTTCCATTGAAACGGGCATTTTTCAAAGGATCGATTTAAACGCTTCCGCAAATTTCGAATGTGTCAAAACATTACACTCATTATGATAACAGGTACATTAGTGATACCTGTCCAAAGAAGTTACGTGGTGTAGAGTAAGACAGTACCAGACTTTATATTATATATATTTTTATTTACACAGTCATATGTATATATATATATATATATATATATATATATATACATATATGTATAACTGCGTCGATCTTACAGTCATCCAAAAAAACGCTTTAAGAAACTTTGTCTGCATGTTTGTTGACGCCTATTAATTTAAACGCTGCTTGATTATTTTTATCTAGTTTAAGTAACCTTAGGCTTGAGCTTAAATCTTAGAAGCGCACGACCCAGAGGAACAAAACTTGGAACAATTACTCATTCTTTCCACTTTTACAATACTTTGATTAAGTTTTGACAAGTTTAGTATATCACATAGTGGAGTGAGCCTGTGTGAGTACGCAGATGATAGTTTTGTTGTATTTTCTTATTAAATATAAAATATATTTTAATATTATCTATATTTTAAGTTATAGCCCATAAAATTTTTATAGCATAAGTATCGAAATGAGAATTTGGTTATTTTATAATTAAAACTAAATATTTATTAAAGTAATTATTTAACGCTAATTTAGATCACATTATATACATGAATCTAGATACCAATTACAAAGCTACATAACAGATAAGTATCGGAATGAGAATTTGTCTATATTTTAGGATTATAGTTTAATATGCCCGTAAAGATTTCTTAGTCATTATTTTACGCTAGTTATAATCACAAAAATGTGTGAACATTTCATAACTTCTCACCAATTACAAAGATGCATAAAATATAAGTATCGGAATGAGAATTTATCTATATTTTGAGATTATAGTTTAATATACCCGTAAAGATATCTTAGTCATTATTTTACGCTAGTTATAATCACAAAAATGTGGGAACATTTTATAACTTCTCACCAATTACAAAGATGCAGAAAAGATAAGTATCGGAATGAGAATTTGTCTATATTTTGAGATTATAGTTTAATGTGCCCCTAAAGATTTCTTAGTCATTAATTTACGCTAGTTATAATCACAAAAATATGTGAACATTGAAAAACTCGATACTAATTACAAAACTGAATAAAAAATAAGTAATAAGATCACAAAAGATGACACGGATTACAAAGTAGCATAAAAAGTAGTATCAGAATGAAAATTTGTCTATATTTTGGGATTGTAATTTAATGTGCCCATTAAGATCTCTTTAGTTATTACTTCACGTTAATTTAAAACATAAAAACATGTACACATCTAAAAACTTGACACTAATTACAAACCTGCATAAAAGATACACCATCCTTTCATGCACGTGCATTTAATATTCCGAAGAGTACTTACACGCCCTCTGCCGTTAAATTACTCTGCGCCCGCCACTGATGGAACACATTTAATTTACATGTGAAATAATTGATTGCTCGCGTATCTTGGCGCATGAATTATGTATAGCATTTAATGCGCCCCCTGTATAGCCCTCTACAATTACGCAGTTTGTGAATTCTATCGTATATCCCTAACGAAATCATTAGCACCATGTATACTAATGTTGAATTTATATAATAACTTAATACGTTTACGTAATAATTGATGACGTTGGTGTACCAGACCATGGTTCTGGTTAATATCAACTGCGCAGGACATGATATAGTGCCGTCAGCATTATTTTATCAATTGATGTTAACGATAACTGCAAAGTCAACTTTCATCTTCAACAAGGTATCTGGTCATGTCCACGCGTTGTCACCTCTGAGGAAATAGAGGAAATATCTTTTTACATGTAATTGGGTCACCGTATCTTTGCACTTATCAAAACACATACCATCAGAGCCCATGACATCTACCTACATCCATCCCCGACAAAGATCGAAGATGCAGGTGCCCTGTCACCCCTGAGGACTGAGTTGGAATGTCCTGTTAGCTGTTATTGGGTTCACTATTCCCTATACTCACCATACGAAACACAGCTGCACAGTGTGAATTTTGGATGAGCGTACTCGGCGGAGCCAATGAATCATGGTGCAGCTACAGTGTGGCAGAACCACTATTAAAAACATAATCAATATACTGTTTGTTTATATATATATGTATATTTATCACTTAAAAAAATATCTCAAATCTAAAATGTTTTTACAGTTATTTATGATTATCACTAAAAAAAACATTAGACCTGACGAAAACTTGTGTTTCGTAAAGTAACAGCCTGTATATAAATATCACTGTTGGGCATAGGCTTCGTCTCTAGAGAGGGGGAGTATAGTCCACCGTGTGACTTGTCTTTGAAATTATTTTTATTATTTCTTAGATATGTAAGTTTCTTCACTATATTTTCCATCACCACGGAGCACGTTGAAAATTAGAACTAACAATTTTGTCAGCCGGCACCGAATGTCAAACTTGTTTGAAAATGCTGAATTAAAAGCTTATACATTTATACATTGAGCTACCGCGACTCTATTTCGTAACCAATTAAAAAAGTTATAAATTAAATCTTTCGAGTCAAAATTACCAAAGAGCTTTTTAATTATTCCTAACAGATTATATTTCGATTTTATAGAAATAAATTAAAAATTCCATTAGCATAAAGAAAATAAACGGAAATAATGTCTTTCGCTAATTCCCATACCGCCATGTTCAGAATTATATCACTTGTCAAGTAAACAATATTTATGACGCGATAAATTTGTAAAAGTGATTATATTAAACGGATGCGAGGCAGTGTGGAGATCAAAACAGAAATTAAAATTATGTTTTTGTAATGCGGCTCCTAGTGGACTGCCTATACCGTAAATTGTCTAAATCTGTCAAATTTTATCGCTTTATAAATGTACATTTAATTATGTTTGAGCGTATCTAAAAACTATGTTGCTATATTTAGTAGTATCTACATATGTAGGAACAAGTTAAGATATTCATTCGCCGTTTAGTTCTACAAAGATATTATAAGAAGTCCGAGTGAGTCTACATTATTTTATTTATTATTATTTATATTATATCTTTCTATGTTTATATTATTAAAATATTAAGTCGGTTATAAACGTTTGTTGAGTAACTCATTTGCCATTTGGTTCTATAAAAAATACGACCTATACTTTATTTATTTTTTTACATACTATTTATTGTATTTACATCCATTTGGTTTATGAATAACAATTACTATAGAATAGAGAGTGAAGATTTTTAAAAGGAGACCTTCATGAATGATATGGGTTATCTGCGAGATGAAGAAAAGTTAAGTAGTCACGAAAGTAAGATGGAGAACTAGGACGGAAGAGGAAACGATTTGCTGAATTTAAAAATAATAAATAACAGTGGTAGAACTATACTGCTGTTTGTTTCTAGTTGCGGCACTTGAGTCGGGGGAACTTGAAAGGACCACAACATTATTGAAATGTGTTTCGTAGGGATTCGGAGACAATAATGTCCAAACATTTTAGTCCTCAGGTTTGACAACGTATATTATGATCCCTTATGGAGGATGAATGTCGATGTCATGGGATAAAGAAAATACTGGATGAACCGCCAAGTGGTATATCGGTTTCTCAAAGTTCGACATAAACGAACACTGTTTTTGGGGCTCGGGGAGATCTAAAAATCCCACAATTCCCAATTTTAAATTAATTAACACAAGTTCTTATTTTAAAAAGTTTGAAAAAATATTGAAAAAGATACTGTATTGTGTTACGTGTACGAACTTGTTATAAGAATGACTAATATTTTAGTTGGAAGTATCGTTGTTGTACCTTTAAATAAGTCAGTAAGTCGATAACCGCGCACAAGTTCGTACAAGATGGAAAACTCGGCAAGTCAATAAGCGTGGACAAGTTCTTGCAAGATGATATTTATGGTCGAGCGTACATGTTTTCAGCCACGTTTTGACTTGCTCTGTATTTGACGAATATACGCGTATTCATGTCACGAACGGAATCATGATCAAGTTCAAATCCAAATTGCTCCTGATATTTTCCGATTAGATCGATAACTAACAATTTGTGATACATAAATATTGTTCTCCGACTGGACATCGAAGCCAGGACCAGTTACGCAACAGACACGCGCTAAGCCGTACACCACATGGCTATCGAAGAGTTTTTGTAGAGACGTGCATGAATGATATGGGTTATCTGCGAGATGAAGAGAAGTTAAGTAGTTACGAATGTAAGATGGAGAGCTGGGACGGAAGAGGAAACGATTTGCTGAATTTAAAAATAATAAATAATAGTCGCAGAGCTATACTGCAGTTTGTTTCTAAAAGCAGAATGAATGGGGTAGGTACCATGTCCTCACAGAATACCCGCGTGAAATAGCAGCATAATGTAGAGATCCGGAGAGCTTTATTATTGTATATGAGGCATTCCATGTCAGTCTTCAAGGGTGACAACGCATCTGCATTATGACTCCTTGTCAAGGATGAATGTAGATGTCATGGGCCGCAGGAATCACTTACCATCAGGTGAACTGTGTGTGAGTTTGTAACTTTCAATATCATAAAAAAATAATATAAAAAAGGGAGCGTTAGCTTCGTAGCATGAATCATATACATTTTTTTTGTGTAACTCATTAGGTCTTATTTGAATGTTTTAAGTATAGAAGCCAAGATAGAAGTCCCTGTTCTCCGGGAATGCTGTTCTAAATGCTTCTTATCAAGATCAATACATATAATGAGTGTGTGTCTGACATTAACGTCGTTCGTTCGACGACTTTTGCAGTCTTCTCGAGTTTAGTCTACAATCCAGCACAAATTGTTACATACATACATTCCATATATGCCGTATATTGGATTAGGGAAGAGCAGGAAAGCTTAAAATTTTGGCACTATAATATATTCTGTACAATATTATAGTCGAAAGAATTCGCTGTCAAAATCGATTTTTATCACTTTATCATATTATAACCTATAATGTATAGCATATGACATTCAAACATAAATCCTGTTAGTTACACAACGCTGCCAAAAGATGGCGACTTTACAGAAAACAGCGAATAGGCTATCGGTGCGTATTACAAGCAATATTTTACGAAAGAAAAAAAAGCTATGTAAAATTCCAAGCGAGTCACAGATGCCGTGCTTGGCAGATAATATTCGTTCAGTGGCCAGTTACGATTGTACAAAGATGACAGCTCTCAGTGGAAGAACACGATGACGTCTTGGCAACAGTCCAGACCGCGCCGAACAAATTATCGTCTGAGTTTACATTGAGAAATATTGAAATTGCGCCGGAAAAATTATGACGGGTCCGCTTTAGAACATCCGTTGGAAATGATTTTGTCGATATCGCTGTTTATAAAAATGCCTTAATTTTCAACCTAACAACTTTTAACAATCATTGTTAAAAATTAAAAGTAACTGTCAAAAATGGTTTCCCGCGTAACTCATAACAATTACCTACGGCTATTAAAACCAAAATGTTCGCCAGTAAAAAAAAAAACAAAATTGTATTAAAGTTATTATTGTCGCCAATATAACAATATTGTTTATAAATATATTTCTTGTTTTAGAATTGGTGTGACAAATGATAATACGAAATGTTAATAGGGTATTACTAACATCAATTTTGAAAAGGAACTTTGTTAAAATACAGAATGAAAAAGAATACAAATTTATTAATGGGAACGCAGACACTAACTATGAGGTTGCATAATAGAGCGAGCGTGAGGAAGGGATTTGCATATCGGGATTAAACTGATTGTTAAGGAATGTGAGTGGAGGAAGAGTGAAGGTTTGTAAGATTTACGAATATAAACGGCCTTACTCCCTACATGGATCGGATAGGACGATTTTTTTATTTATATTTAGATTTTTTTAATTTTATATTTGAAATATTTTATTATATTTTGGCTGACAAACAAACACACAGTTCAACTTACGGTTAATGATGCTTGTGCCTCATAATATCCACATTCATCCACGATGTTTTTTTTTGATTTTGATTGTCTCCCCTGAGGTCTAATATTTAATGTCTCGTCACCAGTAAGAACAGTTTTGGTTTTATCTGTTGTTGCTAAAGTCAAATCTAAGTTTAATAAAAACCTGCCCCTACCTACAATAATACTGCTTGCTTATTTGCCTCCTTTTAGTTCGTATTAGAGGAAAGAATCGAAGACACAATTCACCTGATGGTAATTAATAATTGCAACCCCTGACACCCAACCCATCCGATGTTTACCTATTTCATCTGTGCATTTTTTTCCGAATTTACCATGGGGAGTGTCCTTAAGGGTTGATCGGATTTATTCCACTAATTCACAATTACTCTGTGGAATCAGCTGTCACCAGCGGTGTTTCCAGACCGATAAAAAAAGATCTTCAAAAAAAGAGCATACTCCTTTCCGAAAGGCTGGGCAGCGCGTGTGTGACGCCTCTGGTGTTGCGAATGTACATGGGCAGTGGTCACTATCAGGTGACCAGCTTGCTCGTTTACCACCCAATCTGTACAAAGAAAATAAGCACCGACGTATGTACATCCTCGATAAGGAATTATAGTTTAGATACAATAGTCCGCTTAGCCCAACAGGTTGGCGGCCTTCACGTGTCTCTAAATATACATTTAAGTCTCTCAGATGCTTTCCCCAGGTGATCTTAAGATGTTTTCCTTCACAGTCGGGCACGTGGTAATAAAAAAAAACAATACTTAAAATTGTATTGCGACAAATTTCATACATACCGTGGATCGAATTCGAAGATAGCGATTTAGATACTGAGATACTATTGCCCTTACTTTTTTTAGGCTGTCACCTTCCCAACAATCAGTACGTAATAGATCTTGGTCGCCTACATACTATCTAAACTAGCCATTTGCGTCGTAAAGCACGGCCCGGCAACAGATGCGGGAGCAGTTATAACCTCATTAGTAGATTCCAATGAGCTTTGTTCACGCCGCCCTTTGATCGTAGCGCGTTACGGATTCGATACAGTCTGGATACTGCTCGTTTAATAATTGTTATATTTTTATTTATTTATTTAGCGGAATATTAAGGTGTATTTTTATTCGAAATTATATTTAAATCACTTATCTTATTAAAGTATATAAGTAACGTTTAAAAGTAAAGTAACGGCTTATATATATATATATCAGAACTGAAAATCGCAATAATCGATAGTCATTAAATACAGAGATTTTGTATCATCAAATATGATCATGTCAGTTAATATTTTGTGTTAAAAATAAATCATTTCGTTTTTAAATAACAATATTCTTGTTGGTAATTATTGAACGTTGTAGAAATTGTTCAAACTAAACCGACAACGTTAACGGCTACTTTAATTATTATCAATAAATATAATTATTATGATAATATAATTTTGTAGCGTCACAGCCTTCCAGAGTTGTTTTATTTATTTTTTCATATATGGTTGTCAAATGCGACTCATGACATCTACCTCCGTCCTCAACAAGATTCAAAAACACACACGATGTCAGCCCTGAGGATTGAGATATGGGGTGCCTCTGATACTCGCCACGTTGCGACTTCACACTGATGTTCTTTGATGGTGTATTCATAATCCGGCATTCGCAATGTACGAAGACACACACTAGACGGAGCCACGACGTAGGCAAGTTTGCGGGAAGTCGATGGATGCAGGTGGCTCAGGGTCGTGCTTTCTGCTAATATATAGAGGCCTATGTATAGTAGTGGACTATGGATAGGTTGTAATGGTGATAAGATGCCAATCCACCGCTGTGTGAGTCGTCGATTACCAGGGTCTTCACGGATCAGAGGGATCGGCTAGAATCACTAGATTTGTGAAGAGATGTTGAGGCTCTGTGCTTCTTTTACGGATTACTACCAGGCGAGTTTAAGTATCGATCGCGACACAATTCAAAATTTCATCTTCACCATTTCGATGGTTGAGAATCTACCACTGTACGTTTACACGAATTTTTCGACCACGCGCAACCACTCTATTGTATCAGCTGTCGCCAGCAGTATTATCGACACGATCTGGGGACCTTCGAGAGAAGAGCCTAAACCTATCTTAAAGGCCATCAAACCACCTGCGACTGCTCTGATATTGCGGATTTTCAAGGGCGATGGTCCTATCCTATAAAAAAAATAACTTAATAACCCCATGTCTGCCGTCATTTACTTTATTGGATCCAACTTATATCCTATTAGAATTTAGTATTTAAGTACTTTATTAATTAAGTACTAAACTAGTCTAGAAAATTCAGTATCGCATGCAGCGATAGTGTCGCAATTAATTATACAAATGAAATAATTAGGTTAGTTTATATATTGTGCAATAAGCTGTCATTACATTAGTCAGAAGGCGTGAGTCAGTTTGTAGGGGACCATTTAAAGCTGTCTAGTTACGCCAACAGCTGATCTGAAAGTCACTAGTCTTAGTAAGGATTTAGTAGTCACTATCTTTTCTTGCACCCCTAAATATTCTCCATTCCAACTATAATAGGCTGGTAGGGAATGCTTTTTGGCCTTTATTGTATAAATAAATTTAGACATACACGATTTTAGTGTCTCTTGCGTAAGACAATTTGCGTCAATCGCCTAATGCTTTGTATATAATATTATACTTCCGAATAAATATTAGTTTTTTTAAAAGGAATATTAGTAATGCTATTAACATTCCGGTTCTAATATTCCGGTTAATAACAACTAAGCTGAAAATGCTTGTGCTAGGGGATGGTTCATGGCAATAGTTGAATGGTGGGTGTGAACCTACTACCTTAAGTTTCAGCAGACCGTACCCTAAACCATTAGGCTATTGACGTCGAATTTTAAATAACACAATATTCGAGATTTATTTTGTTTAATTGATAAAAACCGATGCTGTTCTACATTCTCACTTGGTGTTAAATTATGTAGACATTGATGACGATAGGATGGAAGTAACTGAATTTGACAAGCCCAGCAGTATTATTATCAGCTTGACTATTCCCAACTGTATAGGCAGCCAAACTAAACCTACCCGCTAGAAATATACAATGATAATTAGACTGTTTTCGAATATACAATATATGCCATAAGTAGCACGAGAAACTAGGTTGACAGATACTAGGTAGAAGATAGGTTGACAGTTCACTTACTAGACTTAAAATGACCTTAGTAAAATTGTCACCATTTTGCGAAATATTGAGATTTTTTATTTTCTGTTGTTGTTGTCTTTGACACTGTATCTGAAATCATTGTTTTTATTACATTGAGTAACAAACCACTTTCCGCCGATATTAATGCACATGCATTACATCAACAATGAGTGCCTCTGTATTTGCGAAATGTTAACTTCACTATTATATATCCTGCTAGAGTTCATCTCATCTGATAATAATCAGAAGATTTTGTTGATATTTAAAAAGTATATATATATATTTTATTTCAATTATATGAATGACACATCCAGTAGAGACTGAATCATTGATCCTAGCAACGTAGCTGCTTAAAAAATGGGTTCGGTAAATTTATTACGGAGATTAGTTTATATGTCGTGATAGAATACTATATAACCAGTGTTTTTTGTACCGTCTGGTTTGGGACGTTATTGTTAAAAAAAATTGTTGGTGATAGAACGAACGCAATATGTGACAACAAAATGTAGTTTAAATGTATTAATTAAATTTACTCAAATATGTTTAACTGTGTTGCTACACCGCGTTTATGAACTAGCTATTGTACGGCTCGAGCAGCGAAGGACCACAAATACCTGATTAAGTAATATTGTCTTAACACTCCTGTCATTTGTCTAGATTATGAGAAAGATTGGAGCTTTGCAGCGAGTTTCGTGTGTGAGAGGTTTCATTGCGAAGAGATATGGCCGCGTGCTGTAGTTGTTAGAGTACGTGGCTGCTGGTCGATCCTGGGTTCAATTCTCAATCGAAGAACGATATTTGATTATAAAGTGTTGGTTTTTGTGTTGTATGTATGTCTCGTTTGCCTCACATTGCATCCGAATCCTTCTCCAATCTTATTGCACGTTTATTACATCAGACTAGAGAAGGGGACGACGAGTGAGTGCCTTTTCACCAGTATCGAGGTCTACCTAAACATACACTCACCAAACAGCTAGACACAAACTGCAGTATGGCTCTACCACTGTTTACAGGAGTAACCGGAACGTGTGTAGGGTTCTTAATCAAATGAATTTCTCTATATATATATATATATATATGTATCTAAATAAAAACTCTAGTTTCTAATCAATCAAGTTGGATTTCAACGAAGAATAACACCGTAACGCTGCTGTTTCATATGAGGAGTTTATCGAGCCGGCATCGCGATTACAGGTATCGAGGTCTTCGATCTCAGTCAGCGTGAGGGAGATCGCTCAAATGTTAAGTGATGACTAATTATTGTTTAACATCTGTATGTCTTTCGCCAAATAAAATCTAGTGTTCTTCGTTACCCAAACAGCAAATAGAGAACCGCAATGACAAAAGCCCTCTCTCTGCCCTCAGTCATTTCGCAACAAGCGTCCGATTTTAATTAAGGGCGACGAACGCAAACAGTGATTCTAATTTGCGAAATTCCTCCGCATAAAATGACGTAACTCGCGGAATCCGGAATTAAATGTGCAGATCCGTAAACAATGCTTTGTCGGATGTTCAGTTTCAGTTTGATATTGACACCGGCCGTTTTAATTTGGAATGTTTTACGAATGGCCGCGATCTAGTTATATCCGATTACCAACGTTCGCATTTAATTACATTTAGTATTTCAGTGTTCGTTTTGTTTTGGCTATGGCATGAGCATGATAAAACGAATTATTTTTTAAAACATCAATTTTGAATTCGTCATGGTAGCTCAGTGTCTAATTGATCGATTTTAGCACCAATGATTTTTTTTGTTTACAATTCAACAAAGTGCTCATTTACCACGAGATCGTCGGTGAAAGAAACCTATATGTCTCGGAGATTAATAAAAAAAAAATATTTCAAGACATGTGAAGTTCACCATTCAATATTGGAGCCCGTAATCGTAATAATAGTAAACCATCACTTATTACAAGCACAATGAACTCAGTTGGAATGGTTTACGGAAATGTTGGTAATGTTAAATTGCAACGCTACCATTTTTTGATGACTTGATTGTTTATTTTGAATCTTTCATGATTCAACTTAACAAAAATTCAAGATACATATGCCTTCTCTGGGATACGACTATAGGACTGAGATGTCTCGTTCTCTGTAAAGAGGTCTTCGAATACCTATACCATTTGAAACACAGCGGCACTACGGTGCTATTCCACGTATTCAATTTGAATGATTACTAACTAGAGTTTTGTATTTAGTCAGAGGCAAATTTTTACGATGGTTCGTAATCCACCACTGGCACTGAAGCCTTCTGCCACAACTACTTTATGGCATCAGCTATCACCAGCGGTATTTCCGAACCGATATGACTTAGGAACCTTCAAGAAAAGAGCCAACACCTTTCTTAAAGGCCGGCTGCGCATCTACGACTCCTCTGGTGTTGCTGATGTCCATGGGCAGCGGTGATCACTTACCATCAGTAAGCTATATAGCTTCTGTATAAATAAAAGAATGAATCAACGACTGTTTATCATATATATTTTTCATTTCGCTAAGTAATATATAGCTTATTAACATATAAATAATTTGCTGATAGCTTTATGTATCTTTATGAAATAAAGCAAATGGAACATGTCTTAATAAGTTTTAACTTGTCTTGTTTATGATTGCTTGTTACTAGAAGATATGAATACTGAAGAATGATATCCTCTACTATGAGTTGGAACATCGGTATATTAATAGTGAAAACGTGGCTCTAGTTGAAGTACTTGACTCGTGCATTACGAGACACGAGTTCGAACACAGGAACAATATTTCTGCGTCATATAATGATAGCTGTGCGAATGTTAAAAAAATGTACAAGTAAAGGTTATCTGTTTATATATATAAATTCCAAATATGGGCATAAGTCATCACTTTAGAGAGTATGTTAGAGCATAGGCAAACACGCGGATTCTTAATGTTTGGTGGACTTCATATGTATGTGAAACAAAATTTATTTTCAACTTATTTCTTAGATATCGCCGTGATCAAATTCGGGTAAAAGGATATATTTACGTAGCATATGTAATATTAGGGTGACAAAGAAGAACAAAGTTCACCAGATCACATCGTGGATCGCTCCAAATTTAATCACAAGCAAGTTGATCGAATACCTTAACTCATAGTAAAGGTACAGAGTACATCATAGTTAGTTATGCACCAGAGTTATTCTACAGCTTGTTAAGTGCTACTTATTCTATTATGCTCGAGGATTCATGTCCATCTAGCTTCCAGTATCCAATTTGTGTATGATTTAATTTAACGTGATGGTCAAGGCAGTGAGATAAATGAAAACAACGTCAGTTAACTCTGCAGATAAGGAGATAAGTGTACCGGTTGTAATAATTTGTATTGATTTCACCGATTGCTGGATAAAAATTTTCCCGGATACTGTCTAAAATTTTACCCAAATGCTGGCTGAAAATTGTACGTTTTACGCTTTAGGCAGAAAACATAAATATAACTTAATACGGCAACATAATGGCATAACAAAAAAACTTTCTTAGCGATGAATGAAAAACATTAGTAATATAAATTACGAAGCCCACCAATCCACAACGAAGCATAGCGGTGACCTTCATATAATAAGAACGATACTCTGATATTTGCTTTTACCCATGTTTATGTAGAAATTATGTCATTGTATATATTATATATTATATTATTAAGAGTGGCAAGCGACCACAGAATTCATGAGATGATAAGTTATGCCATGATATGACATCGTCCAAACTCCACACAGATTCTTTGCCACCCGAAGAGTGAAATAGGGTTACGGTCCTATCAGGGTAACGGTCTCAACAGGGTAACGATCCGTGACAGGGTACTGGCCTGATCCGCGGCTCCCTCTCGGCAGTCCTTGTGCCAGCTACCCACTAATAGAGATATCGACTGAGCGCCATAAGCGCTCGGTCACCACCCAACCCGGTGAAACTATAAAAGCCTAACAGCGGCCATCAGCCCAAAATAAATAAATAAACCGAGGACTGATACGAAATTCCCCGTCACCAGTAATTATGTCACCTGTAATTGGTAGACAAGTTAATATAGATAAAGTTTGTTGTTTTAAGCCTTGGCTTAGGGAGCTTTGATAATTTTAAAATACCCGGGAAAACTCGCAGAAGGGCCTCATTTAAAAGCATTTGTCAACGGTTTAATCCACGGTTAACCGAAACGTGGACACGACCACAAACCTAGCGTGTATTAGTTAAGGAGTGGGGCCTGCGAATTATATTAAATTTAAACTTAAACCCCGAGGGATACGGACGGACAGATTTAAATGCTCCGCGTGTGGTTTATTACAAACGAGTGTTTTACCGAGATTAACCGTTTAGCTTTGCAAATGACGTTTTATATGTTATTTATTACAAGTGCCTTTTTTATTCGTATACCCTCATTTGCTTTCAGGTGTTTCAATAAAAATTGTTTTTCTTGGCGATATATCATTTGAAAAGGATTTCACCTTACACACCAAAGATATATCGCCAACTTTTTCTCCAAATTATACTCTCACGGCTTTAAAGTTTTCGTTTAATGGTTTTCTTTGTAATATGACTATCGACAAAATTGTTGTAAATTATTTTATATGAAGAATAAAGTGTAATATAAATTGCCCTTGTTATATTTATTTGTACACATAGAAATATGGAATGCCTCCTCACCAGTAATGAAGGTTTTGCGGGTCTCTGCATTATTACTATTTTTGGACCCATTTATAGCGTAGCCGGAGCCAAAGTGCAGCGTAGGTGTACCATTGTTAAATCAGTGATGGAAGTTGGAATTTAAACCGCTGACTCCTAGGTCATCAGTCCGACGCTCAGGATCTGAACGCTACGTAATCATCGTTTGTCTCGCATCCACGATACAATATATAATATATATAACCACGATATAATATTTCTTTCTATGTATGCTCTCATATTGACAATGATATAATTTCGCGAGTCGAGATCTCCATCAAAAAAATACACCATCAAATTGAGTGCGCGTAATACCGCAGGAGTTTAAACGATTTCATGTATAATTAAACCGAGCTCGTAAAACGCTGAACGTGACGGTAAATTCCGCTTTCTTGAACGCTTCCATTATCTAATTCGAATGCTTTCTTCAGCTATATAGCCATTAATCCAAAGCTCATGCTAGCTCTGTTTGATGTGGCGTGGGGCCACTAAAACAAGAAAAGTAGTTTTTTTGCATATATTTTCTTTGTAATGTACATGCTATTAACATTACTAATATTCCGGTTAACCACTCCAACTGAGCTGAAAATGCATGTGCTAGGAGATGGTTCAGGACAATGGTCGAATCGCGGATTCAAAACAACGACCTTAAGTTTCTCAGACCGTACCCAAAACCATTAGGCTATTGACGCTCTACTATTTTTAGCTACATTCATATATTTAGCTACATATTACAGTTGACAAATGACAGTGGACCTGATGATACAGGATGACTGCGGCCATTAAATCCATTATCAACAAAGAGAAGACGTACCTACATGCATTGTTATCCGGGAAGGCGGATAGAATGCCTCGTTACCTTTAATTGGGAAGGCATATCACTGTACACCCACCGTTTGAAACACAGGAACACAGTTGTTTCTATTTCAAGCTGATAGTCTAAATGCGCGTGGTCCTTCCCGATGATCCGACCTATTTATGTCGTAGCTAGTAACTAACTCTAGTATGGTTCTTCCATTTATAATTATCAAATCTGTTGTATTAATATTTATATTGGTAGCAGTACCAAGTATTTATATCAAGCTCGCGTACCGTGACGTTAAAAGCGACCGCTGTCAAGGCGATATTCAAATACATTAAGATTTAAAAATTATTGGTATTAATTATTATACTCCAATGGAGTATCACGTGATTTTAGCTTTATTACTGGGACTTTGCTTTATTACTGAACTTTTTTTTTTTTCATTGGACAATATTCCCACATGGACTGGGCATTGACTGTGAAAATACGTAAGGGCTTTTAATCCAGCCCTCTGTCAGACTCAGACTAATGCTAATTATCATTATATTCACTTTTAGTTTATTTTCGTCTTGGTGCTTAAATTCACAATTGAATTAAAGTACATCCAAACATGAAGAAAATTAAATGAGACCATCTATCCAATTGGATTCCAATTGGTTTTTAAGCCAAATGATAATCGGAGAAAGAGTTTTTTCATGATCACCTCCTGAGATTGCCCCCAGGAAGAGACTATATTGATATCGATCAATTGAAATATATGAATATATTCGGACAATTAAAAAAAATAGTAATATGATGCGCACATGAATCCGCTTATCTCGGGGCCGACTTCTACATGGTGGCTATAAAATAAATCAAAGGAGTTTATGGTCCAACTATACCGCCATTAAAATATGGTGAAACGCTTAGCCTTTGTAAAGGAAAAAAAAATATTTCCCCCGCAAATTTATTACAAACAATAAGTTGCTTAACCTTTACAGATTATATTATTCAAGCCTATTTTTATGAAATATTCGGTTATTTAGGTTGAGTTCTTTATGGTTACTATTAACAAATTGGATCGTAGAGTGTGTTTATAACGCATTTTCTTATAACAAAACTTAAGATATTCCGCAGATCGACTTAAATTCAACTGTCTATCGAAGTATGATAATATATCTAATGAAGTAAGAGATATTTAACAGATATTAAGGAAACAAATTCAATTTATCATATATTAACATCGATGAAGTATGAAGAACCACGCTTAAGTTTGTTTGAACCTACAGCGACATTACACTACAATCAATTGAACTGTGTGCAAAAAAATATATATTTCAATTATTGGTCTCAAAGCCTAAGGAATATTTGTCATAATTAATATTATTGATTACTTTCTGCTACGCACAACTACTCTGTGGAATCAGTTTTCGACAGCAATATTTATTTTTTAGTAGTTTATTATTGCATCTGTTTCATGACTCCTTATCGAGGATGTATGTGAGTGTCATAGGACGCAAGAATAACTCACTATTAAGTGAAAAGTAGGCTCGTTTGTCACCCTCAATACAAAAAAAAAGATATCATGTCTTGTAATCATCACATGTAATCAGCTAATTGCAATAAAATGCTAATTTTGCATCCCTAATATTACTAAATCACAGTCTCTAATTGTTTAAGTAGCGTAAATCATCTTTAAATATGCATTTAAATATCAATTGAAGTTAAAATACAGGGTGTCCCACTAAGCGCTTAATAAATCTACCTTCTCTCGGTGTGAGATCCAGTCCGGGGGGATCCGAAAACGTTAAAAATGCGCTCAAATATGATATATTTGGGCTTAATGGGCCATAATACTCGACATTTTGAGAATCAACAGGCAAATAAAAACTTCGCATCACGACTTAATAACGACCGTATAAATGCCAAATCGGCCTACATCGTATCGCGGAAATATTTTATTACCTACTTGTAGGCAAATTGAAATGTTTTAAAATGTTCAACTGTATTTAATGCCATGCGAAGTGATAGTGTTGTACGCAGACACAAATTGAAATATAGTGGGGGGTTACGCCGTAAGGAATAACAGATGATTAAGGAAAGGTTATTGAAGCTTCTTCCTGTAAAAAGAATGGGTCTACTCGACCGTGGAAGTTAGAGTGCGGGGATACAGGGGTCAAATTACAGGTTACAATTCGCTTATTACGGTTCGCTTATTTACATTTTTATTTAATTAAATTGGAACGCAAAAAGATTAGTTTCCTGGTCAATAACTATTTGATTCGAATATTTTGTACTGGCAACACTTTAGTTTGTCAGTTGGTCGTTAAAATTATCGAAAAGCTGAGAGGTAGAAAAAGGTCGGTTGAAAATTTTGACTCGAGCTATTAGACGAGAAGGTAGTGAGAAAGAATAAAGTTGTGTTCCCTATTACCTGAATTTTCTTCAGTACTGCACCTAGACATCCTGAAAGTCTAAATTCAGTCCTTATTATCAGTGATTCTTATACAATGCATTTCATTTTAGTTCTCAAGGGTACGTGGAAATATACATATTTTTATTGAATATTTGGCAAAGGAGCTAACGGTACCCCCCATGAACATTCGCATCACCAGAGGAGTCGCAGATGCGCTGCCGGCCTTTAAGAAAGCGTTGGCACTTTTCTTGAAAGTCCCTAAGTCGTATTGATTCGGAAATTCTACAGATTACTAGTGTTTGGCTGAAAATTTCGAGTAAAGCGCACAGAAGGGGATTTCCAACCATCGAGATGATGAGGATATAATTTTGAATTATTTCTTGATGTACGATGTTTAAACTCGGCGGCTGGAATTTATCCGGCTAACTACGAACACTCCCCATGGTATATTTGGTAAAAAATACATAGAGATGCAATATCTCTTCGTAGTGCCACTAAATCAAGCCGATCTTCGTTTAATATACACTAACATACTTCCCCCCACGACGACCTATGCAAGATTGCGGTAAATCGATGGATGCAAGTGGTTCAGGGTCGTGCTTTGTGGAGATCTATGGGTGACCGATGTTCTATGGATAGGCTGTGATGATGATAGTATTACCACAATTACCAAGTACCATCGGATGATTTGTTGTTTGTTGCTCGTAATATTGTAAATAAAAAATAAGTTACGTTATTACAGCTGCATTCTATTTTTCTTTTTTCGAAAGTAAGAATGGCTAATGATCACAGAGTTTAATAGATACTTATTTGATTACGATCTTTGGGTACTTATAAGATGAATACATCTGCTTTGTCAGTGCATTTCATATGCAAAATATTTATTTACGATTTTTGTAAGGTATTTTTTTTAAAAACTAGTACTTTCGTTTTATTGTGCTCTTTAATATGTAATTTATGTGTTTTGAAATAATCAAAGGCATTACAGATAGAGCCACAAAAGTGTTTCAAGCTGTAACACCAATGGGTAAATGATATTACACCGATCCAATTGTAGATGATGCGGGATTAATTCTTAATATGCATCTTAAAAATTTGTTGTCGATGGATGATATTATAAACGGCGTTACTTACTACTGTGGCTTCGTTACCACTCTAATCATAATATATATATTTAGTAACTGTCCCCGCAGCTTCTCACGCTTAGATATATATATTAAAATAAAGCTCGTTGTTTGAATAGTAAAAAAAGCTAATAACTACGTAACGAAACCATAGAGTGATTCATAAACAGTGCACAATGCCATCTATCGAGTTTAGATGTAAACTCATTTATAATATTTTTCCTAAACTTTATATAATATATAAAACTTTCGTATTGAATTTCATGCTTCTTCCTTTAAAAGTGACGAATTTCCCATATAAACTTTCAACCATTAATTAACCCTCTTAGTAGCATAATTTTGAAAAACGCTAAAAAATTTCTAAACATAAGCAAGAATATGAAATTTTGTGTTTTTACTTCGAAAACGACGGACATCCATTGTATGACTGGTCATCCTATATTTAATACCCTTAGGAGGGGAAATTTCCGAAAATCCTTCCCTTTTTACAACATAAAAGGCATCAACTGCCAAAATTTCCAGTTTCAGCCCCAGTGATTTAGCTTCTGCGTTGATGTATCAGTCAGTTAGTCAGGACAAGTAATTATATATGTATAGATATATTATATAGTCATATTAAACCACGTGGCTATATAATATGACTAAAACAAAACGTGGAGATCATCGTAGACGCAAACGATATATCTAAACATTAAACATCACTGATTAGCAAATAATATAACATTATTAGCCGATAGCAATGCACCCAATGCGTAGCATTATGCCTCGTAAACATAGTACAGTCTCACAGCTGCAGAGGTCAATAGATGTAAACGCAGTTAATTGCCACTGTTCGCATAATAAATAAATATTGTTAGTACAAAATCAATCAATCATGTTCCACGATAACCCACGAGTCAATCGTTTACACGAGCATTCGAAGATAAGAGGGAGCTATTTGAAATGAGCCAGTTTTGTGGTGGTATAGTAACGAATTGTGTCCTGAATATTTTATTAAGAGTGGTAGAAACAGATGCTGCCACATAAGCAGACGGCGGATGCAAGGACCACGTCGAAAATGCCAGCGTCAAATAGCAGCATAACGATGCTGTGTTTCATATGTTAAACGTAAGGATCCAGAGACCCTAGGTAACGAGGCATTCAATCTTAGCCCTCGAGGACCTTCGTCTTGAAACTTTGTGGAGGTTAGACGTACTCGGAGACGCAGTCGCAGTCATCAGGTCAACTGTGTTCTCATTCGTCACCTTTAATAATATCACTTCCCAATGGAGGAGCATAATAATTGATAGGCCTGTGATCAAATGATGATCAAATATAGACAAAATGATAATATTAAATTTGTCTCTGGAATTAATGTTCACCAAACATGGACGAAAGTGATAAGGTTTAAGTTATGTTGATTTTAAAATTAACTTTGAATTTACGATCAATCATAAAGCTGATTGGATAATCCTTTGATCGTGTTGGCAAATCAAATTTATTTAATTTAAAATGACATTGACACGATACGAAGTTTACGATCAGTCTGGCATTATGAATTGTGATTAAAGAAGCAACGAAAAATTTAAGTGGTGATAACCATCCAGTCATGACGTCGAATAGCGGTGGCTGTGGGTTCGAATCCCAGCTAGCTTCCATTAATGAACAATTTTTCATACTCTTAAAAATAAATACATAGTACAGCCACGTCTCACCTATTACCTAGCAGCAGTTTAAAATATCGACTGGGAAAGGATCGTGTTATGACAAAATACCATCGTAAAAAAGAAGTTTACCCCTACGTTTCCTTAGAAAAGAAACCCGATACCTAAATATTGGATACGACTCTATCCTAAGGGTTGACAATATATCGGCACTATGATACCCTATGAAAGGGGATGAATGTAGGTGTTACGATCTAGAAATCACTTAATATCCGTGAACTGTGTTCCCGTTTATTTCGTTATTACAAAATATTAAATCCTTCACTCATAGAATTGCTCATTGAACGATTGGAACCACATTCAATCCACTTAAAAATAAATAAAGTAACAGCCTATATATATATATATATATATAAATCCCACTGTTGGGCAAAGGCTTCCTCTGTAGAGAGGGTGGTAAAGTATAGTCCGCGACGCGACTGCACTGCCGATTCATGGACTTATCACATATCTTGGAAATATATTTATTTTATTATTTACTAGGCACAGCTTCCCCGCGCAATGTTTTCCTTCATCGCCGAGTACGTTAGAAATTATCTCCTTAAATTGTAATCAACAATTCGGTGCCTGTACTGGGGACTTATCTGAGAATAAAAATCAGCCATAGATTTAGTTTTCTTCAAAAATATCCTACTCATAGTTTATATGTTTGGATGTTTGTTACTTAACCAAGCAAAAACGGATTTGGATGAAATTCGGCCCATGGATAGTTTACAATCTGGATTAACACGCGTTGCATTAACAATGAGCATTAATTAGTCGCAGGATCAAAAGATGAAAGAAGCAGCGAGTCACTCCTTACTACGTACATGGTAAGCTTTATGTTCGGTTGCTCAAGACTCTTGATTCAAGAGTATTGCTAGTTCCGCGTACTGGAGGAAAATAATTAATCATACAATGTTGTCTCACACATTTTTCACCCCTCTCTAGACCCAATGTTGAAGTCCACGGTCATATGCTAGTACCTTAATAAATTACGCGTCAAACGATCATTATAAATTATGTTATTACAGTAAATTTCATCATGCTTACTTAGTTGCAAAAAATCTTTCCTTGTCCCCTACGGTGTTGGTATCATTAAACTCGGTAAGAGTACTAGTAGACATATAGATAAGCCATTATTAACGTAAGAAAAATACGTGTTTACTACGAAACAATAATATTGTAATAATTAATTGGTTTTAAATAGTAATTAAAAGTGAAACAACGATAACGGCATGCGTGCGAGGCTGGCGGTGTGGGACCGTCTTATGCAACAAGGAGCAATTCAGATATATTAATTTTATCCTTTTTAAAACTATATTTTAATCGTTTTAAGGTAAGCACAGGGAATGGAAAAAACTTTTACTTTATTAATACCCGTGTACTAGTCCACCCCTAGGAATACTAGTTATGCAGCATTATGTAATTTTCCCATATGACAAGAGCGATGAGTTTGGCGCAGTAATTGTACAAAATTAACAGCCTATATGCATATATTCCTATTTCGGATATAGGCCTCCCTTGTAGATTTTGTTAGAGCATAGTCCACTAGATTGCCGATTGGTGAACTTCGCATGTCTTTCAGATATTTTTTTTTATTTATTTCCTAGAACATGTAGGTTGCAACGTCTCTTTCACAGCTGAACTGGTAAATCAGCATTAATATATAAAAAAATACGTATATATAATAATACATAAACTTAATACGAAATACATATATGTTACTTACAACTTCTTTTAACTTTATAAGACCGTAAAATCAGAATCTTAGTTCGCTATATAATGAGTGCAATGTTGAAGACGTCGCAACATATAGGACCACAAAAATTATCACCTTATAGCCGTTGTGTTTCGTAACGTGAGTGAAAGAGACAGAAACCCTAATTGTCGGGGAAGTGGCATTCCATCTTATCACTTGTCAAAAAAACAGAAATAATAGAAAACGGTTACTATTTTACAAAAACTAATATTTTTCACTTACATAAAGTTCGCGAGTAGATCTACCATCTACTTTTACCCTTTTATAGGGTAGAATAAATTACGACTCGGCTCGTAAGGTTTCCAACAATTTATTACCCAACCAAATTTAAATCATAGAATAAAATGTCCGAATAATGAATATTAATAAGAGACAATTTCACATAAATATATTATAAATTTGATTTGTTTTGCTACATCTATGAATCAGGGCTAAAATCGCATAAACAGATAAGGGCGAAAAATCTTTTTGCTTGCAAACATTTTGCTCTTCATCATGGGTGAACAAAATTTCGTTTATTATTACTATTGATATTATCAGATGATATCAATTGCTCAGAATATTTTGTGTTGTAATAATTTGCGCAAACACGATGTGCAACAAGGATAGAGGATGATTCAGATGCGGTGTCAGGGACACGGGACATACGTACACACAACACACTTAAACCCATACATGTGATACACAAATATTGTTCCACTATGAGGTACTCTAACGTACGGGGTGGCATGGCCGTCGGGTCTCTGTAATACTTTTACATTGTCAGTTTTATATTATTTTAATATGCTACTATTGCATAACGCTATCCATGTTATCTGTCAGCACTAGGAGTGCGCGAACGATAAACACTGCACTGCGTAGTTACCGATAAATGTGACTTAACCCATTTAGAGTCAATGTTATTATAAAATTGCTTTTTACCTACAAGTTTATTCGCTAAAGCGTAAATATGGTTTGTGCAAAAACGTTTAACAAGATGTTTATGCACGTGCCGTATGAAAATTACGCATTAATGCGGATTAATAATTTAATATGCAAAGAAATAAGTTTAAATTCATAGCTTCTTTCTACTGTGTTGTGGGTGGTAAACAAGCTCACAGTTCACCTGATGGTGCGCAGAATGACACCTCGATAAAAAATCATAGTTTGGATGTGTTGTCACCCTTGCGGAGTAGATGCTTCGACATCAGTAATAAGAGTCTTCGGATCCCTACACTCACCGAATGAAACACGGCAGCGTTATTTTGCTATTCCACGAGTGTGTTCTGTGAGGGCGAGGTCCTTCCCCAGTCGAGCCGAAAGCCTACGGAAGCTAGAAATGAACTACAGTGCGGCTTTACCTGTGTTAAAATTGAATGACAATAATAAAATTTATCAGGTGATCACATTTAGTTTATTAGATGATGTCGATCATTGTTTTTGAACGAAATCTTATTGAATAACGAGGACAATGTATGATCGATGGTGATTCCTGGGATACTACACATATACACGATAATTAATCTAAATATATTATGCGTTATCATTCCTTAGCAATAACAAAAATGGTCCTATTTCCGCTTTCATTCACTTCATCAGACAAACACACAAAACGTCTGTAAATATGTCCAATCCTGTTGACTTACTCGTGCTACAGCTAGTTTATACTAGCTGCCTTTATCGCTATTAATAAATTGTGTATAAATTGTATAAAAGGAGCAAAATAAAAAGATCCTATCAAGGTTCACGAGTTTATTCGTTACTCTAGACAGTTTTCAACAAACTCAAAATATCAAAATAGTCAGTTTTCATAAAACTCAGTGCAAAATAGTAAATTTTTCTACATACTCTGTGCCGAAATAATCAATTATTAACAAACTCAGGGTCAAAATAGCTATTTTGATCAAACACAATGTGTCAAAATAGTCAGTTTTCATAAAACTCAGTGACACAAATTAGTTTTCAACAAACTCAAAATATCAAAATAGTCAGTTTTCATAAAACTCAGTGCAAAATAGTAAATTTTTCTACATACTCTGTGCCGAAATAATCAATTATTAACAAACTCAGGGTCAAAATAGCTATTTTGATCAAACACAATGTGTCAAAATAGACATTTTTCAAAAAACTCAGTGACACAAATTAGTTTTCAACAAATTCAATGTGTTATCATAGATTCTCCTCGCACGCCGTCATCGCGCGGCGTAATTGTAAATAGTATAATGAGCATGTTTTCTTTAACAGGTTTATTACAAGTCGTATATTGTTGTTAAATATAAACAAAGGCTTATATTTCCGCAGTATTGCGTGCGTGTGGACCTAGGCAAGGCTAGGCTTACTCTTATCTCGATCTAAGGCTGGAATTTTTAATCGGCTCAAAGGACCGACGTAAGTCATCAATTAGATTTGTAAGTTCGGTTAGCCACGCATATAATGCGTACTTATTTTTTTTTTTTCTGGAATATTCTCAATTTTTATAATTACGAAAGAAACTCTCACAAAATTTTTGAACTTCTGTTCGTAATTTGGGCTAAAACTAAAGACTGTTCCGATTTTCTCATATATTTTTTTTAATATCAGCGGTTATCATCGCTCACACATGACACACACAAAAGCACACAGTTCACGTAATGCTAAGTGATAACCACGGCCCGTGATATATGTATATATACACGTGTTTGTGTGCGTTTAAGGGTAATATCGACTAAAAATTTATTCTATCATTGACATTAACAAACTCACACACAGTTCATCTAATGGTAGGTGATTCCTGCGGCCGATGACATCTACTACATTCATCCTTGACAAGGAATCATAATGCAGGTGCATTGTCACCCTTGAGGACTGCGTCGTCACCAGTAATAAAGGTCTCCGGATCCCTGCACTCACCGGACGAAACACACAAACATTATGCTGCTATTCTACGTTAGTATTTTGTGAGGGCGTGGTCCTGACCTGGTTAGCTACAAACAAACTGCAGTGTAGCTCTACCACTATGATTTAAATTGGTGACCTACTAAGTAACCGCAACGTCCAGAAAACACTTAATTGGCAAAGATAACGTAGATGTATGTGTGCGGAACAGATATGAGAAATGTGTTAGGATGGTGTAAGATATGAAAAGATAAATATGATTCTTCTTCGTTTTATTCTTCTTCTTCTTATTCACTTATTATAATGGTACTATTAGCGAGGGTACTGGACCTGTGCTCACACACATGCTTGACCTACGTGTTTTGTATGGTAAAATCATCCAAGGGTGCCAGTAAAATTGGGGTCCTTTTGAATAAGACTTATAAACACTGCAGAAATATTTTTCGAGAAGCTGTTCTATCTTGTGGTGGTTGTTTTATTGCTGTTGGTCCAGTGTAGTACATCTTTACTGAAATAAACTCGTGATTTCTGCCCGCCGAGTAGAGTCACAACGAGTTACTAGCATGAACCCTATTATGTTGGTAACGATCAGTATTTATGTGGATTTCGCATAAACTATGCCCTAATGATTCTACAATCATAATATTTTGAAAAGTATCCACTCACTAACCTACATTGTATGTGGACACAAATGAATGAACAAAATATTTTTACTAGTACAACATACTTTATCCAACAGTATACCATATAAATATCTAATCAAAGCAACATTCCGTGCATTCATTTCCATGGCAGACGAAAATGGCGACGACCACTTTAGATTCCCTTTATGGCACTTCTATATTCTATTGTCAAGTTATTTTCCGCGTGTACAATTGAGAGAATAACTCAAGATTATATTTGCTCCACAGACCTTGAAGTAAATAAACATCTCGTTAGGTTAAATACCGAACTTGGAAACTTTAGAATATTTCCATCTACTAATGAAACCGGAGTTTTCGTCTTCACATTACTATAGTCAACGCATTTTAAACTGAGTCGTCGGGCAATAAATGTCACTGACAGTAAGAATGTGCACGCAATGCAACCCGTTATCGATACTTGCTACCTGCGCACGCGGGGTCGATGGGTCATCCCTAGAAAAGATAAAAACGGCCCTTTTCGGGGCCACCTTACGATCTATATTTACTTCGAATGATTACGTCGAAACAAACATTAAATCTTATATAGCGAAAAATTATTCCTATTAATACTTAACATAATTTAGCATATCGATCGTACCTATCCCGTTATCGATATGCACCTCTACAATACTTACGCACATCACTACACCTCTCCATAAGATCTGTAAGTGCGAGCGAGACAGATACATAAATATGATTTATGTCCCGAAGCCTCAGTTCATAATGCCTCGACTATAAGTAACTAATCGTTCTTTTAAATATAAGAGGTTAAACAAGCACATCATTCACCAGAAGATAATTGATAACCACGGCCCATGAAATCCACATCCATATTTAACAAAGATTCACGATAACACCGCATGCACATTCCTTCTTAGACCTAAAGATATCTCAGTTCCAGTATCTGTAATTAGATCTCCAGCTCCTATAACCTTAATGAAGAAAGGAAAGAAATTTAAGAATACTGAAAAGGCAAATAGTATGATGAATGTTACTTTTAGTTTCCAGATGTGAAACCCTTCAAATAAGCGGGAGCAGAGGTAGTTGGTAGGGCAAGCAATGCTCTAGTTTCTTTATTATTTATTAATAGATCATCTTAAGAAATAAATAGTTCTCTCTTAAAGAATGGTGGCAAACGAGGACACAGTTCACATTTTTCTTTTACATAAAGGGTTACAAACTCACACACAGTTCACCTGATGTTAAGTGATTCCTGCGGCCCATGACATCTACATTCATCCTTGACAAGGAATCATATTGCAGATGCGTTGTCACCTTTAAGGACTGAAATGGAATGCCTCGTCACCAGTAATAAAAGTCTCCGGATTCCTTCACCAACCGGACGAAGAACAGCAGCGTTATGCTGCTATTTCACGTTGGTATTTTGTGAGGGCGTGGTCCTGCACCGGTCGAGCTGACCCATACATTCTGCAGTTAGAAAAAAACTGCAGTGTAGCTCTACCACTGTAAAACCTGTCCCCTGATGGTAAGTGATTACTGGTGCCGGTACATCTACATCCATCCTCAAAGAAGTTTCAGGGTGTACGTTATTTATCACCCCTGAGTATCGAGATGGAATGCCGAGTTACTGTTACGTTACTGGATCCTTACACTATATGACACACAGCGGAGTTATGCTGATGTGTATTCCACGTTAGTACTGCGTCCTGATCGAGCAAATCCATTGCTGTTTATTAGGTCTACCATCCCATTAAAATTTGGCGGATTTCAAGCTATGACAGAACAGTCATCTAGAATATTAGATCATCCTACCTGATGACGACGATTGGTGTTGTTGTTCCCCAAAGCCCTAAATTAAGGGTTACCACAGTACACACAATATCTTACAGTACACTTACAGTTATCGTACAGTACAATATCTTCATTGTGTACACTTTTCGGGACAATCAAGATGTAAATTATTTCATTAGGTGTACAAAAATGCTGACAACTTTTTTTTCGACAATGGTACCGCCAGATTGCAGTTTGTTTCTATGACCTGAAATCACACCCTCACAGAGTACCAGCGTAAAATAGCAGTATAATACTGCTGTGTTTCGTCTGGTGATTTTTGATTCAGCTACCCCTATGTGGTGAGGAGGCATTCGATCTTAATTCTTAGGGATGATAACGCATCAACGTTATGATTCCTTATCGAGGATATATACATGGGTGTCGTAAGAGCTTACATTCAGGTGAACAGTGTGCCCTTCGTGTATGTTGCCACCCACTAAATAAAATTTTTTCATTGCAGCACTCGACACAAACTTACAATAATACCCGGAACTATACATATAGTAGTTTATAATTTAATCCTTAAAGGATTTTTTTCTCTCAATACATCATTTCACATATAAGGCAAGTACAGCCGCGGTTAGACCGCACGGCGGCCATGGAGTGCCATTTATGCGCGTATATGGACGGATAATGAATCGGGAAACGCGAGTGTGAGAAAATTGTTTATAGCTGACATAAGCCGGTGGTTTTAGTAATAATACAATTTATCGAAATGACTTTACTTTACATATTGGTAGTATTACAGTCTGGCCTCGTATATCGTATATTAAATAAACAAAAAATAAAAGAAGAAAATTATGCATATGCGTTTGGACATAAACGGATGGATTATATTAAAACACAATTGATATATTATGCATATACATTATACATATACATTGATATATTATACAGATATATACATACATATATAGAAATATACAAAAATCAAACTAAATCAATTCATCAAAAACATTCACAAGGAAAGAGCGCAATTGTGCGCTCATTACAATCGATTTTGCTGTAACTTTTTTAAGATCGGACATTTATGTTTTTTTAAATCTATTTCACAGTTCTGATATATTTCCATGTTTTTCATATGTTATATTGGTCTGTATATTGGGATGTGAATTTGACATACGAAGATTCTCGAAAAACTTAATAAATCGACTCCATTTTTATTACGTTAAACATTTATTACAATTAATAATTAATTAAAACTGCTAGAAACTTGTTGAACTAGACTTCTATAATAATTATTGTTTGTTTATAATTAATGAAAGTGATCACTGCCGAAAATTGTGACTTGTTTTTTTTTTATTGAAAATGTAGATGCCATTTTCATTCCCTTTTTTAAAATTTATACTTATTTTTTATTTATATCTTTGTTTTATATATTTTGTGACTAGAGAGCGTACTACGTGGGCATTTTAGGATTTTCACATTGCAGCTTGCTTCTGGCTGCAGCATAAATGAGTCGCCTTAACTGACATCACTTAGTGACTGGTGACCAGTCACTAAGTGATGTCAGTTACTACTTACCATCGGGTGAGCTGCTTGCTCGTAAATAAGTCATTATTAAAAGAAGAAAAATGTAGTACGGGATATACATTTTTTAGATTAAATAAATGCTGATAACCCCGTTAATATTCCGGTTAACCACTCTAACTAACCTAATGTTAGTTCTAGGAGATGTATACGACAATAGTCGAATGGCGGATTCGAACCTGTGACCTTTAGTTTATCAGACCGTACCCCAAAACCATTCAATCTCAGCCTACGTGGACAACGCATGCGCATGTTAGCATTTTTCTGAGGATTGATGAATAGATATACTCGTGTTAACCAGCTCACGGACCCCCAGTTCCGAGAGCCCTGTGTCCGATGAAGCTGTAAGAGCCGCTCTTTCCTTGAAGGTCCCTAACTCGTATCGGTTCGGAAACACCGCTGGCGACAACTGATTCCACAGAGTAGTTGTGCGTGCCAGAAAATTTTGCGTGAAATGCACAGTGGTGGATTTCCAACCATCGAGATGATGAGGATGAACTGATGGATCCGTTAATTTCCCCGAGAACTGAGATGGAACGCCTAGAGTGGTAGAGACCACTAGCTGGATCTCAGGATCCACACATTCATCAGACAAGACATAGCAATGGTATCCTTAAAGAGTGTGGGGTTTACCTTGGTCGAGCCCACCCAACCCATTGAAGAAATAAGATGTTTCTACTGTTGAGAGATAGAGAAAATACAAAATATCGTCATCGTGTACACATTAAAAAACATCGTGCATACATAAAAAAAAACAATGTTATGACTATACTAAACTTCTACTGTAAAATGGGCGTGGTTATTGGCTCACTAGTGACGTATTTCCGGTAATCAGCTTCGTATGTTTCATAGAAATCGTAATTTGCGGTTCGTCGTGCATGTTCCGTGACGTCACTCGCGCCTTACTCATTGGAGTAAAATCATCAGAAAGTGCGTCATCTCAATTATTCATTTAAAACGTCTCGTGGCATACCTAGATAATTATACGGTGTTTTATAATCAACCATTAATATTGTGCCTACTCAGAATCTCATAATTCAGTAACTAACTTTTAAAAGTGATTAACAGCATCAGCATAATTGTGTCGACACGACCGGGAATCGACTACGTTCTCACAATAAACTGAGAATATCAGAGTCAAATGCCAGTATAATGCTGTGTGTTTCGACTAGTGAATGTAGACAACCGAAGATCCTTACTGCTGGCGAGGAGGACATATGACGCATCTTGAATCTTTGTTGAAGATAGATGTCCAGCCTAAATATAATAACAACAATACTCCTTAATAACGACATATTCTGATTATCAGATGACATTAATTGCGCAGAATATAGTTTTTTCTCGCGTCATTAGCCCGAGGCCTTTTAGTTTCACCGGATTGTGAGGTGACCGAGCGCTCATGGCGCTCAGTTGAGACCTCTATCAGTGGGCAACCAACACAGGAGCTCCCGAGAGAGATCCTCGGCTGGACCGTTACTCTGTTGCGCCAGAACGACGCACTCGAGGGTGTCCGAGAGGGCCGAATTTCGGGCAGAATATAGTATTGTGGCGTAATTATTTGCGCAAATACAAAGGCAACATCCCTATTCTGATGTGTAATAAGACATACTCATCTCAATACGGACATACAACCAATAATTTGTGATGCACAAATATTGCACCCTAGCACGGAATCAAAACCGATACTTTAACTACAACACGACACGGTTGACATTATATAGAATATTTAAGAAGAGTAAAGTAAAGGTCACTAAAGTATTTTATTATATGATACTTATCTCTTCGAATGGATAAAATTTAATTAACCGTGAGTCAGCGTCGTGGTAAAAAGCTTAATAATCATGTTTGTTGCGAATAAAAGTAAAGTAACATCATATATATAACATATAATTCCCAATGCCTTCTGTCTAGAGAGGATGCTGCACGTGGGTCCTGCGCATTTATGGACTTCGTAGGTTTCCTCACGACGTTGTCCTTTACCGCCGAGCACTTGAAAAATAAGCACTTAAAATAGCGATTAATAATTTCATCGGTGTTGCCACCTGGGATCGCACTCGGTTTGCTCGCGCACCGTGAATCAAAAGCGAGCGCCTGAACACTGAGCTGCTACAGCAGGTCTACGTAGGTAAAGGAGACTGGCTGAAATGAGTTTCTTTTCTTGCACCCTTGTTAGGAACCTTCTGATAAAAAAATTCTTACAAACTATTTTAGACTTTATTTATTACGATACATAGCTTATATTACAATTAAAATACTTGTAACGTATACTAGTTGTAATACCCCTCAGGGTTGAGCTCGAACTCCTAGTTCTCCCAAAAATCTAAGTCTAGAATTGTTTCTTTCTTTCAATTACCACCAAAAAATCGTATCCACCCAACAATACTAGTCGGGCTATATTTTTACTTTTCATTATTAGTACATACATTGTTCATTGTGATCTACATTATATCATCATCACTGTCATAATCTCAACCCATCAATAGTCCACTCCTGATCCCAGGCTGCCAGAGTAAGATCCTGAGCCACCTGCATCCATCGACTGGCACTCCATCTAGTGAGGGGTTCCTCTACGCTGCGATGACCAATTGTCGGTCGTACGAGCTATATGGCCGGCCCATTTCCACTTCAGCTTACTGCTACTTTGAGTTATATCCGGTTACTTTAGGTCTTCAGCCGATATAAAATTCATAGAATCAAAATTAGCGTAATACCCTTAATATATTCTCTCACGCTCAACCCAAAGGTCTTTTAAATTATTTTTTAATTAAATCCGCCTTTTTGTATATTTGTGTTACTTATTAAATTATTAAATATTATTATACGTAAATAAATAAACTGTTTCAACCAATACTTATACTTTGAGCTATGTCGGTTACCTAAGTTCTTCAGCCGATATACAATTCATAAAATAAAATTAAACCATTAAATGTGTATTAATATAATGTAAACTAATTCATAGAATTAAAATGAACCTATTACCCTTAATAAATTGTCCGCTCAACCCTAGGGTCTTTTGGGAATTAAATCTTCTTTCTTTGTATATTTGTTTTATTTGTATAAATAAATAAATAAACTGTTTCAACCAATTCAACATAATAGATTCTCTGATCATTATGTTACACGGTTGTCTAAAATTGTGTGTTGTTGAAACCACATGCTTAGTTTGAAAGGACCAAGCAGGAAAAACTAAATGTGTCATGTATAACATCATAATTCCTTATAATCCCCAAAGCGTTGTTCGCTGCCAAAGCGTTTCTTAAACCACAAATCATAAATTCCGGGTAACCCGTCGTTAGCGCTCACAAAGATTCTTATCTCCGGCTTCACGGGTCTGTAACGCGATAATTTCTTTAACATTAGAGCTGCGATGGGAAAGGTGATAAGTATTGTTTTGCGTTTTATCAAAAAAAAAATGTTTTATTTATTTTATGTACATATTTACTAACTATTATTGATTATAAAAATCGTATAAGGTGTAATGTTTTTAAATATAATACAACATATGTTCATTTTTAATATTAATCAGTGTTAAAAATTTATAAGGTGGGTTGCGTTTTAAATTGAATTTTAATCGATTCAAACTAACTAAGGTCAAACTCTTTTGTTAAGTCAAGGTAATACACATTAATATTGAAAATTTAAACATCACAGAAGGGGTTTGACAACGCATCTGCGACTCCTCTGGTGTTGCGGACGACAATGGGAGCCGGTAATCATTGACCATCAGGTGAGTTGTTTGTTCGTTTGCCAACCATTCTATAAAAAAGGTTTTTATACTTTAATAATAATAAATTAGAAATTATGTAGCGTTTATCGATGCAAAAAAATTACTACCAATATTGAAAATTATTTTATTTATTTAGTTATTCTTTATTTGCACAAGTAAAATAAATATTGTACAAAAGGGATGATTTAATAATATCAGAAAAAGATAATCGATAATAGGTGAAAGGAACATATAACGCAGCTGGAGGTAAATGATTCCTGCGGCCCATGTCAAATAAGTCAATAAAAAAAAGTTACTACACATTATTTGTTGGAGCCTCCTTTTAAGTTTGACGTCTGTGACAGTAGGGGAGCCTACAAATCTGTGTTTTGTGTTTGTGAAGGTGTGTTCGTGTTTGTGTTTGTGTCTATCTAGTTTTTATTTATTTATTAATTTAATTAATCTTCAATTATAAACACCATATTTTTTACAGAAAAGGGTACAATGGGCGGACTTAATATATTAATATATTTGATAGATATCGTTACGATCTATTTAATAATCTCAGTTTCTTCATATTTTTTTCTTTTATTTAATGAAATTTTGTAAACGTGATTGTCGTTTCTTTATTAACTATACTAGACAGATGGTTTGAGAGTTTTGTATATTTCATTTTGAGTTCATAGCCCAGCGTCTAATGATATGATTTCTTTTTTTTAATCTTGTATACAAAATATATAATTTCCTGATGGATTATTCAAAATATTGTATACACTTTTGTTGGAAAATGTTTCCCTTTTAAAGTACAGTTAGTAGTGCTGTTTGAGTCCAGTTTTTTTTTATTCCTTGTGTCTAACATTTCGAAATCTGTCAAAAGAAGTGTAATAATCTATAAAATAATATCTTACTTCATATATCGAATCGATATCGACCCCATTACAGATAACAATAGAATGCATTGTTTATTAGTCCTCTTATGGGACAACACTATACATCTTGAATCTTTGTTGAGAATGAATATAAATTGCATGAATTACAATCTTCACTTACCATTCAACTGCATGCTCGTTTGTCACCCTTAATTTTATATAAAAAACAACTAAAACTGAAACGTGATTATAATACAAATATTTTAAAATTTAAAGATTCTAGGATACGTCATTTACCGCTCAACCTGTGCATGAGATCACATATCTAAATCGACCGACACTTGTCCCTCTCGTGATGTGATATTAATTGTGGCTTTTACTCGTCCGACTGGTAACAGTTATATTTTACATCGACGTGGTTATCGAGTCTCGCAATTACTATGCCAGTAATGCAAGGGATTGTTCCTAATGCCCTTTTTATATGATGATGATGTTGTTCTGGTATATCTCCTGCTTATTGGCAGTAGACATCAACTGCGCAAAATATTATATTGTGCCGTAAGAATTTGCGTTTTTCTTTGTGTTTGAGTATTGCTGTTGGTACAGAGACCTTTACAGCTTTATCTTATTAGACTGGCGAGCGCGAGGCCCGCTGAGTAGGCAGACAACGGCGATGCTGCGAAGCTGGCGCGGAGAATGCTGTTGCACCACCGCTGCCCTCCGACCTCCGTGGACGAAGAACGTCTACGACAACAGAGGGGGGGGGGGGTAATAATTCGATCCGAGGACCCCTCATCAGGAGGTACGAAACCTCGACTCGGATCGCTATCTAAAGGGTAGCATTTGCGTAAACACGCAAATACATTATGTTGCATGTGCTATAAGACCGGAGGAAGATTCACATACAGTGTCAGAGACTAGGGATGTACATACAACACACCCAAACCTGAAAACTAACTATTTGTAGTACACAAATATTTTTCCTCAACTGGGAATCGAACTCAGGACCCGCGATGCTGCAGCCAGCTACTCTAACCACTGCTACTACGCCATGCGGCTGAATTGCAGATGTAGTACTATGTTAGCTAGACCTTTCTCTCTCTCTCTCATCTCGCTAGTTCATTTCAAGGCTCTGCATCTGTATTGTGATTCCTTATCGAGGATGAATGCAGGTGTCATCACTTGCCATCAGGTGAACTATGTGCTCGATTGTCACACTACAATAACATAAGTTTTAAATTTCATCTCACGAGTGAAAGAACCCGAAGACGTCATTACTGGTGAATTGACCTTTGTCTTCATGGTTGACATCGTATATGCATGATGATTCATCTTCGAGAACAAGACGGGATATCTTGGTCCACATATATCACTAATTATCAGGTGAACTAAATACCTTGACAGCACTAATATTATATAAAAAAACTTTATTATTCTACAATATTCTGTCTGTTAACTTATATGTCTTCAAAGTTAAGGACCATCACAAATTTAACCGTCGATATAAAGCGAACTGTTATGTGCAACACTATTAAAAAGAAACGAAAAAGTTTTTATGTAACGTATAAAGAACATAATTATACACGTTAGGTGTAACGTTACGACGTAACTTTGTGTCTGGAGGTGAATGCAGTTGGGGTAATGCGTTAAGTTTGAGGAACGCTCGTTGATTCGTCACTAGTGATGCTCTATGTGGATTATCGATCTTTGCTTAATGTCAATTTAAAAACCTTGCATACAGAAAAAATAGCGTAGTGTTAGTTGAAGAGTGTGAAAAAAAGTGGACGTATACCAAATGGTAAAGATAAGGAATGGTGAGATAATGAAAAATCACGATGAAGACCTCGTGGTCGATTTCGACCACGCTGATATATTCTGGTTAACAGCGTTAGTTCAGTTAGCCAGATAACACCAAATGCGCATAATATTTGGATTTTAAAATATAACACAGTAGCACTCACTTGTCGACACCTGCCCGACCTGATTTAATGCATGTGCTATAACATCGGAGGAAGATTCACATGCAGTGTCAGGGACACGCTACATACACCAACACACGCAGACCCAAGAGCTAATAATTACTGGGAATTGAACCTAGTACATGTGACTCAGCTGTCTATATACTCAACAATACGACGCCGATGGGAAATAAAAGAAAATAATGCTGATATAAAGGTATTCCTTTTTCTTAACGATAACGCATCTATACTGTTTTTTTTTAATAAGAACGAAGAAATACAGTGACCATAATAAATAAATATATATATATATAAATATATATATATATAAATATATATATATATATATAAATATATATATATATATATATATTTTAAATGTATATAAATACATACATAATAGAATACAATAGGTAGACGGTAGCTACCAATAAATTCCATATGTGGATGATAAATTTATCTCACTTCAGATAACTTGAGAAAGTAATCACGAAGCCAACAACAAATAAAACTGTTTTCATTATTGACCTTCCTGACTTCATCGGGCAGGGAATTCCAGTGTAGTGTAACTAAGTGCTAGTGTAGTAATATTGCATATTTGATGAAAGAATTCTTAAAAAAAATATATAAATATTTTAATTACAGAATTGTTCGATAATTATCGCTTAGATTGCGTATTTATACTAAAAAATATAACATAAAAATTAAAAAAAATTATCGATACTTTGATTGAAGACGGAACGGTACGTCACTTGTACTTAATAGTAACTCGTCGTCAGCAGTGAACGTCTTTGCGCTCTCAAGACAATTTTCCGGAGTGTACGCCATTGCATCCAGTTGGGGCGACGTCCGGGAAACTAATTTGGAGTATTCGCGGTCGATATGGGAAGTATTATACCGTGGTACTTCGTATAATTTTTACTATCACGTTTCCATCATGAAAGATAATAGCAGTGAACTAGATTTCTTGTTTTTTTTTGAATTCGCTCTGACAGCCGCTGTTAGCCCGAGGGCATTTACAGTTTCGCCGGGTTGAGAGGTGATTGCGCGCTTATGGCGCTCAGTCGAGACCTCTATTAGTGGGTAACCGGCACAAGGGCTCCCGAGAGGGAGACTCGGCTTGTACCGTTACCCTGTTTAACTAAATTTCTTGCGTTGCATGTAAACGGTCTTTGCTTTCGACCGACAACAAAATGTCAATATAATTGGCGGTATTAAAATTTTATGGAAATGTCATGTGCGTCAGTTATAGATGCTGTGTCCGCGATAATTGCAGGTTATGATGTAAACTTGGTTAAGTTATCTTAGTCGTGACAAAATAATGTAAAATTAATGAGAACTAGACACAGACTTTCTTTTATGAAGATGATGATGTACTCGGCGATATCTTCTGGTTGTGCTAGATGACATCAACTATTATATATATATATATATATATCATCAGCTTTAAATAATCTAAATAAAATTTTAATAGCAGCGTATCCCTACAATCCTTCCTTTTCGAGCCAAACCATACTGCTAGGAACCGGCAAAGTGACTCTACCTCTGTGAAATTTACATGTTTCATTACAACAACAAAGAAGATATATATAAACAAAATATCAGGAAATAATGAATACGTACATAAACAAAAACGATGGTGAATTAATGCATCGATCCGACATTCGCTGGCAGATGCATCTGAGTTGTCAGCTAACAGCGCTCGAAATACACTACCGCTCCATTAGACCGCTCGTTGCGGCGTTTGCAGTTTCAAATAGCAGCATATTTGAGGATATCAGTGGGCGCCGTTAATTTCAGCGCTGGAAATTTACAAAACAAACGTAAAGCGAATTTTGCGCTGAAAATGATTATTTGCTGTGCATTCGATTTAGGTGCATTGGATGTGCGGGGAAATAAAAGAGTTTAATATAAATATTACGAACGATATTTAATATTAATTTTAAAATATAATTTTAAAACTATTTAAACACGACACGTACTTACCGGCGGGCAAAAACACTTTGTTAAGTCAATTCCTTTTTTTGTCTTCTTATAAGTTAAGATGTAATTAATTATAAGTAGACGCTAAGGGAACGTGCTAGATCCACACGAGCTTTAACAAATTAAAGGATGTTAAATGATAACATTTTGAACTATTTTTTAAAATAAATAAATAAATATAATATATACAGGGTTATTGGTAATTCGACGTATTCCCGTTAGGAGGTGATAGGGGTGACTATTTGCAATAGTTTTAACCCCCATATGGATTATGTAAAAGTGTCGTTTTTGAGTAATTATGTTAGCTTTTTTCAAAATAAGTCAAAAATGCAAAATCAATTTTTTTTAAAAAAAATAGTAACAATTTAAATCTCATTTTTCCTTCTGATTTATAATAAGATTAAACAGTAGCTATTTATCAATATTAAAACAACAATTTATCGGTCCAAATTAAAAATGCGAGATTATATCATTATCTTTTGAGATTATTTTCCACTACAATGCCTTAAAAACAAAAAAAAAACTTAGCTCTCCAACAATGCATAACAATTAAGAACTTATTTCAAAGAAAATGATCACATACGAAGCAGGTGGAAATTCGAGCCGACAACGCATTTGCATTATGACTCCTTGTCAAGGATGAATGAAGATGTCATGGGCCGCAGGAATCACTTGCCATCAGGTGAACTGTGTGTGAGTTTGTTACTCTAAGAGCACGTCGTTAATTAACTCTTAAGATTGCAGTTAGCACATTTCAACGGTGATAGAAATCGGGTTTGTGGCATGCCGTGACATTAAAATCAGCGCTTACACCGCCCGCGGTCCAAGCCGGCTCGGATCGTGTATTGCCCACTCTGTTGTCGTCGACGTTCTTCGTTCACAGGGCAGTGGCAGCATCGTTATTCTCTCTAATCAGTGGGCATTCTCAACAAGAGAAAACTTGACTCGATCCTGATCGAAGTCCTGTGAAGTCCGCCATCCGTGAAGCCGCGCGTAAGCAGTATATTCCATCTCCCTCTCTTACCCTAGGTCACACTAAAAGTCTTTAGAAACAGCTCAATGTAGAAAGTTGCCAATACTATTATTGTTTTTCGAAGTAGTCTCCGTTCCTCTCTAAATCATCTCCGAGTTCGATGGAACCAATGAGAAAAGCAGTGTGTCCATTCTTTCTTAGGGTCCCTTCTATGGCATTTATGAACGCACACACCGCGTCTTCGGGCGGAGCACTCAGGATCCTGAAGCGGAGTGCACTGAAGTTATCGTGGTGAAGGCGGATCCTGCTTCGAGGTCGCTGTTATCGAACATTTTCCAAGACAACATGCAAACAACAATTAACATACCAGTCTGCAGTAACTGTCCTTCCAGCTCAACCGCGAAGTGACCTTTCCGACCAAAGAACGAGGCACTCATCTTTTTTCCTTGACTTCTTCCTTCCTTTACCTTAGTTGGCCAATCCTCAATAGGAAACACACACTGAGCAGATTGTCTTTTCAGGTTCATAGCAATATATCCAGCTTTCATCACCTGTGACGATGATAAATACAGCATTCGAGTCACCTCACATTAGGAAACCAAAGAGTACTATAATCGAAATTTAAACGAAGTTTTTATTGACAATGTTGTTAACCGGATGATTCTAATAACTTTCAGTGCCACCCACGTATACCAAGTTGTGGGATTTGTATATACATACATATAGGATGTTATTTTACTAGTGGAAAAGTATTTTATTTCAACCCTTTCTTTATATGGGTCGAAGTCAGTCAGTCACCTTCAGGTGAACTGTTTATTTCTTTGTCACGTTTCAATTGCGTGACAAACAAATAAACGAGAAGATGGTCCTTGTGTAAAACACAAGGACCATCTTCTCTAAAGATATGTGCATAAAATGTTCGGGACGGATGCAGTTGTCATAGTTGGCAGTGATTACTTACCGTCAGGCGAAAGATAAGCTCGGTCCACCCTGAATTATATTAAAACATAACTATGTTAAAAAAAAAATGTTAAAAATAAAATATGAAACAGGATGCATCTAAAACCGATTTTGGCTGCCTTAATCCAAATTCGTACGCGCCGAAGGATATCCGCACGGAGGCCACCTGCGTTGACGCTTTTGTTGAGAATTGTACTTGTTTTTTTTTTTTTGGTGAACATTTCACTCGTTATTTAACGGTTGCGTGACGATGTTCCTTTGTTACGGAATTTTTACGACTAATAAGTGCCAATTCTGCTAATCGCCATTGTTCGATTGTTATCTTTCCGTGTACTGTTAGATTTAATTTTGTATATTACGATCACTTGACATATATAATGGCGGTGACATGAATGTTTTTAATTTCGAGAAGAAAAAACGATAATGCATAATAACAGAGGCGTGTAGCGTGACGAAGTTAAAATTAATTTATATATTTTTCATGTTAGTTTTTGGAGCATGGAGAAATGCATCCTTACTTTAACGTCGTGTTTACTTGTGACTTTAGTATAATAATATAAGGGTATTAAAAAGGGGGTAAGGTCAAGCGGTAGATATTTTTATCTGCAACATGGATGTGACGCGACCAGGGAAGGACCAACGCCCTCACTCATAGTGAAGGTTAGTTCCTCGATTATCAGGTAACGAAGTATTCTATCTCAGTCCTCGGGAATGACAACGAATGTATGTGTATATGGAGGATTTCATGGGTAGCCAGATATTATAAAAAAATGGTAATTGTCGATTTCTAGTTATTATCGGAAAACATGTTTATTTTTAAAAATAGCGAATGAGAAAGGAGCAAGATAGACAAAACAGGTACACTCACGAACGTCTGTGAAGAAAAAATTATATATAATAGTTGGATTGTTCCAATATCGTAATATTTGAATCCAACCATGTCGAGCTATATCGCTGTAATTAACGACAGTCTTTGCTCTGCACACATTCTCATTGGCCTCCTCGGAGCCCTGGATTATCCCCATCAGATTTTTTTGTTTTTTATGGCCTCATTTCCTATAACTATATTTCCGGATCCCAACACTCACCAGATGAAATACATTAGCATTAGGCTAATATTTTACGATGGTATTCTGTGAGGGCGTGGTCCATCCCAACTCGAGCCGACCCATCCAGGCAGTAGATGGTAATTTTTTTTTAAGAAAACCTTTAAAATTTAAGAGTAAAATTTAATACGTGATTTTTAAATATCCTCTACCGCCGATAAATTTGTTAAACCCCAACCTTCAATTATAATGCCGTCATATTTTTACCGATATCGCCTCTCCTAATAGGGGAATTTAATTAATTGCTCATTAAGACCTCGGAGGGTGGTCGCCATGGCAACGGTTCGGATTTTAAAAGGGTATAAAGGAAAAAAAACAACGATAGGGTGAAATCAGGATATCAATATTTTTCGTATACAAATTATTGCTTTTATTTATAGAAGGGTTGGAGGGCGGACTGAAATTAATTAATGACGACTGTAGCATTTGTGTTCAACACAATAATTTTATAACGACATATGTTGAAGCCGTGGAAGCTCAGTTACTATGGTGGACACGGTCAGTGCGCAAACTGAGTTCGATTACTGGTGCACCAATGAACTTTGTTAATTAAATTAAATGGCACAATGGAAAATATGATGAGAAAACTTGCTTTAACTTGGTGGTATATAAATATATATCTATTTTTATATATATAAATATTAATTGAAAAGTTTAAATTATTTTCTTTAAATTTAGTCATATCTGTCTGTCGAATGTAATGTATTTAAGTTTTACATATATTTAAAGACCGGTGTTTAAATAACGCTGGAGCACGAATACTCGTAGGTTAGCAGAATCGAGGTAGAACTTGTACATTTAGGAATACGAACGTAAAACTGGTGAAAGAAAAAACCGAACACCTTATAACTGGTTACTTTGCATTCTATATTAATCAATCAAACACTTATTATGACAATCAATTAATTAATATCATTAGGATGTGGGTGTAAGGGTCACTTACCATCACATATACTGTGTCATAAAAAGTTATTTAAATATTTATAATATTTTTCTAGCTGCAGAATGAATCAGCTCGATCGGGAAAGGACCACGCCCGCACAGAATAGCAGCGTAAAACAGCAGTATAATGCTGCTGTGTTTCGTCTGGTGAGTGTGGGGATCCGGAGGCGAGGCATTCCATGTCAATCCTCAGGGGTAATAACGCATCTGCATTATGATTCCTTGTCAAGGATGAATGCAGATGTCATGGGCCACAGGAATCACTTATCATCAGGTGAACTGTATGGTCGTTTGTTACTCTCAACGTAATAAAAAAAATATATATTGACGATAAAATTATAATTATCTGTACCACGTATATCTGCACAACGTATATCTGTACCACGTATATCTGTACCACGTATATCGAACTTATATTATAAATATTCACATTAGCCGGAAATCGCATCCAGAATCCACTATTGTACAGAGATATATATCCATTCATTATTCGATAAGTTTTTCACCGAATCAATTTAGAACTCGACTGAAGCCAATAAAATAGCGAACCGTATGAAGCTCTCGCTGCGATAACAAAAATACTAAATAGAAAAGTGAACATTGCAACGCCAAATGGCCTGTGAAAAAGAATGATGGGGTTAGGGGTTCCGCACGATAATAAGAAAACCCACCCTGCTTAAGAAACGCAAGTATAATACTTTGAAGAAGTTATACCAAGCTTTTAAGCTTTTTGAACTACGATCATATTTAAGTTCTAGAGAAATGGATTCCTTTAAAGATTTATTAATAAAATGTTCTTGTTTGCACTTCTCGAACACCATGGTGATTCTCTATAAACGGTCAAAAACAAACACGTGATTTATTCGGCTTTGATCATATTCATTAATTTAAATTATATCAAATAATTCTATAATTTAAAGGCATTTTAGTTAAATAATTTTAATAAAAAGTAATTGTTACTTTTTGTGGGCGCTATCGGTCTGTTTTTTTTGTGTACGTAAACACGATGTCTTCTGTAATGCTCAATAAATTGGTCACAATGAGAATTTTGGGAGTATTAATACAAGAGTAGATAATACAAGGGTTCTTCATCATCATCATACATCATCCACTCCTGAACATAGGATTCCCCATAAACTGCCACAAATCACGATGCTGAGCTGACTCCATCTACATTCTGTTGATGTTGTTCTTACGGCTTCATCGAATACAGGGCTCACGGAACAGAGAGGTCCGTGAGCTGGCTAATTCGTGGTTCTCTTACCTACCCAAAAAGCACTCATTCTCTGGGCGTATCTGTCTATGCTCTCTTCCTGTCTGATTGCCACCTAAGTTGCCAGTTGGATGTTCGATATATATATATATATATAAATAAATAAATTTTAAAATATAAATATTACATTATTGAACTTCACCGCTATGAATATTATTGTTTATTATAATAATTAATAAAGGGAGTGGTCACTCTCAGAATTTTTCCTTAATAATTTACACTGTTTCATTTTCTTTCAACTTATATTCATATATTTTAATTAAAAATATTAGGTCTTTACCTATGAAATTGCCGTTCTACAGTTTTGGCCATTTCAAACCAAAAATAATTTTGATTGGCTGAGAATTCTAAATTCAAATTAATTTTGTTTTAAATACATGACATTCTTTTTACAAAGTCAGTCTATTGTTTATTGATTAGCTTTGTATTTCCATTACGTTTGAACATTTTTCGTCATAATGGATACTTTAAAAATACGTGTTAATTATTGAATATGAGTTCCGTCGTGGCATCAACGCGGCACGTAACATCAACAACGTTTACGGAGAGAATTTTACAATCGAATGCTTTATTGGTTTGCACGGTTCCGTTCTGGAAATTTTGATTTGAAAAATGAACTTCGTATTCGTACGGACACTTTGGTCAACAATAATGAATTAAAGGCGATTGTGGAAGCTACTAAATCTACAACCGAGCTAACAGCAACTTTTGATGTTAACATCAAAACAATATTGGTCCATTTGCGACAAAATGGCAAGATAAAAAGCTTGATAGATAGGTGCCCCACGAACTTTACGATCGCCAGCGCAACGTACGCGTTGAGACCTGCCTCGCGCTGCTCAACAGGCATAGAAATGAAAGAACTTTGAACCGAATTGTAACGTGCGACGAAAAGTGGATTTTGTTCAACAATGAAAAGCGCTCAGCAAGTTGGTTAGATCCTCGTTTAGCACCATAGCAATGCGCTAAACGAATAAAGACCTCTAGACAGTTAATGGTCACTGTTTGGTGGTCTTGTGCCGGTGTGATTCATCACAGTTTTTTACCAAACGGCATGAGCATTACTGCAGATGTGAACTGAACTGTAAAAATTTATGGAGAAGCTCGCACATCTGCAACCAGCTTTGGTCAATCGGTCGTCCCCGTAGCTCCTACACGACAACGCTCGACCCCATACTGTACAACAGAGAGTCTCCAACCTGCAAGAGTTGGAGTTGGAAGCTCTCCCTGATCCACCGTACTCACCATATCTTGCACCCACCGACTATTACTTTTTCGAAAATTTGGGTAACTTTTTAGAGGAAAAAACAATTCAATTCCCGAGAGGCAGTACAAAATGCCTTTGAAGAGTATGTTGCCTCCAGTACAGTTGATTTTTACAAAAAGGTCATCAATAAACTACCACTGTGTTGACAAAGATGCATGGATTACATGGGTGATTACTTTGAATAACAGAATTTAAAAAGTTTGAGAGAAAAAAAATACTATAACTTATTTCATACAAAACGGCAATTTCATAGGTAAGACCTATTATTTTATGAATAATGTACCTGCGAAATGTACGTTTTGAATTTTTTTAGTCATAATACCTCAGGTTTGCGCAAAAATGTGCGTTATATAGGTAATACTAGATATTGTTGTTTTTCCATTATTACAACTTTGATTTATATAATATAAGTAGAACCTAACAGTGGTTCAGCTGTTAAAGGACCAGGCCCTCACAGAATACCAACAGCAATATGACGCTGTTGTGTTTCGTCTGGTGATCGAAGGGTTCCAGAGACCTGGTGCCGAGGTGGTCCACCTAAGTCACGTGAACTGTGTGCTCATTAGTCACCCTTAATATAACAAAATAAGGATAATAAAATGTTGTAATTCTTTAACGTGTGGTAACGTAATTTAAAATAATGTGAACGGAACCCTTTCCTGGAAGTGCGTCCTCACTGTTGGATTTTTTCACCGCCCAACCAAGCGGCTTCGTCCGTTGACTCAAATAATACATCGGCGACTTCATTTGTATGCAAATGCATCCAGCGCTTTATATCTGTGTTTGCTTTGATTGTTTTTTTTTCTACTTAAAATACCCTTTTAAAGAGACCTTTGAGTACTTAGTCTTTATTGTAGAAACGTTCAGCGCAATTGCGAGTATGTGAGTGTACGTAATTTAAAGAAAAGTTCATATCCTAATGGTTTAGGGTATGTCGTGCGGAACTTAAGGTTGTAGGGTCGAATTTATCCAGCCTTTTAGTCTCGGTCCGACAGAATTGGAATAAGGTACTGTAGGAGGGGTCCTATCGTATACGGCGACTAAAGGAGGATTTAGAGTTTGCGGTTAGGGCGGAAACTCTGATCGCGTATGGAAGTCAATCCTATAGGATGGTCCAAGTTTGCGTGGAGGTATAGCCGTCTCTTGGTCTTTCTTAGCTCAATGCATGAGGGAAACCAGTGTTTCCTATAGGTCATTCCTCAGCTCCACCCAATGTAATGATGAATGCCATCAAAAGAATTTTAGTGGGACCTCCCACATGATTCCATCTTCCTCCCTGGAGGCAAGATACCTTTACAAGAATTTCAATAAAATGAAAGATTCGAATCTGCTATTTGGGTATTGTCGTGTACCATATCCTAGCAAAAGCCAGGTACCAAATCAGTACCAGTTCACCAGGGGTAGAGCTTCGCTGCAGCATTGCATGCATTTCAAGGAACAGAATGAATGGGTAAGCTCGACCGCTTTAGGAGACAGAATACCAGCGTGAAATAGCACCGTAATGTTTCTGTGTTTCGTCTAGTAAGTTCACAGGGTTCCGGACACCTTCATTACTGGTGACGAGGCATTCCAACTCAGTCCTCAACGCATCTGCATTATGATCCCTTGTCAAAGATGAATGTAGATGACGTGGGCCACAGGAATCACTTACTATGAGGTGAAATGTGTACTCATTTGTTACTCTTATATGTAATAAAAAAAATTAAGCTTAATTGAATTGATTACCAGGTACGTCAATAAAGTTAATAGCAATGACAGCATTAATTATAAAAAAAAAGTATCTTAATGATTATCATCGCATTAGCTCTATGTTTGCGAATCGATAATTCAATATAATTCCGTGTAAAGGAAAATTTTTTGGTTATCAGTTCCAACGCTGTTTATTGATCTTTTATTTACAAAACACTATTTCCTTTCTATTTAGACATACACACTCGTAGATTCTATTGAATCGTTCGTTGCATTTTTAGAGTACGTTGCATATCTCTCAATATCGATCTCAGGTTAATTAGCTTTCCATGCAACAAAGGCGTAATTCCAGAATTTTGCTTCTTCTCTTCTCTATTTTAAATGCACGTCATCACCTTCTTATCTTAAAGATAAACTCCAATATCTCTCTTCTTCTCATGACAGAATTCTTCGATATTCGTTTAATAACAAGATCTGTATTCCATCTCACTTTCTCGGTTTTATTGTAAATTCATTTGCTCGGCTACACTACTCTGGAATTCTTTCCCGATGAAATCAGGAAGGACAAATTTTGTTTCGTGACTACTTACTACTTAAGTTACCCGTAATTTTTTTTATGTATAAATGTATTACTAGTCTCTTTATATTTATGTATTATTTGTATATTAGTTTGTTTTTTTTATTAATTAGTTTATTGCTAAATCTATAACAGTATCTCACCACTCCTTGGGTTGATTGGTAGAGAATGCCTTTGGCATTAAGTCCACCTTTTAGGAACTTTGGTAAGTTTTATGCAATAAAAAGTAAATAATAAATAAATAAAATATACATAAGTATTTACCAATAGATTAGTTTATTTTGTTCAAACTTTTGTAAGGTGGAGTGGTCCATCCTGGCAAGGTTTACTTACTTAAAAGGTTGACTTAGCATTTGTTATATTTTTAGCATATGCTAATGAACGTTTAGAAACGAAATAAACATTTTTACTTTATTTTTAAAACAAAATAATGTAATTTAAATGATTGCAAAGTCCTATTCCACGTCGTAAGATATTAAGATTACTGGATCAACATCCGCGATGAATTTCCACTTAAACGTGGAAATCAATACCTGTTAGTTTATAGAACGAAGAGAACATTAAAAGAGACCAGAACTATCTTGTATCAGGAGTGCTGGCTGAATTTCTCTCTAAATTCACACTTTACCCTGGAGTGAGACCTTTCACTGCAAGGTAAAGTGAAATTTTCCTTAACCAGACCTCTTGTCATCAGTGACAATGATGAGTCATATCTTTAGCTCTAGTGAAAACTTAATGAAAACATATGGTCTTCACCTAAAGACACTTCATTCATCTACTTCTGAAGCCACATGAGACGAGAGGCGAACCATGTATCTATCTAGACATGTCCTATAGAAGGACATCGCAGTTTTTTATTAAGCCTTTTTCCGGAATATCATCCGGTCTCCTGATATCTTCACTAAAAATTTCCACAAGTTTTTAAAATGAATACAACATTTACCCTATGAGAATTACGTGTTTATATTAATTATAACTAAAAAGACTATAGCAGTTCCAGAATATGAACGATCTATTCATCCGACGGCTGTAGTTTCAGTAATTGAATAGAACTTAGATAAGTAAGATAAGCTACCTTAGTGTTGGTTTAAGTTTCTGAACACCTTTACAACTAAATTCGAAACTTTATGTATAATCGCCACAAATTGTGGGTAGACAAAAGCGGTTTTTGTGTTTATTTAATGGCTACCAACTAGCACACAGTTCACTTGGTGTAGTCACTACTGTGGTGTGAAGGAAATAAATTGAAGATGCGAAGACACCTTGAGGAATAAAATGGAATGCCTCGTCACCAGTAATAAGGGTCTCCAGAACATTACACCCAGACAAAACACAGCAGCTTAATACTATTATTTTACCCTGATATTCTGTGAGGCCGTGATTCTTCCCCGGTCGAGTTGATCCATTCATAGTACCGCTAGAAATAAACTGCAAAGGCTCATCTCAGAACAAATACTATATAATTATGTATATTACAATATCTTAATTTTTTTAAATACAAAAAAACGAGATTGAAATCAACATTAGGCACTCCAACTAAGCTTAAACTTTCTTCTAGATGGTTAAAAGACAATAGTCGAATTGAATCTACGATCTCAAGTTTCACAGACCGTAATCATTAATGATTAGGCTATTAACTTACATTTAAGAATGGTAATTCTCTGTCTGCATTTTTCGATCAATACGATAAAGGGATTTTCAAGGCAGTAGTTATACAGTCTCCAGTTACTTAGACCCAAATAAGCTTAATAACAATTATTTATATCAACTATATTCATAATCAACTATTAAGAGACCAATAAATATATATATATATATATATATATATATATATATATATATATATATGTATATATATATATATATATACATATATATATATATATGTATATATATGTGTATATATATATGTATAAGTTTCATTTATATAAATCGGCCGTAATTTTTGCTTGTACCACTGAATTATGGTATAACACGTTAATTCTATCTACTAATCATATTTTGTGATTTGCTTTTAACAGTATTTCTAAGTTTTATTACAAATTATGCTCGATCCGATGGAGGGCTTAGCACTTGTAACGCTGCTGTGTTTCGTCTGGTGAGTGCAGGGATCCGGAGACCTTCATTACTGGTGACGAGGCATTCCATTTCGGTCCTCAAAGGTAACAACGCATCTGCATTATGATTTCTTGTCAAGGCTGAATATAGATGTCATAGGTCGCAGGAATCAAAGTATTAAAAAAATTACCTAGTACGGCTTAAGAGAAAATTAATTGTAAGGATAAATTTAGAGGTCTTTAAATATCGAGTATATAAGATTGGTATTTGAATATGTATTTTGCTTCTCTGTAAACAATGTTTTGATTTAATAAATAAATTATTATTAATTATTCAAAAAAATACTCATTATATCCCACTGCTGGGCATAAACCTCAAGAGCGTTGTCGCTCCACCGCGGATTTACGGACTTCCTCCCGAGTTTGGACTAAACGCTTAGAATTGATGCCGTGCGCGTGGTAAATTCAAAATTAAATTTGCAATTAACAATTTCATTAATGTCGTTACCTGGGATCGAAGTCGGTTCGCTAGCGTACCGTGAATTACAAGAGAGTTCTTCGACATCGAGCTACTGCGACTCGATGTCGGACGATGTATTCCTTTATATCGATCGAACGCCACAGTACGTACGTTGTCATTTTATCCACTTCAGTTTTCATCGCGTCTAATAATCGATACGCTACACTTTTCCCCCTGTGCTTGGCAAAGAATCAATAACAAAAATTTCCAGATACATTACGTGCGTACGAACAAATGACGCTTATGAACTTATTAGGATTTTGACATTAGACGATAAGTTATTAATTACTAACTCAGTCTTTACTTTACGTATGTAAAGTATAGATAACTTTATGTAATATGTATATTATTTTAATTAATATAATAAATTGGTATTAAGTCCGCCTTGTGCAAATAAAGAATAAATAAATAAATACTATGTTTATTTATTTCAACTTTATTGGTCACACCTTACAAAAAGCAATACCAAGGGCGAATTTAATGCATTCTCTACCAGTCAACCCGTGGTGTGGAGAGATATTGGGGTAGGTTTAGTGCATAGATTGTCAAAAAGAAGAAAAATTAAATAACGATAAAATAACATATCATATATATATATATATATATATATATATATATATATATATGTATATATATATATATATATATATATATTTATATATAATATATATACATGTCTATATAAATATACACTCGCACACATAAATATAATTACATATAAATAGCAATACATAATAAACATAATTAAACATATAACAAACAAATACAAGGGTAATTTATCATATTAATTAGCATGAGACGTCTTTAAATAGTGTTCCCTTAGTTCCTTGGTTCATAATTAATAATATTTACATAATTTATTTCTCTCAGATCTTGTGTAATACTGACTTTCAAATGGTTCATAGTAATCACTTCTTCCCGCTAAATTGCAGGTGGCCCAATGGTCAGCAGTGGACCTTGGATAGACTGTGATGATCTCCTAAAATTTGTTTTTCAAAAGAGGAGGTTAATATTCTCAATAGGACTTCTATTTAATTACTCATATACTATACTTTTAAAGCACAGTAAATTCATGTTTATTCTACACGCCTGTATTCTTTGAGGTCTTGGTTGTAGTTAGAAGCAAGCTGCAGTGTGTCTCTAACGCTTGTAAAAACACAGGCTCCTTGTTTAAAGTATAATCTGGATCGTGAGTCTTTCGCAAGTTACGTGTACAGTATATATTATATATGTGTGTAGCTAAAAGTAGCGAAATAAATAATGCAGTAGTGCAAACAGGGGTAGAGCTACGCTGAAGTTTGCTTCTAGCTGCAGAATCAATGGGTCAGCTCGATTGGGGTAGGACCACGCCCTCACAGAATACCAGCGTATTCACCTGGTGAATGTAGGGATCCGGAGAGCTATATTAGTGGTGATGGGACATTCCATCTCAGACATAGTTCATATTTTATTCAAAAAACTTAATGCCTTTAGGTGTGAGTGAACTATAAATTTTTCACTAATTTTGAATAAGTAGGAATCAAATTTATAAATAAAAAGTAACTATATATACAAATTGCACTGTTTCCTCTCTAGAAAGAGTGTAAGAGTCCACCGCGTGACTCCACTGCGTATTCGAACTTCACGTGTCTTCGAAATATTTTTTTTATTATTTCTTATAAATACCTAACGACATTTTGCTCTACCTACTGAGCGCGTAGTATAACTGAACTTAAATTTGCGACTAAAAATTTCATCGGTGTCCGCACCGTGGATCGAATTCTAAAAGCGAGAGCTTGGTCGCTTCTCTTAATCTAAAAATTCTTTTATTTTCTACCTACAAACATGTGACGCTTCTATGAGCTCTAGCGATGTATTCTATGACAACGAAATGATTACAAAAGCTCTCCCTCGAAATGCGTGGCCAGTGCAAATGGATTAAGCGATGATGGGGCATTCTGAAAGAAGCGAGAACCGGACTGAATCTATTTCTATGCAAATTCTATTAGGTTTTTAGTCTAACGTCCACGTCGAGTTCCCCGGGTGACTGCAGACGCTGGTAATCTTGGCTGAATTAGGTACTCCCCCCTCATCTAACTAAAGATTAAAGAAAGTTATGAGGTTTTGGAATCGGGCTGTATTTTAGAGTTAAACGCACGCTACTTTGCCATTGCAGTCCGGATTTGCGTTTCCGAGTTATGATTTAATAACTTATATTAACTTGGGGGTATTAACGGGCTTGTTTAATTGGTTGAATTTTCGGAATTGTATTGAGATTCGAGTCATATACCGTTTTCGTTACTTCTGTGACTGCCAAGCTAAATTGAAGCTTACTTTGAGAAACTTCGTGTGTAGTTAATAAGACTAGAACTGACTAAAATAACCAATTATTAGTTGGTATGGTTGCAGACTTTTGCAAGTATACTAATTCACAACTGTGCTCAAAACTTAGTGGTTAGAGTATTTATTTGCTTCTTCGCAGTTTTTTAGTTCGATTCCCTGTAAAGCAATTTTGTGAAACACTATTTGTAGATATTTTGGTCCGATTTGTGAATGTGCCGTGTTCCATACATTTTATAGGAATCTACGGCAGCGTGGTGTAGTAGTTAGACTACCTGGTGGCTGTGGCGCGGGTCCTGCTCGGCTCGATTCCCAGCCGAGCGACAGTGTTTGTGCATCAACAAATTGTTGGTTTTCTGGGTGTGTTCTGTGTGTGTATGCCGTGTCTCTGACACTGTATCTGAACTTATAGCTCTTTCCAATCTTATAGCATTTGCATCACATTGGCTTAGGTTAGGGGATGACGAGTGAGGGCTCTGTGTTTGCACAAATCCTAACGGCACTATAAAATATTCTGCGCAGTTGATGCGGATGACAGCGCAGCTGCATCTTGAATAGATGTGGATGTCATGGGCTACAGTCATCATTTATCATTAGGTGAACTATGAGCTTGTTTAGTCACTGATAAAAATAAATCTGTTTATGAGAAAGTTTACAGCACAATGATATATTCTGCACAGTTGACAAATCTCAAGGCCGGCAACTCACTCGCAACTGCTCTTCTGTTACTGATGCTCATGAGCGACAGTAATCCCTTATCATCGCGTGATTCGTTCCATAAAAAAGAAATACGCATGTATAAAACAAATGGTAAAGATGACGTCATGTTTGAAATTTATAATAGAGGAGCATTTATTTAAAAGTTATGCCGTATTTTTATACTGTGGATTTAAATTCAGGTTAAATATGAACTAATATTTAAATTATATATTATATATAGATAATATTACCACGTCTAAGAAATGCATGTCCAAAAAATAATAAAAAATATATATATTTCGATGACGTGAACGATATGTCAGATAAATAAAATTTTAACATTTTCGTGTCCATGTTTTTCCCGCGTGTCTACCACAGCTTTCGATAGTGTATTCCACGCCTTATTTTTCGTTTCTACAGAGTAATAAATAGTCAGAGGCTAGGCTGTACATGCAAGTTTACATGCACAGGTGCAGTGAACAATTTACGTATGGTAATACTGCTTGTTTTGTGTATTGATTTATCGGTCCAACGCTGGGCGTCGCTTATTTAGATGACATATCGCATGCCGGTTATCCCGTTGCGAGGTGTTAGGAGAACTGAAGTTCCCGTTAATTAATTATGCGGTGCGCGAGTGCGACTGTTCCATTGAGTCGTGCGTTCGCGGTCTGTCGTGGTTTTACTTAACGTAACTTGTAGTGTATCATGTTACAATAGGATCGATTGGTGGTTGTCATCTACGAAGATCATTAAGCGATCATACTTAGTCGGTTATTTTTTTTTAATTATAATGATAAAGATACAATAACTTACAATGCTGGACATAGAACGCGGCTCTACTGCAGATTGACTTCCCAATGTCTTCGAAATATTTGTTTTTTTTTTTAATTATATCTTAGATCTTATTTATTTTACCGCCGAACACGTGGTATTATTGAGCTAAGATAATTCTGGTAGTAACAATAGTGGTATACATATCGCTTGTGGGTGAGCTATATTTGTCAATTGGTTGTAATATAAACATAAAAAAGTACATACTTAGAGGATTTCTTTTATAATATGCACACGAATAAAGACACAGTCCACCAGTTGGTAAGTGATGACTGAGACCCATAACATCAACATCAATCTTTGAAACGTCAATAGCCTAATTTGGGGTACGGTATGCCAAACTATGGGTCATAGGTTCGAATTCACCATTCGACTAATATCGTGAACCATCTACACAAGCGTTTAAGCTTAGTTGGTGTGGTTAGCGGGAATATTAGTAATTATAGCACGGCTAGGACTCATTATAAAAAACAACTACGACAAAGATTTGACGTGCACGTGCGGTTTAGTGGGTAACCAGCGAAATGCTTCCCGAGAGGGAGCCTCGGCTTGGACCGTTACCGTGTTGCGCGAAAGCGACTGACCCGATGGTGCCCGAGCAAGTCAAACCCGGCTCGGTCAGTTGCTTCTGACAGATTATATAAATGAATAACTAATTACTAACGTTATCTGTACCACAACTGCGGAATGCGTTGGCGCTGGACAAGAAATGGCGCAAGAAACTCCAGCGATGCTCCTAGTGAAAAATCTTGTCCAGGACGCCCTCGCCGTCGGCGGGGACGGTGTCTGTATTGGTGTGTAATGTGTTGATCACGGCTCGGGCCCTGGTGGGGAGATGGAATAATGCTGCAGTTTCATGTTAGTATTTTGTGAAGGCGTGATTCTTAACAGATCGATCTGACCCACTCATGTTGCAGCTAGATGCAAGCTGTAAAGCTACCACTGCCACAGTGACCATCTCTTACCTAAGCAGTATCAGTAATATCAAAATAGCAACAAGCTAAGTACGTAAATAGTTTATTTTAATCAAATTAATAGTTTACTACTATTGAGCTTTGTATATCTTTTCTTTTATCTTAAAAGACGCTTTCAAAGCTCACAATGGAACATAAAACGGCGCTGGAATGAAAGGGAATAAAATAAAGAAATCACTTTTAAGTGATAAACCCATCAGTACGAACGTTCATTTTTACGCCGCGTTTTTACTGACAATGGAAATGCTCCTTAACAATGAGAGTACAGATTTTCCGGTGTAACGGCATGATGATATTAAATAAAAGCTCTGTTAAAAATGCACGAGCTTCGGGGAGCATCCGCATTTTTTTTTAATTTTGATCAATTCATCTTTTATAAGTTATTGAACTGAAATGTAAAAACTGCAATACATATACATATAAAGCTATGCTGTAGCTTCTCTCCAACTATGGCATGATTGGGTCGGCTCGACCAGCGTAGGACTGGTCCTACCCTGGTCGAGCCTCGGCTTTCACAGAATACCAGCGTAAAATAGCAGCATAACGATGCTGTTTTTTGACTGGTGAGCGAACGGACCCGGAGACCCTTATTACTGGTGACGAGGTTTTTTTTATGACTGATGGCCACTGTTAGCCCGAGGGCTTTTTTCAGCTTCACCGGGTTAGTCGAGCGTTTAGGGTACTCAGCTGAGAAACCTTTATTAACAGGTAGCCCGACCTTTACTAATGGTGTGACGAGGTATTCCATCTCCCTCCTCAGTAATTACAACGTAACTGGACTATAGTTAGCTATCGAGGATGAATGTGGGTGTCACGGGCCGCAGGAATCATTAGTGAAGCACTTATTATAAGCTGAACTGTGTGCTCAATTGTCACCCTCTGTGCAATAAAAAAAAACGAAGCGTTTATGGTTCATGCAGCAGATACTTCATGTATTGTTTTTTTATATCAAACCTAATCAGGTGAAAAACTTACTCAATAAACTTATATATTAATAATTTATAAAATTCCAAAAAAAAATTTTGAATAATAGATGAATGCCAAGAGTACCTAGTGCCTTAGATTATACCTAAGCGCTAAACTAAATGATTTTCTTTTTTTATAATTTTAAGATGAAGAATGAGCGTACTGTTTACCTGATGGTAAGTGTTGACTGCTTTCCATGATGCATCCTCAAAGAAGGTATGCTATGAAGGTACGCTAAGAAGGTATGGTAAGGAAATGCTAAGATATATTACACATCGCAAGGATCTGATCCTCAATCCGACCCATTCATATTGTAGGCACTTACCTCTATCACTGTTAAACTGCCATTAGTTATATAAGAAATCAAACGACATATATAATAAATTTATACGGTACTATTCACACCCGCAAATTTTCGATAGTGGCGCATAAAAATAAATCAAACGTAGGTGTTATGGCCATCGATTGCTAGCGTCCGTAATAAAAACCAATGCTCTGATAATGTGAACGTGCCCTTACAATGAACACGGACCGACTGAAGTCATATTTGTTGAATATGTAGCTCTCACATTACACCGACAATAGTCGTTTCCGAGACTGCTCTTCCGACTTTTTCTACGCTCCTATTTTTATAGTTGTTAGTAATTGGTCGAGAGCTTTCGTCGGCGACTGTACCGATGTACACCAGCGTACAGTCGTCGACGCTTGTTCTTAAGTGACTCTATTTTGAATTACATTTATGAGATATTATGTTCTTTTGTTTTATTTTTTGTATTTTATTGTATATTAAGTGTGGCAGCCGTGGGAGTTTTAAAGTGCTGAAGTGAGGAAATTTAAAAAAAACAACGAAGATATGTCTACGAGTCGCAGTGGAACTATACTACTATACCTTCTCTAGAAAGGAGGTCTATGCCATAAAAAAGTAAAGTAATATATATATATATATATATATATATATATTATATTTTCTATTATATTATTATATTGGCATAAATTAAGGTTAGGTTTTCGTTTAAAGGTTCTAAAAATCATCTGGTTCACCCTAACAAAAGTAAATAAATATTCCATCTCAGAACTCAAGGGAGTTTTTTGAATCTTAAAGATGTATTGGGTGGCATTCATCACTGACCATCAGGTGGAATGTGTGCTGTTTGTCACCCTTTATATCACACAAAAAATACAAATAAAACACACAATACAATACAAATGAAATATAGATTATATTAGTGGACTCTGACATGTAGTTGATGAATAGTGAGGAGATTTTAAAACATTTTATACACTTTTTATCTGTACCAACATTACAATCTAAAACTATAACTATTAATCAAGTCAAACAAAAGTTCGCGCGAATGGAAAAAGTTCGCGAACGTGTAATAGGTTAGTAAAAAGCTATTACTTAGTCGAAGTTTTAAGCAGTAACGTAAAAAAAAAGAACGCGTTATAAATAGCGAAAAGCCGACTTAAAATCAGGCGGCACTAAGTTATCAATTTCAACGTAACTTCATGAGATCCTGCGGCGAACTCGTGCCAACTTTATGCTAATGGCAGATATCTGAGCAAGTCCAACTTAACCCCGGTTTAAGTAAAACAAAGTGGCTTTGACTCCAACTTATAAAGTTCGGAAAGGGAATAAAAAAAAACTCTTCAATATATTTGCTAATGGGCCAGATTATTTTGCAAATCGGTACATTTGCATTTATATAGAGATTTTTTTTTGAGCAATCCAGGTTTTTATATTTACGAATATGTTTGTTTGTCGATTTGGAAGTAAGAAATAATATCAATTGTCAAAAATTATATATTTTTTAATTAAACCAGTTCTCTTGAATACGACCACTTCATACTCGGACGGAAAGGCAGGCGAATTATTTCAATCCTTCGCTGTTCGCGTTAAAAGGGACGATGCATACCGCTTTGTCCGAATTCAAGGAATATCTGCAACGATAGGATGGAAACCTGCAGTAAGGTATGAATTAAAAAAAATATTTTAATACGTAAATATGATATACTTAAAGAAAAATAATAAATATTATCGTAGTATTTTGTATCATACTGTAGATACGCTTGTTGCTTTAAAAGTTACTCGCAAATGGCTTATTGATATACGTAAACTGTATTTTCAACTTTACACATTACATATACTGCATTATACACGTTAACATTACATAAATAAAAGGAAATGTACAGTGGTGTTGGATTTAATGGCTTTTACGACTTCATGGGAAAAACATAGTGCCAATAACTTAAGTTTAAGGGTCTGCTTAACTTAACGTCGTATGTTCGAATCCTCCATCCCCCCATTTCTTTTATAGTATAGGCGGCAAACGTGCATGCTGCCCACCAGGTAAGTGTTCACCGCCGCTCATGAACATCCGCAACACCAGAGGAGCCGGCCTTTATCCTAAGGTCCCTAAGTCGTATCGGTTCGGGAACACTGGCGACAGCTTATTCCACAGAGTTGTCCAGGCCAGTGCGTGGCAGGAAATTTCGCGTGAAGCCCACAGTGGTGGATATCCAACCATCTACCTCCATATACCTAAAACCAACGCACTGATTGGTATATGAAGGTTATACTTCGGAAATACTTAAAAACAAAAAAGCCATTTAATAGTTTGTTTCAAGCTGCAGAATGAATGAAAATCGGGGCAGGACCGTGCCTGCACAGAATACCAGCTTGAAATAGCAACATAATGCTGCTATGTTTCGTCTGGTGAGTGTAGGGATCCGTAGACCTTTATTACTGGTGACGTGGCGTTGGATCTCAGTTCTCGCGAGTGACGACGCATCTGAATTATGATTCCTTGTCGAGGATGAATGTCGATGTCACGGATCACAGGAGTCTCGTACCATCAAGTGAACTGTGTAACATAAAAAAAAGTTAATTTAATCTAAAAAGATCAACATTCCAATATGATGTATCTTTACTTATGTATACACTATTAAATACAATTATAATGTAATTTAATAATTAATATTATATCTTACTTTGTATTTTTACCTACTTTGTTATTATAATTTCATCAGAGATCAAATTGACTTGGCCCCTGGGTAGTTTTTCGATACGACATGCCGTGAGAACGGTCGTAGCTAGTATAAAAACAGATTTCCAAGGTAAAGTTGTTTTTTTGGATATTTCAATTATGAGAATATTAGTGGAATTTGTTATAAAAATATTATTCTTGTAATGTATTACATAAACGTATATACCGTGATAGCTCAGTGTGTAAGCATTCGCTTTTAGAGTCCATTCCCCATTATATGAAAAGGTATTTGTAGTGCGTGATAGCAATGACATTAACATTACTAATATTCCGGTTAACCACTCCAACTGAGCTGATAATGCTCGTGTTAGGAGATGGTTCACATCTGGTCTTATGATGGATGGCGAACCTACGACCTTAAGTTTCGCAGACCGTACCCCCAAACCATTAGGCTGTTGACGCTTCAAAATAGAATATCTTCATAATACCGGTACTCTAACAATACGAAAAACAGTGGTATGATGTTAATTAACGCTGAGCCTCTGCAATGACGTACCGCTTCCCAGGTCGAGTAATCCGGTAAAAAGGTCTTAGAAACAGTTTGCAATGTGGTAAATTATTTTTTATCACTGTTAAAATTTCTTATTTCCATATATAATTTTACTTATGTAAAAAAAAGATAATTGCATTGGAAAAAATTCTAAGTAATTATGACAATTTATTTTAATTCGCGTATATCTCGTGATAATCAAGTTGTGTTGACGAAAAAAAATTAGCGAGCGTATAATATTATTTGTGGACAAAGCGTTATATTTCTTCGCTTGTTAATTTAGGCATTGTAAGGTAAAGATCACAATGGCATCAAAATGATTCAACATGCGTTTCGACAAATTGCACGCATCTTGTCATATCTTACCGTAATGTTAGTTCTTTGTCTTGAGAAAGGCATTACCACTCTTGTAGTAATCAAGGATTATTAATGTGCTTTTGTTAACTCGAAACACGTTGAAAACAAGGGAATTAGTTTTTAATTATACACCGGAAATCCACTCCGCGGGCGATAAAGGTTACTTTTGTAACAGAGACATTAATTATAATACATAAAATGAAAAAGCTAAAATACTCGTATATTTCGTAACCAACCCTTGTATTAAATACGGAAACTTATATATAATGACTTTTAGAACAGCTATTAAAGTAACAGAAAAACAAAACAACCATCAAAGTTACCGAAAATTATGTCCAAAAACAGAAATACCGATAAAAGCCATTAGTGGTCTAAAGTGTATTCAAAAGAGTATTACTGAGAGTAAATAGTAATAGCGATATTAATTTAGATAATCCTTAGTCAGAAGCAACTGACCGAGCCGAGGTTCAGCCCTCCCGGGCACCCTCGAGTCCGACGCTCTCGCGAAACAGGGTAACGGTCCAAGCTGAGGCTCACTCTCGGGAGCCCTTGTGCTGATTACCCACTAATAGAGGTCTCTACTGAGTGACATAAGCGCTTGGTCGTCTCTCAATCTGATGAAATTGTAAAATCTTTCGGGAAAAAAAACAGACGCCTTCAGCGTGAAAAAAAACTAAGGGAGTTTTTTCTTTAGTAGCTACCTATCTGCAGGACGCTGAGGTGAGAGAAGATCTACAATATATTCTAGGCCTTTATTATTTTAGTATTTTACAGTATGTAACAATAATAAAATGTGGCAGTAATACCTGCCTGTAATCAAGTGCATAATAATTATTATGCATCTGGACTTATTTAAAAATCTTTTTTTTTATTACATTGAGAGTAACAAACGATCATTCATCCTTGACAAGCAATCATAATGCAGATGCGTTGTCAGCCTCGAAGACTAAGATGGAATGCCTCACCAGTAGTAAAGGTCTCCGCATCATTTCACTCACCCGACGAAACGGAACAGCATTATGCTACTATTTCACGCTGGTATACAGTGAGGGCGTGATCCTGCCCCGGTCCAGCTGACCCATTCATTCTGTAGCTAAAAACTGCTGCAGCTGCGTAGCAACTGTATCATAGGGTAGAAATATTGGGAAGTAGCAATCTCATATCGAAAAACGCAGTGTAGACTTCCTCTCCGTTAGGTCGCGTGACAAGCATGCAAGTTTCCGGTAGCTAAATGTAGGCAAGTGGCTCAATCGTGTTTCCTTTTTACAAACCTTATCATCTTATTCACAGAGGCAATTATAATGATAATGATAAATATCCAAGAGAATTGTAACCATCATATTAAAATAAAAAGAAAATAAGTAGAAAAAGTTGAAGAACTTGTCACAACAGATATAAAATATAAAACAATATTTTTATTTAAGCACTCTATTAGCAAAGTACTCTGTGTAATTAACTTACGATTGTTTTACGAACAAAGATGCATGCCCCTATACATTTTTTAACTGCATCTAATGTATGCGTTGATTTTACGACACGGTTGCATTCCAGATAACAACTCTTAATTGGTTTTACGGTAGGTGTTAATAAAAATGCATGGTATGGTGGAACTGGTAGTTATTCCTGGTAACATCGCTTTACATAAAATACAATGGATTTAATTATGATTCCTTTGTTATTTTTTCAGTGGTAGAGCCACCAATTTGTTTTGTTTCTAGCAGTGGCAGGAATGGACCAGCTCAAATGGGGACGAACACCTCCTCAGAGATTACCAGCGTAAAATATAAGTATATCCGCAGTCCCAATTGTGGTCTAAGGACACCAAACGTCAGGCATTTAATTTATAATACCGATGGTGAAAAAATGGATCAGTAGTTCCTTGATGATAGGCTATGTCATTAACATTTGGATTCATCCTCAACAAAGATTCAAGATACACATGCCTTGTATGTTATTCTGTGCGGGCGAGGTCCTCGCCTGGTCGAACTGGCCCATTATTGATGCAGACAATAGGGGCAGCGTAGCGCTATCATAGTTTAAATAAAAATAAAAATAGTTATCAATGAGAAAGGAACTTGTTCTGGCTTATGCACAACCCCATCGACAATTTTTACTTAAAAAGATCTCCCAACAACAAAAGTTTTAATACAATTACTCCTTCCTTTAATGTAACACCCTGTATATACATTTCTCACTACATAATCTCACTGTTAGGCATAGGCCTCCTCTTTAGAGAGGGTGTAAGTGTAATAGTCATCACGCGGCTCCTCAGCGGTGCTCATGACTTCAGAATTTTTTATTATTTATTTCTTAGAAGAACTTGATTTTTTTTACTTAGCTCTTAAATTTATATGGTAATATCAAAATTTATTCATCAACCATTCGTTAAAACAAAGACTTCATAGATTATATAGAGCGTTCTTATTTAGCTGCATTTCAGGAGCCGGAATTTATTAAAAGGTTTTAATTTTCCTTGCTACGAGATCTGCAACCATCGTTATCCGCAATTAGCACAATACTTGGAAAAACAAACCTTTATATTTTCGTAATGCATACTTTGAAAATATAGAGAAGTTTTCGTACTCTCGTGTTCTTGGATCTCCGGGATTCAGAATCTAGAGACCTATTTATGGGTAACAGGACATTTCATGTCAGTGGTTCATCTTGAATCTTTGTTGATGGATTTAGATTTATGGGTACGTATCACTTAGCATCAGGTGAACTGTTTGCTAATTTACAACCTCGAATATTATTAAAAAAGAAACCATTCTGCACAATGTTCACACTGAAAAATATACGGCAAGTAGAATTGAATCAGATGACACCTTAAGTGATAGACTCGGTTTTTAAAAATGGTAGAAGAAGTCTGCATGAATAGGTCGGTTCGTCAAGGGAAGGACTAACGCCCTCAATATGTACCAGTGTGAAATGATATCATAAATGTACTGTGTTTGGTACCGTGAGAGTAGAGACAAGACAGAGTTTACATACAAAATTCATATTTTTTTTTTTCGGGCTGAAGGCCACTGTTAGCCCGAGGGCTTTTACAGTTTCACCGGGTTGAGAGGTGACCGAGCGCTAATGGCACTCAGTCGAGACCTCTATATATAGGTAACCAGCACAAGGGCTCCCGAGAGGGAGCCTCGGCTTGGACCGTTACCTTGTTTCGCGAGAGCGTCTGACTCGAGGGTGCCCGAGAGGGCCGAACCTTGGCTTGGTCAGTTGCTTCTGACAGAGGATTCTTTAAATTCGCTATGATTATTAGCTATCTGTACCACCACTTCGGAATGCGTGGGCGCTGGAGAAGAAGTGGCGCAAGAAACTCCAGCGACGCTTCTATCTGTATGGACTGGACAAAATTCATAGAACATCAAACCTCACAGCGGGTTTCTACCCTTTCACATGTGGATATTGTGTGGATATTCCTCACATTTGGATGTAGCGAGGAATATAATTAATATGCGTCTTTTTTAATAGGAACAGCGACTTATTAGAATAATTCGCCCGACATTCATTCCATCCGAGTATATTGTGGTAATACTTTTTTTATTACATTTGGAGTAACAAACGAGCACACAGTGCAGTACCTGGTAGTGAGTGATTCCTCGGGCCATGGCATCTATTTATCTTTGACGAGGAATCATAATGCGGATGCGTTGTCACCCTTGAGGATTGGGATGGAGTGTCTCATCACCAGTAATAAGGTCTCCGTATCCCAACACTCACCACACGAAACACAGCAGCATTTTGTTGCTATTTTACGATGGTATTCTGTGAGAGCGTGGTCCTACCCCAGTCGAAACAAACTTAAGTGTAGCTCTGCTCACTGTTGTCTTTAAATGAAGAGTGAATAGGCGTTTTCTGAGCTTTATTTGTTATACTACAGTGAGCTCTACCACCAATTTGTACCACTTAGCACCAGGTAGGATTGTAGACAAGTTCAGGTTTGTATCCATTTGAAAAAAATAACATCTTGGTCCTCAGAGATTAACACATATGCATCTTGAATCTTTGCTGAGGGTGAGATGTAGGTACATGCCAACCGTCGCGGTCATCACTTACAATAACGTGACCCGTGAGTCACTATACACATATAATATTATAAAAAAAAACCTTAAAAGGCAGGAAAAATTCTTTCATCTCAATTCACTTTCTTTGCTACGTCTCAAAGGGGTCGTAGTACTGACGACTGTTTGCCTTTTAGGGTACCATGAGTTCGTGTTATTTTTTCAGGCGCAATTTTCCATCGGGACGATATGTTCAGGAATAATGTTTGATATTATTCCCCGTTACATTTTCGGTGGAGAAACTTTTTGAAGTTAGATGAAAAGTCTAATAGTATTTATCCAGCCTCTTTGTGCCCTATTTACTCGGGCAGGCCTCGGGCGAATTTATTTAAATTGGTAAATTGCTTACGCGGGAGAAAAAAGTTCATTTAATATTTATTAAAATTTGGATACCATCGGGTTTTTTTTTGTTATACTATATCAATTTGTAATCGTGATTTCATAGCTTTAAAAAATAATTTAAAAGGGTTTGGGTAAAGGATATTTAAGGTCACTAGCTTTTAAATCAATTATTTATATGGTTTTGGTAATAAAATTGAAAAATCGCTTAATAGTGTTGAATACGTCGAACGACTTTTGTCTCCAATATCAGCTACTAACAAAAGCATTTTAGCTTAGCTGTGACTTATTCACTTGTTTCTATCTAATAAATCTATACAGTTTTTTTATAGAATTTACAATGGGAAGTGTTCTAAGCTGTTCGGATTAATTGTAGCCGCTGCGTATAAACATCACGACAGAATTCAAAATTTGTCCTCATTCATCATATCAATGCACCACTGTGCGCTTTATGGAACGACTTAGGGACACTTTTTCAAAAGCCGGTAGCGTATCTGCGACTCCTCTAGCATTGCGGATGTTCATAGGCGGCAGTAATCACTTACCATCGGTTAGTTGCTTGTTCGTTTCTCACATATTTCATAAAGAAAAAGAGACATTATGAGCAGTGAATGCTGATGTAGACGGCAGTAAGGACATTCCAACAGGCGAGCAGTGTGCTATTTTTCTCTCTCAATACAATAACAAAAATCTGTTTAAAGCAAATGAAGAGCTGGGATGCGGTCGCAATTTTTTAGTGCAAGTTGGGAAGCCAAAGCATCACCAAGACCACTCCCAATAAATACCGTTTCCGCCGAACTAGCAATATTATAATGTTCGTCGCAGTATCGTTTACTACAGAGTAATGAACAAATAGAGAAGATTATTTATTTATATATTACTTACTTAATCTGTTTATTCAGCAATCCAAAGTGGATCTTGGTCACGTACACCGTAGAGTAGATAAGATAGACTAGATATTTTTTTAAATTATATCAGAAGTTACTAACGAGTAAATAGTTCACGTAAGTTCAGTGGTAAGTGAAGATTGCGGCCCATACATCCACATCCATCCTCAACGAAGATTCAATATACACTCGCGTTGTCACCCCTAAGGACTGAGATGGTCACCATTAATAATTGTCTCCGGATTTCTACAAACAGCAAGTGAAACACAGTATCGGTAGGGTATAAAATCACGCTGGATTCACTAGGGCGTGGTCCTGTCCTAGTAGTGTCTACCCATTCGTGGCTCTAGCACTGCAAAAATTTAATTTTAATTAGTAAGTAATAAACTACATGCTCGGTGGCGAAGGTAAACGTCGTGACGAAAACCTGTATCACCTATAAAATTTATAATACGTGTGAAGTCCGCCAATCTACAGTGGAATCGCGGCTTTAACTCTTAGCGAGGAACCTATGCCGAGCAGTTGGACATGTATTTTCTTTTCTTTTAAAGAATGACAGCAGTACTTTAATTACTAAAATTCCCGTCAATATCTGCATAAACTTAAATGCTTGTGTAAGGAGATGGTTCACGACAAAAGTCGAAGGTGGATTCGAAACTACAACCCTAAGTTTGGTAGACCGTACCCTGAACCATCAGGCTATTGAGGCTTCAATCATTTTCCTCCCTTTCGTTACTTTTATTTTAAATATCATTATTTAATATTAATTTAAGCATTCTTTGAAAGACTCCGAAATCGTCCAAAAAAATTGTACGTTGACTTAACACAGCCTCTAGATCTTCATTACTCTATGCTCCGGCTAGTCTATGTCTGAATATAATGTCTACTGCAGCACAAGCAGGGAGCACGGACGTCTCTTGTCAAATTAGCGTCGGCGTGCGATGCGATCGTGCCGCGGCTGAGTTCGCCCTGCTCAGTACTATTCCTATAAACACCCTGTATATAGGCCCTGTTACTGCATTCGCTTAGACGAACGAGCTTTGACGGCAATCGTGAAGACACGTGAACAGGAAATTTGTCAATATATATACAACATACAAGCACTGTGCACTCACTCACATACGTTGTCACCCATAAAGATGGAATCACTCGTCACGAGTAAGTGACCTGATACAGGGAAGAGTTTCCAGATTCCTACATAGTGTTATGTTATTATTTCACGCTAATATTCTATAAAAGAGTGGTCATCCGGCACATTTATACATACCTAGTCCGACCATAAGTTCTGTTACAAATGAAAATGCATTTTTTTTTTATGAAATAATGTAATATTATTAAAATTTACATATTTAATAGTCTCAGCAAAAATTAAAAAATATTCTATTCGAAATGGCCATCTTTGGCTTTTATACAGGCCTTTAATCTGTTTGCCACAAATCTATGGATTTACGCACTGTTTCCAAGGGAAATTTCGCCACTGCTTGCTCCAAAGATTTTTTAAGAGACTCAATATCACCGTGTCGTCTAGAGCAGGCCATGTCCTCTAAAACTGACCATAATTTGAAGTCTAAAGGGTTGAGGTCTGGGCTAGATGAGGGCCAGTCTTCAGCTCTTATAAAGTCCGCAACGTTAAGATTTTTTGCTTCCTAATGGGGTTTCTACGAATTTTGGCTTTAGCAGCATTAACTGCCTTTGTAGTTCTAAGTGTGAAATGGCGCAAAATGAAAGAAGTTTTTAAAATAATATACGTGATCCAAATTCAATATAATTAAAAAGTTGAAAAATGGAAAAGTTTTTATGTAACAGTATTTATGGCCAGACTAGTTATATATATATATATATATATGTATATATGTATATATATATATATATATATATATATATATATATAAATATGTACATATATATCTATGAACATATATATATATTTATATATATTTTGTTTCAAAACGAAGTGTGATCTTTGTCATTCGTTCTATGAGGCACTCTCTATGGACGGCATTAGGAAGAGAAGAACGACGTTGAGAGTCATAATTGTAATGGGGTAAAAAAATGATTAAAGACGTTTTTAACGAAGAAAAGGTGTTCTCATAGAAACCGCCTGCATATATATATGTTTGTATAAACCCAGCTGTTGGGTATAGGCTTACTCTCTAGCGAGGATATTGGAGCATAGTCCACTATATGGCCTCACTGCGGATTCAACGTCACGAGTCAACGAATTGTTTTCGCTCGCCGCCAAGCAGGTGGTAGGTAAATCAGCACTTAAAGTTGCAATTAATTTTTTTATTGTTACCAGCACCGGGGATTGAACTCGGTTTGTTCGCGTGCCGTGAACACTGAGCTCCCACGACTCGAGAGACACGAGTATAATAAATTTTAATTCGAGTTCACAAATCAATTTTCATAGTCCCGTTGCGTACATTATTAAATATTTTTACAGCATTATTTATACAGCAGCGAACCTTTAATTTTTCGCGTACAATATGTAAATTACTTTAGTAACAGCCTGTATGTATAAATCCCGAATCCACTGCGTATTGGTGGAATTCACACGTTTTTTAAAATTTATTAGCAATTTCTAACGGAATTTACATAAAACATTTATCAGTTACAACTATTGATAGTAATTACTGAGTAATACTGTAATAGAATGATTTTAAAAAAAGTATCTTCGAATTATAAATGCATTTTATTTATATTATAATTTTTTTAACAAATGTTTCGGTCCATCTAATGTCATCTTTCTTCCGCTCATGTCCCCGCTGAAATTCAACATCACGATGTTTTGTAAAATTAATACAGTGCTAGTGCTGCTGTTTCGCTTCTTAACTTCACTTAACTCTCTACTTTCGGCAACTGAGGGTCGGTCCGGTCGGGGATGGACCCCATCACTGAATGTCGCCATAACGTTAACTTTTATTGCATGTAAATAATATCGCTGTTAAATTTGTTATTTAATTTTGTTATTACTTGTTAATGTCAACTATATACTGTTTGTATTTGTACCATATATGCCATTTTTCTTTCTTTCTTACATTGACTGCTATGTCAGTCACATATGACTGACACGGAAAACTTATCGTGCCATGTCAGTCACCTATGACTGACGGAGGTATTGAATTCAGTCAGCAATTATTAGCTATCCGATGTTTTATAAATAAAATAAATAAATGTATTTACAAGAAAATAGTTAATATAAAATTGGTATTAAGAATTTAAGATACAAATGAGTTCTATTGTCTAAAACATAAAGTGCAAAGTGGGTCGTATGTAGTTTCGAATCGATGCCACAGATAAATATTTATTTCGGTTTGTGGTTGGATAGACATTATATTTATTAAATTACTATATTTTTATAAATTTTAATCCAACTCATTTTAACCTATTTTCTAGATTAAGGTTAAACGCGTAAGTTACCAGTTTTGATGTATTTATTTTTGAGCAGCGGTCAGTAACGTTAGTCTGTACGAAGCATAGATAAGGTAATGCCGTGAAATATCTGGTACAGTAATCGGACCATGTTAATGATCTTCATTAGGAGAGCCAGTGTCAATAATATCCAGTGATGAGTTATCAGTGTTAGAATTATAATGAGTGGGTCCCGACAGAAGAACAGATTTGACGAACGGACGGACAAAGATCGTTCGTAATTTCCGGGAGCGGTTAGACGACTTGTTTTTTATTACATTGAGAATAACAAACGAACACACAGTTCACATGACAAGTAATCCCTACGGCCAATGCCTTCTCCATTCATCCTTGACAAGGAATCATAATCGCAGATGCGTTGTCACCCTTGAGCACTGAGATGAAATGCCTCGTCTCCGGATAAACGTCTCCGGATCCCTGCATTCACCAGACAAAACACAGTAGCAGTATGCTGTTATTTTACGCTGGTATTCTATGAGGGCGTGGACCTACACTGCTCAAGCTGACCCATTCATTCTGCAGCTAGAAACAAACGTGGCTCGACCACTGTTAGAAATAGATAGATTTAGATCTTAGTTCAGTATTCAAATCACGCATTATAATCCTCATGCATACAATCAAGTATAGCGATAATTTATATTTATGACACAAAATCTCTTTATTTAATTAGTTATTATCCGATGTAACTCACTTCGCAGAATATATTATAGCCATGTCAGCAGACGGCCACAATCAATCAAAAGTCAGTTTGCAATAAGATTGGAGGAAGGTTCATCAACAGGGTCTGGTCTCAGATAAAGATACAACCCACTCTGCTGTGACAAGAAACTATCATGAAAGGGTCTCGTCGACCAGAAAATGATCACGCCTTCAAATAGCAGAACAACGTTCTGTATTCGGAGCTCCAGTTACTGGTATCAAGATATTCCATCTTAGTTTTCAGCTGTGACGTTATGAATCCCTGTTGAGGATGGGCGTATAGTAATGTGCTCGATTTTCATATACAATATTATTAAAATAAAACTTGTCGATTATTTCTTATTTACTATATCGTGAGATCAACTTTGGCTTGTTGTAACAAGGGATAAATTGAGTAACATAAATAAATAACAGAAAAAAAACCCTCAAGGCGGAAAATCAATAATTTGTTTATGCCCAAAAAATTTGTATACATTTGTTTCCAAAAAACCCACGACTTAAATGTCGAATATTCTAACGATATGCAACATTACTTTTTTTTATACCACATCTTAAAAGCGATGGTCACACGTCATAAGTCCATCATAAATTCTAATCGCTGGCAACGTTAGTCACGATGACGCAAACCACTTGAAGGTTCGCGAATGTTACTTATTAAAAAATAATAACAGTGATATCGACTATCAATATTCACGCGCGGCTCGATTAGACCGGCGTCTTGCTGTCTGGAGTCACGTAGACAAGGTAAAGGTGGCCATTCACGTTATATATTGTATTCTTTTTATTTTTGTTTTAAATTTTTTTTTAATTTTAGTTAGAAATTAGGATTAAGGAAACCTATCATTTCATTCCATTCAACTTAAATATGGAATCATAATGCAGATGCGGCTTGATGACTAATATAATAAAGGTCCCCATATCCCTTATTGTCACTCACCAGACGGAACACACCAGCATTATGGTGCCATTTAACGCTGGTATTCTGTGACGGCGTGGTTCCCTACCCAGGTCGAGCTGACCCATTCATTCTGTCGCTAGAGATAAACACGAGCGTATCTCTACCACATTTGAATATGTAAATCCCACAGCTGGGCTTACGCCTTCTCTCTAAAAAGGTGTTGGAGCATAGTCAAACACGCAGCACCATCGCGGATCGCCGAACTTCAGATGTCTTCTTTTTTTTAATTTATTTCTTAGACATGCAGTTTTCATCACATTGTTTTCCTTCAAGTGCAAGTGGTAAATTAACATTTAAAATTGCAATTAACATTTAATTGGTGGTGTGAAGACCGAACTCGGTTTACTCGCGTAACGTGATTTAAAAGCGAGAACTTATACAAATAGCTACAATATCTCTCTAAATAATATATTATTATTACTACAACCAAAGTCTAAACACTAGTTTATAAAATTACACACATCATAAAGGTACATAATAAAATCTATTTAAAGTTTGGTTCATAACTGGTTAAGACACCTGTAGTCAGATAATTCCATCCTCATGGAATTTATTGGTAGCTACGCGTTACTGTAATATGTATTCTATTTAAATATATGTGTGTATGCTTATATATTTATCTATAAACGTACATATTATTGTTTATTTGTATATTACTATTAGCTACTCTTAGTCTCTTATTTTATTTTAATTTTAATAGAACCACCAACAGAACTACACGTAACTTGATTGGTCAATAAAATACCCATAGGTTGCTCAATATACGTAATTCCTCAAAGGCAGTTACATCCTGCAAATCTAAACTAGTTGAACAATTTGTACAGTCGGTTTAATAAACGGTTCGTCACCTTAAAATCGATATTTGCGTGCACTAGGAAAACAGAATAGCGCAATTAAAGAGGTTTGATGTTGATATGACACAAGATTATAGATCAAAGATGTATACTATATTGACCCTTGTTATCATAGCAAGTAAATATAGTTTTATACGTAGGTGTCCGCTTAGGTAATAAGAGTCTATTACTTGATAAAGGAATGAATTTGAAACTATATTTATTTTTTTAATTATAATAAAAAAATAAATATAGTTGGGTATAAATTGTTAAATAAAAAATATTTATTAATTGGTATATTGCTACACCTATCACTATATATCATCACGCCTTAGTTTTTTTTATTACCTTGAGTGACAAACTCACACACAGTTCACCTGATGACAAGTGATTCCTGCGGCCCAAGACATCTACATTCATACTTGACAAGGAATCATAATGCAGATGCGTTGTCACCCTTGAGAACTGACATGGAATGCGTCGTATACAATAATAAAGGTTCACTGATAGAGAATATCTTTGGCATTCATTCCGCCCCTGTGTGAACTGTTAGCATTGTTTAAGTTATGCAATAAAGAGTAAATAAATTAATAATGTTTGCATTTCGATCGCAGCATCATCATCATCTCATCATGAACCTATGTTCAGCAGTGGGCTAGCGTGTAGGCCTATCCCTACGCCACTGTCATGAAGCACAATCCTGACCATCGAAGAGTAGATATAGAGAATGAATAAATAAATAAAAAATATTGTATTATCATCGGTTCTTAATACTTAATTTATTCATTATTCAATGTTTGTCACTTTAAATACAATAAAAATAATTGAAAAAAAAATCAGTGAGATAACTCACATATAAATTACGAGTTTATTCAGAAATTTGCTTCTATATCAAGATTTATGTAACGTAATGGAAATGTACGGTTATACATGTATTCATACCATATGTATATTCATACATAGCGTGCGAACTCGCCCGTAATCAGCACCCGCCAAGCTTCTGAGAAATAGATGCAGGAAAAAATGTGTTCTGCAAACAAAATAAGTTCTGTACTCAGAAAATAAGAAACTATGAAAGGGCGGTAGAGCGACACTGTGGTTATATTGTGGCTGCTGCACGAATGGGTCGGCTTGAGCGAAGTGCCACGACCTCATAGATGGTCAGCGTAAAGTTGCAGATAAACGCTGCCGTGTTTTGAGTGATGTGGTATTACTACTGGTGACGAAGCATTTCATCTTAGTCATTAAGTGACAACGCATCTGCATCATGATTCTTTGTCAAGGATGAATGTAGATGTCATGGGTCGCAGGAATCACTTACCATCAGGTGAATTGTGTGTGAGTTTGTCAGAACCAATGTATTAAAAGCAACAAGTTAAATGAAGTTATATTTTTAAATTATAATATACATGAAGGTTTTTGATTCTAGAATAACATATTACACCTTGAAGTTCACACAGAATACCAGTGTGAAATAGCAATAAAACGCAGGTGATGAGGAAGAGAAGAAGAAGAATCACGTTGCGGCTTGGAACTTGCTATCACCGGGAGAAGTGAAGGTCCAATCACTGAATACCAGAGTGAAATAGTATCTTAACGCTGCTGCTGTTTCGTATGATGAACACAATTACAGCTTAAGTTAATTCTATCTTAGTCCTCAGTCAACGTATGTGCATCTTAAGTCTTTGCTGAGGATAGATGTAGATGTCATGGGGCCGCAGTTATCACTTACTGATCTGTGTGCTCGTTTTTTACTACTTATTAAAAAATATATGTTAATTAATTTTTTTAATAAGTATTTAACTTAGCAAAGTTACGTAATTATAATAAGCAAAGAGAAGTAATTTAAGGTTTAAGTTATTATGACATCGCTATAAGGTTATTAAGTAACAGACAATGCATTTGAACTTCTTTGTAAGATTTTAATATATTTTATAGTGATAACTTTGGGGATAGAGTTTGGACACGCGGCTCATGGTTTACCGACTACCAATGTGTTTAAACAATACTTAATTCATTAGTCTATGCTCCTGTTATCATATCGCCTCGTCAAGGTCACCTCAACTATATTTGAGATTGATAAAAATACTATGACTATTATAACTATACTTAGTGCTGTAAATGACGATGGTGTCCTTATGGTCGGTTTCAAATACAACGATATCTTTTGGATATAAACAGTAAGCAATCACGCAAACGCAGAGGCACTCCGTGATAATTCCCTTCCCTATTCCAATGTAATACATCTATTATAAGATCAGAGTAATGTTTAGATGCAGTGCAGCACGTTTTGAATAAAAAAAAATGTAACATTCATCATTATCAGCATCTCAGTTCAGTACTGATCGTAAGCTCCCCGAAGAACGTCACGATCCTTAGCTTAGATTTCTTACTAACATGGGTATACCGTCGCTCTATCTGGTGGAGAATCCACAATATATAATGCGTTTTGCATTACGAGATTACAATTCTAGAACATCACACCCCATGAACTTTGCGGCACTCAGATAAGAGATAACTCGTTGAAGGTTGTAATGGTCGCCGGAGAGGATGCCGAACGGCGATGGCTTTGACGTGTCGTTCAGCCCCAGAAAGGGATAGTTAACATACAAGGACAAGTAGAACAGAAAAAACTTTAGGGAGTAAAGGGGAATGCAGAGCCGAGCAGTGACCAGACTGCATGTGCCCTTACGCGTTTCTGGCCGTATGACCTGAGGGTCGGTGGGGACCATGGGAAATGGGTCGAATCAACAGCAAGTGTCAGGCTATAAGTTGCCAATAATGCCATCTTATCTCCAAAATATATATACTCGTACATATGTACATATTTTGATTCATATCTAGGATAGTTGTAGGTCTCATGGGCAGTTGTGATCTTAACTTTAGGTAAATTGCGTGATAATCGTGTCGTGTCGTCTTACGACCTAACAGTGAATAGAATGCTTTAGGTTATCAAAAGTAGCGTCAAAAACATCCGCATACTTCTACCGTTGTTATCTGAGCTGTATTATTTATCAAGTAGCGAGTGCCAATCCACACCTACTGCGGAGATATTTGCAATATTATAATGATGACGCAATCAGAATGATTTAGTGGACCAAGATAAGATTGCAGGTATTTAAGAAATATTTGAATAAACTATTGTAATATTCGTCTAAAGTTGAAGAACCATGCTTTTCCGGGAGGAACTAGTGGTCTGGATCCGTAGGGTGGATCCCTACAGATTACAGCTAACGAGAAATCACAACAAAGTCACAAGAGTTGGAACTCCTCAGGAGTGACAACGTATGTATATCTTGAGTCTTAGATAAGGTTGCATGCAGATACAATCACCATTTACATGAACTGTGTGCTGGTATTCACCTTTTACTTTAATAAAAAAAATGATACTACGCTAATTTGATCTGAGACTTACTTTCCATGTTTTCGTACAACTCAAATTAAATAGCTTCCTTTTTTTTATTTCTCATAGTAGTAACAAACGAGTACACAGTTCACTTGAGTCCTACGAGCTGATTTGTGTGTTGTACGAATATTACATACAAAAAAAAAAACAATTAAAAAAACAGAAGACGTTATCTACAATATATCTTTTATAAATGGTAGAGCAATGCTGCAGTTTGTATCTAGTTAAGGGACATCACGTCATAGCAGCATATATCATTATATTCACATCGCTGCTGTGTCTTCTGATGAGATTCGGCGACCCTTATCGACATTCATCCTTGACAAGGAATCGTAATGCAGATGCGTTGTCACTCTTGAAGAGCGCCTCGCCACCAGTAATAAATGTTTCCGGATTCCTACAATTACCAGACGAAACACAGCAGCATGATGCTGCTTTTTTACGGTGGTATTCTGTTAGGGCGTGGTCTCTTCCCCAGTCGAGCTGAGCCATTCATTCTGCACATAGAAACAAGTTGCAGCGTCTTTCGTAATTATCTTAGTTAAATGCTTGATAAAGTTTGAAAAATTGTGTAAATGTACGTGATATGTTTTTCTAGTGAACTGTACTCGTTTATCACCATTTATATTACAAAGAAAGAATTTCCTAAACCTTCGGGATCGAATCCGTGATTGTTGATATTGTTCACATATTACCTTTATGTCCTGGCCAGCCAGGGGTGAACCCCCTGCGATAACTGTTTGTTTTAAGATGTAGGTGTCAACTGCGCAAGATTTATTACAATGCCATAAGTATTAACGCAAACACAGACATCTAGGCCCACGATTGCCCTAATCTGATGTAGCGCTTATGTAGGGACACGAGATTATCAAAATGTGCTGAGCGTTAATAATTTGTGTGTTGTACGAATATTACATACAAAAAAAACAATTAAAAAAGAACGGGAGATGTTATCTAAAATATATCTTTCAAAATGGTAGAGCCATTCTGCAGTTTGTATCTAGTTACGTTATCAAAGGGTGGACTGGGGATGGAAAATACGTCATAGCATCATATATATCACTATATTTACACCGCTGCTAGTTCTTCTGGTGAGTGCAGGGATTAGGAGACCCTTATCACTGGTGATGAGACATTCCACCTTAGTCCTCAGGGGCGACAACGGATCTGCGTTATTCCTTGTCGAAGGTGAGTGTAGGTATCATGGGACAGGAATCACTTACTATCAGATGAAAAGTGTGAAATATATATAAAAAAAGACGACTAGAAGCAACTGCATGGCGAAACAAACGATTGGGATAACTCACTCTATCAATGTCTACGTTCAACTTACTCCATGCTAGAATATCACATGTGTTTACATAGTATGGTATCAGGAATAAGCCGTCAGGGCATTCCAGTATTAGAATTAAAATATGAGTGACGAACGAACACACTTCATCTAATGGACTCACAATATGGATTTCGTCATATGAGGTGGACCGAAATAGCGGTAGCTAAATTTGTTGACATAGTGGCCGAAACTGTTGACAGAAAGGATTAATGTTTGGGAATCTATCTAGATGTTCCCAAAACTTTTGAGTCAGTTTTGTTGGTCTTATACGTGTTATAACCTGACCCTCTATCACAAAGACATAACCCTTGGTTTCCCCAAAATGGTCGCCGAAGCGTAGCCACTGTATAGAGGCAGCTGTGGCTACAAACGGCTCGTGAAGAGCCTTGTGGTGGGAGGTCCCATTGAGCTCTTTGTGAATCCACACGGCCTTCCGGTCAGAGACGCTCTGTACAACCGGGTCCTGCCATTGTTCGTTGGCTAAGGATAGAGGGGTAAGCCCTATGTCACATGCTGTAAAATCCGTATGGAAGGCACCACTCGATCTCGTCTTATTATTAATGGTATATAATTGCCGTTCGCAATAACCTACATCTATCCTGAACGAGGGGTCAAGACACATGCTTTGTCACCTTATTGGGTCTCTACCCTTTCTACCCTTCAATTGACCATACGAAACACAGCGGTGTTATACTGCCATTTTAAGTTCAAGCTATCACTAATGATAGCAGTGGTCCATGAGTGCAATGCTGCAGTCTGGCTCAACAAATATTCAAGATCGAACTAGGACTGTGATGGAATGCTTTATTTTCTGCAATTGATTCTTCAGTACCCTACTCACCTAACCCATAGTCCACTGTTGAACGTTGGCCTCCTCCATAGATAGCCACAAATTACGGTCCTGAGCCACCTGCATCCGTCGACATCCAGCAAGTTCTTCGCTTCGTATCAACCAACAGTAATATACAGATATTTCACGCCGATATACTGTGAAGGCATGATTTTTACCCAAGTAGGGCAATCTATTCAGGCTGGAACTAAAAATTAATTATAGGGTGCCTCTTCAATTGTTACCCACATGTTTAAGTGTTATTTTATATGCTCGTAACATTTATTTTAGTTTCCGAAGTGAAAATTCCCCCTTAATTTTTTCCCTGGTCGCAACTTGTAAATCACTTACGATTGTAATTAAAATTTTAATGCTTGCTAGAAAACGAATAAAGATTTTACAACAATATAAAACGTTTTATTTCTACAAAAGCCATCTTGTATTACGATTCGATCTATAATTATTGATGATGATGACCTCATCATCTTCTGGTTATTACCAGCTGATATCAGATACGAAGAATGTTTTAAAGTACCGTAAGTATTCTTGCAAACTCAGAGACATCATATCATTTGACGTCCCGTTCCCTATTTCAAAGTAATGCATGCAATGATATGGGAGGAGGGTTCTGATGCCCAGTAGTGAAATCCAACAATTTGTGATGTACAAATATTGTTAGGATACGAACTTAGAACTTGCGACGCAGCAGCCAGATAATCTAACAATTAGCCATCTCAGCTCCTCGCTAGCCCACTGCTGAGCAAAGCTTCCCCCACTGCCACAGAGTACGATCCTGATCCACAAGCATCCATCGACTAATAAATTATCTTGCCATCACCCTTATATTATTTACCTTCATATGAATTCATAAACACTCGATGTTTATTAACAGCGAGCTAACGATAAAGATCTTCCGTAATATTTCTCAGTACACACAACGTGGCGGGTGGGGGTTGGCAGAGGGTTCACGTACAGTTAATAACTGAACGACTTTCGCCAGATTTCTCAGGGGATTGTGAATGATGGTATTATCTGTTATTCTCGTCTAAAAAATGTGCGTAAGCCGCTCTTAAAATATGTGTTACTTGTCTGCGAAATTCTATTCCAGCTTTTCAGATGAAAATGGTAAATGCTTTCTTGTTTATATTATCTATTATTACCACGTTGTTTTGTAATATCTTTTGTGTTTGTATTATTTTAATATTTTAGTATAGATATTGAAATAAGTAAATACGCAGCATTTGGGAAACTGCGGCATATTTTCACGTCAAATATAGCTACCTCAATCTTTAAAGACGTAAAGCCTTCAATTCAAATCATTGCTCGGTGCCAGTGGAAAGTAAGGATTCAGAGACCGTTATTACTGGTGACGAGTCAATAATACCTGAACCAAAAATATCTGAATTATGATTGATTATCGAGGATCAATGTAAGTGTCCTATTGCACAGGTTCTGAGGAACTGTGTTTTCTTGTGCCATATTCAAACCTTACATGTGAAAAAAATAAACAATAGCCTAAAGGATTTGGGTACGGTCTGCGAAACTTAAGGTCTTAGGTTCGAATCCGCCATTAGAATTTGTGCTATATCATCTCCTACCAAAACCATTAAAGTTTAATTGGAGTAGTTAAACGTAACCTAAATGTGTTAATAGCAATGATATTATTCTTTAAAAAAATATATATCAGTTTTATCTTATCATTAGAATAAAATGTAATGATAATATAATGTAAGATATAGAAGACCAAGTTCTATTTAGTTAATAAATTTATAAGAAATTTAATTCTAAACCTTTCCACCGAATACTTAGTGTTGTAATTAACCATGACCTATATCAGATAAGCAAGCAATATAATTGAAAAATTGTTCGCATTAAAACCGATAGCATGCCCTTATTCCGTCCCATCCCCATCCTTCAACGTTAGTATTTCCAAACGAATTTTTTCCAGCGCTCTCGCACTCCGCGTTAAGTTGGGGTTGCAACCACCCCATACTCACATATCACCCTCCTAGTTTTTTTTTAACTAGTTGTTTGCTCGCGTGCCATTGCTAGCGTGCATAGACTTTTCCATACTGGTGCTAGGTTAATTAATATTTATTAATTTAATTACACGTTTTATTACTTTGTGCGGAGTGGACAAGCCAATGGGAGGTCCGATACTGGATTCCTTTAATATCACGAATGTTTTAATACGTTTACAGTGTTGTTGAAAATTGGCGAAAGCTATTCTAAAATCAAGAGCCGCGGTAGTTCAGTGTTTAAGTAATTACTAAGTTCGTTCCCGGTGCTGGTAACAATGAAAATGTTAATTGAAATTTTGTGCTGATTTACCACGTGCTAGGCGGTGAAGAAAACATGAGAGCCTCCTGAATCCTAATCCATCTCTAAGAACAACTATGAGTGATGCCATGAGCCATGACTAAGCGGTATGCATAGTCGTTTTTATTAAGAACATCTAAGGATTGGAATAATTTGCTTGCGTCAATTTTTCACAGTATAATGAATAGTGAACAGGCAATTGGATTTATATATGGAGTCTGTAACTATACTTTCTTTCTAAAGTCATTTGATTAAGAGCATTGACAGATCAAAGAACGTGCGTTCGTCTTAAATTTCATTGTACAAGCAACCTGATATCGTTGTTTGCATATTTAAGTTTCGATTGAACATGACGCCAACGGTGTTGGGAAACATTGTAAAGTAGGATCGATATCTTATATCATAACAAAACTAATGCCGGCCAATTTAAGTGGAACCTCGTTTCAACGCTAGATGCATGGCCATGGCCAGCCTTTAAGAAAGGTGTAGACTCTTTTCTTGAAGGAAGAAAATACTGGCGACAGCGGATTCCAAAGATTTTTGTGCGTGGCAGGAAACTACGCGTAAAGCGCACAGTTATGGATTAACAACAATCTAAATGATGAGAACGACATTTTGAATTCTGTCGTGATGTACGATGTTTAAACTCAGCGGCTGGAATTAATCCGAACAACTCCTCAATACACTCGCTGCAGATAGAGCACAGTAATTGAATTTCCTGTAATAAAAAGCATAAACTAATGTTTTACTTTATTATTTTCATAATTGAAGAATAGCTATGGTTAAAGGTTCACTCAAAATTATAAACTTATCCGAACTCCGTCAATTAGCTAATAAACTTTCGAACTTGAATTACAAATTTTGAAAATGTAGGGCTTTAGGAATATAAATCTTCTTTACAGATAAAACATAACGATTCCAGTTGAACCATCATTCTCTAACTGTTGGCGGTTCGAATTGAAGATCAAATATCCAGAAGAGGAACCCTCGCTACATGCCTACCTACCTGCTTGTCGCTTTTTCTCCAGAGATCGAAGTGCAACGGTAGTGTAGTTAGTCAGCAACAAGGCGTCTACTCCTACGGATTAGCATCGTCGTCGGACTCCCTAGTCGCTGGCCGTCTGCTCGATAGTCCATTCCTGAAAATAAATTTTAAAAAGAAACTTGACACCTTTCAATGAACAGCCTTTACACACCTAGGACACCGAGGCTCTATAATCAGTAAAAAAACACTTGGTTTCTTTTTGTATTAAGAATAACAAACAAGCAAACAGCACCTGTTGGTAAGTTATTACTTTGGCCTACGCCATCTACATCTATCTTCAACCACTTTGATTCTCTTTACTATTTATCTAATCTACTTTTAATTCACGATGACCATGCATTGCGACGCCTGACACCTGATGAAAAGCCTCGTTACCTGTAATTGGGTCTCTGGATACCTACATTCACCATACCAAACACAGCAACGTTACGATGGTGTTCTGTGATCTTTCCCCAGTAAAGCTAACCCACTTGTGTTTCACTAGAAACAAGCTGGCTGGCTCTACTACTCTATGATTAAGGCTGAATAACCTCAGTCCGTTAGAAGCAACTTAGCGAAGTTCTGCTCTTTCGGGCACCCTCGAATAAGTCGCTTTCACGCGTGGGGTAACGGTCCAAGCTGTGGCTCCCTCTCGGGTTCCCTTGTGTTGGTTAATAATAAATAAAAGTCGTTCGACCACCTTTCAACCTGGTGAAGATTTAAAATCCCTCGGGCTAACAGTGGCCATCAGCCATAGAAACAAAAAGCTGAATAACCATGCGATTTATTCCGCTTTAATCATCACTAGTTCATACAACACGTACATGGTATAAAACACATTCCGTTTAACAGTTCTTTTTTATGGACGTGAATAGTTTTGGATGTTAGAATGTGTTTACGTAAACTCGATATCTCTGAAAAGACTCAATAAATCGAGACTATTTTTTATTATGTTAAGAATTTAGTTTCATGGAACCGTATTGAATATCAATACTGTAACAATTAATGTTTGTATTTTTTACACTTTATGTGTAATTATTCTGTATTTTCTTCTTTCTTTTTTTTTAAATGCTAGGTGTGCATTTCAAATTTCTATATTTTTTTAATTTCTTGATTTATCTTATTTATGTATATTATTATATTTTGTTAATATCATACAGTGGTATGCTTAAATTGTCGACCATATAAGTTATATATTTTATTATGTAATGTTGTTCTATTACGTTTATTAGGTGTGACTTTTGTTTCTGTTTATTTATTTATTTTGTGGCAAACAAGCAGGCAGTTCAAATGAAGTTAAGTGATTCTTGGAGCCCATGAAAGCCATAATGCAGATGATCCACCCCTCAAGACTGAAATCAAATACCTCCAGTAATAAGGGTCTCCGGACTCCTTTACTCACCAGACGAAACACAGCATCGTTATGCTGCTATTTGACGCTAGTATTCTGCGAGAGTCTGGTCCTTCCCAGATCTATTTATGTTACATCTAGAAACAAACTGCTGCCTGGCTCTCTGTTAAAAAATAAACCATAAAAATACACATACTGTACCCCGCCTGGAAATCCAACAAGCCGTACGCGGTATAATAAGAGTATTTGTGAACAACAAACAACACACATACTTGAAAACCAATATATAATGTGTGTGTGTACATTATATATTGGTTTTCAAGTCTGGGTGTATTGTTATTGACACTGGTGCATTCGAACCTTCTTCCATTCGTCATATAAATGCTACCTACATATCCAATTCTTGAAGGAAAGGACGAGATAATGGAAATCATTTTGAATACTCTGCTTATTTATTTATTGTATATATTTCACAATTTTTGGAAAACTTGAAAGTATTATATACTAATTATGCAATACAATACAATATATAAAGACATACACATGTATAAACTAATTTAAAATGTACATAATTTACAAACTAGTGTTTAAAAAGGTGATGTAAAATAATTTTTATTTCATAATAGGTCCACCTCATGGTCACCGCAATGTTTACATCTATTTATATATATTATCTTTTTTTAATGTATTTAGTGTATTTATGAGTATATTACGTAATATACGAGAATTTTATAGATATTATTAATGTTAGGATTCTTTTGTGGTGTCCCACGGACAACGTCCTCAAGGGTTGACAGAGAATGCCATATAGGCATAATACCTTTTTAAATAGTATGTTTTTCTGAAATTAAATAAATAAATAAATGTTTACACAAACTTAATTCCATCATCTGACACCAGTCAGAAAACGTCAGTGTTGGAATTATGTAGCCTATCAGTCAAAAATATTTGAAACAAATGAGAATCCATCGATCTACACTTGAAACGAAGTATTGTAAGTGGCAGGTGTAGGTTATAGGAATTTTTGTTGATGCTTGATTTAAATATCGTGGGCCGCAGTCATTATTTACCACCAGGTGTACTGTATGCTCGATTGTCACCCCCTAATATTTAAAAAAAAAGAAATGCAATGGTAAAGTCAGAATGTTTCTTGTTGTGTGTCCATGAACAAGGCGGCGTTAAAATATTTTACTTATATTATATATTTTTCATAAAATAGATAAAAATAAAGTAATGCTGCTGTGTGAGGGCGGAGATATGGAGACTTAGTTACTGATAGAGAGGCATCTTAGTCCTTAAAAGTGACAATGAATGTGCATCTTGGATAGCTGATGGTGAATGGGCAGCTATCACTTATCATCAGATCAACTGTTTTCCCGTTTATCATCTTTACTATCATAAGAAAGTGCAGCGATGGAACGTTCGATGGTGTTTCTGATCATTTTTTTTTATAGAATAGTTGGCAGACGAGCATGTAGCCCACCCGATGGTAAGTGATCACCACCGCCTATGAACATCCGCAACACCAGAAACCCAAATGCGTTGCCGGCCTTTAAGGAAGGTGTACGCTCTTTTCTTGAAATCCCTAAGTCGTATCGGTTCGGAAACACCGCCGGCGTCAGCTGATTCCTCAGACTAGTTGTTCGTGCAGGATATTTCGCGGTGAAGCACGCAGTTAACAACCATCGAGATGATGAGGATGACGTTATGACGTTTAAACTCAGCGGCTGGAATTAATCCGAACAACTCCTCAACACACTCCCCATGATAAATTCGGTAAAAAATGCAAAGAGATGCAACATCTCTTCGAACTACCAGTGAATCAAGCCGATTAGAAAGTACCTGGTCATCAAAGATTCTCCGTTGAATGCGGTCAAAATAAAGAAACCAGCTTCTTTCTTTGGCTTCTGGGGTGCCCGGCCCAGAGATGAGAACAGTTTTCCACGTCAGGCCTAACTTGCGCATCATATGTAAATCTACTCGACGATCAAAACAATAATTTTTGACATGTAATTAATCTTACCTCTTAATGACAAAATCAATATTTACCACTGTCCAAGGCAAAGTTGCCTCACAAATACCTACAACGCGCCACAGTCTACTGAGACTTTAAATTACAGTTGCGTCTGAACCGTCAGAGTTAATAAAATAATGAGGGGTCGCGGTTAAACTGTGACAGCGATTGTTAAGATTTGCCGGTCTCGGTTCAATGACCTCGAGGCTGCCTTTCGAGAATTTTAATATTGTCACAGCGATAAGTCTATATAAAGGCTGTCCTCCAGACCTTTAGGTACTCGTGCCTTCTCACACGACCTTGCGTTAACGCAGACGAATAATTTTGTATTTGTATTTTTATTATTACATTGTAAATAACAAACGAGCACACAGTTTACATGATGGTAAGCGATTCCTGCGGCCCATGACATCTACATTCATCCTTGACAGGCAATCCGATACTGATCGCATTAGTTGATTTAAGCTCCAATACGTCAAAACACAATTATTTACACTCATCCCCTAAATAATGGTGCGATGCTAGAATAAATACTGTCACTTGAAAAGTAAACATACATAGTTTTGCAACTTTCGAGTTCTATAACAGCGACATATGGGTGTACACACGTGTTAATCAACGCAACTGTACCATGTCATTTGGTGACTGAGAGCAATTAAACAGGTCATTGTTACACAACACTTAAAAACCGGCCATCCGATATATAAACGCAATCGCTGTGCTCGTGTGAATAGGTTCTAACATTAATCGATGAGTAAGATTGTATATTAATTTTCACTCCTTTCAAAACATCACAAAAGTGTCCGATGTGAATACCGTTTTCGTAAATGATAAAATGTCTCGCCAATTTAATTTACGTATATTATTTGAGTCGCAATTTAATATTTCAAAATTTCCCTTCTAGTTTTTATGACAACAAATCTTTACACAAATTCTCCGAAGTGATAAAATATTGTATATAAATAAATATAATATAAATAATTTAAATAAAAAAATATGATTACTTAAATGAGGTTAAATTACTAGCACAAGTATTTTATTAAGCAAATAAAAGTTTTATTTATCATGTTTAAATTAGCGTCCGCGCGCCATAGTGGTTGGAGGGTCTGGCTACAACGTTAGCGGGTCCAAGATTCGATTCCCAGCCTGAGGAACAATATTTGTATATCACAAATTTTAGATTTTTCGGGTATTGGTGTGTTGTATGTTTTTATTTACCGTGTCTTTTAAATCGATCTTCTTGCACTCGTATGACATCGGGCTAAGGAAAGCATAAACGACAGAAATCAAAATTTCATCCTCATCATCTCAATGGTTGGCAATCCATCACTGAAATTTTGCGAAATTTCCTGCCACGCACGACTACCCTGTGGTCATGTGCTGTCGCCAGCGGTGTTTCCGAACCGATACGACTTAGGGACCTTCAAGGAAAGAGCCTACACCTTCCTTAAAGGCCGGCAAAGCATTTGCGACTCCTCTGGTGTTGCGGATGAAAAAGATGGCGACGAGTAAGTGCCTCTATGTTTACACACTTGCTTAAGAAGATATCGCCGTAGTTGAAATGGACCAGGAGGACATTAATTTACATTTAGGAGTGAAAAAGAAGCATAAGATGATTAATCCCGGTTTCAAATATAACTATTAATATTTAAGGTACACATTGAAATTTAGATATTTAACACAAACATTTGATAGTCTGTTTAGGTGACGAGCGTCAATTCAATATCCTATATATATATATATATATATATATATATATATATATATATCGCCTTGATGCAGATCATCTGCAGGATCTTTTTTTTTTTGGCATAGGTATATCTCTCTAAAATATCCTCTGTATTGGACCGTAACTCTGTCTGTACCACAGTGTACTGTATATGTACAAATATTTGGTAAAGTTTCATATTCAGCAGTTGACTTATAACGAACTTGCATGATCATCATTCCTCTAGGAAACTATTTGTATTTTATTTATTTAACCTATCTACTATTCAATTGACTAATCTTAATGAATAGTTAAAAAATAGCTTCGGGCACCACCGACGATTTTGTTTTAGAATTTATTCCACGTGGAAACAAAATGAAGTCCATTAGACCCTACACGTCCTCGGTTACGTAAACATCAGGTAAAACGTGTCAATAGCAAATTACCTCGACGACTTACTGAACCGGAAAAACTCGACATCTTCCGACTTAGCGTAAACAATGGAAAACAAGGATGTGTGTCGCACAGTACACTCTCAAAAGCAAGATAGATTTGTGAATTAAAAAAAACTCGAATAATTTCTCATTTACCCCAATTAACTTAATTTATACTAATCTATTTTGTAACATACTTTCCAGTATTTACAATATATAAATTCCAGGTATTTAACCTTATTAATTTATATTTTACGGAAAAAGTGGCAAATAAACAAGCAATTTACCTGATTGTAAGTCTCTCAACACCAGAGGAGTCGCAGGGGGGTAGTCGCTCTTAAAAGTATGCGTAGGCAATTTTATTGAAGGTACCAAAGTCATATCGGTTTGGAAATACCACCAGCTGATTTCACAGAGTAATTTTGCGTAGCAGAAAATTTCTACTAAAGTGCACAGACGTGGATTGCCAACCATCAAGAAAATGAGAATGGAATTTTGATTTCTGTCATGATGAGTGTTTTTCTAACTCAGTGGCTGGAATTATTCTAAACAACTCCTCAGGCATAGCAATGTCTGGCATACCGCAGTCCCATAGACTGTATTTCTACTAGAGATGTTCAAGATAGACACCACCACAATAATCCTATTATTTAACATTAATATCTTAGCACAAGTTAGATCTCATAGAAAATTCAATGAAGCAAAGTTGTCTACATATTCACTGAAGGGATGCGAGATATGCTACAAAGAAGATCTGGTAGAAAATCTCGCGCGAAGAACATCTTACGTGCCACTATTTAGCTTGGTAAAAAGAGAAAAAGAAATATATTGCCTTGCCTTGACTTAAGGCTTTACTTTCTCACACCCTCAGAACCTGTAAAGGCATCCTTATACCCATACGCATATTTCTGGTATGGGTCATCTTAAAGATTTTAACATGCCACAAGATATTTCTATGGTAAGAAATTTTCAAATATACCAATGATATTTGAAATACTTAACTATCCATTTGGCCAATTTTCTACTGAATATAAACAGACAAAAGAATTTTGAATCTTACACTGGATAGCCAAGTGACCAACGAACGAAATAAATACACAGGGTAGTAGCGTTGTCAACCAATGCGTGTTGTCGGCGATGACTTATGGTACAGAGACATACATGGCACTGTTAAGAGAAAGCTCACAGACACTCAGCGAGCTATGGAGCGGCCTATTTTCGGTTACTCTGCGTGATAGAATACGAAACGTAGACATACGCAGACAACGAGGGTCACCAATATAGCTCAAAGAATTACCATGCTATAGGGATCATGAGATGATTTACCCAAATTTGGGGGAAGTCGATGGATCGTGCTTTGTGGCAATCTATTGGGAAGACCTATGTTCAACTGTGGACTATCCCCCTGATTGATGATATTACCCTGATGACTAAAATACTTCAATAAATAAAATATTTTATTTATAAAGAACTTAAAGGAGTTTCTTTACAATTTCAAGGACGATTGCAGACCATTAAGTCTATCATATCTTGCAGCAGATATAAAAGCACTCCCAGCCCTCAAAGGTGATAATGCGTATGGATCTTTGTTTCTCCTAGAAAATGTAAAATAGAAGAGAGATGGTTACGTACCGAATGGATCGGGCTAGTAGTGGAAGTAAAACTTCTTTGGTTGATTTAAAGCTCGAATATAGTTGAAAAAGATAGGGGTGCGTGAGAGAGATCAAGAGGGAACCAAACACGAACCCAGCAACGTGTGTAGCATAGGTCTCTCTTTTTCTCTGTGCTAAGAATCTATCATCCATCCACTTTATTCAGAAACGTTTCATTTTGAATCGTTACACAAAGAAACGTTGCATTCAAATACGATCTCAAAATTTACTATCATTGCGTCTAAATAAGCTTCATCAAAACCTTATATTGCAGTAGGAGTTTCTGAAAATTACAAGTGGACTGTGACAGCTAAGAGACAATTTATTAACAGAAAACCGTTTCAAGCGCCTATTACAAATAATTGAAAGGGATTTTTCTATTGTTAAAATTGATCCTTAAATAAAAATAAGAAATTCTTGTAACGTTTCTGTTTTTTTAAGGTAATTAGTATTTAGAACCGGAAACAGCTAGGGAAGTTCATCGAAATATTTAATTTGTACTTGATGATCTTCGATTTTTAAGATTTGATGACTATAAACTGGAGGAAGTATATACCATCAGGTGGACTGTGTGCTCATTTGTCGCCGTTAATACAATAAAAAGACCACGAGACTATTAAATATCGCTTCAACGTACATATATGGCCTAGTGGTTGAAAACTAGTCGTGGGTTCAAATCAGCCATATGACTTTTGTTAACTGTCTCTTAGAATTATAAACTTAGTTGGAGTGGCCAATGGGAATGTAAATAACTTAGATGGGATCTTTTAAAAATATACCGTATTCTAGTTTCGATGTCAATTAATTCCAACTAATCAAAAAATGCTACTTCGTTTTGTCAGAATATTTGTCTGACAAATATGCTTGAATTTAAGCTTTGAGCTCTGGGTTCAATACTGAACAACTCCTGGACATTTTATTACTTATTATTTTTTTAAAAAAGAGCAGCTCGAGTTAGTTGCTGTTTCTTCTCGCTAACAGCTGCCTTTCGAAGCGGTGATCCTATTAGCTATCTTGACGATTCAAAAGTGTTTTTTATAAACATATTATAATAAAGCTTATTTTGATTTGATTTGATTTGTTACAACACTCGCTTTAATTGTGTAAAAAAAAATGGATTTGGCCGTACGTAGTCTAACTGTTCTACACCGATTATCTATACACATAATTTGACAATTTGTCTGTACGTTTGAGAACGCTTATCTTCAAAATGGCTGCACCAATTTGGATGTAGTAGTTTTCAGTAATGTATTGCAAATAAAATTGATATGTCAATTTTAAAGTAAGCCTCGCATGCATGGACGAAACATGTTTCCACGTATATCATCAAGTTTCTAATTTTGCGACCACAGAGAACAATACACGACTCTATATGGACATGAACAATGTCCAACTGTGAGGTATTTGCAAGTTGCAAGAGAGAAAGATACAGAGAATTGTAATAAACCTTTTTTGCCAATTTTTTGCATGTCAAATAAAATATTTTTTTAGGATTTTATAGCGTTTAATTTTTACTTCTTTATCTCGACGTTTCGACTGCTATACAGCAGTAGTACTCAGGTGTTCGATGTCCAGGTGACAAAGCATACCTTAGCCCTCATTAGTGACAACACATCTGCATTATGATTCCTTAGAGATGAATGTGAAGATAAACGCAAGAAGCACATATCATCCGGTGAACTGCGTGCTCGTTGACACACGAAATATAATAAAAAAACACCGTTCTGTTTATAAACCCTGAGCCTCATAACCGAAGGACCTTAAGAACAGCAAATATCTATATTTTCATTGAGTCCACTCAAACATTTGCATTCGAATACTCATCATGGCTATGCACACTAATGAAGACCCGTGCGGCGTTGCACGTCGGCGCGTACGGACAGATTAAGCAAATGCGAAGCTGGTGACCTCACCAATTGTTTCCTTATGTGCGAATTTCCACTCGCAAGGCCTTCCGCGTACAACTCATTGGCGGCGACCCATTTATAGGGTTACTACGCTCAATATGTTTATGAGAGCCACGAGTGGCGTATCGCATTACGGATGTACAGGTGATTTCGCATTAAACAATGTTAACAAGTGCTAAAGGTCATAGAGTAGACAGGTCACTTGATGAACTGAGAACGTTTTACACTTGTTTCGAATTTGTGTGTACTATTTATAAGGTCCTGGCTAGGTACGGCCTCGACAGAAACTTTCAGTTTTCGTAATATTTTAAGCCATCAAAAATTTACCACTAGACGGTGAAGGAAAACATCGTGAAGTAACCTGCACATCTTGAAGATGAAGAAAATAAAAAAAGAAAATATTTCAAGATAAGTGAAGTACGCCAACCCGCATCGGAGTCGCTTGACAAACTATGCTTCAATACTGGGGATATACTAGAGAGATCAATTCCAAGCTTTGGTATCCATATAATACATGGGTCGTAACTTTCCTAAACCTTCCCCCAACATTTTCCTAACCTGCCTGTTTAATTGAATGGTGGAATGTGTATTACTTTTACTATCTTCTTTTTATTTTTCTATCAATATCCACTTTCGAATACCACACCAGCAAAGGTGGGGATTGTTATAATTTATTATTTTCAAACAAGTTCTAAACCTAAAATCTAATACTCGTATCTTCTTACCGCAACCAACAAAAATATCTACGCATTCTTCGTCAAGGCTGAATAATATTTTCACCATGTGTCCTTTTCTGATGTCACTTCCCGTTGACCTAGAATTAGAATAAACACAAGATTTCCTGATTCCTGAAAGCTGACCTCTGAAAATTCTAACCACGCATAAACATATCTAACCAAGGGTAACTTGTAATAAGGGATTATTCATTGCTAATTGCAGTGTCATTGTTATTAAATTATAATCCAAAAAATAGATTAAATTAACTATGAAGCAATATTAAATAGGAATACGTCGAGAGATAAATATGAGCTCTCGTCACTAAACTCCTATCACGTGAAGGATTAAGGATATTGTGCCTATTTATGGATCCTGATGACGACACATTCTGCGTCCCTTTCTGTTGTCGTCGACGTTTTTCGTCCACAGGGGTCGGAGTGCAGCGGTGGTGCAGCAGCAGTCTTCGCGCCATCCTCGCAGTATCGTCGTTGTCTCCCTACACAGCGGGCCTCCCGCTCGCGAGTCTAATTAGATAAAGCTGTAGAGGTATCTGGAACAACAGCAATAAACACACACACAAAAAAAACGGATGAATGCAGGCATCATAGGCCGCAGTAATTATCATCAAGTGAACTGTGTGCACGTTTATCACCTTCAATGCAAAATCTAATAATACCGATTCAATATAATTGTCTGGTTCGATGGATTCTTAGATCTTCATTAATTTTTTCTTTTTATTATTATAGTGAGAGTAACAAACAAGCGCACAGTTCACCTGACATTAAGTCATTCTCTGGGCCTATGACATCTATATTAAGTCATTCTCTGGGCCTATGACATCTATATTAAGTCATTCTCTGGGCCTATGACATCTATATTAAGTCATTCTCTGGGCCTATGACATCTATATTAAGTCATTCTCTGGGCCTATGACATCTATATTAAGACATTCTCTGGGCCTATGACATCTATATTAAGACATTCTCTGGGCCTATGCCATCTAAATTCATCCCAGACAAGGAATGCGTCGTCACCCTTAGGGACTGAGATGTAATGCCTCGTCTACAGTAATGAAGGTCTCCGGATCCCCACACTTACCAGACGAAACACAGGAACATTATGCTGATATTTTACGCCGGTAGTATGTGAGGGCGTGGCCCTCCCCGGTCGAGCTGACCCATTAACTCTGCAGCTGTCCCTGTTATTCGCATAAATATTCTATTTCTCCATCCTTATATTTTGGTTCCTTGTAGGGGTCTTAAATTACATTAGTTCTTCCTGCTTTATTTCCACACATACTACGGCCGCGTGGTGTAGTGGCTGGAATGAAACGCCAGGTGACTGTAGAGTTCACCGGTCTTGGGTGCCGAGTGAGAGTGCCTCTGTATATGCGTGTATTTTCGTATACTTACGGCACTATAAAGTATTCTGTGCAGTTGATGTATTCTGGCAATAATCAGATGATATCGCAGTGGTCGACATCCACGACCATCATTTTTTTTCAGCATTAACTGATTCAACGTTATCATATGATTTTTAAGATTCCTTGTCCTCTATTCGGATTGGCGTCCAGTCTACACCTTTCATAATTCTACGTAATAATAATATTAAGAATAATTCTTTATTTCTCATAATTTTATTTCTTATAAATCAGATACAGATCACAATTGTTATAACTAAATGTGAATGTCGGAAAATTAAATACAATTGATAATAAGAGAAAAATAATTACGCATATTTATGTTAAAACATATCAAATTTGTCATCAATGAATTCTTTAATAAGGCAATAAACTTTTTCGATTTATAACTCTTGTTATCTGTTGTGTATTTTTTGTTTTATTCGGTATTTATTTTTATATTATAGGATACTTTTATAATATACTATTGCGTAACGGAGCCCATTTCTCCCGAAGGATTGCACGAAGTGTTAACAGTATTTAGGCAATGATGCAATGCATTTCAAGACAATAAGAGCTTCAGATGGAAAATTATTTTGATATACGTCTCGTCACCAGTAATAAAAGTTTCCAGTTCTCTATACTTACCAGACAAAACAAAGCTGCTATTTCACGCTGGTATTCTGTGAGGCCGTGGTCATTCCCCGGTTGAGCTGACCCATTCATTCTGCTGCTGGAAACAAACCGCAGCGTAGCTCTATCACTCTTGATCTCAGACCGTCATTACTACACTACTCCCCATACCAAGACGAGGGCCTGGTAATCTGCTAGACAGGGTAACGTTGAGCATATACCAATCTCCCACATAGGACTATTATAAAATGTATTTTATAAGTAATTTTTTGAAAGCGAAAAAATTAATTACTATTATTTCTCATTCTTCATGAGCTGTCACGAAACACGTTCCTTCCTGGATCTTCGTCTATCATTATTAATAAATTAAAATCAAAACATCATCGATGCCAACTCCGTCAAGTCAAACTAACAAATATATACAAATAATAATTCTCAATCCATCCAAGACGTTAAATCATTAAACTATAGTCGACCTAGAAATTGTTCACCAAAATTTATCGCGAATTACATAAAAATACCTACTTATCTTTACGTGTGGTGAACTCGAACGCTTACTGTGCAGTGTACATGCGTAGATCTACACCGAGCGTCGCACGCGCGGAGTGCCATGACCTCGCTCAATGATACGTTTTCGATGTGAACAGCGTTGTTTACACGCGCGTATGCGTGTGTGCGTGTATCCACACATACGCAGTTCTTGTTTACACTAACACATGCGAAAGTATAGTGTGACAAATTGTAATTGATACTGGTATGTTTTGCAATGTTTTGCCGACGCGGCCTTGAATTTGTGTTGTATAGTTTGTTTATGATAGACGAATGTAAAATGTTAATTAATTGTATTCTAATTAGTCTGTTAAGGTTTATTGGAATACAATGAATCGGCTAGTTCAAGTATGTAGTGAATTATATTGTTTTAGAAATTTTTTAATTGATAGCCCTTTAAGTGGATAAAATTATTGTTTTAATCGTTCTAGGCTTAGTTAAAACAATTTAATTTAATTTATAGAGGTATTTTTAGAGACTGGATGGATTTCTTTTTATACATAAAGTTACTGTGCAAGTTGACTGTATTTAATATCATTGTCATGAAGATCCAGGAGTCCACTGCCGACATAGACACCTCTTAAAGCATAATTACTCTCTGGAATCATCTGTAGCTAGCGGTACATTCGAACAGATAAGACTTAGGGAACCACAAGAAAAGAGCCCAAATCTTTCTTAAAAGCCGGCAACGCATCTCTGACACCTCTAATGTTGAGGATGTTCGTGGACGGCTGGGATTACTTATCATCAAGTGAGCTGCTTGCAAATTTGTTAATTTTATTCTATGAATAAAAATTGCCGTCGTGTCCATTTAATGTACAAGGTTAGAAGACTGTAGGACGTTTGGTGCTGCAGATGCTGCTGTTCTGATCACAACCGTGAGAAATATTCATAGGTATTTTAGATCTAGCATATCTAGCGCGCGTCTTTCTATTTTAATTATTAAAGATAATTTTTACCATTATTTAAGCTGCTTTTCTGCTTAATACACCTAATAGGTTTGCTCTTTCCAGGGTATAAATTTTGTAAAAATCAATTATAATAAATTAAAATCAAAACATCATCGATGCCAACTCCGTCAAGTCAAACTAACAAATATATACAAATAATAATTCTCAATCCATCCAAGACGTTAAACCATTAAACTATAGTCGACCTAGAAATTGTTTACCAAAATTTATCGCGAATTACATAAAAATACCTACTTATCTTTACGTGTGGTGAACTCGAACGCTTACTGTGCAGTATACATGCGTAGATCTACACCGAGCGTCGCACGCGCGGAGTGCCATGACCTCGCTCAATGATACGTTTTCGATGTGAACAGCGTTGTTTACACGCGCGTATGCGTGTGTGCGTGTATCCACACATACGCAGTTCTTGTTTACACTAACACATGCGAAAGTATAGTGTGACAAATTGTAATTGATACTGGTATGTTTTGCAATGTTTTGCCGACGTGGCCTTGAATTTGTGTTGTATAGTTTGTTTATGATAGACGAATGTAAAATGTTAATTAATTGTATTCCAATTAGTCTGTGAAGGTTTATTGGAATACAATGAATCGGCTAGTTCAAGTATGTAGTGCATTATATTGTTTTAGAAATAATTTAATTGATAGCCCTTTAAGTGGATAAAATTATTGTTTTAATCGTTCTAGGCTTAGTTAAAACAATTTAATTTAATTTATAGAGGTATTTTTACTCATTTTTAGAGACTGGATGGATTTCTTTTTATACATAAAGTTACTGTGCAAGTTGACAGTATTTAATATCATTGTCATGAAGATCCAGGAGTCCACTGCCGACATAGACACCTCTTAAAGCATAATTACTCTCTGGAATCATCTGTAGCTAGCGGTACATTCGAACAGATAAGACTTAGGGAACCACAAGAAAAGAGCCCAAATCTTTCTTAAAAGCCGGCAACGCACCTCTGACACCTCTAATGTTGAGGATGTTCGTGGACGGCTGGGATTACTTATCATCAAGTGAGCTGCTTGCAAATTTGTTAATTTTATTCTATAAATAAAAATTGCCGTCGTCTCCATTTAATGTACAAGGTTAGAAGACTGTAGGACGTTTGGTACTGCAGATGCTGCTGTTCTGATCACAACCGTGAGAAATATTCATATAATATTTTAGATCTAGCATATCTAGCGTGCGTCTTTCTATTTTAATTATTAAAGATATTTTTTACCATTATTTAAGCTGCTTTTCTGCTTAATACACCTAATAGGTTTGCTCTTTCCAGGGTATAAGTTTTGTAAAAATCAATTATAATAAATTAAAAATTACTTAATCTGTTATTATTATTTCGATAAAAAAAATCCAAATTTACAACAACAATGTAGTACATTTTCTAACAAAATTACATTTATAAAATTTTATAACAAATAAAATGATTTATTTCGAACATCAAAATAATTCATCCGCCATCTTTCCGCGATTAAATTGACGAGTGCGCGATGACGCCTGGTATTGCACGCACACACACAGACGCGCTAGCCTGCGCGTGGCTGTGGGTGTGTGTTTACAGATAATAAAATACAGGCGAGTGTTCAACTCCTGCGCACTATATTTGTATGCCAGCGGCTTTACCCGCCGCGTTTGTTGTACCCTTCCGATTTAATTTGGTCACTGCCTTTTATTATTGCAGAAATTTATCTCACGTTATTTTATACATGCCTAGTAACTAACACATGGGTATGATTTTGACCAGTGCGTAGACAAGCGTAATAGAAAGGTTATACTGTAATATTTTATATATAATAGATATGTTTTATTTATAAATGAGAACAGGAATAGATCAGCTCGAACAAGACCCTGGTTTCTGAATCGAAGTTCTGAAGAAGTTTATCGCTACTGTGTTTGATTTGGTGAAGATAAAAGTGGTAATCACTTATAAACACGTATACTGTAAGAACACATTTGTCACTCCTGCTGACACGGATCGCACTCTTATACAATCTGATGAGCTGCTTGGCATGCGATTTAAGAATCATAATAGTCACATAAAGGAGGTGGAGCAAGTTCAAATGTAAATAATTTTCTATTTTAATTTCCTGTAAGAAATTGGGCTGTATGGTGGTATGTGTGCGACCAATACTAACTTAATAATTTGAAATTTTAAACTTAATTCGAACTGAAAGAAAGAATTTATGTATGTACCTCCCTTTACGTATACCAACAAGTTGCCACTGTGATATAAAAAAATATTTGAGATCCCTTAAAGATTTATATTGATAAGTAATTCTCTCGCGGTCATTACCTGACAGAAAATAAGATGTCAATGACGCTGTATTGCAAGATTGATAGGGAGAAAGCAAGTGCTGGCAGGACCTGCTAGATAAGAAAATTATAGCCAATTGAAGTAATTCACGACATATTCGTTGTTCGACTCCGTTATACAATAGATGATCCATCAAAAAAAAAATCCGGGGTGGAGTAAGGGCATAAACAGTTTATGCAATTTATCTATGTATTTTATTTTAATACACCTTTATAACTAAGGCGCAATCCCCCATTGTGATCGGTTGCTGATGAGAGTTTTCTACGCACGAGATGGCGAAAGTTTGACGTATGATACAGTTATTTAGGAATAACTCCATAATTATGTTCACACTGAAACATGTGTACATAAATGAAATCATACAAATGATTTTCGATTTCGCCCACACTATCTTCTGGTTATTGTCAGACGACATCAACTGCCTATAATATTTTTTTATTAGTACCATAAGCGTTTGCGCAAACATTTGCCCTTTACCTGTACTGATGAAACGCATGTGCAAAGAGATCAGAAGAAGGTTCACGTGCAGTGTCAGGGATAACATATAATAATCAAAAGACATATATAAATAACCACAGATATCAGAAGTCAACAGTCTCAAGAAAGTATCAACTTTTACAAAATGATTTTATTATTTGGAGCTTCTTCATTATCCAACGACTGTTATGTACAAAACAAATGTACAGACTAACAGACATACATAATATAAACTTCGTAGTAAAGTGTACGCAGTCCTTAATCAGTACAAATGGCCTCGCATTGCCCTATTTGTCGCAATCATCTCGTAACAAGATGAGCTACAGCGAGAGCTACTATTTTATTAGATTACACTGGTAGACCCACGCTGCAGCTTGTTTCTGGGTACAGCACGAATGGGTCGTCTCGACAGGGGGACGCTCTATGTGAATAACAGCATATCATAGAATTTTTTTTTATACAATACGTGGCAAACGAGCAAGTGGTTCCATGATGGTAAGTGGTCACCGCCGCCCATGGACATCCACAACACCAGCCTTCAAGAAAAATGTTGGCTCTTGCTTCTTGGCTTCTTGAAGGTCCCTAAGTGGTATCTGTTTTGAAATACAGCTGGCGACAGCTGATTCCACAGAGTAGTTGTGCGTGTAGTAATTTCACGTAAAGCGCTTGTATAATAATATATATAGTATATGTTTAGTAATATACCACCATTGCCAACCTTATACACATGATAATGAGGATCAAATTTTGAATTCGTTGTGTTTCGTATGGTATAGGTGAAGGTGAGAAAGGGAGCAACAAGACATTCGATCTCAGTCCCTGGAGGTGAGTAACCCCAGACGGTGGAGGCCAGTAATCACTAACCATGAGGTGAACTGTTTGCTTGTTCACCACTAAAATAATAAAAATACCGTACACAGTATTATCGATATATTTATTTCTATAAGAACTGGTGCCATTCGAATCCACAAAGTGGTTATATCGACTCCGACATCCTAAACACTGGGTAAAAAGTAGGCCACTATATCTTATTTTATAATATACTTATTTAATTACTAGTTTTCCTATACTAAAACTAATACATTTTCTCAGAACAGGCTTGCAATTGTTGCGGTTACAATGTAAAGTAAATAATAACGTCCGACATTAGTAAATATATATTAAACATAACTCGGTGGTAGTGCTACACTGTGGCTAGATTTTAGCTGCATCATGTATTAGTCGGTTCGAACCGGGAAAGAGAAACGCCCTAATAGAATAACGGTGTCAAATTGTTACGTATGGTTTGTAAGGAATCAGAGACCTGATTGCAGGAAATGTGGCATTTCATCTAAATTTTGAATCTATATCGAGCATGCCTGTAGGTGATCGTATGCTTGAGTCATTATTAACAATCTCTTGAACTGTCTGGTCATTACACTGGTTGAATGTTGTTTACACAAAAGTTACAAACCTGCTTAAACGATTTACATTTAAGGTTTAGTGTAGAGAAGTCGATGGATGCAGTTGGCTAAGGATAGTGCTTTGTTGCAGGTTGCGGGAAGGCTGTGGTCAACTGTGGACAATGTCGGGATGATGACGAAGATAAATATTGGTATAATTGGTTGTACTCAGCAGCCAGTCTCGATAGCCAAGTAACCACTACCACTGATGCACGAAAACACTTTACTAATGCATCTGATACGGAATTAATACGAAAGTATATATAACAATATTGACATCAGGCAACAGTATAATTCCAGAAATTATGGCTAAGAATAAATAAAGACAAAAGTGTGATCTGTTTTGAGATTTGGCGAAACTTAACGTCCTGTATTTGAATCTACCAGTCAGATTACTTTAGTAAAAACTAAATGTTTAGTAACCTATTCCATTATAATGGCACATTTCATTTCCTTATGGCCCATGTGAAAGATAGATTCAAAAGAGATTCAAATAGACGAAAACGTAATAGATGAAATTCCAAAGACTAATAAATATATGTAAATTTGTTTAGCTATGTGTGTTTTAAGATATAACAAGATACCGAATGAAATTTTGAATGAACAGAAACATAAAATATGGTAGACACTTTACACATTTTGGAGATTAATTTCTAAGTAAAACGTGAATAACAGTTACTGCCTGATTCAGCAAATCAAAAAAGAGACAATTCTTTCTCAATTCTAGACTCAATTCAATTCCTCAATTCTAGAAAATAAATTAGCTGTTTCTGAATATACATTTAAAACGCTAAATGATAGTGAGTTTATAAATAAATTGTATAAAAGGCTTCATAAGAATTTTTTATTTTATAATATTAATGTATATACACGTAGTTTATTAACTATTAGATTTTTCTTGGGACTTCGTCTGCGTGAAATTAGAAGTTTTGGGAACTCCTTGCTTCTTACATGATCAGACTTTATACCGGTAATAAGATCAGATTCGGGGCTAACACGACACGAGATGAAGGCAGAAGCATAACAAGTAAACAGGACCTCGTTTAACACACTGTTGGTTTTGTTATGAAATCATTATCGAATACAAAACATTATGACTCAAAATTTAATAATTTATCAATAACTGCGTACCGCAAGCCGACCGCAGCTGCGTTGTTGATGATTCACTTCTAGACTAATGTCCCTTATACAGACAGAACTAGATGCCTTTTCTATTATAATAATCCAAAAGTCAATTCAACATATTTCCTCTATAGAGACCTTATTACCGGTGACTAGGCATTCTATCCCAGTCCAGGGGTGACTCAGTGATCAGGCGAACTGTATGATCGTGTATGATTTTAATTTTGTAATAAAAAAATATTTGTGTAAGTCTTGAAAAGTTAAACTTAAGTCGCTTCCCTTCCTACTTAGGAATTTTGGTTTAAATTATAATAGTTTATCATCGTTTTAGGAAATTGTTTAGTTTAACCATATATTATTTTGTATAGTAACAGATACACCAAGCACCCGTCGGTCAGAGAAGTTGATCGTCTCAGTAGAGCATTAAACGAAATAGCGTTATTAGATATAATATCCTGTCGAAATCAACTATCAGGACATTATCAGGAGAACATCATTTTTTCTTCGTTAAATAATGGTGTTTCGTTTACTTTTTTATACGTGGAGATAATGATAATCCTATAAAGGACGGATTATGTCGGATTTCATCACACGCGCGATTCTCTCAAACACATCCGTGGCCCCATCAGCTCTGGCCGGCTACTTTCAGCCCCCATTTCACATCCCTCCCATTTCTCTTACCTTTTTATGTAATACTATGAGTCACAAACTATTCACATTCATAGTTCATCTGTGGTGATGATTGCGGCCCATTGACATCTACTACTACCCTCAATATTTACATGCATTGTCACCCAAGAGGACTGAGATGGTATGCCTCGTTACGTGTAATCTCTTCACACATCATACTAAACACAGCACGTTATACTGCTAGTATTCTATCAGAGCGTGGTCCTCCCCTGGTCGAGTCAATCTGTTCATGTTGCAGTTCAACATCAATCTCATTAGGGTGAAGGAAACCGGGGTTCCAATTAAATAAGAAAGTATTCCAAGGTTCCAAAGGGTGATAACTCGTGTAGATTATGACTTCTTATAGATGATGGATTGGTTTACACATAACTATGAAGTTCATTATTTATTACGTATCGAAATGATGACAAATCTTCTAAATAATAATTATCTGAATAATATATTCATGGCATTAGAAATTAATATACATCGAGATAATTAGTTTATTATACATAATAAACGTATTTTTGTTACCAATCAAGTCTCATTATCAAGAGTAATTAAATGTCAGTTGGTAAGTAATAAATTATTCATTTTACTACTCTGTGACGCGGGAGCCTTTGAACTGCGCCGATCTATCAATATCTGTACCGAGAATTGTAACCGCACTTTGATAGAATTAATGTTTTTTTTTTTAAATAAACTGTTGTATTGAAATGTTTTACGGTTTTCCGTTATTTTATTAAAATTCTTTCCTTGTGTTGCAAAGACATAAATAGCCGATGGCCGAGTTTATGACCGATACTTCTGAGACATGTAAATTTTTTCCGAACAGGTCAACAACACAATCAATAAGTAAGTATAAAATATTTTGTACAATCGTTTGATTTTATCTGATGGCATTTTAAAAATTACTCTTACCATAAGCGAACTAAAATAGAACGATGGTAATAGAATATGAATTCCACTTTACTATCCACGTACATGTTATTAGATTTTTTGTATAAGAAATGATGACAGTCATCCTTAGTATGATGCAGATATGATCCATCCTACATCAGGAATGTAGAAAACGATGCGGTGTCACCATAGTGTACGACAAAATTTTCTTCCTTCACGCTAAACATAACAGTGATATTGTTGTTTGGCCTTCCTCTTCGGAGCTGCTTCTTATGTTGCAGTCAGTTGGTGGCCCTACCTGAGGCTTGGCTCTACCAGCTAAATTTTACTTCATCAGTATGTGATCCGACCTTAACTAAGTGAACTTAGAAGATGACGTTCGGGGGTTTGAGTATATTTGGGAAAAAAATTGTTATTTTTCGGGTCTAGGTGGGTTGTCTGTCATTCGTATAGTTGTGGACTTATAGAATACAACTAAAGTATTTCTGAGTGATTTAGAAGGTAAAGGGTAAGGGTAAAGGGTCTACTGAAGTTAATTTAGGGGCGGGGGGACGGCAACACCATATATTATCGTCGCACAATGAGGGTGCTAGGGAAGAAGTTTTCTCTCCTGAGATGTGTGATAGACCCCGAAGAGACCAATGCACTGAGAGCAACCACGGCTGCTTCATTGTAGTGTAGTATCCACTGCCACGCTGCATTTTGTAGCTTGAAAGGATGGGAAAGAGGCACGACCTCACAGAACACCAGCGTAAAAAAGCTTATCCATTTAGATTTCATGGGCTGGAAAAATCACTTCCCTCATCACTGTATGCCTAGCTAAACCAGAACTGTGTGCGCGTTTGTCACCTTTAAATTCGATACATTAAAAAAGATATGGAGCTAATGTAATTGCTGGTGACTGGTTCACCGCTGAACATGTAATAGAACAGTGTATTGCAATTGGGTGTACTGTGAAAAAAGCTTTTATACTGATCACAGCTTTTTTCCAGTCACGATACCACACACCTTTCTCGCTCCATAACATTTTTTGTCAAGGTCAGCGCTTTTTCATCATCGTTTCAACCGATCACTAATCCACTGCTGAGCCTCCTGCCACCCCCACAGGCTGCCGCAGACTTGCATAGGTTGTCACTCCATCTGATGCGGGGTCGTTCTACGCTGCGATAGTTAATACGGTATATTTTGATTTACCAATATTTAAATATAACAATATACATTTTCTCATAGACACTGTGGTGAGTTTGGTAAAATAAAAAAGGCACCCGATTAGAATGTGACATTCTATAATTTATTACTTTGTTAATTGTAAAACTTTTAATATTTTTCAACTTAATCTTGTATTCCTATGACGTTACTTAGCATTTCTATTTTAGAGAATTTGAATAAGATAAAAGAAATAAAAAAGATTATGTAGGTTTATGTCACATTAACATAATTATACACAGAATTATAATTAAGTTTGACGGGGTAATTATTTAAATACCCAAACACCGACAATAATGTAAGAAAACACAACGAATTGCAATAAATTTTTCACTGACACGACTTTGCACTTTGTATTTTACAAATAGTACTAACATTTGCAATATTGTACGTTATTCACATCAAAGGAAATAAATGCACCGTAAGATATATGTATGTATACAAATCTGTATATGTGTATATATATATATATGTGTGTATATATATATATATATAAATATACATATCTTATGACGGTAAGTGATGAGCAGCCCACGACATCTACCACGCTCCACCTTCACCCAGGACACCCCAGAACACGCAAGGAATTCCATTTTATGGAACAAATTGAAGTGTCTCCTATTTCTTGTTAAAATGTTGTGTGCTTCTATCAACTTTTCTATGTTTGTATTATTTTTGGTTGAAAAACACCTATTTGTTAGAAATCTGATTTCAAGATCACAAAGATCAAATAAATATCTTTTCAATACGACAGATAGTCGGATCTACCAGAGGAAACCACGCATCAAAATGATGGCAGGGAGTATTTTTTTTTTATTAAATTGAGAGTAGCAAATTCGAACACAGTTCACCTGATGGCAAGTGATTCTTGCGACCCAAGGCATCTGCATTCATCTTTGACAAGAAATCATAATGCACATGCACCCTTGACGACTGAGATGGAATGTCTCGTCACCAGTAAATAAAAGTCTCCGGATCCCTACGTATACGCTGGTATTCTGTGAGGACGTGGTGCTACCCCGTCGAACTGACCCATTCATTCTGCAGCTAGAAACAAATTGCAGTGTAGCTCTACCACTGTAAATCAACATACAGGGTACATATATTCGATCACTGAGGTTGCACCAGGAAGTCCACGAACTTCTGAATAGACTCTGGAGGAGAACTTCTGGGAAGAGTTGGGCTGGCTGGAGTAGTCAGCTATTGCCTTACGTATAACATAACACTTACGCAGAACAGATACTTACAACAGTACAATTGCAAGAAATTAAGCTCATAATCCTTATAATTATCCTATCTATTGTTGTGCAAAAGCTCGCCAACCGCAGCATAAATCCAACTGATGAAAAACCGCGCTATATATATAAATATAGAGCATTAAACTACATTATTGATTATAAAAATACAACTACCGGTTCGAATATGAAAACCGCAAACATGAAAAGAAACGGTGTAGGAAACCCAGCGGGAATAATTTCGTAATGGCAAATGCCATGAATAAGTCTAGACTCGAAGATCGATAATTATTGTTATGCAAAAGCTCGCCAACCATCTCGAATTGACATAAGACAACGGCGTATATCCTAACATATCATTGCACAGTATTTAATGGGTCGGGGAAAAAGATTTTCTTATTTTATATACAATTTTTTTTAATCATACTTTATTCACATTTGAATATAATATATATGTGCGATTTTGTTCGATAACTTGTTCCTATTTTGTAGTTGGTAAAATAATTCTATTGATGAAGAAATTTTGGGACAGTCCTCTCTTGATGTTAACCTAACACTGCCTAAAGAATTTTGAAGAGACCGAAACATGTCAAAATCTGAGGATGCAAGATGAGGGCTATATGGTGAATGCATTAACACTTCCAAACCAAGCACTCCCAATATTTGCTGAGTGACTAGAATGTGTGTGGTCTGGCGTTATCATGATGAGAAACCACACCCTTACTGTTGATCAATTACGGCCGTTATTCCTTGCTTGAGTCTCATTAGCTGTTGGAAATAGAGATCTGAATCGATGTGTTTGCCTAGTAATAAAAGCTTATAATGAATGAAGCCTTTCCGATCCTCATTGCGGGCTAATCGAGGTGATCCTCTGCATCCTCTGCAGGTGTGGCTATCATTTGTCTTGAAAAGGTGTTTGGTTGTTTGTTGAATGTCCTAGAATCAGATTTCCAATATTCAAGAAAATGACAAATGCTTTTTAATCAAAAATAACTTAAACATGGAAATTTAACAGAAGCACACAACATTTTTCACATATACAGGAGACATTTCAATTTGTACCGACGTAATAAATCCCGGAGCGTGTGGAGCCACTCGGTCTCTCGAGGCGACTTACAGTATAATCTCCACGGTATTCGGCGCGAAGCTCGCGACTTGAAGCGCATTCTTCAAATACTGACTCTGAAAAGGAGCGTAAAGGCACGGCAGACGGATTTCTGATACCACTCCCTTTGTAGTCGTGATATTGATACGTTCTTGTATATATAGAATTAATTTACACTTGTAAACTGCAACTTTTTCTGGCTGAAAGAAGGATGTGTTTGAGTTTAGGAATCGCATTCTTCAAATACGGAGCGTAAAAGCATTCAGGAGTGACAATACAACAGTGAACACGAGGAAAGAAAATTCTCAACTTCATTGACTATAAATAGGTTAGCGTTTTATTCCATTTCATTTAGCATTTTGTTTTTGTTGAGTTTTAAAGACCGTTCTAATTAGACCTTTTTTAATTAAAATCGATTCGTCACACACCGGATAGATACTAAAAGTAATTGTTTTGCTAATCGGTGCGATTTTTTAATAATCCAATTGGTCTGGTGGCCTTTAAACTATCATTGGTCTAACACTTCTGGACTTTTTAGACCACCAGTTAAAAATCAGAAGTTAATTTATGGTTAGACCATAAGAGTTTATTATAGTAACCATACATACACACGTATGTATATCTCGTGTCCCTGACACTGCATGTGAACCTTCCTCCAATCTTATCGCACATGCATTACATCGAAATAGCGAAGAGGACGACGTGTGATTGCCTCTGTAAATGAGCAAATGCCTACGGCAGTGTTAAATATTCTGTGCATTTGATGTCATTTGGCAATAACCAGAAGATATCACCGTGGTCGAAATCAAAGACATCATAATTATGGCATTCAGCACTTGAATACTATAATTATGATGTCTTCCTAGTTATTAGTTTAGTCTTCCTTATTAAAAATATATTTATTATTATGGGTGCTAAATGTAAAAAACAAAACACGGTCCACCTGATGGTAAATGATGACCACGGCCTTTCTGGACACACATACGTTACCGTCCCCTTTGAGGATTGAGATGAAGTGCCTCGTTCCTTACCTAAAGTTGTGTTTCGTTTACTTTTATTATACTTTCACGGGACGTTAAATGAAGCTGATGTTTCGTATGGTGAGTATAGGATAGACGACCAGATTACAGGTTTTTTTATTTTATATATATAAAAAATATTATATACGTGCAATAGATCAATATCAATACACCAAAAACCAAATTCGATTTTTATGTGTAACGTCGATATGTGTAATATTGTATGTAACTATTAAGTACCAATTGATAATAGTTTAGTTTATTACAGATATATAAATGTCTCTGTTCTAATTTGCCTCTTGTGTTGTCGTTACCTAATATTTTAATTATTTTCATAATGATTTTTTTCTTTTCGATTTCGATCCGGTATTTCATTCGATCCCATGTCCTCAGGGATGACAACGCAAATGCAAATTGGGTGCGATGAGAGCAGATTTGGATGTCAGTAATCAATTACCATCCGGTGAATTGTGTGCTCGTTTGTCACCGTTAGTCTATATAAAAATCTTTTTCCATGTCAGCACATGTGTCAAGATGCCGAGTCGTCAGTTCCGAGCCTGCTCGATGTTACGCTGTCACTTGGAGCGTTTGTAGAGCTTAACTCATGCTTCGAGTGTTGTTTTGTTGTATAGAAATATGTTTCAATTTCCTTTCTACACTTTTTTAAATAAAACTATAATTGGCACATTAGTAATTGTTATCTTGTTACGTGCTCGGTTCCTGGTGCCGGCACCAACAAAGTTGTAAATTCAAATTTTAAGTCCAAACGGTGAAGAAAGCTTGCTTGTCTAAGTAATAAAAAAAACCTTCTCAAACATATGAATTCCGTCCGCGAAATATATGTAAAAATTACTTCTTTTTAGAGTTACAAGTTGATATTGGATATAATTTCCAATCGAGGCCAAACAAAATAAACTATCATTTTTCACATTACAGATTAGTATAGAGAAACAGTTGCCAAATCTTAGCCTTAAACGTCGAGTTCAAATCACGTTTACTGATATCATAACAATAATAGTTACGCAGGTCGTTCAGTCTTGTGATCATAGTATCATTATTGGTTTCTACTCAGTCCAGTGCTGTTACCTAAGTTATAAGGATTTATTCTTTTTTCTAATGGTAGAGTGAATTAGCTATAGTGCGCATCTAGTTCTCTCTTTCTAGCTCAACTTGAAGCATAAATGAGTCAACCGTACCAGCGTAACGCTTATATATTTCGTGGGATTCCACCTAAGACCTCAAGGGTCTGGTCCTTATTAACGCATGTGCGTCTTGAATTGTTACTGAGAATGGAAGTTATATCTTACCATCAGGTGAACTGTCGGCTCGTTTGTGCCTTGAGCATCAGCTCGCCAGCAATATGACCAAACCGAGATGTTTAGGGACCTTTAAGATAAGCCGACCCCTTTCTTAAATGCCGGCAAGGCATTCACGACTCATTGACTACAAAATACTATGACTTTTAATCTGTATGATGCGCCACCTTACGGCACTATAATATATTGTGTACAGATAATATAGAATACAAGATAACGCCGTGGCAGCAATCGACCAGGAAAGCATTATACAATGTTAAATACAAAAACATTTACCTTAATACTTCACGAGGAACAAAAGGAGGCGGCAAAATCTCATCCAACACTTACAGTCGTTGCGTGAAACGAGTTAATTTCATTCGCAGAAAGTTAACCTCTACGTTTTCCTTGTTAAGATTTTCTTAAAAACTCTCGGGAAATCCTAACTCTGACTCACGTCTACGTATCTACGGTGAATAACATGTTCTCAGCAGAAATCCTAATTGCACTATATCATGACGATTGATTAGGAAGGTTTTCTACAACGTTCCTTTAGTAACGAACAAATGGAGAAGAGTAATGATGATGTCTTCTTTGCCGATTTCGAAGGGTGATTACCAGATAAAATTAAAGTCGTAAAATATATTTGCGTTACGGCAATCGCATAATAATTACTTGAGGACAGAGATGTCGCAGGTCGCTAAATTCACTCACCGTAGGATGAACCGTATGTACAATTTGTCAACCCTATATTATAAAAAACATCTGGGGTGAAGCGGCCTAGAGTTTTGTTGAGAGTAGATATAGATGCCATGAATCATATGTCATCACGTTTGGTAAATGAAGCAGGTGAGATGTTGATCTATTTGAAAGAAAATTCGTATGCAATGTTAGGACATTTACAAAAAAAAATGTCACAGAAATATCGATTCTAGGTTCGGCGAACACTAGGCATAAAGACCTGTCCATGTTGAAGGTCTAGATTGTGGCATGTGTAAATATATGTGTATGGGGATATTTATACAACATATATAAGTATTATATTTACGATATAATGATACATTTAAATTTGAGAGTAACAAATGAGCACACAGTTCACCTGGTGGTAGGTGATCCCTGCGGCCCATCTGCATTCATTACAGCGTGCCTGTTCGTTTAGTAATGATTGAAAGTTGTTTCTGTGATCACTTAAGAAAAATCAAGCGAGCACTCAATGACACGAATATCCGTCTTCGATAAGGAATAAAAGCGTTGAAACATTGTCACCGCAGTGGACTAAGATGGTTCTGTTTGTAATGATTGGTTTGAGTTTCCGATTCAGCCGAACCATTCGTTATATAGTCGCCTTCCATCTGCACATATAATTCATAAATTTCCCGTGTTCTTAACTAAATAAATACCTTTGTCCAAAGCATATTCATTCTATTTTATTTTCCCTAATTTTATTTTCCCGCTGTTTGTACCTAGCTGTAGCATTATACTCGACCGGTGAAGGTCCACACCGTCACAGAACCCCAGTGAAGAATAGCAGCATAAACTGTGTTTCTATTGGCGAGTGCAAGTATTTGGAGACCTTTATTACTGAGGGTTCTCATTCATCATACATCTACATTATGCTTCCTTATATTATGAAGTTGTCTGAGGCCGCAGGGTTCACTTGTTATCAAGTTAACTGTGAGCCAATTTGTAACCCTTTATTAAGTAAAAGAAATACCACAAAACTACCATCCATTATTACACAGTTCTCGGCCGCACAATAATAACTTGATGTTAAAAGAAACATCAAAAACATTATTGCCTTAAGCCGACTTCTGAAGAAGCCCAAAAATTGTTTATTATTCATCAAACAAACCCCGTTATCGAACTGCATTATATCTCCGCGGTATCCCACTCGCTCCGCATTTACGGGCAATAAAACAAAACAATTTCTTAAAACATCAAAAGAGCCGGCGTAGTTAAGTTTGCCGCCCTCTTTAAGGTTTCCGCCTCGAGTTTCTTGCGGAATTTTTATGTTACCGAAAAAATGTTGATATACGCGGCCATCGGCGAGTACTATTTGATATTTATTATGTTAGAATACCTTTGACCTGTTCCGATGTATGCTGTCCATGAGTTGAAAAAATTTATGAAATAACAAAAAAGGCATTCACTGAACAGATTAAAGAGAATTATAACTATGATTTCAATCAAGAGCTTTTATTTGGTTATGGTGACTCACTTGGATCTTAGCAACTAAAGTAGAGATGATTTTTGTATAGAATCGATAATTATTCCAGCGCAGACTCAGTCGTGGTAGAACCATGCTACGGCCAGTTTCTAGCAACAGCATGAATGGGTTGGCGTTACCGTGTTCCATCTCAGTACTCAGCGATGCCGAGTGACGAGGTTTATAGACTACCCATAATATTGCTAGAAAAGATTAAAATTTGTCTGAGTACTAAAATTAAAAGTAAAAATTATTTTCTAAATCAATTCCGCAAGAACATCGTTCAATACAATCTCACTACTCTACTCATTTTGACTTATTGACTTTTATCATTAACATTTCATATGGCATTCTTGGATTTCAAAGTGGTAAATGGTCACGAACTATTTATTTCTAGTCTACCGTGGGCAACGAACTAGTTTTATTTTTTAATGTGAAATGCTATAGATCCAGTAACCTTTACAAGTTCATCTAAGCAGGATCGTGTTCCCATCCCGGGGGACTAAGAACGTCGACGACAACACAGGGGGGCGATTTACGATCCGAGGGCCCCACGTACGAAAGATCTGAATCTCCGTTTGAAATCCGAGGTTTGAACCTCGGCTGGGATCGCTATTAAAAAGCCAGTGAGTTTCCTGCTATGAATGGCTGCGACAATATAGCTTCAAATAATTAATAATAATAAACAAAATATATATAGTATAAATATTAATGTAAAATATTGTTACGTGTGTGCATACGGTAACAACTTCATTGCCATTTGTTGCCATCAGCAGGCGAGACACGAACAAGCAGTTCTCGTGGAGAAAAGTGATGACTGTGGACAACGATTTCCTCATGCTTCCTCAATAAAGATTTAAGAAGCCTGAGGACTGAGGTGGTAGGGTGACGTGTAATGAGGTCCTCATATCTCTATGCACATGAAATACTATAGCGTTATGCTGCTTTCTTATATTGGTTATGTGAGGGAATGGTCCTTGCCGATGCCGACCTATTTGTTTTCCTAAAAACTAGCTGAAGCATAGTGCATATGCCACTGTTAAAGACCATAGAATAGCAGCAATTTAATTCCTTAATTGTAGGATAGGACGAACGAATGATTGTGACTATATCAAATAATCCTCGTTATATTTTAAAAATTAGAAGCATCCGTATACTCAATGTCTACATAATTATAATTCTGAGTAACAAAGATCAAGAGTTAAACCTCAGAGATGACGACAGCCTGCTTTTTCGTATCTGAAGTCTAAGATGCAAATAACTCACTTCCGATATTTGAGTCTCTAGATGTAAAAATTAAAAGGGAGCAAAAAGACAAGGTAGCGGCATTAATACAACCGTTGCATGACATATCAACGAGTACATAAATTGTAGACGGTCTTGTCGAGAGTTGCCTTTCACGTATCACATATATGCTTATGTCACCAATAAGAATGTACACAATGAATTTATACAAATTTAGATCCTCATCCCTATCGAAATAATAAATGCCATTTCCGATCCAAAAACTCTCATTCCAAAAATTGACGTCAACAATAAAAGCGCGCTAACGATCGCTTTGGGACAAATTTCAGGGTCGAGTTGTGTTTTTTTCCAAGTCCTCATAATCTTTTAATTACGAATGCTCGCGAATCCCATTTGCCCGCATTATCTCACGTACCGTGATAATTCATTGTGGCGTTGCCTCGAAAATAAAAATTTAATTGCCCACCGCCGTTCGCCGAGCGAAACCCTAAATAAAATTATCCGACAAAGAGATTTGATGACTTATTTCCCGAAAAATTATTAACGTCGTACTGTTGAATTATCGTCACAGGGATTGCACCAGAGCCTGTTACGTCGTAAATTAATTTTAGCATATCTTTACGTCCATGTTAGCTATTGTTATTTTCTGATAAGTAAAGTCTATTATTCGATTAATGATTACATCAGTCAGTCTTGGAAACGGGATTCGCTTTGAGTCAACAGAAATGAAAAAATGTTTAAATCAGAAAACATTGAAATATCTTTAAAAAAATGCCTCTGATTTTTTTGTCTGCTCTTCTCAGAAAAGCCTCTAAATATTTCGAAGGGACTTTTTATTTCAAAATACTAACAATGCTATTAACATTTCTAACGTCCCGCAATACAGCTAAGCTTAAATGCTTATGCTAAGTGATGGTTCACGATCGGGGTCTTAGAACTTTCGTTTCTAGACCATACCCTAAACCACAAAGGGTTTGGGTAATGCTGCCTTTAAATTATGGAGCTTTCATCAATCATCTTTCAAAAATTAATTATGAGTTAGTATATAGTTTTGATTAAATTATTTTGAAAGAATGTAATTTAAATAATATTTAGTGTTGACTGAGGTGATTATAAAGATCTCATTTTTTAATGTAGTCTAATTTATTGTTGACATAATATCTAATATATTTGTAATCTCTTTTCGAATCATTTTTAAGCATATTATACTTTAATTAATTTTAATCTGTTGACTTTTTGATATTGTGTGTTCTTTATTTTTAACTTTAATCTACTTTAGAGATGACTAATTCGCATATGGATTTTATTATAATTAATCTGTATCTTTTGTAATTTAATCCGAAATAAATGATTATTATTATTATTATTATTATAAACCATCAGGCTATTGACGCTTCAAGGCAATAGGGCTTCTGAGACCTAATCCTGGGGCATTCCACCTCAGTCCTTGGAGGTGACCGCACATATGTATGTAAAAAAAACAACTACAATTATTAATATTGTTGAGAAAAGATGTGTTTGTTGGCTTCAATCTCCACTTACCGTAAGGTGCTATACACGTTTGCTACACGTAATATTAAAATACAATAAACAAGAAGTGGTAATTTGGTTGTAGAAGTTACTTCGAGAGTTTATGTGTTTATAATATCACAGCTTTATATAAAATATCCCCGCTTATCATTTCGATCTTTGGTTTCTAATTGTAATGTTTAGAGCCAGCCTAGGAGCTATATTTGTTTATTACTAGTTATTAGTCTGGCTCGTGGTCATAACAAGGTATTTAAACTTTCCTTCGATATTGTACATTATATCTGACTAGAAAATGTGACGATCAGTGAGTGCCTATGTTTAAGCAAATCCGTACGGCACTATAACAGAGTCGTACTGCCTAGTGTCGATCACATGTGAAAATATCTTAATTCCAGGTCAATATTTACATTGCCATTTGTTTTTCACCAAACTCACTGATCTAGTTTACGTGAAATAGCATTTAACGGTAAACAATTAACGATGCTATTCGAGGAATACTAAAGAAAACGTTAGCTTATATTAGCACACGTGTAGATTATCTGACTTCTGACTAAATATAGCCGGATGGTTGCTAATTGGTTGCAATACCGAGAATTTATTTCATAGCCGCTTCAGACAAGGTTGTGCACATATTAAAGCCATAAAAATAATTGAAGCCATACTGCTGCATACTGAACCTTATCGCTTGCAGCTTGTGGAATTTTGGATTTATTACTAAAAACACAATGTTAATTAATAAAGAAGAAAATAATTGACTAAAATGTGACGTGATGTGTTTTTTTCTTTTAGCCGAGAGCTTGGAGCTCAGTGTGTAAGGATTCATTTTTAATTTACGTTATGCTAGCAAATCGAGTTCGATCCTCGGCGCTGATACTAGTGAAATTGTTAATCGTAATTTTAAGCGCTGTTTTACCACGTACTAGGCGGTCAGGAAACTAGTCATATCTAATAAATAATAATAATAATAAAAAATATTTCAAAAACATGTGAAGTTCTCCAATCCGCAGTGTCACCGCGCAGTGGACCCTAACACCCCATCCAGAGAAGATCTCTCACCAGAGAAATTTTATATATATATATATATTGGCCGTACCGACTTTACCTTAGCCTAGGATGTTAAACGTTTTGCTGTAAGTTACTATATATATAAACACCTCCTACAGTCCCCACCGACGGCGACGGCATCGCAAACAAGGTTATCCGCGATACCGCCATGTCACAGGCCGGTTTTCACCAGACAATGATCATAGAAACGTTCCTGCAGTTTCTTGTGACACTTCTTCTCCAGCGCCCACGCATCCCGGAGTGGTGGTACAGATAGCTTATAATAATAGCGATATTAATTTAGATAATTCTTAGTCAGAAGCAACTTCGAGTCACGACGCTCTCGCGAAACAGGGTAACGGTCCAAGCCAAGGCTGCCTCTCGGGAGGCCTTGTGCTGGTTACGCCCTAATAGAGGTCTCGACTGAGCGCCATAAGCGCTCGGTCACCCTCAACCCAGCGAAACTGTAAAGGCTCTTTGTGTGTATGAGAGTTTCTTCTAGAACTGAATAATAAAATATTTGGCTGAGGAAGATGATGCCTCAAGAAAACAGAATGTAAAACATTTAGTAAAATTTGTAAAGAATTTTTGGAATACTTTGTGGAGTTAGCTACCAGCAGAGCAATTTGCGAACCGATATGACTTGAGACTACTTTAAGAAAAGAGCCTTCTTCTTTCATCAACTGCTGCATCGACTGGCAACTCCTCTGATGTTGCAGATGACCATAAGCGGCGGTGATCACTTACCATCAGGTGAGAACAACCATAGACAATAATTGTAATGAATCTCTTTGTCTAGATTCGTAGTATTTATCTTGAATATGAAACCCAATCAAAGGTAATTAGGCATTCCATCTCAGTTCTTAGGGCTGAAACCACATGTGTTTACATAGTTTTACTGTGTGAGTCACGCTGTAGCTAGTTTGTAGTTCCGACATGAATAGGTCGGCTCGAACGGGATCTCTCACACAAGAGTTACAAGTAAAGGGGCGTTCCATCTCCGTCCTCAGGGGTATGCACTCCTGAGCTTCTCCATTCTTTTTTTCTTCATTCTTTATTCTTCATTTTTGAGGATAGATGGAGATGACATATTCAGTTTTTGATTTTCTAGCAATGTTGTATGTTGGTTAACATAACATTACTAACATTTTAATTTGATGACTCGACAACGGTTATTTGGTTTTCTTCTTTCGTAATCCGATGTTATACTATATATAGCGATATATATATATATGGTACTCATTTTCAAATACATACACACACGCAGACACATAAACCTTTAGCCTAACTAATTTTTATTATAATATTTTTTTTTGGAATGTCATACGTAGTAGTAAAGTGCAATGGGTGAGTTAAGTCTCGTAATACAAGTTTTTTTATACCGAAAAGGAGACCTCGTCCTGGCCTTTAGTGTAGTATGATCATTTATCGAAATACATTTTTTTAAAGAAAAGAACATATTTCAGCCGACAAGCGATTGCAAATAAACAGGAAAAGTCCCAATAAAAAATATTTTTTCTCAAAAGTTGTAATTCTCTTTACCCTACTCTAAACATTAGGCCAGGAAGATGTGTTGAATACATTCGTCTAATTATAAACGACGTGATACAGACATACACAATATTTTCGCACAGTAATCCCTTAAGGGCACTAGTCCAAAAACGCGTGGAAAGTTCTGATGCCCCACACACACGCATATATATATATATATATATATGAATATGTAGCTAAGTATAAATATAGTAAATACAGTATGGCTAATTAGTAGAAGTATAATTTCTTTAAAGAAAAAACAAAAGATACTTTGATGGCAGCTGCTATTAACAACTTCCGGTTACCACTCCAATTAAACTTAAATGCTTGTGCTAGGTTCTGATTCACGTCTAATGGTGGACTCGAACATACGACTTTAAATTTCGCAGTTCGTGCCCTAAACCATTAGGCTATAGACGATTCGCTTTCTGTGCAAAATGCCAATAATAAATAAATCGTGACTTCATTAGATGGACACAAATCTGGCTTTTGTGTCGGGAAAAAAATATCGTTTTCTGTACACCTGAAAAAAGGATCATTCACTTTTTACAATCTGTGAAAAAGCTCGCAGCCAGCAAACACATCTCAAAATAAAGAGGTCATTACACGTGCTTCGGCAGCTGACATTCCGTTCGTCACATCAAGACGTCCAAATAGCGCTCTCCTGACGAAAGCGCGACACTTATTACGTGTTCAACTCGAGCTTTACACTGCGCTGTCAGATATTTCTTCTCAGCCGCCGTCGGTGTCGTATATTTCGTTGTTTTGTGCATTCTGTTCAGGAAGTATCTCTCGTTGGTGCACAAATAAATATTGTACGGTATTGCATTTTTTGTTATGATATATACTTAATATCTGGTGCAGTTTTAGCAAAGTATTTAAACTTTATTTGATTTTTATTACATTGAGGGTGACACTTGCCAATCTTGTCCAAAGACGCCCGGACAATGATATGGTTAAAGTTGCCCTAGACTTGCCAATCACCACCGTGGAAGACTATCTGTAACCTGGTTAACGACGGTCGATGAATACTTTAAAGGAGCTTACCTCAATTATTATTGATATTCAAGGAAGGCCAAGTAAATGGAAAAAGGAGGAAGAGGGATCGAGGGTGACAAACGAGCACACAATTTTCCTGATGGTAAGTGAATCCCACACTCGTGGTGATGCCATGTACTGATGGAATCACTCTCGCAATTCTTAAGATTTTATAAATGATAGCAGATACGTAAAACAGTAATCTGAATTGTTAGCACGATACAAATGAGAAGCAAGAAAACGAAATATTCTTTATATTTCATAAATTTAAGAGTTTTAAATGATCACACAGTTCACCTGATGGCAAATAATAGCTGCGTCGCATGACGTCTATATGTATATACGTCTATATGTATATACGTCTATATGTATATATGTTTATATGTATATACGTCTATATCAAAATGCAAATGCGTGTGCTTCACTACCTTTAATACGATCACCGAATTCAATTACTTACCATACGTAACACAAAGCCCATAGTGGTTCAAATAAAATAATTTCAGATTTTTTTAAATTTGCGAATAGTGAAATTAGTTTGTTACTTGATTATAAATTTTAGTTTTTCAGTTACGTTCCACCATCGCCCGCCGACGTGACTAGTCGGAACGTGGCATTCGATTTGACTCCTTGAAGCCTCGCCGCTTTGGGCTAATGTACCTGTCAACGTTTTACTTACCTTGATAAATGGGCATTTGGTGTTCCTTTGATATTTTCTTCAGATTCCCTTGTTTGATCTTTCAAATAACTTTTAACGTTTTCAAAAAATCTCTTCTTAAAATCTTATTTCGTGTCTCTTCTGTAAATTGTATTTAGGATCACAAAAAAGATATAACGATTGTAGCGACCCAAGATACCCACATTCATTATCGATAAGGAAGTTGTAATATTTATTTGCTTATCAAATTATGAAGATCATTCTCAATACCTCAATTTATTAGCTTCGGGAGAAAATCGAACCCAAGATCTTACAATTTGTAGCTATCATCCATCATCAATATCATCTGAGCCCATCACCAGTCCACAACTGATCATAGGCCTCTGTCCGCCCACTGTCGGCCATAGACTACAATCCCGCCTAGATGCAACGACTTCCGACAAACTTCCCGTTATTTTTAAATTATAATAACTAAAAACTAATCGAATCGTATAGCACTCTTCCTTGATACCAAGAAACTTGACTGCATTCTCTCGCTACATTGTTATGTTCAAACTTTTTTTGAAAAAAGAAGCAGCCCTCAACCGTTTCAAAATGGATACCAACAAATAACGGTAACAAAGACAAAATTATAAAGGTTAACAATTATATTTTATTGCTTAGCTGATTGAGGTGAAAGAAATTTGTTATACTAAAAAAGGTTCGAATGAAAATGAAAATGTCAGTCGTTTATTTAAACATACGACGTCCAAGTCGGAAGCAACGACAGAACAAAAAAAAATTAGGATGCGTTCACACGCGCCTCTCCCAAATGTCCCGTTGGAATACCGCTGTCAGTTTATCCTCAAAATGGTTACTTTTATTGTCCACGTGCAAGAAAGAAACAAGCGAACGCTCGGCTTCAACATTTCTGGTCAATAAAAATACTCCAATTTTTTTATTGTTATGCAGACGCGACAAAATTAAATTTCAACTTAAGAATGATAAATTAAAAAAAAAAGGAACGAATTTGACTTTTATTGATTTCGTCCGTGGTGATTTCGGTTCATATATTTTTGACGAAATAACTGATTGTAATGCGTTTATTTATTCAAATATTAGGGGCAACAAATTAATGCACAAGTAAGTGTAATTAAAATAATGAAAATGCTCACTCCATCTATTTAAAATGATAAACGATGTACATGCACCCGTGAGGACTGAATTGGGTTCCCTATAAACACAGCAGTCATTATTTTTTTTGTATGTGTGTACATTGCTGTTGGTCCAGAGACCTTTACAGCTTTATCTAATTAGACTTGCGAGCAGAAGGCTCGCTGTGTAGGGACACAACGACGATGCTGCGAAGCTGGCGCGGAGACTGCTGCTGCACCACCGCTGCACTCCGACCGCTGTGGACGAAGAACTTAGCGTCATGCTGTTATGAAATAGTACTAGTATTCTGTGAGGGCGTGGTTCTTCCATGGTTGAGATGATATATTTATGCTAAAACTATACAATAAACTCGCAGAAAAGGTCGTCGGGTTCTAGAAGAATATACTACGCTAACGTTTCATCAACCTGATAAGTCATTTATACGAAGGTGGATATAAGAGGTTTGTTGTTTGTTGTTAATTTAAGAAGTTTGTATATAAGAGGGTTTTAACTTCTTGATTGTACTGGAATTTATATGCCACAGAAACAGATTATGATAATGGTCTCTTTGTTATTGAGGGTGATGAATTAGCACACAATTCTTCATCCTCGATAAGGAATTCCTCGTCACCAGGAATAAATATCCGGATCCCTGAACTCACGCGTGGGCGTCGTATTTGCTACTCGAGCCGACCCATACATACTCCAGCGTTAATTTTATATAATTTTACAATACAATATGTCTCTTTAGTTACGTAAAAGGATATCCATATCCATGTCATGCCATTCGCTTATCTTTTTAGTCACACGTCTACTAATTCATAAGTGAGTTGTGTGGTCAACTCTTGGGAGCGTTGAAAAAATGCACATGCGGGCTTAAAGCAAAGCACTTGTCAAAGGGCGGTCCGGCAACCGGGACTGATGAAATAAAAAAGATAAATTCCACAGCCGATCCCCGACAAACGAGCGTTGCCTATTTACAAAATAAAACGCCAACAGAGAAACTGCATCGAATTAAAAGCGAAACTTTTGTGCTATCAAAATTAACGGGACGGTTGTCAAAGGAGTAATTTCACCAAACAAAATGAGCCGGTGCAATTTGGCCGACTGGTCGGAGAATCACATTAGAATAGGGTTGCTATGAATTGACTCTTGTAATTGAACTGTGTTGGTGCAGATACTTAAATTTTACCTAAAAAATAAGCTTAGGTCGATCACCGACGTTACAAGTAATCTCTTAATTACACTTTTTAGTATTGATGTACCACTATCTTCGAATAAAGGATGTAAAAATCAAAACATCTGAGAAGTAAGTGATAGAATTTTAAGAAGACGAGAACTATGCCATTAATGAGAATTTGCCATTAAATTTTTTTTACTTACAAATAATTATAAAATGTCACAATAGATTTTTATATAAATAATAAAAAATAACCTATGAGGGCAATCTATATTTAACAGTGGACTATTGATAGACATAACTCTATATTTCAAAAATTCAATAACAATGACTTTCAGGATCAGTATGCAGTGCAAAGAAATGTTTTTGAGATAGGATAAGGATCACACACTTCCAGAATACCAGCATAACGGTACCGTCGTTCTTATAGTACAGAGATCCGAGGTTACCTGATGGGTAACGACGTCTTCCATCATAGTTTACACTAGTGATAACGCGCGTGCATCTTAAATCTACGTTAACACATTGAACGCTACGCGAATTAATAAGGGAATCCCACTGAGGCCATGCGCGCAACTTAATGTTGCGGTATTCGAATGGGAAGCACAATACTAACAGATTGACATTAACTAGATTCAGATGTGAAATTATAATAGGGCTTTTTTATATGAATGCAGTTAAAGATACTTGATACCATAATTTGAGTGATTACTTAACATAATGTAATTATTGTAGTTTCGTCAGCCACCGGTGGCATTTAAAAGTTAAAAAAAAGTCAGAAATAGGTGTCATAGGCAGAAGTCATCACACACTATCAAGTGGACCATAAGCTCGTTTGTCACTACTAATATAAAAAATAGAACGAAATAGAATCAAGTTGCGGTCAGACATTGGGTAAGCATGAATACGACACGGGTCGATTCGATGCAGGACATGAAAAATACACCAGAATAAATAGAAGTGTAGCGGTTAATAAAAATCACCTACGAAAATACCGACGAAGGAATATTATTTGAATTTTTTACACGTATGTAACGTTGGTTATGGAAAAAATGTATAAACAATACTGAATATTTCTTCGTTACATAGTATCTTATGGCAAAATACAAGTGGGCTGGCATATTGTAGGTAATGATTGTTTTATCTAAAACTTCAGGTCTACATAATATAAAAAAGTTACGATAGAATTCTTTGTCCAAATCTTAATATGATTGGCAGGCCATTTTGTAAACATTAAAAAGCAAAGTGTTCTCAGTAGTTCTTGTATCACAGACAAAATAACAAATCAAAATAGTGATTAGATCTCCAGTCTCTCCAGACTCACCAGAAGAAACGCAGTAGCTTTTCATTTGCGTTGGTATTCTGTGAAAGCACGGTCCTTAAGTAGCCAGGTTTAAGATGTTTGAGAATTACTGTTTGAATATTATTGAAATTTTATATTGACAACCCTAGAGTGCAATCGTAGTGGATTCAAACCTGTGCTGCGAGTCGTCGAAATTAAATTCCTGCGAATGCAGTTCGATGCGGCCGAAAATAACTAAGTAAACAAATTCAGAAGCACTGGAGGTGCGCTTTGAAACGAACTCAATAGCAAGTGCTATTTGAAGTGGCCAGTATTGTAGGGGAATTATTGTTTATACAGTATCATGGTGGGAGCTTTTTTCTGAAACTAAAGCTTTTAGTCAATAGATTTTCTTTAATATACATTGATATATATATGATATATATACAATTTTTTTTCTATTCAGGGTGACAATCGAGCACACAGTTTACTGAAGTAATTCCCACGGACCAGCACACATTCAGAAAGATCACATAAAGAATTATAATTATAATGACATGTTACTCCTTGACTGACTAAGATAGAATGCCTCGGCACCAAGTAAGGATCTGTTTCTAGCTCATGCTCCAATTGACCCCGGGAAGGTCCACACCCTCAAATAACTATGTTATGTTTGGTATGATGAGTATCCGGGGACCCAATTACTGGTAACATTCCATCTTAGTTCTCAGGTGGATGTACGTATGTAAATTTTGAATCTTTGTTGATGATGAATGTAGATGTCATTGTCTGCAGACATCACCAATCATCATGTGAACTGTGTGTAAATTTTTCTTCTCTAATATTATAGAAAAAAAAGATTAGAAATCAAGCTCAATATTTGAAAATCTGTCGTAACTCTGGCTGCAAATCAACATTAAATATTATTTTACTATTTAATAAAGGGCTTGCCCTTCACTTAACTCGTTCACCTTTAGATAATCATGCGTCGAGAAATACGAAAAACTTCGAGGCGTTTACCACACCAGAGCAAGTCTAGAAGCAAGGTTTACCCTTGGCTCTGCCAACGTGTAAATCCGTGTATATTTGATACTGTTTACACGAGGTTTGTTATACCTTTGGTACGATTATTTATTGCGGACTCATATGAGTGTGTTTTCGGTGAAGATTTATTATTGCTTGTACCGGTCCTATTCCGTTTCATAGTTTACATACACAAGCACGGAGACGCATTCGTATAATACTATTGTGTGTGTGTGTGTGTGTGTAAATCTTAAATAAGAAGGTGTTTTAATCTTTTTTTATTATTATTACATTGGGAGTAACAAAAAAGCACACTGTTCACCTGATGGCAAGTGATGAAATGAACTGCGGCCCATTCTTCATTCAATCCCGACAAGGAATCACAATGCAGATGCCTTGTCACTCTTAAGGATTGAAATGGAACGCCTCGTCCACAGTAATAAAGGTCTCCAGATCCCTACAATCACAAGACGAAACACATCACCATTATGCTGGTGTTCTGTGAGGGCTGAGTCACACCCCAGTCGAGCTGACCGATTCATTCTGCAGTTAGAAACAAACTACAGCGTGGCTCTATAACTTTTTTTATATATTACCTCGTTGTGAAACTATGCTTTTGATAAACAAAAATATATTTTTTTTTATTTATTAAAACAAAATACAATAATTATTATTATAGGCCAACTACATACATAGAACAGTATTATATAAAATAAACAAATGATTATTCCAAATCAACTGATCCAAGTATCATATCAACACTGTGTTTCGTGTGGCTAGTTAGAGATCTTAATTCAAGTCAGGGTATTCCTTCTCAGTCCTCAAGGGTGACAACGCACATGTATCTTTGTTGATGATGGAAAAAGGTGTCTTGGGCCGCAGCCATCACCCAGCATCAGCTGTGTGATCGTTTGTCGACCCTGATATTAAGAAATGTTGAACATTCCGAAAAGTTCTTCTTCTTCTCGTTGTACTCAAGATTATGTGTGCAATAGGAGTAACGAGATCGAGAAGCTAATACCAATAGTCTTGCTTCGTCTATAATGTCAATTAGCGGCGGTATTTTAGATCTTCTCTTTAGTCAATAAAAAAGACGAATGTATCTTGTCTTTGATTACAACTTTTTCATAACACAAGTAGCGATTAAAATCTCAGTTTTTCTCAATTTAACACATTAGATATGTCGGGTGTCGAGCGTATCGAATATTGTGAAACACATATATAGATATTAGGTTCAACTCTATACTGATCTACACTATCTGATGAGTCGATAGTGATCATTTATTTCTGCTATCACTAATGTTAAGTGTTTCCTGCGGCCCATGACGTCCAAAGTATATCTCGATAAGGTATCATAATGCGTTGTCATCCCTCAGAACTAGGATTGCATTCGTCGAAATCTACTGCCGGCACTCAAGAGACAAAACACAGCGGCTTAAGCTATTCATCTATGAGGGCCTGGTCCTTTCCCGTCGAATGGACCTCTTCACATGCATCATGCATATCAGTTCGACCGTGCATGGCCGTTATGTCGCTATCAGTTAGGAGTTTGTTACCATAAAACAATCCAACAAGTTAACAGGTAACAGAAATTATTGTTTTTGCATTTGTTAGTTATTGTATACTTGAAAACAATTGGTGACATTGTACATTACCGCCAATTGTTTCCTTAGTACCAGGAAATAATAAAACCAATATGTTTTAAGCATGTTAACATTCATAATATCAGGCATTATATTGAGACAACTCCAAGTCATACAGCTGTGTCTGGAAAACTGTAACACATTGTGTAACTAGAAGTCAGACAGACGTTGTCATCGCGAACTTACACGAGGCGTAATAGATGATATGGGTACAATAAACAGAGCAATTGCAATCAATTTATTAACGGTTCAGCGACCTCTAACACCTATTGCGACGACGCGCGCGCAGATTAACTCAAATTATCTAATAATGTGGCCAACGAGCCGCCTGCGCAGTACTACGCACTCAACAACCATCGTACACTCAATAACTACGTCCCTGATGATTACTACGAATTGTGTAGGGCTGTGAACGCTAAATATCGATATATTATTTTAAAATAAAATTACGGAGATAAATGAGTACATAGTTCATCTGATAACAGAAAACGCTTATTCTGGTGCTCACAAACTTCGATTAGGTATCATGATACAGCAGTGTTGCCACCATCATAATGTAGATAAGTTCTGTATGGACTCATCACCAGTAAGGTCGAAGGGTCTCCGAATTCCTTCGCCCTGCCAATGTACACCGAATGAATCTTTGTTGAGGATAGATTTTCATCCTTAGCACCATAAAAAAATCAATAAAGCTATGTTGTAGTGAAGTACCCTGCCTGACAGATAATACCCTCACAAGCGCAGCCACTTTAGTGATATATCATACCCACACTACATTCATTTGCAAAATAGTAAGATTGCGTGAGTGTGGGACCTTTGCTACCGTTGACGAGGTATTCCATCTCAGTCCTCAAGGGGGTTGACAATTTAACATTATGGTTCCTTATCAAGGATGAATGTAGATGCCGTAGGAATCACTTACCATCAGATGAACTGTGTGGTCGTTTGTTACTCTCAATGTAATAAAACAAAAAAAAGAAGTCAACAAAATTATCTTCGAAAACTCAAATAGGGATGTTTGAAGCAAATCCATTCCAGGCTGTTTTGAAATTCATGTAATCGAACACTTGCTCATAGGGTATTTTAGAAGTTTCCCTTTCAATTATTTAAGCACATAAAAAATTGTACAAATGAGTGACTCAAGTCCAGAAGGTTTTCTCATCACGTCTATCTTTGTTTGCGACGGAGGAAGTATGAAGTATATACATAATGTTATATAAAAAGATATTTGAATATATAGATATATACTCCCATAACATATTTCTGAGAAAACATAAATACATACATAAATATATACGGATACTTTTATTTGATGTACTTTAAACTTAATAGTTGTTGCATATGACCTGGAAGTTTATTATACAAACGTACACCGCACAAATTGACGTATCGTGGCCTAATGGTCTAATATTACTTTTCCAGAAATCACTATATGCAAGTGGTACTGAAATAGGCCTAAAATTGTTTACTACCTAATTTTAATATTCATGACGTCAGGGAAAGTATTAGTCTAATAGTAATGATTTTCTTTAATTAAAATGTTTTGAAAGTTCAAGAAGAATAAAGTGATGCCTAAAGTTAAAGAAGGAAAAAACTGTTTAAGATTAAAAAACAAGTACATATGATAAATGCGACGAAGTGTCTTAAGTCTACTAACGTCCGTCCAATTCAGTAATCGCAAATATTATTGAAAAAATGTATGATTTTATCGATATCATTTAATTAGCGTCTCGACCCTAGTGCACTGTCGTAATAAGATATATAGGTTAAATAAGAAGAAATTGGCACAACCTATGTCATTGATTTTCCTTATTTCCTTTGTTATCTTTATTTCTGTAATTATCTACCAGTGAATCCGGACCTTTCGACCTTATACCTATTGTTTACAGCGAATTACAGTAGTGAGTACTCTTGCTTTTTTGTATTATTATAAAATTTGCGCAGTTGGCATAATCAACAACAAAAGATTTCGCTGCCATTGAAATCGATCTGAAGGATGTGATCTCATTAAGAACATACGAAATAAATTATAAACAAAACTTCATGCATAATTTATGTCAAGATAAATATATTATTAGAAACGAGATGGATATTTCTTAAAACTAAAACCAGAAGTTAAAAAGATTTTTGTTTCCCTTAAAATCAAATGAAATATTTAGTAATGATATTTTTTTATAGTATTGAAGGTTTTATACCAACACACAGTTCACCTCATGAGAACTTAATACGAAACCCACATTTATCCTCGATGGCGAATCATTATTCGATGGGTTGTCATCGCTGAGGATTAAATGCTTAATCGGCAGTAATTAGGATACAAACATTTACCAGTCGAAACACAGTAGAGTAATTCTGCTATTTAGGCTGGTATACTGCGATGGTGTGGTCGTTCTGCATTCTAGTATCAAAACGTAGTGTAGCTCTTCTATAAATACAAATTACAATAACAACTAGCGATCCATTATAAATAAAACAACTGATATATAAAAAATAAAGCATTAAACAACAATAAAAACGAAATAGCGCGAAGACCCAGTTGTAAATAGCCGCCACCGAAGTTTATTACAGCAGGAGAATAAGTGTGTACATAAGTAATTCTAATTTATGTCTTTAAGTACAAAGCAAACAGGTCCACTGTTGATTTATTTACCCAGCTAAACGTCAGAATTACGCAGCGATAATTAACGTTATAATCACTACGTAGACTAAAGGAGTAAAGGAATCTGTCTGTCCGTCTATCTTTTAGTTTAAAATGAAATAATTGAAAAACTTAACAGCCTTTATAAAATTCCTTGTCGGGAATGGACTATACAACACGCCGGTCCACTGCAAATTGGTGGACTTCGATTTTTTTTTTTATTTATTTATTAGATATGCAGGTTTTCTTACTAAGTATTCCTTCACCAACTAGCACGAGGTAAATCAAACCTTAAAATTGTAACTAACAATTCCATTGGTGCCGCCACCGGAGATCGAACTCGTTTTGCTCTCGTAGTGTGAATTAGTGCTTGGACACTGAGCTATCAGGGCTCTCCAAGATGAACATATTTGTTTGTATCGTCCTGATATGTTATTAGACGAGTGAACAGGAAAGCGCAACGTAAAGTCGAAATTCAAAGGAACGGAGTCACGGGCACTTCTAGTATAGTAATATAAAGGCCCATCCTATTTATATAGATTCCACTGCTGGACATGGATCCTCTTCAGAGAGGGTATAGTCTAATTTGCTACACTTCAGATAGATGGACGTCACATCTCTGTGATGGTTGTATGTCTAAGAACTGCAGGACGTTTTTGTTAAACAATAAGTACTTTTAACATTACTTACATTCCGGTCAACCACTCCGACTAAGCTTTGAAGCTTGGACAGGATTGGATCAGGATCTACGACATACGTTTCGTAGACCATATGTAGTCTGATAAATCGGCACCAAATACTACAATTACCAATTTCATTGGACGTTTGGATTCATAGGAACTAGATATGCTTGCATACCGAAAAAATTAAAGCGAGAGCCTGTACGGCTCTAGTCTAGACTTATTGATGGCTACCGATGTAGATTTGTTCTCGTATAGAATTGGCAAGCCCAAGATGAAATTCCTAACATTGTGATGTATTTTACTATTATTTTTATATACTTCACAAATAGAAATTTTAACTGATGTTGTACTTTTCCTTTAAAATTACAACTGAACACTAATCTAAAATTTACATATTTTTTTATATTTTGGTTTTTGGTCGGTTTTAGGTTTTGTTATATTTTGTCAATTTTCTCTATTTAAATTATTTTATTGCCGCTCATTATATTGTCTTCGTGTATATTGTAGTGGCACTAATCTATGGTTCACATCGTTCTTATCTATGGTATTGTATCAATGTACACTATGTTGGCGTTTATTAAATAAAATATAATAAATAAAAGTATAATACATGTTAAATTATTTTCGTTTCATGTTTACATATTCCACCTTCACACTTTAATAGATTTCATTAAAATTACGTAGCGGGTAGTTTGAAAACTAAAGTCTTGAGTTCGTGCGGTTATCGCATAATAAACAGTTTTGACGATAATATAAAGGGTGACAAACGAGCACACAGTTTATCTAATGATAGATGAACACTGCGGGCTATATACTCGTAAATGCATTGTCGACTCCGGAATTCCGGTTCACACTCACCATACAAAACACAGCAGCTTTATGATGCTGAGTTTTGTATTCTGTTAGGTCATAGTCATTACTCGGTCTTGCCAACCCATTCATGTCGTACCCAGTAGACACTAAATATTTGATAAGTGACCTAACATAACTAATTTAGTTTTATTCGAGGTCAGCTTTGTCAGAAAGAGACAAATGAGTGGAATACAAAATATTTACAACTAAATGAATAAAACAAGGATATAAGAAACAGAAAGAGCTGGTGACGGATCATTCCATCTTTGTCCTTATGATGAGAACGGATTGGCATTATAATTTCCTAGTGGAGGAATGTAGGCCACGGGAATCACTTGGCATTAGGAGAACTGTGCGCTCGTTTGTACAAGTATATATAATTACACGATAAACTAGTTCTTTACAAGCAAAGTCGCAGGAAATGGCTGGTATGTATAATAAAATAATGTAGCGTATGGGTTTATGTAGCTCGCGTGTGTTACCAATAGTAAGTTGATAATGTTATCATTGTTTCGTAAAGAAACAATTTCTAAAATCTAATTATTGAAATGTTTGTTAGTGTGTACACTTTTAACACACAATCACGCATATAGATATTGATATATATATATAGCTTCTTCTAGCTTTAGAATGAATTGGTCAGCTCGACCGGGGTAAGACCACGCCCTCACAGAATATCTGCGTAAGATAGCAACATGATGCTGCAACCAATAGCACTCATGAGGGAATGCCTCGAAATTGTCCTTCCCCGGCGAAGCCAATCCATTCGTACCCGCTAGTTTCCAGCCACAACGTGATGCTACACTTAAAATTAATCTCTCCAAATGTAATATCACTTGATAAAATAAACGTACCGTGTTCACTGATTGTGTTGTTTTTGAGTCTATTAAATGTTTGTAAAGTAAATAATGAGGATTTACTACAAATACTAACGGTGGGGAGGTTTTCTATTTTGTAAACATAATACAGTACTTCGTGGGGTGTGTTTACGTGCTGTTGGTCGATTTCGATAATGGCAATATCTTCTGCTACTCACTCGTCTTTCTCTTACTCAGTTGGATGTAATGTATGTGTAAAAAAATCGGCGTAAGGTTCAGATGCGGTATTAAAGACAGGGCCCATTCAACACACCCAAAGTTCAGTTTGTGACACACAAATATTGTTCCTCCGCTGGGAGTCGAATGCACGACCCGTGATTTACAGTTCCAACTAATTTATTGAGCAACATACCAACTTTTCTCCAAACGCCTTTTTATTATATAGAGGGTACAAATCAAGCACACGGTTCACCTGGTAGTAAATGGAGTCATTTGATAACAACTATACTATTGCGGTCCACAATACCTTCATTCATTGTCTTCTGTCTATCGAAATATATATTTTTAAATTTATCAAGACAATTGCAGATTACCTTACTATATTTTCATTACCATTATATCATATTATTAAATTGCACGTAGTAAATCTGCAATTAACAATTGCATTTTTGCCAACGCCGTGGTTCAAACTCGGTTACCTCGTTTACCGTCAATTTAACACGAGCGCTAACACACTGTGCTACCACGACCCAATATTATAAAAAAAAAACTACTCATCTATCAACCACCACAATTAGCTGTCACCACTATACCACCAACGGTACTATATAACAGACAATAAAATTTTCCGCTTATCAAAAAACAGTGTAGCGTACTTTGAAATCAGCGAGCGGTGGACGTCGAAAAAAAAAGTGGGACATTTTCAATACCGTTGGTCACATTTGAATGTAAATGCATAATTATTTAGCATCCTGCATTATAAGAGGTAACGGTGGCCCATTGTGCTTGATGGACAAATGATTGCGGAGTTTTTTTCTCTCTCGTTAATTTTTTTTATACAGGGACAATGAGGCGGCTCGTGGGTGCGACGAACACCGTGTTTCCGAGAATCTGGATCAAGTCTTTATACGGGTTTCGCTTCATAATAAAACTGTTGGCTTAGTAAACGCCTCCGCTTTTTACATGGAACTCTTAAGTCTTCCGAAGGCTTACATGTTTCGTGTCGACGATAGCGTATAGTGGTTAGAGCCAGGCTACTACGGTGCTGGACTCATTTAGTCGGAAAGTAAATCATCTTTATAATGTAGCCCTTCTCTAGAATCCTTTCTCTAGTACGTTGACCAGGAAAGGATAACGTCAGAATATCAATTCCTGGCGATCCCATTGGACTATTTTAGAACTATTAATTACTTTAATTTAATTACGTTAATAGTAACAAACTCACACACAGTTCACCAGATGGCAAGCGATTCCTACGGCCCATCTATATTCTCCCTTTGTGATGAAGGCACTTATATATAGGTAACGAGGGATTCGATCTAAGTTCTCAGTGATAAAAACGTGTGTGATACGATCCGCAGTCATCCCTTACCATCAGGTGGAATGTGTACGTGTTTTATAATAACCAGAGGAACATAGGATTAGTCCCCAATTTTGGCAGATATGAAATTGCCAATTGTATTTTTTAATTACAAATATTGTATAAGGGAAAACATCGCAAGGAAACCCTAAAAAAACATTTAAATAATAATTTCTATATATGAGCTCGTGCATGTACATGTCCTCGTACGTTTCGTATATTTCATTGAAGACATCATACTTGTGTATACTAAATTATTTTAGCCTTTGGCTTTAGCGTCATTTTGAAACCTCATTAACAGCTGGCGCAGTAATTCAGTCAAGGATTCATAATGAAGATACGTTGTCATTCTTGAGGACTGAGATGGAATGCCTCGTTAACTGACTCCGGGTCCCTGCACTCACCAGACGAAACACAGCAGCATTATGCCGCAATTTTACGCTGGTAGTCTTGTGAGGGCGTGGTCCTATCCCGGTCGAGCTAAACCATTCATTCTGCACCTAGAAACAAACTGCAGTGTAGCTCTACCACTGTTAAGCTAGAGCTAAATATTAAAAGCATTTACCTCCTTATATTTTTATATAATATTAGGGTTGACTTACGAGCGTGTAGTTTACCTGATGATATGCGATAACTGCGGCCAATCTAACTCCTATGCATCATCGTTAATGAATCAGAATTTAGATGCGTTACCACCCCTGAGGACCAGCAATAAAGGTCTCCGGATCCCTACACACACCAGACGAAACCATTTTACCCTGGAATTATGTGATGGGGTGGTCGTGGGCTTAGTAGCTAGAAACAAAACGCATTATAACTCCACGTTACAGCCCTTTCTATTTCCTGCTCCCCCAATTAGGCAAGTAGGTGTAAGTATTTTTTAGTAATACTTAAGTCGTTGAGTTGTTATGGCATTTCCTAAATTTATTGTTACGTCATATCCCATCTTTATTTGCACAAGTAAAACAAACATTGTACAAAAGGACGAACTCGATGCCAAAAAGCATTTTCTACCAGCTTGTACAGTTTTTTTTCGAAGAAATAAAACGTTTAAACAAGGATATATCTTTTCTATATCTATTTTAATTGAGACTGTTTATAATAACAACATGATGGATGAATTTGGAGTTGAAATTAAAAAATAAAGCCTATAGAACACATATGTGAAATAACATAGCCACTGTATATCTTATGAGTGTCCACATATCGGCAATTATCTATAAGTAACGAGGGATTCGATCTAAGTTCTCAGTGACGAAAATGTGTGTTATAAGATCCGCAGTCATCCCTTACCATCAGGTGGAATGTGTACGTGTTTTTTATAACCAGAGGAACATAGGATTAGTCCCCAATTTTGGCAGATGTGTAATTGCCAATTGTATTTTTTAATTACAAATATAGTATAAGGGAAAACATCGCAAGGAAACCCTAAATATACATTTAAATAATAATTTCTATATATGAACTCGTGCATGTACATGTCCTCGTACGTTTCGTATAATTCATTGAAGACATCATACTTGGGTATACAAAATTATTTTAGCCTGTGGCTTTAGCGACATTTTGAAACCTCATTAACAGCTGGCGCAGTAATTCAGTGTACCATTTTCGTAACAAAGCTGCGCCGTGAGCCGACGGAGATTCGATTTTGCAAACGTCTGTTTGACTGTGAGAGTAATAGCCCAATATAATTAAACAGCGGCGTTGATCAATGCCTCTGTGTGCATCCCAATGCGTACAAGCCGTAAGCTCCTTCAATTTAATGAGACTGGGCGTGTAGTAGTGTGTTGATGGGAATGACAAAGGCCGGCACCGCATCGACTCCTGTGGTGTTGCGGATGTCCACGGGCGGCGGTGACCTCTTACCATCAGGTAGCTGCTTGCTCGTTTATCAGCCCCTCATAATACGAAATCCTTAGTTTTTACAAAGTCCTTGATGTAGAGAACTTCACTTTTCTTTAATATTAAGTGGCCACTTTGGAGAATCATATTGGACCACTGCTATTTTAATTTTGAGTTAAAAGCGTTATTATAACTTGGTATATATACCTCGTTAACTCTTCTCATATATCTTGGAACCGTGCCCCGTACTTAATTCAGTGCCCAAGCTTTTGCATTAAATTTCATTGTTTACTAGAATTATATATATATATATATATATATATATATATATATATATACATATATTGTATGTATTATAATTTTTGTATTTATATGCATGTGTCTGTAATATAATAAATAAAATGTAATAATAAATTCCTGTATTTATTTTTATTTTTTTTACATATTAAACGAGCACACAGTTCTCCAAATGGTAAGTGATTCCTGCGGGCCATGACATGTACATTCATCACAAGGAATCATAATGCAGATGCGTTGTCACCCTGAGGACTGAGATGGAGTGTCTCCTCACTAGTAATAAAGGTGTCCGGATCACACCCGCACTCGTCAGACGAAACACAACAACATTATGCTGCTATTTTACGTTGGTCTTTTCTGAGGGCGTGGACCTATCCCGGGCGAGGTGACCCATTCATTCTGCACCCAGAAACAAAGTGCAGTGTACCTCTACTACTGTTAATGTTTTTGTTATATACTATATTGAAGACATATAAAGTCACAAAGTGAATAAGCCGACTATGCTATAATATAAGATAGACGGCTCACCCTAGTATGAGATGGAATACAGGCTATTACTGTAGGTTTATCAAAACATTGTCAACAATTTTATTCAAATAAACACAATTGTATACGATTTAAATGCTCCATTTCACTTACTGAAAAAGTTATATCTGCAAATTTGCTTCAAGCTAATCTGATTTATCCGCCTTGGACTCTTGCCAACTTTGTATGTGAGTTTGTCCTGCTTCATACCGGCGTACATGTTTTTATTCTATAACAAACTGGCCGTTTCAAACAGTTATTCCTTTGCCGGAATAAAATATGATTCTGTGTTAGATATGCGGAGTATACGATTGAAACGAAATTTATTTTTATTGTAAGTATAGGTGACCAACTAGTATTAGATTAGATTACATCACTGACTAGATTTAGATTATTAACATAAACACTTCCATGATACTCAAAGTGTCAACATGTACATATAATAAACTGGCCATTTAAAAAGTTATTGCTTTTCCGGATAAAACATGATTCTGCCTTAGACATGCACTGGAAGCATACTGTCGCAACGAAATTGATTTTGTCGTAAGTAAAGGTGGCTAGAGAGTATTAGATTATTGACATAAACATTTCCATGATTCTCAAAGTCCCAACATGTACTACATACAACAAAATGGCCATTTAAGACAGTTATTCCTTTGCCGAAAGAATAAAATATAATTCTGTGTTAGATAAACTCGAAGTAAACAATCGAAACGAAAGTTATTTTGTTCTAAATAAAGGTGACCAACGAGTAAGATTATTAACATCATGACACTTCTAGTATCAATGGAAGCATTGTGACTCCTAAGTACCGTGATGGATGGAAAGTATACAAAAAAAGAAAACCATCTAATATAAAATATAGATTTGTTGAGCAATTTTTTGCTTCATTTAGATATTGCTATCCAAATCAATTACAATGAAAGTTGCAACCACCCAGACAACGAGAAACCTTATCGTTCTTAATTACATAATAGCAAACGACACTCTTTGAAGTTAATTAATAATGCAATTGCTATTATGTTCGGAAATGAAAACGATTCATCACGTTCAAGCTGTAACCGTGAAAGAAAATGGCTACAAGACGGAATCACGGCGTGACGTATTAATTAAACGAGAAGAATTCCAACTATTAAACGCTACGCTGAGCAGTTACGACGAGACTGGGTGGAAATGTGAAAGAGATTAATATGACCTGCTGCGAATACGAATTCCTCTGCGACGCGTTTTAAGGTCTCTGCATAGTACGTCCACAATGCTATGCTAATGATATACCAAAATATCATCATCATCATTATCATTTCAGTGCATCACAAGTTTTCTTGTTTTGTGTACGTGTATTGTTTTTGGCCCTGCCCGGCCTCTGCAGCTTCACAGATATAGACTCGTGAGCAGGGGCCCGCGAGTAAGGAGTACGACGACGCTGCTGGCACGATAAGGCTGCAACTTCGCTGCACTCCGACCTCTGTGGACGAGGAACCTGAACGACGAAAGAGGGGGCGAATACGATCAGAGGGAGGGACGAGGCTCGGATCATTTGGAATAAAGGACCGACCGATTTGGTAGCGGACTGTAACACCTATTGACTTCCTACAGATATGCATCAATAGGCACTCAATCTAGACCCCCCAGGTCGTCCTACGATGCGATGGCCATTACGGGTTTGCCACTCTAGATTATTGCTTCCTCATCGGGTATAACTTTTACGAGCTATATGGTCGGCTATAACATAATATATTCGTGCTTTATCTGATTAGTTATAGGCCTAATTCGAATTACTTTTGGTTATTACCGCATGGATTATCTGCGCATGAATTCAGGACCCAAGACGCAGCAGCCGTTACGTCTACAGCATCTTATGTAGTATGCTTTTGAAATAAGTCAACACTAGTAAAAATAAACCCACATACACATGAAAAGTTGTGCAGTTACTTGATTTGGTTAATCTGCTTATACTTTTCACTCCATCCGTCTATCCATCAAAATGTTCATTTTAATTCAAGTTAAACTACTATACTGTACTATCAACAGATACAACACTTGCTATGTCGTAGTCAAATGTAAATCCTTTATCGGTATTATGTCCTAAACTGTTTATTTTTGCTATTGTTAAAAAACTATGCTCTGGGTTTTGTTATACACAAATAAATAACTAGACATAATGTAAATTATCCACCTAAGAGATCCAGTTATTCTCTCTATACACACATGTTCCCATCAACTATATATTGTGAGATAAGCATGATGGAACGTGTTTATATCCCTAACACGTTAAAGTCACTTAGTTAATAAATTAATAAAAAAAAAAATATCTCACCAAGCGAGCGATCAATATAGTATAGCATTCGATGTGCAGCCCCCTACTGTCCGCTCGGGAGCGCGATGCGTGTGACAGTTGAGAGTTTGCCAAAAACGTTAGCAGGAGAGCAACTTGACGCCGCATTAGCACACAGCGGGTTGGATTCCATCGGACCAAATATCCCGGCAACGACACAGCCAGCTCGCACAGCCAACATAAACTTGTGCTATACGTAACATACAATGCACGTATTCCGTTTACTTCGTCGATAAACTTGCACTTTATTGTTATAAATCTAAAGTTTAGTTTACATTTTACACAAAAACGAATCATCAACGTGATAATTGCAAACAGCAATAACCACTTTATGATGACCCATGATAGGTATAGGTAATACTCAAAACACTTCAATGAGATTTAGAAGGATTGTATTAATGGATAATTAATTAACAGATCAAGCCTTATTGTTTAAGGTACGGTCTGCGAAATTTAAGATCGTGAGTTAGAATTCGCCATTCGATTATTGTCGTAAACCATCTCAAGTACTACAAAGGCTGTTAATGCTGTTAAAGCCAGAATTCGTCGAAACCCCATTAGGAAGTAAATAATCTTATCGCGAGAAATGAAGATTCCCGCTAGGACTCTGTCGCGTATTATAAAACATGACCTGAAGCTCGGTGCTTATCGTCGATATACAGGATATGCCTTAAATCAATCTTTACTATTAAAGAGAGTGGATCGATAAAAATGCCTTCTGCCAGGATACGCAGGTGAAAGGCACAGAAATATCCTCTTTACCGATGAAAAAAAAAATCATGATTGAAAAAAACTACAATAAGCAAAATAATAAAGTGTACGCTCACAATTCTAAAGTAGCTGCTCAAGTAGTCGGAAAGGTTCATCCTGCGTCAGTGATGGTTTGGTGGGGCGTGTTTTATCAAGGAGTCACAAAACTACATTTTTGTGAAAAGGTGTGAAAACATCAGCCAAAGTGTATCAAGATACAGTTTTGGAACATGTTGTGAAACCTCTCAGTAATACACTTTTTAAAAATATACCGTGGACTTTCCAGCAGGACTCTGCACCTGGTCATAATGCACGAACTACCGAAGCCTGGCTTGAAACCAACGTTCCGGACTTTATAAGAGCTGAAGACTGACCCTCATCTAGCCCAGACCTCAACTCTTTAGACTTCTAATTATAGTCAGTTTTAGGGGACATGGCCTGCTCTAAACGACACGGCGACATTGAGTCTCTTAAAAAATCTTTGGAGCAAGCAGTGGCGAAATTTCCCTTGAAAACAGTGCGTAAATCCATAGATTCGTGGCCAAACACAAAAGGCCTGTATAAAGCCGAAGGTGGCCATTTCGAAAAAAATATTTTTTTATTTTTTGCTGACTGACTAATAAATATGTAGATATAAATTTTAAAATTATTACATTACTTTATTAAAAAAAAATGCATTTTCATTTGTAACAGAACTTATGGCCGGACTAGGTAAATAAAAAAAAACATTAATCCTCGCAATGCCAAAGTTCTTGTAACTTTTTATATCATCGAAGATGATAAAGGAGTACACAGTAGATCACCTGACGGTAAGAGATTTATGCGGCCCATGACATCAACATAAATCCTCTATTAGCAAACAATGAAAATTCGTTGTAACCCATAAAAAGGGTCTCCGGGTACCTATACTAAACGGTCCGAAAAACTGTGACGTTTCTTCCGATATCTGGTATACGATAATTTGGTTACACAAATGACTGATGCAGAAATAAGGAGTCATGACTGAGTCATCTGTTGTTCTATTCGCTGGTAAAGTGAAAGTCTCGGGACTAAACTACCGCGTCTTGTGTACGTTTGTAAGGAGCATGTATATAAGCAATATCTAATCCGTATACAATATCAGAGATGTAGTTCAGTGTCTGATAGCTTCCAATTTCACGGAACGCTAGTAAATCGAGTTCGATCCCCGGTGCCGGAATCCGTCAGTGAAATTGTTAGTTGAATTTTCAAATGTTGATTTATCACATGTTCGGTGGTGATAGGAAATATCGTGAGGAAATCTCAGATATAAGTTAATTTTGCGAGACGGCACAGCCAATACGCATTGCGGCCTCGTGTCTTCACAAATACCCTATCTAGAGAAGCGATCTATGTATGTTGAATAAATATAACATGCCGTTAATTATCATTATCACAATCTATCCATAGTCACTTCTAAACACAGGCCTCCCCATAGATTGCCACAAAGCACGATTCTGACCCGTCATCCATCAATCATGCATAGGTCGTCGCTCTATGTAGTGGGGGGTTGGTCTACACTGCAACTTCGAGTCCGAGGTTGCCACTCACGAAACTTTCTTTCCATCGGTTATCGGTTCCATTAGCTACATGGTCAGCTCAATTCCACATCAGCATGATAATCTTTTGAGCTTGTACGTTGATCAACCACGTTCCTCTGCGGATGTCTACGTTGCGTATTATAACTCTAATAAAGTGACAGTACAGTGTGCTATATTCATACGTAAATTCTTATTTGCTATCGTAAATACAAGAGACATATCGACCCGGTAAGAGTCGTGTGTCATATGTTGCATGAAATAGCGGTATAATGTTTTTGTGATTCGTATGATGAGTAACAGAATCGGAGACACAATTACTGTAAACTACGTGTTCTACCTTAGGGTTGACAAACGTACGAGGTGAGAAATAAATAAAATGATTCGTTTTACATACGAGAGTATACGAGAACACTCAGATGTCGTGTTCGGCGTTGAAATAGCTGACACTGTGAGGAAGCATGTCTATGAAGTAATTACAAAAGAATACTTCGAAGACTCGCGTAGCAGAATTTAATCGAATATCCTCTCTACGCAGTGCGATTTATATTTTTTTTATTTAGTTGTATTGAGGGTGATAAACGCGCACACATTTCACCTGATGATAAGCGTCTCCAAGGGTCCATGGCATTCATCCGCAATAAAGAATCATAACGCAGAAGCAATACCCTTTATAAATAAAAATAAACACGTCATCAGCAATAAGAGATATGCAAAAATCGCCATTATCGTCTTAGCGATAGACATCGAATAAATTGTAAAACCAACACAATCTTATCTAAAGTATAATATTTTCTAAAGTTCTAGTTTTCAAATAAATAAAAAAAACCTGAATAATGTTACAATAAAATCCAGCATAAATAAATGAGCCAATATTTCACTATCAGATGTTTTTATATGACTACGCTAATTCAATGCGAGTCACTGATATGTACCTTGAAACCCTGACCGGGTCAGCCACCCTGTGCGGCTTGTTTGCCTGTCTGTTTGTCTCGAGGTCGTTTCACTTGCAACAATTTACGTCGCAAACGATAATAACATAAAATCTCATTTTTTTTCTCCTCTGTCTGCACGATTTCCTGCGTGTCCTATCATCAATGATTGTGACTTTAATCTACATAGATAACACGTTTGTTTTTCTGCAGGTTTGACCTTATTTTTACAGCGTTGTTTATTCTACTCAGTTGTAATTAGTTAGATGTTTACAATTTCGACAATATATGTATATATTATGCTTATAGTAAATAGTGATTAACAAAATATCGTTGTCAGCGTTTAAACATTATTATCAATAATCGGAATATATATTCACAAAGTTGTAAACATCATCATCTGTAGTAGAATGAAGGTGATCAAGACATCTCAAAAGATTAGCCGAAGTGACAATAGGCTGGCCATATAGCTCGTAGAGTCGATCACCGATGAGGACAAAACGTCATTGAATGGCGACCGCGGATTGACAGTCTCGATGTAGGACAATCCCCCATTAGATGGAGCGACGACCTATGCAAGTTTGGGGGAAGTCGATGGGATGAGGGGATGGGTGGGTTAGGATCATGCTTTGTGTCAATTTATGGGGGAGGTCCATGTTTAGCAGTGGACCATGGACAGGCTGTGACAATGATGAAAAATTTGTTGATGATGAAACATCAGATCGAGTTACAGATCTTCAGGTTTAACAGGACAGCCGATGACGACGTACAAACGGACAAGGAATTGCAGGGTACCATAGAGTTACTAACCTTTTAAAGATTTAATCGTTTAGCTATATAGGATATAGATTGATTGGACAAAGAAGTCGAGCAGGAATTCTAAATACACTATCAACTTATGAAAATGAGATAGATGAGATGTAAATAGTGTTAGAAGTGTCTATTGCACATTCACTAATTCTTTTTCTGTCTAATCCTATATAAAGTATTATATAGGATATATATACTACTGGGCATACGGCTCCTCTCTAGAGAGGCTGTTAGAGCACAGTTTACCACGCTGCTTAACTTAACAGATTGATGGATTTTACGTGTCTTCAAATTATTTATTTTTGTTTATATTCTTTCTTAGAGATTCAGGTTTCCTCACGACGTTTCCCTTCACCACTGAGCACTTCAAATAGCGATTAACAATTTCATCGATCCCTCCACCGGGGAACGAACTCGGTGTGTTCGCGTGCCGCGAATAAAAATTAACGATGGATATAAGAAAGAAAAAATACACTCAGGCTCTGTTTATGAGCTTAATAGTAAATAAACTATATTTAATAAAACTAAATCTTATTAGTAATAGTTATATTAGTATTTCTCGTTTAGTGGCTAAATGGTGATATAGAATATATTTGGTAATATAGAACATGTTTTAAATATTCATTGCTAGTTATTTTTATTTGTGACAGAAATAATTATGTTCGCGCCGTAACCCGCGACTCATCGCTCAACATGTCGAGACTGGTTTATAATCTCAGAATGACCATGTCGCTCATTCTACCCCGTACTATGAAACATGGTTAGCGCGTAAAGCGATAAAAAAAGTGTATAATGAACGAATACGATATATTATACTTCGTGTCATTGTCCATTTTTCAGCCTACTCTACGCTCCTCCTCCGTCGGTTTCCTCAATACTGAGGATCGTGACCATCTCGTCGGAACAGTCTGTCGTTGGTGATCCGTCGCCACTTTCCCCGCTCTGCCGCCGTGTGCAAGCATTGCTAACCGATGTGCCGAGAGCGGTGCGGATCTGGTCAGACCAACGTGTTGGCCTTCGACCTCTAGGTCTTGTCCCGTCGATTTTTCCTGTGACAACTAGCTTTTCTAAGTTTTTTCTGGCAATCTGACCGAAATATTCCAGGATCCTGCGTAGGCATATGGTGGACAGCCTAGCCTTGATTTAAGTTTACTCAGGATGGACACGTTGGTACGATGTGCTGTCCATGGAATCCGTATCATATTTCGCGTACCACATCTCGAAAGCATACATACGAATACGATCGGCTTTTTTCAGGATCCATGTTTCCGCTCCGTAAGCAAATATGGAGAACACCAGTGTGCGCATAAGATAGCTCTTTGTTTTTAGTGATATGGTCATATCCCTCTGTATTTTTTGAAGCTGCGCCATGGCCCCCTTTGCCATCCCAATTTTCCCCTTATCTCGTTCTCGCAGGAGCCGTTGCAACTGATGCATGAGCCCAGGTATATAAAATTGTTAACTACCTCTAAGTGTCGCACCGAGTTGAAGGTCCCTAACTCGTATCGGTCCAGAAATACCACAGAAATACAGCTGATTTTACAGAGTAGATGTGCGTGTAATCCAAGTTCAGCGCCTTATTAATACTTACCATTGCCTTTTTAATTCATATGATGTTCGTGTATTACTGTATTTTAATTTATTGAATGATTTGGATGCAATGTCATGCGGAATGATGAAATAGATGAATATATTTTTTTACCTCATTGACCACCCATCCTCAATAAAAATCACGGTGCACATGTGTGGATTGAATATTTTGATAATATGAATACAATATCTTGCTATTTGTCTCCAACTTCGCCAATCCAACTAACCAATTAAACTGAACTGAACTATGCACCGTCTTCCGATTAATTTTTTTTTCACGATCTGGTGGCACCTCCAACAATAGCAGAGGAGGTGTAACACTTTGAGAACGGAGAAGGCTTTTCTTTAAGGATTCTCTTAGTCGCATCGGTTCGAAAATACCATTTACATCAACTGAACCCACAAAGTGAATGTTGAATTGCCAACCATCAAGATGGTGAAGATGATTGCTAATACTTGATTTGCGTTCAAGATTCTTTTAAGTATCAAGTTGCTTACATCGTGCAGCTGTTGGTGTAAAACGCTAACAAAAACGTGGTTAATAACAATAATTAAAAACAAAAAACAGCAATAATACATGTCTAGTGTAATGAGTATTCAATAACACCAGAGTGCAGTTTAAATACAGTTTCTGGGACACAGGATATACATACATAATGCTGAATAATAGGTACCGAAAACGGACTAATTGCACGTTGCACACAAAATAGTCGGTTACTGGATGCGCACGCGCATGCCGGCGTGAGATCAAAGCGAGTGCAGCGGTTTAAATTTGGAACGTAATGTAAACGTGCGCTCGGTGCCAAGGTTCCTCCAACTGCCCGGCGTTTTGACGGCTCGACTCTCGCTTTCGTCAAGAGCATATAAAGATGGTTCAAATTGGATCGTTTCTTGTGTAAAAGTAGTAGAAACTTCACGCCTGTTTCTGGCAATAAAAATAGTTTCATCACATGAAAGGGTAAAGCTACGCTAAATTAGACAAGTGGAAAAGCATTCATATTTCTTCTTGATTTTAAGATTAGCTTTCTTAACAATATTTTACATACAGCCATGGATATAATAAATTACATATATATGTGTTAGTAACGAAACAGAATTAACATTTATCCCATGAGAAGAGTCGAATACATTTTAGTGTCGTAAGTACTATGTCCAGTAATGAATTAACAAAAATAATGATGACGTATCATCGTCGTCGTCAGTCGTTTCATCGATCTTGTTTTAATCAATGTTATGAAACACTTTGTTTTTTAATTAAATTCAGAGTACACATTTCATCTGATGCCATCTGCGGCCCATGACATATATACACTTCCTTCTTGATAAGGAATCATAATGCAGATGCGTTGTCACCCTTGAGGACCGAGATGTAATGCCTCGTCACCGTAATTATGGCCTCCGGACCCCTACGCTCACCAGACGAAACAGCAACATTATGCTGCTATTTTCGTATTTTATATTCTGTGAGGGCGTTGTTCAACCGGTCGAGCTGACTCATTCATCATTCATTCTTAGAAACGAACTGGAGCTCTACCACTGTCAAAACTGCTTGAAGTAAAATATCCTAGATATACTACAAATCATTCATGTAGATGTCGATGACATCATCGGCAACAGGCTGCGGCAGTCTGCTGTTGGATTACCATCATAAAGCACACCACTTAGACCAATCGTATAGATGAATATTAATAGCCTGCGGTGATTTGCTGCGAGACATACGAACCCAAAGCCAAAGTCAAATAGCCCGATCGTGTAGATGACGTCGTCGTCAGTATCCGTCGGTCTATTGGTACCAACCAAAATCACGCTACTAACACCGATCATGTTGACCGATGATGATGCCTTCATCATGATCAATAGCTTACAGCAGACTGCTTCTAGGCATATCCACGCAAAGTAAACCAAATACTCCGATACGGCTTTACGCATCCATTGTCTGGTAGCCGCGTTGCGTATATAGAGATTCAAAAATTCGGACTAAACACGGTTTCCATACTAAACTACAATCAACAAGACTTCGCCAACGTTGGTCACTTCTGCGACGTACATATGGGATCACTAACTTTTAGTCCGAACGTATCAAAAAAAAATTAAAAATCTCAAAATTTTTACAAATGCAGCACAGAAGTAACTCTATATTAAAATGCCCACATCATTCCGTGACATACATATGTGACCATGCAAACATTTACTCCTTGACAAATTATTGAACCAACGATCTCAAAGTTTCTGTTGAAATACTTACAATAACAGAGGCCGTGATTCTTTATTAAGGTGCCAACATCATCATTAATTTATGTAATGTCTATTGTATTCTCAACACAAGTACACTAATGGAGTTACGAAATAACTCCGCAATTTACACTTCAGCTATTCGCAACAGGGAACGCTGCGGATACTACAAAGAAATGCTTTCTGTCGTGCCTATTCAATTAACATAAAACACAGCAAGTGCTTGTTAGAGTCAGGCATAGGAACGCCCTTCCGGATTTTTTCAGTTCTATAACGCATGCGGAATTCCAGCCCGTATGACATTGAACACTCATTGCCAATGTGACGCGACTAATGCACATTGCATTGTAAGTCTGTCCGTGTGCATTTTTTCGATCCGGATAACTGATTGCGATGTTCGAATGACTCAATTTACATAATGGGTGAGTTCGCTCTGAATTAATTGTATGAGGTAATAAATAACATGTTTAATTGATATCGTTTTTTCTCTCCTGTAACTAGGGTTGCAAACAATCCTGCAATCATATCATGCCGAGGAGATTTTAGGTAAATAAAATGGAATGTCTCGGTGCCAGGAATTGGGGTTGAGGAAAGAGAAAAAGAATATATATCGTTGAATAAAACGAAAATAACACAATCGGACAATGTAAGGGAATCAAACTTCTTTATTTCAAACTCATGTAAAATCCGTTGAAGAATGTAAAGGCTTGTCCACAGTTAATGATTTAAAATTCTCATTAGATATGAAACCATTAAACGAATAAATTATGAGGAAACAGACCTCAACTTTATGTTTATTATTACCCGTATCAAACTAGTTGTGCCTGTGATTTCATAAGCCCAAACTTATCTGTTCGTGCGAGACGAAATTTAAAACTGACATATCTTTTTATTGATTCCGGTGGTCCTACTGCCGACCGCATGAGGAAGCTCAGAATCAATCAGCAAGTTATGGAGAGGGCAATATTCGGTGTTTCACTTAAATAACTTAAGCAAATGATCATCCAGCTGAAATGGCGATGGGCCAGCCATATATAGTAGACCCGATAACTGATGGGGAAGAAAGTTAATGATGATAAGATATCGTGCCAACTTCGTGCCTCTCTTCGCCATCGCGGTGTAAGATCAACCTCGATTACTCTATGTACGGCATTGTGTGAGGGAGACCTTTGTTCATCAGTGGACTAAAATGATGATGATAGTATATTATTCAATTAAAATTATTATTATTAATAAAATTATATATATTTGTCAATGGATTTAACTGAAACAAGCCAAAATTCAACCAAAGTTCCCTCAATACGTCACTGAAGACCACATCCAAATTAGTTCAACCATTGAAGTGATCTGCGTGCACAAACAAACGAAGTCTATGTATTATGTTATTACTATATATATATATATGTAAATATGTACAAAAAAACGTATCACATATGACAATCGATAATCACATTCAAATAAGTTTTACCGCTTAATGTTTTATTGTAAACATATATGTATATTAGATTGTATTTGTATCCTAAGTATTCCTGTGTAAGATTGACATTTTATTGCATTGCTAGCCGTGCCTGGAATTATATGCTCATAGTATATATAGACTGCGGGTGCAAGTGCGTTTAAAATTGACATTTATTTTTATTTGTCAGTTGATATACAAACAAATTTTGGTATTCGATTGTCAATTGGTAACTCAACAAACACTAAAGCCAGGGTTACCTCAATAATCAATGAAAACCACATCCAAATTTGTTCAGCCATTTTGGATATTAGCGTGCACAAACAAACACAAAGTCTAGTAATATATAGATATAGTCCATTGCGATAGAATTTTAAACGTCATTTTCGCCATCTTGACAGTTGACAATCCACCACTGTGAAATTAAATATATTGAAAAAAAAATGAAAGTAAATTTGTACAAAGTTCAAATACACGTTTACTTTGTAGAATGGAATTCAGCCCTTTTGGAGATTAGCGTTCACAAACAAACAAAAAGTCTGTTTACGAATCAATTAGTACTCGTATATGATAGAAGTATTGGACACACAAACAAAAAATTGTAAAATTAAAAAGGACAAAGCCGGGGGCATGAGAAACAATACACTTATAGTTTACATAAACAATTGTGTTTGTCACACGCAAATTATGCACATAATTAGAATAGACTGAAGGAACTTCATGGAGCAGAACATGCGCGAGAGTGGCTTTTTTCTGACATTGCATTACTTGTAATAACAAATAGGTATAAAAAAACGATATATTTATACTTATATACATAGCATGACTTATTTTAGTGGTAAATCCGCAGGACTGCATTAGCTCAATCGGGAAGGACCATGCCCACACAGAATACCAGTGTACTGTGTTTAGAACGTTAAGTGTAAACAGAGACAGAATTACAGGAATTTCAGTCCTCAGGGGCGATGATGTGTTTTCGTTTTGAATCTTCGTTGAGGATGGATGCAGTTGTCATGGGCCACAGCCATCACTAACACTCAGGATAAACCTCAAACTCGTGTGTCGTTAAAGATATTTCCTGTTGTAGACAATATGTCGGTTAGACCAGGGTTACCAGAGTCCTCGACGAGAAGCTTGGATCTAGAGACCATAAATGTTTGGGTATTGTTACTCCACTGTGGACTCATGTAGAATTCTTCGATACTTGTAAAGAAAGAAAGGAAAAAAGTTGATTGCCTTGTTCTTTGGTCGTTTGTGTTGGAAAATGTTCAACAGCAGCGCCCTCGTAGCAGGATCCCCCTTCACCACGACAACGCTTCAGCGCACCCCTCAAAACGAACAATTGAATATTTAACTGTGGCAGGTGTCGAGATAATGAGTCATCCACCGTGCAGTCCTGACCTGGCGCCCAGCCACTTTCATTTATTCCCAAGAACCAACAATTAATATTCAATAAATTTCGAGGTATTCGCTTTGCGAGCCCTGAAGATGCGGTGTGTGCGTTCGAAAACGCCATAGAAGAGACCCTCAAGGAAGAATGTGGACTGCTTTTCTCAGTGGTTCCAACCAATACGAAGATATATAGAGAGGACCGTTCCTCTCCGTAGACTACTTCGAAAAACAATAAAAGTATCGGCAACTTTCTACATCTACTTTCTACGTTTTTTGTTTTTTAAAGACTTTTAGTGCGACCTAGGCATAATTAATATAATGAATGATTTCATTGCTATTATTAAATTATTTATTAAATACAAACGAGCACGTACTTCAAGCGATGGTAAGTGATTCCTGTGGCCCATGACACCGAGCTCGATAACACAAATCGAATACTAAGTCACATCTCGAAATTGAAATCTAGGTCATTAACTCTTCAACCTACAAATTTATCCATGGGCAATAGAGGCTAGGATCTTCTGAGTATTATAATGCAGTAAAAAAAAAGGGAAGATCTTCTTCATCTTAAAAAGCACATTAGTTATCTACGTTAACTGTATGCATTTTCATATACCCAATTCACGCTAAACTTCAGAAAAAAAAAGAAAATCTAAAAGTACACGCATCGATCGCAAATAAGAAAAAAATGACTCAAAGCACATTTTTAGTAAAAGAAAACTCTGATACTGATAACTTGATCGAAGGATCTTGTCTACGTACCCACTTCCGGACAGAACAATTGGCGTGCGCAAAAAATTTTATAATTGCCAAATAGTGTATATATATTGGGTACGGTCTGCAGCACTAGGTTAAGTTAGCTTCGTATCCGCCATCTAGCACAAGTATTGAAGTTTAGTTGAAGTGCTTAACCGGATTGTAAGTTATGTTAAAAGCATTACGACACTTCTTTTAAAAAAATAAAACGTCTTAAAATTGTACTTAATTTACTGAAGTATGAATTGACGGTAGGTCAATGTGCTCGACGGGGGATTATTCCAAATTAAAAAAAAATCTAAATTATTAAAAATTAAAAAAAAAATCTAAATTATTAAAAATTAAAGAAAAAAATTAAAAATTAAAAAGAAATCGAAGACTTCAGCGCGTGGTGGACTATGCTCTATCACTCTCTTTATAGAGGATACTTATACCTTTCACTGCAATCCCACTGGATTTATACACTATGACTTTACTAAATAATGGTATATCTTTTACTTGTGATATATTTTACACGATACAATAAAAAACTCCTTTAAGCTTTTATTTTATATAAATGGATATCGATAATGACGTGAGTCACCTCTAATAGGGCAGTGGAAACTATAATTGTTGTAAATATATTAGTAGAGTCTTCCACTATGTCGGTTGATTGCCTAAAGCCATTTCCTGCTCAGGGTGTGTTACTAAATGTTTGTAAATATGGGGTGGATATTTATTTGCTTTCGGTTTTCGACGACAAATAATGGTGTGGTAATCAAAGAATGATTTTGTTTATACGTACAGAAATACAATTATATTATTTTGTTACAATTATAGTTTTTATATATAGTTCAAAGTGAATTATTTAGTAGAAACGCAAATAAACTTTAAATTTGGTAGGCTCAAAGGAATATGATTGATACAGATGATGACATATAATTTTAGTTACTACATTAGTCGTCTGCGCTGTCTAAGGGTCAACTGTCTTTGAGTAACTTCGGAGTTAGTAACTTCGGAGTTTATTTGAGTTAGTTCCAATACAAATCTAATTCAATGTTATTAGAAGCTATTTGTGATCTATAGGAATAAAGTATTTATAAAATCCATATATACATTTTATCAATATCAGTAAAAATTATATATTATTACTTGAATACTTAGAAACGACAATCGTTGGCGATGACGTCCTCTCGGTCGATTTCGACCACTGCATATCATTTGATTATTACCGCATGATATCTACAGAGATTCTATCTCAGTCCTCAAGGGTGACAACGCATCTGCATTATGATTCCTTGTCAATGATGAATGTAGATGTCACGGGCTTCTGGAATCACTTGCAAAAAAAATTATCATGATTAAAATAAGCTTCTGCGGTACGTAAGAAAAAAAAAGGGGCACTGGTTTTTAGTAATCCAGATTCAGACTTCTTTGTCACCTCTATTTCTATCAATTTAAATAATATTAATTCGTAAGTGCATCACTTGAGAACGGCTGGATATAATTTTCACGAATTCACAAACGATCACAAACAGTTTTATTGAAATTTGGACAGCACAACGTCTGTGGGGTCAGATGGGTTAATAATAAATCGGTATAAATGGCAGGTATTGTTAACTCTTATATTCGCAGTATGTATTGAGCGATGGTAGACTGCAGTAGGTACGAGCTGTCCGCCATTCGTTCATTGTCCTCCCGGGTCATGCACGGTCATACGGTTCGTTACACCATCGAAGCCTTGCACCTGCTTATTGCAAATTAATTTCGCAGTTTTCGCAAGATATACTTAAGAAATTTGTTATTCATTAATTATTCTAGAAGTTCTAGCCGATCTATCTTTCTACTAATTTTTTATTGGTTTGAGGGTGACAAACGAGCACACAGTTTACCTGATAGCCGATTCCTGCCATCCACGACATCCACATTCAGAGATCGTCAATAAGGAATCATATCAGGTAGGCTGGTGATACAAGGACTAAGAGGCAATGCCTCGTCACCAGTTGTAATAAGGGGTTCCAGATCCCTACACGAACCAGAGGCCTGGTATTCTTAAACTGGTATTTTACGAGGGCGTGGTCTTTTCTCGGTCAAAAATTGCATCGTGGCTTTACCATTGGCAAAAGTAGGTCCCGATAAAGCTAATATATCAGCGAAACATCAATGTCACACCGCTATGAGAGTCTTTCCGTTCACGCACTATCTGCTCGACACGCCTACCTACCGGGCGTTTTATCAACACTTCCTTACAAATAACCTTATTTGATCACCGAGCAGTTTCCTGTTAACATTGACAGTTATGCTCACACACACACGTTTACGCGTTTCATTTTTCGTAAGGGGATTCTTAAGGTTGTAGATTTATATATGAAAATGCAATGCCTGCATTAGATATTTTATTGATTTAAAGTATCTTCGTGTACCTGGAGTCTATATTTTTGGCTATAAGTTAGGCGGCAAACAAGCAAGCAGCTTATCTGATTGTAAGTGATCACCGCTGCCCATGAACACAGCTTTGGATTACCAAACATCGAGATGATGATGATCCACATGATAGGCCATTCAATTCCAGTTCTTCAGTCCTCAGGGATGATACCATATCTACATCTCGAATCTTTAATGAGGATGGATGTACGAGTAGATGCAATGAACTGCAACCACCACTTATATAATAATAAACCTAGATGCACATAGGTAACCCTGAGGAATAAGTTCTCCTCAACACCAATTTACTTATATATCTTTTTTGTTAATTGTGTGATGCTGTTGGTCTTTTGACCTTTACAGCTTAAGCGAAACAGACCCGCGATGGGGGCCCGCTGAGTAGGGACTTAAACCTCGAATTATATTATAAGTACATAGTAATATCTAATTATATATTAAATTGCAGAGACAAAAGAAATAGCAGTGGTCAGCAACGTGTAGTTATACACCTTTCTTTTTCTCTCTCTGGCTATGTACCTATTTTTCGACCTTTCTCATTAGATACATTTCATTTTGAAACGTTGCATTGAAATTCGTCTTAAGTTTTCACTTTCTCAAAACTACTAAAATCTACTCAAAAGAAGTTTCACTTGAAAAACAATTTACATACGACTGTTTTAAACAAATAAAAAATTATTAAACACTTTATTCCCGACCTATTTTTGTTACCTACCGTATACATACAAAAGGCTATCACCACAGCTATTAAAACCGGATCTGAATCAGATCGTGCAAATCCCAGAGCGAGCCTTAAAGAAAACAATGGAAAGATAAATAGAGTGGCAATTGTGCGTTGAAGCCGTATTCCTGCTATAAATGCTTGAAGCTTTTAGCTTAGCCGTGTTACTGCTGGTAAAGCTATCTGAAATTACAATAAGTTGAGATAGAAAGGTGTTGTTTGATATCAGGTTGTGGTGTATGAAAAATACTATTTAAAATGATATTTTGTAAATATATATGCAATGTGTTGCACTCAATTCATCTAATGGGTAGTGATTTTAACTTTTAAGCACTTGTTCACTTGTGCGTACTTCGTTTAGACGCTTGTTCACTTTAGCGTATTTCACTTAGACGCTTGTTCACTTTTGCGTTTTTCGTTTAGACTCTTGTTCACTTGTGCGTACTTCGTTTAAACGCTTGTTCACTTGTGCGTATTTCGTTTAGACGTTTGTTCATTGTGATCTGTCATCAGAGGGTGGACGTTGATATCACAATCGAAAGCAAACGCTTGTATAATTGACATAATTATCTGATTTATAAGAAGTCCTACATTCTTTTTCGCTGAAGCCTATATATTTACAGCAACAAATTTATTTATATACGTTATATAACACTTGCAGCCTAAAACCAAACTGTCTCCATTCCCAATGGAACCTAAGAGCCACCAATTAGTAACTCGATACTCCCAACCACCAAACAAACTAAACACGCTATACAAAAAGCTTTACAAATAAATATTACACCAATAAAGTCCAATAAACGTACAAGTAATTACGCAATTATTTGCAAAACTGAAATGTCTTCTAGAGGCTAACTCAGAAATTAGCTGAATACGTGAAAGGAACGGCGGTTCGTTCATCAATTAGTCGAGCCTGAATAGGCCTATAATCGGCCGATAGAAGACAGACGATAAATAAATAAACGTCGTCCACATGCCTGAAGCAAAGACTTCTCATTAAGCGCTCTACTTAAACACGGGTTTAAGGCATAAGACGTAGCGGGAATTTTGTAACAAAAACGATAATCTATTAGTTTTGAGCGATACAATCTTATTATTATTACCTAATAACATTAAGAGCATAACAGAGAAGAAGAAAGAAACATTAACTCGACTTTTCTTATTAGATGTAATATAAAACAAAGTAGGAGGAAGGTTTATATGCAGTGTCAGTTAAGTGATACATATTTTTTCTCTTTTAATTATTTACTTTGTAACTAGTATATTTTTAATTTTATATTTTATTGCATTGTTAGTCACAAACGAGCACACATTTCACCTGATGGTCATTTTTCCTGCGGCCAAGCCATCAAGCCAGGCCATCTGATTTCGTCTTTGACAAATAATCAAAATGCAGATGAGTTAACACCCTTGAGGACAAAGATGGCAGCCCTCGTCACCAGTAATAAAGGTCCCCGGATCCCTGCACTCACGAGACGAAATACAGCAATATTATACTTCTATTTTACGCTGGTATTCTCTAGTCGAACTGACCCATTAATTCTGCAGCTAGAAGCAAACGGCAGTGTATCTCTACCGCTCTAGCATTAATTGGGAAGACGCTGAAGCTTGTAATACAGTTTGCATTAGCACAAGCTCCAGAATTACTACAAACAAGAAATATTATATTCTTTTAATTATTGTTTTCCCTTTGAAGGGTAAATATAAATTTTATTATACATACAGCACACGCTGAACCAAATAATTAGTAATTTCTTATGCACAAATTGCTCAGAGTTCAGACTCTAGAGATCGCAATGAGGTACCCAGACCACTACGTCACGCGACTATCGATCTATGTTCCGTTGTGGACTGATACGATGTTGACGTATTTAACAGGCTATTTGTCCTTCTGCTGGCGTGTCCAAACAGCCATCCTAGTGATGTAGCGGGGCATCACGACCTTTAAGCTAATCATGACCTTGAACCGTTCAGGTACGGTTTTTCAAACTTCACACAATCCCTCAAAATACATTTGCATTTATGCATTTAACTCCCACAACATTTTTCCTTACCCTGATAAAACAGCGGTGATAGTAACTACGTGTACGTCGAAAAGGCAAAGAGCACCCTACTAGTATTGTATTACGGTTGTTTTTACGATATGTGCGACTGTTTTAAAACACTTCTAATAATCTAGTTCCTACTTCAATGTTAGAAAATAGAAATTTAAATACTAGATATTTACTAGATTTTCAATATTATTAGCACACTGCACTGTTGTTTCTAGATGAGCATAAATGGCTCAACCGTGGTAGGATCACGCGCTTACAAAATACCAGCGTAAAATAGCAACATAACGCTGCTGTGTTTCGTCTGATTAGAGTGAGGATTCACATACCTTTATTGTCTTAATCGCAGGCATTCCATCCATAGTCCTCAAGGGTGATAACTGCATTATGATTCCTTATCGCGGAGCAATTAGGGCGTCATGTCAGGAATCGCTTACCGTTAGCTGAAATGTTTGCTTGTTTTTCTCTCTCGATACAATAATAAAAAAGATTGATTACCAGTTGTCGGATGAAGTAGCGTCAGTCAAAGAAAGAAAGCATGGTAACGTAACATCCGGGAGTAGACGGATGTCACGAGCGCCGCCAAACTTATCGCGTCACGAGGAATATTGATCTTTATACTCCACTTATCTTTATGTTTATCTTGAATTTCTGTTAACTTTAAGATACGTACCTAAGCATCACACTTGTAATAGATATACATACAGACATACGGACATATCAGAATTTAATTATGTAAAGATTTACCTCTGAAATGTACAATACCTTGTGAATGCAAATAAATATACAAAACTGACTGCCAACCATCGCAAGTCGGTGAGGCATCCCAGGAAGAAAGATGTAGTTCGCTTTTAACTTAGACCACACGAGAGGGTCGTATTAAGTAGTTACGCTCATCAAAAAATACTGGTCTGTGATAGAAACACACTCGACACCAGTCATTAAATATTGAGGCTCTCAAAGCGACGGCTAAGCATTTACATGGAAAACTGCTGAGTAAAAAATGCTATTAACATCACTTAGTCGATATATTTATGTACATAGTTAACATTATTGTACAATTTCTTAATGCTTTATATTATATGTATAAATTCTGTCTCCATATTTTTTCTATGTTGTAAAATTTCAAAAGAAAGATATCAACTGAGCCCGTAATGGGAATCATGATTTTGTACACGATTGGGTGGGACTAGTCACTTTAATTTAATATAACTAATGTTTGGATCATTATGATGAACAGGACTTGATAGTCAAGATAAGTTAAACATAAAAAGTAAAGTAACAGACATCGGGTCTACATAAATACATAAATCATGTCTACGGAATACTTTTTGGTTTTCTATTTATTTCTTTAGACATGCAGGCTTCCTCACGATGTTTTCTTTCATCGTCGAGCACGTATAAATCAGCACTTAAAATTTGTAATTAACAATTTTATTGGTTCGGGGATTGAACTCGGTTTGTATCCGTACCGCTCAGATATTGGTCATAGGTCTATATATATATATATATATATATATATATATATATATATATATATATATATACATATTAAAAACAAAATTTCACAGATAATTTTGTAGAATCATCTGTCACCAGCGCATTTCCTCAGAGATACGACTTTGGGACCTTCAAGAAAAGAGCCAACACCATTCTTCGAGGCCGGCAACACACGTCCGCTTTTCTATAATAAAAAATTATCAATCTTATCGTTTCTCACTGCGTTTGTCTACATTTTAAAACGGATCCATTAAAAATAATATCCAACGTATTTCGGATCCATTAACGTAACACGTCTCGACAAATTGAAAATGATAAAGATCCCGATTTAAGTGCCTATAGTCGGCCATATCTCAACTATTACGTGGAAATAGAAAAAGATTTCTTTTTTGGCAGTGAAAATTTTGGCATCGTCGCACGTACCGACGCCAAGGAGTGTACCTCTATAATTTTTTTATACTAGCCGGTGTGTACATAACTCCGACTACATACGAAATCGATTTGGCTCCGTGTGCACTCATCATTTACAGCACTGAGTTCGAGACGCGTGGCCTAAAAAATTATTCAGCATTTGGTGACGAGAAAAGAAATGTTTAGTATGTTTATATGTATTAGTATATAGAAATCACTTATCCGCATTTTCTAGCAGAGAGTTTTTCTAGTAATGAATAGAAGGAGTTATAAGTTGTAGCTTGCAAATAGGTTTTTTCTTTTGTTTGTGTGTATTGCTGTTGGTCCAGAAACCTTTACAGCTTTATCTAATCAGACTCGCGAGCGGGGGACCCGCTGAGTAGGGATTGCAAATAGTACTTATCTAAGTTATATGTGACCTAGCTAAATATTTCATGTGATGATGAGTCTAGTCGGTTTGTATTTGGCGACGTTATCCGCTCGTTTCGTTGGCTTCATATTCACAGGATATTTAATACACGGTGTATTAAATATCCTGTGAATATGAAGCCTTCTCACTTTGGCCACCTTCAAATACATGCCGCCATCAAACAAAAGCTAAAAAATATCGCCACAAAACATGATCCTGAACCACCTGCATCCATCGACTTCCAGCAAACTTCCAAAGGTTCTATCTAGTGGGGGATCGGACAACTATTCGATTGCCATTCCAAGGTTTCCACACAAGAACTGACTCGCTTTCTTCCCCATCTGTTATAAGTTCTAAGAGCTATATGGTCAGACAGTTGCCACTTCAGTTTGCTAATCTTACGCTAAGGAGCTATGGTCACCCTTGTCCTATTGCGGATGTATATACTATATATATATTTATATGTTCATATATATATAAAGCATGTTTGTCTACGTAATAAACAACAATTGTCTTTTCGTATTCAATGCCAACTTCTACTTCGTATAGCTAAGCCAACTGAGTTAGTAATGTTTAGTGTAATGGCGTAATAGTCTATTGAACCATTTGTCATATATGTCGTAAGAGTGAACTAAGAAAAACTTAGGCATGGGTGGGCAGGATAAATCTATAAATCACTATTCAAAAATGGCAACTTTTATAAAATATCTTTCTCGTCTCGTCTTAAGTTGCCGGTAACGAAGCATTCCATCATATTCCTAGGTCGCAGGAATCACTTAATTATCTTTGTTTTCTCAAAGTATGTATAGGTATGCATAGTCTATGTTGTGTAATGTTTCATTCTTATTAAATTCGATCTTTTTTGTTTTTTTCACTGTCATTTCTTATATTAACGCAAATATGAAATATTCAATGAAAGTATATTTGCGTTATTTTATCGCGTTTATTATTAGATTTTTAAAATATTATAAAGAATGTAACATTAAAAGAGAAGTCTATTGTATTTATTACAATCAATATTTTTCTTAACGTGGACCGTATACATAATTTATGCAAATACATTTTGTAGAACAAATTTTACGAATTTTATAGACGACGTTTGGTTTTATTTATAGTAAAAGTATCATGTATGTATGTATGTATGTATATACATGACAGAGTGTGATCTCCGTCTGCGCAGATAATATCAAAAAAAAATTAAATGCTGACGGAAAATTAAATGACGGACTCGACCGGGGTAGCACCACGCACTCACAGAATACATGTGTTGTGTTTCGTCTGGTGAGGGCAGGGATGCTTGAGACCTTTATTACTGGAGACGAGGCGTTCCATCTCAGTCCTCAAGGGGGACAATGCATCTACATTATGATTCCTTCAAGGACGAATTTAGAGGAGAATTCAGAGCCGCAGGAATCACTTACCATCAGTGAACTGTGTGTGAGTTTGTTACTCTCAATGTAATAAAAAAAGTATCATGATTAAAAATGCTTATGCACTATTTTTTTCAAAATAATGCTTGCAAATCTTGTCGCTAACTACTCCGAAGAACCTTAACATAGGAGATTGTTCACAATTAAATTACGTAGATCGGAGCAAAAGTTATATATAAGCTGGCCATAGCACGAGTTAACTATGACAACAGAACGTCAAAAAGTAGAGGTCAAAATAAACGCAATAGAATTAGTTTTACTTAATGTATGGTATTGGCATAAATAATAAATACGATCTATGATATTTCTCATTTTATTATTCTTTCTTTTACATAATTATCTTTTTTAATGTTAAAATAAACGCGGTATTATCTGTGAAATTATTTTAATTTATATGAATATTGTCTTTAAAACTCGCATAGTAACTTAGCACATTTACCGTAAGAAACTTAAGAAAAATGTGATAAATATGATTGTATACGTATTTATATGGCGCATTGCACGAGATTTTTTAAATGATTAGGATAATAAATATCTGATGCAACATTGCGTAGTTTGTGTGTAATTATCAAAAAAAATATTTCAAAGCTTCTTACTTCTATTGTCCAATAGTTATGTTTAAAAAAAATATTTAGTTGCCTTGTTAGACTTTACTATAAATCTAACTCGTATTAAATGTTGCTATCCATAGAGCCGTGATGGCTCAGTGTGTAAACGCACTCTTTCAATCCACAGTGCGGAAGCGAACCGAGTTTGAGCCCCGGTGCTGACACCGATACCATCAACAATTTCATTAGTGCCACTGTGCCATTAGTGACACTGAGCAACCACGGATCTAAGAATGTAAAGAGAAAAATCATGAGGAAGATTTTATCTATAAAAGACCCCAGCTTCATAGTTCCAAGTTAAATAACTCTTGGCGTAATTATTACGAGCTTAGATAACGGTAAATATAATTAGATATTCTAGAACGTTTAGCGCGCTTGTCGTGGGATCTCTGGCATTTCTGACCTCGAAATTTATGAACAATCTCACATTGCTTCAAATAACTGTAGTAAATTATCGGTAATTGAATCTACGTAAAACATGGCTTCCTCATCAGCAGTATATGGCGTTGCGGAAAATTTTCCTTGTAACCAAGGAGCGTGATTAGTATGAAGGTTCAATAGCCTAGGGAAACAGTCTAGTAAACTTAAGGTTATATGTACGAATCTACCATTCGACTATTGTCATAATCTAATAAACTATCTCCTAGCACAACTTTTTAAGCTTTGTTGGACTGGTTAAAAGGAATGTTAGTAATTTTAATAACAAGTACTCTTTTTATATAAAAAATACTACAAACGATATCACTTGCAAGGAATTTAAATCTGCCATTCAAATATTGTCGTGAACCATCTTCTAGCACAAGCATTTAAGCTTAGTTGGCCTGTTTAAAGGGTAAAAAATACTAGACTTGATCGCACATGCAAGGAATTTAAATATTGCGTTCCAATCGCGACAGGCATCAGAACAGACTGAAAACAAACCGGCTATAATACACGAGACTGCAGTCGTGAACGGTTTAAAAATTTAGATTTAAATTTGTACGGCGTACTGTGCCGTTTTAAAATATACGTCTTGTAGCGCAAACGTAGGCATGGCGGGAACCGGCACACTTGCTATCCTGTCCATTGCAATTATCCATGAAAATAGGCCGACATCGCCACTTACAGCTCTGTCCTCGCAAAATGAACTTTATCTTGACTAAATTAGGACGTACCCGAGTGAATATTTGTAGTTGGCATCCGTCTAGGGGCAAAGAAACCCGTGTTTCGCTGGAGTCCATTTCAGTTGCCACGCAAAAGCCTCTTTGAATAAGTTATATGCAAACTCGAATGATTGAGTAACTCTATAATTACCTGTTCTCGCATTAATACGTTTAATTCGTGCTAATAATAACTATGGTAAAGAATATTTTGCTATATTTATTTGTGGTGTAACTGTAGTTTTTTTATTATACTTTTAATCAATTATTTAAACAATTTTTCATATGATTTTAGTCAGTAATTTGACAAAATTGAATCATTATTAAAATTAACGGCTTCCTCGAACATAATGTTTTTCATATTATTTATGTCCAATAGCGGCGATATCTTCTGGTTATTACAGAAGACATCTACTGCCTGAAGCTTTCGTGCAAACACAGAGCCATTGGCTCGTCGTCTCCTTAACTAGTCCGATGTAATGCATGTGAACTCACGACCCGCGACCACTGCCAACCACTCTTCCAATCCATACTTGAGTCAAATACTAAAAGGTAATCTAAAGTATTTAATAATAAAATCCAAAATTTAAATACGTTTAAGCGGCATATAAAATAAGCAAACAATAAATAGTGTTTAGCGTAAGAAAAACAAATAGCAACAACTACTGTAGGTTATTGCTCCCTCGTATAAAAAAAAATGTATTCACCTTTACGAGCCAAGCCTTTTAATCTCAATTAGATATTACAATGATATATTCACAAGGGCGCCGGGAACGGTAGCGAGCAAGCATTGCCCTGGCTCTTTTTTACTATAATAATGAGAATTTACGGGGCCGCGAGGGATGTTTCGGGAGGAATGGCCCGTTTTGTTAAGAACGTATACAGCCAATGATTTTCCTCGCGAGACTGCCAACAATACCTTTGGGAATTGCTTTTGTTTATTATCTTAAGTATATCGTAATTCTTTTTTTATAATATCAGCGATGGCAGAGCTCGCAGCTCAACTGAAGGTGGCTGCGGCCCATGGTAATCCTCCCTAAAGTTAGCCCTCAATAAAGTTTTAGGATGTGCATGACTTAGTATTGACTACATGAGACGATATGCTTCATAGCTTGTTAATGGATACACAGATCTGTACACTCATCATGCGAAACGTGGCTACACTCAGTAGCGTTTTGATGCTATTTCACGGTGGTATTTTCTGTGAAGGTCTTTCTTCGTTCTTGTTTGTGTTACGAGCATCGCAATAACCTTATTTGGGCCAAAGTAGTTTTAGTTATTATATAAAAATACTTGCACTTTCCTCATAAGATTTATTATACCAATGGCTCAATAGAAAAGAATATATATATATATATATATATATATATATATATATATATATATATATATATATATACATAAAATCAAATAAACAATGTTAGATCAAAGGTCCATGTTAAGAAGTTAGCCAACTGTATTTACTTTACTTAATTTTAGGTAGAACGATACTCTATAAATTTTTTATGCCAAATTGATGTTGGAGCGTGGATATGCCCCTGAATAAATCATATCTTTGTTTGAATATTAATTTCTAACTTGTACAATTTGAAATTATTTTTATCTCTAAATTAATTGATATACAAAATAAGATATTTCTGTAAGCAATAGTATAAAATATTTATAAAAATGATACATGCTTCTTTTGTGTTACATGCATACATGTTATGTACATACTTGGTTTTAGGTAGAACGACACTTACATTTTTATGCCAAAATAATACTGGAGCGTTGACCTGCTCCTGAATAAATCACATCTTTGTTTGAATATTAATTTCTAACTTGTACAATTTGAAATTATTTTACTATTCATGTTTGAAGATTTAAAATAAACATAATTGGGTCGTGTCGAAGTTAGAGATGCGGAATTCTTAGTCGCGAGTCCTGGCTTCAAATCAGTTTGCTTTTCAATATTGTTAGTGTATTAATTAATCATGTGGGCACCCGATATAAAATTTTCTTTTTCTATTGTTTTTTTTTGTTAACTATTAAAAACTTTGTCTTGTCAACTTTCATATTATACTTCTTATTTTTATTATTCAGTATGATTTTTTTATTATTTATTAATTTTGTTATTTCTTTTATTAATTTTATTTCATTTTATTATTTTTTCATTATAGTATATAACATGAGAAGCGCCACTTCTCTTGTGTAGGCTTCACGGTGATCTTCCGTTAGGGTTGTGATCCTAAGTCGCAACAGTACCTGAGTGGAGATCCTTTTCTTTATTTGGTGCACAACTGGTTTTCATTTGTCTTCCGTTTATTTATCAATTTTTGTTTATCTTTTTTGATTAGGTAAAAGTATTTTACTTGTTTGTTTTAAGCTTTGACTCCTGAGGATTTCCTGAAACGAAGGTCTCACGAGACAATGCCAAATATAAGTTTTAAATTTATGTTCGGGAAGTACATTAAAGTGAATTATTATTATACATTCTTAATTTATATTTTTTAATATTTTCGGGTTCTAGCGAACCCGAAAATATTCTCAAAATATTTCAATAATTTTCTTAGTAAGGCATCCTCATAATATTGACCATATTTTTCTGACTCCAAACATTTATAAAAATGTGTAACTTTGAAAGAGAAGAGAAAGTGCTGATAATTCGGATCCTAAATTGATATGTTATCTAGATTTAAACTAGATTAAAACGTCAACATAATTATTTTTATTGCACATCCATCGATCTAAATTGTTTTTATTAAACAGACGAATAAGTAAACTAATTGTTGTGGTAGTGTAACATTTTAAAATAAATAAAATAACAATATAAACTTTTAAAATATTAAATATTCAAATTGTAAGCCAATTCATTTAATTTGATGTAAGCCCCTTTTACCTTCACACTGTTTACACTGACCCAATCTGCAAAGACATTAAAATCCCGGTCCAAAAACGTCGCCTTGCGGGACACCGTTTACCTACATTACTCTGATTAATACACATTACAGTCTTACTCGGTCGTAAACTATTGCGAATCGACCTTGGCGAAATTATAACGAAAATCACAAAATAAATAGAATCATTACGTATTCCGCTACATTGACATTTGCAAACTTCTTGTGATCACTAATGTCGAATGCATCGTGTCGAACACGTACTTGCATTATTTAGCCATTAAAGTCAATCAGACACGAGTAAGATATACGTGACCTTCATAATTGAAGTTTAATGTTATCAGATGGTCGAATATTTTCTAGAATTTGAACATATACTATTTGTATAAAAAACTGCAGCCATAATTTTTTAATATTATTTTTTATTATATTGAGGGTGACAAAGGAGCACACAGATTCCAATGACACCTATAATAAATAATCATAACGTAGAAGAATTCCCACCTCTGAGGACTAAAATGGAATGCCTCGTCACTATTAATAAGTGTCTCCGGATCCCTTAACTCAACTAACAATGCACCGTGGTTTTACTACTGTCACTTTGTAAAAAAATAAATGTGATCGAACATTAAATCAATATTTCGCCACTATTCAGTCAGCTCATAAATCGATCTTAACGTGATACACACTTTTTAACACATGCTAACTCTTTAATAACTTGTTCTAATATTACTTTATTACGTGTTATAAAAATTTATTCCAAATTATGTGATTCAAATTTAATCGTTAAACACACAACTCACGCCGCTGATAAATTTACGAGATTCGGATCGCATGTGCGGCCCTGAGCACACCGGTCAACAAAATTTGCATAAATACAGCAATTAACAAAAATGTCACAATCACCAACCATTCCAAAACAATCCTTGTGTTCCGGCATTAAAATGGATCGCTCTTTGGCATAACGCCGGACGTATTTTGAATGAAGACTTTTATTTAGGATAACGACGTCATATTTGCATCAAGGTTTAAGGCCAGTTGCCAGGTGGGTTGACGACATCGCATTCACAGATAAAAATTATCGCAAATAATCCAATGAAAAGTTAAATTGGAATATATATATAAGGAGAGCAGATGTTTATATCTTTGTTGCCGAAGTACCATCTCTAATTATTCTCTATTATGGAAGAAAACATAAATATTATTACAACTGGATATAAATACAATTATAATAGTACAATGTATTGACGTTATTTGGTTTTGGTTTGTTTATGCGTATTAAAGTCACATACCAGGTATAAACTAGCTATAGTTTAAACAGGTCAACTAAATTAGGAAAGTCCATGCTTTCAGGATTATGCTGCCATTTCACACCAGTTTTCTGTGTGGGTATTGGGTTCTCCATGCCTTGCCATTGCCAAAAACTAGATGCAGCATAGCGGCTTTGAATATACATCAGTGGACTGGTGATGATTTGAGAGGATGATGATGATGACTGAGAATGAATAAGGTTTCCATAGACCAGAGGATTCTTTTACAGTTTACCGGGTTTTATTGTAACTGATCAAATTTTAGCAATTAAAGAAAATATTTAGTGTACTGTATACACAAATCCTTCATTAAATGAAGCGACGACCTACACAAGTTTGATAAAAGTCGATGGTTACCGGTGCCTGGCGAAACAATGATGATGGACTGATATAAAAACGATGTTACAGAACAATAAACTAGTCATTGACAAACTATGAGAGAGTAAATTAAAATAACAGTAAAGTAAAATATATAAATCGCAATGCTGGGCATAGGCCTCCTGTGTTTGAGAGGGACTTACAGCGTAGTCCGCCACGCAGTTCCACTACGGATTGGCGGAATTAAAGGTTCTTCGAAGTATATATATTTTTTATTTATTCCTTAGACATGCAAATTATGTTTTCCATTACTGCCGTGCGCGTTTTAAATAAGCACTTAAAATTGCAATAAGCACAATTCTGTTGGTGTCACCACACGTTATCAAACTCGGTTTACTTGTGTACAGTGAATTAAAAGCGAGCGCTAGGACTCTGACCTACCTTGGCTGTTATGGACGGTCTAACATGAAATTGAATAAAAATACGAAATAATAACAGATCGCATTGGTTGTGAACACCGATGATGTTCATATTTCCTACTTTGCATTTCCATAACAGAGGCGATAATCGCTTTAGTCGACAGTGACGAAATCAACCACATCACTACTTATTATTAGTAAACGAATCCAAGATTACCATTACAAATGGAATCGAATAATGGTTCCTCCAAGTAAACTTAGCCTTTGACCTTTCCAGTATTCTCAGTGTATCCAACACGAGCGTTGAATACGTTAACTGGTTGCTCTCTATCGGTAAATATGGCATGCCGACATATTGCCTTGCAAGCGTATCGATATATTTTACATTTGAATTTCAAAGTTCAAAAGCAAAGCTTAGTTTTTATGCATCGCTCTAACCGAGCTTACGGTGGTCGGTCGGTCGGCCTACGTGACTGGACTATGTGACTTATCGACATAGAATAGTAGGATCTAGACTTGTCTTTATAAAATATGTCTTAATAGAAAACTTAATGATGACAAGGTGCAATTTATTACATTTAAAATCAATGTTTTTTATAGTTAGAGAAAATCACATTCAGGTTTGACTTCTGTTGCGTAGATGTAAGATTATGAAACATGAGATTTTCGATGTCTGATAATTATATTTGTAGATTCACAAAGATCTTCTTCTTTTTCTTATAGCACATTAACGAGTTAGAGTCACACTGCGAGATTGGACAGGACTCACAGAATACTAAGTTAAAACTGTTTGTAAAGGGATCCGAAGACCTAATTGCCAGCGAAGCATTCCATTTTAGTCTTCATGAGTCTTCACAAATGTTTAATTTAATACTTTTTGAAGGTGATGATAATCATTGGTCGCATTCCTCAATTGTCATCAAGTGAACTGTGCGTATAATACACATAATTGTAGTCCACTACAGGACATAAGCTTTTCTAAGCTGCTTTAATGCAGCTTGTTTTAATCAACGTGAATGGGTCGGCACGGGATAACATGATGATCGAAAATGCAGCATAACGCTGAATTGTTTCATATGGTTAATGCAGGAATGGATAATACAGGTAGGTAGGTATATCATGGGCCGCAGCCATCACTTACCTAACTTGAAATGTGTGCTCATTTGTCAACATTGATATTACATAAAAACTTACACAAGAACAGGTGCATGTTCTACTTATAAATCGTCGCTTATAATAATGTACAAATTTTCTATATTGAATCAATTACTGGATGAGAATAATTGATGCTCAGAACACGAGACCTTATAAGTTGACCGTCTTTCTTGAATGTCGTCGATAATCTATGCCCAACGGACCCATATCGACTACAAATTGCTGGCTCCTCGTACGCCGAACGAAAATAATATTGTTTCTTTAGCAAATATTTACTCTTCCCTTATTTTGTGTGTTCCTTTACGATACGCAAACAATACTGTCTGCGAGGTTTGAATTAGGTTTCATCGAAAATACATTTGGAAATAACTCTTGTGTCTCCTATCTATAAATAAGTATATTACCGTGACAATTTTTTTTAATTACCCTATGGGGTTGACAGAGAAGTCGTGGTAGCTCAGAGTTCTATTAGCGCTTGCTTTCGCGAGTACCGGGTTCGATTACCGGCTCGGGCACCAATGAACATAGTTTATCGTAATTTTAGGTGCTGATTTAGCAAGTTCTCGAAGATGAAGGAAAAAATCGTTCGGAAGCCTCTATGCATGTCCTGCATGTCTAAGAAATAAAAATATTTCAAAGACATGTGAAGTCCGCCGATCCGCAGTGGAAGTATGGTGGGCTATGTTCAAATTATATCGAGAGAGTAGGCTTATGCCTAGGATTCATATATATATATATATATATATATATATATATGTATGTATTTGGTATATGATGAATATACTGATTTAGGTGTTGCCATGTGTTGGCCTGGTTGGCAGCGTCTTGCTTGGAAGTCGGTGCTGGCGATCTGATGCCCGGCTTACCACGATGCTTGGCCTGATATACTTACAACAATTTGAATTTATTCTTTAGATATTTATTATATTTTTAGGTGCGGTTTTGACGTCCTTTTTATTTAGTCTGATATTGTTTTCTTATAACGCACATATTATCTGTTTATAAAGTTCCCGAGTGTTGTTGCAGGCCGTGTAGGCTATTTTTATTTAGTAGGGCATTAATTATAGATATGATAGATATAAGAAGATATATATAGGCTGCTTTATAAATGAGCAGGCTGTTCACGTCATGTTAATCGATTCCTGCGGCCCATGCGTTGTAATGCGGACTGCAACAGAAGGCCTCGTCACCAGTTATAAAGATCTCCAAATCTATCGAGGAATATTCTTCCGCACCAGATATGGGGTCAACGTTTTATGATTTATTTATTGTACGGAGAGTGACAATCGAGCACAATTGACACTGACTGCGGCCTATGACACCCACATTCATCCTCGATAATTAATCTCGCGTTCAATTAATATGAAACATTAAATTAACATCCGAATAGTAGAGTATCTTATATTATAGATTCGTATGGAATTGTGTAAATAATTCAATATGAATTATTAATACTTATGCATACTGATTACTAAAGTAGTTATTTTTTTTAAAATTGAAGGTTCTCTACAACACAGTTGCATGGTGATAGTAACGCCCAAGGTGGAGTCTGAAAAGTAGCATTTAAGGGAGATGAGATCCTTTCATTTTAGATTATATTCCATTTTATTTATTTATATCTATGTGTATTTATTTTTTTCTTTCCTTTTGTGAACAATGTTGTTATATTATGCAACGGTCGCGTGGTGTCGTAGTGAGAGGAACAACATTTTTGTATTACACATTTTTTGTTTTCGAGTGTGGGTGTGATTTGTGTATTTCCCGAGTCCCCAACACTGCATGTGAACCTTCCTCCGATCTTATTAGACATGCATTTATATAGGAATTGGGTAGGAAACAACAAGTGAGTGCCTCTGTGTTAGCGCAAATGTTGAGAGCACTATAATAATATTTTACTCAATTGATGGCATCTGGTAAAAATCAGAAGATATCATTATTATGTCAATATTTTCATAAGGTAATAAAATTTCCAAGGGTTGAAATCAAAATGCTTTTAAAGTGACAACGATAATAAAATTAATTCAATTTTGCAGGTATTTAAAATAACTGCTCTCTGCATGAGAAGAAGTGTGGAATGAAGGATGGTCAGTGTGTTTTAGTTGATGTAGAGAGTTTTGGGAATCTGTTGAAGGGTATTTTGTGATTTTCCTTACAATCGTTGTGAAGATTATGTGTATTTGAGATGACAATATCAATTAAATAAATAATTTCATCACGTTTGTCTAAGACTGAAATTAAATATAGCATGTTCTGCAGGTTTGCTTATTATGTGAAACGAAAAAGCTCATTTCTTATATACTACTACAAAGCGTCAAAAGCTAAATGGTTTATGAAACGATCTACGAATGTTAAGGTCGTCGCTACGAATCCGCCATTCGACTATTAACGTGAACTATATCCTGGAACAGGTATTTTAAGCTAATTTAGAGTGGTTAATGCATTCGGAATGTTAATAACATTAATAACATTGCTATTATGATTTCAATAAAAAAAAATACTGGTCAGGCAATATGTCATTGTCCGTAGGGACGAAAACCCACATTGATCTTGAATACTCCTTGAGGACGGATGGAGCTGTATATAAGCTCCAATGACGTTTTAACGTCAAGTAAATTTTGTGCCGTCCCGTGGGTGCTATAAAAGGCAACTAAGGGTCAGCAGACCGAAGAAGTGGTGAAGCAACCAATTAATAGAAATTCACATTAAACTCCCTTATCACAGGGCTGAAATTAGCACAGCGATATAAAATCACAATTATTTAAGCCTCTAACAGTGATTTTACTTCGCCATATAACTTTCAGTCGTATGCAAATTTAAATTTTATTAAATATCAATTGTTACTAAGCCGCTCCATCGATCTGTGCAGACTCTTAATTTCCCTATATTTTTTAATTGTTTGGAGGGTGACACAAAAACACACTCTGTTCTTTTGATGCTAAATGACTCTTGCCCATCATACACATTAATTTACGATAAAACAAATAAAAAATACAAACATCCAAATTAACATAAACACTAAAATTATAAATAACAAACAAATGAGATTTTCTTAGCTTATACTCGGAGTAGAGTCACCGGTAAACTACAATTGCTGACGGGCTTGACTCTTTATACGTTAATGATTGATGCAAAGTCGCCAAGTAGTCAGGTTGCGCATAAGTTTTTAAATTCATAATGTCCATTAATTTTTGTCGTATTTTGTATTGTAAGTTATTAACCAAATATTTATTCCGGTATTTCCTTCCAGTAACTATGGTGGGGTCTTCATAAAAAGAGCGTACGTCTTTTTTAAAGGCCGGCGACGAATTCGCATCAGGGATGCTGTCAATTCGGTGCCGGAGATGTTCATTGGCGTTGGTGACACACTTGTTCGTCTCCCTCTAAAATAAAATAAAATGTACATGTCTATTACTGAATAACAATGGATTTTGGCAAACCCCCACTGTGCGCTTCACGCGAAATTTCCTACAACGCACAACTGCTCTGTGGAATCAGCTGTCGCCAGCGGTGTTTCCGAACCGATACGACTTAGGGACCTTCACGAAAAGAGCCTACACCTTCTTTATAGGCCGGCAACGCATTTGCGACTCCTCCGGTGTTACGGATGTTCATGGGCGGCGGTGCCGCGGTTGCCACCTGTTCTGTAAAACAGACTAATGTAAATTTGCAATGGACTGGATACCGGATGGATAGAACCGATAAGCGATTGGGAAAGGTTCTTGAATGGCATCTTCGAATGGCGGTCCCAGTGTATGACGTACCTCCACTCGACGACCTGTGCAAGTTTGTTGGAAGTCGATGGATGCACGTGGCTCAGGATGGTGCTTTGTGGCAATCTCTGGAGGGGGGAGGGGTAGTTCAGCAGTGGACTATGGTTAGGCTGTGTTTATAATGGTGATGAAACACATTTTATAAATCATAACTCATAAAAATAAATGATACCAACCGTCACTTTGTTATTCGTTTAAAGTAATCCAATGAAAAAGGACACAGTATTGATTTAGACAAAACAAAAATGTTATTTATGAAAACAAAAACATTTTCAACAACTACCTGTTAATGTTAGACGGTACGTTTTTTTTAAAACACCAGCCTTTTTTTTCATAACACTAAATGAGCAAATTATTTGATTAGTATTATATTATAGTGGTCCATTATAAACGAATGGCATACGAACACAATTCTCAAATCGGGCAAACGAGATGCGGGGACCACTGATGACTATCATTATACTTAATTTAAATAATCCCTCAGACGAATAGACGATTTGTATTGTAAGTACAGTCGTGAAAGTAATGCCTATAAGTTATCTTTTTTTTTACAATGATTGAACGAAACAAAGAGGGAAGAATATATGATTCGATTGTCTTATATTCTAATAATAGTCATAATATATTTTTTTATGTGACAATAGAATGTTTTTATTGATTATTATGGGAGATAAAATGTATATACCCCTATTATTATGATTAAAATTATTTCGCTATTAAATTTTACATAAACAATATTAAAAAGTTTGCTTTAAAAGAAATATTGCTATCTCATGTAGCCGTGGTTTCCATCCACTCCTATATTCCTTAGATGTTACGCGGGAGCCGCGAGGGTTGAGGTATCCTCAATCACCATCTAGTAGTCAAATATTACTATTTTGTACACAGTAAAAAAAAGATAGTAGGTTAAACTAAAAAGTCTAACCATTAATATAATAATTATGCAAATTGTTGCATGTGTATTTGTGCAAGTGTGCATGGTCATGTTTATGTGTGCATCTGCATGTGTATTTGTGCACGTGTGCATGGTCATGTATATGTGTGCTCGTGCGTGTACTTGTGTGAATTGTGTACTGATTTTTGTGCTTGTTTTCACTAGTCCATTGTTGAATATTGGCCTCTCCTACAGATTTTCATAGATTACGATACTAAACTACATTCATTGACTTCACGCAGACTTGCATGGGTATTCAATCCATCCAGTTAGGGTCGTCCAATGCTGTGATGGGCAATACAAGGTTGCCACTCGAGAACCTTTCTTTCCATTTGCAGTTAGAAGCTTGCTTCAAGTTGAATGGTTCTTAATCAGGGAAGGACCTCGCTCACACAGAAAACTAGCAACAAGGCATTCCATCTAAGTCCTCAGGGGTGACAATACATGCACATCTTGAATCTTTGTTAAAGAGGCAGATGAAATGATTGGATACTAGTTTTTTTAGTTTAGTTAATTTTGAACACTAATTTTAACCATACGTTACTACAAATAACTAACTTTGTCAGTTAATTTTAACAATTGAGTTTACGTCTTCGAGTGTAATATCATTACTGAATTGGATTTCAAAAAAGATAATATTGCACAATCCAAATATTTACACGGAGTTCTTTAATTAAAATTTCTCAAAGAGCGTTTCTTTATTTTCGTCTTTCGTTAGCTTGTTTGTTCAATTATAACATATACCGCAAAAAATATCTCTTTTTATTTTTAAACCTACTGATAATAAAATTCCAGGTATGTATTTCGTTTCACGGTTTTATAATTTTGAGTTTATAAACGACTTTAATTTGAATTACAAAACAAATGAATTTTTTTTTGACTGTCTCGAACTGCACTGAGAGTTTTTGTTTTGACTGACAATTCTAAGAATAAAATGATTACTATTATGATTTCTTATCACGATTATACATAAGATAAAACAATTTTTACGTATTTTAACGCGTTTAGCTTTTCACTTTTTGAATTCTCTACAGGCCAAATTGGCCTTCAAAAGAACTGGGCTGTCGGCAAACCGTGTGCAACTCTACACAGTGCAAGTGCGGCCTCACATGACATCTCTGGGCAGGAGCAACCCAGTGTCAACTCCTTCCAATTAATCACATTCAAGAAAAAGCAGCTCGAATCGTTGATGAGGCACTTTACAATTGGCTCGATTAACTTAAATTGCGAAATGAAATTGCATTTCTATGCATTTTTTACCAAATATACCATTGGTCGGATTAATTCCAGCCGCCGAGTTCAAAATTTCATCCTCATCATCTCGATGGTTGGCAATCCATTACTGTGCGCTTTACACGAAATTTCCTGCTGTGCCCAAACACGTTTAGAGCTGTGATCAAATTCGAATTCGCCAGTAATGGATTTTCAATAATAAATGATATTCCTATAGGTGAACTATATGTTCAGTTTATTTAATTTGTTTATTTCATGTAAGTGTAGTAAGTTGACGTGACGTCACCAAACGGCCCCAAGAAGGACCAGCACTAATTGTTTATAGCCAGCATATGCTGATTTGGGACCGATTGGTGACAACATATTCATTTAATCATCTAATTGTATGCAATAGTGTTAGTTTTGTTACGAATACACATATTCTAGCGTCAATGTTTCTTCATCTCAAAGGTTGACATGTAGAGAATGCCAAAAGGCATTAAGTCCCCCTATTGTACACTTTACTTAAATACAATAGAAGATTAAATAAGTAATAAAATATTTACCAAGACTGTTCTACCACGTGCTTTGGTATAAATATATCTATAACTATATCTCCATCATTCGCAAGTTGGGCACCACGAATATTTAATGCGAATACACTTCTTGACAGCCGTGGTAGTTCACTGTCTAAATACTCGCTTTTAATTAACTATAAGTGAGTTCAATCTCCGGTGCCCGGCTCCAAATAAATTATTAATTATTATTTTAAATGATGAATTACCACGTTTACGGCAGTCATGGATAACATCGTGAGGAAATTTGCTTGTCTAAGAAAGAAAATATTAAAAAAAAGTATTTGAGGGACATGTGAAGTCACCTATTCTGGAGGCAAGGATGGGTTATGTCAGACTCGCACCGACTAAAACTCCATGGTGTTCCACCATCATCGCGTATGGCGGGGTCACGGGAACGCTTTCGCACACATCCGCGACCCTGCCTGCGCCAGCCGTGCAGACCCCCCCCCCCTCGGGTGGACCTCCTACTCCCCAGGAAAAGCATGTTGAAACACGAGTGCTTCCTGTGTTGGACTACCCTGTAACAACCTCTCTGGAGGAGGCCTATGATTTCCTTTTTTTTTAACTTGCACACTTTTCACACTAAGTGTACCGGTTGCGTAAGGTCAATTTTCTAGTAATAACGGGATAGGCCTCCTTCTGTTACATACAAATTAAATTCGAAACTGTGTCGAGACATGGGACAATATTACCTTTATTGCATTATTATTACATTTATGCTAATTCACTTCGTAATAGCCGGTGAGGTAACTCGAATGAACGGACTCGGGCAATTTTGTATACAGATTTTTAAGTAAATGAATTTTGTAGTGATAGTTATGATGGTTGAGCCTCACTGCAGTTTGTTTCTGTGTCATAAATGAGTCGGCCCGCCCAGCGGAAGACCAAGCGCTCACATGATCCCAACGCTAAATACTAGCATAACGCTGCCGTGCTTCTTCAGGTGTAAGTGTTCAGTTCTCCTTATGGTAAGTGATTCCTGCGGCTCATGGCATCTACATTCATCCTTGACAAGGAATCATAATGCAGATGCGTTGTCACCCTTGAGGACTGAGGTGGAATGCCTCGTCACCAGTAATGAAGGTCTCCGCATACCTACGCTCACCAGACGAAACATATCAGCACTATGATGTTATTTGACGCTTGTGAAGGGTCCTACCCCTGTCGAGCTGACCCATTCATTCTGCAGCTAGACGCAAACTGCTATTGATAATAATTATGCGTTGCATACGCTTGATTTATTATCGACATATACCTATATGTGTATATATGTATTTAACCATTGATTACTTATAACTAAACATAATTTTACAAATACACTAAGACCAAAAGTGCATCGATTTCACTGTCTTCATCCGTTACTGTTTTTTGTATGACACCTCAGTTAGGTTCGTGGGCTTGACGTGTATACTGATTCCGATACATACGAGTTTTACTCAACAAATTTAACATTTTCCCACAGAAGTAGCACACGGTAAATCAATACTTAAATACTAACCGTGACTTTGGTGCCAACGAACGCCCCGACACTAAACTACCAAAGATATATTCAAATATATATAATTAGCCTTTTGGTATTCTCTACCAGTCAACCCTTAACATAGAGAAACATTGACCGTAGATTATGTTTTTTTATTACATTATTATTGTTACATTGTAACTAATAAACGAGCACACAGTTCACCTGATGGTAAGTGATTCCCGGGGTCCATGGCATCTAAATTCATTCTTGACAAGGAATCATAATGCAGATGCGTTGTCACCCTTGAGGGCTGAGACAGAATGCATCGTCACCAGTAATAAAGGTCTACGGATCCCTGCACTCACCAGACGAAACACAGCAATATTCTACTGCTATTTTACGATGGTTTTCTGTGAGGGCGTGGTCCTACCCTGATCGAGCTGACCCATTCATTCTATGTTTAATGCTGCTAAGTTTCGTCCGATGAGTGTAAGGATCCGGAGACATTTATTGCGAGGCATTCCATCAAAATCCTCAAGGGTAACAACATGCATTATGATTCCTTGTCAAGGGTGAATCTAGATGTCATGGGCCGCTGGAATCATTTACCATCAGGTGAACTGTGTACTCGTTTGTTACTCTCAATATAATAAAAAAAATGCAATTCGGTCACAAACACAATTTATTTTATTTGCAAAATAAAGTAACAGCCTATATATAAAAATCTCACTGTCAACATTTCTCACCTATGCCAACATAACCCTGCCTCTAGAGAGGATGTAGAGTATTGCTCACCACGCGACTTCACTGCGAAGGGGCGAACGTCACATGTCTTGGAAATGTTTTTTTAATTTATATCTTAGTCATGCAGGTTGCCTCACGATATTTTCCTTCAGAGCCGCGCACATGGTAGATCTTCTTTAAATTGTAATTAACAGGATTTACTCAAGTACTGAGAATTTAAAGCGTGCGTTAAAACACAGAGCACCGGCTCTTTAACATTTTATAACACACTTTCATTAGCTTGACCTGTATGGACGTATGAATGTAATGGATTCTTTCAGTACAATTCTTAACCACTTCCATAACCTCTCGACAATACAATATTTTTTCGACTATCTGTATTATTATAATTTTTTTGACAGTCAAAAAATTTTGAACGCTTTTATTAATCTAACATCTATATTTGTATGTATGTGCGAGTGTGTAATGGAATCTTTCATTTAAATATTCACTTATTACCAGATGTCTGAATAACCTGAAATTAGATAAATAATAGTGGTCGATGAGAATTTTACGATGAGTATCGATTTAGTTTTAATAATACTTTAAAATTTCTTGTCTTTCCCTATACTGATAAACAACTAAAATGTTTTATATTCATTTGTTTTATATTTTAATTCATATTTATGTACGATATTTTGTTTCGAAGCTTTTAAGAGTCGAGTTAACACGTTAAATAGCTTTAAATCCTAATTGGTTTTAAAGTTATTTTTTGTAAAGAAGTTTACGTATACATGAATTAATGTAATATATCACAATATGTGCAAAGGGAACAAAAAACAGCGCAAACGTGTTTTATCATACATTCAAACATGAACCTTGACCGAGTGCTGGGGTCAACGACCTGGCTATACGCTCTGCGCACGCGCAGCTCAGCACGCACGTCTGAAAACACGTGCGGTTTTTCTATACCTGAAACATTGTTGTATGTACTTTGCATGAAAGTTATTTTTGATTTGACTGTGCTTGTTGATATTTAAAAAAAATATATTCAAATTTATAAGTAAAGAGAGGAATAAAAATCAGAATGTACTCCGATAGGGTGTGGTCGAACAGACCCATTCATGTATCAGCTGGATTAATCATATAATTGTGTGTTTGCTTGTCACTCTGAATTTTATAAAAATAATGGTTTCCATTGGGTGACCGCCCAGTAGGAAAATTGTCAATCTGCCAAGATTGGATTACGATGATTCCTGTCAACCATTGCTTAACCATTGCCTCAAGTCATGCATTTGCATAACTTTTAGTATACCTTATCCTTGAATTCAATTATTTGATTCATCCCATCAGGGATTCTATATTCTACATGAATGGATCGACAAGGTCTGGGGAAGAACCGTGTCCTCACAGTATAACAACGTGAAGTACCATCATCAAATGCCTTTCATACGGTGAGTGTTAGTGCTGTCGATTACAGGATGAATGTTGATATCACGAGCCGCATTAATCACTTACTGTCGTGTCAACTGTGTGCTAGTTTGTCACCTTCAATACAATAAAAATACGTTACAACTCATACACCATTGTTCCTCGACTATTTTTATGTCGCGACCCACGGAAAAGCCAAAAAAGTAAGTAAAGAGCCCTGCGATCATTTCACTATAAAATTATAAAAACATTTAAATTAATAGTTTATTTATACAAAGGAAGCAAGTTCATGTTTTCATGTTGGTAATAAATGTTATTAACATTTTTAAAGTTATAAAACTAAAAATTCATCCCTTTAATAAACGAATCTTTTGTATACAGATTGCGACCCCTAATAACTATCTCGCCCCCCAGCTTGGGAAACGGATGCGATATATCATCCCTAAAGCAAATTTTTCAATCAAAACACACTCGCATGTTCCTACCGGTATCTTAACTACAGTTTATTTTCCATCACCCTACGAATAGACCACATTGAACTTGGCGCTAGACCAAAACGCCAAGAATCCAACGTCTAATGATCGACTTCCGCTTGGATACACGTTGCCCTGCCCGCTGGAAGAGATAAATACGTTGACAGGTTTTTTTTTATACATTGAATTATGGTTCGCGGAATCCGAGTGTGCACGACAGATAGCGGTTTCAGGAAAATACGCAATGATTTGATAAATATTATATATTATTGCATTTAATTTCGCTTTCATCGAAGCGTTAAATGCGCATTAGAATTTGCTCAATCCGCTTCTGGCAGATCGTTGTGTTGATAAATATGTTTATGAAACTTAAAACGTACAGTATAGAGATCTATGGCTTCGAGTCATATGGAAATTATTGACATTGCTCTCGTCTGTCTGTCTGTCTGCCATATTTATTTTGTAAAATTAGGTGACAAACGAGCACACATTTAACCCGATGGTCAGCATCATCCTTCCTCAACAAAAAATTTAAATGTACATACACGCCCCCTATAGGAGATGGAATGCCTCTTAACTTATATCTGGGTCACTTACCACATGAAACACAGTGGGGTTAAACTGTTATTACACGTTGGTGTACAGCGAGGTAATCGTCGTTCAACTTCATAGAACTACTCGTAGACCAATGTTTTCTAACTTACATTACACAGTTCACCTGATGATAAGCTCACTGTAATTAGGTCACCAGATCAATCAATCATCATACGAAACACGGCAGCTTTACTCTGTTCGTTCACGCTGTTATTCCACAATAAAAATCTCAATTCATTATCATGCACGAATTATTAAACTACATAAAAATATGTAATAAAAATATAATATAGCATTATAATTATAAATTTAATATGTATTAGAGGTCCTAAATAAGTGTAGGAAAGTCTTTTAATATAATCAAACTGTAATTTAATAAAAACTAATTATAATACTTGGTAGGTATACTTGTAAACCACTAATAAATCGCGGCCAAATTTAATTTATTGAATGGAAATTGTGGATCTATAAATGCACATTTATTTATTGGACTGTTAAACAATTTTATACCACTATCGTATAAATTAATGTATTTAAACTTATTACTGTAATACATATATCAAATAGAGTTAACAAGAAAAAGATTTTTGCTTGTACATATATAATGTTTTTTTTTTTATTTGGTATCAAGTACTAACTTCTACTACGTAGTAATATTGCCACAGTTGTTTATTATAATACATGCAAAATAACGTCCCATTGGGTCTGTCCTTTTGAGTGCCAAGTCCTGTCTTCGATTCCAAGTCTGTGCGGGAATACCGCTGGCGACAATTGATTCCACAGAGTAGTTGTGCGTGGAAGAATATTTCGCTTAAGCGCACAGTGGTGGTGTACCAACCATCGAGATGATGAGGAGGAATCCAAACAACTTCTCAGAACACTCCCCATGGTAAATTCGGTAACACATGCATAGAGATGCAACACTTCTTCGCATTGCGAGTGAATTAAGCCGATCGAAAAGTACTAGTTCGTCAACGATTCGAGTCGCTCTTCGTTGAATGCGGTAAAATTGACGGTGCTGGTAGTGCGGTGCTGAAGGCCAAATGAGAACAGTTTTCCATGTTAGGCCAAACTTTCGCCTTGTAAAGTTGCACATTGTTGGCTGACATGAAATAATGTAAGAGGTCAATTTGGTCTTACCTTCCATGTAACCGATAAACTGTACCTAATTCGATATGTCAACACCAAGCATTCCTATACTAGCTGAGGTAACAAGGCGAGTGTTTTTAATGTTAGGAGATACAGTAAATCACCTTTTAGCAGTAAACAGGCAAACTTCTGTCTTCATGGGATTAAATTGGCCCAGATATTTTCGGGCCCCAATCCGAGACTTTGTTAAACGAAGTCTCGACCTCAAGTTTTTCCAGCACTCTTTGAGTGTTGTTACGTGAAAATTTAGCGCGGCCATAACGCATCCCTTGTACTATCACCCGCATAGCAATGAATGTTATTAATCTGCAACATGTCATTCATATGCAGAAGAAATAAGGTAGGAGATAGCATACCTTGGTGTACACCAGCATTTACTGGTTTGAAGTTGGAGTATGCACAGTCAACTAAGACTTTGATGCAACGTTTAGTGAGTTAACTGGTGATCCACTTACATAAAGCGTCGATCGAAGGCCTTCGCTACGTCCAGACTAACTGCCAAGGCTAACTCTCTCTTGGTCTCGACTGCACTTATCGATGAGTCAAGTAGACCAAAAGATCACCAGCTGAGCGACCCCGATGGAAGCCTTACTGATGGTCACTAATGAGCCGGGTTTTCCTCTACCCCATTTGCTGGCAGTTTACAATGGATTTCATTATTTTCGTAAACAAGGAGGCAATGGCTATAGGCCTGCAGTTTTAGGATTTGATGATACTTTTAGGGATCGGTTACCTCAAAACTGTCTCCAACAGTTCGGAGTAGGAGTATCGATAAACACATGTAAGAACCGGTGCCAACTCTGGAGTACCCATCCTTAGCACAATTAGAGGAATTCTATAAGGCCCGCTCGACTTGGGGATGTCCAAGGAGAGAAATGCTTTACGCACTGACTTTTACAGAAATCGGGCATATAGCATGGAGCTCTCAAACCACACCACAATATAGTCGATGGTGAGTTCCCCCTGTCGTCAAGAGTCGAACGTAAAAAGATGAGACAAGAGGAGCATCAACTAAGATTTGATACTTGTCCAGGTGAGGGACCAGTAGGAGTTGTATGTCCTGTGCCTGACAGTGCGTCCGAAACTTTCTCCAATCTTATTCTACGTGCATTATATCGGAATAGGGAATGAGACGACGAGTGAGTGCCGATGTGTTTACGCCTAATTGCTTAGGGTATTATAAAATATTCTGCGCACTTGATAATATCCGGCAATAAAATCTGGAAACCCTGGGCTTGCGCTCAAGGCAATGCATGCATCGTGTTAAATCAACTCTGAAGATCTTCAGAATCGACCAAAGCCGAATTGGTTTCTTGAATGAAAACAGATTTTGTAAAAATGTTTATTTTCCCATTATACTCTTGAATGAATATATATTTTTGGATTCCTCGTTCGCACCGGCGCGTGGAGTTCAACGTAAGACGAAAACAATCCGAAGTTTTGCTGAACTTTAATGAAATGTCAATATTTACAATTACTTGTTTTAACTGGACTAAATGTTTATAGATATTCTGTTCGTGAACGCCGGTATTTTCGGGGTGTTTGCAGATACTGAGTTTCTATGTTGTGTGAATTCCTTAAATAATCAAGCTGATCAACGAGTATATAGTTCACATGATGGTTAGAAATTTCTGCGGCCAATGAGATCTACATCTATCGAAGATAAGAAATCAAGAGGTGGTATAAGTAATAATATTAAAGTATCAAACTCATATGTCGATCTCTCAGATTGATTTCGACCACGACGATATCTTCAGGTTATTCGGGTAAGTATAATAAATTCAAACACAAAGTAACTCAGTAATCATTCTATTCCCTAGTACGATTTAATATATGTGCAATAAGTTTCTAGGATGGTCCAGATGCAGGAAGGCTCAGGACATAAACACTACATACATACTCAGACCCGAAAACCAACTATTTGTGATACACTCGGGAGACAGCAATCAGGTGCGCTAAACAACACTCCACTCGATCGTCTAATTGCAAATAATGTAATCACAGCACCAAACCAATAAGCCTTCAAATTACATAAAGTAATTTTCTAAATCTCCATGAATTTATGACCAATTAGGCAATTATATTATGATACATGTTGGATCAATTTTGTCATTTTCCAGTACGGTGTACAAAACAATTACGTAGACAATTAGTCTGAATTGTTTGTGACATTACTATGTGCACTCCTGCGAGCAAGTTTTGTTGTTTTTTTTATAAAACTAAATCCATTCGTTCACTTATGAATACGGCAGAATATCCATCCTCAGCAAAGGTCAGAGATATCAAATGCTTCGCTCCCTGTAACCAATTCTCCGAAGCCCCTATGCTCACCAAACGAAACACAACAGTGACATGGTGCTTTCCACGCTCATAGTGTGAGGGCGTGTTCCTTCCCCGTTCGAACTGACCCATTCATCATTTCTGTTTTTTTATATAGAATGGGTGGCAATCGAGCATGCAGCTCACCTAATGGTAAGTGATCACAACCACCTATGAACATCTGCAACATTAGAAGAGTTGCTGATTTCTTGAAGGTCCCTAAGTCGTATCGGTATCCCTTTGCCTCTTTACATGAGTCATTAGCTTCTGTTTCTTCATTTTCATGAACCTGTGACAATTTGGTAAATGCAGCTTCGTCCTAAAGCAATTTACGAGTAACTTGATCTATGGTTTTGCCGTTTATTTAAAAAAAAGAAAAATTAAACAGTCATAATAAACGAACATTTCCGTTACATAGAATGCGTGTTCTGAGGGTACGGATCTGGCTGACGACCCCTCGGACGTCCTTTCCGAAATATAAACAAACGGGATTTTATCGATGAAGCTGTTAAAACCAGAATAGCTTTTATTACTGGAATCTCGGGCCAAGAGATAATCAATTTGCTACCAACGAGTTCCTTATTTTGCTCTTCCAATTCAAATATTTTGGATCCTTGTCGAATAGAATTATTGATTCTAGTAAATAAACATTAATATTTCAAGAAACTTCTACGAATGCCGTATCGTTTGGAATATCTTCGCTCTTAAATTGGTTGAATGAAAGGTTAACAGTATATTAATATAAATAACTTACAAAATTATTTAACAAAGTTTTCTATAAATTATTTGCTTCTATTCAAATTAACTTAGCTCAATAATTAGAAAAAAAATTATTGAGCTAAGTTAATTTGATTTTGTATACGATTATTGGCTTTAAAAAAAAAATAGTTAACAACCGTGGAGTGTAATTTGGCTTCTGTCCCTATGTTAATTTTTTTTAAAAGAGGTGGCAAATGAGCATGTCGACCTAATTTCCTTAAGGTATATTGAGTGTGACAAGGACCCGATGTTAAACGATTCCTACAGCCCATGACACAATGGATGACGAATCGAAAGAGAGAGAAGATAGAATGCCTTGTGAATGCCTTCTGATATTTGTGAAACCTGTATGTATAAGAAATAAATTAAAATAAAAAAAAATCGTGGAAATGTGAATCCTGCCAATCGAAAATAAAGTCGGCAGTAGATCCGTGTGGTCGACAAGGTTCTAATATAATAACCCTCTAGATAGGAGAGTTATTATTTGAGCGGGATTTATATACCTATATGTGTAGCCGTAATTTCTTTTCTTTTCAGATTCTCTTACGTCAAAGTTTCATGTCATCTTATTTCCTCTCGCGTAGTAGTTGTTTCGTAACTGTATATTCCTTGTCTCCACTCCGCTACACCAAAACTCCGTAACACGTCTTTAGAAAATTACGATAACGGGTTCCTTAACTCTGAGAATTCAATTCTGAATAATTCTATTTTTATAATGAAAGAAACAGAACGTCACGACATGTTGTAAAGCGTTTTATGATTTGTCGCCTTTGATTTCTGGAAACAAGTTTTACGTTGAAACGGTTATTTTTTTGTGTTCCTTGAAATTATTATAGTTTACTTTTAATGTCCGCTTTTAAATATTAACGTAACATAAAATATAATATTGTATCGGTATTAACACATATATTGGTTCGAACATAGCATTTCCTAAAAATGGGAATACTTATTGACGGTTTACTCTCCGTATTACAGTTTCCATTCATCATTATTATTACAACATTATCAGCCTATCGCTGGTCACCCCGTTCACAGAATGCCACAAAGATGCTGATATGTCTTTACTCTATGTCTCTCATCACCCCAGCGAAGTGCTAACGCTTATCAGGAAATATCCCCCGCACCTCCCAGTGCACTCAAAGAGGCCACTGAAGGGTTTTAAAATGTCCAAATCTATGTATGTATTATATTCCTACATGTAATGTATATAACATGAAGTCACAAGTAGGAACTCATTCATGGGCATCACTAAAGGTGTAGCTAGAGATTACATGCTTCAATTATTTAAGGTAAAACATACAAATGAAAACGTGTCTTTCCAATTCACTCGTCTCATCTCTAATCTCTTAATAGTTCGCGCGGATCGTGTTGGACGCAAATATTTACAGGGACGCCACAGCTGAGGTCAATTTTCCAATATTCCAAGTGGAAAAGGGCTAAAAGACAGATAGTTTTTAATGGAAAACCGAACCTATTTAGACGTTTTACGATATCAATTCCAAATTCCCTTCGGTGCCGTAATATTGTGACGCGGATCGCGTCAACGTCTAAAAATGTGATTTAAGTGCATGCACTAAGGTATATTCCAGATTATGGCTCCCATAAAACCTATCGATGTTAAAGCGTTAGATAAACCATGATAGGTACAATCGATTTTAGATTATAACGTCTTGTTTTATGATTGAAAATCGTATGTAGAAACTTCCTTCAAGTGCAGTGCACTTTGGCTGTGGCTCAGTGATGCACCTCAGAACTCGCAGACTGATTTATGGTTATAATAAATATATGGGTGTTTAATGTTCTAGATTATGTATACGTACATACGACAGGACGTGCATTTATATATTGGATGGTTCATAGCACCGACCGATGTTGAACTTTATGCGATAAAGTATTAAATGTGGTTAGCTATGAATCATGTAGTTTCACACTTCATTACTTATTTTGAAATGATGTGGATTGAAGATTAGAGATATTAGCAGTGGGAGACGTTGCAGATGGACTCTGGCTACAGCGTGAGTGGGTTGGCTCGAGTGGGGAGGGACCACGTCCATATAGAATACCATCGCAAAAGACCAGCATCGTGTTGCTATGTGTATATGGTGAGGGATCCAGGAAAACGGATAACAAGGCATTATAATTACACATTTCACATACTTGAAACTACGATTTGAGTGTCTACTGATCCTATTTTACACTATCAGCAGCTGGTGGCTGATGTAGCACTCAATGTTTTAATGAACTAGCTGTGTGAATGTCCATCAGTCTGCAGTGAGGCCGCGCGTTGAACTATGCTCCAATACCTTCTGTAGGGTAATGAGATTTATATATATGATGATGATTAACCTGGTCAAAATCAGCTACGGCCATATCTGTCCAGTTATTACCAGATGCTAACTGCGCAGGATATATAATAGTGCCACAGTGCGTAAATTGAAAGGAACTGACTCGTCATTTGGATCTTTATTCGAGACTTTTATTACTGAGACATTCTATCTCGGTCCTCAAGGATGACAACGTATCTGCATTATAACTCCTCGTCAAGGATGAATTCAGATGTCATGGACCGCAGGAATCGTTTTCCATGAGGTGAACTGTGTGCTCGTTTGTTACAATGTAATAAAAATAAATAGTCATCCCTTTCCCTAGACCGGTGTAACGCATGTGCTATAAAATCGGAGACAGATTCAGATGACAAGTAGTGACTGGGAGTTCGATCCCCAGTGCCAGCATCAATGAAATTGTTAATTGCATTTAAAAGTGTTGATTTATCGCATTCTCGATGGTGAATGAAAAACATCGCGAAGAAATCTGCACTTGAAATGATAAAAATAATCGAAGACATGTCCACAGTGGAACTGCATGGTGTTTTATACTCTAGCCCACGCGAGAGAGGAGGAACAGACCTTCAGCAATACCATTTGTATATATAGGCTGTTTTATTTTTAATTTTATGTGTGTCATTTAATAAATCATTTGAGTCTGATAGAATACGCTACATTAACTTACACACAAAAACTTACCTAGCTGAAGTTACAATGGGCTGGTAATATAGCTCGTAAATCTGATAACCAATGGGGAAGAAAGGTTCTTGGCTGGTAACATCGGCATGGCAGTTTTCGGACGACCCCACATTAGATCGACGACCTATTCAAGTTTGCTGAAAGTCGACGGATGCTGATGGGTCAGGATCGCTTTTTTGACTATCTATAGGGTGAGTCCCATGTTCAGCATTGCATTAGTGATAATTTGTGATGATGATGACGATGATAAACTCAATCGTCATATAGTATCAGGACTTAGTTTATGCAGTACAGATTTTATCATTTTATCATTTTGTCTCCTTTTTCCGTTTAACGTTCTTTACTAAAGTCGATACATTGAAGCGAGCTGCTTTTCCCAGACAGGTTTACCCATTCATAATTCAGCCAGTTACCTGCGGGCTGGACGTACCATGAATACGATGCAGACTCGTGGTGAAGGCCCACTAGTTAGTACGATGACCGCTTTACCTCGCGATCAATTGGTCGAACAAATAAACCACGCATTTTCCACGTCCCATTCCGGAACGCGTAAGTAAGTGCGTCCCTGTATATGCATACCATAATCACGCCGCCCGTAAACACGTGTTGTTTATTTTATTTAGCAATGGTTTACATTACGCCTGCATGCGATTTCAAAATCACCTTGGGTTCGCAGATGCGTTTCGTGCGCCTTTGCACATTCGTCTTCACGCTATATTCAATATGGTTTTGAAAACATAACTTGGCCTAGATATCAAATGCGATATATAGTTTAAAATAACCAGATATTGTATCTTTTTTTTGTATATGTAATATAAGAAACGAGTACACAATCTACGTGATGGTGGAACCTGCGGCAGATTAACAAAGATTAATGTCTTCCTCGTCGAGGTATCAAAATGCTGATACCTTGTCACCGTTGAGGCTCGTCACCAGTGATGAGAACAGTAAATATGCTAGTATCCACGAACAACGAATGAGCTTATGTTAAAAAAATATCCTCGGGCTATCATCCCTCCTATCCACGTAACGATATGAGAAAAGATTTAAATGACACTGTTCAATACAGTTCTTTATAATATTAGTGGTTAAAAACAAAACCACAGTTCACCTCAAGACTAACGATGGCGGTCCATGACAACCGAAGAATAAATTCCTCCGATCTGTTTGACATGTGCATAACATCAGACTACAGAAAGTAAGATATTTTTTATTATATTGAGAGTAACACACGAGTACACAGTTCATCTGATGGTAACTGACTCTTGCGGCCCATGACATCTACATTCATCCTTCACAAGGAATCATAATGCAGATGCGTTATCGCCCTTGAGGATTTTGATGGAATGCCTCGTCACTAGTAATAAATGTCTCCGGATACCTACACTCACCATACGAAACACAGCAGTATCACGCTGTTATTTCACACTGTTATTCTCTGAGGATTCTTCCCCCGTCGAGCTAACCCATACGTTCCGCACAAGCTGCAGCGTAGCTCTACCACTGCGTGTAAGTGCCTCTGTGTTTGCGCGAATGCGTAACGGTTCAAGTCGAGGCTCTTTCTCGGGAGCCCTTGTGCTGGTTATCCACTAAAACAGTCTTGACTGAGCGCCATAAGCGCTTGGTCACCTCTCAACGAAAGAAAAAAAGAACTTACGACCCCGTAATATATCCTGCTCAGTTTATAAAGTTAGTCAGTTTGGTAATACAAATACAAGACAATATCATAGTAGTAGGAAGTAAATGATGTTCATTATCACAAGTATCACGCCACAATTGTCATAAAAAATTATACGTAAAATAAAAACAAAATAAAAAAATATATATATTTTTGGTGGCCACAGTTGGCCCGAGGGCTTTTCAAGCTTCACCGGGTTGAAAGATGGCCGAGCGCTTAGGGCACTCAGCTGAGACCTAGGTAACCAGCACAAGGCCGAGGGGGCGCCTCTGCTTGGACCGTTATACTGGGCGCAAAAGCAACTGACTCGAGGGTGGCCGAAAGGGCCGAACCCCGGCTCGGTCAGTTACGAAAATTAAGAAATAATACGAGTATAGTATCATTTATATGCATATATTTTTTTTATATATAACCGATGGGGAAGAGAGGTTAATGAGTAACAACGAGCTGATTTTCGCAGTGTAGGCCGACCCACCACTATATGGAGCACGAAACATGCAGGTTTGCTGGAAGTCAATGGATGCAGATGGCTCGGGATCGTGCTTTGTGACAATCTATGGGTGGAGGGAGTCCCATGTCCAACTGTAGTGATAGGCTGTGACGATAATGATGGTCACAATATTATAATCGATCTATTAATTAATATGAAGGCTGATTTGGCTTCTCAAAAATGATAACGAGGCATTATACTAGGATTGTCTACAATCGAACGGTCGATATCCCGTGCCGGCACCGCGAATCCGTCGTTTAACCAGACGTCTTAATTACGCCTCGACTGAAATGTTGATTTGATGTTTTAGTTATTTTATATGTGTGTTTTATAGTATTAGAGACGACAAATGAACACACAGTTCACTTGACGATAAGAAATGACTATGTAGATCATCCATTCTCAACAAATCCAAGATGGATATGCGTTAACATCCATGAGGAATGTGATTGAATGCCGGATCCATATCATACGAAACACAGTAGCGTTATTCTGCATGTGGTCCTTCCCCTATCCAGCCGACCCATTCAGATTGTAACTAGAAATTAGCAGAAACATCGTTCAACTATTGTTAAAAAATACTCAAATGTACATAGATCACTTTAAACCATTCATTGCATCTGTACCTTTCTCCGATCTTTGTATCACATGCATTACATCGGAATAGGGAAGAGGAAAAGGAACGAGTGGTTCTGAAATTGAGCAAAAGCTTACGGCACTGTAAAATATTCTGTGCAGTTAATGCCCTCTGCCAATAAGCAGAAGAGATCGTCTTTACCAGTCCATGTACCAGATTTTCTAAACGCAAGTCCTATTGTTGTGAACAATTAGGCATCTACACGGTTGGTAACGTGCCCATAGGATTTGTATGTTGAATGTAATTTTCAATGACGCGAACGCTCGACGCTGGTTACGTTTTCCGATATTATTATTACTTCCAGCTAGACGGCCGCGTGGTGTTGTGATCAAAGTACCTGGCTGCTGCACCACAGGTCCTGGATTCGTATCTCAGTCGAGGAATAATATTTGTACATCATAATTGTTGGCTTTATGTATTATATCGGAGTAGGGAAGGGGACGATGAGTGAAACCAATCAGGAGGACAACATTGTCTTACGGCTGTGTTACTTACGGTTTGGTAATTTCAAGTATATGCATCATGTGTTCATCATTACTTGATTATAATTTTGGCTGGATTTGAATTATTTTGTGCCGGTTTTGTGAGGATTTGATTAATTGTATTCATAGCAAAGTATATAGAACTTTGAAAGCGTGTGATTGGGCAATAAAATTTCTTTTGCTATACACAGAGAAGCCGTGGGAGGAGGAAGTTGCCCTGACCTTGAAGCGGGAAGGTGTAAGAACTCCTACACTCCAAGGCTAATATTCATCCGTCACGCAAACGATTGGATGTTTAGGTCATGTCGTCCTGTATTTACCGGAAATACATACGAGTTTCGACCTTTCCTGGACTTTATATCATAAGTTACAAGCGTGAATAGTCTAAATGTTTAGGGTACGGTCTACGAAACTTACCGTCGAAGGTTCGAATCCACCATTCCACTATTGTCGTGAACCTTCTCCTAGCGCAAACGTTTAAGCTTAGTTGGAATGATTAACGGTTACACGTTAGTACCGGTAATAGCACTGCTAGAATTCTTAAAAAAAATTAAACATTTTAATTTTTGTACCGAAATGAAAAATTACGAAATGACAATGGAAATTTTCTTTTTGAACAAGAGTCTTGACATAAATAATTAAAGCTCTAATATATTCTGCACAAAAGATATTTTTCTTCATGTTTCCATAATCTATGTGGAAGGTGATGGGTGAAGTTTTATTCTTTTCCTTTTGGGGATGATAGACGAGCATACAGTTCACTTGACGGTAAACCATTACTTCGGCCCGTGATACCCACATTCATTATAGATAAGGAATCGTGATGAAAATGCGTTGTCACACCCGACAACTTATTCCTTCTATCCGGTCCACTCACCAGACTAAACCCAGCAGCGTTCTGATCTTGTACACAAGTATTCTGTGAGGATCTTTCCCAGTCGCGCTATAAAAAAACTGCAGCGTGGCTCTACCGTTAAAAGTTATCATCAATATATGACTGTTGTTTACTAATGGCTAACTCTTGACTGTTATCCCACCTGATAAATGGTGATGTAGCCCTAGACGGTAAATGTGTTCAGCTCAGTTAGTGAAACTATTCCAGGCTCTCGCTGTGCGCATTAGGAAGGACGAAGCAAATCGCTTCGTTATGCAATGTACAACAACAACGAACGGATGGACCCGCGCCGCACGTCCGGTCTCTTCGAACGGAAATGAAGATATAATACTGTATAATTCCAACACACTCTCCAAAATCCCAAATCCAAACCTTGCCAGTTTTCTATTTTATCATTGGATGGGATTGTTGTTTTGTAAGAATACTAACAGAGTTATTAAAATTCCTGTTAACCACTCCAACTAAGCTGAAAATGCTGTACTAGGACAATAGTAGAATTGCAGATTGTACGACCTAAGTATTGGAATGATTTGTCTGAGGCAATTTTTCCGTTGGATTGTGACGTCTTCATGAGATGAAAGGATAGGTATTTGCTGAGCTTCTGATGCTCTACCATCAACGTGTACGTCACCAATTAGCACCAGGTGGAATTGTAGTCTAACAATGACTTGTATCCATTTAAGAAAAGAAACCTTAAGCTTTGTAAACTTACAATACTGACGCATTGTCTATACATAAATTGATTTAAAAATATATGTCTCTATATATACATATATCTTATATATCACTACAAAGTTATCTATTTCAATATTTTTTAATTACTTGGTGACGAACGAACACACATTTTCTCCATAATACATATTTCTTATGGAAGGCTTGTAGAGACGATACGGATTAAGACGGCTGGCTTGATAACAATCATTTATTCACTAGTCCGTATTTTAGTGTAGCCGTACCTTAATTTTCTTTTGTTCACTTTTTTTCTTATTTACATAAATATATAATTTACCTAGAAAAGTTCACAATTCGAAATTATTGAAAGTATTGCAAAATAAAATAGCACTCCGATACCATTGCAAGCGTATAGTAGGCCAATGACCCCTGACCTTCAACCGTTAGGTATCTACCTCCAACTCTCAGACGGCTCACGATACGCTAAAGCAAATATCGAGGATACGCGGGCGTAAATGTAACGCACGGATACGTCGCCTGTCGGACGCGGTTGGATTGGAATATGCTTTTTTTTTTAAACGGCAAAGGGCATCGTGTGATGCGGCGTGATGTGCGGTCGGACGTCGGCATCGAAATTTTAATGTTTTCCATATTACGAAGACTATTTGTTTTTTTTTATTTGCAATTCATTTGGAAGTCAACGTGACAGTTAAGGAGGTTTATTTATTAACAGGCTTAGTTCTTTATTATAATATCTCGTAATCCCTTTTTAACGCCTTATTTAACTCCTGTCCTAGTAAAAGTCAGTTGTTTTTAGTGCTAAGACCTTAGTTCGATACCCGATACTAATATTTGTGAATCAGAAACGACGGCAGCCTGGTGTAGTGGTTAGAGTATCAGGCTACTGCGTCATGCCGGGTTCGATTCCTAGCTGAGGAACAATGTTTATGCAAGATAATTTGTTTTTGTGTCGGTGTGTATTAAATGTATGTCTCGTATCCCAAACACTAAATCTGAATCTTTCTGCGATCTTATTATCACATCGGATTATTTCATTGAGATTAACAAACGATCAAACAGTTCACCTGATGGCAAGTGATACCTGCGGCCCATGACATCTACTACATTCATCCTTGACAAGGAATCATAATGCAGATGCGTTGTCACCCTTGAGGAAATGGAATGCCTCGTCACTAGTAATAAAGGTCTCCGGATCCCTACACTCACCAGTCGAAACAAAGCAGCATTATGCTGCTATTTTACGCTGGTATTCTATGAGGACGGGGTTCTACTCCAGTGGCCGTGGTCAAAATCGACCTGCAGGACATCATTATCATCAGAAATAATTGTTTTTTAGGTCTCGATGTTCTTGTGAACGTATAATCAACTGCATCCGAACCGTTCTTCAACGGAAATTGATGAGATTGTCAAGAACGAAGACGAACAAAAATCTATTCATATTGCTTATAAGTCAAGATAATAAGCATCACGTCATGATAATAAGCATCACGTCATGATAATAAGCATCACGTCATGATAATAAGCATCACGTCATGATAATAAGCATCACGTCATGATAATAAGCATCACGTCATGATAATAAGCATCACGTCATGATAATAAGCATCACGTCATGATAATAAGCATCACGTCATGATAATAAGCATCACGTCATGATAATAAGCATAACGTCATGATAATAAGCATCACGTCATGATAATAAGCATCACGTCATGATAATAAGCATCACGTCATGATAATAAGCATCACGTCAAGATAATAAGCATCACGTCATGATAATAAGCATCACGTCATGATAATAAGCATCACGTCATGTTAATATGCATCACTGCATGATAATAAGCATCACGTCAAGATAATAAGCATCACGTCATGATAATAAGCATCACGTCATGATAATAAGCATCACCTCATGATAATAAGCATCACGTGATGACTGAATGTAAATTAAATATAATAGCAAGGATTAACACTAATCATAAACTATCACAAGCCATGTAGCTCGTGGAAACCATAGCCAAAGGGGAAGGAAGGTTCTCGAGTGCCTATTCAAGTTTGCGGGAAGATGGTGGATGCAGGTGTCTCGGGATCGTCAGTACGGACAGTCTATGTCCAGCAGTAGGCTACGGATAGGATGTCATTATAATTATTAACTATTTAAAAATAACAAAACACCAATCAATGAACAAACACATTTGAAAATAAAATATTTTAATCGCTTGCAGACACGCGAGAGATATTCGCCAAAACAGATACATCAGTCTAGGCTGCCAGAAAAATGGCTTGCGGTGGAATATTGGCTTAAATTAATTCGTTCACTGTAATTTTCAATTTAGTAATAAAATGATTGCTGCTATATGAATTTAATATTATAACTCGCTTCAAAATAGGTTACATATTGTTTTGGGTTGTTTGGTACAATCTATAAGAGAAAAGAGTAGTTCACGTTTAAATTAAACTTTATTAATGTTTTGGTATTGATTATTGAGATACTATATAAAATTCTTCATAATATGTTAACACTTGGCGTATTAGAATAACCTAGTTACTGCGTAGGTCCTGGGTTCGATTAGCAAATTATTGATATTCTAGTGAGTATTGTATGTGTCCGCACCCGTGACCCATGTGAAAGTTCGATGTTAGCGTGAATATTAACAGCACTATAATATATCCTGCACAGTTGAGAATAAATGTAGTGAAAACTACGGTAATGCTATATTAATATCAGCGTGTAATTATATTTTTTATAAATCGTCCCAGGTAGGAACACACTTTCAAATTATATATATATATGTATATATATATATATATATATATGTATATATATATATATGTATATATATATATATACATAGACTACTGGTATAGGATGGTATTGGGTTTACACCGCAAGGCCCATGAAAATAAACGACCATGTGTTAGATTGGAATAATTTGGTTACGAGTTGTTAGATTTCCATCCGAATACATTGTAGGTGTATTCTAGAAAAGGAACAATGGGCGAAATGGACATGTATTAGACTAATGCACGACTTTATCGCTAAATTAACAGGTAAGATGTATTAAAGCACTGACTTTAATAGAAAATAACTACATAGTATCAGGTTTCTTTGAAGTGTTGCAATAAAAAAAGACAATAATCCTCGAAACCGCTACTCGCTTGTAACTCGTTCCGAACCCATCACGCTCAACAGGATTATTTTGCATCGGAGCGATGTAACTAGGTTTACGAGGCGAACCCATTAATGATTCAATATCCATATACAGTTGGATTTTACAATTGGTTCCGCGTGTTGTGTTCGAATTTGAACCGCAATGGTTCAGAGGCCAAACTAATGTTTGAGTTTTGTTGTCTATTGATTAGGTAAACCTATACACGTATTTATTTATCAATATTATTTAAGTAAAACATTTATTTATTCAAGTGTAATAGTTATTGAGGAGAAGAACTCTCTTGTGCGTGTATTTTTTCCATTTTTTTATGGTTTCTGCCTTTTAAATTCCTTTAATAAATTCTTTTGAATGATCTCGTGCAGTGGCAGAACACTTTGTCTCCTTACTCGGCGGGCCTCCCGCTCGCGGGTCTATTTAGATTAAACTGTAGAGGTCACTGGACCAACAGCAATACTCATACACAAAAAAAAAAGAACACTTTGTCTTTTAGATTATTATTAAATTCAAACAGACTAACCGAAAAGTTTTGATAGGCGCGAAATTAACAATCGTCACCTGGTAACACCGATTTCGGTTACAGTGTCAACTGTCACCTGATGGTCTACACCTCCTTAGAATGCGACCTGCATGTCGACGCTTTATCTTGCTACACCACGAGTAGTCAAAGTTGTCACCCCAGAACCTTTTGTTATCGGTTCTACAAGTTATATGGCGATTGCCACTTCAGCTTGCTGATAATGAGAAAATTTGCAAATGAAATCGCTTCATCTAGTATCTCCTGCAATCAGTCCAAGGTTGCCACTACAAAAACTTCATTCCCATCGGTTATCAGTTCTACAAGCTATACGAGCACTTTAGGTTGCCCATCGTTTGAACTGTATCGGTTACCCTCGTTCTACTTCGGATGTTTACGTTACGTAATCTGTCGTAAAGAAACACTCGATACATTATACATTAATATTAACGTACATTCGAATGATCTGGACATATGTATCGGTATTTCTGGCTTAGTTCAAAGGAAAGGGCATACGTCTTCTTAAGGAACAGCAGCCCGTCCGGTGTTGTAGGTGTTCATGGGTGGTGATAATTTTGCATCAGTGAGCTGCTAGCACATTTGCCACTTATTCTATAAAAAAAGATATCTCGCAATCCTAAAGTAGACTTGCTGTCCAGGCAAAACATGTAGCTTGATTAGAAGTTTCATGATAAAAGTAAATGTCTATATTATCAAAATTGTTGGTTTTCTGGTCTGGGTGTGTTGTGTGTATATCCCGTATCCCTGATACTGCATTAAACCTTCCTTCGTATTACTGCACATTCATAACATCGGAATAGGGAAGGGGATGATGAGTGAGTGCCTCTGGGTTTGTTTAAATGCTTACAGCTTTGTAAGACTATTGTGGGCGGTTGATGTCATCTGGCAATAACTGAAAGAAATCAATCAGGAGTACACCATTATCAGGTGTTTATGAACTACGGGAGTTACTTAACTTCAGGTGAACTATATCCAAATTTTTCATAAACAAAACATTAAGTTGTCAAAAACAAAAGTTTCAAGAGGAAAGGAAATATGTTTGGTGCGTTCTCTGAGAAGATTTTTCGATCAAATTTCACATATTAGTAAGCAGCTTTAAAATTCAAATTAAATGCTTAAACGACCTAGACACAGGTCAGTTTATAGTATGACTTAGTAATTGACTCCGGTTTAATGCGAATGTATACAATATATCCAAGCGTCAATAGGTTAATGGTTTAGGGTGCGGCCTGCGAAACTTAAGGTCTTAGGTTCGAAACCACCTAGCACAGAATCTCCTAGCTCCTAGCACAAGCATTTAAGCTTAGGTAGAGTGGTTAACGAGAATGTTAGTAATAGCATTCTTATCTAAAAAAAATATATTATAAGGACAAAGTTTAACAATAAAGGAAAGCTAAAAATCATCTGATGTGAAATTTATGATAAGCAGGTACAATACGTTTTTCTGTGCTCCTGGTCGCGTGGCCCAAATGGTGAAGGAGTTGTAATATCATTTACCTCGACAAGCTAATAGGAAATCAAAGTCCTTATAAATCCTTACACTCTACTCTAATCGGTTGTTATAATCAGGTTTGTCGTAGGTAAAAAAGAAATACTTATCTCAATAGATGAGCATCTTTTAAAGATTTTCTTCGTTGTATCTAAATTGATAAACGAGCACACAGTTCCCGTGACGGCAAGTGACATTATTTCCCGATAAGGTATCAAAATGCAGATACGTAATGACGTAAATGATGGGTGACAACGGTTGAGGACTGAAATGGTGATCCTTAATTACAACTTCCCTCATCAAACGAAATACAACGCTATGCTATGCCGGTACATACGCGGTCGAGCTTAATAAACCATTCATGTTGTGGGGCTTACTACTATTACTAGATGGTATACCGCAAGAATCTTTTGGGCATGGGATGGCGTGAGCTCCTTAACTCATTTATGTGGCAGCAAATACATTAGGGAAAATATGTCTCTGGATATCATATAATGAAATGTCTCCCAACCATTCTTATGTCGCGCTTCATGGAAAATCAAAAAAGATAAAGAAAAAGCCTTGCAACTCCTTCAATATAAATTAATATTATCATTTTAATTAATAGTTCTTTTATAAGTTTAAGTTATCAAGGCTTCACTTAATAGAAAGATTTTATTGCAGCAGTAGGATGTAAGATTACATGCGTCCTAAAAAAAAATCTACTAAGAACAGATATCTCAATATCGCAGCCGATGTAAACGCTGAATCCCACATAACAAATAGAAATCAATTAATGCACGTGTAGTTCGCACTTGTTTGATGTTCTAAATTCACGGTGGTCTATCTAGGAATGCATGCATGCATGAACTTGTTAAATAAGACATTAAAATTCATTCATTCATATAATAAACGAAATCTTTCATAAACAGGTGTTATTCATTGAACATATTGCGACCCTCGTTAACAACAAACTCGACTCGACGTTGAGGAATAAAGATGTAAAGTCTAAAGAAAGTAAGAGATTTCTAAAAAATGATAAATTTGATATTTTTTTTCGAAAACGTCCGAAAACCTTCCGTTTCAATTGCAAACGCATGACCACGACCGCAAAACCACGCGGTCTAGGTAATCCAATGACACATATCTCTGGTAAAAATAGTACATGGTACCCCCTGGAATATTTTTCCTAGAACAACGAAATAATGAGATAGGCAGGTAAGTGGTAATGTAAAGTCATTTTTCGGAGAGACATACACATCAAAGGGCAACTTTCAAAACAGATCATAAAGAACAATTTGTCATCTGATTTTAGACATTTCACGTTTAAGCGCACTCGCTGAAATGTTCATATTTTTTTTTGTAGAAAATAATCTAAAGTGTACGGCCATTACAACTATGATTTCATAAACGACAGCGGATCTATGACAAAATGTGTATGTTATTGATGCTAAACATGTCATTCTGAAAGAAATTGTTTGAATGATATTTGGAAAGTTTTGTTTTGATACGACAATTAGGGTAAAGGAACAGTCAGTGAATATTATATAATATTGAAAAGTTTAAATTCTATAGGTTTTTTATATTATTGATTATATTATTCTTTATTATATTAATTATATATATATATATAAAATATATAAAATAGTTTATACCCGTTCAAAAGAAAAAAAAACTTAATTTTGAATGTGTACAGGTATAATCTACAACCGCGTTTTTCATGGCCGAACAGTCTAGCAGTCGCCAAGCGGCACTGACCTTGCGTACATTGCCAAGGTCAAGGTGACTACACGGTGGTCTAATAGGGATTATTACGGCTCCCAAGGTCACTGTTACCACAGTTGCCAACTAACGCCAAGTGCCGTCGAGGAACTGACAACCCTAGCTATCTCACTATCAAAAATAAGTGACCTTGAAAAAGAGGTAGACGGTGAAAAAATTGGACGAATTATTTGACTTTTTCGCTGTCGACAACTCAAAAGGCGGCAATCGTGATTGTCGGATATTAAGAGACTAAAAATATAGTTTTATGCCATTACTTAACTTTACTTACAACGTAAACTGTTGGAACTCGCATTTTTTCATTTAATTCTACCTCAGCTTTCTTCGTTGCACGGGCACATTGTAAAACACGATATAAAATTGTATTAATAGATATTTTTTATTTTATTTAATTATAACTTAGTCACACACAGATAGACTGAAACATATGTAGTATTTATTATTGTTTATTTGTATATTTTCTATAAGCTATTCTTAGCACTTTCTATTTATTAATTAGCTTATTGCTACACCTATCAGACAGTGGTAGAGCTACACTGTAGTTTGTTTCTTGCTGCAGAGTGAATAAGTTAGCTCGTAGGTAGGTAGGACCATGCGCAAATTGAATACCAGCGTAAAATAGCAGGATAATGCTGATGTGCTTCGTCTGGTGAGTGCATCTGGAGGCCTTCATTATAGGTGGCAAGGTATTCCTCCATCTCAGTCCTCAAGGGTGACAACGCATCTGCATGATGATTCCTTGTCAAGGATGAAGGCAGATGGCATGGGCCGCAAGAATCACTTAGCTTCAGGTAAACTGTGTGTGAGTTGTTACTCCCAATCTAATTTAAAAAAATATTAATATCACACCACACCCTAGGTTGACCGGTATGGAATGACGTTGGCAATAACTCCGCCCTTTGTGAACCTTTAATTTAGTGTAGGTTAATGCAATAAAGAGTAAATAAAGAAATAAAACCCACCTGGTATAGTAACAATGATGACCCGATTACACTATTACAGATGGAGGCATGAGGCAGTCGATTTTAGTCCTCATGGGTGACAATGCTTGTCCATCTTTGTTGATGATGTCTGTATAATTAAAGCACTTTTTTATTGTATTGAGGGTGACAAACGAACACACATGATGGTACGTGATTCCTGGGGCCCAGGAAATACACCCTCTATAAGCCATCGTAAGTTGTGACCCTTCAAAATCGCACTAAACAGACGAACTCGTAACGGCGTTGTGCTGGGATTCTTTGGTAACATGGTCCCATTCATGCTGTAGTTAGAAACAAGCTGCAACGTGGCTAAACCATCTTTTAAATTATTTGCTAATTAATCAACTAAACATTTAAATAAAAAAGAGACCTTTATTACTGGTGACGAGGCATTCCATCTCAGTCCACAAGGGTGGCAACGAATCTGTATTATGATACCTTGTCAAGGATGTATGTAGATATTATGGACCGCAGTCATCACCACCAGGCGAACTGTGTCAATAAAAAAAATAAAAAAAAAGTTTTTATAGACTGACAACTAATATACAATATGATTCCTTATTGAGAATGGAAGTGGAATTCATAGAGTGTGCTCGTTTGTCACCAACAATATCTTAAAACGAATTCACAAGACTATACGAATCATCAATAATCTATCTAATTCATTATTAACACCAATTTTGATACGCTAGGTGTCGCTAAATTTATTGAACAAAAAAAGTTCTCGCTGTTACCTAGCCGAGTGGTTTTAGCTTGACCGGAAATACCTCTCGAGTGAGAAGAAACTCACTCAAGGTCGCTTCTTGCGTAACCGATTCGTGCAAATTTGACAGAAACGACGGTTAATTTAATTAATGTGTAAGACTATTTATGTTTTTAATACTCAGTTTTGGCACTACGCTTACTAACTCTAAGTTTATTTAAGAAAGTTTATTTTAGAAAACTCTTTTTTATTACATTAATAGTAACAAACGAGCACACAGTTCACCTGCTTTGTGATTCGTTGTTCATCCTTGACAAGGAATCATAATGCAGATGCTTTGTCACCCTTGAGGACTGAGATGGAACGCCAAGTCATTATAAAGGTCTCCGAATCCCTACGCTCACCAGACGTACCACACCAGCAATATGCTGCTGTTTCAAACTGGTATTCTGTGTGTACGTGGTACTTCCCCGGTCGAGCTGACCAATTCATTCTGCAGCTAGAAACAAACTGCAGCGTAGCTCTACCCTTGTTAATCTCATGTCCTTCGTTGTTACGCATTTAACTGTTTCCTATTTTCATCAACTTCATTTCAATTTTATTTTACATTTTGACTTCACACTTAAATTTTATGACACATTATATTTATTGTATATATACTATGTTCAGAAATTATGATAGTTTGTGATGATCATATAAACGCTTCCTTTTGTGCTCTATTCCGTGCACGGGTATATGTAATAAGATTGGAGGAAGGTTCACATCCAACATTTTGTAACACATAATTATTTTTCCTATTATTCAGGTGTGGTATAGTGATTGGCTGAGGTAATGTTGAATAGCGAAAGCACTTCTGTTCCCTTATAGTTTCTCGCAGACTTGCATAGGACGTCCACACCATCTGGAGGGTTGAAGCCTCGTTGCAGCTAAAAATTGGCAGTAGCATAGATGGGCCAACTCTACCGGGAAAGGATCACGCTTTCAGAATACCAGCTTCACACCACCATGGATGTGAGGTAAGTTGATGAGACCAAGGAAGCTGTAGCTTACTGCAAAGTAATTTTTATTAGTCATCAGGCTAATGTTAAGAGTAACGGGATGCTGAGTCCCAAGTCCTGGCTTCGATTCCCAACCGAGGAGCAATATTTGTACATCACAATTCTTTCGTTTCCGGCTCTGGATGTTTGCGCCGTGTCTTCCTCCGATCTTATTGCACGTGCATTGCATCGGAATATGGGAGGGGACGACTAGAGAGTGCCTCTGTGTGTGCGCCAAAGCTTACGTTACAATAAAATCTTCTCTATAGTCGATAACATCTTGTAATATAACCAGACGATATCGCCGTTGTCGAAATCGGCCAGGAGAACATCATTATCAGTACACAGAACATCATTATAGTTGTAGACATCGGGCGAGGAATCAACTTATTTACTATTACTATTATTATTTTTTTTATTTTTTTATTTATTTATTAATACTTTAGTTGCATCACAAGACTTCAAAAATGGCAGGACATATCTGTAGGATGAATAACAATAGATCTACAAAACGTTTAACAGAGTGGTATCAAGGGATAGGAAAAGGAGAAAAGGAGACCATTTAAAAGATGGAAAGACACTTTCAGTCACAGATGTGGATCTCATTGGATGTGAAAGGCACGAAAAGGAGTAGTATCGAAAAGTTAAGGAGATACCTACGCCACAGAGACGATTACTGCCGACACTTACTAATTTTAATGCAGATTAAGTTCACATGTTAGGTTTCATTATAGTAGCAAATTAAGGCTATTTTAGTTTATTTATTTATTTGCAGAAGTACAACGTCTGAGCAGGGAGTAGCAACTTTAAAAGAACAAAGCGCTTGTGATGAAGACTCACTAGGTATTGTCAACAGATCTGCTCAGTCTTTATTTTAAGTCTTGCAGGAGCAAAGGCATTTACAACTTAAAGCTTCCGTGTTTCGATGCTTTCACCCTCCAATTACTTTCTTGATGCATGATTCGGTCGGCTTGACCGGAGTGAGCCTAACATTCATAGAATACCAGAGTTAAATATAAAACTCTAAGGTGTTTACTAAAGGTCAGTCTTCGTAACTGGAGCTGGTAAAGAAGAGTTTTAATTCTTATACCTTGGAGTTACCACGCATGGGCATCTTGAGTCCTTGTTCAGGACAGATATTTATGGTATGTAGTCACTTACTTTCATATTGTGCATGCTTGCCCTGTCACCCTGAACTCAAAGTTAAGCCATCGGTTTAATATTGGCAGTGTTTAGATCCTGTGGAAAGCCTTTAAGCGGTCCAGGAATTAGGATGCTAACAGTGACACACTTCCGCCATAACTGAACATGATAAAGTGTCTCCAAAACACAACAGTATTAAAGTAACTACGTTACTATTTTATGGTATTCTGTAGAAACATGACGCTTTGTTCCATGTAGAACCGACTTATATATGCTTAACGAGCTTTACGTGTAGTTAAGTGCTAGGATAACGCGTAGCTATACTTACAATAATATGTACGAGATCCACGCAGCACTTCGTTTCTAACTCCAGCATGAGAGGGTCGTCGACCGGGGAAGGACCACACCAGCGTAAAATAGCAGAACAGCACCGCTGTGAGTTGACAACGCATCAGAATTACGATTCGTTGTAGAGGATGTAAGTGGGTACCACGGGCCGCAGGGATCACTTACCATCAGTTGCGTGAACTGTGTACTCTGTTGTAAGCCCAAATGAAATAAAAAGAAATAGTATTTGCAGGAATAGTATAAAATGCAACGCTGACAGAAGAACGTGACGCAAAACATATCAACGCTAAAATCATTCATGTTAAAAAGAGAACTTGGAAGCGCTTCATTGCCAATTCCGTTGTTGCTGTCACATACGCCGGCATTCCTGCCTGTTATTTACACAAACACACTTAAGAAGACATTTACGTGAATTTATTAACACGGGACTAATTTTAGTGAGCACTAAAAATATATTTATCCGTGTAACGTCAACTTCATCATCTTGAGTATCGTCGTTATGGTGATGAAGACGATGATGCAGTACGGCATCAAACGAGCACACAGATCAGGCGATGCTGGATGATCATCCATCACTGCTGTTGATGACATCCGCAAAGCCCACTACCCTTCTAGGGTTGTCAATATTTTGAAAACTTGACAGCTCGACAGAACTCCCTTAAAAGTCAATTGTTATGTTTTGAAGAAAACTATAGTGAAAGGTGGTATACATATATATATATATATATATATATATATATATATACATATATATATATATATATATATATATATATACATATATATATATATATATATATATATATATACATATATATATATATATACATAACTAGTCTGGCCATAAATACTGTTACATAAAAACTTTTCTTTTTTCAACTTTTGAATAATTTTCAATTTGGAAGACGTATATTATTTAAAAAAATCGGATATCGTACTATCAACAGATACAACAACACTTCCTCTGTCGAAGACCAGAAAAGATCAGGACGGCGGCGTGCTGTTAGAACAGCAAAATGATAAAGTGTACGCTCAGTTCTAAAGAAGCTGCTCAAGTGGTCGGAAAGGTACAATGTGGTCATCATCTACCTTCAGTGATGGTTTGGTGGTGCGTGTCTTATCAAGGAGTGACAAAAATACATTTTTGTAAAAAGGGGTAAAAACTTCAGCCAAAGTGTATCAAGATACAGTCTTGGATCATGTTGTGAAATCTCTCAGCAATACACTTTTTAAAAATATACCGTGGACTTTCCAGCAGGACTCTGCACCTGGTCACAAGGCACGAACTACCCTAGCCTGGCTTGAAACCAACGTTCCGGACTTTATAAGAGCTAAAGACTGGCCCTCATCTAGCCCAGACCTCAACCCTTTAGACTTAAATTATGGCCAGTTTTAGAGGACATGGCCTGCTCTAAACGACACGGTGACATAGAGTCTCTTAAAAAATCTTTGGAGCAAGTAGTGTCGAAATTTGCCATGGAAACAGTGCGTAAATCCATAGATTCGTGGCCAAACAGATTAAAGGCCTGTATAAAAGCCAAAGGAGGCCATTTCGAATAGAATACTTTTTATTTTTTGCTGACTGACTAATAAATATGTTGGTATAAATTTTAATAATATTACATTACTTCATTAAAAAAAATGCATTTTCATTTGTAACAGAACTTATGGCGAAACTTGTGACGTCTATTTTGGCTTAAAGACATACAGAAAACATTCTCGGTGGTGGTATATGTATTTTTAAAACAAATAGTAATCTATTTGCCATTAAATAGATTTACATTTACAATTCTAGATAAAAACCAGCTAATAAAAGAATTCCACTAATTTTTATTAGAAAATTTGTCTGACAAATATGCTTGGATTTAAGCTCTGATTTCAATACTAAGCAACTGCTGGATTTTTTTATAAATGCGTATTTTTTTATAAAAAACCACTAAATTATTTGCTTGGCGTTTTACTAGGTGGAAGCTTCCTTCTGAATAGCTGGTAGAGACCTATTAGCGATATTGACAATTCAATAGTGCTTAGTACAAGACTACTAGAATAAAGGGTTGATTTGATTTGATTAGATTGCTTTTTTTTTTTATAACATTACATTAGGGAGTTTAGGCAAGAGATGACTGCAGCCTATGATATATAAATCGAAAATCAAAAAAGATTCAATGTGCAAAAACTTCATCGCCACTGATGACTGAATTGAAATACCACGTTACGTGTAATCGTGCCCCGAATCCCACAATCACTACACGAAACAAAGCGTAACTAGCGTGAATACCTGCACCCACTGATAAAAAATACTGTGAAATCAATAAATGTGCGGCACATTCAACAAAATACAGACAGAAATAAAAAGTGTCAATCGTATTACACATGCCAAATGCAGAAAAATAATTAGCAAAAAATTATGTTCATATTTTTACTTGGTTTTTATTTCTTCGAGTACCCAGATATATTTATTTTAACATTTTGTCTGTTGATGGACATATAATGAATGTTGTTGTTATTTTGACCACAAAAACAAATGATTACATACATATATTGATCCTTGACAGAGTTACATTCAATTCTTAATTAATATAGAATAAAGTGTTTTACTTCGTTCTGACGATGCACCGGTAAAAGTAAATGAACAGAATATCAGAAATCTAGAAAAGATGTTGGAGGATAACCACACTGGGTATTTGGCGGACTTCAAAATGAGGTACAATAAAAAACAATTACAAAACAAACAAAGAAAACAAAAACATTAAATAATAAACAAATAAAACATACAGAAGACCTTATGTGTACCAAATATGAAAGAGGATCTCCACTCATGTACCGTTGTGACTTATAAAAACATAAAAAGTACCTAAAGTTAACTAAGTCGCTGAATATATCGAGTTTTAATACAATATTTTTTCCCGATAAATAACGTGGTAAGGGGCTAGTTACTAGTCATCGAGCTTTTCAACCTATCATTAAGCTGCTATCGGTCAGTAGGGTAGATCGTTACAATTACTAGCCGCGGGCAAGCTGCGAACGTTGCACTTCTATCCCATAGATTATATTAATATAATGGCTTGTTAATGGAACGCAATACAGCCTCAATAAACCTGAATATATATTTTCTTCTAAAAATTTTGATTTATACGTCATAAAAAAATTCTTCTGCTGGAGTAACCACCTATTCGAGTCTGCGCGATTGTCTTCAGTCTGTGAGGAGGGCCCTAAATTTTATCGTTTTTAGCGTAGACGAAGAAAAACGCTACTTTTTCATATACTGCAATTCGAAGACTAACTTTAAGGGATACCAGAGGTGATCGAATGGATTGCCTTGAGTTGGGAAGGACCACGACCTCACAGAACAGCAGCATGGAATAGCATGAGAAGCTTGTTGTATTTCGTGTGATGGATGTAGAAATACGGGGACTCAATTACGAGCTACTTTGCATTCTTTTTCCTCGCGATGACGCGTGTCCATTTTGAACCTTTGTAGAGTATGGATTCGAATGTCGTAGGCCATCACGTAAATATCTGTTGAACTGTGTGAACCCGAGATCATGGACTTAATGCTAGTGCAATAAGATCAGAGGAAAGTTCAGATATAATGTCAGTGATACGGGATATATACACAACACGCCCAGACCCGAAAATAGTTTAAAATAATTCGAAAGATAATTCCTTAAAACTAATTGTGTTTAACGTCTTGTATAAACATCTGTATTTATGTTCTATTTCAAAAGTATATATAAATTGAAACTAACCAAAACCAAATTAATTCCGTGGTATTGAGCTGTGGTAGAGCTACACTGCGGTTTGTTTCTAGATGCAGAATTAATATGTCAGTCCGAACGGGGTAGGACCACACCCTCACAGAATACATGCGTGAAACAGCAGCATAATGTGCTGCCATGTTTTGTCTGGTGAGTGTAGGGTTCCGGAGACTTTTTTTACTGGTGCCGAGCGATTCCATGCCAGTCCTCAAGTGGGACAACGCATCTGCAATATGATTCCTTGCCAAGGATGAGTGTAGATGTCATGGGCCGCAGGAATCACTTGCCATCAGGTGAACTGTGTGCTCGTTTGTTACTCGCAATGTAATAAAAAAAAGTACTGGGAGTCATGGTAGCTCAATATCTAAGCGCTCGCGTTTAATTCATGGTACGCGAGCAAACCGAGTTCAATCCTCGGTGCCGGCATCAAAGAAATTGCTAATGTTAATAATGAAGCAAAAACAACGTGCGGACATTTTCAATTGTAAGAAATAAATTAAAACAACATATATATATATATTTATGTATATTTCAAAGACATGTGAAGTGCCAAGACTCAATAGAGCCGCGTCGACACAAACTATCTAGTTAGGAGAATTACGTCCAACAGCGAGATTTATATATATAGGCTGTTACTTTTTTATACAAAATAGTCCAAATTAAGAGACAATTGAAAAGATCGACTTGTTACAAAACCAAAAAGTCACGCGTGCATAGCCGACAATTAATCACTGGATCTGTCAGTGATTCCAGGAAGCGCTCAGGGCAACAGTCGGGACCTTGGAGTCAATAGCGCGGGTGAAGGTTAGCGGCGGACGGAGTTCGGCCGACGAACCGCGCTCTTAAATAAATAAATGCGAGCGGGCTTGTGCGCAGGCGACGTTGCGCTGGATGCGGCTTGAGCGCAGTTCGCTAGCTAGACACGGTGCAATATTTTTTTTTTATAATTTTTATTTATTATTTTGTTTAATTAACTTTTATGTACATAAAGCATTTATGTAAGGAAACAAATATAAGAAAAGTATGTATATATATAAATTAAAGTTCTGTGTGTGTGTAATTATTAGTACTCATGAATATTATTATCTTGAATTATTTAAATTACAGTAACGTCACAGTTATAAACTAACTTTAGCATGGTCATCTCGACTGGGACAGGACACACACACACCATGTCACACCATCGCATATCACCAACGCACCACCAAAAATACACGAAGGATGAAATATTAACATCAATAGACCTATTTCGTATGGTGATAGACAGATTCCGAATACTGTATGGTTGACGATGCATAAGTGTGAAGGAGTTGTTTATTATCAAATGAACTGTGTGTTCAGTTAACACCTTTAATTTTTTTTGAAAGAATGTAAGCAATGCTATTAACATTGCTAATATTCCGGTTCACTACTGCGACTTCGCTGGAAATGTTTGTTCTTGTAGATGGTTCACGAGAATAGTCGAATGGTTGATTCGAACCTTTGACCTTTTCGTTTCGCAGACCGTACCCTAAACCTTTACATACAGGCTATTGATGCATGAAATACTGAATACGTGAATATAGTTTAGTATGAGTAAATTATTTATAGATATTATGCAAAAAAACACATTATATCGAGACACTATAAGCAATAATGACATATGATAAAAAGTTCCAGATATTTTTTAGTTCTTTTCAAGCCTCATCAACCTTTTTTTGTACCTATTATTATAAATATTTGGTCTCTATTGTATGCCGTGTTAATTTATAAACAAAAGTATTTTCAATAATTTACTAAAAAATAAAACTTAAAATAATATTTATTTTCATATATATTGCATCTGAAGAAAACTAGAACAACTAAAATCTTGTATTAAAAAATCCATAATAAAGAGTCATTTCCAGTCACACATGCATCCGTAAAACACAAAATGGCGTCTCTCGCGCAGCGTTTACGATCTAATTATGACGATGCACCGACGTGACGATTGTTTACTACCGTTTACACAGAATCCGCTCTCGGTGTAAAATTAAAATTATAGCGCAGTTTGTTTATGTGATTTTACGTTTCGTTAATGCTCGCCGTAACTCTGTTTTAATGCTTAAACTACTAAATTAACTGGAGACGGCTTAACTGAATTACGGACACTTGTATATTATGCGCGGGACAAAGAGGCCGAATAAACAAAGTGGCTGTGGTTTTATCTGGCTATTCTAAAGTGGTATCGATCTATATGTTAGTTAATTGATCGAATGCGTTATTGGTGCAATAACAGACTTTTTTCTTGCATTAAGGGTGATAAATGAGCACACAGTTAACCTGATTCACATTCATTATAGATTAGGAATTATAATGCGGATGCGACGTCACGATGATAAGTATCTACAGAATACTTCACTTACCAAACTAAAGATTATTTTGGTGAGTGAAGTATTAGAAGATTAGAAATGGCAGTAAACATTTTGTCGGTTCAGACGAGAGATATATGGGTCTGTATTTGATTTGACCGTAACGTGTCTACGATTATTTATCTGTCGAGGTCGTGCGAGGAAATATTCCTCTCATTAGATACCTATATCTAGAAGTTGCCCGGCCACGACCCCAGAACCTGGCTTCAGCGTCGCACGTCGCTGCGTTCGATTCCCATACGAGAGATAATATTTGTTGATCACAAGTTGTCGGTTTTTGGGTCTGGGTGTGTATGTATGTTTCGTGTTCCTGACACCACATCCGAACCTTCCTCCGTTCTTATTGCACATGCATTACATCCGAGTAGGGAGGGGGCGACAAGTCTGTACTCTGTGTAAATGCTTACGGCACTATAAAATTCTGCACAATGCCTAGAAGACATCATCGTTATCATATCTAGAAGTGGCACTATCATTAACGGGCATATAATCAATGTTTTAATGTAACCAAGGATAACAAACGACAACACTATTCACATGATGGTAAGTGGCGGCTGCAGTTCATTAACACCTACATATATCCTCAACAAAGATTCACGATGCACTTATCACCCCTGAAGGTTGAGAGTCTTCGTACGTATCACCGGTGACCGGTTCCTTATTCTCATCATGCGTATGTGTCTTGTTTTCGATATATTGTCGATAAGGTGGTGATAGTCATACCTCTTGACCTCTAAACATTGTTCACTTTGACATTGAATAGGCGCCTAGTAGTGCTTTTAGTACCTAGGTACATGGCTGCGTCCTTTTGTTATGTGGGATTTGTATCCACTGAAACCACTTCGGTGGCCGCCTTCTTTGGAAGGTGCTCTGGGATCTCCTACGGAACGTATCGATACCCCTTTGCACAGAGCCTAAACACGTCCAAGGAGAGTCCTCGCTTCCACTAGTATCCTCACTGTGCTACGGCAACCCAGGACCACCTGTGTTGCCGTCCTCCTCACCTTGGACGATCAGAGACCCCACCATGATCGCATGCGAACCCGTAATTTCATTTTAGTCACCCTATACGAGAGGGTATCTTAACCCTAGTCTAAAATAGCAAGGTGTAAACAAAATTTGTATATCACAAATTGTTGGTTTTTGGGTCTGTGACTCTTGTATGTATGTCTCGTGTCTTTGACATTGCATCTAAATCTTCCTACGATCTTATTACATATGCATAACACGTCTGACGCAGTATTCAGGACCAACCATTACCTTACGTGATCATCATGGAAGTAAAATGAAGTATTAATTTATACTTTAAACTAAATATATACTAATAAATTCTAAAATCAAAAATTTTACAGAACCTTGACGACCTGCTCAAAAAATTATTGAATGGATCAGAAAATATAACATTTTTAATCACTTTTAATTTCGGTATTTAGGATATGTTCTCTATATAATTGAAGCCCCTGACATTTATGATGTTCTGATAATTTCCGCCATCGATCCACGGCCACAAGGTCTAACATCCACGTCACAAAAAATAAAAAAGTTTTTTCATTTTCATTTAGTTCCTCAACAATGCACCTGATGATGATGAGATGCCCTGCGGACTATATTTCACGCTGGCACTCCGCGAGGGCGAGATCTTTACCAGGTCAAGTTTATTTGTGAAAATTATAAAAAGTTAATTCATTTTGAATTTTATCAAGAAATTTAAGTTCTTGTTTACTGGCACTAAACCATTTTTTTCATATATAAGATAACAAACCAGTACACAGATCACACGATGATATCTACATCCATACTCAATAAAAATTCAAACGCGTGGTCACCCCCGAGGACTGAGTTACACCTATCGGGTCGGGTCGGGTGCTACAGTCGACCCAATCCATCCATGTAACCAAATAAAAGCTAGCTTAGATAGCTTCGCGGAAAGAAAGAAAGTAACAGCCTATATATATAGCCTATAAATCCCACTGCTGGACATAGCTCTCCTCTATAGAGAGAGTGTTAGAGCATAGTCCACTACGCAACTACACTGCAGATTGGTGGATTTTAGATAATTTCGATTTTCTTTTACCAGCACTTAAAATTGTGATTATCAATTTATTTGGTGCCAACACAGAGAATCACGGTTCGGTCGCGTACCAATGTCAGTAAAAGCGACCGCTTACCTACTGAGCTACCCACTAACAGCTTAGCATATAAACGTTATATTTAAGAGCTATCGTTTCCAATGTTAAACACATACGGACGTCGCGATCACGTTTCTGGTACATGGCATTCAGATATGAATTTCCTAGCCTCAGCCATGAATTACTTCCTGTAACCTTCATCGGTTGTTTATAACCACATTGACTGATTGGTGTACGTTTCCTACAAAATCCGACAACGGATCATTAAGTATTTTGGTGTAACTGGTGTCCATGAGAGGGTCACCGATCGACTGATTATCAGAACACCTTCATATTCGTATCCTTCCTTACAAATGGAATTTTTACTTCATTGTGGCGAACGTCTAAAGATGTTGATAAAAGTGGGATATCTCACTAGTCTTGCTTCGTTCATTTTAGGAAGGAATATAAGGGAAGTGTAATCAAAAGACCAGAGAAAGATACAACTATTATAACATGATGAGTGTCGAGTTTCTCAATAGCAGAACCACATTGCTAAGACCAGGAGACCCAGTTCCTGGTAGTGAGACGTCCCATTGCAATCCGCAGGATTCACAACGCATAAGCCTGTTGAAACTTTATTGAGGATCGATGCAGGTTTAGGCTCCATTCAACGCTCACCATTTAGTTGAATGTGTGCTCCGTTGTTACCCTTTATATTAAATAAAAATAAATGAATCCATTCTCGAATTAGAATGAGTAGGCAACGGGTTTAAGAGGTTATGCGAACAATAAGCTCAAAAAAAAAGATTTAAAATGTAAAACCAGTTTAATTTCAAGTTCAAACTCATCATCACAGCCTGTCCATAGTCTACTGTTGACATAGGCCTCCACCATAGATTGCCACAAAGCACGACCCTTAGCCTCCTATATCGACTTCCAGAAAACAACAGTTCAAACTCGTGGAAACCAAATTATCAGTATACGAGTGTTATTGTGATTATCACGTTCCTCTGATATTATCTGCGGACTTGTCTTGCTTCATAGAAATGACCTGGGATCAGTGGTTCTGTATTTCCATCAATATTTAAAGTATACGAGTAATAATAGTAATTCGCTCTGGTCTTCTCGTCGATTCTGACTACGGTCGATCTTTAAGTGCCACTTTAAATGGTATAACCACGTTGCAGCTGTATTTCTGCTACAGGATATATATATATTTGTTGGACTTGCAGGTTTCCTCATGAAGTTATCCTTCACCGCTGAACAAGTGGTAAGTCCGCTCTCAAAATTGCTATTATCAATTTCATTGGTGTAAAGAGAAAAAACAAGACGCATCGACGGACTATTTGTACAAGTTTCGAACAGATCCATAGCAATACAACTTACACGCTATAAAAGGTAACGAGTGCGTATATTGTCCGCCTATTATTGTCTATGCTCAGTCAATTACGACCCAATTATATGGCCATTGTGTCTAAGCTCGATTATTACAGCGTGCTCGGTTATAAGGAACCTGCACACAATGTTGCAACGACAGAGACTTCGCAGCAGCCTCGCCGCTTTTGTAATGGACCTTTTTATCCTAGGGATGTTGGTTTTTCACAGTATGCAAGCAAACAGAGTTAGATCCCCGTTGCCATAATAGTTGCATAAATGAAATTGTTCATTACAATTTCAATTGATGATTTACCAGTTCTCATCAGTAAAGTGAACATTGTGAGGAAACCTGCATGTCTAATATATAAAAATTAAATATAAGATTTCGAAGATCTGTGAATCCGCAGTGGCCCATGAACTGAAGTACGCTGTAGCATGCTCTCTAATGAGGAGAACTATAGAAGTATAGTAAGTAAAATAGGAGCCAACTTTATTATACTTGGGATCGATTTCCATCCAAAGTCAACACTTTTATGTCAAATAATTGATTTTCCGGTCATGTGCTTCCGCGCGGATCTTATCGCATATCACTTACATCGGATTAAGTGGATGACGACGCTCGAGTAGCTCTGTGTTTGTGCGCATTACGGCTACTGCAATATTATTTACTGCCTAATGAATTTTATCAGATAAAACAACAAGAAGACATCGTTGTAGTCGAAATTGGTTACAGCGACAGGAGATCAATTGCTACCAATCTGAGTTTAGCCGATTGATTGTTGTATCATTGGATGTCCACTGCTGGGGCCGCGTGGTCTATCTATCAGAGTAGGTAAGTGCCTCGACTTGGGTCCCCTTACTTTCATAAAAACCTACCACCGTTTAACACCAGCATATATGATGCAGGTAGGGATCTAGGAATCCAATGACGGGTGACAAGGAATTTTACATAACTCAGGATGGTAATGTGTGTATCTAGAAACTTTGTTGAGGATAGATGTAGATTATATAGATTAGATCAGGTGAGCTTTGTGTCCATTTTCCACTACTATATCATATAAATTGAGAAATGGTCCTTGGGTTTATATGTGTATGTGTGTTTAACGGTACCTTATTGTAGTATCAGGGAAGGTGATGACAGGTATCAAGTATCTACGCAAATATTAACGATACTGTAATATATCCAGCACAACTGACATCATCAGGATTGCTGGTTTATTGAAAGTAAACTTTGTCGTGGTCAAAATAGACTCCTCAAATATCCAGGATTAAAAAGTAGCTAAATTAAAATCATATGCTTGTCCCACAGGTGATAATATGTGGTGGTTTCTCCATTACTCAATTTGTCCATTATGGTAGAATAGAACGATCCAACACTCGCATGTACATGTTTCGTTTGAGCAACAAGTACTATGCGTGGTCGTGGCGTTTCTTGTCCAGTGAAATGAGTGTAAGTGTCACTTAACAAAATTATCTCTTTCTAAGTTCAACCTATAAAGAATTTATTTTTTATTCATATTAAGGACTAGCAATTCCCCGCATGCACATTTTGCATGTTTTGATATAATGTGTATATTAAAATAGGGCTTGTAATTTGAATAGTCGAAAAAGCTAACAGTCGCGTAACGAAACCATAGCGCGATTCAGAAACAGTTCACAACGCCGTCAAACGATCTTAGATATAAAGTTATTTATAATATATTTATCCTAAATATTATATAAGCAGCATCCATATTGAAATTCATGCCTCTTCCTTCAAAAATGACTAACTTCCTATATGAAGTTTCAACTCGTAATATCAACTTACTCCTTAGGTGCAAAATTTGGAAGACGCCTATATACATGTACATTTATTTCTAAACAGAAGCAAGTATATTAAGAAATGTCAAGTTTCTTACTTTGAAAATGGCGGACTTCCGTATAACCGTTCATTCCCTCTTTTACCCTCTTAATGGTTAAATTCCCGAAAATCCGTCCTTAGGATGCTTACAACATAAAAGGAGTCTGCTGCTAATTTTTTAAGTTTGTAGCCCCAGCGGTCTAGGTTCTGTGGTAATGAATCAGTCAGCCAGACAGGACAAGTAATTTTAAATGTTTAGATGAAACAAGCTACTAACAGTTCCAATATGGTAAGTAATTACTGCTCCTTGTAACCATTCAGCCTCAAAAATATAAGCATAATAATTAATTTGAATAAAGAAGATCGTATCATCAGATAATTCGGTGTACTTCGCCACCGCTTATGTGTAGGAGCCCTAAGTCATGTACCGCCGCTGACCGCAGCACCGTATTGTTTCACGTGCTTTGATTGTATTTTATGTGAAGACAATTCAATTGTGATACTTGGAGTCGGTCTAGAATTTGTTTTAGTTGGGTACAGATGAGTCGAATTATACTCTAAACATATTAAAACGATTCCAATTAAGTTTTTACAACGATTCTTGCGGTGTAGTGATGTTTGGGTAGAATCTGCCACCATTATTTCGTGAATTATATGAGTTAGTTAAAGGAAATGTTAAGATCTAGTAGATTTTAATAATTGGGTTAATAATAACTTTGAATTGTTCAAATTTCAAGAGACGAGGAATTCTATCTTAGCATTGAGCAACAACGCGTGTGCATCTTGTATTTTTATTAGGTATCGCTTGCAGTAATGATAACTGCATGCTTGTTTACCCACTAATATGACTAGACAGAGACACAAAAATAAACTTGCGTGGAGAACTAATTAGCTTGTCCACTAACAACTTATATGGGGTCTATTTTAGTGTGTTTAACACTATCTTCTAACATCTTCTTTTCTCTTCTTCTTCGTCTGTAATGAGGTAACAAATTAGCGGTGGTCATCGTTGCTTGTAGATAAGGCCTGCAGGAATCCGGATGAAAGACTTTTAAGTGCAGTGGCGGCTGCAATATCGTGCCTAATAATTATGCGTATTTCTTGAAATTCTGTACGGAATGTTCTTAAACAGGAAGGGACTTGTAGTGACTAACTGTGACCTATCGATCTTACTAGGCGGGTTGCTTCGTCATTGATTGCCAATTTAAAAATACCTTTTGATTATTTATTTTTTTACTAAAAATCTACAAATTGATTTGTAGACTAAAAGGTAACTTATCTGTTGTAGATATGGGCAGCGATGATAACTTACCATCAGTTAAACGTAGTCCATGGAATCTATATGGATATAGAAACAAAGTTTCAAGATTCACATGCCTTCCCACCCCTGGAGACTGCGATGGAATCTCTTGTTACCTATAACTGAGTCCTCTACACTCACACTTCGCATTGTACTCATGCCCATATTAGCTTAATGGTTCTAATTCACGCTAGGGCCCTGTAACGAAGTGGTCCTTGCCTAATCGAGCTGACCTATTCAAGCAAGCTACAGCGTGGCTCTGCCGCTGTACACGCTATTCTGATCACTATTTTAAGTGGTTATTTATGTGAAAGTACAAAAATACAAATTGAATTGAAATAGTATTATCATAATTATATTATTATTATTTTTATTTTATCCAGTTGTGCTTCGCTAAGAAACCAGACAAAACACGCTAATAAATTATAACAATCCAGTCCTGTAACTTTTTTTTTTCTATTTTTTAAGAAGATTAACGTTCCCGTAAACCACTCCAACTAAGCTTAAAAGCTTGTGCTAAGATATGGTTCACGATGATAGTCGAATGGCTGATTCGAACTTACGACTTTAAGTTTCGCAGGCCACACCGTAAACCATTAGGCTATTGACATTCCATAACATTATTATTATCTAAACAACTTTATACAAATAAAATAATCATATTCAATTGTATTACAATATTCTTTCGCGTACATTCTACTTTAATATGCCAAGGACTTGCCAGATGTGATCTGTCTTGCCTTACTTAATAACACGGTAACTGTTCTAATAGCAACTTGAGCATAACTTAACCACAACTCAGACAACTTACTGATTATTACCCGCAGTTTTAATGCTTATAATACTTCTTCCCATTGTTTATAACCAACATCATGCTATACTAGTATTTCGATTCGGGTTCGGTTGGATTTTGGTTTGGATTTCACATAGTAAGCATATATATATTCTTTTAAATATTATTGGTGACAAACGAGCACACAGTTTAATGGTTATCGAAAGTAAGGACTGTGGCCATTGATATCTTTAATCATATGCCTTGTCGTCCCGTAGGACTACGATGGAATGCGTTCTAAATATAGTTTATGCTGTTATTTTACACTGGTATTCTGTGAGGGCTTGATCCCTGGTCCAATGGAAGGAAGTCAGGAAATCGCTTATCTTTTTATTCATGACTAAATGTTGTGCAGGTCTCAAGATACTTAGGGTTCTCTGTGAGTACATTGGACCTCACCAACCCTTGTTCTGCTGTCAATGTGTGCTGCTGATGATCCTGGGTTACTGATACAAGGGTATGAAACGAAAATTTATTTATTATAAGATATTTATGAATCTGATATTTGTAACTTAAAACAATGGGGTACACAAACACCTTTGAAATTGCCGTATGAACGAAATTAAGAAAATATATGTTATACATTAAATAATCATCAATAACCTAAACGGCAGAGTCTGCTAGACTTAAGATCGTAGGTTTGAATCCGCCATTCAACTATTGCCGTGAACTATCTACTTGCACAAGCAGTTTTTGTTTATAATCCAAATAAACATAAAATATTTCTGTAAAATGTTTAGTGGGAATTTTCATAGAAACTTAAGTTACATTCGCAAGTTAAGTTTCTGTGAAACTATTAATTTAATAGTAAAAGTAAAACTTTTACCGAATTATTTGAACATCTGAATGTGTAAAACCAAATTTTGTATTTGTATGGTAAGAAACTTGAACAAATACATTCAATATTTTATAAGATTGTCTGAACAGATGGACAAATGTAGAATGAGTTCGTTATAAGAGTACTATATAGTGACTAGTGTTTCTACGAGGTTAATTACATAACTGTTATTGCCAATACTGAGTAAATTACTTTTTACGATCGTTTGATTGTTACAAATTTATATAAACTACAAAGAAGGACCGATCAGGTTTTTTTTTTCTCAACAGGATAACAACATTGAAATAAAACGATCTGAATTATTTATCTTTTAATACCATCCTTATTTATAACGAGGTACGGTTGTGTTGTGTTCATGTTAATATACTTTATCAGAATCATTGCGTTTTAAATTATGTATAATGGATTTGAAGCAAAAACTTTTCTTAGTATAATTAAATGAGATAAGAATATCGTACCACTTTTATAGAAAAGGTGGCAAACGACCAAGCAGCTCACCCGATGGTAAGTTATCAACACCGCCCCTCCGCAATACTAGAAGAGTCGCACGTGCAACCGACTTGTTACAAAGGTGTAAGCTGTTCTCTTGAAGGTCCTTAAGTTATATGGATTCGGAAATACCGCTGGGCACAGCCGATTCCACTGAGTGGATATCCGTGGCAAGAAGAGTGGATTCTTTCAAATAATTTTTTAAAGTGGTAGCGCTATACTCCAGTTTGTTTCTAGCTGCGGATCACGCCCTCACAAAGCACCAGCGTAAAATTACGGCATAACGTTGATGTGTTTCGAGTGGTGAGTGCAGGGATCCGGAGACCTTTATTATTGGTGATGAGGCATCACAGTCAGCAAGGGTGACAACGCATCTGCATTATGATTCCTTGTCAAGGATGAATGAAGATGTCATGGGCCGCAGGAGTCACTTACTATGTATTAACTGTTTACTCGCTTGTTACTCTCAATGTAATAAAAAAAAATAAGTACAACATACTGCAAACACAAAAAACCTTATTAATAACCGTAATAATAGTCCAATGCTAAATATAGGTCTCCCCATAGATTGTAATATACCAGGATTCATATCAGAAACCTAATTAGTTCTAACTAAGCATCTTACTTCTCAAAAATGAAAACTCATCCTTATTGATTTTAAATGAAATGAAGTTTAGATGTAAGTGATCACATAATATTTTGCACATTTTACAATCATAGCTCAACATAGTTCTTTACACCAAATATAATATTTGCACTAACTATGGGTAGACTGTTTCACGTTGCTATTTTCCTTTCACTTAAGTTTTCCTTCATCATCACAGTCTGTCCATAGTCTGCTGCTGTACATAAGCTCCACATGAGCCAGCAGCGTCCATCGACTTCCCGCAAACTTGTATAAGTCGTCGCTCCATCTAGTGGGTCACCGTCCTACAGAGTCCTGAGACTGCCAGTCCGAGGATGCCAATAGAGAAGACTAATCTTTTTAACTATGCGAATGTCGTTGCGTATTCTATCACTCAGAGAAACATCGAGCATTGCCAGTTTTTCATTAGTTCTTGATAAATAAGTAATGGAATAACATCGTTACTTCCAAAAGAAAAGGAATCATTCAAATCAATGAAGAAATCCCAGAAATGTGATTTAATATACACGAACGAATATATACAGTCATATTGGGAAGATGATCCATGGACAAATGATTCGTTATAATTACCAGCCATGTTAACTTAACGACGTTAGCACTGAGTGCATTACAATTTAATGTTATCAGTTATTGTATATCTTCCGTTTCCGCATTATCAGCTAGTGCTAACGTTCAACGTGGTTTTATCTAATCTAGCAAGGTCGCCCGCATTACCGATCAATTAGTCAATATGAATTTCTTTGCGATGACTCCATTGGGTTTGGCGGTATTTTCTTCTAGGGTATTTTCATCAGATATATGTCATTTTTTGTGAGGTCTCTTTATTTCATCATAGGTCATTTTACTTTCAACCATATATACTTCAAACTATATTTATTTTGCACTATTTTAACACTGCAGAATAGGATACTGACCGAATATTTCAACCAAAGATTATTTATTTCTTGACTTCATTCAATCACAAGTTTATAATAGTGTCCATTATATCAATTTAAGATAAAAATAATTAATTAATTGAAGAGATAAACGAAACATTAACGACCAAATCAACAGTAAAAGTGATCTGGCAAGTATTGAGTGAACTTGGCATAATTTCTTTTGCAAATTTAGTTCAACAAATGCACTGGTAATTTGTTTATCGTAAATATTAATGAGAGATCATGAAGGCAATGAATACCACGTGCCACGTAGTACTGAATTTTATATTTTACTTACTTAAAAATTTATAATTAGGACAAGTTTTCTATACATTTGCCGTGTTTGTATCATGCTTAAAAATGCTCCATAACGCCCTGAACGCTAGGCCATAAAAATACTTTATCTCTTAACCCTGACGCTCAAGGTACAAGTGATTGTTTTCTTCTGCGTACAGCACAATTGTCACAACTTAATTTAAATGTCGCTATTAATTTGACGCAATACGATGTATGATATTGATCTTAAAGCCACTTCTCCGATATCTTTCTCCTTTTTTACCTTTTGGTTTTAACAGTGGGAAGAACCATGCCCTCACAGATTATCAGCGTAAAATTGCAGCTTGTGTTCCTTGTGAGTATAAGGATTCGCAGACCTTTATTATTGGTGGCGAGTAATCATCTGAATCCTCGCATCTGACAAAAATCCTTATTGATGATAAATGTCCTGGTCCGCAGGAGTCACTCACCATCGAGTGATTTGTGTTTTCTTTTGTTATCTTCAATATAATGAAAAATTTTCATCAATCCATTATATATTTAAAAAAATAAATATTTCCGAAGAAGTCCGAGTGCAAGCAATTCAGGGTGGAGGCGCGTGGTGTACTATATACACGCTCTCTACAGGTAGGAGGTCTATGCCCAGCAGTGGGATTTATATAATATATACAGTTGTAACTTTACTTTTCACATCCTTATATTAAAAATACTATTGTGACTGGCAAATTCCACGATACTTAGTTGTTCGTAAGTGCTAATTTTATAATTCCTTTTACTATTAATTCACATTGTGGTAAACTAGCTTTAGATTATGGCGAACCTAAGTACAATTACATACATATATTGTATCTTTACTTGCCAGTTTTTTTTGTTTCGCATAACAATTATAATAAATTATCGTAGGTGAAAGAATTACGAAGTAGTTTTTTTTCAGCTTTGTAGTACCTAGGCACACCATGGACCGTAGATATTTTGCATGAAGCTCACTTCATCCGAACTTTCGTCAGATTTCATCACATTTTCGTGCTCTGTTTGTGTGTGCAAATATTTAAAGCACTATAATATATACTACGCAGTTAATAATGTCTAGTGCTAATGAAACTATATCATCGTGGTCAATATGAAGAAAAGTAGATAGATACAAGAATAATGAGCACAAGGCCATCAGGATTATCATTATAATCCAAAACTAATCACCGCTTATTTAAAAAAAGAGCTCTGTGGGGATAGAGATGTTCGACGTCTTGATCTCAAGTTAACTCGAACTACCGTTATTTCTGGTCCTATCTACGCGGCGTCTAAAGGTCTTGCAGTGAGATGTCTTAGTTCTTTTTTAATCACCGGATCTGCAAGCTGATGGAAGCAAACAACTATCTTCTCTATTGAAATTAGAACTTTATTTACCCTCAGGAATCATACTACTTGGGGATCTGTGTTCTTTTGCAAAGACTTGGAAGGACAACGCCCACGCAGAATACCAGCGTAAAATAATAGCTTAATGCTGCTGTGCTTCTGGTGTGTCTCTTTGTGTCTATCTGGAGACCTTTATTATTGGTAGACAAGGCATTCCATCTCAGTCCTAGGGTGACAACGCATCTGAATTATGATTCCTTCTCAAGGATGAATGCAGAAATCATATTGGCCATCGCAACGTAGGACAACTCCCCATAAAATGGAGTGATGACATGTGGATGTCTGTGGGAAGTCGATGGATGGTACCCCAGGATACCATTTCGCAGCCTTTGGAGAAGTCAGTAATTTAGATGATAGGAGAATGAAATGAAATGAAATAAAAGAAATAGTTAAAATAAACACGATAAACTGCGTATAGTACTTTTATTCAATGTGTTGTGTTCGTGTGAATGTAGGAAATCATAAAAACTCGTGCTCTGATATACCTTATATTAAAAACATATTTAATTTGATGCAGTATTTTAGCCTTTGGGTTATTCCAGTATGTTTAAATTTCTCATTATAAACACAGTATTCGAAACAAACACAAAGTAACGTGCTAACCTTTTTTAAAAGCCAAATCTCTCATCACTTCATTTATAAAACGGGTTACAGTTATCTGCAAACAAATTAAAGGTTTCCAATTAAGAGGCAACTTTATTAGGTTTCGTGGCGGAGTCGATTAACTGATTTACTTCATAAGAAAGATGATGTACCCTCGCAGGGCTTTCTCTTTGTTTTTAAACGATTCAATTTCTGAACATCTCCCGATTCGTGTCATCGCGTAATTTCAGATTACAATTAATACAAAATCCTAAATTGGTGCGATTTTCGACGAACCCTCTCACGGGCGCTAACGGTAACTCCTTGTATGGCGACGTATGATTTCGTACCTTGTTTTTAATGTGCCAAAGTTCAATATGGGTTCGCGTCGATTAATTTTATTGGTTTCTCGAAGTTTTAATTATTTCTTATTCATTGGTAACGGGCGTTGGTGAGTCATTTTAACAATGATTCAGGATCGAACGGGTTTGAGATGTTCAAACAAAATTATTACACGAATTTATACGATTAAGCCGCGAAGCAGAGAGAGGATGCTAAAGTGTTATTCCTACTATAATTACTATTAATGATATAAGTGGACCACAGAATAATTTCTCTTTAAGCGAGCACGTGACAACTACTTGAAGACGTTTGGTGTTAATGAATATACTAAGTAAGTAAGTTACTCGTGTCGTTGTTTGCTACGTGTTTAATTTGTTTCTTTCTGTTAGTGTCATTGTTTGTTATATGTTTAATTATTATATATTTATATAACTGTTTGTAAGTTGTTTGTAATCATTGCATCATCATCACTGCCTGTCTATCCACTCCCGATCATGGGCCTCACCCATAGATTGTGAAGCAAGATCCTGAGCAAAGCGTAGCATAGGTCCTGGCTACATTTAGTGCGGAGTCGGTTGTAGGTTCTAGCTATATGGCCAGGCCATTGGTACTTCACCTTGCTAATCTTTTGAGCTATGTCGGTGACTCTCGTTCTACTGCGGATTCTATCAGAGAAACACCGAGCACAGCATAATATTTGCAAAATATTTCATATTGCTTAAACATTCGTTTTTGTTTATGTGTATTTAAATATAAATTGTTCAAGATCCAAAACATGGGATCATCGAAATAACACAAGTCGCCAATATGTCTTAACACTAAACCTACCACGACATGCCAAATGACAGTTTTTTATATGTTGTTTAAATTTTTCTAATTACTTTATTATACCGCCATTTACCTACACTGTTTTTTTTCACTTCTAACTATATTTTTTTGTTATTAAATAATTATTATCATCATTCTATAACAAGAAATATAATTACTTCATATCAAGACTGGTCATTTGACCGTTCACCGGTGGGAACGGTTTTTTTTTTTATATTAGCAATACTATTAATATTATTAGTATTTCCTACCATTACCTGATGGATGTGAGACATGGAGGCTAACGGTGAAATAACAGAAACTGGCAGCTTTCGAAAGGAGAGAGTTTGGTCTCTTTAGAGATGACAACGGTGGATACCGCCTCCGGATGAACCACGAGCTCAATATATTGATGAAACAGGAGAGGATTGTCAGATTTATCAAGTCACGACGCCTAAAGTGGACAGGACACGTTTAGAGAATGGAAGACCATAGGGCACCAAGGTAATGAATAAGTGGAAGCCACAACAAAAAAGTCCAAGAATGCCGAAGATGAGATTCCGCGACAGCACTGAGAAAGATCTCAGGGCCATGGGAAAGTGGAAAAGAAAGCCAAGGATCGAAACCGATGGCAAAACACTTTTGAAGTGGCCTAGACCCATAAAGGTTTATAGCGCCAAAGAAAGTAAGTACTCCAATTTCGATGAAAATGCTTGTGCCAGGAGATGGTCGAATATAAATAGTCGAAAAGCCAAGATCAGAGTCTACGACCTTAAGTTAAACGATCTTTGCAGGTTTACTGTTGAGAATAATATACCTAATCATCTATGAGTTTTGATATTTTTAAATGAAACTGAACATTGTTCTACTCAAACAATTTCTTTTTTGTCTTTATAAAAAATATTAATTATTATTAATATTTTTATAAATAATATTATAGAATCTATATTTTCAACAGTGACAGAGTTAAACTGTGGTCTGGCTGGTGAGGTGGTGGGCATAGGTGGGTTCCCAATCCGAGGACAACACCTACAAGGGTGACATATCAGCACAACTCTACGGCGTTGCCGGCGAGTGTAGGAATCCGGGGATCTTATTACAGGTACAGAAGCATTCTATGTCATTTCTCAGGGCATTGCATGTGAATCTTCTATCTGCGTTGTGGATGGATGTTGATGGTAGGGTTATCACTTACCATCAAATAAAACGTATGCTAGTGGTTACCTAATATCTAAATCCTAGTATTAATGGCACTCTCTCGGAGTTCTGTCTTGCAGTAAATCGAAATAAGATCGCTTGAAAACTGGAGAAGAAGAACATAATATATCTATTACAAAATACCTGCGATAAGTAGCGGCTGTCTTTGTGGTGAACGAAGGTAACCTGAGACGCTTTTACCTGCAATGAAGCAAATCCTAATCTTAGTCCTTTTCTTCAGGCGGTGCAAGGTATCTGCAGTTTGATGGAATATCTAGGACACATCGGTATATCAATACGCGTCAGATCGATGGCCCACGGGCGAACTGTTTATTTGATAATTTCCTTAAATCAAGAAGGTGACGGTTGGTAAAATTCTATGTGATTCCCAACATAATTTTATTTAATTGTATTAAGGGCGATAAATGAAAACAGTAAAATTGATAGTAAGTGATTACTGCGACCCGTGACACCCACATTCATGCTTTATATATAATGCAGAATTTAAAATGCACCTGTAATGATTCTCCGGATCCCAACGTTTACCAGACTCAACACAGCAGCCTTATTCTTTACACGCTTCATTCTTCAAGGCCTGGTTCTTTCAATTTGTGCTGCACCAAAATTCGAACAGCAACGTGGCTGTACTGTTAAATACGTCTCTCTTTGCCAGTCGATGATATGCTAACAATACGGACAGGCATCTTAATTAACCTTATTGTATATAGATCGCACTTTCGAGTATTACGATAGACATTTCAAGATTACCCAATGAATTCTCGTTTCGTTCCATTCATACGTCCATTAACCGAGGCCACAGTCCTCGGATATTTTAGATGGTGTAATAAAAAAATTCTTTATGATTATATTTTAAGCTTATTTTTTAATATGAGGTGAGGCAAAAGAGCACACAGTTCAGTTGGTAAGCAATCTGATCATGACGTCTACATCCATCCTCAAATTCCAGCCGCTTAGATTAAACATCGTACATCACGATATAATTGAAAATTACATCCTCATGATCTAGATGGTTGGCAATTCACCGCTGTGCGCTTTACATGATAATTTTCTGCGACGCATAAATATTCTGTGGAATTAGCTGTCGCCAGCGATATTTTCGAAACAATACAACTTAGGCACATTCAAGAAAAGAGCCTACACCTTTCTTAAAGGCTAGCAGCGTATCTGCGTCTCCGGTGGTGTTGCGGATGTCCATGGGCGGCGGTGACCATTACCCATCAATGACCTCGTTTGCCACCTATTCTATAAAAAAGATTCAAGACGCACGTCCGTTGTCACCCTGATAACTGAGATGGGGTGTCTCATTACCTGTAGTATAAAAGGGTCCCTGGATCCCTGCACTCATCAACAGCAGAATACCGCTACCTCAAGCTGGTTTGTGATGGTATGAGTCTTCCACTAACCCATTATTTCTGCAGCCGAAAACTTGAGCTTTAAGTTTTATCGTGTCTCTAACACCTATCATTTGTTATATTTCATCGCATCGAAATAGCAACGTGATTAATGAATTTTAGACCCTACTAACGTAGTGGTCAGGCTGCTGCGTCAGTGGTCCTGGATTTCTTTCTCAGCCGGGTAACATTTTGCATCATAAATAGTCACGACTGGGTGTTGCATGCGTTGTATAATTGAATCTCTCAGTGTTAACGTGAATGCCACCGCCCTATTAAATATGCTGCGGAGATATTATTAATGTCAGGGTACTTGCGTTTATCTCACTGTACGCGAGCTAATCGAGCTCGATCCACGGTGTCGACACCAATGAAATTGTTAATTGTAATTACAAGTACTGTATTACCACGTGACCAGCGGTAGAAATCATGTGATGTGAGGAAACCTGTATATCTAAGAAACAAATAAAAAAAATCGAAGACATGTGAAGCCCGCCAACCTGTAGCAGGGACTTATGACGACATATTATACTCTAATACCCTCGAGGTGGAAGTCTATGCCCAGCAGTGGGATTTATAATATACATTATATTTAACTTCTTTTTTTAATGAACTCTATCTCTATAGTCCAAATAGATCAGGATGAAATCAATAATAGCTGAAGTATTATTGTATGACACACTTTAGTCTGATAATTGTATTCCTTCTTAGTCATGATGTGCTAGCCGATGTCGACTGAGGTGGCATCTTCTGGTTATTACCAGATGACATGAACTTCATAGAATATTTTTATGATACTGTAAACATTAGTAAAAACACAGAGGCACTCACTCTACCAATACCTGGGAATAAAAACCTGGACCAGCGACGCTGGTCAGGTACTCCCACCACTGCACCATGCAGCCGTGTGTTAGTCATAAGTACACATCGGTCACGTATCATAAATATCGCTCGGAGCATACGCAACCCCGACGCCGGTTGAAAAATATAATTATCTTTTTTTGTATGCGAACACGAAATCCGCATTTCAATCCGCATCTGTGGCATATAGAGCAATTAATTTTTGCGGTAATTTTTATAATATCTTAATATAAATTAATGCTTTGGCGTCGGATTGTGAGGATAGCTTCCGGGGTGAACGAACCCTACGGTTACGCCTCTAATGCTTAATTTTAGAGTACTGGCATTTTAAAATAACTTTGATGATATATTTTTAAATGAGTATATAAGGATCGTATGATCTAGTTTTTTTTTTTATTATAAAACTAAAACTAATATGATCACATAGTTTCCGTAATGATTGATGACTTAGACGCATGGTGCATTCCATAGATCCCAGAGCGCCTTTCAATGGACTGAACAACTTAAGTTGGAACAAATCCCTTATATCCCTGTCTTCTCTTCTACAGGCAAGAATCAAAAAAAGAAGCCCTCCCCCCTCGATACCAAAAGAAAGGTCGGAATAGGAATGAGGTGGTCCGTATTACAGTCCACAACGCTTTGATAAAGTCGAAAATTACGAAACAATCTAATTATATTTACTCTAGATACAATAGAATTGAATAGTGATTACGAGATATTATAATGTCGGCTCCCCTCTCACGGTACACACAGAAACATAGGTAGAAGCAAGCTGTAGTTCGTTACTAGCTCCAACAGGATAGAGTCAGACGACTCTTAATTCAATAATCTTCTCCCCAGGAGTCAGGGTATATTAGAAGATTTACATCATTAAGACCCATATCAAGAAACAACTCGGATGGGTTTTTACTCGAATACTTGCAGTCACTAATACATTTTGTGAAGTTACTGGAATACCCAGCATTGATCTGAGTCAGATTGATAGCATCAAATACGGACCAGCACCATCACCTTCATCAACGGTAATCCATAAAAACTAGCCCACATCTCTAATGAATTCCACTGATAAAATGTCACCTAAGGTTACAACACATTCAGTAAGCAACAAGGAAAGAATGCGCACATATCACGATAACCTCCCACGGATCAAGTGATGTGTTAATTAAGTAGGTAGCTTAATTAAATTAGCAGCATGTAATCGAACATGACTTTTATAGATCAAGGTTTAATGATTAATATTTAGTAAAATATTTATATTGTTATATGTATTACTAGCATATGCTCGCAACTTCTGCGTGGACTTCGGAATTGGGTCCAAAGAGAAATGGAAAATGTTTGAGAGGACAGTGCCTGATATTCCATCAATTTTAACATAAATTGAGATTAGTCGCTAAGCCATCTCATTTACCAGGTTATAAACTATCTGTGTGCTAAATTTTATTCAAATCCGTTTAGCGGTTTGTATTATTTTTATACTTTTATAAAAAATAATGGTAAAAAATAATAAGACACGCCAACATCTACTATTCTCAACAAAGATATAAGACGCTTACGCGTTGTCCCTGAGAACTGTAATGAAACGCCTCATTACCTGATTGTACCCCTGGATCCCTACGCTCACCATACGAAACACAACAGGTGACACGCATGCGCATGAATGTGTTTATGGGTTGCAGTCACCACTTACTATCACGTACATGCGAAGAACTTCTTTGACAATCTACACATGTATTTTTAGTATGTAGTAAAATAATATATAGAGGGATAAAACGACAGAGAGTAATTCTCTAAATCACTCTCAAGTTGCTTCTCTTACCTCTCTACGAATACGAGCCCAGTGATGTGTATAGCATCGTTCTCTTTTTTTCTCCGGCCAAATACTTATATGCTGTCCTTTTTAAGTCACAAGCGTCTCAATTTGGTATATTACATACAAATAGAAACGTTCAAATTCGACCTTGAAAATTTACACTCATCAAGCAAGTTTCACTTCAAATAGTTTGTATGTTACTGTTCAAATTGAATCCGAATCATGAAGAAATAGCTGACCGTAGTAATTTTAAAAAACTTATTCGTTTTAGTAAACCTTGGATCTGCTAAAAATGAATCAGTTGCCCGAGATTGTATACAAAATGATTACGATAATAAGCGGATACGTATATTTTGGTCACGAACCAATTGACAATGATCGGTACAGCGCAATACTAGTGATGGGACTGTGTCGATATCGTATGAGATGATTTTTATTCAATTAAAATGACAAGCACTCATACAGTTCACACAAAGGTTCGTGATCAAATAGATACATCAATAGGGGAATACTGAACATATTCTTCATCAACAGGGGTCGCAGTGCAGCGATGGTGCAGCAGCAGTCTCCGCGCCAGATTCACAGCATCGTCGTTGTCGCCCTATTCAGTGGGCCACCCACTTGCGAGTCTAATTAGTTAAAGCTGTATGTTATGTTATCCTTTACTACTATATAATTTATGATATTTATTGTTTAAAATATTGTATTTATTATTAGAATTATTAAGTGTGTTACATATATTGTTAATATTTAGGATTATTTTGTTATTGGTACCTATATATTCAATGTTTCGCCATCTCAAGAGATGACTGGTAGAGCATTTCAAAGGCAAAATTAAGTCCGCCTATTGTACCCTTTCTTTATAAAAATAAGATGTTTACAAGAAAAATAGTTTAAAGATTGAATAAATAAAAAAAAAAAAGCGTTAGACGATACTATATTACCGGCCGAGCCAAATTTTCCATGACTCAATAACTATCCAAACATCGGATTTTCTTTTTTTCACAGTTTTAGAATCGTATATTGACTTTTGACATGCGGGTATGTTGGTAGTTATAAGCAATCATTTAAAAAGCAATGAAAATACATTAACAAAAAATAATTTCTCTTTTACTTTTAAATGAATTATTAACATTATTAATATTCCCAACTCCATCTAGGCTACAATGTATGTCTATGACTCTCCCCCCATAAGGGTTAAAAAAATTAAAAATAGGAGCATGTTTTCCGTGGAGTTATATCGATATGACATTCAACGAACGTCACTAGTGCCGACTAACCTTTACTCGACTGTATTTTGCTTTTGCAAGTTTAATCATGCTTCGTGGCCCGTTCGTGACGCAACGTTTCGCAAGCTTAATCATTATTTTATCTTACAAATTGTATTCATGTTGGGTCGCGGACTGTCGATACATTGTCCCTATCGATCGTGCGACTTATCGATAACGGGAATAACACTGTTATTATTTGGGCACATCACTAGCCCTACATATATTTGTAATTGCGATGGGCTGGGACTGACTTCCAAATAATGGGAAGAGCACGGATCAATGGACACTGCGATAATAAATCATATTTCGTTGACGACCCAATAGCTTGATAATGCATCTGCCTATTGTTCATACGCTTCCGTGTATAAGCCACATTTTGATCACGTATAGAATGTGTATATTAAACTAGCATCTGGCCGCGACTAGGTCTGCGTAGACTTCAGAATCGAAATGCAAAATATGTGAGTAATAACCCCAGTTGGACCCCAGTTTTACGTCCACGCAGATGAAGCCGTTCAATCTAGTTTTAACATAAAAAATGGGGTGGTGGTTATAGTACTGTGGTAGTTCGGTATTCAGCCGAACAAAATCATTTGCGCATCACTAATTATTGGTTTTTGAGTCTGCGTGTATTGTGTACATATGTCCCGTGTTATCCACACTGCATCTAAACCTTCCTCCGATCTTACTGAATGTGGATTACATACGGAACAGAGAGAGGGACGACGTCTAAGCTTGTAGTATACTAAGATATATGCGCAAGCGCAGTCAATAATAGAATCGATCAGGACATCATAATCATATTAACTAACTTTTGCATTACACTTTTACCTGACTACAATTTACTCACGTCCATGTAGAAGCACTACGCATAAAAACAGTTATTAAATTAACATAAAATACAAACGCAGGTAACGTTATTCGAATCACACACGCCGATAGCAAACAATAGAGTCATTATTGGTACATACGTTACAGTATATGCATGTATGACTATCTTCTTCATCATTCAATTATTATAGTTAAATGGGAAAAAATCCATTAGTCAAATCACAATTATTTTGTAATATGAACGGTGACAAACGAGCACACATTGATAACGGCGGCGAATAACGTGTACACATCAAAGGTTCAAGATGCACATATTTTGTCGGTCATTCTGAGTGAGAATGTTGCTTCGTTACCTGTAATTCGATCCCCTACACTCACCATATGAAACTCGTTAAGCTGCTATTTGATGCTGGTATTTGTGTGGATACGGTCCTTCCCAAGCTGACTATATCATTTTGCAAGAAACAAGCTACAGCGTAGCTCGATCCATTCATCTTTGGAAACTGTTTTCTCGTTCAATTTAAACAAATGCTTGACAGACGTTTTTATATTATATTATTTTTTATAGCGTCGAGAGTAACAAACTCGCACACAGTTCACCTGATGGTAAGTGATTCCTACGCAAAATTTTCTGCCACGCACAACTTCTGTGGAATAAGCTGTCGCCAGCAGTATTTCCGAACCGATACGACTTTGGGACCTTCTAGAGAAGAGCCTACACCTTTCTTAAAGGCTGGCATCGCATCTGCGACTCCTCTGTGTTGCGGATGTTCGTACTTACTACTTACTCGTTTACCACCTATTCTATAAAATTAGCGCGTTGTCGGTGAGGGCCAACATGATCGGTCGCAGCTTTGCTCACTGCTCGAAGGAGGTTAAACTCACTCTATTCAGAGCTTACTGCACGAGTTTCTTTGCGAGCAGCCTGTCGGCGAGCTACAAGCAAAACTTCTGTAGCGCATCAGGGATGTTTGCTGAAGCACGCGTCGATTGCTTTTATGCCACGATGCGGAAAAGATGCGTATCCCTGGTGAGCAGGGTACGAGCCAGCCCCAACACCATTCTGGAGATGATTGCCTATACACTAGATTATAAGTATGTCAATCACTGCCTAAGGCTGCATGTGGCAGGGGATAATTGTATGTAGCATTTTAGGAACGAAAATATCTATATGTATTGTTTCTAATATAGTTAATAAGTGTCTTACTAACAAAATTATGAGCAGAATATTTAAGCTTGAAATAAAGTTATTATTATTATTATAAAAAAACGCACTAGCTCTACGTTCCTGTATTAGGCAAATAATGTAGTAGTAGATCAATTTGTGCTACAGCTTGTTTAAGTTAGTTTGGATGGCTTCACCATAAACGTCGAGAATTCACTCAAAACCATGTAAATTGTATACCGATTATACCAGTTGAAGCGCCGGACTGAGCCTTTGGCCCTCTCGGGCACCCTCGAGTCGGTTGATGCGCGCGCGCAGAGGAACGGTCTTTGGCACCCTTGTGCTTGCACCCAAATTAAGATTTGGAAAGAGTGCCCTAAGGGGTCGGCCATCTTTCAACCCTGTGAACAACCCTAAGAAATGCTGATTTAATATGACTCTTATTTTCGAAAAACTGTGTGCTTTCTTAGTTAGACCTAGTTGTTAAGAAAAGTTTTTAATTTTATTTTATTATATTGAGGGAAAGTACGCAGTTTATCTGACAATAAGGGATTCTTGTGGCTCATGAAGTCCACATATATACAGGAATAAGATCGACTGCGCCGTCAGCATTAATAATGGTCTCTAATTACCATACGCTTAGCTTAGTACTTCATATAATTTAATTAATTTCAGTACGATATATAATTTAAATGACATAATTTAAAAAAATATGTTTTGAATATGATAATACTGTACTGAATTAAGTAATATATAAAAAACTAGATATTTGTGGAGAGGGATTCCATTTTAGTAATCAGAGATGATAATGAATCTAGAATATGATTCTTTATCGAGGATATGGATTTCAAGGGTCACACGCGTCGCTTACCACCAGTTGAGCTGTCAACTCGTGTCTTAATATTATAAAAAATATATAGCTGAGACCGCTTTAAGAAAACAATTTATCTTTTTGCAACTTTTATTATTCTAACCAGTACGTTCCTGGTAAATCAAAACAACATTATTCTAAAAAAGTTATCCGTAGTTATTAATACGTTTCATTTTTAATTTTACACAAATTTTAAAGCACTTTACCGTCAACAATGGGAATAGAGAAAAAGTTGAAAATGCGAAATCATTATACAGATCTAATATCAAACGTTAACGCTCTACCATAGATTATATTATAATTGAATTCTTTTTTTTATAAGCCATCGCCTACTGGAGAATTACTTTTTTTTATTACATACTAGTGATGGCACGCGACTTCGTTAGCGATGATCACTAAAATCAATAATGCAATTTGTATCATTTATATCATTTATATAATATTTCACATTTCACACTAATATACGTCGGAGGAGACAGAAATTTAAACACAGAAACTTAAATTGACCTACACGCAATCTGTTGAGTACGTTATTTAGCAAATATTTAAAATAATAGCAGAGCCATGTTGCAGTTTGTCTCCAACTACACTATGAATGGGTCGGCTCGATCGGGGAAGGACCATGCTCCCACAGAATACCAGCACACGCGGTTAGGAGCTTCGTCTGATTAGTGTGATCCTGAAGGGTGACAACTTACGATAGCTTTTCGAGGATGAATGTCCTGGGCCTCAGGAATCACGGGCCATCAGGTGAACTGTGTGCTCGTTTGTCACCCTCAATGCTTTAAATATACAAACATGAAGACGGTGGTTATATTGTTATATATATGTTATAAATAAATTTTTCTAATTTATAAATTTTCTACGAAAACAACATGAGATTTGTTTATTTTTTCATATAAAAAATCAGTTTTAGAAGTAAACGATTGAGGCGAAGTTCTTTGACCTGATGTGCCGAGTGCCAATAACCTGCGTGCCATAATTGACGGTTTTGTTACTTCACTTAATAATTTAAAATAAGCAAATTTTGGCATAAAAAAAATTAACGTCATCTTTGAGGTTAATCGTCAATCAGATTTTTCCTCGTTTTTGTTTTTTTTCTATAGCAAGATTACGTTGTTCGCTTCGAAGAGTCAGATCGTTATCAAACAATAACTAAAGAGTTAATATTTTAATTTATGTTTTAATATCCTCCTAGATTTTTACAGTGATGAGTGGGTCAGCTCAATCGGGGAAGAACCACACCTTCACAGAATATCGCTGGAAATCCTTATTACTGATGACGAGGAATTCCATCTCGGTCCTCAAGGGTGACAACGCATCAGAATTATGATCCCTTGTCAAGGATGAATGTAGATGTCACGGGCCGCAGGAATCACTTACCATCAGGTGAACTTTGTGCGAGTTTGTTACTCTCATAGTAATAAAAGAAACTTTATCTGCACCTTCCACTAGTGAAAAGATGATTTTGATGCATCACTGAGGATCGAGGAAACCTCATTAGAACTACTTACTATTTTATGAAACTAATGGTGTCATAAGATAGTGAGCAATGGACTGCAGTCCATTCATCCACGTACTTCCATTTTTAAAATGTACATGGACAGTCATCCCGAAGTACTGATATGGAATATTTGGTAACTTGGACTCTGGATCTCTACTCCCCTCCCTCCCACTTATCACTCGAAACATAGCAGCGATGATCCATTCCTTATAAAACCAGAAACAAGCTGAGACATGGCGCTAGAATGGTAAAAAAGTTACTAAGTTACAAGTGTATGATATTTCAATATATCAAAGCCCTAAAACATATCGAAATTCGAAGGTTAATGTTACGCATTTATTCCTAAAATGAATCCTGGGCTCAAGACTCTCGTGATATTTAAACACGAGTACCACTGAGCCATGTGGTTCCTACAATAATTTTAACTGATTATTTCTATAAAAAACCAAAGAATTGCGTCTCGTAATAATTTATTTAAAATAAAATCGTGACTGCTCGAAAGCGCATCTAAGCGCAGGTCGACGGCGGATCTAAGTTTTTACAACATTTGTCATTGTTACGTATATAAGAATCGGCGAGGTAACTTAGCATTCATCTTTATGCAGAAAAACAATTAAGATATATAAATAACGTTTGTTGACCTCACCGTTCGTTAATAACTTACATTTTATAAACGCCTTGCCACATCGCGCTGAATCTACGCCGACGCATTTCAAGAACGCGGACGGTTTGATGCGGCCAATTAATTACTCACCATTTTATTTATCTTTAATTGTGTTCATAAATTACTAGAATTATCCAAACATTTGCACGTCCATTTGATTTTTTTACTTATTAATCAATTTATATCCCTAGAAACCATTGTATTACTAAAAATTTTGATTATATCTTCATGATCTGTAAAATAATTGTGACACCTTTTTGGACCATTTTAGCTACTAGAGTATATTTTTATAGAGACATAAGGATTTGGCAACTTTGGCCCAAGCTGGCAGTGACTTACTGTCATATCCTTAACTTTATTTAATAACTATACATTGTCAAATGTGTGGGACATTTGACAATGGTTACTGTTTACATTCGATTCGTCAAACTTATTTTTTTTTTAATTGAGCAAAGCAAACGAGCATACAAGTAATACCTCCGCCCAATTATCAAAGCCCAGCCAATGCGTTAAAAGGAAAATACTTATTTGGAATAATAAAAGTAATGCTTCACTTGGAACCTAACTCGGAACCCACCAAGGAGCACACATGTGCTCTGATCACGAACCCATAAACAAAGATGTAACCCAAATCATTTAAAGAGTTTAAAAAAAATAATACAGCATGCATAATAATGAATCTTGTCATTGGTTTATAATTCTCGAAAATCTTGCGTTTATACCGATGTCCGCAATCAGGTTAAAATTGAATTGAAAATTGCATTCCACTCATTAATACGTACCGGTAAAACTAATAAGAGCATTTAAATATCATATATATCTTAAAGTACAAATTTGACGTTCGAAATTCAATTAGTCTGTCTTAACGCTTAGTTTTAACGATAAGATCGAAGAGGGAAGGGAGCGTATAATTATTTGCACTCATGTAAAACGTATATTACAGCTCGCTATTATCTAGTGCAATAAAATAAATATAACGTCATTCAAGTCAGTGACGCATGTCTATAAGACGCGGTGAGTCTAAAGCAAATTAAGTAAAAGGTAATTAGACGTAAATAGCAATATATTTGCTGCCAATTTGCTGTCTCCAAGTAATCGCGTATCGTTAGGCATTAGAGCAGCTAATCCGATCGTAAATAATTGAAGTTTATTGAAGAGAATCCACGGGCTCACTTCTTGCTAGTACATAAGTGGCTTAATAAACCAGGGTCCGAGGAGGAACATTCTTTTGTAGAAACCAGTACAGTTGTCAACGCGACTGACATTTGTGACGTTGTCAATGCTCATAAAACGAGGAGTTTTATTTCTCGTAAAAGTAACGATGACATGATCACTTGATGTTTAATGTGGCCTTTTAATACCTATATTATTACCTATATTTCTATCACTATAAACCTATATATAACTTTGACTGTACCGGCTGAGCTGTAGCCAGATTTTTAGCTGCAACTGGCACTAACGTCGTATGACTGCGCCCTCGCAGAATGCCATAGTGAAATTGGAGTATGGTTGCTGTGTTTTGTTTGGTGAGTGTAAGGGATCCCCGGTACTAAATTCAGCATTTCAATACAGTCCTCGGATGTGAAAAAGCATGTACATCATGCATTTTTGTTGGAGATGTCATGGGCAGCAGTCATCGCTTACCATCAGGTGTTTACATCTCAACCCTCTAATATATAATTATATATCTTGGTGCCAAGTGACCTTCAATAATCTGGAGTTACCCTACTCTATATTGAAATCTAAAATAGGTAAGGGTCACCAACCTACCCTACCCTGAAATTGAATACAGGCAAGAGTTTTATTATTTTGTTATATATAAATGATTTATACATTTCGTTCGACATAGACCCAATTACTCTTTGGCTAACCTTGAGAATAAATAATGCTTAGGTGAATGGCGTAACGTTATATCATGTTTAAGATATTATAGTTCTATTATACTTACACTTATTATAATTTCATTATTTTTTCATTGAGAATGCCTCTTAATTCATCATCATTATTTCAGTCCAGCTCTAGTCCACTGCTAAACATGGGCCTCGCGATTACCATGGATAATCAACAATCCTGAGCCATCTGAATCCATCAACTTCCCGCAGACTTGCATAGGTCGCCACTTTATCGAGCGGGGGGGGGGGGTGTGCATCATACACTGCGATGGCCTAGGAAGGCTAAGTGTCCTCCATATACAATCTAGATTATACGCTATCATCCCTAACAACCGTGATAAGATAAAACATCAATAGCCAAGAATTTAGCAGTGGTGAACACACGTACTTTGTTTAGTAGCAGGACAACGCCTTCACAGAATACCAGCGTTAAATCTGGTGTATGAGGGTATCCGAAAACCCTTATTAAAAAAAAGAAAATATTCAGTTTCAGTTCTCAGAGATAACACATGTGTTATGTGCTTATAATTATATATTGGCGATTAATACATTTGTTATGGTCCGCAGCAATCACTTAGAATAAGGTGAACTGTCTGTCCAATTGCTATCCTCAATACAATAATAAAAGGATACTGCTTAATTACGTCTTAAGGCATGCACGGTCTGGTCTTTTACTTTTACTGGCCCATCCAAATAAAAATTATATTATATAACTAATTTAATTGGCAAGGGTTATTTCATAGTACCCACACGCATAAACTTCACATTTAACGACGTAACAGAAACTTAATTTATTGAAACTAGATCTTGGGTTTACGCAGCGGTATATTTGTCAATTAATTATTGTGCGCACGAGGTGAGGCCACATCTAGACCCAGGCATTAAGTTAATTAGGTTCAAGAGCGCAGTTCAACGACATGGACAAGTCGTGACTTGCGCCTGCGCATAGCCCGCGCCGTCTGCGCCGTCCATCGGCTGTCCTACACGGCGGACATTTGTTTTAGTCTTGTACGAGATAAGAGAAGGGACCCTTTTTTTGATTTGCAATTTTATAACGACTTGCAGAGGCTAGACTTTGAACGAGCTGATACCTGTTTCTACGGTGTAGTCACATCAGCGTCATGGTTATATTATGTATAGTTTAATTGAATAGGTAGGTAAGATCCATCCACAGTAAAAAGGACCTTCCATCTCAAACCTCAGGGTGATAACCAGTGTACAATCTTTGTTGACGATGAATATAGGTCACACTCATCACTTAACATTAGGTGCACTATGTGCTTTTTTGCCCCAACAAAAAAAATGTAAGACTACTATATCAACTTCTATATCAGTATACTACACGCTGGTAGTTAGTTTGTTCTGTAGTTTTCAATAATCTCCAATCTTGTATAGTAAGTTCCGACGAGAGGAATCTAGGGATACATGTAAGATAAAATTATCTTTATTTTCTTATAATATAGGGCATCCGCAATAAGTTCACCTAAAGGTAAGATTAATATTATTCGAAATTGACCCTCAACAAAGATTCGAGCCTAATGGTTAAGGGTACGGTCGGCGAAAAAGTTTAGTTTAATTTAGTTAAGGGCGTTGTTTAGAATCCACCACTATAGTCGTGAACTATGTCCTAGCACAAGCATTTTCAGCTTAGTCGGAGTGGTTAACCTGAATATTAGAAATGTTAAGAGCATTGATCATATACCCTAGCCTAGGCACTTGTCCACTTCTTTGTTCCTATGTAATGCTTGCGCAATAAGATCGGAGTAAGATTCAGATAGAGGAAGATTCAGTGTCCAAGATACGGGACATACACAGTATCAAAACCAACAATTTGTGATTCACTAATATCGAACCTAGGCTGGGAATTGATACCGGGACACAACAGCAACTCTAACCACTAAACCGCGTGGTCGTCGTCGTACGTATATATATATGTATATATACGTACATATGTAATGGTTTTTTTTAATTCAATTTTAACCCATTTGCTGGTTTGATCTGAAATTTTCCAGACTTTTCAACAACTTACAAATTAAAAAAATCATGACTATGCTGTTTTAATTGTTTCATAAGCTCAAAAATAATTTCGCGAGAAATATATATTTGGCCCTTTGGTCCTTTTTAGGCAGTAATTGCGTAATAAAAAATGGAAATTGAAATGTGTAAAAGCGAAATCCAGCTAATCACTTGTCCGTATTTGTGTTAATCTTTCTCCGATACCGAATTACTTACTATTCCTAAATTAACTGTAAAACTGAAATTGATCTTGTGAATAATTTTAAATTTAATTCAACCAAGTGCAACTACAAATTAAAAAAAAAACAGGTAATACCTATGGAGAACTGGGTATTAAATTAAACGACAAACTGAGTCATAAATACGACAAAAAAAGCAATTTATTCCCACAGATCTCAAACCAGACTGATCATTCACTCCTAACCTTTTAAAGAGCGATAACATGATTTTTTTTTCCTTTTCACGAAAGTCTCAGCGCGTCAGAGCGCGTGCACGAACAAGGGAAAACGGGTTGAGCGATAAATTTTAGTTCGATCTAAATCTTTGCAAAATAAATTTTGAAACAAACATATCTGATAAACTTCGCCGTCTCCAACCTGACCATATACTAATTAAATTTTACCCAAATCAAGGTACAGTTGTAAAGTCCACGATGCATACGCGGACGGGTAATCGAACCCAGGTCCTTGGCCCCAGGGCTCGTTTGCGCCGTGAGCCTACCTGACCCGTGCTTTACCCTACGCCGTATAGAGTACTGGAAGTGACTCAATAATTGTATTATTCCTGTCTCTCTATTATTTCATCTATGTGTTTACATAGTTTAGATCCTGGAAACATTAATATAATATGTATCCGTAAGTGACGCTGTAATTTATGTCTGGCTACAGCGTGAATGGGTCATATCGACTATAGTAGTACCTCCCCCTGACATTATACTAATGTAAAATAACAGAATACCGCTGCTGTGTTTCGATTTGTGAGTATAGGGATCCGGAGACCCTTATTATTGATAAAGGGTCATTCCATCTTAGTGCTCAGGAGTCAAGGCATTAGAAGTATGATTCTTTATGAAGGATTAATATGGGCCACAGGAATTACTTACCACCTGGTGAAAAGTATGCTTTTTTATCTCCCTCAATACATTAAGCAATCAATGAGTACGACATCATAGATGCCATTGATACTTGAAACCTTCTATAAAATTGGAATTTTCCACAGACATATATCACATCTAGTCAATTCCTATTTAACATCTGCGGTATTCAAAGGATGGGCGGGTGACGAACGGCCGATGACTTTTGTTTAGGTATATTTTATTACCTGAACAAACATTGCACGGTAAGTGATGCTGGTAAAATCATTGCAAGAACATCTTTAATAACTGACACTTCCTGAATGTAGTCGGAACGAATAGGGTACCAGACAACATTGAACGACGCCTCAATCTTCCCAGATCTTGAATCTTCGTTGGAGATGGATGTCCGTGGGTATTTGTCACACTTAATATTATAAAAAAACATATGTGTAACTAAAATATAAATGAGATATTGTAAGAATAAAAATGTTTAGAGCTTTCCTATAGTTGCAGGTGTCTAATATTAATGCCATTGGAAAATAATTTCGTGAGGACATTCATCTTAAGTAAATGATTAGCAATAAATATTGATTATGCATTTAACTCTGATGATTTTTTATGCTGAGTAAATACTTTGAAGTTTATTTTTATTTTCGAAACTTTTAAATCAAAATTATCCTAATTACATTTAACTTGTAATTGTAAACTTAATTTGTAATTGTGTACACTCCCTGAGATGTCATCTAAACAATATCATCATCGTCATCACCGTCATCATCACAGCCAATCATCAGTCCTTCTTAACATAAGCTTATAAATGCTACTAATATAATATAGTTGATGGGGCTGATGAGGGCTACGAGGTATGGCTTGGCAACACCCGCGGCAACAAGTACGCCAGACAACACGTCAGCAAGCACGAAGCCCAGCCAGACTTTTGGCAGTACAGCAACAATGAAATCGCCCTGCACGATACGCGTGCTTGCCCCTTGTTCATATTATAAATGTAAAGTTTCTCAATCACGCAAAAATCATCATGCGGATTTAAACGAAATTTGGCAGACAGATAGTTTATAACCTGGATTGACGCACAGGATACCTTTTTATCCCGGTAAATGAGATAGCTTAACGACTATCATTAATTTATTATAAAACTAGCTCCCGCCTGCGACTTCGTCTGCTTGGACTTCGGAATTGGGTCGAGAGAGAAATGAAAAATGTGTGAGATAACATTGTATGATTTACAATTTTCCGCCAGTAAGTGTAAGTTGTGGGCACTCGATACTCATGTGCAACCGTCATGAAGCTGACCATGTAAGAAGCATTTATTTTTCACTATTCAGGAGACGATGCTCTGTATAGGTTAAATTTCGATACAATATTTGTACTGTTTACATGCTTGATGACGTAAAGGTGTTATCGATTTAAGAATGTTTCAACAACAACCAACAATAAAACAAACAGCTGATCTGGAGTTTATCGTGAACAGGATGAGTACTGATAAACAAAAAGGATTTGGTTTACTTGGCGGTGAAATGCCATGCCGTGTTCACGATTTCTATTCGCTTTCATCACGTACACAACAAAAGCTGTCCAAGAGGTAACCCTTGCGGTACACCCGTTTGCATAATGTCAACAATAAGAAATACGAATAGGTCTATGTAAATATTCTATAGTAGTATTTTGTTCGTTTTGAGAGTAATCTCTCTTAAAATGCACGCTGTCAGCTACAATCTCCGGAAGGGTGAAGCCGTGGCCTTTGATGATCGCTAACGAAAGTATTTGACTCAATCTCCATAATGGAGGCTCGGAGGCTGCGAGTACAATACGCCGCTAGTTTGATGTCTCGCTGCCTCTTGTTTGTTTTAGCACTTCTCAGTCTATAGTCACAGGTGGCAATAATTCGTCTCGTCGAGTACAGTCTGATCGTATACAGGATGATATTATAATTTTTAAATATATATATACCTATGTATATATATATATATATATATATATTCTGAAACTTTCTAAGAGTAATTATAACAATAAAGTAAAGATTATTTCATATTTTTAGACAAATAGTAGGCCCATTATTACCATAATATTGAGCGTGACGTAATGGCCAGAGTACCTAGCTGCTCCTTCACGGGATGTAGATTCGATTCCCAGCCAAGGATCCAAATCTGTTTTACAAATTCAGTCAGATATTCCCTGTGTCGCTGACACTATATCTTAACCTTCCACCTTATTGCACATGCTGTACATCGGACTAGGGAGTGGAATAACAAGTGAGAGTCCATGTGCTTCCGCGAACATTTACGACACTACACCATATCCTACGATGTTTTCAACTAATTATAACCGGAAAGATATCAACCAGGAAGACTTTTAATATCGTGCTGTGTAAAGGCTTATTTTAGAAGGTCAATCTGGAAATAAACCATCACCATAAGTAACTTACATTGTATAATGATGTTGTAGGATGAAGTATACCTCAGGTCAGGACCTGTGTATATATATTTTATGCCACGGAATTATAATGCATATGCGGTGTCACCCATGAGGACTGAGATGGAATGCCTTGTCGCTAGTAATAAACGTCTCCGGATCCCCACACTCACCAGAGGAATCACAGCAGCATTATGCTGCTGTTTTACGCTGGTATTCCATGAGGGCGTGTTCAACACCGGTCGAGCTGACATATTCATTCTATAGCTAGAAACAAACTGCAGTGTAGCTCTAACAATATAATAATAAAACATTTGTATGGCAAGTGAATTTCTATCAGAAGTCCCTCCCAACAGAAATGTAAAATAATGCAGTGAGCTATATTCAAGATACATTTATATATATTTTTTTAATTAATACTGTCTGTGATACACAAGCAAACAGTTCCCGGACTGCAAGTAATGTAACGCATCCATCCAAGAAAATCTAAGATTGTCATTCCTGAAAAGCCCCATTGGTCTACTGCTCAACATACGAAACACATCAGTGTTATGCTGTTAATCCACTCTGGTATTGTCTTATGTGGTTGTGTGTTATATATCATCTTTATAATGCTACAGGTTCTGGAGTACATGAGGGCTATATACTTTAAAATATTGCAATTATTTCTAAAACAACCTGTACACTAAAATAAAGGTTATTCGAAGAACCATTGGAAGCAAGTCGCGGATGCAATTAGTCCGTACACTGAAATCGCATTATTGGGGGTGTGTGTGAGAAAGGATCAACCTGTATTTGATAAAAAAGCAGAAAAAATAAACATCGAACCCTCGACGCGGTAGCGCTGCGGTAGTGTCAACAGCTTTTGTTGTTTGAAAATCAACCGTTCCTTGTTACGATAATACGCTTTATATATATTTTATATTTAGACGTCAGGCTTTCACTTACGTTAATTAATGTTTGAAGTGTCACATGGAACTTTCTACAAGGACGTAGACGATTATTTACCTTTGAACAGCCTAATGGTTTAAAGTGAGTTCGTAGGTTTGAATCCGCATATTCGAAACGAAATTAGCCTATTAACTTTTTTTTCTAGATTCTATTGATGTTGACGCTGTTAGCCTATGTGGCTCTTACAGCTTCATCGGAGCACCATCGGAAGACTATTACCTAGAACCATCTCCTAGCATTAAAGCTTAGTTGGTGTGGTTAACCGGAACGTTAGTAACATTAATAGCACTACTAGTAATATTTTTAAAAGGACAAAAGAAAATGTTGCTGTTTGATTGTACCATATCTTTATTGTAGACATTTTATTGCATAACGTCTACGTTCAACGAAGAAAAGTAAATTTCATTCTTTCTTAAACATTTTTGTAATCGCCACGAGCGCATAGAAATTTTTAAAAAATGTTCGGAAGATGTCGTATGTATTTATTTTCTTTGTAATATTAGGTGTGACAAATTAGCACATAGTTCACCTGATGTAGAATGATCCACAACCAAGTTTCAAGATGAACATGCGTTGTCACTCGCAAGGACTGAGTTGGAATGATTAAATGTATTTGGGATCCTTACAGTGCTATATACTCCATTCGAGCTGACCCATCCGTATTGTAGCAATAAACTAACTGCACAATGGCTCTATCACTTACACTAAATTCGATTACAAGTTGCATGTTAATCCTTCCATCTTCAATCCTTGATGCTGGTAGCAATGAAATTGGAATTTATTAAAAAAATCATTTATATTATTTATTATTTTTCTGTTTATTTATTTAAAATATTTAAATGTATAGAGGCAACTGTGACTCCAAAGATACAAGCCTGGCTTAGTATGGGAACCAATTTATTATGTGTATATGTAATTTTTTATTAATTATATAAAATATGTTTCAAATGTGAAATCCGCCAATCTGCATTGGAATCGCCTGGCGGACTATGCTCCTCTCTAGACAGGCGGCCTATGCCTAACTGGGATCTATATATCTATATAAGCTGTTTAACTTTTATTTTGGCAGCGGAGGCGATAAAATTATAAGCCAGCACCCGGTCATTGAGCTAGCAAGGCAGAAAAGTTTAAACAAGTTTTTAACTATAAATGTTCGTTTAAAAAATACCAATAACTACTAGAATTATTGATTTCTCTACGAGGTCCAACTTTCAGCAGCTTCAGAGCTTAATAAAAGCTTGAACTGAATAAAGTGGTTTTAACTTTCCCTTTCAATATTTGCGTTTGCTTGTATTAAAGGCAAAACTTTGAATTGGTTTTTTAACCGCACGTACATTTTCTTAAAGAAAACTTGTCCACATATAGTCCACACATAGGAGCGTGTATAATAGAATAAGTTTATTAAATGAGCTTAAAGCGCTCAAAGCTTTTTCAGTCGCTCAAAGTTCAATTAGCTTATACTGTTTGATTGCGAAGTTTCACCGAGTGAAAGTTTTAAGGGGCTTAAGTCTCTCTTAAAGTTTTATTCAATGGAGTTACTTTTCTTGATTTTATGTAATTGATAGTATCCAGCGTTTCGTTAGGTAATAAGGTTTTCTTAAAGCTGCGTCATTATATTTTCGACTAGCTGACCGGACAGATGTCCTGTCCAGAATTCGATATTTTTTGTTATCGTTTTATGAACTTGCAAAAATTGTACAGCGTTCGAATCGATTTTTAGTTTTGTTGAATTCAAAAAAACAATCCATAGAGAAAAAGTCTTTCAGTTCTTACAGTTTTTCTCTATATAAAAACCTAATTTGGACTATTACGAACATTTAAAAAAAATAACCAAAAAGGTTCCTAAGTTATAAGTGACAAGACAAGTTACTTCCCAACGAACATCATTTAATTTTCATTTATATAGATGACAGGACATATGCCTTTAGCCGGTACACCTGACTTTCGGTTGCGTTCACTTTCTACGTTTATTCAGCAGTAGTACCACGCTGCAGTTAGTTATTAGCTCCAACATGAATGGATCGCCTCGTCCGGGGAAGGGCTACGTTCTCACAAATTTAATTAGCATTAAAAACATGATATGGTAAGTTTTCCCTACACTTCGGGTACTGAATTACAGGTAGATTACCATATCAGGAACCTCAGTCCTCCTTCTACTGTATAAATATTGACAACGGCTTTGAATTGAGCAATCTTTTTTTTTAATAATATTAGTGGTGACAAACGAGCACACAGTTCACCTGATGGTAAGTGGTGACTGCGGCCCATAACCTCTATATCAATCCATCAACAAAATTAAGATACACATCCGTTATCATCCAATCAATATATTTATGTAAAATTCTGATAGTTTCATATGCACTCTTACATCTGGTTCTCCTGATTAATAAAAGAAAATCAATCAATCCTCTTGCAGAAACACAAATTATATATATAAAATATAATATTAATATACTAAGAAAGGCGACGACAAATAAATTATTCCGTATTTAATTAAATATTTATCTTTTTTTTTGTGTTTGATTATTGCTGTTGGTCCAGAAACCTTTACAGCTTTATCTAGACTCGCGAGCGGGAAGACAAGGGCGATGCCGCGAAGCTGGCGCTGAGACTGCTGCTGCACCACCGCTGCTCTGCGACCCCTGTGGACGAAGAACGTCGACGACGACAGAGCGGGCGATAATACAATCCTCTCTCGTAAGGAGTACGAAACCTTGGCTCGGATCGCTATCTAAAAAATATTTATCGATGGCTTATAGAGCCATGTTAGCTCAGTGTGTAAGCGTTCGTATTAACTTCATAGTACGCGAGCAAACCGAGTTTGATTCCCGTTGCTGGCAACAATGAAGTTCCTAATTTTCCACGTGCTTGTCGCTGAAGGGAAACATCGTAAAGAAACCTGTATGTACAAAACTTAGTTTATTTTCCCACTCTAGGGAGACGGCTTATTTCCAGCGGTGGGATTTATATATATGTTATTGCTTAATTTTTACTTACGATTGCTTAGTTTATTTACGTTATATATTTTACGTATTTCGTAATATCTGAGAATAATTCAGAAAATGTCACTCTACTCTAAATTAATCGGAGAGGTATTGGAGGATTGAATCTGCAAATGAATGTTGCAAATAATTTAGTATCGACATTGCATAATTTTATTGTATTAAGGGTGACAAAACAGCACACTTCTGTGGCCAAGAACACCCACTTTCATCCTTGTTAAGAAATCATAATATAGATGTGTTGTCACCCTTGAGGACTGAGATGGAATGCCTCGTCAATTAAATAAAGGCCTCCGGATCCCTGCACACACCAGACGAAACTCAGCATCTTTATGCCGCTATTTTACCCTGATATACTGTGAGGGCGTGGTCCTACTCCGGTAGAGTTCACTAATTTATTCTGCAGCTAGAAACAAACTACAGTATGGCTTTACCACTGTCAGATATCCAGTATTAAGCATCTCCGGGTACCTTAACACGTATTCTGGGGCACGTGATCCCTGGTCGAGACGAAGACTAACTCATACATGCCGTAGGCACAACCAGGTAGGCTCTAACATTGTTTAAATTAATTATGTGATGTTTACGTTGCGTTATATTTCTAACCGTGTCTAAATATAATATCTTGAAAGAAAAATTCTTTTTGGTATAAATTTCACTTAATCTCAAATATTTTCGCAAAAGAAACTTTAAACGATGAAAATTTAGACGAAACATGCCTTTCAATTCATAAAAACTTCCTAGGAGACGCCAAAACAAACTCAATTTACAAGCTTTTAAGGTATATAATTGAATGGCCATCAAAAAAGAGCTTTTTAAATATCAGAATACATCGAGATCATTTAGTGTTTCTAGGAATTCTTCTAAAGAATACCGTTAGAATATATTCTGTATTTATTTTTAATGGTTTTAGTTCAACATCACATATAAAATTATTAAATCCGTTTAAATGTAACTTAACTATGCAATTTTGCGGGAAGTCGATGGATGCAAGTGGTTTGGGATGCTTAGTGGCAATCTATAGGAGAGACCTGGGTTCAGAGCAATGGACTGTGGGCAGACTGCGAAGATGATACAATGTAATATAGCAGTTGGCTTATATAATCGCTTACCGACAGAAATGACATATTTGTAAATAAATGCTAAATTCTTTTCTTTTTGACACGTAAAGGGCCATCGTTACAATGTGAGTACAATAACCGTAACGAAAAATTGCGTAATGAATAGTCGACCCCCAAACTTCGATAACCGGAGTTATAAGTTTGTTAAAGATTAAGCGAAAGTGAATTTTATTTGGGCTGGCGATCGTCGTAGAACCGAAAACCGATGGGGTCGTAAAGTTCTTGTATGCCAACCCCGGACTGGCAGTGCGACAGTGTACGACCTACACTGCGAACCCCCCCTCTAGATAGTGTGACTACCTATGCAAGTTTGCTGGAAGTCGACGGAAGCAGGTGGTACCACCTTGGTAATAGTTAATCACAATTAACGCTCGACTTTCCTCAAAGATATTTTATATCGTTTTTTTTATAGTGCGTGTATAACATATTTTTTTTTGTATTCAGAATGTGACAAATGAGCACGCATTCACGGGATAATAAGTGATACGTGCGACCCATCCCACTCATCCTAGAAAAGGAATCATAATGCAGATGCGTTGTGCGTCCCCAGTAAGAAGGGTCTCCAGATTCCTACACTAATCAGACGCATCAATATACGTGTTATGTTCCTACTTTTCACTGGCATTCTGTGAGGGAGTGGTCGTTCCCTATTCATGCCATAGCTAAAAACGAATTACAGCGTGGCTCTAGCACTGAATCTAGCTCGCGTAGCCACGAGATCGATGAAGGCGTAACTGTTGCATAGGCTATCAGCGCCAACATCAACAGGAATTTAGTCTACTGCCATTTTGGGCATTAAAATATTCTAAATGTAATTTTAAATTGAACGAAATTAACAATTCCGTGCGAGTTATTCTTCTTGTTTTTCTTCTTCTTTCCTTTTTACGAAACCATGATTGACAAATAAACTATTTATTTTGTGTAGTTGAGATATAGTTTCTAGTGGAAATATTGTGGTTATTCCATCGTTAGGCAAGAATATATCTTTTTCATCTCAAACTCTTCGTCAAGTTCGTTCAAGCATAGGATACCATCGTAAAATACATAACGCTGCTGTGTTTCGTATGGTAGGTGTAAAGATCCTGAGATACGTATTTCAGGAATTCCATCTCAGGGTTGATAACTCATCTACAGCTCATTCAAGCCATTCTTAAGATGGTGGGCCGCAGTCGTTATTTACTATCACGTGAACTGTGTACTAATTCGTCACCGCGACTATGATAAAAAAAAAACAAAACACACAAGGCAAAACATAGCCCCATTGTAATACAAGTCTCGTGTCTACCTTAGCACTTTTCAAGTTGAGTTAAGTGCAAAGGAAAGTTGGATAACTGAACTTTGTGTGCAGTTGATCCAGAAGTAAGACGGCTTGTTGACAATGTCAAAGGATGCAATGGTATAACTTTATTCGTCTAAGTAGTAAGAAAGTTATAGCCTATTTTTATTTACAATTCCCACTGTTGGTTGTGGTTGCCGTCCTCTCTAGAGAGGTTGTTAGAGCATGATCCACCACGCGGCTCTACTGTGGTTTTCTTTGACATGTAGGGTTTTTTTTTAATTATTTTTATTATAGAGGGTTTGGTTAATGAATGATCATATCACCTACATTGGTAAACTAACAATATAAGATCATCTACGTAATAGCCAGCCTTAAACATAAAAGTTTCTTTATGATGTTTTCCTTCACCATAATGCACAACACACACATTTATACAGTGGTAGAGCTACACTGCAGTTTGTTTCTGTCTGCAGAGCGAATGGGTCAGCTCGACCGGGGTAGGACCACGCGCCCACAGAGTACCAGCATAATGCTGCTGTGTTTCGTCTGGCGAGTGTAGGGATTCGGATACCTTTATTACTGGTGACCAGGCATTCCATCTCAGTCCACAAGAGTGTCAACACATATGTTTAATAATTCCTTGTCAAGGATGAACGTAGATGTCATGGGCCGCAGGAATCACTTACCATCAGGTGAACTGAGTATACTGGTTTGTTACTCACAATGTAATAAAAAATAAAACACACGTATTTATTTATTGATTTTTGTATTTATTATTTATTTGCACAATTAAAATAAACATTGTACAAGGCGGAATTAATGCCAAAAGGCATTCTCTACCAGCCTATCGAGGTATCCTAGGCCTCAAAGTCATCACCTATGTGGACTGTACCTGGATATATTGAACTTTAGTTGAGGATGGTCGGAGATGTCCTGGGCAGTAGTCATCGCTAACCATCAGGTGAACTGTCTGCGTTTCTGAACCATAATACCAATAAAGAACGTTAATATTATATAGTTAAAGCAGCTCAGCACGTAGAAACGGATCTGTTAAATTATTATCGATGCATAAATAATTGTTTGTCCGTTGAAATAAATTAAATTAATTTAATAATTTTAAAGCATCCCTGTAACTGACATTCTATTTGTGTTTGTTAGCCGTGAAAACTGAATTTTAATTGGACTCCGAAGTGTTTTCGAATTATACATTATGGAAAACAATCAATCTTCAACTGGTTTATAAATTATTGTTTAATTGAAGTTATGTTTATTTCTTGCATTGAAATTAAACATGAGTGAATTATATATATAGATATCATAGATATCGGGCTATAGAATTAACTATCTTGTTCACTATATTATCTAATAACTTGCAGTCCAAATTTACCATGGGGAGTATTCTGGGGAGTTGTTCGGATTAATGGTAGTTAAGTTTAAACATTGTACATCACGACAGAATTAAAATTGACATCCTCATCTTAGCGACGTTTGATTCCACAGAGCAGTTGTGCGTGGCAGGAAAATTCGCGTGAAGCGCACAGTGGTGGCATTCCAACCATTGGTTATCTCCCCTATTTTACAGATATAAGGGTCACAAATGAGCACACAAGTTATGATTATAAACGATTCGTGCGTAGAACCTCTATCCTAAATAACATACATTGTCACCATGGTTCCTAAGATGTACTGGTTGGATCGGTCTCATTGCCAGTAGTTATATTAGTTCTAAATGTCATAAAAGAAATAAAAACAGACTACAAAATATGATTATACGTGCTGAAAGCTGAAATAACCTGTAACCTTGTGCTTTCACAAGGTTACTTTGACCCGAAGAGGTTAAAGATCGCGGTCAACGCGAATTACGATTGAAATTTTATGAAACATATTTTGCGCTTCACATAACTATTTGGAGTATGCGACGGTGAATTATTGTATTTCTTATGTTGTATGTAGTCCGACGGATGTTGTTAATTGCAATTTTAAGAGTTAATATACTAATGTGCTCGTGCTGATATGGAAATGCAGTAATAAATAAACACTAGCAAAATATTTTATCGACTTATGAAGTCCACCAAACCGCGGACTCCGACACCGTGTCCAGATAGGCTTATGTACAGTGATGGGATTTAAATATATAAATCCTCCCTCACTGTGCAGGGAAGTCATTTGTGGAATGCTCTACCTGAAGAAAACCTATCACCAGAACTATTGTTCTATTTAAAAAACTAGTGAAGGAATACTACTTACCTTAATCCAGTCGACTATATAATAAAATGTTGTGTTAGCTTTATTGTATGGTATAATACATTTATTATTTATGTTCACATTATATATTATATGTATTATTATTTATGTATTTATATGCATGTGTTAATAAATAAATATAATCCTGTATTATTATTTTTTTCTCATCTTTTTGTAATTATTCTGTTTCTTATTTCCGATATGACCAAATACCAAGTCTGCTGGAAAAGGTAATAAATATAATTATACCAATACAAAAATATGCGTAAATAGTAAAAATACCCGAAAATTATGGAATTTGATGAATAAAGTAACTGGAAAAATTATGAAAATAAACTGACGAAATATTAATTTAAACTTTGAATACAGATCCCTTAACCTTATCAAATAATTTTACTACTAAAATATACAAATTATTTCATCTCACGTCCCAATACTAGACTTATGAAATTACCCCTGACCGTACTATGAGGTTAAAAAAGAAAGTGAAGAGGGAATATACAAGATTATCAGATCAATAAATGATAGGAACAGTCCCGGTTATGACAATATATGTACGTGCCTATGACAAAACTCGCTACAAAACATCTAGTACCTGTAAAAAACACAAACTGTTGGTTAATTACTGGAGTATATCCTAATTAACTACAGATAGGAGTAATTAGATCTATCTTTAAGAAAGGAAGCCATGCTGATGTTAATAACTATCGCCCGATAACTATACTATCGTGTTTAGACAAAATAATAGAATGATATATTAGCAATATATTAATTAATTATTTTAGAAAAGATGACATAAATAATTCTACTCAATATGGCTGCTTAAAAAATAAAAGTACTATTCAGCTTCTGGATCGATTTACTGATGAGATAAATGAGTCACTAAAAATTGAGCACCATCTATTGATTGTCTTTATTGACTTAAGTAAGGCGTTTGATGGTTTAAAATATCGAGAAACGGTATACCGAGGCCTTTATTGAAATAAATAAAAAATATCATTCAAATTCATTTACATATTAAATTAAAGGTGTAATATGATTCCTGCTCAAAAAGGTACGGCCCAAGAGTCAACGGGTACTATAATTACACAAAAAGGTACAACAGCTCATGGGTCAATTATTGGGCTGACAGAATACCTTCTGTACGTTAATGTTATGGTACATATTTTTGAAACAGGCTCTGTGTAAATTGTAATCAATAATCATAATGATACGAGCTGTCTTGACGTCCTTCGTATGTATAAAAACATAAATTACACTGCGCTGTGCGTTGTTTTCCACCAGCACGCCCGATAAAGGATATCGGTCTAACTTCACCGTCCTAGCGCTGACATTGCATATCTAGCTTTATAATTATCTGTCTAGACATTACGCAATTTTTGCTTTGACATTCAATATTTCATTTCATGAGGCCGATGAACTTGGTGTCACGAATTAGTCAGTTATTAGTGACGTGACGTTTTGTTCTTTAAAATGAAAATAAACAGAGGAAATTAATTTAATAGCTGTAAATTAAATGAAAAAAAAATTAAATAATGTAACGGTTGTTTTACAGTAATATTAATTAAGTAAAGTATTTTATTTTAATGCGCAAGCAATTTTAACAGAGGTAGAGCCCTTATGCAGCTTGCTTCTAGCATGGTGGGACTCGACCGGAAAGCACCACAATCTCACAAAACAACGTGAAATAGCGATTTAGCCTTAAGCTGTATTTCGTTTAGTGAATGTAGAGATTTGGTACCCAATTACACGTAACGAGGCGTACTGCCTCACTCCTCATGTGTCAGGCAAGTGCATCTTGAACCTTTGACTTGAAGATGGCAATGTTAATAGTACTCCTCGTCCTACGTCCTCTAGAGAAGTATATATATATATATATATATATATATATATACATATATATAACCCAGATAAGTAAAAAGCCACAACAAATTATATGAGTATATGTGATTCTCTTGGAGAGCCTCAATACAATTCCCATTTTTAAATGCTAAAATATAGTTTTAACTTTGACAAAATTGCCTCTTATAACGTTCATTTTTGCTTTTGACGCTACTACGAGTATTATCATTCGAAGATCTGGACCTGGACTACAATATATAATATACAAATAAGTAGAAGTATTGTCGCACATAGAGTTCAAATGCTAGCAAGTGATTGTACAATAACAACTCCACTAACTGTTTATTTTATAATAATGACAAACAAGAACGAAATGATTGAATCTCGATAAGAAATCATAATGAACGTGCGTAATCAGCACTGAAGACTAAGATGGAATGTCTCGTCACCTGTCACCGGTCTACGGATCTCTACACAGGAGGAAACAGCATAGTACTATTTTACGCCGATCACGCCGATCCATCCGTGTGGTAGCTAGAAATGAAGTGAAGTATGCCTCTACCAGTGTTAAAATTTAATAAAAGCTAGTCAATTTTAAAAGCTCACGGCAACTAGCAACGACGTCTAGTCTAGTCTTACTAAATACTATGTATTAAATACAATTTATATTGTTGGTATGCCATACTCCTCATTAATTCTACGCCTACACAATGTTTTGGTGCCACGTGTCTGTTGAGGTTACATACTATCGACCATCGCCGACAACTCAACAAATTCACCTCAATTATGCAGATAGCATCAGCCAAGGGGCTCGTACAATTACTATACAATCTAGAGACAAATCAACATGTACCGCACAAATAGATTTTATATCTTTGGGCCGCCTCCAAACTATAAGCTTCGGCGTAGAGATTTCTTAATCTTAGAGTTTTATCAAAAATTTTAAGATTGATTCGATTTACAACTTAATAACTGTTGCAAGGCATATCCAAATGGGCCGGTCTACTCAATAATTATTGTAACGCGTATTCAAACAGACCTGTCTATTTAATAACTATTGTAATGCGTATCCAAATGGGTCGGTCTACTTAATAATTATTGCAACGCGCATCCAAATGGGTCGGTCTACTTAATAATTATTGCAACGCGCATTCAAATGGGTCGGTCTACTTAATAATTATTGCAACGCGCATTCAAATGGGTCGGTCTACTTAATAATTATTGCAACGCGCATCCAAATGGGTCGGTCTACTTAATAATTATTGCATCGCGCATTCAAATGGGTCCGTCTACTTAATAATTATTGCAACGCGTATTCGAACAGGCTGGTCTACTTGATGATTGTTGATAAACGTATCCGAACGGACCGGTCTAATTAGGGTGGTCAATACCACATACCAAATACATATTTGAAGGCAGATACTCCAAACACATGTGGTCTTAGTAGAAAATGGAGAATAATAGACCCTTTTTCTATCTTAGTGCTCAAAAGTGAAAACGAATTACGCAAACATTAGGATTCCCATTACATTACGATCCAGAATGAATCTGGATGTCAGAGTCATCACTTACTGACACGTGAACTGTGTGCTCGTTTCTCGTATTAGATACAATAAAAAAAGGTTATTTAAATGTTCCAAAATTTGCTTTCGCTTCTGCCTATTCTTGTGGCTTACGCAATACCTTATACTTGCCATAAATATTTATTGCTCGCATCAGATGGAGGGACTCAAGGCGTCCACGGATTTGTACGATTTTATCCATCAAACGTCTATTATTGTCACGTAAATTAGATTTACTTCAAAACGCATCCACCTATTTCGATCCTTAGAAAGTAATGGAGACTTTTTTTATATAAAAGAGCGCTTTTCTTATCTAGCAGCGCTTTGGTTATCTTTTGAAACCAATACCTTTACTCTTCTATTACGATAGTAAAGGTGACAAGTAAGCACAGTTCATCAGATGGTAAGTGATATTGGATGCCATGGCATGCAATTACACTCGTTATCACTTATTTTATTGACCACATGAAACACATCAATCTGTAGTGAACATACGATAATCTATTTTTTTAAAGCGAATATTATCAATTCTATTAAACATATTGCTTTACTGATATTTTTTCAGAACTTCCTGCTAATGACTCCAACTATGCTGAAAATGCTTGTGAGAATTGCTGACGGTATCCTAAACCATTAGGCCATTGACGCTTCTGGATGCTTATGTTGATTAACCTGGTGTTCTAGTGGACTGGACATTATATTTCGATAGAAAAAAGCAATCTACCATAATAGATATTTTAATTAAATAGTTCTCTGGGATGGGAGCCAACAAAAAGTATATTTTGTACGCTCATATCACGTAATATTATCAAAGCTACTGAAAGTTTTATGAGCTTTTGCATAGCAAAACAATTTATCCACCGTCAGGAAATACATTTGAGTTATAAAAATTAGCAGAGTATGTCATTAATAACGGAATCGTGTAGTTTTTAATTATTCAGTGTAGATTATTAAATAGCGGACAGAACAAGAAGTCGCGGTGATGTCATTGTGGTTGAATTTGTCAATTGCCAATATCCTTTAGTTATAACCAAAAGATATTGAATCCATTATATACTATGTCGTAATCATTTGCGAGTACTCCAAAAATACTGGTTTTGCGTTATTTTCCATAATGGCACGTAATGATCATTAATATCGATGGAAGGCTTAAACAGAGTCATGCTTCAGCTATTTACTAGCTGCACCATAAATATAAAGGAGAAGACTGAAGAAGGACTGCACTGTAACAATAGCATCGTGAAAGAGCAGCATAATGCTGCTGTGTTTCGTTTGGGTAACTATTTCTTTTTATTACATTGAAAGTAACAAACTGGCACACAGCTCACACTGATGACAAGTGATTCCTGCGGCCCTAAACATCTGCATTCATCCTTATTAAGGAATCATAATGCAGACGCGTTATCACCGTTGAGGAATGAGATGGAATGCCCAGCCACCAGCAATAAACGTCTCCAGCTCCCTACACTCATCAGACGAACCACAGCAGCATTATGCTGCTATTCTAAGCTGGTATGGTGAGGGCTTGGTTCTACCCCAGTCGAGCTGACCCATTAACTCTGCAGCTAGAAAGAAACTGCAGTGTAGCTCTATCACTGTTAAATATAGGACATGATACATATATGTAACTATAGAAATCCTAGAACTCATTCACAGTTACCGAGGCCTCAGTCCCCAGGGGTGACGACGCGTGGGCATCTCGATTCTTTATTATCGAATGGTGCTTGTTTGTCACCATTAATAATATAACAACTAGAAAGTTGTAAATGGGTCGTGTTTCATTTTACCAAGTAGTTATGTGACAATAGATTTGTTTGCTATTTTTTTTCAAGATATATAATTCTAGGAATATATTGTTCATAATAGGAATATACCATGTCGTCTGGCTTATTAATTTCCACAGTCGATCCTTACCCATACCCATGAGTAAACGTAGTTAGTTATATTGTATGTATGTGTGGTACTAGTTTAACTTACTGCATTCCCCAGAGCTAGATGCTTCATTTTTAATAATGTAAAATGTAATTATTATATACACTATATAACTTCTAGAACTTCGTACAATGAAATGTTTTTATGTAATGTTAAAATTATTTTAGTGTCTGAAGTGTCAGGAGAGTATTTGTATCGAATAAGTATCGTAGAGTGGTCTTTTCGCTACAGGCTCACTTATTGTGAAACCTACGACAATATCAAAATTGTGATCAAAGTATCAAGAGAATGACTGTAATGAATATGTTAGTATCGTGGTGTTGTCTTTACGATACAGGCTCGCTTAGTGTATAGAATACAAATCAAATGTTAAACAATAAATTTAAATAAACCGTTAACGTATACAATATTGTGTGTATTACAGTGTATTGCCTTGTTTAATATAAACCAATAAAAAGAACATGGCATTAACTCACAATTAGTGCATTGCATAGGTTTTCGTCATAAATTGCAAGGAAGCGCAAACGTTTGTCTCTTCTATAATTTTGGTGACAAATGAACACACAGTTCACTTGATAGTAAATTATGACTACGGCCCATGACATCTATATACGTCAACACCAAAGATTAAAGGTGCACATCGAGTTATATATATATGTATATAAGTATTAATACTGCTATTTCACGCTGATAATCTGTGAAGGCAGGATCCTTTTCCCTTCATGCTGCAGATAAAATCAAGCTACAACGTGGCTTTATCACCGTATACAGAACTCGAGTGCTTAGACTTCTTATAGTATATACACTATATCTAGAAAAAATATTCTCAAAAATTCTTAAATAAAATCCCGCGAGTATCGATTCCAATTTCACTAATATATAGGCGATCAAATAAAATATACTATATGAATGCCGTTGAAAATCAAATCCAAATATTTTGCGAAAACGGGAAATAATACGTAACGTATCGGTTACAATATATCAGGGCATCTTATTTTATTACCGCCATCAAGCTCTCGACGCGAACGTGGCGTCTCGTGAAATTGTTTCTTTCAAATTTTCCCCTGATGGTACGTCAGTGTAATTTTCACATTTGATATTTAAGTTTTATTTACTTGCTCATTACGTGTGTGATCTGTGATAGTTCAGTGTCAAATCGGTAGCTTTCAGTTCACGGTACGCGAACAATCCCAGTTCGGTCCTCGGTATCGGCACTGATGAAATTTATAATTGCATAAAGTGCCGATTTACCACGTGGTCGGCAAGGAAGGACACCTGTACGCGTAAGAAATAATAATCATAAAAAAAATATTGCCATAACACCAATCCCCTGTAGATGCCCAGCAGTGGGACTTATATATATATAGGCTGTTACTTTACTTCTTTTTTTTTAATATTAATATTCATAATTGCTGCTTCCTATCATGGCTAGACAACATTTATTATAGATTTATTGGCTCTATTGTATTACTGTTAACTTACAATGTTTTTAGAGATTTATCCTGTAAGGAATTTTCACTTGGAAGAGTCACTATTTTAAGTTAGTGAAAAGTTTATTTTTTTATTACATTGAGACTAACAAACTCACACACAGTTCACCTGATGGTAAGTGAATCCTGTGGCCCATGACATCTACATTCATCCTTGACAAGGAATCATAATGCAATCACCTAGAATGAAACTACAGTGTAACTCTAGCACTGTTTTTATTATTTTTTTATCGTATTATTACGTATTTTTAAAATGATTTATATATTATATAACGTGTTTAAAGATTAATTATTATCTTCATTATATCTATCTGTATTAGAATAATCCTAAACGGTAAAACCTAAATGGTTGCACTATTGACTTAATAAGTGCGCAGAATATTTTATAGTGCCGTAAACTTTAGCTCACTCACCCGTCCTCTCTCGTCGGTTCCTTCCCTATACAGAAGCATGTGCAATAAGATCGGAGGAAGGTCCAGATGCAGTGTCAAGGACACGGAACTCATATACAAGACACCCAACCCAAAAACCATTAATTTATAATACATAAATATTATTCCTAGTATGGGAATTGAACTCAGACTACATTAACTTAATTTCTAAACTTTAATCGATGTAATACAAAATTGTTTTTAAAGGTTTTAATTATATTATCAATGAAAATTAATATTAATCAAATACATATAACAATAAGTAGATAATAGGTATACATCAATATAATAAAGCATAACTTAAAAGCCTTGAATCATAACATAAGTAAATAACCTAAAAATCAACGAGACAACAACAATACAAAAATGATAATACAATGAATGCGTTTGATATTTATATTAAAGCGAGCAATTGGTTCACACATGGCGGTAATGGGAAATTATGTAAAGACTATCGTCCACTTTTTCAACGAATGTTCCTACAAAACCGGTTAATACCGGTTCAGGGCGCCACACGACCGGTCCGAACTGGATTTAGAAACATATGTTTTAAACACTTGCACGTTTAACTTCCCTACTAGTTCAACGCTCGATCGGACGCACTGTACGTCGCGTTGCAGTTGTCAATGGCGGTCGTGCGCGGATTCTCGAGCAATGGGAAAAAGAACTTTATATATTGCGTGACAAATTAAACGATGCTGTGATAAATATTAAATCTTTCTTCATAACACGTTGTTTTGCCGTCAATCGGCATATAAGTGTCAAGAAAAAGAAACGTATATATACTAATCCCACTGTTGGGCGAAGACCTCTCTAGATGACATGCAGTTGACTCACAATATTTTCTTTCACCAGAGCGTGTGATAATTGATCACTTAAAATTGCTCAATAATTTCAATGTCCCGGTGCCGGGTACATTCGTACTCGACATCGAACTCGATTTGCATGCAATAGAAATTTGCAAAAAAAAAAAATTGCAAATGAATTAAAGGCTAGTGCTCAGGTACTGAGCTACCACGGCTAGTAGGGCAACTACAAACATAATTTTTACTAAAATCTACGATTTGTCTAGTTCTGTCGGTTCCTTGTTGATGACCGTCTAGCCGATTTCAATCACAATTTAGTTATTACCTGATGACATTAACTGCGCAGGATATATTATAGTGCCGTAAATATATCCAGACTTGTAAACCAACTATTTGTAATACGAAAATATTGTTTTTCGTTTGGTATTTAATCCAGGTCTCATGACGCAGTTGGCTGATACTCTGACCACTACGCCACGCGGGTGGCATATGGCTTTATTATTTACATTTAAGATTGCATTGAGTAGATGTATTTGTATTTGAAATAGGGCAAGAAGACACTGTACACAAATATATGTATATATATATATATATATATATATATATATAAATATATATATATATATATGTATTTATACATCTATATACATTATAACTGTATGCGCTTCTAGTCGATTTCGTCCACGGCGATATCTTCTGTTTATTTTCAGATGACATCAACTACGCAGAATATTTTATTGTGCCGTTAGCGCTTGCGTAAACACAGAGACATCAATCGTCGACCCTTCGGAGTCCGATGTAATTCATGTGCAATAAGATGGGAGGAAGGCATGCAGTGTGAGGGTCACGGTACATATGTACAACACATACACCCGGACCCAACAACCAATGATATTGTACAATCTATCAAAAGCCTACTTCTAGTATAAGCATATGACACCCTGGTGGGAATTTCTGACCTCTTGAAGCCTTTCGACGATCTAACGTCTGCTATACATTGATAGCCAACGTAATTTGAATTTAAACGTGATCTCCGCCACTCCTTTTTATAGCAATAGACCTTTTAAACTAATTAAGGACTACTTTGACTATTATATTACTAAGGTAGACTAACAACTTGTAGTAAATGTCAATAACCTTGAATATTAATTGATATATTAAGTACTATAACATAAAATATCTTATTTAATACTATTTTTTTTAATGAATACCAGTCAGTTTGTCTACAAAACCACCTGGTCTTAAGTGGTGATGTGGACGCACTAACTCAGCAAATGCCTATTCACTCATCTCTTGAAGACACCCACATTATACTCTGAGGGAAAGACTGCAGCAGGAAAAAATTATAACAATCGTTTGCTGTTCGCATAAAAACGACGAAGCACATCACTCGTTATATTTAGAACGCCTGACAAGTAAAAAATGTAATATATAATAATTTTATAGCGTCTTTGGAAGTTTTGAAGGATTCTAGTGGTCACTTATCAACCACGGCTCATGGAATAATACGTAAAGAATAATGGTAATGGCAGCGAGACGGCAGGGGCTTGAACGAGGCAGCGGTGGCTTGCTGCGCGGCAATAGGCACCTATGAGTCATGAGCCTAAATTTTGTCGTCCTGTGGCCTGATCAAGTTAGATAGCAAGTTACACACGCGTTCCGTGATACCTAAATTCATCTTAGATAACGAATCATAATACAGATGCGTGCTCTAAGGAATAACATGGAACGCTTCTTCACCAGTAATATGGTTCTCCGGATCATTTGTATGGCGTAAAATGAAGGTATATATATCTATAATATCGGCGCTATCCAAAAACAAACAAACTCATTTTATTTACAACTTTATTGCCTCCCAGTATCTCAAAGCCACGGCCCACAGCCCGTTATCATGAGAGACCTACAACCTTACATGTTACTGGTATCATGAAACCAAACAAATACTCTTATCGTACGTTCGACGTCGTCGAGTCTGCGAGCTCGCACCTTGACAGTTGATCGCGGCGTCACTATCGTTTGCGCTATCTCGTCGCATGGTACCGTGGTTAAGATATTAGCGAAATAAAATATAAATATATACATATATATATATAGTTCATAATGAAAGATTCCATATGGGCTATATGGAATAATCCTAACACCACAATAAGTGTCAATAGCCTAATTGGCTTAGGGTACGGTCCGCTAAAACTTAAGATCGTGGGTTTGAATCCACCATTCGACTATTATCGTACTACTTTCAACTCCTAGCACAAGCAGTAGCTTAGTTGGAGCGGTTAACGGGAATGTTAGTAAGGTTACAAAGTAAGGTTCAACAGTGTTAGAGATACGCTGTAGTTTGTTTCCAGCCACAGAACGAATGGGTTAGCTAGACCTCGCAGAACGCGGGCGTGGTCCTACCAGCCTAAAATAGTAGCATAACTCTGCTATGTTTCGTTTGGTGAGTGTAGGGACCCGGAGACGTCTACTTACTGGTGACGAGGCATTCCATCTCATTTCTCAACATGTGACAACGCATCAGCATTATGATTCCTTGTCAGGGATGAATATAGACGGCATGGGTACACGTTTGATACTATCAATGAAATAAAAAAAAATATTGTTTTAAAAAAGAGCAACCAAATATAAGGAGATGCGAGCGGGGCAGTGATCAGAATACCAGGTAATACTTCGTCAAGGGTTCTGCGTTCGAGATTAATCAAGAAATAAAGTTTTTACATAACAAATGTTTGGTTTTCGGGTCTATTGTATAGTTTGTGTGTCCGCATATCCCTGACGCGGCGTCTAAATCTTGTTCCTCCGATATTATTACAATTGGAATAGAGAAAGGAACGTTAGGTGATCGCGTCTGTATTCGAACGAATGCTTACGGTACTGTTTTTAAATAGATAGTTCTCTTTTAAATAAAATAATGTCAGAAATACTTTTATCATTACTAACTTTTCGGTTATCTAGCAAAGCTAAGCATGCTAGTGTTAGGAGATGGTTCACGATAGCAGTCGACCGGCGGGTCGAAACCAACGATTCAAGTTTCGCAAACCGTACCATAAATCACTGGGCTATCGGTGCTATATAACCAGAATATGTATTCTGGTAGATGTCGATTTTTGATCGACCATAATCATAATCTTAAAAATACTTGGACTTTACGTCCAGTTTCTTTCTTCTTCTTCATCAGCCTATAGGTCCAGTGTATGGACCTTTTTTTCTTAACTACGAAGGGTGTTGTACAATGCATTAACTCTACCATCACGCTATTGGTAATGCTTCCCATCAATAGAAATATAATAGTATATAGGCTACGTATAGACATAAACCACCGAAATGGCATCATTACCTTTTGTAATTATAAAAGTACAGTTGACTGATATACGAGCAATTTAATATAACAAAACTATTTAGTATTAGATTATTATTTCCCGCGAGTAGTAGAATAAGCAGGCAGTGGTTTTTCCAAGTCATCTTATAATTTTCACACAATTCACCATTGTTATGCGTACAATTGATTATTTTTTCTATAATACCATGGTGATTGGTTTGTCGGTTTTTTTTTTCGGGCCGATGGCCGCTATTAGCCCGAGGGCTTTTACAGTTTCACCTGGTTGAGCTCAGAAGCAACTGACCGAACCGAGGTTCGGCCCACTCAGGGCACCTTCGAGTCAGACGTTCTCGCGAAACAAGGTAACGGTCCAAGCCGAGGCTCCCTCTCGGGAGCCCTTGTGCTGATTACCCATATATAGAGGTCTCGACTGAGTGACAACTCGGTCCCCTCTCAACTCGGTGAAACTGTAAAAGGCCTCGGGCGAACAGAGGCCTTCAGCCCGAAAAAAAAAAAGAAACCTGGTTGAGAGGTGACCGAGCGCTTAGGGCGCTCAGTCGAGACCGCTATTAGTGGGTACCCAGCACAAGGGAACTAGCCCCGGCTTGGTTGGTTTATCCGTTATATTAAATATATATAAATATAAAAATATATATTACTGTTTTATTCCGAAATTTTGTTGGATTGAAATCACCTCATTCTTAGTTATTGCGGTACCAAAAAGTCTAGATCCCAAAGCGATACACTGTTATTAGTTCCCTAAATAGTAAGCACCGGCGTCTAAAAGTTACAACATGTATATATAAATCCCACTGTTGGGCAAAGGCCTCCTCTGTAGAGAGGGTGTTAGACCGTTGGTCACCACGCACCTTCACTGTGGATTGATGGGTTTGACATTGAAATATATATTGTTTTATATTTAGAGAGAAGACATACTTGCTGGTATCCCCACGACGTTTTCCTTCACCACCGAGCAATAAAATAAAATGTAAAATTGTATAAATCAGCACTTAAATTACAATTAACAATTTCAATGGCGCCGGGGATCGATTCGGTTTGCTTGCTTCGTGATTTTAAAGCGAATGTTTACCACGTGTTACCACGGCTCTCTACTGGGATGAGGTGACAGATTATAATTGTCACTGCCTTTTTGGACATATACGAGATTGCACTAAACTCCCTGCAAATGTACAAACAACCCACCTCATGGTAAGTGATCACCGTCGCCCTTGAACACCCGTAACAGCAGAGGAGTCGCAGCTGCGATTCCGTCCTTTGAGAAAGATTTTTTTGAAGGTTCCTTAGTCGTATTTTTAGGAAATACTGCAGGCGAGAGCTGTTTCCAAAAATAGTTGTGCGTGGCAGAAAAGTTCTTGCATAAAGCATAGTGGTAGATTGGAAACCATCAAGATGACTAGGATCAAGTTATGAATTCTATCTGCAACGATGGTGGTTACGGGACCGGGCAAGATGTAGCCCTGATCTCGCGCCGACAACAACCATCTAGCCATCTTCTTATAAAAATCTTACTTAATATTACGCTATTGTGTTTCGTCTGGTTTACGATGGAAACCAGAGACCTTATTATTGGGGACAGGGCATTCTATCTTACCTCTCAGAGATGACAATGTATGTATATGCATTATGATTCATTGGTTGCAAAATTAATTTACCATGTGAGCTGTGTCCGATTTTCTTATCTTATATTATAAAAACCTTTGAATGCAGTGTTTGCGCTAAAGATCCTGGAGCCATTACAAGTCAGTTAAATTATAACTAAATTACGGAAATTTCAGGAGTAACTTATATTGATTTAATCTTGTTCCCATTACCTTTGGTGTGATTGTTCTTATTGTATATGAAAAAATATGCCATCACATTAAATGGGAGCGTGAGCTACGGATACCGAAGCTCAACATGAAATTTAAATTACTTCCAAGTGCCATGGGATACAGTCATGGACGATACATCAGACCTCATGGTAGACAAGAGCAAATTTCCATACGCAAAACACAACTGACCCTTATAACTGGTAACTAGCTATTCCATCTTTGTCCTCAGATGTGACAACGTATCTACATTAAGATTCCTGGGATGAATGTGGGTGTCATGGGCCGCACTCATCTCCTACCATCAGATGAACACACAGCTCTTTTGTTATCCACAAAAAGTTCAGGATTTTGTATCACCGGAACCTATACGTTAACACTTAGTCTCGATAAATATTTCTCGAGACGGCATCCTGAATTTGTTAAGTCCCAATCATAGTTTCAATTAGTTTGTCTACCACTTTGAATAAAATAAAGTCATTGTTCTTATATCTTTATGATTTAATACTGTGTACTTTCCACATCTACAGTTCTCTGTCCCCTCCAATGTAGTGACATTGGCCCTCACTGTCCTTTGTTTCCAACTCATATGCCACTAATCGATCCACGGGGGTTCTTATATGCGGACAGCTCGACCTGGGAAGAACCATCTCACATAATAGCTTTGAATAACGCTGTATACTTGGTGAGCATAGGATGGGCAACTCAGTCCTCAGGGGTAATAATCATGAATGTTTGTTGAGGATGGATCATCGCTTACTATCAGGTGAACTGTGGGCAACGTGACCTACTGGGTTGTTTAGTGGACACATAAATCAGGTTGCAGTACCACAAAATTATGTTTACAGGCCTCTGACTAATAAACCTAAACCTGCCGTAAGTCTGCTTCAGTCTATAACTTGAATCACTCCACGGCAGCGTCAGGGTATCGTCCAACGAACTTTATCGCGAAGGACAGAGGGGAAAGTATATTTTTGTTATACACTTGATTTTTGTCGGCTCAATATTAATACTTATAAATGTACAATGAGACGTTTTTATCTCGGCTTTTTAAATATAAATTTAATCTCATAACATAGTACGTTGCGACTATTATGTTAAACAGGTTGAAGTTCGAATAAATTTACGGTGATGTTTTTTACTTTACTACGATTATGTCTACAAAATATTAAACATTTGTTTTAATCAATACAAGCCTGTGCTTGTATTCAATCGCATGGTGTTGTGGTGATGTAGACGTAGGTAGTAGCGTGCACTAGCTCAAGAAATGACTATTTACTCTTCTCTCGAAGACACAAAATAAATAACTAAACTCACTAAAACATATTTAAATTAAAAGAAAGCCAATATCATAATCTTATCGTTGACATTCTTAAAGTAAAATATGATAATCTTATCATTTGGCAGAAGCGCAATTCTAGATTTTGCTTTTTCTCTTCTTAAATTATTCAACTCCCTATCTTAAGGATAAATGTTATCTCCTTATATAATTAGTGAATTCTTTCGATCTAACCCTAAATATACTTATAATAAGATTTATAAAAGTAGAGCCTCGTTGTAGCTTTTATCTAGTTGCTGTGTGCTTTTATCGGTGACATTTTCTTCATTGACCATATTAATAGATCTTCTTCATTATTTATTTCAGATAAATAGGTCAAGGTCGACCTAGACCAAGGACCACACCCTAACAATACCAGCATGAAATATTATTATTATTTATTATTACACTGAGAGTAACAAACGAGCACAGAGTTCACCAGATGACGAGTGATTCCTGGGGCCCATGAGATCTACATTCATCCATGACAAGGAATCATAATGCAGATGCGTTATCACCCTTGGGGACTGAGATGAAATGCCTCGACACCAGTCATAAAGGTCTACAGATCGCTACAATAGAAGCATAAAGCTCTTATATTGAGATCTGGACACACTATTATAGGTTACGAGACATTCCTACTCAATCCCCAGGGATGATGCGCACATGCGCCTTGAATCTTTGTTGCAGATGCCATGGGCCGCAGACGTCATTTACCGTCAGGTCAACTATGCAATCGTTTGTTACCCGGAATATTGTTATAAAAAATATTCCAACAATTAGATCTTAATAAACTACCAGGTGTTGGAATTTGACTTTTCTTTATTTAGGATTTTTTTTCGTGCACCCCAAGCGTAGTCAGGGATTAATGGTTTTCATCCGAACTCTTTTCAAAGACTCGTCGAAAGAGGTCTATTAAAAATAGTCTGTACAAAATAGCCACAGATTTTATGACGGCAATTTTTAAATAAACCACTTTAATAAAGTCAACTTTTAAACATGGAATAAAAAAGCGTACAAAGCTGGATATGAGGCAAGGCTAAGACGAATTTGCAAGTAGGCGCTAAAATCGCGATAAGATTAGTCTAAATGATGTCATAAAGTTAAATGACCTCCTCGAGTGCCTTTGAAATGTCCCCGTTTGGACCCGACAGGACGGCTTCTGGGTCCCATTTCATTATAATTTGTTCAATGTACACAACATTAAAAGATATTACGCAATTTTATCGCGCACTTCACCTCGAAACGAAAAATGAAAGTCCATGATCCGAAATCAATTAATTGAAATATAATTAAATTAACGTAGTACAAGTTAATTTCGACATAAGGCCGTATTTTGGATAAGATCGTTATTATAATTTTTATATGTACAATTTTTTTAAAACTACGTAAGGTATAGACATACTAACTTTATTAATATAACATGCAGTGTGTAAAAATTATGTACCCTTGTTATCAGCTCAGTGATATCTTCTACCAATACCTTAGTGGGCAGTCTAGTTCGACATTAGTCGGCAGCCGAGCTAGTGACCCAGTTAGAATTATTTCTTCCACGGCGATATCTTTTCGGTTATTACTAGAAGACTTCATATGCAGGAATACAGTCTCGTAAGCATTCGAGCAAATACACAGGAGAGGCATCGTCGATCGGCATTCGTGCAGCTTATTTTACAATAAAAATCTTTACCAGCACGCCTGGTGTTGGATATATTATTGGGGGGAAAAACATAGTGTACTCACAAAATAAAAAAAAAATAAAGCAAAATAAAGAAAAAAGAAGAAATAATGATCAATTAAAAATAAAAACAATAGTATATTTATTTACAAACACCTTACTTACTTACTTTAATGATTACTGACTTCGGAAAGTCGAGGGTTGCAGGTGGATTCTACTCTATGACAGTCTGCGGAGGAAAAAGGACTGGTGATGGACTGAAATAATGATGATGACGATTGTATATTTAAAAACGTGACGTGTTATTTAATAGGCTTTATATACGAAACTTTTTTTATTATTAAGAATACCAACAGCAGTTTTACGGTTAAGCTCAAAACAAATAATTAAAAAGCTTTACTAATAACAGGTTTTCTTTAATTATTTCTGGTGACCTTTATTACTGGTGATTAGGCATTCCATTTCATTCCTCAAGTTACCCTTGAGGACTGAGATGGAATGCCTAGTTCAACGCATCTGCATTATGATTCCTTGTCAAGGATGAATGTAGATGTCGTGTGTCAGGTATCACTTGCCATCCTCACCTGATGTGTGTGTACTCGTTTGTTCTCTTTGTTTTTACTCTCAATGTAATAAATAAAAAAATACCAGTTATAGAAATATGCGTGAACTAAGTTATTACACGCCGTCTCAAAAAATCATGAAATCACATCAAATGTGAATGAACAAGTACTGAAATCAGATTCATATATAGAATAAATGAATAAGTATAATTGAAAAAGTTAAATTGTGTTTATATAAATAAATAACTTAAAAACAACTTGGTAAAATATTTAAACCACAGATCGAAAACAGTCTTCAAATTGGTTCTAGCACTAAAAACAAGTTTTCAACTGATTAATTTATTATTCATTAAACAAAAAACTGCAGTGAATCCTCAGTCTGCGGCTAAAGTACAAATGACAGCGGGAAAGAAATTATCAGAATTGTTAGCTAAAAGTTTAACCGGGAATGTTGACCGGGACTGTTATTTTAGGCATTTTCAATTATGTACAGATGGGACGTTTTTCTTTATTTCGTGCACCTCGCCCGCGACTGCTATGCGGCGGTTTGGGTGCTGCTTTAAAAACACACGAGGTTTAGTGCCTTGAATTTTATTAAGATTTACAAGTGAAAAAATAAAGAAATAGAAATAGTAACATTTCGATTGCTGAACTTCGGAAGCCGAAAACACTTATTAACGGTGATGAGGCTTTCAAACTCATGGTGATGAGGTTTTCATGGACGAGGACGCATCTGCATTATGATGTCTTATCATGTCGGGCAGGTATCCTTTTACCATCGGAAGAACTGGGTACTCATTTGTAACACTCAATACAATAAAAATCTGTTATCAACTGTTAAAAAATTGAGACGTTCACGGTATTTTTGAATTAATTTTACGGACACCATGGATAAATTTTGATCTAAAAATTAATTGGCAAGTAAAATAACTTAATTATGATCGAAACGAATCCTCTCCCAAGTCTATTAAACGTAGTTAGCATTGTCTTGTTAAACAAAACAAGAGAATTTTCCAAAAGCGAAACGGCGGACTTTAAAATTACAAATGCTGCATCCAATAACAACTTGAAGCTAGTTTGAATTTTAATAAAGTCGTTCAAAGTTGAGAGCCGACGGATCGGCAACTTGATCGTCTCACTTCGGGTTAAGGCTTTTTGTATTAAGTTATGCTAAATTGGCTACTGTGATTTTAATGTTACTTTAACCAACTTGCGTCAAAGTTTTGAGAAATATTCTTAAGCTTATACTTTTTGCTGACCGTTTTTTTAAAGAATATTTGAAAAAATTTTAGACAGTATCTATAATTAACATTATCAAGTGTTAATAATTAATAGTATACATCGTATTAAGTGCTGATGCAATCAAGTGTGATAAATCGCACCAGCTTAGTAAGTGCCTATTCAATCTTCTCTTGAAGACTCCCTGTATCCAGACAGTAACACTGATGCAACCAAATTGTTCCAATCCTTTGCTTCGTCGGAATGCGAGGAGTGTCTCTGCCGAAAAGATTCTATTTTCGAGCGTTGATGTCCAACGATGGAAAGGGGCTGAGAGAATTAAATAACGTAATTCCTCCAAGCACTCTTCAAAATGTATCCTGTAGAACATCGAAAGGCTAGCAACCCATCTTCTCTGTTTAGCTGTAATAAGCCATAATCCACTATTCCACACATGGCCAGATTTGAATTTTACAGAGGATAAATTATATTATTTAAAGAGATAAATGTGTTAGAAATTTATTACATTAGCCTTCATAATGTGGCTCTGGCGTTTGTGCTCGTCCATGCGACCTTGTTGCGTTTTTTCTTGGTCGTTTGAATCGGTCAGTGATTGTGATTCTCTATAACACACCACGAATTCCTCAAGAATATAATCCTGATAATTATTTTCTCTCTTGGCTCACCAAAAATAGTCAAGTACGAGCTGAACCCGTGAAATGAGAGTTTTCAATGTTAATACTCGGGTATTTTTTTTTTTCGAATTCTTAAGTCTATTAGTTTCGGAGATAAGGAGCGACCCATATTTGTATATTTTCCTTAATATCTTTCAAATTAACATATATTCAAATTATATTAAAAAATAATAACGAGACATTTCCTTAGATACGTCACATGATACTCTCGAAAAAGCGGATGTTTGTAATTTGTGTCCCAAAATCGGAATTTATTTATTTATGCTATACATTCTTAACAATTTAGTCTCTAAGTCTAATCTAACCCTATATATATTTGGTATATACATTCTAACTTTTTTACGTACTGTAGATTGTGACAGACTGACAGATAGAGAGAAAGACAAGAACTAACTTTTTCAGGGAAAGGGCGTATAACATATATATATATCAAAAAATAAGCCATCAAAAAAATAGTATTAATATAACTACTTTGATTATTACTAGTCTGGCAATAAACACTGTTACATAAAAACTTTTATTTTTTTCAACTTTTTTGAATTTAATTGAATTTGGAACATGTATATTATTTTAAAAACTTCTTTCAATTTTGCGCTATTTCACATATTGTTTTCGAGTTCATTATAAAATTACAATATGGGGTGTTAAAGAAAATAGGATTGCAATGATCGCCTTGCACAAAGTGGGTATGGAGCCGTCGGTCATATTCCAGACACTTTGAAGTGTTGGTATCACTTCGTATCAGTCGTATATTCGTGTATCGTACTATCAACAGATACAACAACACTTTCTCTGTGGAAGACCAGAAAAGATCAGGGCGGCCGCGTGCTGTTAGAACTACAAAGGCTGTTAATGCTGTTAAAGGCAGAATTCGTCGTAACCCCATTAGGAAGCAAAAAATCTTATCGAGAGAGATGAAAATTCCCGCTAGGTCTCCCAAAGTGTATCGAGATACAGTCTTGAATCATGTTGTGAAACCTCTCAGCAATACAGTTTTTAAAATTATACTGTGGACTTTCCAGCAGGACTCTGCACCTGGGCACAAGGCAGGAACTACCCAAGCCTGGCTTGAAACCAACGTTCCGGACTTTATAAAAGCTGAAAACTGGTCCTCATCTAGCCCAGATCTCAACTCTTTAGACTTTAAATCATTCTCAGTTTTAAGAGGACATGACCTGCTCTACACGGCGACATTGAGTCTCGTAAAAAAACTTTGGAGCAAGCAGTGGCGAAATTTCCCTTGGAAACAGTGCGTAAATCCATAGATTCGTGGCCAAAAACATTAAAGGCCTGTATATAAGCCAAAGGTGGCCATTTCGAATAGAATATTTAGATATTTTTTGCTGAGACTTATAAATATATAGGTATAAATTTTAATAATTTTAAATTACTTCATTAAAAAAAAATATGCATTTTCATTTGTAACAGAACTTATGGCCGGACTAGTTATATTTGTAAAAAAAAAGTGAATAAAATTGATCTTAAGCTTATAAATAAATAAAAGCCTGAAGTTATAATTAAAAAAATCGCAGAATTTTTGTACAATTTCTTGTTTACCGTTAAGTTGTTTTGAAATGAAATAAATAAATTTGATAAAGTAGCTTCATTACATAGGTTAAGACTGTTTCGCTTGAAGCCACAACTAAAGCCGAAGCTAAAACGAGACCAAAGTCTGCATTGTGCGAAACAATAATAAAAATAATAAATCCCCTTCAAAGCGTTCTGACAGCCGCGAAACTACTCGCAGGCAATCCACGTGGGACCACACTGGGTGACACTACAGGGACCGGTCCTAAACTCCACTACTCAGTAGTTGAAATATACTTAAACATATTGAATTTTAACACGTGCTAAGAAATTAAATAAACCATTTAAAAATATAATATTATATACTGTTCCTTTTTGGAATTAATTATTACACGACTGAACGTGGATTACATGTTTTATTCTGAAAATCCTTTTACAAATATGCTGCTTGCTTGCACTGACAAGTGATAATTGAATGAAGTAAAATGGCGTCACTGGCAAGGCAACGCTCGCGTCGGCCAATGTGAAGACGCCGCTAGAGAGTAGCGAGCTCCTTAGTGCTGCGCCGGAACATCATATTATCAACCAATAAATACATTTTTTATATATTTTATTTACTTCTTTACTATATATATATATATCACTTAGAACATTCAGCTCTCTCAAATGTGAATGTAAATGAGATTCATCTCAGACTGCATATGAAGTGTATTGTGTATTTTTTATAAGATTAAGTATTATGCCAGAGTGGAAAACTTAACCCATGACTTGTGGCTTTAATTTTATTTTTATTTATACATTTTCATAAAAGTATAGTGGGTAGTATACATTACATACAGTGCTAAATCTTGGACACCCTATGAAAAGTCCCGTCACTGCCAGTGATTTGGTGTGAACGAATCCAAACGTGAGAACGGGAAAATTTTGTTTTACATGAGAAAATGGAAAATTTCTTTCTTTAAGGGGTCCAATAGGATGCAAAGACCCAAGAACAATTGAACGTTGGCGTTTCTCTTTACGCTTGTCGTTTGACAGGTCTTCAATTGATTCGAGTAGGTTTGATTCCTGCGCTGTCAATATCGCTTTGAGCAATTCTGAGAATAAACGGATGAAAGAAACAAGACGGGGTATTGTTATGAAATATTGTACGATTCCTTCCTCTGTTTTTGACAAGGTAAAGTTAGACGCGGATTACAATTTTCGTTTGATGAAAAGAATATCATAAATTAAAACATTTCCAAATGTTTAAGTGCATCTCTGTCTTCATTATCTAAAGGGATCAATCATAAATAAGATAAGTCTATAGATATAAGTTTATAGATTATGAATTAATTACTTACAGTCAAGGTAAAAACGTCGTAACCTCAGGAATGCCAAAATTCATTTAGATCAACAGGATTTCTTTTTATTGTTTTGAGGAATAATGAACACAATTTACCTGATTACGCCCAAGACACCCACCTTCATTCGCGATAAGGATCATAATGCAGATGCTTTGTCACCCTTGAGAAATAAGATTTGAGTTTCGTTTTATGTTATCAACGAGTTACCAAACATCTTGTTGAACGGTGGGAGAAGTTAATTGAAAAAACACTTTAAAGTAGTATAAAAAGAACGGAATGAACTCAGTTACCTGCTTAGTAGATGTTTTACGAGCGAAGTAAAACATGTAATGGTAAAAGAAACTTATCGTTTCCTACGTATAAAATTTTCTTTTTATAATATCTAAGTATTTAAGCAAAATTGAAATTGAAAAGACAAAACTAGGAATCCGTGTAGCAAACCTCAACAATACACGACGTGTGGAGAAGCCTTCCCGCGTAGGACACGCAGCGGTCTTAAGCCGCCGTGATTGTGCTTTTGTTGGCGAGCCGCTTTGTCGACAGCTTGAGGGCGCTTAGGTCTATTCGATTCCATTTGGCTGAAGACAAGCCGGGATTAGAGCTCCTGGCCTTTTGTTAAAACATTGTTTTAGAATGTATTTTGTAAAATGTTAGTGTTAGTTACATAATGATGGGAACAGGTGGTCCCTCCTACTGGTAACGAGATATACATATAAGTACTGAGGCTTGTGTGGTGTGGACTGATGCTGGTGATTGTTTCAGGAAAAAATTAAAAAATAAATAATTAGGATTAAACATAGACATTATATTTATATTTATTTTTCAATACAAATTAATACTATTTTACAAAAAAAAAGTCAAAGATATTAATATGAATATTGATAATATTCATTATAATGAATATTTGAATGAAACTAATGCTTATGGATCCTGATGTCACAGTTAATAAGAACTACTCATAGCTTTTAATTATTTAGGTTTGGTTCGTTCTACGTAGATCCTTCTACGCTGTCTAGAGGTTGTATATCTAGTTTGGGATTTAATTTTATTAAACATAGAATCTCAAGCCAATGGTAGCAACGAGCAAACTTTTTTCCCATCTTCCATTCCTCAATGTAAGAAACCGTAACTATTAATTATTACTAAATTTGTCGTTAATATATTAACAACTTCATCCTTACATAAAAGTTACAAACACGCAGTCTTTTTATTTTTATATTATATTTTATTTAAACCATTGTAAAATTGTTATTATATTTTATTTCTGTTCATTTTAAAAATATATAAACGGCAATTCGAGCGGATTCAATTTCGAAATTCTCTAACCGTACGGTAGCAATAAAATAACTCCAGGTTACATTATTTTCTGTTTGCTCAAAGAATACCTTTTCTGAAATTGTTTAGAAGCCACGTATCTGTCCGGACTATAAAACGTTAACCGGACGGACATTCTAATATTGCTTCGGTGGACGTACCTACCGCGTCCGGACACATACGGTATGCTATAGTTCAAATACCGTAACGGCTAGGGTCGCTTGGATTTTCTTAAAAATTCACTTTAAAAATATTCTCGATATAACATTTTGAAGTTTCATTTCTCCTGACGTACAGGAAGTCGTCGGTCTAACTAGGTGAGATCACGGGTAAATTTACGATCGCCTTAATAAAAGTTATGAAGATGTCTCTTTACAATCCTTATTTTCTTAAAGACTAGCTTGCAAAATCTTCTTTTAAAAAAGCGATAGAGACACGCTTCAGTTTAAATTTAGTGTGTAACGTATGGTTCGGCGCGACTGGAGAGAAAGACCACGCCCTCACAGACGCTAAGACGAAAGTTTTAGATGCAAAAAGCTGGACCAGCGACCTCGATATAAACGGATCGATTATCCTAATATACGTAAAAGTAAAGTTACAGCTTATATAAATAAATCCCACTGTTGGACATGGGGCTCTTCTTTATAGAAGTTATTAGAGTCCACGCATCTCCACTGCCGATTGGCGAACTTCACATGTCTTCGAAAATATTTTTATTTATTATTTCTTAGACGTGTAGATCCTCTCGATATTTGTCGCCAAAGTATCATCAATTAAAATTTCGATTAAAAATTTCATTGGGAATCGAACACGGAACACTCAGCTAGTAATTGATCCCAAACCCAAAAAACAACAATTATTTCTCGTACATATTAAACAGACTTTCTTCCCGATACATTTGCGGGCGTCCCTCTAAATAATAAAATCGCATAAAATCGCATAAAATAAATAAATAAATAAACAAAATTGAACTGTTGTTTTTGAAATGTATTAGTGCATTTATTCGCGCGAGACGCCTCCACTTTCGATCCTGCACGATAATAATTTAACTTTATCTCGGATACTGTAACCAGAGACCCCCTCCCCCCTACCCGCGCTAGTTGTAAGCGGACATAGAGTAAAATTAACAGTACATTGAAACACTAACAACAAGTTTAGTTTCTTATATACTTTGCTCTTAATTTACAAAATTATTATGGTTATTAAGTTGAAGTGACGATGGGCCATACTTATATCTAGCTTGTTAAACCGATAGCAGTGGAGAAGAAAGGTTATCGAATGGGATGTTATATATATATATATATATATATATTATATGTATATATATATTGTGTTTCGACGTTTTTATTTCTCTTTAATGTCTTATTTTATCAACTGATAGAGACTAGTGACTAGAGTAGATCTTCCTATTTTTTTTTAACTTTCAGCTACATACCTAAATAGCAAGTTCTGTATAGACTTGTCATTTGTGTATATATCAAAATTATATAGCATGTACATGGCCACTACATGCCATATACTGTTGGTATTTCTTATAAATAAATAATGATGAAGAAAATGTATTGTTGGTATTAATAGGACATTTCTCGAACTTGGTCTACTGCAGATAAATTTGATTCCATTAGTCTGTACGAGTCGTGGAGGGCGAAGCCGAGCGGCACTCGGCATGTATATATGCGCAGGAAATGCACAAAAACTGCAATGTTCCCGGTTGCCTCTTTAACATAATAATAGATTTCGGCTTTCGAGAATTTATTTTTAAATGGCTTCAGCGATACGTTGCTATTGCACGGTGTAACTATAAAGACTCGACGATAAAACTCTCGCGACTTCAGGTTTCTATGTATTATTACGTCAGTTTTTTTCTTATAAGAACAGTTTTCTTTTTCTAATTGCGATGGAAGCGTGAATCTTTTGTAATTGATATTATTTATTTACTCGAATAGTGCACATTTGAATAAAACTATTTATAACAGATTTCCGAAATGTGTCCAAAATTTATTCTTATCTAATGTAGTCATTCGAATTTTTATTATAGAAGGGAAAGGTTCTTGAATGGCATCCTCTGACTGGCATTTGCAGAGTAGAACCCTCCCTTTCCCACTCACCAAGAAAAGAAAATACAATTACAAAAGTTGTGACACACAGACATTATTATTGCTTGCGACAACTTTAATAAATACAGTTTTTTGTTTCATTCAACATATTTTATTTCACTCTTTTAGTACTGAATGGGTATGTAAAACATTTTTCATTATGACAAACGAGCAACACAGTTCACCAGATGGCAAGCGATTCCGGCACTATAATATATCCTGCGCAGTTGAAGTCATCCGACTACTCTCTAACAGTGGTAGAATTACACTGCAGTTTACTTATAGCAGAATAAATGGGTCAGCTCAACCGCAGTAGGACCACGCCCTAACAGAATACCAGCGTAAAATAACAGCATAAAGAGTGTAGGAATCCGTAGACCTTTATGACTGGTGGTGAGGCGTTACATAGCAGTCCTCAAGGGTGATAACGCATTATGATTCCTTGTCAAGGTTGAATAAAGAGGTCATGGGCCGCAGGAATCACGTGCCTTCTGGTAAACTATTTGCTCGTTTGTTACTCTTAATAAATAAAAAAGAATGAGATATCTTTATGAAGGGCATGAGAATGTCGTTAGAAAACACATGTAAAGATAGACACCGATCACGAGGTACCTTCTTCATTTAAAATGCTCGTAAAATGTCGTCTGGAAATTGTTTTGACACCGATCGTATTATTATATTAAGATATGTGTACATGAGTGGTATTTTAGCTTTTTAAAAGTTACACATATTTTTTTATATCAATGTTAGGTAGGGAAAGTTAGCTGAGAGATTTATCCAGCTTTTCGATTACGGCTAGATTAAACTCAAAAGAACTTGACATGTTTTACAGTACAATATATACATACATACCCCAGAATTATTATGATTGATAATAGTTTTTTTCAATATTATGATATTAATAATGTGATATTGCATATTATTTTATGTATGTATACATTAGCTCCGGCAATAGGATTTCCTGTTTCAAAGATATACGACTAATTACTTAATTCTATACGTATTAATTTTATATCGTAATAATACGTATTAAATAAATAGAAAAAAACATTAAAAACACCTAAAACCTAAAATAGCAATATACACATATATATATATATATATATATATATATATATATATATATATATATATATATATATATATATCGACAGCTAGGAGTAATTAAAACCATAAGTAAAATGTAAATCACATGAGATTAGCGCCTATATTAACGTATTGTATACGTATTCATGGATCGGTAAATTATATACGTCCAGAACTTACACGGCATTCAAACGTGAAGTAGTCAGGGATGAGAATGGTTAGTGATGGCTTCACGGGCCGCAGGAGTCACTCAAACACTCAAACACTGAACTATGCGCTCGATTGACACACTCAATACAATGAAAAAGCATGACAAACATTTTTTCCTGAAGTAACTTAATCAACTATTTTTTTATTGATGATGGCCACTGTTAGCCCGAGGGCTGTTACAGCTTCACCGGGTTGAAAGGTGACCGAGCGATTAGGGCACTCAGCCGAGACCTAGCCAGCTCAAGGGTTTCCGAGAGGGAGCCTCGGCTTGGACCGTTACTCGCGCGCGAAAGCGACTGACTCGAGGGTGCCCGAGAGGGCCGAACCTCGGCTCATTCAGTTGCTTCTGAAGGATGTTACTAGTCTAGTGTCATCATTAATGTGATTTTGAGTTAATGGCAACTGTAAACTAGCTGTCCATCACTTACCGTCAGGTGAAGCGTGGCCTCGTTGGACACCCTCATAAACAATAGCAGTCTAAAGTCCCCTTTACAAATGCGTTCGTCATTTCGAGCGAGTTTTTTACGAGCCGGTCCCAAAAACGGCGAGTTAATCAAGTGAGCCCGGTAATACCGCCCGAAACGTTTTTAATTAAGCTTGATTATACACTTCTTTCTCTGTTAAGAATTTTATTATAGCATTGTAGAGTTTGACGAGCGTATTCTGCGCTTTACACACGTATACAATGGCTCAAATCTTGGCGTATGAATGCTTTTTGGTGAGGGGCTTTATTTCAAAAAAGGATACATAAAAAGCAATGGTCACGGCGACTTCGCTTATATTGTATTTTTAGGTATAGCACGAGAGTAGCTCGTAAAACGTTTTCATTTAATAAAGTGGAGAAGTTTGGCGTTTGAATATAAAGATGTATGCATTTATATTTATCTGGCGAGACGACTTATTGTGTCGCTTCGTAACATTTATGGGTTTTCGTCTATGAAATCTAAGAGAGTATTTTATACAGAAGACTTTCTTCCGTGTGGTAGAATCGAAGCCATATAGAGTCGATGCTAATGATATCTTCCTGTTCGATTTCATGCCAGATTACATCAACTGCGTTGAATATATTATAGTGCAGTATGTATTTCCTATTCCGATGTAATACGTGTGACGTAAGATCGGAGGAAGGTCCAGATGCAGTGTCAGGAATACGAGACATATGCACAACACCGTGCACGATGAGCCACAATTTGTTTTCGCAAATATTGTATTATATTCCTCAACTGGGAAGCGAACCCAAAATTCGCGCTGCAGCAGCCAATTGCTGAAATATGAACAGCCCAATGGGCTGTCACTCTGGTGAATGAAGTTGCAGTAGGACATTGGACTTTGCTGTGTTTCATATGCTGAGTGGTAATTATTGCGTTCTATTCACGATCCACTATGAGCACCTTAAATCATTTTTGAGACTGAACGTTAGTGTTTTGAGGCGCAGTAAACATTTATCATAAATTGAACTGTCTACTCTTAATGTAATAAAAAAATAGAACTTCGTTATCCTTATGGTTAAATATGCATGTGTGTTCGTTTGCAACCCCTAATATTATAAAAAATACATGACTGACGAGACGTAACTTCTAGGATATACATATGTCCGCCTGTGCAGTATTACTTTTATGCAAATCAAATGACATGGGAAGGTTAAGGGAGAGTTAGTACAAGTAAGTAATAACTTGTGGTTACATAAGTACTGGTTTCGAATGTGTTTCGAAATATTCTACATCCTAGACTTTAGAATAGACTTGAACATGAGTATACATCTAAGGTTACTAATAATAGTGAATCAATTGTTCACTATTATTACTGTTGTATTTTTAATATTATTATTTTTTAATAGTAATATTTATGGAGTTTATGTATTAATCTTGAGTAGATTTCACTTATATTTTTTAAATACGAGAACACATTACAATACGCTGTTTGTTCCTAGGAGCGACATGAATGGGTCGGCTCGTCTGCACAGATTATCATCGTGAAATAGCAGTATAACGCATTTCTGGTAAATCAAGGTATCTAGAGGTCCTTGTTACTAGTGACGAAACATTCCGTCTTAGTCCTTAGAGGTGATACCGCATCTGCATTATGATTCCTTATCGATGGTGAATTTGGATGTTGTAGGTGGCAGGAATCACTTACCATTAATTGAGTGTAGAGCCTCTATTGCTGTTATTATTACCTCTTATTCAACAGGAGTAATGAGGAATTACATTATGTAGGTGACATTGAATGAGCTGCTGGTCCTGCTGGTCCATTTACCCCCTCTTATATAAAAATTTCTTCATAAAATAATGACTCCGTTATCTCCTTCATTTATCATCAGCATTTGTCGTCGCCAAGTATTCCGGTGAAGTGAGCGGATTATGAAATTTACTTTGAACCGACCACCCCTAAAACGGGAAAATCCAATTACGGTATAAAACAGGCGCGCCTAAACAAAGATCACGTAGTGTCAGTGGAGAATGCAAATTCACGCCTGCGGCGGACGTCGGTGCGTGACGTCATTATATAAGGTTCCAGCGGCAAGTGTTATTCCTTCCGTCCGCCAAGGACTTGCGCGCCAGCTTGATTGACAGTACTTATTTATTCATTCCCTTGCCCTCCGGAAGGGTTCCGTTTAGCCCGTCACCCTAACCATTTGCTGTATGGACTCGAATTTGAGTCCATTAAAAATCTCGACGATATTTTTATTGTATCACATAGTTCACCTGATGGCGAGTGGTGACCTCTGTCCATTAACAACATTCATACTCGGTAAGGAACAACCTGAAGGGTAGCTGCAGTACTGAGTAAATTATGATTTTTTGGGCCGTAGACATCAAAAATCTTTGCGAGAAATATGTGTTCATTAGATCATCGCAGTCGGTTCATAGTTCACTGAAAAGATAGGCCTCTTCTATATATTGTCACAAACACCTTCATCGATCGACTTCCCACGAACTTGCATAGGTCGTCGCTCCATCTAATAGATGGTCACCCTACAGTTTTGTCTACCATTCGGAGGTTGCCACCGATGAGGATGCCACGTTGCGTATTCTATCACGTAGAGAAACACCAAGCGTAGCCCGCTCCGTAGCTCGCTTAGTGGCTGCGAGCTACGGAGTCATTACCTTTATTACATTAATTTTACGCAGGTTTTTTTACTACGCTTTCCTCCACCATCGAACACATGATAACACTACACTTCAATTTACAATTTCATTGGAGCCGGTATCGGGATAGAATTGGGTTCGCTCGTGTACCGTCACAAACGATCAGCAGCACTGAGCTGATATGCCCGGAGATTCACACAACACTAACAGCACCCTAATGTTAATTGTTTTTTATGGTAAGCATACCAGGACCTAGTAATACGAGTCGTTTAACAGTGGTAGAGCTACGCTGCACTTTGTTTCTAACTGCAGAATGTTTGAGTCAGCTTGACCGGGGTAGGGCCACGCCCACACAGAATACCAGCGTAAAATAACAGCATAATGCTGTTGTGTTTCGTCTGGTGAGTGTAGGGGTCCGGTCGGAGAATTCCATCTCAGTCCTCAAGGGTGTCAACGCTGTATTATGATTTCTTATCAAGGATGAATGTAGATGTCATGGACCGCAGGAATCACTTGTCATCAGGTGAACTGTGTGCTCGTTTGTTACTATCAATGTAAAAAAAGAAAAAAAAAGTAACTAGGAATACCATCTCAATCGCCAGGGTTGGCGACGATGTGCATGTTGAATGTTTATTGAGGATCAATGTAGATGCTTCGCTTACCATCAAATGAACTGCATACCTGTTAGTCACACTAAGACTATAAAAAAATATACTCACACACACTTAAAAATTTAATTTAATTTCAATCTCAATTCTATACCTAATCATCATTTTATTATTACATTGAACTATTGTTTGCTCTTATGCTGCTGTCTGTTTAAACCCTTAATTCAAAAAGGGGCTCACGAAATTTATTTGCTTTTGATAGTGAAACTGTTGGTTTGACTTCACCTATTAATATAGGCAGATAATATTTTGAGAAGCTCAATGACTGTTACTTAAAAAAACTTGCATATTCAACATTTTTTGTTGAGTTTTGGGAATATGGTAGAAATGTAGCTGCAGGGGGTCCACCGGAACCAGCTAAATTTGGAAAATGTTCTACGAGAAAAAAAGTCTGGGAACCTCTGGTTTAAACGATATAAACTAAATAATATGACTCCATTTTAGGTGCAAGTTTAGCTGAATGAATTGTAATATATTTAAAAGCTGGGGAATCTGTACAATAAATAAATAAATAAATCTCACTTTAACACGAAACAAGTTAGGTCTACTCGACAAATTTTAAATTCGTGAAACAGTGGTACAGTGACAAAGCGTCAGCACGTTTCGTTTGCGGGCCGTCCAACACACAAATAACAATACCCATCAGACAAACTCACCCTTCTTAACTACGTTTATCGGACGAAGAATATTTTTTTTACATTTCCCACTCGAAAGTTAACAAGGTAAATTTTAAAATATTTAAAAGCCCAAGTAACGATACAATATAATATATCCATCACAGCATTACAATTTTTACATTCAATCGTGGTAGAGACAGGCTGTAGTTCGTTTCTAGCTATTGCACGAATGTGTCAACTCACAAAGTCGAAACAAGTTAGCTCGGATGTTTCGACACCCCCAATACAAAAAAAAAATCTAGTGTTGAAGTTATATCGTGACGTACACCAAACGGCCCCAACGGAAGACCAGCGATGGTTGTTCCCAGCCAACATATACAGAGTTGAGACGGATTCGTCACAACTAATTTTTTTTCTTTTTCTACTAATCCTCCAATTGTACGTGACAATGTTAGTTTTCTTAGGAATTAAAAAAAATCTTTCTTTCCAAAAGTAATATTATGAATCACATATATAATATATAACATATTATATATTTAATAATGCTTGAATTGTTTAAATATACTCGGACCTTAAGGACGAGCCACGACATAATATTTGTTTCAATTATAATCTTACGGGTGTCATAAAACGATGTGTATATATAAAATTTATAAATATGTCAAACAGAAGTACATCGCCCCAATCAATTTATAAACATAATCTATATGATAATGAATTTTCTAAAGCCTAATATAGTGTCATTGCCCTCTTATCTATGACCTTTGTGTTTGACCGATATATAGACCGCGCGCTCAGTCGAAACATATGTTGCAAAAGATTTGAATGCACTTTTTAATGTACATTTTTAAATATATGAACTTCAGGTCAACGACCTATGCTCGTCAATTTAAAATGTTCCAATATTTTTTTTCAAATCATTACCGTGATTTTTTTTTCTGAGTTTGTGTCTTGCTTTTGGTTTTGTGACCTCTACGGCTTTACTGCTGGACTACCGTTCTGCTCCGGTCTCTGTGGACGAAGAACGTTGTCTATAAAGGGGGTTGGTATATCGGGGCCTCCGCCCTCATAAGAAGATTCGAACCTCGGCTCGAATCGCTATACATAGTGCTTAGATTATTGTAAAATAAAAAAAACTAGATACTACATGGTACTAATACGATATTTGTTTTAAGAGCTTTTAAAGAATATCATCCTGGAACAGCAGTAAACTGTTGTGTTTCGTTTGGTGAGTGTAGGGAACCAGAAACCAAGTTACTATCATACGTAGTCTCCATATTTGAATGTTAATGTATTCATAAATTACCACCAGGTGAATTTGTAGTCTTATAAAAAAAAAATAGTGATCGCTTAATGCAGTTAGTTTTTCTACACAACTTTATCTTGTACTCCTTATTCGGGATTACCGTCTTCCACGAGAAGACCCTTGTATCCTACTTTAGTCATTAATTAATTTAATGCATAACGTTTTAAGGAAACCATATTAGTGCCGTCTTGGGTCTCAAGGTTCGCTATGCATCTGCATTATAATCCCTTAGGAAGGATTAATGAGAATGTCGCTGGAATCATTTGAATTTCTTATGCTTTTCTTTTTTTTTAAGCACAGAGTTCACCTGGCGGTAAGTTACGACAGCGGTCCTCGACAACCGCCTCCATCGACAAAGATTTAAGATGTACAAACCTTGTCACCCATGTGGTGTGGGATGAAATTCCTCATGGGTTAATGGGATCTCCGGAAACATACAAAAGAACTACGTTACGCCGATATTTTACTCTAGTTTTCTGTGACGGCGTAATCCTTTCCCAGTCGAGCCGACCCATCACGTTGTAGCTAGATAATAGCTGCAAGGTGGCTCTACCAAATCAAAGACAAATAACAATAAAACGTTAATCTTCTACACCAAATTCGCACCATCTTGCTTCCTGATATTCCTAGCTTCTAATTTTCATATAAGTAAAGTAACAGTGTGTTGAGAACATTAATAAAGTAGGTAAAGAACTTTAGTATTCATTTGCCTGCACTAAAATTCTTAGTACATCCATCGAGTTATCCCTGACATTATTGTCAGCAATATTAATCCTGTCGTTTAAATAGCTTAGACGTTCGCAATTTTCCGAGCAGAAAAGTCAATTAGTTCGTCGGCTTTCAATTGCATTGCTATGGTTTTCGTTACAAAATGCCCAATGAGTAAAGACTCTTATGCATTTAAACTTTAACTATAATATACGAACGGACATGTAGCGATAACGACGTGTAACGTTCGAGTGCTGTTATTATAATTATTTGGGTAAATCGATGAGGTAAAGAGACGACCCAATTACAACATACGAGGGATCCAATCCTCGGGACTGACGACGCATTTGCGTCTTTGTCTTTTTTGAGGATGAATGATGAATTTGAATGTTTCTTGAGGATGGATCACATACCATCAGGTGATCAACTGTGTGCTCGTTTGGCATCCATTAAGATTGAATAAACAGCATATCAGTATACTTACTTATCGATTGTCAAAGTACTATTAGAGGATCAGGAAAAGAAAGTCAAGGACTTGTATGAAAGGACGAAACAAACAACTCTTAATTCAAACATTTATTCGGGATAAGCAAATGCTTTGCGAAGCGGCTAAGGACTAAAAATAAATAAATATATAAAACTATACTATAATAAGAGTGGTAGAGAATGCCACTGGGCATTAAGTCCGCCCTTGTAAACTTGTTATTTAAGGAACATTAAGAATAAATAAATAAAAAAGATGTTTATTTAATAAAACAAAAGAGTTGATGTACTTCTAATTTTTATTCTCGTGTGTGTACGGTGGTAGAATCACGCTGCAGATTGTTTCTATGTCGGCTTAACCGGCGAATGATCACACCCCCACAGAATAACAACGTAAAATAACAGGAAAACTCTACTGTGTTTCTGATGAGTGTAGAAATCCAGAGATCAAATCGTTTGTGTTAAAATATCACATCTGCATTACGATTTCTCATCGAAGATAAATGTTAGTTTCATGGGCTGCAGGAATTACTTACCATCAGGTGAACTATGTGCTCATTTGTAATTATTCAATATTAATAATAACCGTTCTTCCTAACAAACACAGCCAGCAATTAGAACAGCTTGCCTCCGATTGTATTTTTGTCCTAATATAACTTGGACGGACGTCTTTGTTAAAAGGCTTTTACTGAATTAGTGCGTTTACTATACTTCATGCCACTTACCACCAGGTGGGACAGAAGTCAATAACTATCCTATTCTATTACAACAATCCTGTAACGAATGAACTATAAGGTTGACTACGGGATCAGGCGAATCCATTAATACAGCGCTTGTAAAATAATTTAAGAAGCTCAAACAGTACGCAGGTAAACAATAACAACGAAGGTGACACTGTGATAAAAAAATATGCTAATCAAGGTTCATCGCCCTGTTATCAGCGACCTCTGTATCTCTGATAGCTCTTATCGAATCTCGCTACACGTTGGAATCACGTTGGTCGAACTGTATTATTGTGAGGTTTTTGATCCGAGTTCAAGAAACGACTCACATGCGAGTATATCTATGTAATGTTAATTTTTCCTTGTTGCTTATGAGTTGATACACGTAGAATATATTTACACCCCACCATTACATATCGAGGGAGCTGGCGGATCTGGGTCAGAACAGTGAAGAGATCTTGAGGAGTGCCTCGAACGGACCTGTGCCTATATTTTCTACGTGCTCGGTGAGAAAAACAAATATGGTTAGGAAACTTAATATTAAAGAAAAGAGCGCTTGCAACTCAGTATAGGTTAAAGAAGTCATACTTCTTGACGGGCAAATCGATTTGAAAATATATCGTTAAAACAAATAGAGATAAAGCTGAAGAGAGAAAGGGAGAAATAGGAAAGAGGACAATAAAAATAAGACCAACGACGTTACCATAGTTCTTTCTTTTTCTCCCTCGCCAAGTACCTAGCTTCCGTCCTTTTTGCGTCAGTAACTATTAAACGTGACATATGGAGGTTGCACTCAAATTCGACTCTCGTCTCTATCTCGTATCGAAACTCGTTACTTTAATTACGCCCAAAGAAGTTTAACTTCAATTATTGTTTAGTTTTGTTGTATGTTGACATATAAAATTAGTCAAAAGAGGCTTGTTGTTTTGTGCTCCAAAGGGAAGACCGGTGTCAAGCTGTTGAGTTTATAAATCCAAAAGATAAACTTTGTCATTTAATATAATTGCAGTTTTACTTTGTTGAACAAATATTTAGACTTCCCTTTATATTTTTATCACGAATTAGCTCCGTGGACTCCGGGGAAGCGATTACAACGTGCCAAAAGCATGAAACAACATGATGTTTACGTTATATTTCGCATAGATATTAACAGCTTAATTACTTAGATAAAAAATATTAGATAACTATAATTATATTAGTGACAAATACTAAGATTACAAAAGTGTAATAGCTGCTATATATGCATTGCAAACGTCCGTACGTCTCGTTGAATGCACCGGTTCGCGTCCGATCACCGAAGTTAACCTACGTCGGGTGCGGTCAGCACCCGGACCGCCTGGGAATAACGTGTGAAGTTAATAAATTAATCCTATAGAAGCAACTGATCGAGCCCATGTTCGGGCTTCTCGGGCACCTTCTTATCAGTTGCTTTCGAGCGCAGGGTAACGGTCCAGGCTAAGGCTCCTGGAAACCCTTCTCCTGGTTATCCGTATATAATGGTTTCAGCTGAGTGCCCTACGTGTTCGACCTTTCAATACGGTGAAACTGTTAAAGCCCTCCAATGGCCATCAGTCTTAAATGACAAATAAATCAAAAATCGAATGCTTCATGCATTAATTTTCTTATGTTTTACCTTGAGGCGTGACAGTTTTCTTTTTATAGTAGTTAGAAAAAGACATCATGATATTTCTCTTTTAGATACTTTCAGTTTCATATAGCCAGATTCAGAGATTAAAAGAAAATTATTTTCAAAAAGTTTCACATATGATTATTTATAGGAAGAAATTTTTCGTGGTTCACCTACTGAGTAAGTTATTAGTTGTTATACGTGGGAAAGGGACAAACTCCTTAAATTTTGTGTCATTTCGAATTTTCCATTCATCTAATATTATGGCAAAACCAATCATATTGTATATATGCAATAAGGATTATATTTGCTTTTTTGTGATTCTGTAGACATTATGGCACAATTGCATCTTATCGTACGAGTAGTTAGTATATATACCCACATACAATGAATACTATTTATAAAGCTATCACTAACAATATTTAGTACCTTTTTTTGGTATTCGAAAGCCGCTTGATGGTCACACTCTGTGCAGAGAGCGGCTTCTGGATCATCTAGGGAAAGAAAAATCCCCTCTGCTCTAAGCCTTAGCACGTCCGCGGTGTTGCAATCCTCCCCGAGTTCATTTAAATAGATTATAATCGCCAGGGATCCTTTTAAACGAATTATGTAAGCACGGAACTAATTACACCAATCTTACAGAGCATGAGGTGGGGAAGGACCACGCCCTAACCAGTATCCTGATACTAGCGACTAAAATAGCAACCTCTGGTGATAATAGGAATCCGGAGACGCTTGTTACTTCATAGGCATTGTATCAGTCCTCGGAGGTGCCATGCTTCTGCATCATGATTCCTTATTGAGGATATACATGGGTGTCATGAACCACATGAATCACTTAGTAGGGCTTGTCTATTTGTCTTTATTTTACTTTTTTTATTACATTGAGAGTAACAAAGGAGTACACAGTACACCTGACAGTAAGTGATCTCTACGGCCTATAACATCAACATTCATCATTGACAAGGAATCATGATTCAGATGCGTTGTCACACTTGAGGACTGAGATGAAATGCCTCGCCACCAGTAATAAAGGTGCCTACACACACCAGACGATACAATCATCAGCATTGTGCTGCTATTTTACGTTGGTATTCTGTGAGGGCGTGGTCCTACCCCTGTCGAGCTGAATCCCAAGTTCATTTCTTTAGAAATGAACTGCAGTGTAGCATTCTCAAATCAAAAAAAAAATTCTTATAATGATGTCTTACTGGCCGATTTCGAACGTGGCGATATCCGTCTAGTTATTACGAGATGACATGTTTTGTGTACGATATATTATAGTGTAAACATATGCTCAAACACTGAAGCACTCACTCGTGATACCTTTCTATAGTCCGGTATGCAATATTATACTAAATGGTATTAGCAGTAGTTTCTAAAACTAAAAGGCAGTGAACATGTTAGACCATTCTGTAGTTCACTCTGGCCTCCAGTAGTCACACGCGAGTGGCTGCTGAATCATTCGCGCTATACTTCCTACATAATTTATAATTTCATGGAGCTCGCCCGATCCTCACGTATCTGGGTTAATTGTTTTATTTGATTCACGGCCGACGATTGCGTTTGTTTTTGGTCGTTCGTTTGTGTCCGTAACTTTGTTATTACTTAAATAACTTAGCTGTCCGTACCGTTCAGTGCGTTCGCTCGCCTATACGTAGTTGATGATTTTTATCTGTCGTATGTTGTTTTGGTGGCATTTGATTTTGTATTTTAACAGTTGTTGATATGAGTGTAAATTAATATTAGTTAGGTTTTAGATTTTTTAGAAGATAGCAGTGCTTTTACATACTGACATTCCCGTTAACCACTCCAAGTATAAAATGGTTGTTCTAGGAGATGGTTCAACTACGACCTGTAATACTGACCGTATCACTTTAATAAATCCTTTTCGTCCTACATTTTCAGTATAAAGATTTAAAAATATGTAAAGATAAGAGTCGCGGTAGTTTAGTGTCAATGAGCAAACCAAGTTTAATGCATGGCTGATCCACTGTGAGGCACTACTTCTCTCATAGGTAGAACTGATTAACGCATTCTATAATATATTCAGGTGGTGGAAAGACTTAGTTTAGATATATTCGTGTCGTGTAAACACTATGGTCCTAAGCCTGTCCAATGTTGCGAGGTTAACTGTGACACTGATTTTCAGGTACAATCTCCGTTGACCATCGTGCTTTGTGTATATTTAATTATGCCTTTCTCTATGCTTACTATGGAAATTTGCGTTGCCGCTGAGTTCTAACCACGAATTAATTGCTTTCGAAAAAAAGTGTAATTAATTGATTGGGCTTTGAGTGGTTTCATCAAAGTAAAGTTGGCCAAACAAAATAGTGATTCCATCCAACTTTACTTCTTTGAATATTATCTGCCTACATTGATAGGTGAAGTCGAGCCGACATTTTTGTTCTTCACTATCGAAAGCAAATAAATTTTCGTGGACAAAATTGTAAACCCCCTTAATTACTGACTTAATTTATTTGGCAAACTAACGTAGACCCCCGTTGAATCTTCCGTTGACCCCTGGGGGTCCACCAGGATCACTTTGGGAACTACAGATTTAGGGTATAGTCTACGAAACTTAATGTTGTAGCCTCTCACAGAATACCGGCGTAATATAACAACATAATATAGTAACATAATACTGTGTTTCGTCTGTTCAGTGACGAGGAATTCCATCTTAACCCTCAGGGATAACACAACGCATTTGTATTGTAACTGCTTACCAATGATGAATTTGGGTGTCATGGTCCACAGAATCACTGGCATCAGATGCACTGTGTGTTCGTTTACCATCCTCAAAACAATTACAAATATATTTTAACTGTCGGTTTTGCAGCTTCAAGTTCAATTGTATATAATGAACATACCGTACACCCAAACTTGAAAACAATTTGTGATTTTTATCTTCGCTGGGGATCGAAATTAAGCCACAGGTCTGGATCCAGAAGCCAGGTACTGTAACCACTACACCCGTATGTCCCATATCCCTGACAATGCGTCTGAACCTTCCTCCGATCTTATTGCAAATGCATTACATAGGAATAGGGAAGACAAAGAGTGAATGTCTTTATATTCGCTCAAATACTTACAGCACTATAAAATATTCAAAATATACACCAAGCAATGACCAGAAGAAATTATCAAGAAGAATATTATTATATTTGAGAAAAAAAAATCACAAAAAAATCATCGTATTCAAACTAAAACACGTTATTTAAAATGTATTTCAAATAAAATGGTGCGTATTAAAGCGAAGCGAACAGTTCCCCGTAGAGCATGCGATATGTAACCTTGTACTTTATCTTTAAATGAGTCAGCTCGCAGTTCAGACTTCTGGTTAATTCCACTCGCCCTTCGTGTATCGTGCCGTGGCTCCATCTTAGACTCACACACTAAACATACAATTGCACGAAATGTGGCAGATCTTATCTGGGTCGGTGCTCCGGTCAAGATTTTCGATTCGATTCGTTTTTTTTTTATTTATTACAAGGCCCTCCATAATTCCGCTAATGATGAGCAAATTAGGGTCACTGGTTGATTTATAGTTGTAATTTTTTTTGTTGTTTATTTACCTTGTACGTTAGAGTAGGTTTAGCTCGGTGTATAAGAGCTCAATAACAAACATGAAACATGATGCACGAGCGAACAGTGTTCGATCCCAGGTGGTGGTAGTACCATCCAGAATCAGAACATCCTGGGTAAACCTTGCATGTCTAAGGAATAAAAAAATATATATATTTTCGAAGACAGTGAAACCGAGTGAACTATTTTCAAACGCCCTCTATAGAGGAGGAATGAACCTATCTAAGGGTTTTATATACATCCTTTTCCGACATAAAGGTATTAAACATTAGCTCTATAGATATTAAGACTTGTGATCTTGGTCGTGAGTTCGAAACGCAACTGGCTCATGTCGATAGAGTCAGACTCATAGAATACCAGATAACGAGGCATTCCATCTCAGTACTGACAACTGAAAACTCATGTGAATCTTGAATCGTTGTTGAGGATAAGGCTGACATGTGAAGTCTTACATCTGGTGAATTGTGTGCTCGTCTGTCACCCCTAGTGTTATAAAATAAATTAAAGTTTTGAAGCTATGATAGTCACCACTGAGGGACTTAGTATCCCCAACCAATCGAAACACAGCAACGGCTTTCTACTATTTTACGTTGGTATTTTCAGGGCCTGGTTCCTGGTGTAGTCGACCCATGCAACTAGAAGCAAAGCTTTACCATTGATAAGATGGCATTTCATATATCTAAATTGTTAAAGGAACTCGAAATAAACGAACAAATCATCCAACATCGTCATTTTCTCTCCTCAGAATCCTATTTATATTAGTGTGTTATGTAGATGTGCAAGTTTGTATGTTTGTCACTCATTCACGCAAAAACATTTGAATGAAATGTAGCAAGCAAATTATCTGGATTACATGGAATACTTTTTATAATGGTGAATGGGGTGGCTTAACGACTGTTTTCAATCAATTTATGCTAAAACTAGCTACTGCCCGCGACTTCATCGGCGTGTACTTCAGAATTTGGACCAGAATCATATATAAAATAGCATCTCTATTTAATATATAATTCTGACACTCATCAAATGTCATTATTTAATCCAAAGTTTAAGAGATTCCTACAATAACTAATATAATCCCTTCAGGTTTCAAGTTTTCAGATAGTCCCTTGACTCCCAGCCCAACAATACTTCTGTATCGCAAATTATTGGTTTTCTGTTTTTGTGGTTGTATGTCCTGTGTGTTTTATACTGCATGTGCATGCAACCTTCCTCTGGCCTTATTGCATATGCAGTAAATCGGAGTAAGGAAGGGCACGATGAGCGAATGCTTCTGTGTTGTACAAATGCTTACGGCACAATATTATATCCTGCGTGGTTGACGTCATCTAACTATGATGTAATTAGACATCACAGTCACACTTTATGAATCATAGATGGCATACTATCTAGCAGTAAGATCTGGGATCAAAGGTCTGACAAAAGAGTTATAAGATGAACTGGATTCCTTAAGACTACTAATCAGTCTTTAAGTTTTTAAAATATATAATTCATTTGGTAACATTCTGTTTTTTTTAAGAAAGATGACCTAATTGTGACCAGGGGATGTGTAAGAAGGTTGGCAGCGTATCTGTGATTCCTGGGGTATTCATGGGCAGCACTTATCAGGTGAGTTGCTTGCTCATTTTCACACTATTCTTTAAAAAAAAAGTAGAACTAGTAAAATGCACGTCGAGCGCGTCACGTCTCCGTCCGATTCGTGTCAATAACCTATTTCCTGACACACCAAGGTCACCCTGACGTCAGCTGACGATAAACGATAAAGCGTGCTTATCTAATTTCTTACAATGATACCGCTGTTTCATAATGTGTGAAAATCACCCGACCTTTTTATTGCCATATCACAATTACTTTCTCTTTTATAAATTTCCATTCAAAATTTGTTTATTCACGCACCGATATTGAAAACATATGACTTTATTAGTATAGGTATACGTATTGTACGTATAGGTAGATATTTAGTATTTTATTTGCGCTTGAATCTCTTGCTGATAGAAAAGAAGAGAGGTTTAGCGGGAGTAATTTAAAAAAATAGCAAAGCTAATCAAATAATTTACCGAGGGTGTTCTGAGAAGTTGATCGGATTACACTATCGGATCGGCCTACACTGTTCTTGAAATATATCTGAACGAACCTTACTTAGGCTGCAAGTAGATGCCATAATGATATTCAGATTTATTGACACCTAGACACACATGCAACATAGATAGGTTGATGATGACGGCATATAGAGACCTATATGGGACTATTTCACTGATGATTGTAGAATTTATTGGTAAGATTCTCATCGATTCAATCGGTAAGCTGAATATATAGATTCTATCCATGCATGTGTAAAACATCATCAATCTGAGAAAGATTGTAGATTTGAAGTTTCGATTATTTCTGAGCATTTTAATTAATCCCAAACTGAAAGTAATACTTTCGTGGTGCTTATAAATAAAACAATGGATTTTTTATCAGCTAGCGACTTATTAATACTGCCATAAGATATATAGTGATATACCATATCTAAACTATTAAGTGAACTTGAAATTGGAACAATATTTGGTTAATATTATTATTCTTGTCTTATCTTATATTGTCTTGTCTATGTCTGTTTTTGTATCGTAATAAAGAAAAGAAAGACAGAAAAAAACTGGTTTAGTTATCAAATCGCTAATGGCTAATGAGATTTTGTTTTGGCAAATTTGTATAGATTTTCTACTAAAGCAGGGTCATTGCCATTAGCCACCCAAATATCACGTCGAGGTAATGTTGTATTTGGTGAAAAACTGTGTTTATCCTACATCCAAAATAAAATCGGTAGTGTAAAACAACTAGAAAAAATATCAAAGTAGATATAGAAATCGAGGAGTGGATCAATAAAGCGGATGAAGATATCAACACCTATCAACACGTGTTCCATCCATCGACGAAGTATCTCTATGAGACGTAAACATTCACATTGCTTCGGATGCTTCGCTTGTAAAATAATGCAACCACATGCTTTGCTATTAGAACATGATTTTGTAGCTGTAAACGATAAATCTCTTTATGTAGCAGGAAGCTAGGCGAGTGGATTAACTCATGACATCTAATGCAGTGTGTACGCCGTACCAACTTCCATTTATGAACAAATATTTTGAAAAAGAAATGTTGTGGTTTTCTGGATGGATAAACCACTAGCATACAGTATTGATCCTTGATAAGGAATAATAAATCAAATGCGTTGTCGTCCCTGAGGACTTTCATGGAACACTATATTCATACCAGTAATAAGGGTCTCCAGTATTCACCAGACGAAACACTAGTATTGTGTGAGAGCGTAGGTTCTCTCCGGTCGAGTCGACTCATCCATATTTGGGTCGAAAACCAAGCAAGGGTCGTATTCATACGAACTCGTATTTATGAAAAAATATTTTTTAGGTAAACAAGATTTTGTTGTTATACATTAAGCTCTAGTATGCATTAATGGTGCTAATTCCACAAGCCCATGGAACCTAAATTCATTCATTAAAGAATCGTGTGGTGGTAGAACCAAGATCCAATTATCACTGGTATATGAAGGAATTGCAAGTGTTTTTTATTTGATTGGGGCTACGAAAGAGTAGAAAATCATCTCACCATCATCTAATAGTAAGTTATTCCCGCAGCCCATTCATTCTCGATAAGAAATCATATTGTAAATGCATAATCGACTCTAAGGACTTACGAGTAGATGGAATGCCTCGTACCTCTGGCACTCACCAGATGAAACGCAATAGTGATTTGATGCTACTTGGCGCTATTATTCTGTATGAATATGGCTTCTAGAGGGGATTCATCCGTTTTCCATTCGGAAACTGGCCGTAACGTCACTCTATCCCTATAATCTGTGGTTCCAGGACTGAAAAATAGCCGGAAGAATGTTATGTGTATATTCCTATTTTTTACACATAAATTTACTTTTGTCATCTTACAATCCAGCACAAAATTCCCCGAAATATAAGCCATCCGTAGTACGTAAGTCCGTAGATAAGAAAGGGAAATTACTACTGCGTGCTACTCCTGCGTATAAATATGGCATTACCATAGTGAGTGAAACAATACACACGACATCTTGGCACGATTCGTTAAGGCAGATTGTCTGAACCGTTTACAAGTAATTTGTCAATCTCTATTTCATAATTACCATATAAGTTATATTTCCATGATCTGGTTTATTTCTGATTAAAGGAATTCTACAAAAGTGTGGTCCGGGTAGATCTGTACGCAACACACGATAGCTCTCCCACGTACAAGAGGAACGTTTATTCAAGATTAGATTAAGCGTTTAAACATTCAAATAATGCTAGTTTCTAAAATAACTGTGACGCTACTTTCCAGAGCTAATCTTATCACAGCGACAGATTGTCTGCCATACACGGCACTCGATTAGCGTTGGAATGAAGTGTTTCGGCACTGATAAGCGTCGCTGCTAGGTAAGGTAGGGTACGACAACATGTGTAGGGAACACTTATTTTTTATGATCACCGATAGGAGCACCATGGTAGCAAATAAGGTGTCTAAAAGCTACGTTTATTTATACAAAGCAAATATATCCCATCAAGGAATAGTAAATTTAACTTTACTTATTCTTTTCTCAATTTTGAACGATCCAACTACTCCTTATCTTAAAGATAACTTTCAATACCTTTCTTTATCTCACAACAGAGATCTTCGCTCCTCTTCGAATCTAATGATTAGAACTCCACATCACGTCTCCTGTTGTTTGTTGGCAACTCCTTCACCCTTCAGGCTACACATCTCTGGAACTCCTTACCCGAAGATATAAAAAGAGTATCGAATAAGCTCTCTTTTAAAAGGCTGGTACTTTAACACTATATGTTATATGGTATATGTTTAATTTTGTATTGCTTTTTATTTGTGAATATATATATATATATATATATATATATATATATATATATACATACATATACATACACACATTAATATTTAAGTTATAATATATATATTTTTCTTATTTACAACGTAGGCACTACACCTACCACAATGTCTCTCCACGCCACGGGTTGACTGGTAGAGAATGCCTTAAGGCCTTAAGTCCGCCCTTTATATCCCTTTTTGTAAAGTGTGATCAATAAAGTTTAAAATAAATAAATAAATATCGGTGTAGGTGGGAGAGTGTGAGTGATCATCATTATCGATTCAGCCCGAATATGATAAATACCTTCATTAAGATCCTCTACAAGGAATTATAACTTGTGATGTTTTTGACATTATAAAAGTTTTGGAAGCTGTTATCGATCCTAACATGAATTGTATATTAAAAGATATTATTAATCGCATTTTGTGGAAATATATCTGATGATTTTCGTCATTATCTTATCAAACATGTCTTGCAAACAGTTCATTGCAATTAATGTTACGATTCAACCGCAGCGTCGCCGATAACAAGACTACATTTTTTTGGTGTGGGGGGGAATTTTCTAAATATACTCCATCTTCTGCGGGCAAAGAAAAGGCTATGTGCTGGGTGTCTAAGTATTCGCTTATTACGAACAACTCGAGCAAAAATGTGCGCTTATTTACCACTTGTTTCGCCTTCAAGGAAAACCATGGCGAATAAACCTTTAACAAATAAAAACATATATTTCGACGACATGTAAACCCCGCTAATCCATAGGAGCTGCTTGACGGACTATACTCCAACACCCTCTCTACGGTGAAGGCTTACGTTTAGCGGTGGAATACAAAGACTAGACTAGACCTACTTTTCGTGTTATCTAACAGTGTTATCTACTGGATATTACCAGATGACTATTTGACATTGACATGAATATTTTACAGTGCCGAAAGAATTAGCGCAAACACAGAGGCACTCACTCGGTTGTCCGCTTCCTTAATCCCATACAATGTATGGCATGTGCAATCAAATCGGAGGAAGGTTGAGATGCAGTGTCAGAGACACGGCACATACACACAACACACCCCGACCCGAAAACAATCAGTGGGATATATAGACTTTACTTTTACTGTACATGAAACAAATACTATACACGAATGTATTAAGCGGAGAGGATCAATGTATTCCGTGTAGTGCGATGCACCGACATTAAAAATACACGGGACTTTTATTTGTCGATTTGGACGTAATGACTTGTGAGGTGTGTCAGCGATGGTTAGTACGCGGTCGTAAATATATCCAGGGATTTATGCAGTAAGGGAATGCAATTTTTTTATATTATCTGCTTTATGTGGCAAGTGTCCAGTTTGAGAAAGCATGTCCGTTTAGATTTATATTATATTAGACATAATTTTCCTGATACTGTATGATGACTTCCTACAGCCTATGATATCCACATTCATCCTCATAGTTGAGGAATCGAGCCGATCCTTTTCGGTTCTCTACGGCTATCTTTTCCATCACGGTTCGTGATTGTTGACAATACAGATCTGTCGTAATCGTCTGGCCAGATCTTAAGAAGCTGTAGTGTACACCAGCTCTTGTCCACCAAACACTCACCAGTACCTTTTTCTAGGGCAACTTTCGCTGGGGACAGGATTTGGCTGGTTCTTCTGGGTTCAACTAGTGTCATGAGCGTTTCCGATTATCGTACAGTATCCATTTTTCATCACAAGTAACGATACCAATCAATATCCCCTCGTTATTATGACGGTTGAGTAATGTAACGCAGCACTCAATGCGTGTTCGTTGGGTGTGCTTCAAACAATTCATTTGATACCCATTTCTCGAGCTTTCTCCATTTTCCAATTTATTTTTTGTGAATTAAATTTATTTTGTTACTCACACCGAAGCCTGCCGCCAACTCTGACATGGTATGCGATGGATGCGCTACCATGATCACTTTCATTGTTGACTTGGGTCTCAAGCCGTCAGCGGGGTTTCGTACATATTTCGTATAAAACATATCGTGCGGTCTTTTATAGTAGCTTCCCCATATACATAATTAATCAGTTGGTGCTGTATCTGGAGCGCTGGAACGGTGGAACTCATATTTGTAAGTAATGCGATATTTCAAGTTTTCCATTTTGTTAGCAGAAGGATGTCAAAGAAAAAAACAATTTGCACAAGAACAAATGAATCACGAAATTTGAAATAAAATACACAAGCCTAAATTTGACATACATTTGAATTTGGAATTCCTAACCAAACGCCAGATTATTTGAGATCAAAGTGGCCAGTTCGACAAAACGCCAATTTCATATGTAAGGGTTATGTTTATTTTCATGCTATGTGTAGATGGCTATACAAGAGAAGCGATTGCAAAATTAGAAATTTATACCATCCTATTGGCATATAAATTATTATTATTAATAGATAAATTTTCTAATTTAATATATTTTTATTTGCTCACTAGTATTTCGATAATTACTTAAAGTATAGTCCACGTTAATATTGAATGGAATACTTCTAATATTTATAATTCTAAATATTTAATATTTTTAAGACGTCGTTATCTAATCAATTTAAATATGTCATAAACCTTCTTTCTTCATTATTTATATACCTTACGGAACTTAAAATAAGCAGTAGTATCGATAGATAACATCGAGCAAGTAGTTTGATAGATACAAACAACAAAATACAAACCATGTTAATAATATAGGGACAAAAAATATTGTAAAATATTTTTGTATTTTTTTGGATAGTAAAAAAAAAAAATTATTTCTCTTTCTTTTATTTTCACATTTAATTAATTCCCAAATATGTTTTCGACTGCTCTCATGGCCCCAATCGGACTGAGCACAAATCCAGATGACATCCACAGACGGAAATTAATATGTGCCTTATAAAACCTCCCCTAACAAGAGAAGGAGCAAATTAATTTAGCCTTAGCTATTTGACATTCATTCCGGACCGGCGGAACCCTTGTTGGAGTTGCCCTGATATGTGCCAATTGAATTAATCAACACACGTATGTATCTGATAGTTCGTATCTTCTGTCGCAGATGTAAAGGGTGCATAGTAAAAGCATCTGATAGTAGAATTTGATTTTCGGATAAGCAAGAACTCGTATGAATGCGACGGCAAGCAAACTTGTTCGTATATCGATCGATTTCGATTTCCTTTTACCCTTATTACTGGCGAGCTATTCCATCCCAGTCTTTTGGAGTGATGACGCATCTGCATTATGATCCCTTAGTGAGGATGAACACGGATATCACGGGCTGCATGAATCCTTTACTATCAGATGAATTCTTTCTTTACCCCAAAACGAACATCCAGCCGTGGAACAATATGTACCGATTAGAAATTGATGTGGACACAGCATCTAAGCAATCCTCCGATCTCATTGCACAGCAACGGAAGTGACCGTCACAAGTGCCTTCACATTTGTGTGAATGGTTGGGGCACTTTAGTTAGTCAATAATAATAAAGATATTAATTTAGATAATCCATACAATAAGCAAAAACAAAACAATAAGCAAAAATAAATATGGATTATAATAAAATATATTTATTATATTCCATAGTCAGAAGCAACTGATCGAGTCCTTGTGCAGGTTATCAACAAATAGAGATCGCGGTTGAGCCCGTTGACGAACTCAGACACATTTTTTTTTATGTCATTGAGAGTAACAAACACAGTTCACCTGATGGTAAGTGATTCCTACGTCCCATGACATCTACATTCATCCATGACAAGTAATCATAATGCAGATGCGTTGTCACCCTTGAGGACTGAGATGGAATGTCTCGTCACCAGTAATAAAGGTCTCCGGATCCCTGCACTCACCAGATGAAACACAGCAACATTATGCTGCTATTTTACGCAGGTATTCTGTGAGGGCGTAGTTCTGCCCCGATCAAGCAGACCCATTCATTCTGCAGCTAGAAACAAACTGAAGTGTAGCTCTACCACTGTTAGTAATCCACTCAGACATATTTTAAATTGAAGGGCAAGGTAGTTTCTTGATGCAAAATTAAGGGATCGGCTCGACTAAGTAACGGCCTAACAGAATACAATCCAGAATTAGTAACGTATCGCTACTGTGTTTCGCATGGTCTCTGGGTTGATATACGCATGTGCCTCTTCAATCTTTGTAGATAACGGATGTAGATGCAATGAACCACGGGCAGTCATCACCATCAGATGCACTGTATCCGTTATCGTTTGACCACTAATATTATATAAAAAAATTGACAAAACATAAATAGATCCATTACATTTAGGTTGTCCGATCAAATATTTGTCCGACGTCCGGAATCTTTTGAACGGGCAGACCGCCTCAGAACTAATATCCCATTAGACATGTACGCTAAGGTCTCTACTGTCAAGCTAGAGGACGTAACGCTCGCTACTGAATAACAAATCACCGATTAGCATTCGTCCAGCGACGTCGCTGTTATGGGACGTGATGGAAAACGAGATCGCGGAGCCGGTTGGGCTTCGATGGGATCAAAACGCTTTCAATTTATACTCCTATATATGAATCTTATTACCGTGCCATCTTGACAAGCGGATCGTTTGGGATTTAGAGGGGTTTTTTTTTAATTTCTCATAAACATCAGATTTTTTACTTGTAGATTTAGACCACTGCTACGTCTTCATCTTAGGTATATAGACAGACGGACTTTAAGTATATGTGAGAGCAATCGCATCCGAACCTTCCTCCGATCTTATTGTACTTGTATATACATTACATAGGGAAGTTTTTTAACATTACTAGACGAAGAGTGAGTGCCTCTGTTTGCACGAAGGCTTACGGCACTAAATAAAAATATATAATACATAAAAAAAAAATATTCTGAACAACAATTATTGTTTGTATTTTTTGCCGCAGTCATGGCTTACTTTAGGTAAACTGCGTGCTCGTTTCTCATTCATGGTTTAATAAAGACTTACGAGGCAGGCTTTGGCGACCTTCGAAATCTTGTGATGTGATGAACGAAGACTCTTCTAGCAATAAAATTACCAGTATCATCACCAGTTTGAGGGTTATACAATCCAAGGATTTTGCTGACGCTTGATTTTAAAGTCCTGTTACAGGGGAATAAAATAGATGAATAGAAGCAAGAAGAACAAGTTGCTCTCTTTTTTATAATATAAAGAGTAACAAAAACACACACATTTCACCTGATGGGTTATCCCATATCTGATATATGAGGGCTTATATCCATCCTCGATAAAGTTTTGAGATTGCCGTGTGCTGCCATAATTGAGGGTGGGAATGGAATGCCTTGTTAAGTTATTGGATCCTCGAACCCACATCACACCAACACTGATCATACAAAAGACATTTGCTGCTATTGCATGATTGTCTCGGTGAGGGCGTGGACCGTTTGAGTCGAGCCGACCCATATACATCTCTAGCATGGCTCTATGATTCTGATACTTTTTATTTTGAAAATTACTGCATTTCATCATATTTATCATAACAAATCAATAATCTACTTTTGTGTATAAGTCTATATATATACAATTTTTTTTTATTACAATCTTTTTAAATAAAAACTATTTTTTTTAAATAACGATCTTTTTATAATTAGTACATGCCCGACATTAACCCATATTTACGCAACAGTCTTAAAGCAGCTGTCTTTAAAATTTGCTGTCATTGACCTGCAGGATAACGTGGACGATGTGTTTAATTTGTATAGGTAACGAAGGGTCCGTACGGGTCAACGACCTTTAAACGACTTTTATATAAGTTCCGAAATTGACATTTGTTTAATTGCTGTTGATATGGTTACGTGTTCCCATCCCACGTCAGCAGTATTGGAGTAACTAACTGATTTTTTTTTCTTTATTATTTATTGATATCTTGAGGTCAACCTCGGTCCAGGTTCGGCAATTTTTTTGCAAATGGGTCAGAATTAGTACGTTTTAATATTTTGAACTGAAAAGCTCCATAAGTCCTTAATTTAAGAGTTGCGGTGCCAAACTGAAAGCTACAAACTGGCAGCATGAATGGGTCACCTCAACCAGGCAAGGACAACGCCCTCTCAGAGTAGCATCATTTTTTGTTTTAGTAAAAGAATAGTAAGAAATGCTATTACATTACTAATATTCCTGTTAACCACTCCACTAAGCTGAATATCCTTGTGCTAGAAGATAGATCACGACAATAGTTGAATGGTGGATTCGAACCTACGACCTTAAATTTCGCATTCCGTACCCTAAACTATTAGGTTATTGACTCTTAATTTTTACTCATTATATATTATATATAATACATTAATACAGACGAACCGTGATAATCAGTATATATGCGTTCCCTTAATCGCTTCGCGTAAGGAAGCTAACTCAGCAAAATTAATGATTGTAATTTTAAGTGCTGATTTACTACGACCTTTGCGATCAAGGAATACGTAGCGAGACCTGCATGTCCATTAAATAAATAAAAAAAATATATTTACGAAATTGAGCAGTGTGGTGTATTACGTCTCCCTTACACCTCCCCAGCAGCCTCTCCGGAGAGGAAGCCTATGCCCAACGATGGGATTTATTAAGATTGTTACTTTCCTTCTTTTTGCAGAATAAATGTTATCAAAGCGAATCTTTAATTTCTTCACTAAAAATATTATGAATAAATATTATTATTTGTATATATTTTATTTTTTTTCATATTTACACCATCACTTGTATTATATTTAAGAGTGACAAATGCACGTTGCAGCTGGTTCCTAGCTCCATTTTAAAGTACACGAAAAGCCAGAATTTTGTTACATTATTGCACTGAATTGAATGAATACCTTTTATTTTATTCAATTCGTGATCACATTTTTATATTCACTGGAAAACATCTGCACCGTTAGTAAACTGCCCATATAAATATATATATATATATACCTATATATATATATATACCTATATATATATATATATATATATATATATACCTATATATATATATATATTTATTTATTTATTTTTACTCTTTATTGCATTAACCTTAACAGAGTTAAAGGTTCACACGCAGGGCGGACTTAATGCCAAAGGCATTCTCTACCAGACAACCCAAGGTGTGGTGAGATATTGTGTTACGTGTAGCAATAAACTAATTAATAAAAAGTTAAGACTAAAAATAACTAAGACATATAAATACAATATACATACAAAATATATATACACATACATAATATAATAAAATACAATAGTGGTAGCTACCAATAAATTACATATGTGTTAGATTAACTTATCTGACTACGGTAACTTAAGTTACAACTTTTAAAACGGATTTTATTACTGACCTTCCTGATGTCACCAGGCAAGGAATTCCAGAGCAGCGTAGCTCGGACATCAAATGAATTTGAAAAAAAAGTTGGTGAAGTGAGCTGGAATACAGATCTTGTTATTAAACGAAGATCAAAGAATTCTGTATGAGATAAGGAGAGATATTGTAATTTAACTTTAAGATAAGATGATGACGGATCTTATAAAATAGAGAAGAGAACAAGCAAAATTCTGTAATTACGCCTTTGTTGTATGGAAAGCCAATTAAGCTCGATATTGACAGATATGGTCATATTAACGCAACCCTAAACTAAATCGAATGCAGTTGTATCCCACTGCTGGGCATAAGCCTCCTCTTTCATTATATCATATCATTAATACCAATACATTATATAGTTATCTAAAATATTAACTAATTAGATAACATAAGTGTTTGGGAAAACTACCTGTCAGGAATCAAATCCTAATGATGTTTACCAATAACATGAAATTTTTGCAGATCCTGTTTTGTGATGATACAATCTGTAACACTTTGACAGCTGATAAGATTTTTACGGGCACCGACGATCCTTAGTATGACAAGGCATTAAATCTTAGCCCTCAAGGACGACAACGGATCTGCATTATAATTCCTTATCGAGAATAAATGTGGGCGACAAGGATCTTTTACCATCAGGTGAACTGTATGCTCGTTTGCCACAGCTTAACTACAATAAAACCAATAATATATAGATCTCTAATTTTGTATTTAATACAGATTCATATTAAAATTAATGTAATAATTAAATAGCAATTTTGACAGTGGTATAGCTACTGCAGTTTGAATGGGCGAGCTCGACCGGGGTAGGATCACGACGTCATAGAATACCAGCGTAAAATAGCAGCATGATGCTCCTGTGCTTCGTTGCCGAGTGTAGGGATCCAGAGACCTTTATTACACGCGACGAGGCATTCCATCCAGTTCTCAAGGTTGACAACGCATGTGCATTATGATTCCTTGCTCAGGATGAATGTAAGTGTCACGGTCTGCAGAAGACTTGCCATCAGGTGAACTGTGTGCTCGTTTGTTACTCTCAATGTAATAAAAAAAAATTATAAATGATACAAACTTAAACCCAATTGTTGAATAGATAAGAAAAAAAAGGTAGGAAGCATATTCCGTGTGCCATTAAAATGTTTTAGGGCCTCTAAATTCTAAAACGCAACGCATAATACCTATGGCGACGTAAAGACCGTTTCATTAACCAAATTCACAAATAAGATTTCAGAGTACCCCCGGGCGGACCCAGTAGGACTATTATTCAAATTTATTGCTTTAATTTTATATGCCCTTCCTTATATTAGGCTTTCATTACTCAGTTTTTGATGATAGCATCATATTTTGCTGCTCGTAATTTCCATTGACCTCGTATTTTGATGGCCTTAATTTTGTTCTAAATCTTAACATAATTGGACACTACTAAAATTGTACGTATATTTTGAATTGTTTTTTTTAATTTAAATTGATATTTACCTTTTTTTAATATAATATAAAAGGTTTATAAGATAGGTGGAAGAATGGCAACCTCGGATTGGCCGTCGTAGTATAGGCCGATCTAAGTACATTGAGAACGTCGATAGGTCGGTATGTTGGGATCTATCGAAATACTCAATAAAATGAGTCCAATTTTAATATTATAATAGGACTATTTAATTTCATTACTGTAACTGTCGTTTGATATAACCAATAAAAGAAGCGGTCACAAATTTTTGCCTTAAAAGTGTGTGTACATTTTTTTTTATGTGTACTTTATTTGTATTTTATTTACTTTATTTATTTATACCCTTGAGGCCTGAGATAGAATGCATCGTCACTAGTTATATATATTATAAAGGTTTCCGGATCCCTACACTCACCGGACGAAGCAAAGCAGCATTATGCTGTTATTTTACGCTGGTATTGTGAGGGCGTGGTCCTACCCAGGTCGAGCTGACCCATAAATTCTGCAGCTAGAAACAAACTGCAGTGTAGCTCTATCACTATTAAAAATCTATTTATTAATAATACGATGGCTGACAGATTTGTAGGAGATCTGGAGTCTAAACAAAACCGAAGCCTGTATTTTAGTGCCCCAGGTTCCTCGCATTTAACTAGACATAAATACATATATTGTGGAGATAATTGTGGATTTTTTAGAAAGATTTTAAAATAAACTAATTAATGTATGCGTAATCGTTTGTGTGTGCGTATGTGTGAGTGTGTGTGAGTGTATAATTTTATGTACGCATACGTAAGTTTCCGTGAGTACTTATGTACATATATACATATATTTTTTTTTTTATGCGATATTATAAATTGTGTAAAGTGTTGATGACGTGCTAGACGTCAATGGCAGAGCGTATCAACTCAGCAAACCCTATTGACTCTTCTCTTGAAGACACATTGTACTTATTCTTCTCTCTTGGACGGTAATCGTCGGTACATTTTTCCCTTTGTTCGCTACTCTAACTTTATTTATATATTATTAAATCATGTTTATCTTCATATTATTTATTATTTCATAGTACCTTAAATGTTTAAATTTATTTTTCCCAATGCTTAATCATGTATAAGAAACGGGTGATAGGGACGATGTGAAGGGTAATTAAAAATCAGGTTATTTTTTTTAAAAACTGGATGATTTATTTTACCATATAATAATATATATTCATTATTGGAACAAAGTACAATACAAAATGTACACGTTTGTCTTAAATCCATAACTACAGTTTCGTTATTTCATACTTAACAGTTTAAAATACTACGTACATTATATGCAATTATTTCACCTTAAAAGGTAAGTTAATAATTTATACAACGGACGAGGAAACAGACAGTGCCGTGTCGCCTACACTATCCTCGTAATACAATAACTTATCAATACAAATAAAACCCTTAAACTATTGCGGGACAATAGATTATAATAAAATAAACCCAATAAAGGGTAACATTTTTTTTTTCATTCGTTCAAAAGAACCGTGCGTTGTGTTAATTACCATTTCACTTAAATCAAATCTGCTCACTTAATATGTACATTATTTTAGAACCAATCGCGAAAGCGGGCAACACAGTCTGTGCTCCTTCCTATTTGGTAAGCCGAAAATCCGAAAACAACTGTTTAGGGCTACTTAAAAGAGATCCATCGGTAACGGTGTCTAAGAGCTTCATTATTTTTTGGTATAAATTGAAAAAAAAAACACTAATAAAAATCAGGTATCAATGATGCAAAAGGCCACTACAATTTGTAAAGATATACGAATTAACACAGCTCTATTCAAAATAGACGGAGAGAAGAGAGTACGACAAAACGAATTGTCTAAATTCGGCCCAAAAATGTTACAAAAAGACTAGAATTGCTCGGAACACACGGTCATTGTGTGAAACATCGATAATAACACAAAATATGTGGCCTTAAGAAGTTTATCACCAAGTTATTTACAAAGAAGGAAATGAAAGAGCGTCTGGTGATGATCACGAAATCGATGACATCAGTCCAATTCCTTGTATACTTGTTAAAGCCTTGTTTTTTAGCTTCGAAAGTAGGAATTCGTTTGGTATGTTATACGAAATATATAAGCACACACAATCTCAAAGTATATATATGTGCCAACTACACATTATAAACCTTAACATTACTTGATAATTTTAATGGACCTTTATTATTTTTTGTTCCTAGTAAACTTGATCAAAGAAAGCAATATTTACAATAAAGTAACTGGAATAACTCGATATATTCAAACGTTAACGAATTGCGATAAAATTTAAACGGTATTGAAACTTGAAATCATCAATTTTCATTTCTGATTCAAGAACAGTTTGAGAATTTGAAAAATGTGAAACTAATTATTTTAGAAGGCAGAATTGATTATTTTAAATATAACTGAATAGTTGTTAACATAATTAGGACAGGAAAGAATAGCAAATATTTCAAAGAATCTATTGATTCAATGCTTAACCGTTTGTTACTATTAATCTTATTATTATAAACTATTATTGTTACGCCTATGTTAGTTCCTTGACTCAGATTGTGCGAAGTTTTCGTTTGTTTGTCATTATCATTAACTTTATCATTATACCAATAATTATTAATGACAGCTACTTCAACAGAGTTAATGATACCACAATGCTATGTATCCACTACAGGTTGATTCGAACATACAATAAATTGTTTAATTACTGTTTATTTTAATCTTATAGACACCAATTAGACACAGTTAATAATTATTAATTACACATAATTATAATGTGCCATAGCCAATAGTGGGAAACACAATATTTTGAGGTGTAAGGAGAAAAATTATAATAAACCCTACTATTTAAACCTACTACGCTTAAATATTAAATTAACAATGCTGATACATATACAAATTATACACAGATATAATTACATTCAAAAACTTTTTTCAAATAACATAACGAGAATATTTTTAACTTTTTCAGTTCTGTGAATGTATCACTAACATTTTACTTTTTTAATCGAATCGCATTTATAAGACTTACAATACAATATATTATAAACATTTAATATTGATAATTTTAGTCTAACAGATTGCTATGTCTTTGTCGAAATACGTCGATTTACATGCAAGCGATAGTAAGCACAGGTTTATGCGGTACTCTACCGTCTCAATCTTTTTTACACATAAATTTGAATACGATACTGGATTCTACGACCCTTTGACGTATTCATAGAGTAGAAAAGATTAGAGACAGTGGAATTTTAAATATTTTATATAATTGATTAGTTTTATCCAAATATTCAATAAAACGAATCAATTATTTCATAGAAAAATTTCAAGACCTGATCGCACAGAAGTATAGAACATTATTCTGCACTATATATATATCTAGATATATTCATATCCTACAATAATTATACGTCATCTATGATATTTACTTTCTTTGAGACGTTTGTTTTACCCTCTAAGTTTTGTCACAGTATCGCTTTATTTTGACTTTTGTTATTATTAACAGTTTTCAATACTTATTTACATTTAAAAAAAAACAACTCGACAATTTCAATGAAAAATTTATAAGAAGGCTACGAATGAACAAAGCCTATTTTATGCACAAACTTTTAACGACTCCAAGGGGCATACGGTTGCACCAAGGGAGCCATTTAATAACATTTTTTTTTTCAAAAGGGACTTTATACAATCTAATATTTAACACAAAATATCGAAACCCTGATAATTCCAAACATTATTGAAGAACCACAACAAGAAGCGCTAAAAATTACAACATTAAATTCGATGTTGTGCTAAAAGTATTTTTCGGGGTTTATCATCTTTCCTCCTCCCCACCAACAAAAATTGAACACACATCTAGCAACACTGTTCAATATTACTAATGTATTTATTAATAAACATATAAAATAAGTAATGGTTTCCCCTGCGGGCATCTGAACTGTGTCTGACATACCGATATATTTTTTACAATAGAATAGACAATACAAACTACAAAATTTGAGCGTTCGTGTTACTATAAATATATTGCTTTGTTTCGATGAATCGATTCAGTGAAAGCCGAATTGAAAGTCCTAGATGTAAGACTATGCGCAAACTAAAGCAGTGAATGACTAAATATATTCAAATAAAGCGAAACTTTCCACTCGCACAGAAGCTAAACATGAAGTTTTTATTGTCGAACTTCGAAAACACGAAGAAGTACATAATGAAGCTGATGCGAGAATAGCGCCTACTGATGCCAGAATAATGAGAAATCTGCACGGAGAATCATCGTACGTAATCTTGAAAGAACACAACTTATGATACCATCTGTCAATGTAAATGAAACGTACGAGCCGTTCGAATGGGAAATGTACGAGTACGATTTTTGAGCTTAAGCTGTGGATATAAGAATGAATATGGCTTGCAATATTTTTGAAATAGGGCCCGTGAGTCTATGTGAGAGTCTTGTGGTGAAGCAATTACCTTTACGTACACAAAAGTACCGTCATTAGCCATATCGCAATGTTAAGCCACAAAAGAAGAGAAATCAATACGAAATGCATGTCTGGCATCCGAAAAGACCTTAAATATAACGTTACAAAGAGTTCCAACAGCATCTAAATAACCACTACTCGCTTATAAAGATATCTTGAGCATCGCTAGAATATATTATGAAGAGTTTCAAGTAATTTATTAGGCACAATTTTTTTTTTTCGTTTCACTATAATATATGTATACGAATCATACCGCCTACGACACAACAGACAATACTCACTTAGTTTCATTACAGTATAGATAACGCGCATTTTGCGCATCCCTTTAAAAATAATTAGATTTCCATAGACACTTATTAAGAATTACATGAAGTTTTTACATAATATATTTATAAGAATATAATAATATAAGTAAAGCATTTTTCTTTTTTTTTATCGATTAGAGCACAACGGATCCCATATACAAATGTACTATCACTTCAGGGACACATATTATATACAAATATCGATCTTCCATTATCTGAAACAGTATATTAAGAAGGTTTCTTATCATATCTTAAAGTGACTGAGGTAATATTTATATTTTAAACATTACCCCACTAACTGACATCTTTACACTGAATTGACAGATTTCGCGATTTTTATACAACTTTAGGCTGTGCCACACTGTGGAACCAGGGATTTTAAATGCCAAAAAAATTAAGTACGATTTTCTTTAGCGAATTCATTACAGAGACGAACTTATGAGCAATAGTTTAACTACTTTTTTATTGATAAAAAAAAGGTTTATTGAAGTACAGACTAATTCGTCGCATAGATACCCAAATTCCACAGTAAAGCAAATTATCAAAAATAGGTACATTAACGTTTACCCTCATTAAAATTATGCCCAGTTCTAAAAATTAAGAAGTTAGAGAAGCTAGCGCTGCTAAAACTAATCTATGCGATATCAGTCTCCACTAGAACCTTACAATTTAGAAATCCATAAAGTAAATCACAGAGTTTGAAATAGCAAAACATTTGAGTGAAATAGAACTAGAGTTTTGTTCATTTTTTTTTATTACCACCGTCCCGCGATACATTACCACCCCTTTTTTGATATGTATCATCCTATAGACGTTTATGTTGAAGTAAGCTTGACAGAAAGAAAGGAGAAAGTTGAACAGTGTCCCTTCGCATCGATATTTGTGTGCCGTCATTAGATACAATTTGAAAATTTCATACCTTATCATTGATCGAAGATAACCTTACCTTAAACGACCTAACGTACAAAATAGCAAGACGTATCAAATCGAAACACCTACTAAAATCTCCCTTGCCACGTATACAAAGAACACCGAATGGAGACACGCGTGTAAGCGGCAAAACATCAAAAGCAGCCAAAGACTGCGGCTACACACGCGGACCCTTTCGGATATTACACAAAGCAAGGGTTTGACTCGCTCCAAAAATGCCTACTCGAAATTCCCGCAATCCGAAATTCTTTCAATGACATACCGATTAGCTTCCGAAAGAAAAATTATAAATGTCGTACTATCTACTATGTGTGCATCAAAATATAAAGTGAACTTACGTACAGTAAATAGAACGCAAGGCAAAACTTGACTATAACCTAGTCTTATTTTTCTATTACTCGAATGATACATGTTTTGATTTATGAATTCAGAACATAAAAATAACTATCGTCCTTAAAGTTAAAAATAAAATTATAGGGCGACGTAGGAGTTGCGAACTGACTATTTAGAAGCCAAGTCGAGTAATGTAGACGTATAGAATACGGACACGACAACGCGGTACGGGGCGGACCCGACTGGACCGAGGCTTGCTGCCAACCAGGCGACGGAGAGAATGAGACGGATTATTTACTGAAATGCGTCTGAGACGTGCCGTTTGGAAATTACACCGATCATGTTTGTGTCGAACGTAAATTCAACGAAAGCAACACTGTAAAAAGAATCAACTCACAGCCTATTTTAAAAAAAGAAAACTCAACGCTCCTCTCTTGTACGGCGCACTTGCGTAGCACCACTCTAGAAACACTAATCGAGAAAACAAGGGAACTGAGGAAGCAAAGGCCGCTAGCGACCAATTGACGAAATCAAACAATTTCACCCTCGGACCTTATCAAATAACTTTGTACATTGAATCCAAAAGTCGACACGTCATTTTGGATGTAGGCACTCTCTAGGCGGGCGGCGAGCAGTCGCCGCGTCGTCGGCCTCCGTGTGGCGGCTCGATAATGAGATCAGTGGAACTGGCCAGCGGCCGTGGCGACCCTAGCACCGCTCTAAGATTACGTGAGGTACGAGGAAAACGTATGGTCAACCCAGTCGCCCGCCACGCCTATCTCGCTGAGCATGTCCGACACGTCCGGCGTGCAAGAGAACTCGAAGTGCGAGCCGGAGGAGGAGGAAGCGGTTTCGAACGACTCCATGTCGGTCGTCAACGCGTCCAAGTCTACCTCGCAGTCCGTTGGTAAAGGTAGTAAGTCAGTGATGGAGTACAGATCCGTGAGGTCCGGTTGGTCACGACGCGTGTTGTCGTCGTAGAAACAGGCAGACTCGGGCGAGTCTGGTGAGCCGGCAGGGGATGCTGGTAGCGGTGGCGGAGCTGGTGTCTCCACGGGAACGCTCGGGATGCTCGGGACGGTTGGCGCTGGGCGCGTCCGTCGTTTAGACATCCCCCTATTATTGTTTGAATCGGCACGCTGCTTACGCTTCTGTTTAGTAACCGCTCCAGTTCTCTGCGCAGGTTTACTCGTCTTCTTGCGAGGCCTGTACTTGTAGTCGGGATACTCCCGCATATGCAGCTGCCTAAGGCGTTCCGCTTCATCAATGAAAGGCTGTCGCTCTTCATCGTTCAAAGTTTTCCAAACGCGTCCCAAGTTCTTCGAAATCTCCGCGTTGTGCATGTCAGGCGTCTGTTCGCATATTTTCCTACGCTCGATTTGCGACCAGACCATGAACGCGTTCATTGGCCTCTTGATGTGATTAGGGTTGTTCTTCTTAGTCTGCGAACAAAAGAAATAGCGGTCATTAGTTAAGGTCACGGATTTAAAACAGACGATTGCTTTACGGATCGCCAATTTAGGTTGTACTTGTAACCAGAACAATATTCGAGCCCGAAAATTAGTGTTATCTGTTTAATTGTGGTGAGCTTAATTATTATTTCAGGCATGTCCGATTTACCGAGCTCAGGCCGAGAGCTGGTTGTATCGAATTAGTATGCATGACGTTGCACCATTAAGTCTGCGTCCTTACTATTAATGATATTGTTATCATAGGAATTATTATTATTACAAACAGTATCTAAATCATAATCTATTCTAATACATCGTGAGTGGAAAATTTTATAACGCTCTCGCTATTGGAATATGTAATGGAGTGACTTATTTGATCTATACACGTCCGATTCGAGAGGTGCGTGACCTAATTTTAATTCTATTTCAAATTATCGACGATGTTCAACCACACGATTCTCGACTTGAGCACTCTTACCCAACGCAAAGCGCTTCCGTATCGGATATACGTTGTAAAACATCGACGTACAAGTATATTTAAGGACGGAGGAAGTTATTATCAAATCATGTAGGAAGTGCCGAGGACGTGTATCGATGCAAGGGTATACAGATAATCTTACATTATTCTAACATCGAAAACAAGCACCGGATAAAATGCCTCTAAGTTCAGGTGCTAAGAATATCTTAGACATAAGTTGGGATTTCTGATAAAAGATGTTCCATCCTAATTGTAATGATTGTGGAGTAGTTGGAACGTTCATCACATACAAATGGCGTGAGTACGCAACGAGAAGTTCAGGATTTCATATTTTGATCAGAATGGCTATAATGATCACCTAAACTTTATCTTGTCTTGTCCAATGTCGGACACGGCTGGGATGAGATTTTTGCTATCTTAGCTTTATATATCTATATTCAATAGATATTTGGTGAGATTTATCATATATTTTAGAGGTCATTTTAAAATAATAAATAATAGTATAGTTTTATTACGAGAATGTGTACTATCTGGAAAGCTATGCTCTACATAGAAAATATCTTACTATAAGAACTTATGCGTTTATATATTTCATTATTCAAATCGTACTTTCGCTAAACTCTGTTCCACCGGAACAGTGAGAGGGCAAAAAAAAAGCTCCCACTAGGGTTTTTTTACATCTTATCTATATTGAGGACAAAAAAGGGTTAGTCAGACGGCGAGTAAATCAAGTTCGAAAGCCTGCCTCGCCTGCCAAGGTGAACCGAATAGAGGTAGACTGTTTTTTGCGCGAGCAAACGTTGCCGCATTACTGATGGGAACATTATAATAAGCTCATACAATCAAATATCCTCCTTAGCTTCATTTAGATCCTACAATTGCAAATGCGGGAATTATGGTATAGTACAAATGAGTCTGAAGTGTCTTACCTCTCGCCATCGGCGGCAAATCAAATTCGATCTCCAGCATCGGCAACAATGCACGTTATTAATTGCAATTTTAAAGGCTAATGCACCACGGTGAATGAAATACCGCGAGGAAACCTGAAGGAATGGTACGAATACCAGCGTAAAATAGTAGCGAAATGCTGCTGTGTTTCGGCTGGTCAGCGTAGGGATCCGGAGACCCTTATTACTGGTGACCCATTCCATCTTAGTCTTCCGTGGTGACAACACAAGTGATATCGAATAGGCCTCTCAGTGAGATCAATAACTATTAATAACTACCCTGATATTCTGTGTATCTTTATTGTCGAGTCGAGTAGCTTTGCATCGGATTTTAAACAGTTTTATTCATATACGATGCAATTCATAAATAAATATCTTAAAAATAACATCTCTTCGTTGCGCAGCCAGAAATAAACTCAGTGTGGCTGTAAAACTCACATTTCTATAATTATATTTACTTATTTAGTGTGATTTAATCCTTATTTCGCGGTTTCAACACGACATTGTATTTAATTCGGCGTTTGTGACGCGTTTGTCTAAAATGTTTATCCTCGGGAACAAACCTGTTACCTCTGTTTAAGAATTTTCAGGATTCTCTTGTTGGATTTCCGCTAATTAAACGTGTTTTAAGTTTTTAAATTGCGTTGAGGACGGTGACCAACCAGCATTTCTGTGGCCCCACAATCAACCTTGCCACCAACCAAGGAACTAGTACAGCTGCGTTTTCATGCCCTTTGAACGATTCGTCACCATGATTCAAGCTGGTCTTCTGTAAGAAAGTTGTCCCATTCCAATCCAGTGTAGCTAAAACCAAACTACAGGTGGATCTACCAACGTGACTATTATTGAATCCGGTCAGAAAACAATCGAAGATTAAGCTATCAAGCATTGATTTGATTATTTTTTTTTATTATTTGTTACTTTTCACTAAAAATCGGCCATGTGTGGTGTGGTGGACAGGTTAGATATGACTTTACACAAACAAAAAAACGATATGTGTATATCTTTAGCACGTAACAACGGTTCCGTTAAACTTATAGCAGTCATTAAACAGTGTGTTATATATCACGTTACGTTGGAGAATAGCCGTTATTTAGTGGAGAATAAAAAGGTCCGTCTCTTAAGGAGCGACGTCGACTCGCTCGTTACAACACGATCGGGGCTCAATAGTTATCTGTCATGTTCAGGAAACGAAGTGGACGCCCTTGCGCACCGACTGGTACCGAACGCTCGTCGGTCGACGCGACTTCCATACTAAGTAGATCCAACTCTAAATAGAAGGTTGCTAGACCATATCTAGTACCAACATCACGGGGACTTGGACCTTTTTTTTTACCGGCATCTGTTCTATAATCTGATGTATCACGTTCTATGTTTTTTTTTTGTACTCCGCCGTCGTTATGCCAGGAAGACGTGTGTGATTGATGTTGTTATCAGATTCGTTCTGAATATGGACATTGGCGCTTTTGTTCCGTCATAAAACAAATGGTTATATTTTATTTAGGTTCACGCACAAATTGTTAGGTAGTTATTACAATCAGCTTTGTATTTTATACCTTGGTTTAGAATAATTAATTGAGTTATGAATTGGAATTAAAGTCGATCCTTATTTAAATCGTTTGTAGACTCTCGGATGTATAATTAAGTCATCGCCGATCGTTTCATTGAATATATTTCGTAGTTTCTGAACGCTAAACTAATTCACTAAATCGATAGATCTATAGTGATCCAGAGGCGTGGTAGCTCGGTGTGCAATCGTCGGCATTTAATTCACGGTACATGATTACGGTGTGCACAGCGGTGAAGGAAAATGTCGTACCTACATGTCTAAGAAATAATAATAACAAAAAAAATAAAAATATTTCGGAGAAATGTGAAGTCCGCCAATCAGAAAGACTTGTGCATTATGTTCAGATATATGTGTATAAGATGATGCTTTACTGTTTAACATATCCCTCACTTTAAAATGTTGGAAATTAAAAGAGACACATTTCAGTGCTTACACCAGTAGAATATAGGTCGTGAAGAAGTCAGAAATTAATTAATAAATATTGTTTCATTGATGTTTTAAATGACAAAAGATCGTTATATGACCATAACTTGTTCAGCCAATAAAATGTAGGTCTTATTTCCCTAAATTTAAATTATAAACATTTATTAATTATTTTCCGTTATTATACGTAGATTGTTTTTTAAATGCATGCTATGGTCGCCTGTAAATTATTAGTAACCTAAATATATATATTGTGTTTAATACATGTTATTCTGTCGGTGTATATATCGAATATATAAAAGAAGTCTAAAACTTGCCATGAAATGTTGAAGAACGTTAAATCACTGGCAATTACCGTTTATGGTTGCCAACTGTTCGCAACAATACGAAAAGGCCAACGTGGTACTAATTAATAAACGAATTTATTATTATCAAGCTCACAAATACGCAGTCGAAGTTTCCGCGTATTTAAAATAGCACGTTTATTCAATTCCGGAGTTTTCGCAAGCCGAATGGAGGTCAGAGAGGCGATAAGGCTCTTAAAAGATGATTAACACTGACTTCCTTCGAGGGAACTGGTTTTTAGCGTGTGTAGACAACCGGTCGGTTGGTGTTGATCCGGCTTTAATCGAAATTATTATTGACACATCGCGATATGGAGGCCTACTTACGAGTGACGATCTTTTGTTGTTTATGCTAATTTAAAATAAAATTAGACAATTCCACGAATCTTATTCAGACTAAATCACTGAGGCCTATATATCGTTTCGTATATAATGGATAAGTTAATATCAGTCGACGGAATATTGTATTTCAAAATATTTACGTAGAGATCAAAGCACGATTCTGAGTTTCATTGGTGATGTAGTATATAATGGTATAAACATGTAAATTCTACTTATACTTAGCACTTCTAGTCATTTTCCATCAATTGTATATATATATATATATATATATATATATATATATATATATATATTTCTAGATTGGAAATAACATTTATTATAAATACTACTTTTATTTACAAAAAATAATTAATTTGTAAATTTCGAATTAGATTAGCATATAATTGTAAATATATAATTGTTAATTGAATAAGTAATTTCTATTAAACACGAATATTCAACAAGATTAAAAGAAATATATTATACAGATACATAATAGTGCCCTGGTAGTTCAGTTTCAATAACTCGTTTTTAATTCACGGTAATAAAGCAAATAGAGTTCGATGCCCACTTAAATTGTTAATTGCAATTTTAGATGCTGATCTAATACGTGCTCGGCGGTGAAGGAAAACATAGTGGGGAAAACTGCATGTGTAAGATATAAATTCAAAAAAAATATTCGAAGACGGACTCACGAGGCCCATGCCCAACAGAGAGATTTATGTTTATATAAGAATTTATACACATACTCTATATTAATGTATACATAAAATATAGCAGTAAATACATATAAATACAACTCAGCAAAGTTCAAAACAAATGAAGGTATTACAAGAATTAGACATGCAAAATCTGGTACCTTCATCAAGGGTTTAAGCGCATTCGAAAGGGGGGTTTTAACACATTACGCGATCTCCGTTAAAGGGCACGAGAAAATATTAATGAAGATGTTAGACAATCCAGAGTCCTTTAGCTCTGAACAAAGGGCCCCAGGGATGGCGATTAGGCCGAGCTTCATTGTACTAAGGCCCCGGCAGATGAGGCCTTTTGTGTTCGCTGATAATGAGTTATAATAGTCGAAATGAAACTTTTTGGAGATATGCGGACTGGCTGAATGAACCGGAATTATTGTCATTATTTGATATAATTTAGTCAAATTGCAGTTACGTTATCATACTAAATTAAATATTCAAGCATTGTATTTGTTATTACTGAACATTTTGGGACTTATTGTTGTGAAGGATATATTCCTTGCTGACAGGTGTAGCTGATCAATGTAATACATCGTGCAATACGCAGCTTGTTACTAGCAGCACCATGAATGGGTCGGCTACGACGGGGGAAGGGATACGGCCTCATAAAATACTATAGTGGTATCTTTTCTGTGGAAGTGTAGTGATTAGGTGGCCCTTACTACAGACTTTGATTCGTTATCAAGGATGAGGGTGGATGTCATGGTTACAACCTTCAATACAATAAAAAAATAATTTTGAAATATTTCATATATATTACTACTGAACCCTGAAATTGAACACGACGTTCCCGCTTCACCGATCCTTTTATTAACACAGGCCCTTATTACCGAAGCAATTGGTTCGTTCGTTTCGAGAATAAAGAATAGACGACATCTTGCGCTTTATTAACTTGGAATCGCCAAGTTTGCTGGAATTATTACTGTCTTAAATATGAATCGCATCAACGGTAGGAGCCATATTGCGGACTTTTATAAAGATATAAACCCACTGAATATTTAAACTCGTCGCTTTTGTCTAGCGATGTTTATTCAAAACTTACAACGACCACGCAAATGAACTTGCAAAGTTCGAATTGTCTTTGAATAAAATTTTATTCTGATACCGCAAAATACTTAATGCTCCTATATTTAAATCAGAAATGAACCAACAAAAGAAATTGGCGTCTGTTTTCACACTTTTACACTACATATTTGAAATAAAACAAAATAAAAATGCTACGGGCGTAAACATGAAGATAGATAAAGAAAGTTGGACTCTAAATAGAAAAGGAGTATTGGATTGTTTTAAATTTAAATGTCTTTCGCTGTTCGGGCCCGAGGACCGAGTGTTGACGATATATGTTAAGTAGGACGTCTAGAGAAAAGACTGAGGGATATCACTGTATAAGGAAGAGAATATAAATTGCTTGTAAATCAAGGACTCTTGAACGCCGCAATGGGGACGTGTCAGTTATAATGCAATGATCATTAACGTGCAGAAAACTCTACAAGGTTTGTATTGCATTTTCTTATTGTTTTATTGTCACAATGTTCTTTATTTTTTTTAACAACTATGATACTATAGGTTTTATATGATTACTAACTAATAGTAAAGATTGAGTTTATTTTCCTGAATTATTACTAGAACTTATTTCAACTATAGGGTTCATTACATGTTCTATAGTTGGTAATGAGAACATCCGTGTTACGTTAAAGCCATTATATATTCTACGTTCATGACAATGATCGAAACTTTTACAGAAGTACATTATCATTATCGAGAGAGTTATCTTGAATAAAGATTTGGAATGATAGATCGCTCGACGTCGCAAACAAGGCTTTTGTCAATCCAAAAGTCAGAAATGACAGCGAATCAGAATGAATTTGAATACGATGTAGCGAAGCAATTACTATTTGACTTGAACGCCTTGCATTCAATATGGTGGGCGTCGCAGACATCCATCAAGTTTCCTAACTCAGGGTTATCGTATATACTTTGATAAAGTATTTATTTATTTATACTTCATTGCTTTTACCTTTGACAAAAATTACAAAGGGTCTTTATGCCTATTGACATTCTCTACTGGACAACCTAAGGTGTGGTGAGATATTGTGATAGGTGTAGCAAACAAAAATAATTAAAACAATAATAATAATATAGATTATAAACCAAAATATATAAAGAACAAAACAATATACAGCTATGAATATACCCATGCTTACTTACGTAAATGAGTTATTTTATAATAATATAAACATATTGTAATATATAATTTTATGCACACAGATAAATATATATAAATATATGTCTATATCGGTGGGCAGTAATGAAAAGGTAGTCGATTAAATCATTCTCACGAAGTAGCTTCTAGGAAAGTCACTTGGTAAATGTTTTTCTTATAATATTAGGCAAGGAGTTCCAGAAGTGTAGCCTGTATAGTGAATTTATACCATACTTACAAATGAGCATACAATAACAAAGCTTTCTCTTATTTTTAAGTGGTCATGCTGGATGAGTAATGATGGGTCGGCTCCAGTGGGAAAAATCACGGCCACAAAGAATATCAGGTAGACATAGGGCCATAAAGCTCACTCATTGTACTCACTTACCATCAGGAGATTGAGATATATTATATATATCTGTATATAATTATTTGCAGAGATTTTTTTAGTTCACTATATATTACATAAGTTTTAGTATCCGACAAACAAATTTTAGTGATAGGAGACAAAGAGTTCGATTGATCATAAGTGATCACCACAGACCGCATGACCTACGTATGCGGTAAACATCAAAGAGCACATAGCTACTCACATACATGAACTTACATGAGATATTCACCAGTTATCCGAACACCACGAGGACTCCAGGTGTACGTTGATACAACCACGAATCAGTTTCAAGACGTACCTATACAATCGCAACGCACGCGCTTGGCACGATTTGAAAGATACACATATTTATTTCTGTACGATCAAAATTTCAGAGTTCACCTTTGAATTCATAGAGCGTTACATATAGGCCAAGGCTCGTTGCAATGTAACGTGTAACATCACGTACCTTTTCTTGCTCTGAGGCTTTTTTATTCGTTCCGAGCGATAAATCACTCGGCGGCTTTGCGGGTACATTGAAATTCTCAAACGGTTCATTTTCAATAAAGGATGCCGATTGAATTTTCTGTTGTTATATAAAAACGAGCGGGCCTCGCGGAGTTTTTCTTGGAATTTTTTTTTGATTTTAATATTGTTACCTCTTAACTTGTTTATAGAAGCTGATTAGATATATGCTCTTTCTATTCTGAGTTTTCTTTTATTAATTGTTTTAAATGTTTTTAGAACTTAAAATTGACATTGGTAGACCTACACTGCTGCTGTTTGTTTCTAGCTGCTGAATGATGGGTCAGCTCGACCGGGGTAGGACCACGCCCTCACAGAATCCAGCGTAAAATAGCAGCATAATGTAATATTTCGTCTGGTGAATGCAGGGATGCGGAGACCTTTATTACTGGTGACGAGGCATTTCATCTCAGTCCTCATGGGTGACAACGGTTCGGAATTATGATTCCTTGTGAAGGATTAATGTAGATGTCATGGGTCGCAGGAATCACTTGCCAAAAAATATTTAAAACAAGATAGTGTACAAAGTGATGTACTTATTTTATTTTGATCGGGTTTTCTATAAAACTTCAGATAATTCAGTAATCTAAATGTAATATATATATATATATATATATATATATATATATGTGTGTGTACATAAAGGTACAAAGTGTGGTATAAACACACTTCTATTAGGATGATCATATAGTTGGTGACAGTAGATAAACTACATTTAAACACATAACACCAACTATTAAACAACATAATACCAACTTTATTTAGAAGTATATGCGTGATACTATCTTGTATTTGTTGTAATGAATTATTCACATATTACTTACATTCGTATCGACTACTAATCTGTTTTATGTTCCATTGCCTATTATTGTAGGGTTCGTTGTATCAATATTGCGACCGAAAAAGGAATGTATAAAGTGTAACCGCTAAACCGCAGACGCCGGCGCATTGCGATAATAAAAATAGCGTACATATATTACGCTGTTATTAACATTGCCACTTACATGACATAAAGTAATAAATAATTAATAACTTCACGCGAGTTTATTCAGTAATAATATATACAATAAAGAGCAAAATTGTGTGTATTAACTTCGGCTATATAGCGTATATATTGGTGTTTGTACAATGAAACAATAATCATGCTAGGCTATGTACGGAGACGCCAAATTAGTAAACACAATAAAGGATATCGACATACATTTAGAGGTGATTATCTTTGCGCCCAGGGTTTGCGTGTCCTTAAAATTTTGCGTCGTTTTCATTATTGAGTACTTTGTTGTCTTAAGTTTATCTCGAGTGTCCATAAATACTGAATAAACGAAGACACTTTTATATGAATTATGTTTTATCTTTTAGTTAAACACATTTCACTTTATATATAATACAGTGTTACGATAAATAATTGATGGCGACAGGGCCAGATTTGCGGTTCAAAATTAATTAATATATATATATATATGTGTGTGTACATAAAGGTACAAAGTGTGGTATAAACACACTTCTATTAGGATGATCATATAGTTGGTGACAGTAGATAAACTACATTTAAACACATAACACCAACTATTAAACAACATAATACCAACTTTATTTAGAAGTATATGCGTGATACTATCTTGTATTTGTTGTAATGAATTATTCACATATTACTTACATTCGTATCGACTACTAATCTGTTTTATGTTCCATTGCCTATTATTGTAGGGTTCGTTGTATCAATATTGCGACCGAAAAAGGAATGTATAAAGTGTAACCGCTAAACCGCAGACGCCGGCGCATTGCGATAATAAAAATAGCGTACATATATTACGCTGTTATTAACATTGCCACTTACATGACATAAAGTAATAAATAATTAATAACTTCACGCGAGTTTATTCAGTAATAATATATACAATAAAGAGCAAAATTGTGTGTATTAACTTCGGCTATATAGCGTATATATTGGTGTTTGTACAATGAAACAATAATCATGCTAGGCTATGTACGGAGACGCCAAATTAGTAAACACAATAAAGGATATCGACATACATTTAGAGGTGATTATCTTGCGCCCAGGGTTTGCGTGTCCTTAAAATTTTGCGTCGTTTTCATTATTGAGTACTTTGTTGTCTTAAGTTTATCTCGAGTGTCCATAAATACTGAATAAACGAAGACACTTTTATATGAATTATGTTTTATCTTTTAGTTAAACACATTTCACTTTATATATAATACAGTGTTACGATAAATAATTGATGGCGACAGGGCCAGATTTGCGGTTCAAAAATTAATTAATATATATATATATATATATATATATATATGTATATATATACATATAAAATTTTAAAATAATAATATTATAAATGAATACTAACATTCCCGTTAACCACTCCAATTGAGCTTAAAATGCTTCTGCTAGGATGGGTCACGAATGGTGGACACGGGCCAACGACGTTAATTCTCGCAAGTCGTACCCTAAACCATTAAGCTTCTGATGCTTTTAAAATAATTAAATATTAAGTAAAGAAGTTACTTATTTTCAAAAATAAACAATTATTTATAATCAAAGTGGATTTCCTCGCATACTGTGAAGTTAAAGCAAGCTCTTAGACTATTAAGTAAATCTATTTATTAGAAACAGTTAATAATATCAAATAAATTTCCGATCCAACTTGTTATTAGCGATGCCATTAATATAGGAGCTTCACATTGCAAACCTCCCGTCCAATTTCGATTTACGGTCGAACAGCTAATATAACTCGAGTGTCAAAGTTTGCAATGTTGCCATTGAAATCAACGTAGCAAGACATTTTGTCCTTTTTCAATTCGACGTTTATAACATTTTAATTTGCATCATTTTGTCAATAGATGGCGTTATGATCGATCTTATTATCGTCTAAATATATACTCATATTTTATTTGACTTATTTGCCGTTCCTTATCTTTATTGTTTGCTGAAACTAATAAATGGCATATCCCTAAGTTCTAAAAGACTGTTAATGTTTTTTATTTCATTTGTGTATTTCAGTAGCTGTTTAGGAAATTAAACTCTACTGCCTTTTACTATTTTAATGTCGTTAAAAGAGTAGATATAAACATACAGAAGAAGACACTTTTATATTTCAAGTTGTTTGTAAAATTGTAGTAAACAAATCACGACTGGAGCTTTCGAACAAAGGAGCGGATCGTCTTAACTTAGAACTTCTGGAGCAACGGGTGGCCTAAACATATGAAAATTGAACTGTCATATGCAGAATTGAATGTGTGCGTTTTACTGGTAAACCAAAATGTGCATTTCAGAGTCGATTATGAGAAACTTTAAACATCAATACAAAATATAAGACACTATTTCAAGAACAATATAATATTTCAGTGATTTCAGCGGTTAATGGCGCATTCCAAAATGTAAAGAATCACGCGTTTATATCTAAAACGCAGTACTGGATCATGGAAGTCTCCGTTCATTACAGCATATCCCCCTGCTGAACATGGGCCTCCATCAAATATTGCCACAAAACACAATCCTGAGCCATCTGCACCCAGAAAACTTGCATAGAATATCGCTCAATCTTTTACTTTTTTTTAATACTTTATGAGTAACAAACGAGCACACAGTTCACCTGATGGTAAGTGATACCTGCGGCCCAAGACATCTACATTCATCCTTGATAGCGAATCACAGTGCGTTGTTACCCTTGAGGACTGAGTTGGAATGCCTCGTCACCAGTAATAAAGGTCTCCGGATCCCTGCACGCACCAGACGAAACTGCCAGTCCGAAGTCACCGCTCAAAAACCTTTCTTTGCCATTGTTATCGATTCTATAAGAAAGTTATTGAGCCTAAAAACGACCAATAGAAAAATTACCAAAACAATAAATCAGCACAGGAGCCGCTTTATGCTGATATTCCACAAGAACATGATCCTTTGTCGAGATGACCCATTCATGTTGCACAAAAAACCTACCTAACAAAATACTGTTGAACTGTTTTAAGTACTGAGTGTAAGAAACTAGGGCATTCCATTTTAGTCGAGATCTTTCAATGTATCGATTCTTATTTATGATGTTATGTCAAACAAAAAACCAATCATATTGAGCTTTAAACTCATAATCTTTAAAATCGACTGTCATTCGCATCCCTCGAGGTGATTGATGTTAATCCTTTTTAGCATATTGTGAGAATGTCTATACAGTTTATATATTATCTACAGTTGAAAGTCAGTCTAAGGCAAGCACAAGCGTGTATAGATAATCTGAGATCGGACCACGCGTGATATAGGTCACAACTAGTTTGAATTCACGGCGCGTGTTCATATGAATAGACGATTATAGAGGAAAGGGGTCAAAATGACGGATCTTTAGTGGAGGTCCCCGTGTGTGCTCGCGCTCGTGACTTGCCAAGGAGACACGTGTCGAATCGCCAAGTACATGTAAATGTTACGCTAGAAGTGTTTCGTTTGTTACGCTATTGTCAGATGGAGAAAGAGAACTTTGGGAAAAACAATGTTATGGGTAAAAGGTTGATCGCAGCAACGTAAACCGACATAATTTTAAAATGATTTTTTTTACATACCTCCTTATAATCACATTCGATCGTGAACATCGGCGGTATAAGAGGTGCTGATCGATACTTATGCTCGTTCCTTGAAGACCCCACCATTGTAGATGGAATGGATGGAATGGAATACCGCTGCGGGAAGTTGATTCCACAAGTAAAATACGCATAAAATGCACCGTGGTGGACCGGCGACCATCAAGATGGTGCTGACGGAGTTTAGTTTTAAGTCGGATCGTACGATAATGAAAAGGGTGCCAAATAAAAGAGGGATTAACAGACGAAGTGAAGGAAAGAAAACAGAGACACATTGAGACACAGTTTCAGTAAATGCGTTAGTACTATTATGATGGGAAGCATAATAATAACAGTTGCCAAGTGCTATATACTAACTTATCAAAACATATAACGAAATAGAGCGTATTAAATTATAACGATAAAAATAAACCTTGTCCGTCTGTTCACAATCACGTCCGGACAGCTGCATGCAACATCTGTTAATTTGCAGATATGATATTTAAAGTAGGCCAATAATATATTCGACAATCCACTAATGTTAACCTGCATATTTGAGTAATCTATAATGTGTTCCACGTATGTTTTTTTTATAGTATTTTTTTTATATAATAATATACAAAGCAGTACCGTTCACCTGTTGGTAAGTGGATTCCCGCAGCCCAAGACACCCACATTAACTCAGATGGAATGCCTCGTCAGCATTAATAAGCCTTTACGAAATCCTGTTAATTAATATCTGTAGTCCACGGTACCTAGATAAACCCTAAATAAAAAATCTAAATAGAGATACGTCATCATACCCAAGGAATAGAATGAGATGCATCATTACCACTGATAGAATCTCCGATTTCTTCCACGAGAAATAACACAGAAAGGTTCTTTCGTCGATCGAACAGAACCGTTCATGCATATAGTTTTTATTGCATTTCAATCACTTCTTTTAGAGTTTATTTAATATACAATCAAGTTTTTGAACATAATCACTACTTTTATAAATAGTTGTAGTTTTTTTTTCTAACCTTACAATACTGGAAAGAAGCCAAACGAACTCACAAAACTTTGACCTATCTTAATACTGGCTGCATTTTCTTTTTAAAAAAAGAAAAAACGTAAGTTATTTAAAAATAATAAAAAAAAAGTTCACGCCGGCAGTCAATATCTGGCAATGTTGGTAATAAGTCAGCCATTGTACACAATGGTCGTGATTTATTTGCGCTTTTTGTTAAGCCGCAAAACATGACCGATCGAGTTTTTCAAATGTACCCACGGGACCTTCATTTCACCTTCTGCGGTGTTACATTACTAGCAGCCTATTATTTGTGTCTTGGCGTAAAGCAAAAAAATAAGACGGAGTTATTACTTCTCGTGCGTGATTAGGCCACTCGTGGAGCGTTAGCAAAAAAAGGAAACTTTTTTTTTTGTACTTGGATGACAAACGAGCACACGTTCACCTGATGGTAAGTGGTAGGACATGACAACCACATTTATCCACAATAAGGTATCATAATGCAGACGCATAGTCACTAAAATGATAGTACTAAAACGGAATGCCTTGTCATCAATAAGGTTCTCCGACTCTTTCACCAACATCACCATCATCTATCGGGGAGGCCTATGTTGAGCAGTGGACTTTGGATGGGCTATGATGAATTTATAATATAAAAATATATTAGAAATTATAATTGAAAAACTAATTTATATATTCAATTCTATATGAAACAAATGCATTTTTTTATTGCATTGAGAGTTGCAAACGAGCACACAGTTCACCTGATGTTAAGTGATTCCTGCGGCCCATGATATCTACATTTATCCTTGACAAGAAATCATAATGCAGATGCGTTGAGGACCTAGCTGGAATGCCTCGTCACCAGTAATAAAAGTCTCCGGATCCCTTCACTCACCAGACGAAACACAGCAGCGTTATGCTTATACTTCACGCCGGTATTCTGTGACGGCGTGTCCTGGTCCTACCCCAGTCGAGCTGACCTATTCATTCTGCAGTTGGAAACAAACTACCATTTTTAAAAATAATTTCTATTATGATTAAGTTTAATTAACTTAGAAGTAAGTCACTTACTTATTTTCTTCAGTGTCTAAACGTTCCGTTGCAATTCGCGGGACCGACGACAACTTTCGTTACTCGAATGTTAATAACGTTTAACAAAGTTACTAAACGAAGGAAAAATAAATAAAAGACCGCGTAGTGGACTATGCTCAACGCTCTCGCCAGTAGGAGACTATGGGATTGGTATCAAACATATTTGCGCGTATTGTTTGTCTAAACTTGTTTTTTTTTTTGCTAACGTTACCAGCAAAGACTACGGTACGCATCGAGAGCAGACCGGTTGCTTTAAGTATGATATTTATAATTTTTATCTACCATTACGCCCGGCCCGGGGCGTTCGACCATGGCAACTTGTCCGTGCTTATAGTTACAAATGATCCCCGTGGCGTCCATTGTTTCTCTAATTAATGTCAAAATATCCATCGAGATCGTTTTTACTAAGATACTTGGTTATGTTTGGATTATGCTCGTAAAGTTCTGTGTCGTTTAAGGTTATTTAGAAAAGGACCAAATCACGAAGTCACATGTAGTTTTTTTTAGGACAGCAAGAAGGTTAAGTATAGGAGAGCTTTAGAAAGGAATATTGCGGATTCCGAAAGAAAAAGACAAAACAATACCATTTACAATTAAACAAATAGGTAGAATTTAAACGCAGTACAATGAACAAGACACAATCTTTAGGTATGTATTTATTTTTTTATATATATATATATGAATGAATGTTTAATTTCAATTACTTCACATTTATTAGGACTAAGACACTTCTCTTTATAAACGAATGATCGTTATTTCTCTTTTGGTAACAATAACAGTGTTGGTCGATTTTATTAATACGTAGTTGCCATTAACAAATTCGAATTTATTTCGTGAAGGGACCGCCTGGAGTTAGCAGCAATTACTTAGATGTGCTTACCGAGTTGGAAGCTTTGTTGCGATACGTAAAATTGAGAAATTGTTGTTTTTAATATATTACACTTATTGTTCTGACTCTGACTTTATAAGTATGCATTAATATCGATTAATATAAATTCAGAACGCAATAATCTGTCATTAATAAATTCTATTAATGTTAATAATAACATTTTTACATTGAAAAATAACTCGTTCACAGTATAAAGGGAATAAGTAAATTATCAGCGGACCCTTTCAGATCACAAGAACTTCATTGATTGTAAATTTAACAGTGGTGGAGCGATCCTGCAGTTTATTACTAGATGTTATGAATGGGTCAGCTCGATCGGGGAAGGACTTCCCCTTCACAAAATACTAGCGTAAAATAGCCAGATAAATCTGCTGTGCTTGTTTGACTGGTGAGTTTAGAGATCCAGAGAGACTTTTCTCATCGATGTGTCTTCCAAAATATAATAAAATAAAACTTGACATTAATCATTTTATTTTCACTCCATTCACCAAAATAAAAACATTAATTCCAAACCACCCTTCAAAAGAACTTTAACTTATAAAGATGTAAGTGTTGAATCAAATTTTTTTTCACTATTCTAGTGAAATAAAAACAGATACGTTTACTCCTACATATTTTTTTTTAAACCCGCAAAGCGTTTCGTCACATTACTCTTGATATGTTAGCTGTCTTCAAATCTCTTCCTTTTTGTGGCGGCGTTTTAAGTTTGAAAAAGAGCCAAGAGTTGCGAAGCTTCGTTTAGCGAGTGGGCTACTGAGGTTGCTCGGTGTCATGTCTTTGCCAAAAAAAAAAAAACAACGGCCTAGCGCAAAATTGTACTCGCCTTTGATTCGAGGCGAGGTCTCGCGCCAATTTCTTTAAAAGCTTCTAATTTGAATAGAGGCAGTAAATTGTGAGCTATTTTCGTTTAAAACGCAAAAGCTTTATAACTATAAGTTTTCATGTTTATATCAGTTAATATTTTTATCACGTGTGGTGTGTAGGTATAAACGTTAGCTATTGTTTTATATAAAATAAAGATTACTTTTTATTTATTTTATTAATTGGATCTAAAATACATACAAAATATTGTGTCGGTAAATCATTTTCTAAAATTATACGTTTGCGTATCATTTCTGTCACAATGCAATGTTCATTTAAGTAGATACACCGTCTGTACTATTGACATGTTTATAGTTCATCTGATAAGCCCGGAGGCTGTGCGAGATAGAGCCGAATAGGGGGTTGAATTAATTCAATAGGCAGTTACAGACAGCTCCGGTTGACGGGATATGAGGCTCCCACAGGGGTAACGTAAGCCCTGACTATGTAGTCTCATATATACGGATTTAATCAACTGACAGCCCATGCTTTTACGATAAAGCCCCCACTAGTAAAGCAGGTAAAATATACTTTATTCTCATTTATGAATGCAGTTATTATTCGTTATAATGATGATTGAACAATAGTAAAATATAAAACAAATTAAATACTTTATTTGCCGAGTATGATGTAAACGAGATGGTAAACGGCAAGATTTCGTTTTAAAATCATGAAAATAACTAATAAATTAAAAATATCATATATTATATATTTTTTTTTAGATAAATCGAGTTAAATAAACATGTAACGGTTAGTAAAATATTATTATTATAATAAATACTTGTACCAACACCCACTAGCTAAGCCTTACTATACTCACATAATCCAGTTCCCCCAGTGACTAGGTCAAGTTAGAAACGTGCTCAGAACAGGAACCGAACTCGAGGCATGACAATTATCGATTATTAACCACTTAGCTCGAGGTGAAACTTAATATTAACCAGATCTCAATAAACGCCTTTCGCTGTAAGTAGCAATATCGTTAGATTAAATTGCGCCCTGGGTCCGTGGCGATGTCTAAAGAAGCGGAAAGGATTTTTCATAGATATGTAAAGTATTATATATATATATAAATCAGACCTGGACATAGACTCATCTTTACAGAGGGTGTTATATAGTCCACAGATGTCTTCGAAATATGTATATCATTCCAGTTCAATCTTAACCGTTGACTAACTGAAACGTGGAGTACATCCTAGATAAGCAATCATAATGCAGAAGCCGTGACATCCCTGATGTCTAAGAAGGAATGTTTCGTCACCAATAATAAATAAAAAATCTCCGGGTTCCGTCTTTCACCGGACGTATTTTAAAAAAAAACTACTAGCAGTGCTATTGAAGTTACTAAAATTCCGGTTAACCACTCCAAGTAAGCTGAAAATACTTGTGCTAGGAGGTGGTACACGGCAATAGTCGAATAGCGGATTCGAATCTACAAACGTAACTCTCGTAGACCGTACCCTAAACCGTGTCTCTTCAAGAGTAGTACTAAACTACTATGAATAAGACCAATGTATGTTACTAAAGCCTTGAAGGTTATTTGAAATGTTTATTTGGTTACTAAATACCTATTAAGATTCTATTTGTGTTTGTGTTTGCTGAAGTCACCTGCGTTAAGCAGCTGGTGGAATCAAGTGCAGATGAGCTTATGGAAATTATGGATTTACTGGTTAAGCAACGTGTATTTTTTTTAATAATATTAGGTATGACAAACGAGCCCACGATTCACCTGATAGTAGCTACTGCCCAGGTCTCTATGTCTATGCGTATCTTCAATAAAGATTAAAGATCAACGTGACACCCCTTAGGACTGAGATGCCTCCTGTCCGTAATAGGGTCCCGGATCATTCACCATATGAAACACAGCAGGATCATACTGATATTTCAAGCTGGTAGTCCATGAGGGCGTGATGATTCTGCCCCTGTCGAGGTTCATTGCAGGTGAACATTAACTTCGGCATGGCTCGAAATGCTCATACTACTGCAAGACCTCGAGGCCAAATAATAGTATAAGTGAAAACTAATTTGACCGATTTATGACGACATAGGGTTGCCATAAATATCATAAATCCAAACATGGAGAAATTAAAAAATAAATGCAATAACATTAGAAAGATTATTTTTATTTTTACTACATGCTCGTATGAAGTTAATAACTTACAAAATAAACGAATAACTGAAAAAAAAAAAGGAATCGAGTAATCATGAATAATTCCAATTGCGGCGGATGCGAGGTATCATTACAGTTAAATTTATTATTTTGAAAGATACATTGAATGCTAGACCTGCCCGTGGCTTCCTGCATCGTAATGTATTCGAGGAGAGCGGTCGTCTCCTATAGCCCGGCTTTGAAGGTTGTCACAGATCAACTACGTAGACTCGATAACCGTATTTACCTATTATGCCTAATTTCCTTAATTGGGAGTAGAAATAAAAAAAAGCTAGGCTCGTTTTTACTGTAAACCACTCCAACTAAACTGAATTGTTCGTTGAAGATTCATGACAACCGCCGAATTACGGATTACCGATCTACGAACCTTAAACTGCAGACCGTACCCTAAACCATTTGGCTAATTACTCTTTAAACAATATTACAGTATGTGTTTTATTTTTGTAAACAACACATAAATATTAGTCACTATTCCAGTAAAAACACTGCAGTCTGATATAAGTCATGCCTTTAAGTAATTATATGAGTAAGCCATAAACAACAATTAGCATAATTAGTGCTTTAAAATACGCAAATGCATATTATCATCAAATTCAAACAAAAAAAAAATACAGCAACGTAGACGCTTTATTGTTAATATAGTTTATATCCTTTACAATAATAATGAGCACTTTAAAATCAAATAATAGTATTCGTCTCTACGAGGCCAATAACAATTAGGTAAAATCTAAGTGCGAATTGTTTAGCATACAGACCACGTAGCAATTTGGATGTGTGTGGACTATCGATACGCATTTTTTTATGCCCCACCACACAATGTTTATTGAATCTTGTATCGTTGTGTAAATCTATCCCTTGCGCCTTGGCAAAACAACATTAAAGAAAAGGCAAATATAAGAATTTTCGAGCGTTCCAAAGTCGTTTCATTTAGCTTAAACTGGACAAACGGGGAAACTGTTAAATTATATTCTTAATAACATCATAATGATATGCCATTAATGTCACGATTCCAACCAAATAGAAAACTCTGATAAGACATTTCAAGCCCAATACTCTTATTTTTAGAGCCGTGGAAGCTCAGTGCCTTAAAAGCAATTAATTCACGGAACAAGAAACCGATATCGATTCCGGCGCCAGCACCAAATTGCTAATTGTAACTTTTAGTACGTGATTTGTCACGTGCCAAGCGGTGAACTGATAGATCGTGAGGCAACCTGCATTTGTAATAAATAAATAAAAGAATATATTTCGATGTCATAAAACCTCCACCAATCTAAATTGTAGCCTCGTGTCATACTATACTTTAAAACCCTCTCTAGACTTACTTACTTTTTACTCGTCAACAGTTTCATAAACTTAAATATATAAAGAGATTACTGTCATGTGATTAATTATTAACAAAACATGTCATATCTATAACAATAATTGTAATGACTATGACTCTTTCTCTAAAATATTTAATCAATAGCGACATCTAACTTTTATAACGCGATCATTTCCGAAACGTTCTTCTTTGCAATTGACGCAGTGTACGATTCAAAAGATGTCCATACAACGAACGGTTTGAATCCAAATGCAATTGGTAGAGAGGATGGATTGATATAACTCTTTCAGTTTCAATTTATGAGCATGTAAAAGCATAATGCAGTCTGTCTGTAGAATCATTTTTATGGGTACGTCAACCTTTACGAGTGATTTCGTTTGCTGGCCTTCATAGATTTAATTTCGAACGTATTTATTATTAACGCAGTCAGAATATCAGTATAAAATTGCAGTTTCGTCTGGCGAGTGCAGGAACCATTATTTTTAGATAGAATGCCAGCAGTCCTATTAATATGTATATTATTATTAATATGTAACTATTGCAAGTAAGCTTAAAAAATGTATATTATTATTAATATGTAACTATTGCAAGTAAGCTTAAAATACTTGTGAACCATCTAGTTCACGACAATAATCGAATGGGTTCGAATCTACAACCTTCAGTTTTGCAGACCGTATCCTAAACCATCAGACTATTGAGGCTTCACCTTATATACTATTTATTACTGGTGACGAGACATTACATCTTAGCCGTCAAGGGTGACAACGCATCTGCATTGTGATTCCTTATCGAGGATGAATGTGGACGTCAAAAATCTCTTATTTTTTCTTACTTACTTTTACTTCGTCTTTCATTATTCGTACAGCAAAGGACTGGAATAGTTAAATAATAGTACAATGTGGGTGTTTTCAAGAATATAATGAATATGCATTTACTGAGCTAGTGCGCCTTACCATCCAGGACTGCATTTCCACTTAACATCCGGTGGGATCGTGGTCAAGCATTGCTTAGAAAATATTAAAAAAAACGTTGACAATGAGCGTATGGTGAACTATGCGCTCGATTAGTCACTATCTTTGAGATTAAAATAAATTAAAGCGTTGTAAAATGATTTCCAATATCGTATACACCCACGCCCTTTGCTTCAGCGAGATAAATTAGTGAAAAGTTTCAAAAATAAAATTTTATTTCGACAAAATGAATATATTTTTAGATCCGTCGCGAATGTCTGCGAGGTTCAGTTTAAAACCGAAATCGCTGAATAAATATCATAATGATGAATGAGTTTAAAGCACTGGATATTTTCAAATAAAGGTTGAATACGAGATTAAATATCTAAAACCCCTTAAGTTCTTACATATCAATGAACATGTCTAGACATTCTATATTAAATATTTGAAAGAAATTGCTTAATCTATCCCGAAGGTTTGGATCTTCTGGATAGGCTACTCGAGATCTGGATATTATAGGCACTATTAAGAGGCAAAGCCACACACTGGTGAGATAAATACTGGAAATCAATAAGGAGGTGCGCACAGGAAGGGGTATGCACTAACGATCTATCAAGGTCGAATTGTTCCCAAAAATAAGATAAGATCCAAGTTGTTTTTATGTGATTTTAATGAGCTATGCTGCAAATTGGTTATATCTGAAACGTAATAGGTCAGCCCGACTGCGGAAGGACCACGACCTCTTAGACCGCAAGCGCGAAATACCATAGTGCTACTGTGTTAAGTCCGATGAGTGTAGGGATTACCGGGTTACGAGGCATTCCATCTCAGTCCTCGGGTGTGACGCATGTTTACCTTAAATCTTTGTCATCAGACATCCTTAACTAATAAAAATAATATAAACATCATATAAGCGCCATAATATTGTTACGGTAGATACTAGATTCCTTTATAGACGTTAAATAATCTAATGGCATTTTATAGTATAGAAACAAAATTTTAAATTCCATACCGTTAAGTATTAACTAACAGCCTGTATATAAAAACCGCACTGCCAGCCATAGGCTTTCTCTCTGATGAGGGTGTTAGAGTCCACCACACAACCAGTGCGTATTTTGAAGGCATGTGAAGACTGCCAATCCGGTCTTCACATGTCTACGAGATATTTTCTAACGTTGTTTTCTTTCACCACCGAGCAATTGGTAAATCGTATTAAAAGCGAGTGCTTACACTGAGCTCTACCATCGTGTAAACGATAGACATAAATCCAAAGATTCAACGTGAAAGATCTTCTGTAGCTGGCGGAATTTCCATCGTTTTAGAAGCTAGAAGATTAACCTACCACGTAAACAAACATCCACGTGACTATATAAGTGCATTGTGTATACGAACAGGTTTAACAATGCACACAAATCCAAAACTGCATCTAAATGTAAATGCGCCATGTTCTTGGACTTCTAACAAACACTAACAACGATTATTTTGTACTAAACGATTCTGTTTGGATTCTCTCAGTGTATTGTGTTATATTATTTATGTTTATTTTATTAAATTGACTTAATATAAAGATATACGATATATAAATTGAATACATTTAGATGTATTCAAAGGGCTCGGTCCTTTCCGGATAGAGCCAACACATTCACTGTGGGACTAGAATCTAGCTACATCGTGGCTATACGACTGACAAATTTTCTGTCAAATATATAACTTTCGATGTTGTAATGGAATATAATAAAATATAAACGAAAAATATATTTAAATACATCTTTCATTTCTAACAGTTTTAGCGACTTTCTTTGTAATGTATTTAGGGTGAAAAACGAGCACACCGTTCACCTGATGGTTACGGATCCAGCGGTCTATGTGACTCCCACATTCATCCTCGATAATGAATCATAATACAAAGCGTTGTCACCCTTGTGTAATTTGAATCCTACAATACAACTTGTTTGGCCCCAACATGAATGGGTCGGTACGATCGTGGAATTACCCCGCCTTTACAGGATACCAACGCGAAATGGCAGATCCTTAAGAAACAGTATAATGGGACCGAATTACAGGTAGCGAAGCATACCGTCTAAGTTCTCAGGGAGTCTTGAATCTTCGTTGAGGGTGGATGAATGAAGTCATGGGTCATATTCATGACTTACTTTGCTGTGTTATCATATAATATGAGTGTATTATAAGTAAAAACTAAAGTTGGTCAGCTCACGTGAAAGCATTTTTTTCTTTTCAATTACCTTTGACTATGTTCAGTGAAGCCTATATTCATTGACCTCAAAACTTATTACCAATTGAATAAATATTTTATTTACTGCCAAGATTATTTCTATACATTTAATAAAATGATTTACGTATTTTTTTCTTTCATTTACGTGAAAAGCTTCTTCTAAAGCTTTGAACATTTACCACGAAACACTACCCTTAATTTAAATTGACACGAAATTCAAGTGTTAAATAACAAGCAAGAATTAAATTCCATAAGACATTAAAAAAAAACAAAAAAGCCATTCGATTTACAAAAATATCACGCTCTCAAACTTTATCGCCGTGCACGAAATTCCTGGACTTGAAAAGTCTGCAAGTTTCCCGTACTCTACAATTGGCTTTATTATCATAGAGCAAAGTATGGAATGGAGTTAAAATTTTCTACCTCATAAAACACACTAAGACTTTGTTGATCCTGCCGTCTGGATGCTCTTTGTAAACACGCTAGCTTTACTTCGAGTGTACTAAACGTCTGGGCGATAAAATAAATTTAAACAATATGAATGTTAATAATATTACGCCGTATGGACAGTGCTAGAGCCGCGATGCAATTTGTTTCTAGGTGCAGCATGAATGTGTCCTCCTAACCGGGGAAGGACCACGCCCTCCCAGAATACCAGCATAATGCTGTTATCCTTAAACTTATTACTTCTGCAGAGGCAAGATGACAACTCATCTGCATTATGATTCCTTATCGAGGATGAATGTGGTCAACCGTGTGCTCTTATGTCACCGTCAATACTATAAAAAAATATAACGGCGATATTAATGGTGGGAATTCACTCCCATTTTTTGACGATAGTATTGTATGGGATAACGGAAATATATAGGTTCCATTAAATGGCAGAATATTTACCGATTGGATTGGCAAACAATGAGCACATAATTAATCTGATGATAAGTGATGACTGCGGCCCATGACATCTACATGGATGTAGATCCTCAAGTAAGTCTCAGGATGGACATGCATCGTCGCCCCGGAGTACTGAGATAGAATCCCTCGGTACCTGTTACTGGACTCCTACACTCACTATACGCAATAAATCAGCGTTATCCTCTCGACCAAACTAATCTCAACGCGGCTCTGTAAGTTCTTCATTACACTTGTTAGATAATTAAGAAAAACCTGTTCTTAGCTTTACTTTTTGTTTATTTAATTTGTTTTATTTTAATAAAACAACGCTGTCAGTTTTCTTAATAATAAATATATAAATTGATGCCACAATCCGTCAAATAAAGGCTAACGTCATTACAGAAACATGAACCAGGCAATGGTACACAATTTTTAAACAAAAAAACGAAGTAATATCTTAAGGAACCAAATTCGAAAAGTTCCGCGAAATAATAGCGAGTTACCGTCGCGTTACAAGGAAGAAAATAAGGCGATCGCTCGACGATGACTATAAAACTCTGTGGAAAAAGCTAAAAGCGAAAAAAAAAAAGTTTCGAACAACACGACCGAACGAAACTTCGCAGCCCGAACTGAAAGCAAACAACTTTACAAACGAAATGTATGGTCGTAAAAAAAGGCAAGATGAAATGTTATTTTCAAATCAAACAATTTTCAAAGAGTATTTTTGACTTGCGTTTCAAACTCAGTGACGTGAATCATGAGCTTATATGCTGACCGTATTTTATTGTATTATGAATATATATATATATATATATATATATATAAGTATATATATATATATATATATATATATATATATATATATATAATACATTTTATATATTGTTTGGTAGTTAGTTTAGTAGGACTTCCGGAGACTGTCACTGGTAGTAAGGCATATTCCATATCAGTCCTGAGAGATGACAAAATATCTTGATTAAATATGGCTGTAAATGTTTATAGGTAGTAATAATTTTTTATAGAATTTATTAAACAAAATATACTTGCGTCCCATCTGTTTACAAAAACCAAGTTCTGATATGAGTTTATACCCATCCGGCAAATTATTCTTTCTATTATTCCGAAAACTGTAACGCTCCAAAGGATTTTTTATTAGAGTTATCTATGGGTAAAGTATTTCGTATTGAATTTATTAGCAATGAATAAAAAATATTAAGGTAACATAACAATTTAATTATTTTCTTCCAAATTTCTTATAACTCCACCATCATTACATCAGTATCAATAAGTTAGTACATATTTGGCTTATGAAATACCAAATTTACGCTAAAAATTTTCATCTCATCTCAACAGATAGAAAGGGGGAATCCCTCGTAAATTCACTCCCTTCCAATGTCGCGAGTGGGAAAGTTTCCACTCGGTGTCAGACACTTTTTTTTATTTTATTAGTAACTTGGGGGAAGTGTTCAAGACCGCAAGCACGCCACCGCTTGACGCCAGGTAGTCTTAATATGAAACTTTTAAAAAGGTGTTCCCGTGAAGTCTAACTTACGACTTATTAAATTTTCGACGTGGATCATATTTACTTAAGATATTTCCTGTCTCGTATTTAAACAGACATTAAATTTTAGTTATTATTTTTTGCATCTTTCATGTTTGTGTTAATACGCCTTCATAAATACATAACAATATATTATATTATATTATAATATATTAATGTAACAGCCTGTATATATAAATCCATCGCTGGACGTAAGCCTTCTCCCTAGAGAGGGCTTTGGAGAATGGTCCGGTACGACGCAGATTGGGGGACATGAAAAATTTTCGAAAAAAAAAATATTTATTAGACATGTATGTTTTCTCAAGATCTTTCCTCAAGACCTTCACCGCCTTCATCTTGGTGCACTCTAAAATTTTTAATATATTTGCAAATAATGCTTTAGAATTTGAGGAATATTTGTAATAATACATTGTAATAATTTTAAATGAAAAATAAAGAATATTTTTTAAACATATACATTTGTACATATACATTTTTGGGTTTCTCGTTTATTTGACTCATCTCTTTTTTTTATATTGAGGGTAACAAAAAAGCATATTCACCTGATGTTAAACGATTCCTGTGGCCCTTTACATATTCATCCTTGATAAGGAATCCTACTGCGTTGTACATTATGATCCATCCTGTTGTGCACCCTGATAACTAATAATCACCAGTGATTATTTTCGGATCCTCAACCAGATGAAACACAGCAAGTTATGCTGCTATTTTACGTTGGTGAGAGCGTGGTCCTTCTGTTACCACAGTTAAATTAATCAAACATAAAATTTGTACAATATAAAACAGACTAAATGCTCGCTGGCATGGTTCAAATAGACAAAATCGAATTGTTAGAATACGTTATGGTTTTCAAACGTATGCCTACATTTCGTACCTACAATTACTTCACTTTTAACGATTTCACACTGCGTCAATTATAGAATCAAGGCTTTTCAAACTGTGCAATAAAGGGGGCGAGGTATGAAAAAAAAAGAAACAAGAAATTATTTACATAAGGGATCACGCTACAGAGATTGAATCTTGCTAATAATACGCATAACGTGAGGTTAAAAACACATGATAGAATCGAGAACATCCACGAGAATATATTATACACACGTGAGCAACTTTCCGTATGCAAAAACCTTTTAAATACAACCTTGAACTTATTGCGTATGCTTATTTATACGTCGGCTCGTATCAGCGGTAACGTAAGATGGAAACAGTAAGAACGAACTGAGCAGCATTGTCTGACAAAGGTGTGCGGAAGGATCATATCAACGTGAATTAGCAGCATAAAGTTGCTGTGTTTTGTGAGTAGAGATTTAGGGAGCCAATTACAAGTAATGAGGTTATTCCATCTTAGTCCTCAGAAATGACTGTTAATGTAGTATATTCTTGAATCTGTTTAAAGATTGATGTAAATGTAACTGACTTACCAGTTATTAACTTTAATGGTGACCATCAGGTGAACTGTGTGCTCGTTTGTCACCACTAACATTAGAAGAAAAAATGCAATAAATGTAATGATCGAAACAATCATAAAAGTGACACGAAAAATATGCCTGCGGTGTACGTAAATTGGATCGTACCAAGTTACTTTTACCATTTTTCCTTTCACCGTGCAACAATAACTAAGTTGATACAGTGACCTTAATCAAGTTAGGAACAAAGGCGTTAATCTACATAAATCACAAACGTAGGAGCGGGAAAGCTGTTGCCAGTCGATTTATTACGGCGAGAGAAAACGTCATTATCACCTTATTATTAATGGTTATTACATGAAGCACCGTTAGGATGTACAGAATTAAATAAGGCGGCGTGATATGGCATCGCTAATAGAGCCAGAGAGCAGCTCACGGAGACATCTTAAGAAGTTATAATCGCACTTAAGCCAAGACTAATTCAACTCTTAATTAAGTTAGCTTCAACTTTCTCAAATGTCCCAATTTGGAACTCAGCTGACGCGGGGAAAGCTATCCGTGGGGGAGGGGAAGTTTCAATGAAAATTTATTAGTCCTACAACTATTTGTCAAAATTGCCCAAAAGGGGTCCGAAATGAGGAATTTTAGCAAGTATCAAGTTAAACGGACCAATTTGTTTGAAGGACCTTAGAGAGCCTGGAATAAGTCTATTACGCTAGCATGGAAAGATATTTCTCAATACATGTTTACACAGTTTTTTTTATGAAGCCAGTCAATAGCCTAATGGATACGGTCTGTAAAACTTAAGGTCGTAGGTTCGAGTCTACTATTCTATTCCATCTCCTAGCACAAGCATTTAAACTTAGTTGGAGTGGTTAACCGGAATGTTGGCAAAGGTTAGAAATAGCAATGCTAACATTTTTTAAAAACGGTGATGGAATCACAGAAGTTCTAGTTGCGGAAGGAATTGTTCGGCCGGTCCGTGTGAGGAACCCACCGTCAGAGAATTCTGAAATATCAGCAAAACGCTGATGTATTTATTCTGGTGAGTGTAAATCCGGAGACCTTTATTACTTGTAACGAGCCATTCCATCTAAATCCTCAGTGAACAACGCATTCCATGATCTCTTATCGAGGATGTCTATCACTTATCATCAGGTGACCCAATATAAAAAATACAGGATTATCATTGCAATATATAATAGTTGAAATGAACAGCTCATTTGTTGGCGCTATCCGAAGCAATAAATTTGAAGCAAAGATGTCTAAAGAGATTGTCTCAGCCATAACACTAACGTTGATGCATTTCCCCTTTCAAACATATTCCACATAATACCATTCAGCTGTACAAGCATGTAAGTATGACTTGAGGCACCAAACTGTTGCCTGCATTTTATTGTTCCAATAGGCATCCCTTGCCAAGTGTTCCAAATTGTGGCCGTTTTGCGGTCGACCAACTCGGCCGTATCGATGGCAGAACTTTAAAAACGCAGATGCATTTAATGCGGTCTCCACAGCAGACTCGAACTTAAATAATGTACATAGAGAACATGTTTCAAAAAGTTGAAGGGAACACGCTCTGAGCAAACTTTACTTTACTTTCAGCTATTGTATTTCTTCCTGTTTTTAAACGGAACTCTTTGCATGACGGTTACAATCGAGGCGAACTGTTTTGAGAGCAAACCGTTTGGGACATTTTCAAATAGAAGCTTATTGCCGCCGTACATTGCTTGTTCTTTTAATGACGAGGCCGCGAATAATTATTCTTTGAACTCTCTCGTTTTTTTTTCCAAATATTTTATAATACCAGCAACATTGTAATAAAGAAAGCCAACCTCAAAAGCGATGAGTGTAAACAAAAATCAGTAAAGTGTGTGTTGTGACGAATTTCACAGTATTCAAAACAGGGGGCGGGTTAATGTGATTCATGAATGTTAAAACGAAGCGCTGTTTCGTAATGTCGCTAAGGCTTGTAAGTTACAAAACAATGACACTAACTTAAGCCCGGGATGTAAAGCCATCGCTATCTTCATTTGATAGCGAGCATAAACAACGAAATCTTTATTAACACAACCGCGATATGACATTACATTACAAAATATCTAGCTAAACTTTACGAAGATCGACGAAAATGTATAGACGGTAAAAATGCAAATTCAATTAAAGTTAATACAAGTCAAAGTGAGTTGTATGGGTAACTCGCTTAAATTTTAAGCGAGAAGGAAGACTTGCGCTTATCGTTATAATCCAGGAACTGTCCCAAACTTTAGACAAATAACTGTCTGAAGGGAAGCCAAACAAAATTGCGAATCAAGTTAAAAGACTCGCAAAAAATTGTTTAAACGCTCGAGTAAATCATCTCGAGAATCTTGAATAAGAAATAAATATACATATATACACATTAGTTTAATGTGAAGAATCATGACGGTCGATCCGCAAATGGAAAGAGAATAAATTAGAAGCACGAATTCGGTCCATTGTTGTTTTTACTACAGCATTTTTTATATTCGCCATAACGAATACTTAAATACGTTCGGCTGATGTTAAAAATGGATATTATTAAATTGGCTTTTAGTTGTTGAAACTGACTAGAGCACGAGGGAATAGTTTTTGCGATGGTTGAATTGGTCTAAAAGACTTCTAATACCAATTTATATGCGCGTGCTATTTTGACCGTCCATTTCGTCAGCAAACAAGGTACGTAATAAATTTTTCTGGCCTTCAAACGAATGACACTATAATCCTCCGCCATATTTCACAATTTCTAGCTAACGCCCGCTTTTTTAACTCGGATAGTGTATACACATTGTTATCTCGCAGCGCTCCCTGGAAATGTTCTTCCCGACCTTTTTAAAGTAACGCATTAATAACGAGTCTAGACTATCTATGTTGTCTCTGTCACAATTTCGTATTACGTTCATATTATCTATGCAAAATTCCTTGTTCGTGTAATAACGAAATTATCTTGCTTTTTATTTTCTCGTTATTTTAATGAAAAATTATCTGTCTAATTGTGAAACCTGTAGTCAAACTGACTTTAACGAGACGTTCATCGCCTTTTAATACACTACCACTTTGCACTACTATTTTTACAGAATAAGACTTTAAAATATTAAATTTGGGTTTGTTTCACTAACTTTTATTTATTTTTTAAAGCTATTATAGTCTATACCTGTTAGTATATGTTTGAAGTAGTATTTAATTTATAAGTTTCTTAATTGCAGCAGAATTTAATATTCAAAAGTTTTCTCAATCATTTTTGTGTAACGACTCACGAAAAAGGCAAAAAGGTAAGTAAACATACTTCATGACGACCCTTCACTGTAAAATTATAGTAACATTTTAATTAATAGTTTATTTTTACGTTTAAAGTTTCAAACATCATTTAAAAAAAAACAAACTGTAAATTAAGTTTTGTTTAGTTTATGTTATATTTAATTTTATAAAACTACATCAAAATTCTTATTTATTGAACAGATTGAGACCCCCTTTAATAACATACGCATCCCTCATGTTGAGAGACGATGGGTTAGAAAGTAGCTTAATTAGGTTTTAGGCCAAAAAGTACTTAGTTAAAAAATAGTCATATACATATCTTAAACCTATTATAATCTTTTGACTATTTGACTATCAACCTTCTTGCTTGAGAGAAGCATTATCTGCAATTAAAAAAAGAAATAAAACAAATCCCGAGTCTGCGGAAAGTCCATTTGTCCATTGCATGATTAATGCAAAGACCGCATGTGCTCTTCCGTTTGCCAGCCCCGTTGGTGCGGTGCATTAAAAGCACCAACCAACAAACAGAATATTAAAACAGCGACTTATTGAAAATAAACCTCTTTAGTAACATAGCGGACCGTCCAACAAAACGTAAAACTGGATACAATTTTCCATTACGAAATGCCTCACTTGGACCACTATAATTTAATATTACACCAACGGGACGGTTGCGGTGTTGGAAGGGGCTTTGCTTGGATTGCTAGAGTGAATAATTTGACTATGGAGATTTAGTCAGTACCGAGCAGTAACGGCGGCGGACGCCTCCGGTGGCAATTTATTTGTAACTAACAAATAACTGAACTCACGATCATAGTTTAGTTAAACTTTACTACTCAAATATGGAAAAATTTACGACGGTATATTTTAATGTTTGTAAATGACGAAATATAATAAGATTACATGTAAACTCAAACTTTTTTGGCTATCCGAAGAATAATTCATAAGTATAAATAAAAAAAAATATAAGCATATACAACAGTTTTCTCTCTGATCAAATATTTATTTTCCGCCCTCTTCACCAAAAACGCATCAGTAAACCGTACAGAAACGTACAGAACCGTGCTGTATAGGAACTTTGCACCCATCTGAAATATTACTTCCATAGAATCCAAAAGAAGTGTCGCTTTAAAACCCATTGAAGTGGACCTTGCAATGAAGTCGGTTTTTCATTTTATATAAACGATACACTTTCAAAGTGATTGGGGTGCATTATGACAAATACAAATACACAATACCTTCCCACTTAAACAATGCACCTAACCAACATAATATACAACAAACAACGTATTATCATTACAGGTTTGGAGTGAGTAAAAAATATATAGGTATAAAACACATCAATATTCTTATAATTATTATCTATACGAGTGTGCTAAATCTTACAAGCGGTCATTTCAATAATTACTGCGGTTGCGGATCGGATTTACACACTGCATTAAGTGTTAACATCCTGTAGATATTAAATATACGTTTAATTCAATTAGTCTATGAGAACATACTATATATGTATTCTATATATATATATTTTAAATTCTAATGTGAGTGCGAGCACGGGAAACAAGAACACAGTTCACCTGATGGTGTTTCTTGCGTGTCTTGACACTGTTGTCATTCTTGAAGATTAAGATGGAATGCTTCGTCACCTGTGATCCTTGAACCTTGTCACCGGAGAAACTTGTAAACAAGGAATGGAGGAAGGAATATATTATCAATTAAAAATTTGTTAATTTTTATAAAAAGTATTTAAAAAAAATAAACAATAGAAAGAAATTGATATCCTATAAATATAGTTAATCGCCTATTAATTAAAAGGGTTTTTTATTCAATTCTTACAATAATATAGAATTACTTGTAACAATAAATTCAAGATCGTGTACTGCATATGCAAGAAAATTTTGGCTAAAAGCGTACGAATATAATTCCGAACAGTTAATTAAAATTCTATCAATGCAACGTAATGTGCGGACGCTAGTTGTGCGTTGGAAGGGAAAGTTATATTCGCAGGACACAAGACTGATAAATCATACGAGTAACTTGACACCGGCGATAATGCCTTGTGAACTTATCGCGCCACTCGGAGCGTGTCAACATTCGTGGCTAGATGCGATTAACGCAACCTCGTGACCTGGTGTAACTGTGTTCTGTTATTCTTGTTCTGATCTTGGATTCTAAATTAAAATAAGCTTTATCTTAACCGTGTTGTGAAGACCAAACAGTTTCTGATGTAATCTTAAATGCACAATGATTTAAGGGATCAGTAAATATCGTTAATTTAATAGAATTTTTAATGATGTTGTAGCTCGTAATTTATATATTTACAGACGATGTTCAAATTATAGTTATTAATAATTTAATGATTTAGAAAGTAAGAGAATTGTGGATTTTTTTGTTATTTGCCCAAATAATTCAACAACGCAAACATTTGACAAAAAACTAAATTAGAAATGTTCGTTTGATGAAAATGATTAGCTTATAATCTGCAGTAGAAAAGTACGTGGCAATGGGATGGCCATATAGCTCGTGGAATCGATAACCGATGGGAAAAAAGGTTCTAGTGTTCACATCGGACTGGCAGTTAAATTTTAGAAAACTCTCCACTAGATGAAGCGACGCCCTGTCCAATTTTGCGGGAAATTTATGGATGCAGGTGTCTGAGGATCGTACTTTTTATTCAGCAGTGGACCATGGAGAGGCTGTGATGATGATAGCTCATGGTACAGTATTATTGTACAGTAGGTTTATGAGTCTATAATAGAATTCATTAGTTACAGGCTATTCTGTGGCATCTGTGAGGTGATTGAAACATCGCATAAGCAAAGGCTAAATCCATTACGAGTAAGACAATGTTGACATTTGAATAATTTAGCGATTATTATTTAGGTTACGCGGAATAATAAATGAACGGTCATTAGTTTCACTTCATAAATAAGCGAATGCTCATCCAGTTAGTGTCGAGTTCTCTGAACTTATACACGGACAAAACACGAGTTCATTATGTTGGCAACTATTTGTGTGCGTGCATACATTGTCTACATATAAACAGTTATGACAGTAATTCAAACACACAAAGGTCGTTCACACCGACAACCTTGTCGTTATCACGGCCCCGCGTGGACTATTAAAAGATTTATTTTTAAAACGTAAAAGTCCGGTAAGAAAGATCGAAGCTCAGCTATCAAATCGGAGCGAATCGATTGAAAATGTCACCCTTCTCATCGATTAACAAAACTATGGGCAGCATTTAAGTGGCGTTTTTTTGTTTGTCTTAAGCATTGTTCACGGTAGCTCTTTCGGCCCCATCTCCAAGTTTATCGGAATCACTCCTGCTAAATCATTAAAGTTTTTGTTAATTATCAAAATTTATTGTGAGGAATTTACAGTTCGCTGTCGTTGTATTCTAAGATCGTCTTTTTTTTTAAACGACGCCCATGACTGGCAGGAAAGCAATCTTGTTAAAATTTAATAAAGCATAGTGTCCACGGAGTATCAACATGAGTTACGCTAACATTTATACTCGAAAGCGACAGGCGCCTCGCGTTCTTTACAAAGTTACTTTGAAAAATGAAAACGCCCCTGCAGCGACGTCGTCAAAAAGGCTTCCGACCAATCATTTTAAGGTGGTTCCAGAAATATTACTGCTTCTAAACATTAAAATTGACGATTCTATTCAGAAATAGAAAATCAAATCATTTTACCATTCATATGTTCTTCATTTAAACTATCCAAAATTATATTACGTGTAAAATATCAATTATTTTTGTAAATAAGTGTATTTGAAATAATCTTTTAATGTAAATATTTTTTTTCTATTTCATAACCTACCAACACTACTGACCTTTCTTTGCTTTGTTCAGTTCAGTTCAGTTCCTCATCATCATCATCACAGCCTGTCCACAGTCCACTGCTGAATATAGCCACCCCCCCAACCCCCCGCTCCCACAGATTGCCACAAAGCACGATCCAGAGCCAGCTGCATCCAGCACTTCGCGCAAACTCACATATTTTGTCGCTCGAGTAGAGAGGGTCGTCCTACCCGAGACTCACGGTCAAAGATTACCACACAAGAGGCTTCGTTGACAGAAGTAATAACTTGCTTTTTGTTTTATATTGTTTGTAAATATAAGTATCATTTAAAATAAAAGCGCATAAGTCATTTATTAAATAAACAGCCATTACTGTACTGTATAATTGACGAGCGCGTACAGTTCAGAGGTTTGCCAGAGGAGTCGAGTTTCAAACAAACCACACATCCGAGTGGTGCAAAATTTAATTTACCGCAACCGAACACGGCTGGACTAATAAATAAAATAACTGGAAAAAAAAAAACAACCTACACATATACATAGGTGCCAGTTTCGAATTGCAGTCATAACAGGGTAATAAAAGCCGCCGACGGGCAACCTGCACCAGATGTGCAGCCTCCAATTTCACAGGAATAATATAAAGCTCACACGTAAAAAAGTTCGCCGCCCGTTACCTTTACCTGCGAGCGGAAAATAATTGTGTGGGATCGCACTGGCGTATCGAAGCCGTGTCTACCGTCTGCAGATGGAGCGAAATTGTTTTTTTTTTTTTAAAATAATGTTATGGATGCCAAAATAGCACACAGTTCACCTGATGGTTAACGATGACCGCGGCCAATAACTCAATCATTGTTAGATAGAAAATTTTCAAATACATCCAAATACGTTACGCAGACGATATGTAATTACTTTTTTTTCTTTATTCGATAAAACATGTGCATTTTTTTATTAGATAGAGAGTAACAAACGAGCATACAGTTCTGCCGATGGCAAGTGATTCCAACTACATTCATCCTTGACAAGGAATCATAATGCAGATGCGTTGTCACCCATGATGACTGAGATGGAATGACTCGTCACTAATAATATAGTTCTCCATATCCCAACACTCACCAGACGAAACATAGCACCATTATGCTGCTATTTCAAGCTGGCAAGCTGGCATGAGGCTGTGAGGGCGTGTCCATCCTCGTTCGAGCTTACCCATTCATTCTGCAGCTAGAAACAAACTACAGCGATCTCTGTTAAAAACTACTAAATATTATAAGAAATTCTTCCACCACCATCCTCATCGAAGACTCAATATTCATGCGTTGTACCCTTGAGGACTGAAAAAGAATTCCTCAATACATGTAATAGGTCCTCGGACTCCTACACCAAACGACTTATTACTGATGATGAAGGTGTACCGTAGGAGACACTTACCATCAGGTGATCAATAAAAAGCTGTTCGTATGTCGCGCATAATACAATAAAACAAATGAAATAACGGCTTACTGGTATTTCAAGCTGATACCCTGTTACGGCGTGGTCCTTTTCCAATCAAGCAGATCCATTTATAGAGCTAGAAGTAAGCTGGAACATGACTCTACCAAGGTTATTCGCACTCATACTCACATTGACTTCTGTTTGATAATGTAACGGCAACTGTCACACTTTGAAGAGACCGATAACACTATAAATCTATTTGAATTATGCTTATAAGGAGAAAAAATCGTGATCACGTTTAAAAAGGCAACTCGTAGTGACCGAATGAGTTCACAGCTAAATTTATTGGACGATTAAAAACCACTTTGTGAGGCGAAACGCCGTGTGACACGTTCTTAGCGGTTTCTTTTTAAATTTGTCATGATGGGACTCTTAAAGGCAAACATAATCGATCGTGAACGCTCCAATAGTTCCAAGTGAATTCTCTTTCACGGATAATTTGAGTATAACAAGGGCATCGAAATTTGGACGGCGGACGATATGGAAAAAATCCACAAAATGTTCAATGTAAGTCCGTAATAAAACAACTGTTTTTTTTTAAAGAATATTAGTCATACTATTAACATTACTGATATCCTGTGACAGACGGGAGATCACGGTTCCTCGCCGTTCGTTATTTATATTACCATCTCATCATTCTTACGACCTATAAAGAACACATTCATTCAATCGTAATGCAGGTCCTGCCACTTCGGAGGGCTAAGATAAAACATAGACACCATACGAAACGCAGCAGTGTTACGTTCTTAAACGGTTACGGTATAGGATAGTCTGTGAGGGCGGTAGGAAGCATTTTGTTAGCGATATAAATTATTTCATAAAGCATAATATCAAAGGTACTTATAATATTAAATTTAAAAATCATTTATACGTTTATCCACAACGTATAAACGATTGTAGTAATTTGAACTTTGAACGCACAGAAATAAAGGTACGAATGCTGTAACATCGTCGGATTATATTCGTTGCCTAATGTCAATAAATTTGAGTGGCCCCTTGAAATATTGCCAGGCGAGGGAATCACTTTCGAGATTCGAGCCGCCCCCGCGAACTAAATCGAATATACACCCCAAACATTAGTCGATTCTACACTCTTCTCGATTATTTACACATCATTAAACGGTGACTTTTTTTTTTCCTTCGTCCAAAAATCTCGCGAATGGAGCTCGTGTGAGCTTTCACGACGGAAACAATTTAGTCGTACGTTACTGCGGATGATAAATGATTCCAGTTGGCGTGTTTAAACTTATAATAAATCTCGTCTAAATATCGAACAGGTAAGTGGGGGAAAGAAAGCTTTTATCGATCGAGGTGCAAATAAATTTTGTTTTCGTGTGTCACGATTTGTTACGTTATATTTTTATTTCACTTTTCTAATACTAGTGTATGTTTTCTAGTTAAGATAGTTTTTTTTTCTAAATTAAGGCAAGCGACAGTATTAGAGGGTGTTATATACACGAATGGAGTGGCCACATATGCTTGTCTATAAATACAGGTGAATCTGTGATGGGCTGAAATGATGATAATGATATAACTCGAATACTAAATACATACAAAATAGCCGAGATCAAAGAGATAAAGAATGAGATAAAGAAGCGTCAATAGCCTAATGGTTTAGGGTACAGTCTGCGAAACTTAGGGTCCGAGAATCGAGTCCACCGTTCGACTATCGTCGTAAACCGGATGTTAACCGGAATGTTAATAGTATTGCTAGTATTCTTGAAAAATAAATAGAGGAGTCCTTATTATATTCCACAAACGAGCAGTTCACCTGATGTGACAATCGAGCAGTTCACCTGATGTGACAAACGAGCAGTTCACCTAATGTGACAAACGAGTAGTTCACCTGATGTGCTCGAAAGTGAAGGTAAACATTGTGAGGAAATCTGCATGTCAGAGAAACAATAAAAAAATATATTTGGAAAGCATATGAAGTTCGCCAATCCGCAGTGAGGTTGCGTGGTGGGTTGTGCTCTAACACACTCCTCAGAGAGGAGGTCCAACGCTGGGACATATATATAGGATATTACTTTACTTATAAAACGACAACCGTATTTTCGTCGTTGTGACGTCATCAGCGAGTGTTGATTTTAAAATGTGGAACACTACGACGGATCAAAAAATCAACCCAAATACGTCCCCTTTAATGCGCAGACCGAATTGAAATCGTTCACGATATCAATGAAAATAAACCTTAAGCTGTTCACCATAAAGGCAATAGTATCAAAACAAATATGAATGATATCATTGCCAAGGCGTAGGACATTTATCGGACGACTGCGTCTAATGATAACGCAGGATTTAGTAACGTCGTTACAATGTGGACCAGAAATTATATATGTCTCATATATATAATATATATATATATAAGTCCGGCAATGCGTAGTTTAAGTAATTTTGTATTTCTGAAAATAAACACGGTACAAGACCAATCCGAGTCCGGCACCAAAGAAATCAATAATTCCAATTCTAAGTTATAGCAAAAAAAATATATATATATTTTTTTATATAAAATTATAATACACTAACTTTTTGACAATGATCATTGTGTACGTAATTAAAGAATGATATTGTAATGACTTTAGTAAAGGATTTGTCATATCTGACATTTAATATTGCTGTTGGTGCAGATACCTCTTTATCTAATTAGACTCGCGAGCGGGAGGCCCGCTAAGTATCAATGTACTACATTATCATTAACTATACAAGAGAAACCATTGCCTAATTTGAAATTTATAATTAATACGTTGTGTAATGGCAAATAGATTATTATTATTATATAGAATATTTTTATAGTAATGTACACGTAAACAAGAACGTAACGTCCTGTATAAAATTCCAAAAAAAAAGAAAGCTTAGACGAGATTAATAACATCATCCGGGATACAGCGGTGGAAAAATTCGCGGAATTTCGTTATTGGGCGAGATATCGAACGGGACACGCGGATTAAAACGTCCAACGTCCCCCTAGTATCGACTGCGCCCGCCTGCTATACGCCGATAAACGTAGATTAAACCCCTACGAGCTGGTAATCCACGTCACGTTGGTTATTTTTAATATGACGTAACAATTTTATCGCTCCAGCAGTGTGCGAGTTAAATAGAGATTATTTAATCCGAAGACATTCCTCCTGGCATCTTTCTTCTATTGATATTTGACTTTTGCTATGATACAAACGATTATCCGTGACGATCTGATGGAAACGCTAGACAAGTTATTACTGGTCATGAAGCGTATTCCTCAGGAATCACTTACCAATACATTAACTGTGTGCTCGTTTGTCACCGTCAGAACTATAAAAAAAAGTGAAATTTGATGCACTCGGCTTTGGATCCTATTAGGCGCAGATTGTAGGGGAGGGCTTTTATTCAGCATGAAGGGGTCAGCTCGGAGTAAGATCACGCCCACAGAATACCAGTGTAAAATAGCAGCATAATGCTACCGTGTTTCGTCTGGTGAGTGTTGGGATCCGGAGACCTTTACTACTGGTGACGAATCATTCATTGAGAGGGTGACCAATCATCTGCATTGTGATTCCTTGTCAAGGATAAATATAGATGTAATGGTCTTACCATCAGGTGAACTGTACTAAAGATCTGTGTTTACTAGTCCTAGTGATGGGCTGATATGATGATGTAAAATCATTAGTAATATATATTTATATTTTGCCGAAGTAATGAAAACTTCTCGTTAAACAATCTAATTGATCCGTCCATCTGTAATAGCGACGGACGACGGTACAGTCAATCCTGCGAGGAAGGTCCGTTGGCATTGGATTACATTGCGCCCAATCAGGATAATAAATCACTGAACTGATAGCTAAGACGATAAACTACGGAATATCAATCAGATTTATTCCATATGACAATACGATTTTTCTTTTAGTTTTATGATAAACTTAGTACGTTTAGTGTTAGTGTAGTTCATGTTTGTTCTTATAGGGGGCGCAGTCTGTTAAATAAATAATACCGGTATATAAAAGATTCGTTTAATAAAGGAATGAATTTGTAGTTTTATAAAATTAAATATTACCATGTAATAACAAAATGAAAAAACAAACTTGTTTGCGTTGTGTAAATAAACAAATTAATTAAAATGTGATTATAATTTTCTAGGGTAACAAAGCTATTTAGTTATTTACCTTTTTAGCTAATTGGTGGGTAGTGACATAAAATTAGTGGCGAAATAATGGTATCGTATATAAATATGGTAAGACGTAACTATTTCTTACTTTTTCACGATAATGATGGTTCTCGCTCTATGCAATATGTAGTGTGTAGTTTGTAGCTATGTACAGGCTCTACCACGTAAGTATATTCCTCCAAGGGTGTATTGTTAATTCAGCAATGCACAACTAACGCCATCTAGTAGCAAAAGCTCGTTTTAAACTGTGGCGTAGTCTAAAGGATTGCATCGGAAAGGAGGAACAAGTCCAAGTTAAACATTCGGTGAGACCAAAACTTCCCTAAAAAAAAACAAGCAAATACAATTCGAAGATTGAATAATGATAGAGCAAAGCTAGATCTAAATTCTGGCTCTAACATGAATGGGAAGACCTGTCTTTCCGGGGAAGAATTGCGTCTCCAAGGTAGGCTAGTATCGTTTTGTGAGGTACGAAGATCTTTATTACTGGTGACGATGTGTTCTCATTTCTTCCTAAGGGGTGACAACGCATTTATGATTTTTCAGGATGTCATGGGCTGTAGTATTCACTCACCATAAAGTGACCTGTGTGCTCATTGTCACCCTTATAACAATAAAAAGTACTGTAAATAATAATCTATTTAACGTTTTCATTACGATATTGTTATGAAATACGATTTCACGAGTGATTCCATTTCACAGATAAGTGAAGTGTGTCCGTGGAAAGTGATAGACAAGTGTTATCAAGATAAATGCTAAGTCCGCCTTAGGTTATCGTTCTAGACACTAACGGCACTATAGTGTAACTAGGTCGACGTTAAAATACTAAATATAATTGTTTAATTACAATTATAACTGACCAATAGAGAACGTCGGGATAAAAAAAGTTTAAACACGATAAAATTCAATAGTAACTTCTCCATAGATTGCGTCCACCTTGGATAGGAAAGTGAAGGAAGAAATTTGTCCTTTTTTATAACATGTTCTTATTAGCTTGACATGTTTGTATTTTATTTATTTAAACTTTAGTGTTCACACCTCACAGAAAGGGGTAGTACAAAGGGCGGACTTAATGCCTTAAGGCATTCTCTGTCAGTCAACCCTTATGTATATGTACATAATACAATATGTACAAAAGTTCATTATACTTTTTACTCACTTCGGACGTCTGAAGAATATGAAATCCTATACAAATGTATTAATGCCAATACAATTCTTGATACTTCATGATTACGCCTGATGTTTTTTCTTAATAATATTTATAGAGTTCTATTACTAACATGCTTTGATCCACTCCAACTAAGTTAACGGCTTATGCTGGAATATGATTTTTTTAATTTACATTTTGAGTAACACACGAGCGCACAGTTCACCTGATGGTAAGTGACATTCATCCTCGAAAAGGAATCATAATGCAGATGAGTTGTCACATTTGAGGATTGAGATGGAATGCCTCGTCAGCAGTAATAAAGGTCTCCGGATACTCTGTCCAGACGCTACACAGCAGATAAAAGTCAAACGGTAGATCGAACCTTTACGTTTAGTTTACTGTACCCAAGCCTTCAGGGTTTATTATGAAATTAAGTATGACAATCAAGCACACATCAGCTGACGGTTAGTGATATCTGCATCTTAAAAACACTGTCGCCCCTCAAGACAGATGATGGAATGCTTCATTATCTACAATCGGACGCACGGATCCATTCACTCATCATATGAAACACAGGGATAAGAAAAAAAGAAATAAGTCGAAACACAATGTATTTAAATTTACATATTTAACGGCTCGTGAACACCAAAATACAAACCATCAACCAGTTAGTATAAAAACATATATAACCATAAAAACAACGTCGAGCATAAACCATTTTTTTTTAATTTACAGACTACGCCTTGGTAGTCATTGTCTAGAGGCTCGCTTTTAATTCACGGTATTCGAGTGAACCGAGTACGATTCCCGGGTGGCACGGCACCATATCAATAATATGTTCAATCTTATCTAGCGAACGTACATGCCTAAGAGATAATAAATAATGAATATATTTCGAAGATATATGGAGACGCGCGTTGGACTACCACCCTCTCTATTTCTTATTTAAAAGTCGGATTTATATTTATATATATTTATATATATATATATATATATATATATATATATATATATATATCGACAGTGGTAGCACTGCAGTTTGTTTCTACTTGCAGAATGAATAGGTGTGTCGACCGGGGTACCACGCCCTCACAGAATAGGAGCATAATGCTACTGTGTTTCGTCTGGTGAGTTTAGGGATCCGGAGAACTTTATTACTGATGACAGACTTTCCATCTCAGCCCTCGAGGGTGACAACGCATCTGCGTTATGTTCACTTGTCAAACATGAATGTAGATGTCACGGGCCGCAGGAATTACTGATCATCAGGTGAACTGTGTGCTCTTTTGTTACTCTCAATGTAATAAAAAAATAAGTTCGTTGGTTCGAATCCACCATTTGACTTTTGTAGTGCACCATCTCCTAGCGCAACACATTCTCAGCGTAGTTTGAGTGGTGAACAGGAAAGTAAGTAATGTTAACAGCAGTGTTAGCATTCTTTGAAAGAAAAAAAAACAAGAATATCATCTCATACTGACCCGCGGCAATTAAGAAATCACGCATGAAATTAAACGAACATTTCACTGCTGCGTACTCAACGGCCGCAAACTCCGCGACATAATATAAGGGTTCAACGAACCCACTCTGTGTAACAACTACGCATTTGTTAAGAATAATCGTAAACCTAAACACACGAAAATAGCAATTATATTTATATTTAAAAAATACATTACAAACGCTGCGCGATAAAGATATTTTCATAATTCCCAATAGGCCGGATGACGTCGTCCGTTAAATGGGAAAAGATTCTCGTCGAAAACAAAACAACGAACTATTCAGATCCCGTTATTTTTTATTGTTGTTATAAGGGTGTGACAAATTAGCACACACGCGTTTATGGGATCTACTCAATGAGGAATCAAGATGGCACATGCGTTATCTTATGTATTGTGGTGAGGAATTTTTATACGCCACTGCTATTCCACGGTGGTATTCTGTCCCGGCTATTCGGCGGTAATCCTTACCCGGCCGAGCCGATCCATTAATGCTGCAGCTACCTAACCTTCAACATGGCTCTATCAATGTATTAGTTATATTTATATATATAATTTTGAGTATTTTTTTTAATTAATATTTTTATAGTACAATTGGTACATGCAAATTAGCTTTTAAACAACACTGCAAATAAAAGCATAGACAACCTCTATGGTTCGCTGAGTTAGCAAAACGAAAAAAAATAATTAAAATCGAATGTCAACCGAGGTTAAACGTAAGTAGAAACAAGTCGCATGAGTCCGTTTACCCCAACGGTCCACAGAGCTATACGTACATTAATATCAATATCGAATCTCTCATACGTAACTCGGGGCTCGAATTTTAAATCGTCTAGTCGGAAAGAAGAATCATAATTATGTAAAACGGGCAGTGATTGTTTTAAATGTAAAATCTAAAGTCACTGAACGTCCTCCCGCGCGGGTCATTAACCTTTAACCTTACGCCTGACAGCTCATCAAATGAATCACAAAAGTGGACACTATGAAAATTCGAATCGGTATTTCGATCGTGTCAACGCTTTCGGATGACGAAATATGGTCGAATCGCGCCTGAAAACTGTCCTATATATTATTCGCGAGAGACCGATAATGAGGTCATTGAACTCGGGCTGTTTTAGTTACAATCGTATACGTTATCGAGAAATAAATCGTGGGCGCGAACGCGTAAGAAAGATTTTTAGAGGTGACAAAATTTATTTGCCCATTTGTCGCTTGTCACGCAAACGATTCGTGGATAGGGAAAGTCGTTTATAGAGCCCTATTTTATTTATATTTCATACTCACTAGACATTTTCCTCGTATTGATGCTTACCTGTAAAATACAATATTAAAATTAGCTCCGTAACATTTTTATAAGAAATACAAATGTAAGTTATATCTGTTAAATGAAGAAAATATGATACGAACTTTTTCTCCTGTTACCCTGTAGACCCTTATTTACTGGTGACGAGCTATTCCATCTTAATCCGCAACGGTGAACTGTCATGGGCCGCAAGAGTTACTATCAGGTTACAATACTTCCTTGTCAGCGTCAAAAAAAATACGAGAATAAAAAAAAATATTAGCAGTTGAATGACCGGCCAAATTTTTATAAAATCTCCACCCAGATTTCAAAACGAAAAAAATGTTAATGCCATGTATCGACATGCATAATTCAAAGTCCGACCGCCCATATGTGTGGTTTGTTTCTATTTTTCAAGTGAACACCATTCATGTATTCCGACATTTCCGATCTAGATATTTAAATTTTTGATTATCTCAGCCCGTGGCGCATAAAGAATGCGTTTTATTTAAGTTTATGGTAAACTGGAGTTATACGTAACGTGGTCGTGTAACGCAGTATAGCTTCGCTGTCATATCCATTCCATGGTTCGCTGCTCGCTCCCTCTTCACTACCCTTCTTTGCTCCCCCCTTGGCCAACCCCCCTCTCCCCCCTAGACCACTTCTGTCCCCTCTAAATTACAGCGATGCTCAACGTAAGGCGGAATTGCACAAAGTTTACGTGAAATTTGTTTCGCTTAGCTTACCTTTAAGTTCGGTTGTGTGTTGGGTATGCTCGGAATAATATTATTGAAATATTTCCCATTATGAATATCGTTTTGGCTTAAACAAACATTTTCGTATAATAAAGAATATATCTGAGAAAAGGTAAATGTATCCTAATCTATCTTTTCCTACGATATATTTAATAGCTTATTTATGAAAACAAAAGTTTGTATGCGCTTTAAGGACATTGAATATACTAACATAAATACTCAAGCGAGGCAATAAAATATCAACTATTTAATTAAATAGATTAATATTAAAAATAGAGACGTGGTAGCTAAGTGTCTAAAGTGAGCACCTTTCAATTCACGAAACGCCAGCACAGCGAGTTCGATCCTCACCAAAATGTTATAAACATGATATGATATAACATGACCTGTTCGAGGAAAGACCACATCGTTATCCCTGCACGTCTAATAAAATAAACAATGATCAGGTGTACTGTGTGCCCGATGCCATTGTATAAACATATATAAAAAGAAATAAACACAAAAATATATACACATATAAATAACATAGAGATGAATAAAACGAACTGGCACCGCGAACCCCGAATATTACATTTACCCCATTTTTCTGCGTTGCTGCCAAATTTAAAACAATCTCCGCCAATAAAGAAGATGTATACGATAACGCTTCAAACGAAACCACGTCGGTATTAATGTTAGTAGCTCTGGAAGTAACCGACGCTGAAGGATATACTGAAGTATAATATAAACATTGAGTAACAAGGGAAGGCTAACGTTCCATAACTGATACGTGGTTGCGTAAGGAAGCATTTAAGGAAGTTACGAAGATCCCCCTCAAAGCGTATACCAACGTTATAATGAAGTAGAAAAACATTGAAGGCCTTTAACATGGTAATAAGTGCTCAATAAAAATATTATTTGACATTATCGTTCCAATAAAGCGTAGGATATTCAAGACGCAATATTAATTCACGGGTAACGTGCCATGATCTCACCATCGGTGAACCGAGAAAACTTTTGCTATTGATTTTGATGGCTTGATGATGTAAAATGCAGATTACTATTCATGAGACGGCAGATTTGTATCAACAAAAACAATAACTGTGCGATGCTCTTACTAGTTGTAACGTCTACACATTGGATTTAACGTTTATTTTTATTGCATCGAGAGTAAAAAACGAGCACACAGTTCACCTGATGACAAGTGATTCCTGCGGATGATATCTACATTCATCCTTGACAAGGAATGATAATGCAGATGCGTTGTCACCCTTGAGGACTGAGATGAAATGCCTCGTCAACGGTAATAAAGGTCTCCGGATCCCTACACTCACCACACGAAACACATTGCATTATGCTGCTATTTGACGCTGGTATTCTGTGAGGTCGTGTTCCTACCCCGTTTTAGCTGACCCGTTCATTCTGCAGCTAGAAACAAACTTTAGCGTAACTCTACCGCTTTAATATCATAAAGGCTCAGTTTCCACGAATAAGCCGTAAACCCATTAAACTCTATTAACTTTTCAGTATAATATATTACATTTGTCTATGAGGCTACAAACCTCTAATAATTTAAACAAAATTTATAGTGAGTGGAACTTGATTAGGTAATGAGCCAGGCTGGATTGCCAGATAATAAATATGTAACTTAGATTACCTAAATATCAGGTAGTACTAGTAGTATATTAAGTTGTACATAAATCATTGGCAATAGCTCCGTCTACCTTCACAAAAAACTTTCAATACCACAAAAAACTTTTACTAAAGTTCGTGGCAAATCGACTCAAACATTATAGATTTATTGCTTTTAACTGAATATAAGTTTTTTTCGATAATGGACGAATAGCTCGGCGTTTCGTTTTAGGTTGATTCTACAGCAGTATTAAATTATTTGGAACCCATTAAGTGGAATAAAAATATTTTTCTACGACTTAACATCTATTCAAAATAAATTTCGATTTTGATTCATGTCCTAAATTACTCTTTGTAGTAAATATTTAAGTAGATGATAGGGTTTAAATGGATAAATAATAAAAAAAACAATCAGAATGAATGAAAGTGCAGACCGAGTGACTAAAGAGGAGAGATGGAATGAAAGAACAGACAGAGTGAATGACAGTGCTGTCGGAGTGAATGAGCCGCAGACAGAGTGAATGGAAAGCAAACAGAGTGAGTTAAAGAGGAAACAAAGTGAACTTTCAGATATTGTTGACGGTCGTAAACTTGAGACTAACTCTAACCAATGAGAATCACCATTCATTAGTTCATCAAAGATGATTAATGTGTCTATTATAATACTATGCAATTAATTGAATAATATAGCTTGACAGATTTCAAATGTACCGAAAATTCAAAAATCAACCTTTGATTAACGGAAGAAGTGATAAAAATAAAATGTTGTGAAAATCATTAAAAGACACGTGAAGTAGGTACATCGATCGACCCGCAAGCTTTCATCATACGGAAGATTAGATCCCTGATCTTAAATCTATTTAAAATAAACTTAATCTAATAACATAATATATCACAAGTTTAAAAATTCTACAAATATAACATTGTTATTCTAATTGTTTGGTTCATATGGCCTAACATTTGGGTGAGTAAGCATATATACAAAGATAAGCGATCCTTTGAACCGTCATAATTAATGTATTTAATATGCAAGGATGGTCAAAACAAGCGGTTCTATTGAAACTCAGCTGTCCTCGTTTAAAGACAACCCATATAAGGCAGCCTGTACATTCGTGGGTGTGTTAAAGTAGCTTATTATTTCACACACGACGAAGTGAACGTCGAGATGTAAATGTGCCCGTTGAGGCAATCTAATCTTGACCTTAATAGGAAAATTCTTGATTAAACTATAAGTCTTATACCACGTTTTCATCGGTTATTATGAACGAGGTGGTTCGCTTCTGGTTTGTTTATCTTTTGGATCGACGTTAATAGTTTAAATGGAGTTTATTTTAGACATTGCCAAGTGATAGGAGAATTTTTAAGAAGAAAGTTCGCAGAGACAACTGATAAGAATGAAAGACTAGATGGGATGGAGTGATCTATGGAAATCTGCGGGAACTTACTGGATGCTGGTGGCTCAGGATCATACTATATTAGTCTGTCAGAGAGGTCAATATCCAGCACTACCAGAGATATGAGATAGAATCTCAAGTGCCATCCATGCATTGGCAAACCGAATTTAGGACACGTACTAGATTTTGCGGAACAAAGTTCCTGAAGTACATATAGGTTGTCGTAGCGAACAGGCCATGTCCAACATTAGACAAACTATGAAAACAGATGTTACCGACGATCTATTTGTAAGTAGACTTCTTTGTAGAATAGTATGAAATTACATTTTTACATACTATATTTATATGAAAAATAAATTGAATTTTGCACCACCGCACATTGAATAAAAAAGTTTCATTCAATGTGCAGTGTCGCGTAAATATATTTCTTTCTATGTAAAAGTTAAAAATGAATAAAAGAAATGATCTCATTCGTGTTATTTAGCATGTTTCGAGTAGACTTACGTCGTCTATTTTCTACCCGAGACCAACTTGCTGATAACCAGTTATTCTATTTCATTCTTCAGGTGAGGATCAGGAATCTTGAATCATCATTGACGATAGTTTTAGATATCACGTGCCGCATATTCTAAATTATACGATTATTGTCAAAGTTGATTGAAATTATTTATATCACTACCATAGACGTCATTGTCAGTAATTTTCTATATACGACAATCCTTCTATATGAAATACTTTTCTAGTGCTATTTACAATTCTCCATTTAAAGATAGATTGAATCGGTGGAAGTAAAATCTATATAAATCCAGTCGCAGCGTCTATCCGATGCCAAGTGATACATGAAACTCGGTGCGTTGGTGTGGAAGAAACGATCTGTAAACGGTTCAGGGATCATATTCCGAAGACCTTGGCTTGTTAGATCGCTCCACTGATAACGTCGGCATTGTATTGGGCTTTCACGGATGAGATTAATAGCGATCGGTCGGCTGTCGGGTTTTTTTTTTGGTCTTTACGTTCTATGAGAACAATTTGTTGCCCCGGCTGATCGGTTTTTGTTGGTCCCGCTGGGGATACGAGTTCTATGTATAAAACATATAATAATGTGTGGATATGTATAAGTCTAAGTATGTATCTGGACCAACAGCAATACTCACACAAAAAAACTATGTATGTTTAGACCTATATGTGTGGTATGCTGTGGTCAGTCGATTAGAGCAAGCTTCGGAACTCATAGTGTAGACACAGGGCTTATTACAGGTTCTTTTTAAGGTTTTTATTAATAAAGCAGTGGGTGTAGGTTATTGTAGTGAAATACAACTATATATAAATTCCATTGCCGGGCTCTCTAGAGCTCCCTCTTCTAGAGAGGTTGTTAGAGAGTGCACCACGCAGCTCCACTGCGGACTTCAAATCTTTCCACACCAGTACCTTCTTTATCAGTGGTAGAGGTACGCTGCAGAATGGATGGCAGCATGCAGCTCGACCGGGGTCCTACCACGCCCTTACAGAAGAACAATTGTAAATTTAAAAATCTCGAGATTAATTCAAGGATTGTAATTATCGATAATCATTAATGAAACATAAAATACATTTATAAATTCATTAAATTCGTCAAAACAAGTCTCGCAGGAAAGCGATACCTCACGAAGTTGCCGACAATGTTTTTTCATTTTGTTACCTGACAAATGGTATACGGCCCGTGGAATATTTTTCCATTACCTCTATAAAGAGATCGGCTTGGATGTAATATTGCGGCCGCGGCAGCTCAGGGTCTCGCTTTAGATTTCATTCACGTTTTAATATCAAACCTAGTTCGCTCCCCGGTGCGGACATCGATGTAATTGTTAATTGTAATTATATTTCTTCATATATATTTTTTTGCTCGCCGGTGAATAAAATGTGTAAATCTGCACAAATAAATTAAAAAATATATATTTCGAAGACATATGAATGTTCACCAATCCACAGTGAAGCCACTAGGTGGACAATGCTGTATCACCTAGAAAGGCTTATGTCCAACAGTGGGATTTATATAGACTACGGCTTTTTACCGAAGGTCGGTAGGATCGTGAGCTGGAGATTTGAACTGGTGTATATATCGATAACAAAAAGTTAACCCGCACACAAATATAACCGGAAATACTCCGCATTACAGCCGAAAATCGCTTGCACGGTTTCGATAGATGTAATTGGGCACTAATTGTGTTTTCTTCCTACAGCGTAATTTATTGGACGTATAGATTAGACTTTAACGAATTTATTTTTTATTCCTTACTTACATGTAACAATACGGTTTGTCGTGTTTTCCTCTACTAAATCCGTTGGTTAGATAACTTGGTTAATATAATCAAAGATAGAAGTACAATTTTTTTTTTTTTTAATTATTGGTGATAAATAAGCACACACATAGACAACACTGCGACCCCGTCACATTAAATTTTCATCCTTAATAAATACTAAAAATACTTACGCGTTGTCACCCTTGAGGACTGACATAAGATGCCTGATGAAACGCTGTTGTCTTTCCTTTGGTGAGACTGGGATTTCGGATGTATATGATAGGTTACTAATGATTCCCGGGGGTGACAACGCATTTGTATGATGATTCCTTATCAAGGACGAATAGAAGTGTCATGGACCACAAGAATCACTCACCATCAGGTGTACTGTGTGCTCATTCGTCACCTTCAATACAATAACAAAATCTTTGAAGGTCAAAAAAAAAAATTGGTTTTGAAATTCATAATTTAACTACGGTCAAAATAAAACAGTATAAGAAAATCAATTATAGAAATATCTATTTAATGGCTTACTTTTAGACCAAATTTTCGACAAAAACAAACTATATCGCTCCACGTATCTCAGAACTCTACCTAAACGAGCAACCTTCAGCGATTCGTGTTGTTTTTTTTTTAACTTATTTCGTAACTATATAACCATCCATTGAACAGATAAAATCTTAGACGGAGTTACATTGCGTGCTACGACTTCCACGTTCAAAGTTTAGTGGGGAGTTTATTGAAATGCCGAATCGTAACGACTGGCCACAATTAAGGATTTGCGTTGAAAAAAGGATTTAAATATGGTCACCTTTAATTTTTTTTATAAGAGAACAAGAGTAAAATTAAAATAACATCCTATATATATAAATCCCACACCTGGGCATAAACCACCTCCCTAGTTGGTGTTGGAGTGTAGTTGGTTTCATATATCTTTATTTCTTAGCCATTTAGGTTTCCTCACAATGTTTCCCTTCGCCGTCGAGTAAATGGTAAATCACCACTTATAATTTCCCTGTGCGCTCGCCTGTCACCCTCAATACAATAAAAATATATAGAACCTTATTATCAATATTTATTTTTGCTATCACACGACGTTAACATTAAATTTGCCTTCTAAATTAGCATTCAAATCGGACTAAAAATTAATAAATGGCCATTTGGAGGTATAATTGATTGGACAAACTATGGTGAAAAGAAACACCGATTAAATTCCACGCTTAGTGAGTCACAAGGTGTCGTAGCGGTAACTAACATGTCCCAACATGCGTCAGTGGTCAGGATACGTGTGTCAACCTGTCGCATAGAAGTACGATAAAGTTTATAATAAAATTTATTTTAGAAAAGTTTAAAATGAAAAATTTAGTTATTATATATATATATATATTGGTTTTCGTTATTGAAGTTATGAAAGCCCAGCAACCTTATTTTTTGAAAATAATGTTTCTAAATTCTATAGTTACGAATCATCCTTGGTACCAATCGGCGATCTTTTGAAGGATACCATTACTTATAATCATACTTAAACTTTACAATGCCTTAAAAAAGTATACGAACATCTCAGCCGTACGAAGCCAAATAAAATCAAATAGGAAGTCACCGTTCAAAATCCCTGTGCCAAGACAGTTCTTCTAGAAATCCAATTTGCTTTAAGCAGTTACTCACGGCTCGCGTACGAACTTGTGTGGCTGGAGTGCTTTACCTCTATTGGCTGTTACAGGGGTAACACGAGAGGAATCCGTGAGGAGTGGGGTTACTTTCGACTCAGTTTCTATGGCGACAGTTATATCACAATGTTTGCAATCTCATCTAAAATCCTTCATTATAATAAACAGCCATCGATATGTTTTTACGTCCCCCAATATAGACACTACTCACTGCTGACGACAGATATACATTATGATTCCTAGTCGAGGTTGAATGGACTGCAGGAGTCACGTACCAATAGGTGAACTGTGTGCTTGTTTGTCACCCCAATGAAATAAAAATAAAGTAAGGCCGAAAAGAAAGGAAAACTTCTACAACATTAGTACAGGCACCAAAAAAATACGTACTAAACTAAACGTAACTTCGACTCCATCATTCCACTATTGTCGTGAACCCTTATAGCTCATTTAATCTCAGCCGGTTAACGGCCATGTTAGTAACACTAACTTTTTTTTAAATTATAAATCAGCATGACTTTATCTATATTTACTTACTAAAGTAACGCAACGTACCGGCACGCAAATCTTCGTGAAGGAAGCATTACTTTTATTTAATTTTTGTTATAAACCTAATAAAGACCAAATCTAACAAAGATTACGGTTTTAAATTACGAAATTAACTACGAAAGCTTTTTACTTCTAAATAATTTAGTCAACCATTCAATGGGTCAACAAGGCGCCAATAGTCTAATGTTGAAGGGGCGGTCTATGAAAACAGACGTCGTAGTTTCGAATCCGCTGTTCTACTATATTGGTGAACCATCTCTAAGCACAAGCTTTTTGGTTTAATTCGAATTGTTAACGGAAGCGATACTAGTGTTCATATCATGACCTTTACTTAAAAAGAAATCTGTTAAACTACTCTATTCTACTCTACTGAGTCTATATATTATTATGCTTCTAAATTATTTAAACAGAAATACAGTTTTCGGTATAGCGAAATTAGGTATCAAATGGCATTGAACAGCCCAGTGTGAATTTACTTTAAAATCACAGTTAAATATTAATTAGAGATTCGTCGTAATGGTCGTTTGGTAGGTGGTTTCGTTAATACGGTGCCGATATCTATCCCACAGAATCCAGATTTGTGTCTGATCTAACTAGCCATTAGCCACTTGTGGTATCCTGCGAGTGTTATTTCCTCATTATCATTTCAGAAACCGTGATTAGCATGGCACAAACCACCTCTTGTACCACTCAGGAAGTTGAGAAGCTATTTCCTGTTGGATAAACTAGTGATTGGTTTAAGGTAAAGACGATACAGGTACAGGTACAGGTCTTTACACATCTCTGTCCTCAGGTGTGACAGGTGAACTGTGTGCTGGTATGTCTATTAAATTCTATTCTTTAACTGGTATGTCTTGTAAAAAAAACCTTAGCATACACTTTATTTAAAAAAATTAAATATATACTGAACCAGCACGAATATATTGCGCACGCGCATTACCGTTTTCTATGGCGGCCAACCTCGCACAAGTTACGAAAGCCGTCGGGTATCTGTAGGGGTTACGTGATTGTTGTACGTTCTAACGCCTCAATATCAGGGCCAAACAAATTGTCGAGGCAGCTTGACCTTCTTAATTTTTTTTTCACTCGCTGATTAAGAATTGGGTTACGTTTAGAAAACGCCGATGCTATTCACAATATCTCGTGATCATTTGTTATTTGTCCTCTTTTTTATTTCTTGATATTTTAAGGAAATATATAAAAATGGGTAAAGTATATATAAAGCCTATTATATAAATCCCACTGTCGGGATACTGCCGACTGACGGAATTGACGTTTTTGGTAATACGTTTTTTATTATTATTATCAAACGTTTCCGTGACGTATAACAAAAAAAAATTATGTTTTTCGGGGACATAGGAATCTTCCTCCAATCCATACAACCACGATGGCCGGCTCGTGGTAACGAAAAAATCAAAATAGAATGTCATCGTTTTGTTATTTATAATACTATTATATATAATTACTCTACTATAGTTTTATATAAACATTTTATTTCGTTTCGTTAGTTGATAATAATACTTCAAAGCCCGCGCGGCTACAATGTGGAGAGGCAAAAATCCTTCGTTTCCTGCACCACCAAACACTTAGTAGTGAATAGGTGGTTTGCATCCATACTAAATTCGCCTAGAGGCAATTTTTCTCGAAATATCGGCTACTTAAAAAGCTATATTAGGGAGGTATAAACCTGTTACATACAACTTCAGTTATCAAAAGCTGTATTCGCTTATTAAATATGCAAGGACCTGTTTATTCACATAATGATATTAAATTAACAGTTTACAAATAAGGATATTAATAAATGAAATATTCATATGATGAGAGTCAATAAGTCCATTTAAAAAGAGGTTTTATTAATTAAGTGGTCATAAGAAAAAAAAATGTCGGACCGGAAATGCTTATGAGAATTTATTACACTCGCCTAAAAACTTCCATGTTATGATAGTGGATAACAACCACGGCGATATCTTCTGGTTATTGCCAGAAGACATCGACTGCTCAAAATATTTTATATTCACGTACGCTTTCTCGCAATACAAACGCACTCACTCGTCTTCCCCTTCCCTATTCCGATGTAATGCATGGACAAATAAAACGGAGGAAGGTATAGATTCAGAGTCAAGGACACGGGATTCACACCCTTACCCGAAACCCAACAATTGTTGAAACACAAATATTGTTCCAAGGCTGGGAATTTAAAGCTAGGCCCCGCGACGCAGTACTCAGGTTAAGCTAAACACTACGCCACGCGTATTACATATTACGATTTATATCTAGACGTAACAAATAAACGCCTAAAGCTAATTATTTTGAGATGTATATCTAAATAGCATTTAGATATACAAATAGTATACTTTTTAATAGCCGATAGGTGTCTATCGCCATCTATTGGGCACCGACCTCTGCGGACGTCGCTGCTTTATTTATGAGAGTCCAGATTTCGACTCTTGCCACTAATGGCACCGATGGCGCCTACAACCGGTTCAATCACCGTTGCCAACAGGTATAAAAACTTAAAACGCGTTTATGTTTTTGGATTTTTAATATCGAACGAAGGGCGGCGAATAAATCGATATGTGCATGACTAATACTTGTATTATAAACTTTGTATTTATATATTTATTTATTTTATGTTTATGATTACAATGCATATTAACATGAAACTGCTGGGTGAATCCTATGCCATTGTTTGCATGGAAACAATCCATTGCGTTTCATACAAGTTAGCAGTTCGTAGGGCACGGCCTGTGAAACTTAAAGTGGTAGGTTGCTATCCGTCATTCCACTATAGTCGTAAACCATATCCTAGCACAAGCATTTTCAGCTTAATAAGAGTGGTTAAGCAGTTACTAATGTTAGAAATACTATTAAAATTCATTAAAAAAAACATACTTTTTTTCTTCCATAAAAAAGTAACAACCTGTATACAAATATCTCGGCAAAGCTAGACAGGGTTTTAGAGCGCAGTCTCGTTCAAATGTCTTCGAAATACATTTTCTTTATTTATTTCTTAGGTCTCAAGTTATTTTCCTTCACTACACACGTGGTAAATCAGCACATAAAACTGCAATTAACAATTACATTGGTACCGGCACAGGGGATTGTACTCTCTTTGCTCGCGTACCGTTAATTACAAGCTAGCGCTAGGATACTGAGCTACAACGAATAATAACTTAATAAATAACGAAACAAAATTAACCTTTTCCGTTGAATTTTATTCTTCTCCAATCCTTTGTGGATTGTGTGAAGCGGTCTTTATCCATTTATCGAGTTGAGGACATTTTAAACGTGACCTTTGGCGTGCAGTTGAAAATGTTATCAGCGAATGGGTAATTCGTTGCTTAAAATTAGACTCGAAAGGTCGTTTGGGCAATTTGTTGTATTATCTAGTGTAGACGCAGGTGTAACACTAGAGGTGACTTTAATTAACATTATTTAGGATATAACATTATACGTAATGCCACGGTGTAGTTCTTTCTGTTCCAGCATGAATTCATTGACTGGGAATGGAGTACGTCCTCACGGACAGTTTTGCATGGTGGGTGTAGCTATCCGGGGATCTAACTATTTAATAGGTCATTTCATCACAGTTTTCAGGTGTGCAGCCCGGAGTGATCTTGTGACCCATGACACCCACGTTAATCCGCGATAAGGAATCATAATGAAGATGCGTTGTTGCCTCGTGACGATGAAGTGTTTTCCGTAGAGGATCTAGACCTAGACACGCCAAACGAAACACAGCAGTGTCATATACTGCCGTTTTTTGTTAAAGTGAGTTCCTCCTTGGTGACGACCCATTTAAGAAATAAACCGCAGCCCGACGTATTACTTTAGTAAAACTTAAACAAGTACAAATCATTTGATTAGATATATTCCACCCATTGACACGCGCTACATGATCTGACACTAAAGTTATTGGTAAAAGGGATCGAGTTCCATTTGCTCGATGAGAAAACTTTAAGCGCATGCATCAGTAATGAGAATCCCGTTAACTTCAGATGGATTTGAATTTGTCCAAGTGTATCATTTTCTACTTACTATTTGTTACCAATCGAAATTATGGCAACAATGAAAATGGCGTTAGTGGTGTTTAACTGTAGTAGACCTACGCTAGTTTATTGCTAGTTACATCATGAATGGATCGGCTCGACCAGGGTGGTACCAAGCCATAAACCCAGCGTTGAATAGTCTGGTGAGTGGAAGGATTATTACCGGAGACGAGACATTCCTACTTAGTCCTCCAGGGGTGACAACGCAACTGCATTATGATATCTTATCCAGGATAAATGAGGGAATAATAGGCAACAGGCATCACTTACTATTGGGTGAAATTGTGTGCTCGTTTGTCACCTTCAATACTATGAAAAAAGTAAGAGCCTATGTATAAAAGTCCTTTGACTGGGGTATATTGGATTTGTAGTCAGATCAGACCAAAAATAAATAGTTAAAGCCTGACATTCGGGTTAAATATGAGATCAGGACATCGTACACCTCGGCATTCCCCGCGACCATGAGTGCTGTAAGGCATTCGAAACGTCATGATAAAAATATAAAATATTAATACGATAAAATCAATACAAAATTGTTTTTTCCAATGTGCAGGGTATTCGTATAAACAAAAGAAATCTTTATGACCATGACATAATATTTGGAGAGTTGAAGAGTAGAATTGTTCCCGACACTCCTTACGGCTCGGCACAATCAACGGTGCAGTCATGGAAACATCAGATCACAAGACAGTTACGTAAGTATACCCAGGCAATAACAAATCATAACTCGACAGTAACCTTCAAACAGTAATCTCACAATAAATTACATAGCAACAAATCAAACCAAAGCAGAACCTTCTCTGCAAACTGCGTGGGTGTGCACCGGCGAAGCATTATACCCAGTGACATATTTCGCAAGCGTTTGCGCAAACGTTGGTTCAAATAATGTTGGCCACGTTACCCAATTACACAGATCGGAGTAAAATTAAACTGCGCTCAACTTTGAATGACTTTATGAAGAATTAAATTACGTGAACCGCACATCATAATTAATCGTAATAAATTTAAAATGTTAAAGCCACTAGCAATTACCACAGTTTTAGAACAAGAATGAAATATAAATTCCTATCGAATCTAAGTTAATGAACACATTATAAACAAAAATCATTAAGCATACCAGTCTTTCACTCCATCCTCATCATCTCGATGTTTAGCACTGTGCGCTTTACACGTAATTTTCCACCACGCACAACTACTCTATGGAATCAGCTGTCGCCAGCGGTATTTCCATACCGTTACGACTTAGGGACCTTCAAGAAAAGAACACCTTTCCTAAAGGCCGGCAACACACCTGCTACTATTCTGGTGTTTTAGAAAGTTCACGAGCAGCGGTGATCACTTACCATCAGGTAAGCTTGGTAAACTTAATGCTTTTTCGTTGGCGACGTATTATTATATATATAACAAATATACTAAAATAAGTACTAAACCGTTTCAATCTCACGACTAACAACGTAATCCCACATCCAAATACATAATCATAAAGTATTAAAACCAGTTGTAAAAACAAACACCAAAAGCCTTTAAAACGGCGCACGCAAAATTGAACGAAAAAAAAATGCGCAGTGCGCGAAACTTTTCGGTTCTAAAGCCTTCAAAGTTAATAAAAATCGCTCCCAAATGACTCCGGCAAACTTCACCGTAAACAAACCGATACTGTGCCGATACCGGGAGCGTAGTACACATCTTCCCCCTGCCTATAAACAAGGAAAGCGAAAAAGTAATTTGTCAAGTAAATCCTCCTGGTCCCTCACTTAGTTGGGAATGTAAACGTGAGTTGGAAAGAGACAACGGAGCATGGCTGTCTGATGTTCTGATTTATGATTAATGCTCCATTAATGATAAATGAGAGTCTTTCTCTTACACCAGAGATTTAATTCGCTAAGAGACAATGATATCCTTTTAAACAGTAAGTAGGCTTGGATTTATCAGACGTAGACACAAAAAGATCGGATTGCGAACGAAGAAGCATTTCATTTGTCAATTTATTCTTAATTCCGTCTCAGTTCAAGATCTCTTAAAGTTCCGTTTCTGTCTAGTGCCACTTTTTAGGTGACTTATTGAAAATTCTTTTCAATTCGAGGTCCTTGATGCTCAGTAAATTCCCTGTACACTGTTAGCACCATTTTGATTTTACCTGTTAACTGACCATAATTATTGAATTTTCGATTTATCTGTAGCTCAGTTGTCTAAGCAGTCGCTTTAAACTCACGGGACACGAGCAAACCGTGTTTCATCCTCAGTGCCGGTATTAATGAACATTCTTTACAATTTTCAATGCCGACTTACCCCATGCTCGACGATGAAGGTAGGTGAGATGTGGCGTGGAATGCTGCACGTCTTAGAAATATATGAAAAAATATTTCGAAGACACGTGAAGTCCAGCAATGCACAGTGAAGGTGCGTAAGACTACGGCCCAACACCCTTTCCAGAGAGGCCTATGCTCAAAATTAGGATTTATATATACAGACCGTTCTTATGTATCTATCCACTTTCTTTTTATTCTATTTATTATATACTTCAAGAGGAAATAAATATAAGAAGTAATTTAAAAACGAAGCAAAAAGGTAATCGAGGCACCATTTTCGGGCCATTTGTTATTTCTCACAAAATTGTTTCGGCTACACCCTCGGCACTAATGAATAATGTCCCGGATGAAGCGAAACCCAACAAATACAAAACTTCGGCATCATTAGCAAATAACTTTGCCTCGGCTAACGATACTCTACAAACAGAATCGTTACCTAAAGATTTCTGTTACAAGACTTTAAAAAAAAAGAACAGTAATCGGTTAAATCCAGATTAGAATTCTTTGTTTTGGATGGATTTGGTAACGGAGATAATAAAGAGTCTGGAAATTCCTTAATCAATTCAACAAAGACAACCTTTTTTCGGAAAGATCTGTTCAAAATTTAGTAACACTGTCTTAATACTTTTTTACTGTATTAAGGGTGACAAACAAGCACACAGTACCTACAGCAAGACACTAATATTTATCCTATATAAGGAATCATAACGCCGATGCGTTGAACCCTGAGGATTAAGATCGAATGCCTCGTCTCCAGTAATTAGTCTCCGGATCGAAACATTTCATTAGTATGCTGCCATTTTACATAAGTCGACCCATTCAAGCCACTGCTGGAAACAAATTGCGGCGTGGCACTACCTGAAGAATTTATTTTATTACACCTAATTTAACCATTTTTTTTCACATTATTCTCCAACCAGACGAAGATAACAATAAACATAAAATAAAACTATTTTGTCAGCATTTATACTTTTATATAAATGAGTTTACTTTTCACTTTTCTACACCGACTTTTCGACGTTACAGCACGGGAAGAACTGATGTGTTCGACGTCCTGATGTCAATTCGATATTCATAATCTCCTGACCATTCAGGATAAGAGAGTTAGCAAGGGGAATATTCGCACAGTCGCACAACGAAAACAAATTCAATATCCTAATATAATAAAGAATAAAAACGTTATTACTTAAAACACGAAAAAAGAACTATGTATACATGTTGTGTATCGTATGTATAAATAAGTGTATATAATATGTATATAAAAATAGAAAATTAAAAGTTTAATTGTAGTTATATACTAAAACTATTAAGTAAAGAACATTGAGTGTAATTTCGCCAAACAACCCAGTGATGTCATATGTCATCATTGTATATTTTCTGATATAAAAATAAAAAAAGGCTACGTCCTGTCCATACAGAAGTAGCGGCTATCGGGCCAAGGCGTCCCCTCTCCTGTCAATTACCGTGATTAATGAAGCCGCTGAATATTGAAACGTTTATTCGACCGAGGCAAAAGTATTATATTACTTCGTGAAGTGGCGTGCCCCTTGCTGCCCTCCCTTGTATCGACTTTTAATAAAGTCGGACCCGAAATTTACGCTTTAAATTTACGTAGCCATTGATATTCGGATGGGCAACGTTCTAGATACTGCCACACATCCCGTCTAATGCCACTCGATACTTAAAGAAAAGTCGTTACCCAGCGTTGCCAGTGATGGATTACGGTAGACTTGGTCCTTCACTATTGTATGAGAAAGCTCAAAGTCACTCGGAGAACTATGGACAGAGCTATGTTCAGATTTTACATTGCTTGATAGAATACGTAAAATAAACAACCAAAGTAGAACGAGAGAGATCTGCGTAGTTAAAAAAAAGTAGTTAAATTTAAATGAATTAGCAAACGTTAACAGATGGAAAAGAAATGTTCTTTAGTGGCAGCCCGGACTGGCCCCGCAGTGTAGAAGCGACGACCTATGCATGATTGAGGGAAGTCCACAGATTTGGCTCAGGATCGTATGTATGTATATATATACATATATATATACATATATATATATATATATATATATATATATATATAGTGTGTGTGTGGATCAATAGTAATGAAAACAACGTAAACTTTAAAAAGTTTCTACGCTGTCCAATTGTATTTTAAAGTTCAGTATCGTCTGAATTGTATTGCCTCAAAGGAGATGGGAAGTTAGATGAACAGCGGGATGGTGTATTCCCGGTGTACCGGGTGGCAAAATTAAATATTTTCAAAGTAACGTTGGCCGATTAATTAAATTATAAATTCAGAATAGATGCCTCGCTGCTTTGCCAATAAAATCTCTTGCAGGAAAATGGATTCAAATACGTCCACTTTATCAACGGGTAGTTTAGTTTGCCTTCGCAAGATTTATTACAAATATCTTTCGTCATTTCTTAACTATATACTTTAAAACTTGTTTCTAATACCACTGATAGAATTTTTAACATTTTCTTACACATTTTTGCTTTCTCCTTAATATATATTTAGTTGTCGTGAGTTAATATTCTTCAGTGCTCAAACTAATTTTCATGTTGATTCAATAAATAACGAACGGGCATTTATAAAATATACAAATAAAGCGATGTTGGTGGAGTTCGTATAATTTTTTCTCATATATTGAACTCGTACTTTTCCAACCTGTCAGAATATAAAGGCATTTAAACAGGAATTGTTTATATGCAAAAGTATTAAATATGGTAAAATATTTTTGATCGATAAATTCCATTCGACAAGACAGAAGTTTGTTATTGTATTGTATATTGTTATTGTTAAGACGGACAGCATCTTGATCACTTAAGCCCTTTGCTGATTTTATTTTATTTACAGACCAGGTGGAGTTAGAAATGTATCTCCCCCATAATAATATTTAATAAAAATTGATTCCTTCTTGACACACATGAACAATATTGCTGTATTATCAGGTACAATAAAAAAACAAAAGAAGAGAACCAGAAAACTTATACCTAATCAAACGCAAAGAAAAAAAATCTGAACACAAAATAATAAGCAAATGAAAAAAAAAATGAGATCTGCTATACATCAAATTGGGACAGGAAACAGGATCCACTCAGATAATGTTGTGTGGTACTTAGGTATTTTCTGAAGGCAATTGTCTTACAGTACCAACGAGTCTGCCAGAAAAATAGTCGGTTTACATGGTGCAAGTGTTTTTTCCAAGTTGGCAACATCTAGACAGTTTATAGCGACACTTTACCGCAATCAAGGGGATCATTAGGCTGTAGATGTTCTGCCAAATATCTTTACTCCGCTTCCTCGCAAAGACGTTGTGACACACACCTTTTTTGGACCAATCTACGTCTTTCCCTGCCAAGTTTAATACGGTATTTGTTAGACATTACAACGAAATTATTTCTTTCACCCAACCTTCCAGTAAAATATCTTCCTAACTGAGATTTAAATTTAACACTTTTAATAAGATTATAGCTTTCATTTAAACCAAAAATATATTAACGTTTGAATTAAACAAATTTAACAATTGCCTAAACAAGGGAAGGGAATATCTAGCCTTAGGGTATAAAAAAGTTAAATGCAAACGCAAAGAAATCACTCTCGGGCGGGCGACGTCGGGAAGAAAAAAAAAACAAAACATCAATTTTAATGAGTTGAAAACCGAGAATTTTCTCTTCCATTTAGAGAGCAATATTTTTTCTACAACATTTAATCAGAGTAAGAAGTGAAATGGTAATTTGTATGGACCGCTCGATGTAAATTTTATGCAAGAATTCGTTCGCTGGTCCCCTCTCCCTAAAAAGGGGAAGATTTTTGCAGCGGACAGAAAATTTTGCTTAGCCAAGTGAAATCTTAACTGCCTTGACAGAGACAGCTCTAGAAATGCGAATACTTAATGCTAACTTACTACCCGTTGGTTCATTATACTATATAATTTTAGAAGGAAAAAATTGGAATCGAAAGGGTTAACTTCATCTTAGTAATTTATTCTTCCTGGATTATTGCGATCGACCTTAGTTCTTTTGAACGTTGAATAGGCTTTTATAACTGTAATATAACATTATAGTTACTTCATTGTTAAAACATTCAAATGAATCAGACTCACGAGTCTTAGAGTGATAAAGATTCGACAGAATTAATTTAAATTGTACATTGTATTGGATTCGTACCCCCATTACGAAGGCCGTGCCCGCCAACTTTCAAACTCAAATTTCCAGTTTGTTTCAATTTGCTAAGATTGATGGAAATTCAATGGCCACGACAGAGGGGGGTTCCACGTTTCAGCACAAACAATCCATGACCCCTTTTCTACAACAAACTTTAAGTATCGTCATTCTGCTTGTTATGTTTTCAAATATCAATGGCGACATAACAACTTATTAATTTAATAAGGAAACGTATTGTATTGAAATATTTAGACGCTTATTTAACGTAGATCCGATAACCGATGGGGAAGAAAATAAAATTACGCTTTAAGTTTAAGTAGGTATTGATATTTGTATGAGCAGCGTTAATACGGATGTGAATATTACGATACATCTCATATAATATCCTTCGATATTTAAAAAAAATTGGTAACCATCGTTGCTTGTGATGGATTACGATAGACTTGGTCCTTCACAGCCGTACGAGAAGGCTATGTTCGGTTTTCCACTGCGTGATATATAAACGCAATAGATATTCATTTCAAGAGACCAACTTTGCTCAAAAATGCTGATGCAAACTTAAGTGGCAGTGGGCTGGTCATATAAACCGATAATCGATGGAGAAGAAATGTTGTTGAATGGCAACCACGGACTAACGGTGGCAGTGTAGGATCGTAGTTTATGGGAATCTTATGTTCAGCAGCGGACTATTGATAAGTTGTGATGATGATGATGTAGTATTAAAGTTGTTGGAGTGGTAAATATTTTGTTGAGACTCGAACGTTGTCTGGAAGAGATTGCTTTTAGTGATAACACAGCCCATCAGCGTAATTAAAAAATATATAAATATATCACTTTGTTTTTATATGCATTGGCGTGCAATAAAGTAGGTATAATTGTATTTCGTTACTGCGGTACATGAAAATGGAATATAACTAATTTTCTAACTAAATTTACTGCAGTCTTAAGTTTACAAATAAGTAAATGTTGGAATAAAAAGCTCACCTAATGGAGACAAAATGTCCAATTAAAATATTAAGGTAACTTCAGAAGCCGAGTTAAGTGGTGGCGACAGAATAAATAATAACAAAACGGTTAATGAGGATGTGGCTACTTAAGAGTCGACGAACAAATTAAAATGTCACTTGAAAGCATAGAGCCGGAAACGAATGATGTTTTAACGCTAAACCTAGATTAGCACTTGTTAGTGCCAGTCGGGAGTACATGTAATCTGCATTCATCTATGTCAAACAGGGTAATTGGTAATGAAGATTAATAGCATTGTGCCAGGAAGCATTGGGCCGTTCCAATAAACTAATGTTCCAAATATTAAACAATAATGAAATAGAAAAAATACGTCCACATCTAATGGCGTAGTAATTGAAAGGAGGTTTCATAACGATTTGCAAGACCCGATAAGTTTTTAAAAACAAAAATTATCAAGGGAATTAACTGATGAAACAGGTACGCAAACAAAAGTTATACAGAATGGAGGATATGGTCGGGGAGGAGAAATAATAATCGAAACTTTTCTTGTTAGTTTACAAAAACGAACGGCTGTTAAACACTCTACACAATGTAGAGGAACTTCCTGTAAATTTATTGTTATAGTTTAGCTAAGAAAGGCAATAGCTTTTGCAGGTAACGCTGAGGCAGTCGTAAAGGACCGAATATAAAATACGACAAGTAATGGTTAATATATAACCCGTCTCACCGTAATGCTCTCACCGTATACCGGAACTATGTTATTTACCTGCAAAACAGACAATTTATAATTATTCATTTGAATCTTGCGTACATATTTCGATATCTTTTGTATATTAGGGTTGATAAACGTGAACCCCTGATGGTAAGCGGTGACTGAGGCCAAGATTCAAGAGGCACATGGGTCTCCATCTCTCAGGAACGAGATCGTTACCTGTAATCTGGTCACCGGATTCCAACAGTCACCATACAAAACACAGCAACGATATGCTGCTATTCCGTGAGGGCGCGATCCTTCTACGGTCGAAGACCCATTCATGTAGCAACAAGAAACCAATTACAACGTGTCTCTACCTCGTAAACTCTTAAACATTATTATTGTTATTGATAGTTTCTAATATATAGCTTGATAGGAAACACGATATTATCTAGCCGTTTGTTTTATTCAAACAATATCCACGATAGACTACTCGTTATTTTGAAGCAAATCTATTCCTTATTACACAGATTTAAAGAACATAATGGCTTACCGTCAGTTGTGTAATTTGGCGATTCGAACAAACGCATGTGATTTATAAAAGTGAATGGGTCGTTAGAAGTTTCCTTGGATTGAAGCAATTTGACGTATGGTGAACATTCGCAGTTCGCTGATTGAAATCATGTTTTTATAGCTTCGTGAATCAAAAGTCGTTTAATGAAATGTCACAATTCACATCACTAATGTTTAGTTGATTAATATTAGATTATTCAATGTATCGTTCACCGAAGAAAAATGAATTCAACTAATTTTAAGGTTTTTATCGTGTTTATTTTAAACGTTTTTTTAGCTCGACGTAGCTCGAGTACTTTATACCGCTTAGCGTCCTGATGTCATAGTTCACCGGAAATACCTGCATTATTTATTTTTAGTCCGATATAATGAAATAAAATCTCTAAAGTTTGTTTTATTCAATGTGCAGCATTCGCGTAAATTTCATATATATCATTAAAAGATGAAAATCTTTAATTTTAATTAAACACCTGAGGGTAACATTAAATGAAATTGCGGCTTATATATCTCCCAATAGCGGACGTCGGTATTAACCTTCTATATAGATTCAAGAATTAAAAATTAATTTAACATCATATTATACTGGATATAGATCTCACCTTAGGCGTATTTAGCCAATATAGAATACGTAACTAGTAAAATGATATTATGTATATACCTGTTTACGGAAGAACTATTCTATTATGAATATGATAAATTAACATTCATACAAACAACATTATCATGTATTTATGTAATTGTTGCACTACCTCGATTATACCGATCTATGTGCAACTGTTTGATCTTTACCATATTCATGAATCATTAGACGTCATTGATTACCAGGTCTCGTGTTACCAGTTGACATATGGCGAGACGTAGACACTACATAACTTCGATAGCATTTAACGAGGTGCAGTCTAGATGTCTCCGATTTCTGATAAGCATTAAAGTATTTATTAGAAATTTATAAGACGATAATAATACTTGCAACACTGTATGATAATTAACTATATGATTTCAATACGGCTCCATGATTGTGTTCATAATCAAATAGTTTAAAAGTACAAATAGTGTTAGGGTTTCAGAATATTTGTCCTGCTTGGATTTGAAGTTTAGAACTCCGATACGATACTGGACCACTCCTGGGCTTTTTGTAAACAATTATTGTTTAATTTTTTTAACAAAACAACGATTGTAGTTTCTTGCCGTTCCTTCTCGCCAGCAGCTGCCTTCCGAGGCGGTGGTAGGTAGAAGACGATTCAAGTGTTTTGTCTAAGACCACTTTTATAAAGCTTTTGATTTTATTTGATTTATATAATTTAATTAAAAAAAAGGTAAACGAACATTATTCACAATATCAAGGACATATCCGGAAATTCTAATAATTGAATTGAAATTATTAACTGATTTCGAGTGATAGTGAAGAACCAGATTGTTTTTGAGTACGGTATGAATGAGTTCGCTCTATTGGGGAAAGGCCAAGCTATCACAAGATACTAGCATAAAGCGTAACTGGCGACGAGGTATTCCATCTCAGTCCTCAGAATGTGACAAACTGCATTATAATTCCTTACCGAAGATTAACGTGAGTGTTATAGTCCGTAGGCAACATACACATCACTTAAAAAAAATCAGTTAAAAAAAAGTTAAACAAGGTGAAACGATCAATTTCGTTGATGAAAACAATACCGATAACATTCTAAAAGAGTCTATAAACTCAAAACAATTAGGCATTAACATGAAAAGGCCAAATACACACCAGCGCGTTTGAGCATTTGAACTAAGTTATGCGTTGGCACGAACCTAACCAGACGGGAAGAAACGAGCGGACAAAATAAAATTGAGAACACCCGAAAATTTCCTTTGAAGAGGTTTATACAATAAATCTTTTAATCCTCTTATACAATTTTATCGAGATTGCCTGAACGGGAGTGAGGTTTCTTTATTTTTTTTTGTTACTGTATTGTCCGTAGCTAGATTCGTTTTTAATGTTTTTTTTTCGAGTACCCTCTGTTTTAATTAATTCGTTTCGGATTCCCATGAATTGGCTGTGTTTTGGATAAAAGAATAAACATTTTATTTCAAAATAATCACTTCTGTACTTTTTATTTGGTCCAATTATTTCTTTTCTTGAACTACATTTATTATTGTGTTATATTATTGTTGATATTTCCAAATATATAATTGTCTACGTATTGACAAACACATTGTGTAAAACCTATTACATTTCTGATCTGCTAGGGATCCAATAATGTAGAATAAGATAGATATAAGTCCTCCATACTCCTAAGTGTTCAGGCCCATCAATCAAAAGTGGCAGCCGTTAGACAATGTTAGACAGGAACTTGCTTCATAAAAAATATTATTGATGATGGCAGGTAAGCCGTCCGTATATCTATATACAGGATGTTATAAAAACAATTTACAAAATAATATGATATTTTTTATTCTATTTTGGGTGACAAATGAGCATACAGTTTACCTGATGGTGAACGGTCCCATGATACTCATTCATCCTTGTTAAGGAATCATGATGCAGATACGTCATTAGACCTGAAGACTAATATGGAATGCCTTGTCACCAGTAATAAGGGTCTCTTTATGATCCCTTTAGCACACTTTATGCTACTATTTTATTTTGATATTCTGCGAAGGTGTGCTCCTCACACGGTCGAGCCAAACCCATTATTGACCCAGAATTTTCAAAGTATATTAAATGATAGATAGATACTCGTATTGATATGACGAGTTATACGACATTCCCTAAGCACTACCTAATTAATTCAAAAGAATGAGATTTTAGTAAGTTTATTTTAATCCTATAAGCCAATGCATAACCACAACTAGTGTAAAATGCCGATGCCTTTACATTGTATTCGGTAACATAAGACTCTAAATTATTGAATCCTTTGCCGTACGTAGTAAAATAACGAAGCATAACGTTTTGTAGGAATGCGAAGAATCCAACGAAAAGATGGTAACACCCGTGCGTCTATATATAAATGTATTCTGTAGACTACAGATACAAGCTAGGCAGAACTTGTCAATCTCGCTTTTATCAATGTCTGCATCACTAATAAGCCTTTTGGTGCAGGAGGCACAGAGTCCAAAGCTGCAAGTTATTACTTTGTAGCGCCTGCCCAAATCTGATCTGCGCTTTATAGATGGTCAAAAGTTGACCTGATGTGGAATACAGCCGCAAAGAAACCAAGCTTCCTTAAGGCAGCATTAGCCTTGGCTTTGATGAACCAACCGAAGTTAAGAAATCGACGAAATTTCGTGTCCAAATAAAAAAAAAATACTTCAATCATTATTTTCCCTTTCATTGTGTGTGGATGTAGTAAAGATTCCACTCTTTTATTCCATCTTACCGTCTGCGAACCCAAAGAAATTTTTAAGTAACGCGATATGCGAAAGCAGCCTGTATTGAACACTTTTTTCATATGTTTTGTCGCGCGCCCCCATGCCGTGGCATAATAAAACGTGGCCTTATCTTCTCCACTATGTTTTCGTTTAAAAACATTTTTAGTTCTTTAATTTTTTTATACTACGCTACCGCACTTTAAACTGCCCTCATCGTATCTTAAAAGTTACATACGATTTTACTCTTTACGATCTAACGTTAAAAGGCTATATTCCTTTATTTGCGCAATCGTTTTAAATAAAGGATGAGTCTTTTGTCTTTTGCTATTGGTTCTTTTGTTCGTATCGAGGATGTCTATCCATTTACTGTGAAGCATATTTCTATTGTTTAGAATTTCTCATCTTCACTCCTGTCATTTTCAACATCGACTGTTCGGGCAACATTAAAATTATTGCATTTACTCGTAAATGGTACGAGATATTTCCGTGACGCTCCACCGAAACGTTGTTTACTCAAGTGCTCAAAAGCACATTGACAACTGCTCCAAATATTCGCATGAAAACCCAACAGATGTTCTGCGTTCCGTTACTCAAGTGTATTATAATCATGTCAGGTGGTCGGATTCGCAACCTACAATTTTGAGTCCCTTTCTACGCTGACTAATACTTGAGGCATGTGTAATCATGTTGAATTTGGCAGCCGTTTTTTGCTATCGAAACTCCATTCTTAACTTTATGTAAGAAAAACATATTGTAGATATATAATAATAATTTAGATTCCGCTAGCGGCGATATCGTTTGGTTAAAACTAGATAACATCAACTGCGCAAGATATGTTATAGAGCCGTACGTATTTGAAACGAAGGACACAATTGTAGTTTACTTCCCAAGGACAATATCAAGCAATAAGATAGGAGGAACATTAGGGTACATAGTCATGGAGACACGATATTCCGAGACCGGACTAAAACAGTTTTTATTGCACAAATATTGATCTGGGTGTCGAACGGACACAGCAGCCAGCTGCACTGTAATACTGACATAAGTGACTTTAATGCAAATTGAATTAGTTATTATTTCAACAAATACTACTCTTTATAGTATGCGCGGGAATTCCCCAAAGAAAAAAATCCCGAGAAATATACGGGGAACTCCCATATCTTCCTGTCCTATGAAGTCAATTTATTTTTGACTATTATATCCACTCTATTTATAACCATTTTTGTTTTTAAATACGTTGAAAATTTTTCAGTTTTAGACAGCCCGCCCCCAAAAAACACACAAAGCTGTGCATAGAATTAACAAGATTTTCTAAAGTCGCATATTATTTCATTTAATTGTTTCATTTTATTTTTATCATCAGGCCTGTAAACTTTTATCGCAATAATTCTGTGAGCGGTTTCTTAGTTTAAAGCGTTGTTTAATCTGATGTCGACATCAAGTGGGGGCTCGCAAGAAAATATTGTTTGAGCAAACATTTGCGTTGAGCCTTACAGCCTTGCGAGTGCTACGGTTATCTATGTGTAAATAGTGCTGGCTAGTTGGCCCAAATGTTTGTGAGAAGCGATAATTTTCAATATTGTAATATTTTATTTAAAATTTATTTAAATAACATTATTTTGTATTAACGGTAAAATAGTCTTATTTAGAGTAATAAAAATGTTTCTAACTTTTTTTTTAACTGAAGACGTTTTTTTAACTAGATCTTCTCTACATGGTTCTTCACAGGATATATGGTTCTTCACAGCTGGGAAAACTAAAGAATACGCAACGTAGAAACGTGAAAATAGAACGACATGACTCAAAAGATTAGCAAGCTGAAGTGCCAACGGGCTGGCCATATAGCTTATAGAATCGTTGACCAATGGGGGAAGAAAGATTCCTGAGTCACAACCTCTAACTGAGTAACTAACCCAAACAAACCCAATTGTGGGGGACAAGACGGAGATGGAGATATTTTCGAACACTTAATCATAACTTTTATATATAATAAATATTTAAGATCCTGATCTTGGTTAATGATAAGAATTAGTGAGTTTAAACGCGTTTAAACTCAGTAATTACATGGAGATCACACATTATCATGGAGTAGGACCACTTTAATCGGTATATCAAGTTAAGAAAGAAGCACTACTGTACTTCATCTGATGGTAGAAGAAACCGGAGACCTACAGGTGAAAAGGCCTTCACTCTATAGTTTAGTTAATGTCCTAATTCTTCGCTCCAAATATTAGAAAAAAAGTTAATAAAAACGCTATCCGCTTATGACTTTCGAGTGCATAAACCGCGTCGGTTTGTTAACCATCGATCGGTATAGAGCTCTTGATATAATCTTCTCGCATAAAGCTAATGTCTAGATAGTACTTATACTTGTACAACTATTAATAATTCCTCAAGGATAATTCTATTTTATACGGTTGAACGGTCCTTATGATCAGGACATTACCGCCTTCGATCGAAATTGAACCTTAGTACGTAGTGATTATGGTCTAATTGACGCGATCACTTTCAAAGCACACAGAGAACAGGGTCGAAAATCAGATTAGATTAGATTACTAATTACTTATTTAGCTTCAATTATATGAATGTATTTATATAATGGTCATGGTAGCTCAGTGTTTAAGCGCTCGCTTTTAGTTTAAAACTAAAACTATTAATAACATTGGTGCTGATTTACCATATTCCCGCGTGAAGGAAAACATCGTAAGAAAAGCCAAGATATAAATTCGAAAAGAATATTTTGGAGACATGAGAAGGCCGTCAATGAAGTACTTTAATATTCCACAAGACTAACGTAATATCCCATTCATTTTTCTACTCAATGGAATAGAGTCCGAGATTCAAATAGCAGCGTAGCTTTCCTTCTGTTAAGATAATTCATTACATATCTAGGATCTTGCACCCGTGAACACTAAGATGGAATGCCTTACACCGTCACTAGTAAGGTCCTCCTCCATCCCTATAATCAACCTCAACACAGCAGCATTTTCCTATTTTACGGCATTCCATGATGCCGTGATCCTTTTCCATTCAAACCCGTCCACTCATGCTGTACCTAGATACAATCTGCAGCGATATAGTTAGAATTTGTATGCCCAAGTAACACAAGCTTGAATTTATTTACGTTTTATCATATCGAAAAAACATAAAAGGTAGTTTCAAAAAGTCAAAGTCAAACACGGCTAAAGTCACGATAGATTTTTTTGTAACAACAGCCATGAATGGTGTTTCGTCCGGTTAGTACAGGGATTCCTTATATATGTATTGTGGAAACCTAGCGATAAAGCACGTGCATCTTGAATCTTTGTTGAGGATAGATGTAGATGTCTTGGGCCGCAGTCATCCCTACCCATCAGGTGAACTGTGTGTTCGTTTTTCAACCTTATTTCATAAAGAAAAAATCAGATAAACCAGCCAAATTTAAAATCAATGAGTTATCTGTTAAAGTGAACTAAACACGAGTTCGTTAACTTTTGCGCATTTATAATATTACATTGGTTATTGAATAAATCTGTACAGAGCATCGTTACGCAACCACTTTTCTATCGCGACCCACGATAGAGACAAAAAAGTAAGTAAAACGACCCCTTTACTATTGATAATAATTATAATAATAAAAGTTTATTTATTTATACGTTTATACTTCCTAGGCTCAGGCAGGAACAATTTTATTGCAGCAGTAGCATATAAGATCGCTTGCGTCCTAATACAAAATGTATTAAGAATAGATATCTAATATAACAACGTTATCGAAAATCGCGCATTACAAATATAAATTATCGCGCGTGTAAATCATGCCTGTCTGAGGGTCTAGGATCATGTCGGTCTAGGAGAGGTTTTAACCAGCGCTGTCTGTATTCATTACCATGAACTTGTCGAATAAGACATTAAAATTAACTCCTTTAGTAAACGAATATTTTGTATACAAGTCTTATTTATTGAACAGACTGCGACCCCCCGGTTGAGAAACGACGCTATAGAGAAATGTATTATAATTGGCCCGTTCACCATACTTGCTACATCAATGGAGTAGATCGCGTCGCGTTTAGATATTTCAACCACGCTTCATTAGACTTTGGCTTCTAAGGTAACGGCTAACGAGGTATTGAATTACTAAGTTGCTTTTTGCTGGATTAGCTCTGCTTTAAGGTCCATTATTGCTTGCTAAAACTGTATTAATTTTACTTCAACGATATCCATTTATATTCTTCACAGATAACGCAACGAATGAGTTACGTACGTTAATAAAAAACCTTTGTAACCAACTTGTTTTTTTTAAATAAAATTAGGGATGACAGCATACAGTTCTGAAGACATCTGATTATGCTGTTCTCCTTATTTTGTCAATAAAACATGATGATGAAAAACAATGACAACCTCGTATTAGCCATCGTCTATGGTAGTCTACGGGAAGTCGATACATGCAGGTGGCTCAGGTCTTTGTGGTAGTTTGAGGCTTTTTTTAGAGTTATTCTTTTTTTTTACATCGAGATTAACAAACGAGCACACAGTTCGTTTCGAGACAAGCTATCTCAGGATTCTCCAGAGTGGAGAATGGATGGTGATGTCTATTTACCCTCCGAGGGTAGGTGTGCGGACCCAGCCTCTGACGGTCGCCACCTGTTTTAAATGAATGTGCAGTATAATTGGAGGAAGTCCCTGTCATCTTCATCTGTCGCCCCCGACGACTGAAACCTGTAATTGGGTCCAGTAATTACGCAGCGTCAATAGCCTTAAGGTTTAGGGTACAGTTTGCGAAATTTAATGTCGTAGGTTCGATCAGCCATTTGAATATTGCCATATCTTACAGCATTTATTTATATATATATATATATATATATATATATATAATATATAAAACTGAATAAGATTGTTAAGTACTTCATAAATGAAAAGATATACGAAACAAATATTTAAACAGTACTCAAGTACAACCATCACAAATAGTGCATTTAAAAATAAGATAAAGCAAACATTCGACATTCAAGTACGAAACATCTCTGACATACTATTTAGGAAAAGTAAAAAAAACATGAAACTTTGTTTTTTTGGAAAATATATTTCTTTCTAGAAGCTTCAAGCACAGTTTTAATAAATCAACTTGGGAAATTTCAGTTCCATAAGAATATTAAATCGCGACTTAAAATTAAGAAACTTAAAAGTTCTCGGGCGTGGAAACTTTTTAATCTTTTCGAGTCGCGGGACAAGATATTCTACTTATGCCAAGATAAGTAATAGCGATGTCAAAATGTAAATGAACTTCTTGAATTCAGTATAATTGTAAGCTTTGATGATAGTTACTTTAGTATCGCATGCAGAAGTAAATCCCTCTTTATCTAACTCAGCGATTGAAATGAAACAGGAGATAGGCAAAATTCCAAAAGGGATCCGTACCAACTTGGCATTGTGGATACGTATTCCGTTCGCCGAAATATTAACATGTAATTATAAACGGCTAGTCTTCAAGGTAACTCAACTGTTGTAACTTTAACGTAGTAGAGCTCTGATACAGGTGGTATCTAGCAGTAACAGGTCAGCTCGACGAAAGGATCACATGCTAAAAAAGCGTTACATGCTAATGTAGGTTGTAGCTCAGTCCTGAAGGGTGACAACGCATCTGGATTATAATTCCTTGTAAAGGATGAATATAAATGTCATGGGCCGCAGGAATCACTTACCATCAGGTGAACTGTGTGCAGGTTTGTTGCTCTCAATGTAATAGAAAAAAAAGCTATTTTAAAGGCCGGCAGCGCAAGTGCGTCTTCTCTCTAGGGTTACGCATATGCATGGGCGGCGGTAATCACTTAAAATCGGGTGAACTTAAATCTTGAATCTTTGTTATTGAATTGTGTGCTCCTTTGCACCCTTAATATTGTATATAAAACTTTAGTTAGGCTTAGTATTTAACTAAAGTAAATTAATCGTCATAGTTGAACTAACAACTTTTTTTAATAACGGCATGGAGAATATCCCAATAGATTCTTTGTACAAATAACTAATATTGAACATTGTCACACGTTAAGTGTAAGCTTTCAATACCTTCGCGCAACCTCTTATCAATTTTTAATTATCCGGACCCAATAGCGAGGGGAGCACCTCATCTGTACCAATATAGACTTATTCCGCACGTGCTTCTAGAACTATTTATATCAAGAAAATACTCTGCAACACCAATAAATGGGTACTATCAACTAGTTTAAAATTATCCTATTTTAATATATTTTGCTAGATGGTTATGTTATAGCGCCGTAAGCATTTGTAAAAACAAAGAGGCACTCGTTCATCGTCCCCTACCCTAGTCCGAACACATGTGCTATAAAATCGGACGTGCATATGCAGTGTCAAAGATACGGAACATATGTACAATACCCAAAGCCGAAAGCCAACAATATGTGACATCCAAATATTGTTTCTCCGCTAGGAATCGAAAGTAGGAACTGCGACGCAGTAGCCATTGACCAGCCAGTGAGTAGAGCGTCAAGGGTGACAAACGAGCCCACAGTTCACATGACGGTGAGTGATGACTGCGGCCCGGGACATCTACATCCACCCTCAACGAAGATGCACAGAATTTGTCATCTCCGAGGACTGAAATCGAATGCCTCAATTAAAAGTAAAACGTAATCTTGCGTCGATAGTTTCGACAGAAACGCCATCGTTTAGATGTCAGGGCCATTAATAAAACGCCCTGACGCAAACCACGAAACTGTCCGTGGCGAAAAAAAAAACACACAACACGTGCAAAGCTTCGAAACACGAAATAAACAAAGTGTTTTCGCATCAGCCAGTTAGTTATCATGGCACGAGCAAACGTCTCGTATCTATACTAATAATAGCAATGTTTGTGTCCGTCGTTCTGACTCAGTCGACTGTTGCCACAGCGCATACATAACAGATGTACAAGTTCGTAACAACATCGATATTAGGTTTTATCCGTGATTATATTTTGATATAATTGCACGAAGACTAAAGTTTGTTTGTATTTATTATTGTATTTACGGTGACAAACGAGCACAAAATTCACAGGATGTTAAAGACATTCCCATTCATCCTAGATCATAAATCGTAATGCAGATGGATTGTAATCTCCCTTAGGACTAAGGTGGAATGCCTCATAATTCACCAAACGAAAGCAGGTATACGGTCCCTTTACGCTGGTATTCTGTGAGGCCGTGGTCCTTCCCAGGTCGTGCTGTAGCTAGAAGCACGCCGCATCATGGCCCTAACACTCCTTAGTAATTAATTGTAAATTATTGTAACTGATCTAAAGATACTGTAAAAATATTGTATAATTTCCAATTACGATAAGCGTTTACGAATCTGTAATAATAAGTTGTTTTTATGTAAGGTCGTGGTTCTGTCCCAGTCAGCTCGTTCCCTAGTTTCAAATATATATTGATTAAATATGTGCAAACAATATATGTTATTCAACAACTTTTCTTGTACACCATTTTTATTATATTATATATATACATACGTATGTAACAATAATATATATAAACATTTTATATTTATACAATTATAATATGTATAAATATAAAATAGTCGTAAAAATTGCATATATTTCTTTTGAAATATATTAAATTTTTAATTAATAATGGCAAAAAACTTTTTTTTCCATAAAATGACAATGATCATTGTATATGTAATTAAAGACTTTAATAAAGGATTTGACATATCTGACATTTAATTTTTTGATGTAATGCATTATCATTAATTGCATGCCATGTCTAGATTACTACATAAGAGAAACCGTTGCATCATTTGGAATTAATACCATCCTAATGAATACCTTGTATAATGGCAAACAAAGTATTATTAATATTATTATTATTATATGTTTATATTTTCTAAATCCTCATTAATTATTTCGAATTTTAATAAACTGATTTCACTGTACTGTGTCATCATACGCCACTTAAAAAATATCGCATCAAAGAACCATACTACAAGGATTATACTGTACTTATTAGTACTGTACAGCTTGTAATTAACAAATGAAGAAATCAACAAACGGACTTTTATATTTGATGGATCAAAAAAATATATAATCATGTCAACTGACAAACAGTCTAGTAATTACAGATTGGAATGAATCAAGTTATTAGTATACAGGTATAACTTAAAAATATATTTTTTATAATTTGGAATACTTACAAAAGTGAATACGTAGGACTGTCAAACAATTTTTTTTTATATAAAATTAGAGCAACACAGTCCACCTAAAGGCATGTGATAACTGCTTTCAATGACATCTACATCCGTCTTCAACGTCCGTGGATAAACTGTCAACCCTCAAGACTGAAGGACTGAGATGGAACTGCTCCTTAACTGTAGGGACTTCGGAGCCCTACCCTAACCACAAGAAACAATATCGTAATACTGTTATTTCGTGCTGATATTCCGCGAGGGCGTGACCCGTTCATGCTACATTCAGAAGCAACGTGACTATACTACAATTAAAACATCACACATGCTTTCACTTTTCGATTGATATTTTAATAAAAATATAATTAAATTGAAACAAAATTTCCTTTATTTTGCATTAGTATTCGTCACATACTATATATAATATATTATATATGCCGTTGCTGTAAGACTTCAATAATAACGACGTATGATACCTATAACAAATAATAGATGTTTTATTGGTAGTCAGCGAAACCAGAAACCCGGTTTCTATGTTTTAGTGAGATTGAGGATTCACAGCGGCCATCATCATTATTAGTCCAGAAACCTCAGTGGTAATTAAACACCAAATAATTTTCTACCACTAATAGAGCTACACTTCAGTTTATGTCCAGCCACAGCACGAATCGTTTCATTCGTCCAAGGACCGCATAGAATTCCAGCGTAGAATAGCGCTGTGCTTCTACTGGTGAGAGGAATCAGGGTATTACTGGTGACGAGTCATTCAATCTTAGTCCTCGGTGCTGACAACGCATCTGCATTATGATTCCGAAATAGCTGTGTATAATGCACAGAAAGATATATGTACTCGTTTGTCACCCTCGTCGTATTGGACATTTCTCACCTTGACATATAAAAAATGCAATATAATTGGTGTGTTTGGCCATCTGTAACCGCTGACAAATCCTAAGAGGAATATATGCATCCAATGTATGTCATTTATTTACAAGAGTGATGTCCCACCGTTTACATGTGCGAGTAGTACTAAACAGAGCCATGTTTAAAAGGTATTTTTCGCGACTACACTTCCTTAATTTGAAATTATTGAAATCACAAAAAAATTATCAGTCGTCCTAGAAACTTGTAAGAACAACTTGTTATACATCTGCATTGTGCGTTTAGAAAATTCAAACGACGCAACGTAACTTATCAACAAAACTTCCCTCACACTAAGAGTTATACTAACGTCGACATATACATATATATATATATATATATATATATATATATATCAACATAAACTAAATACTCCCGATATCATATAACACTAAGCCGTAACATGCAGCTATCAAACATATGCGGAAGATATGAGTGGACACTGTTACATTATACGTTGAACAGCGTTATTGGCCGCGGTAGCGGGTTATGTGCTTACATGTTATATTTTCAATTTACGGTGACACATTTTACTCGATGGTAAGTGATTACTGCGGCGACATCCACACTCAGCAAAGATTCTAGATACACATGGGTTGTCACTTCTCTTTACCCGTAAATATTTACAACACCTTACGAAATCAGAGTTGAATCACAATTACACGCTGATATCATGTAAGGACGTGGACCTTTCTCGTTGGAGGCGACTCATGCATGCTGCAGCTGCAACCAGCCGCAACGTGGCTCGACCACTGCCAGAATATGAGTATCAATAGTATACAAAAGTGATTGTTAATATATCCTCTTGTTATCTTTTGTTCTTTTTGTCCGTTTGTTTACTTGTTGCGACAACGATGCAGTTTTTAAAATTCTTGAACTTTGATCGTAGCTTAAAACATGATATACGTTTTAGTACGATGCGACCAATGTGTTGAGTCAGATATGTTGTATTACGCAGAACGATAAATTTAAGAAAATTCATTTAAAGAAACATTAAATATGCATATTGTTAATAAAAGTTAAAATGTTCTAAATCAATGATAGCTTTTATTTCAAAAAGAACTCAAACGTAATTGGCTTTTGTAGTTTATACTATAAAACCTTAAATAACTGACTGAACTAAGCTAACATATATTCGGAGTGAAACTTAGTGTTTGCGACTTTCATGAATACTGCATTTATGTAAGTGGAAAGCAAATTGAGTTACGTTTCAGTAACCAACCGATAAAGACGCCTCTCTTGTCTTTTTTATATAGAATAGGTGAAACGAGCAAGCAGCTTCTGATGGTAAATGATCCATGAACATCCGCAACACCAGAGGAGACGCAGAAGCGCTGCCGGCCTTTAAGAAATGTATAGGCCATTTTCTTTAAGGTCCCTAAGTCGTATCGGTTCGCAAATATCTATACGATAGCTAATTCCACAAAGTAGATGTGTGGCAGAAAATTTCGCGAGCGATCTTGACTTAGTTTATCCTGTAACTAATTTCGCTGTTCGAACGGCAATGTGTCTGCACCTTTACTTGTGCACGCGCACTTCTATCACACGTGGATGTTTATTAATAAACTCGCTGCAGTGCTCGTGTAGTGATGTAACGACACGCTGGGTATTATGCATTTTGTGCTACACATTGTTGTGTTAGGCGAAGTTTCGATGTTTGCACATTCACATGAGGCCGGCTACGACGTAATTTATTCTATATCTTTATTTATTTACGTATCGATACTCGTGGACAACACTAAATTATGTCCTAGCGCTGCGTAATTAAATGAGTAGAAAATTCTACAGTACATTTCTATCGGAGTTGTATGTAACTTTGATAAATAAATAATTGAGAAGTACAATTAATAAATATTAAATCTATACAGTATATTAAATAATGCTACTTAAGCTGAGTTCGATAAGTTATTTATTATAAGTTTGTATAAATAGTGATTGTAACGGATGAAATATTATATATTATACAAATAAAAATATTCCCTGTTAACGTGGTTTCGTATATATTTTATATTAAAAAATAATTAACTGAATAAAAAATTTAAAATGAAAATTAAATGACAAGAAATTTAGTATACGTCTTAATTGAAAATGATAAAGCGCAAAATTGTTCAAGTTAACATCTTAAGACGGAGTTCAATCCTCCGAGCAGGTTCTCTATCGAATAATCACCTCTAACCTTTTTTCCAGTCGAAAATGCATCGACGACTTTTTGGTTTCCAATTTTAGCATAATAAATCCCACTTTTGGCACGGTCTAGCCAGCCTTATCGACACACCGGATCGTGCTATTTCATTGTAACATATTGACCAATCTTTTACCGAGATAACGAGAAATTGGAATGGGAGCGTTCTAGACTTTATATGGTTTAAGTTGGTACTTCTAATCTCGTATCTTGAACATAACGCCTCTTGAGTGATGCTTAGTGCTTTAGAGCTTCATCGAATAGAGATGTCTATGTTTTATTTCGATGATGTATTAATATTGCTAATGAAATGAAAAATGCAAATACAGCTTTTCAAGTTATCAATAATTAATAAGCATCGTGAGTCATGAGGATTTTCTGGAATATTTTCCAAGTGTTCTTTGTTATTCAATGCAAATATATCAAACTCATGCATTCAGTCCAATGGGTCAATATGATTGGAATTAAGTAACTAGTTAATTTATTTAATTTATAACTGTTTATGTGAATTTAATTTTATAAGTTTCAGTTAATTTTCACATTCAATCTATTTATCTTCTTTTTGTAATGTTTTTTTTTTATTGGTATTTTTATGTAAATAGACTTGTGCATTTTGCCTCAAATCAATTTAATTTGTTAGTTGAATCAGGAAGTCTTTCTGTATGTCTACTGCGGTACATACTCAGCATATGACAGACAATGTGTCATATAATTTAAAAAATACCAATCGTCCATTTAATATTAAAATGTTAATATCTGTCAATATCTCAATTGACACATTAGGTGCTTGCTAAGGATTTAACTAAGATAGTACTAATACCACGATAGAGTAAAAAATATTAACCATTAGTTTTATTCAAACACTGATAAAGAACAGAAGTTAGTTGTGTTTAAGCGATCGCTTTTTAAAAAAAACATTAAAAACATTTGAAGGCCAATCCGCAGGGCGGATTATGACCCAATACGGATTAGAGGGAAAGCAGATGGATTTATATACCATACAACCTGATGCTTCACTTTTTTATTTCACAGTATTAACTTTAGATGAACGTATTATATATTTAGCACCTAGTAGTATATTTATAAATAAATGTAAGTCGGATGGGAAGGAATGAAACACAGACTGAAAAACCATGTTCGCCCGCAGTAACAAAGATGCTGCATAAACAATAATAGCAGAACCGGCAGGACCCGAAGGAGGGAATTAAAACAAGAAAAAACAGTCCAGTAAACCACTTCAAGTTAGCTTTAAATGCTGGGAGATGGTTCATGACAATAGTCGGTAGGCGGATTTGAACCTACGCTTGAAACGTAACTTATATAACTCCCGTTCACCACTTCTATCTCTCTTTCTTTCTCACTTTCTATCTTCCTTGATTGTACTAGGGCATATGACAATAGTCAAATGGCGGAGTTGAACCTATGGCGTTAAATGACAGAAGTCTGACAATGAGCTGCAGTGGATTATTTGAGCTTACAGCAGTGGAACAAATCTGCGGAACATTCTAGATGTCAAAACTACCGCCAGGGGAGACACGGAATACGGAATGCGAATTAGAAATCGAATGGAGTGGGCAATCAGCGCGTAATTGTGGCCGATTTGTGCGTAGTAAATGGTGGGACTCGCACACGGGGCCGGCTTACACGTGGTCTCGCTTTCGCATCGAAACGTTCTGTTTCCGTGGACGTGAATACGTTATGGGATACAATTGAGAGCTTTGACTGTACGTGTACTTTTTGCGGGTTTAGTCGCGGATGCTGTGAAGATATGTGATCGGATGCGGTAATTTGTTTTTGCTAGGGAGATGAGCTCAGGTACGTGACTTTAATATATATATATATATTTATATTTATATATATATTGGCCATAGCAGTGTAGAACTATACCATGGTAGATCGAGTGATTTCCTATGCAAGTCTGTGGGAAATTGTAACAACAAAAAGCAAGTTGCAAGTTTTTCCGTAGTAGAGCTACGGTGCAGTTTGTTTCTAGCTGCACAACGAATGGGTCAGATCGACCCGGGGTAGGATCACGCTCTCACAGAATACCAGCATAAAATAGCAGCATACTTCTGCTGTGTTCCATCTGGTGAATATAGGAATCCGGAGACCTTTCTTACTGATGACGAGGCATTCTAATATTCTATTCTGATGGCAACGCATCTGGCAGTCATGGGCCGCAGGAATCATTTACCATCAGGTGAATTATGTGCTAATTTTTCGTCGTACGATTACAACTGCAAAAAAGTATTTTGTAACAAAAGAATCACATCACTAAACTTTTATTAGTTGAAGGCAAAACGAAGGCAACATTTACAGATATACGGGGGAGCACTTCTGTCTCCTGTCTGATAAATTCGATGTTTCCAAGACAACATGCGACTCCCCCGGGAACACCTCGGCTATCCAGCACGAAGTACATTTCGAGATCGCTCCTATTGGTTCCGAATGTTATTAAGGAGTAGGCTAACTAGAATGAATTCTATTTTATATTCGATTGCAAGATATTAATCGACACATTACCGCTACGATAAATTAAATAAAGCGTCTATATTATCATCATCATTATAGTTTATCAATAATTCATTGCTGAATAGGTCTCCCCCATAGATTGCCATACAGCACAGCGCTCCCCGTGGGTTGGTTAGCAATCGCAATTACCAGACACCTTACACCTCTGAAGATGACTCTCGTCATCTGTCTAGTAGTTTCTTTTGTTTCATATCATTTAGAGTAACAAACGAGCACACAGTTCACCCGATGGCAAGTGATTCCTGTGGCCCATGACATCTACATTCATCCTTGACAAGGAATCAAAATGCTGATGCGTCGTCCCCATTGACGACTGAGATAGACTGAGATGAACCAATGAACGAAACACAGCAGCAAATAGGGATGGGAACCACTTAGTATTTGAGGCATCTATTATTGGAGACGCACAGGAAGGAATAGCGAGTCTCATTCTCACACCGACGGCAGACGTTACGTATTGTATTGATTGTGTATTCACACAATTATTTTAGTCACCTGCATCCATCGACTTCCCGCAGACTTTTATAAGTCTGCCAATTCATATAGTGGGGGTCATCCTGCACTGCAATGGCCAATATGTCGTGGCCACTGGAGAACCTTTCTTCATTATCGATAATTGGTTCTACGAGCTATATGGCCTGCTCATTACAACTTCACCTCACTTATCCTTCGAGCTATGTCTGCTACTTTAGTTCTTCTGCGGATATCCACTTTTATTAGATTATGTTATTCATAACATTGAATATTTTTTTCATAACATTAATATTTAAATGTGTTTTAAGAAATACACTTAGAAACAACTACATGTTTTGCCATTATTATTATTACTATTAAAGATCCATCTGTCGACAATCATGAGTCGATATCATTAGCAAATGACATCACTGCGTATTAATTTACAATTTCATTTGTAGCACGTATATGGGAACAAAAAAAAAATGTCGATCCGTACACACTGCAGTAATTTTCCGTGTATTACTCGGATAATACCAGAGCGAAGCACTATATTTGTACTAACGGTGCTAAATGTGTACAAGGGCTGCATCTCCCATGTGTATGAGAACGCAGTCGGCTGTTTATTGCATGCTTGGTCGTGGACGACCGTTTAACACTCGCCAAGGGATTTAATTGCGCAGATAATGGCCATTGCGCAGTGTACAGAATTTTCATTACATCTCACTCAGCTGTTCCGTCGCCGACAGCGTGGAACGCCATTCGATTCTCGTTTAGGTTCACGGTCAGGCCCCTATTATTGTAATCACGAGGGAATGGGTGCGCATGAATCTCTCGAGATCTAGCTGTACTCTTTACCTTGTCACGACTCGCGAAACCCCGCATTCAGTACGTAATTATAAACACATTACCGTAAGAGCCCCGCCATACTGGAAGTCGTCTGGAACGAGTTTCTTTTCTGAATAAAATGCGGCTCATGTTGCCGCGCGTGCTTTAAAATATTCCAACGGGGATCCCTTTTAATCTCTAAACGAATTTCCGACGAAACATAAGCGGGCCTGCCTTAAATGTCAATTTACGAAATAGCCTACTTTGCCTGAAACTCCCCTGTATCAAGATTTTTTGTTTTTTCTTCTATACGATGTCACGGTGGCAGATAAAAGGATCTCAAGTTTTAAATTCAATATCTTATCTTAAGAACGATACAGCAAGAAGCAAAAAGGAAATATCTTGAAACGAACGACGGACAATAGGATAAAGGGGCCGTAATAAAGAAATCATAGATGTCTCCTAAGTAAATTGTTTGACATGCTGACTCGAGCGACACAACAAAAGGGGAACGAGATCGAAACCAAGGAAAGAAATTCTTGCCATCAATGGGGATCGTTCCAATGCGAAACAATTACTTTAATGAGGGCATTACACGAAAGGGCGGAGATGGAATTACTACCGGCGATTCATCTACCTCCATTCATTCCTTACACGATTGACGACGACATGCTAAAGTCAGATATAATTTATTGTTAAGTACTTCAGTCTCTACGCGCTAGCTTTTAATTAAAGGTACACAAGCAAACTTTCGAACTTCTCGAAATAAAATTAGAACTTATCGCAAAATTTAATTGCTGAGTTAACACGTGATCGGTGAGGAAAAAAAATTGAGTAAACCTGCGTGTCTAAGAAATTTTAATTAAAATAAAATTCAGTGTGATGGCTGACAATCCGCAGTGAAACAGCTTTTCCAGAGAGTACGTAGTAGGCTTATGCCCAACGGTAGGATTTATATACATAGGCTGTTAGTTTTTTTGCTATTGGAACTAAAAAAATATCCTAAACTCTACTAAGAATATGAATGCTACCATCGGCTTGAGATCCTGTGATTAATAAAATTAAATACAAACAACACACCAGGCATAAAACGGCAAGACCACAAGATACTGTGTGTCCTTCTGCGTAGATCAGACCGAAAATAAATAGTTAAAAGCTGTCTGTTCCCGATGACATCGAGACGTCAAATATTGAGGTGTCCTCCTCGAGTCCATGAGTGCTGTAATGCAATTCAAAACTTCGATAAGACGTTTAAAATAAACGAGATAAAATCATCATATAACAAAACGTCAGGTAGTAGTGATCACATTAACAATTATTAACAGTGAAATTATTTCCTTGTAAAGAGTTTCTCATTAAAGTTAAAATTAGTTGGTAGATTCTTTAGGGTCGCAAACAGATGACCGTGCCCGTCTTTGGCTTCAAGTTAATTCGAAGTTTCGGCTGCTAGATCAAAGGTATTAAGTTTGGTTTTCCGAACGGGCGAGAAGCCTCTTTCTTTCATTTCCTCAGCGGAGAGGATGTCGGAACTTTTCTTATTCCGAAAGCCTGTGTGTTCGGGAAATGAGTCGCATTAGCGAGTCAACAGACTCGCGGGAATTGAATGATCCATAAGGTACTTGAAGAGTTAGAGAACTTCGAAACTGGGTATTTTTCAGTTACACGAAACATGAGTATAATTAAAAATAAGAAACATCTAAACTGAATGGACTCAAAATAAATCTATTTACCGAAGTTGATGTAAATATACAAATCGAGGTTCATATTAAATAAGAATAATGGATGAAAAGATTTACTCCAGATTATCTCCGGATACAAAACACGAAGGAGAGAACGAGAGTTATGCAAAACATGGATTTAAAGTACACTTGGAAATTTTAGCTATAATAAAAGTATCCTTGCCAAAATCTCGGTTACGCGTTAAATTTACGATGAGATAATTATTATTATTTTATTATTTATATCCAAATTTTTATTTGGTTTTAACGTTTTTAATTTACATTGATAGTAACAAACTCACACACAGTTCACCTGATGGCAAGTGATTCCTGCGGCCCATGACATCTACATTCATCCTTGACAAGAAAACATGCAGATGCGTTGTCACCCTTGAGGACTGAGATGGAATGCATCGTCAACAGTAATAAGGGATAATAAAAAAAAGAATGAAGTAAGCTTTAATTATGCGGGTGACACACGAGGACTTCTAATGTACAGCCATCCTCCACAAAGATTCAAGTTGCACATACGTTAATGCCTAAGGACTACCATCACATTCTAGTATCCGTGGGGGCGTGGTGTTTTCCCAGTTGAACTACATGTACCATCTAGAAGCTAACTGCATTGCGGCTCTTTTATGTGACGAGATAGGATTCATCTTAGTTTTCAGCGATCTTATCGATACCCTATCATGGAGAGACGCGGGTGTTACGAGTCGCAGTCAGCACTTACCATCAGTTGTATTTTGCGCATATTTGTCACACTTTAATGATGTGTTTGAGCAAGTTACTTTAGTCAGATGTTGCATCAAATCAATAAGTACAGTACACAGATGCAAAACGACCAACGTAAAACCCGCATCGCCTGTACGTTGGGCGAATTGAACTTTTTATGCCGCAATAAAAGTGCCAACGCTTTTTTTTTTAAATTAATGTTTTTACGAAGTATTGTTCTGAAGTTAATATTTATTGAAGGGCTATGGCTCTTGCACATTCTCTTATAGTCTACTTACATTTAACTACAGTGTAAATTGGAACACTTATAAAAGGTAGGAGACAAAAAAGGATCGCTTTAACGTGTTTTTGCCTCGTAATACTCTGTTTTGCATTAAAAACGTCCGCTTTGTTGTGTTAAATATTAAAAGCGTCAAAGTGAGGGCGTGGTCCTTCCCCGGTCGAGCCGACCTATTTAGCCATAGCTAGGAGCAAACTGCTGCGTAGCTCTACCATACTCAATTGCAAACATTTTATGTAAAATTAAATAATATGAAAATCTTTACTCTATTTATTACAAGTTAGTATTACTATTTTACAAACAGCTAATAAGGAAATTATACACAATAAGTAATAGAATATACATATAAATTATATACTAATATAATGTGCCAATAGCCTACTTGTACATACCACACAGAGCCTGCGAATCAGGTCGTCAGTTCGAATCCGCCATTCGAATAATGTCGTAAACCATTTCCTAGCGTTCAAGTTAGTTGGGAGTCAAATTAGTTGGGAATGGTTAACTGCAACGTAAGTAATGGTAAAAATATATATATAATATAGCATATATTATATATTATCTTATTCACATAATAAAGAATATATATAGCAAATGAATCAACGGCTCCCGATTCTAAGACCTCATTTAAAACACGGTTAAGGCAAAAATTGTTTCACATCTCGATGGAATTGATCTTTCTTGGTTAATGGAGAAATAATAACGAAACAAATTATGAAAATCGATGCCATTAATATTGTTGATGTCTACGGATTTCAGCTGTCCGCTGTTGCATTTTACGATAACACTCCAACTTAATTGTGATAATGCCAATTATAATCGGTTATATAAATCGATTTATCTAGAGCGTGTGTTTAATCCAAAGAATAGGATATGAGCGCTCCTCAACTAAGGTTTTATATTAAAATACGATATCGTGTATGCAATAGTACCCACGAAAACAACAAATATCCACACAGACAGACATCGGGACATAAACACACATACATATGTCAATGCTAGCGTGTCAGACGCAACGACAAATAATCTTCCACGGCGTGAATCACGCTATCATAGTTTCCGAAATAAATTAAAATGATAAATAAGCCTAGACTCTAAACGGTAGAAATCTGCATTTATTTTAAATTTCCATTAAAACTCTTACTATACCAGTAGTTGTATATTGATTTGAACCACTTCAATTGACCTCATGAGACTGTTTATTTATCAAAATTTGTAAAAGCCGCAATTCTAACTCCCAAGGTACATGCTGGGCTGAGTTTGGGAACCAATGCTTTTATGTATTGGCTGGTATAGCAAATAAAGCAACAACTTTTTTTATCTTTACTATTATTGCTATAGATAACTTGGATACTTGCATAAATAATAGTTGTAAATATAACATAAGTATATTAAAAGAAAGACAAAATTTCGACAAAAAGTCTCTGAGAAAGCATTAATACAAACCACCGCACCGTAATCGTCCCCAAGCAGTTCCATATCAATGTCCAACAAACATGAAAATAGATGCATGTATTCTTAACACTATTAGTGCAAATTCCCCCGGGGACGCCTCGGAGCGGAATGCATTCAAAGACTAGAGGACAATGTGTGCGCAACGAAACCTCCCGACCAATCCCTGCGGAGTCGGAGGCAGTGCAAATATTGGCAGTGTATTACCGGCTACAACTGTAACGAGTCACTTTTGAGCTGGCACAGAACCTACATTGCGTTTAGTCTTCTCTTTTTTTATTCCTCATTCCCGTTTACGTACCAGTTGTAATTGTTTACGCTGCCACGAGCTCCGCTTTTTGATTGAGCGTTTCGAATTCACTTTAAAACACTTGATTCTGCAGTTTTTTCGAATGTAGGAAGTTCGTTTTATCTTTGATTCACTTTGGAACACTTAATTGGTCAGTATTTTCGTATCTAGGAAATTCATTTTATCCGTGATCTTCTTTTGATGTACATATCAACATAAAACTGGACCGAGACAAAGTGGTCTCTTTATCGAAAATTTGTCTTACTCTTTATTCGATTGAAATAGATTTATTTTTACCATTGATTAATGATGTAAATTAGTTACATGTTTTATTTAAGGAGATTTATTAATGAGCATCTGAATCGGATTTTATCTTTGGCAAAGAATTCTATAATTAGTTCTAAGTCAGGCTAATGATACTAACGATTCCAAATACGTTTTAGATTCAGTTTAAAAAGCGATTCAATAATTTCAACAAAATGGTAGCTAAAAATTTGCCGCAAGCTGTTAGTAACATTTAATAATAATTTATCAAGTATTTCCGCGTCTTGTTTGGGAAAAACAACTTTACGACGAAATATTTACATTTCAATACAGTCTGATATAAATTCCGCTGTCGGGTGGTCTTCCGTGCTCTATTTGCAAATTTATCTTTCATCGAAAGGGGGGAAGGCACTAAAAAAAGTTTTTGTCGCGACGACGCCATATTTCTCCCGGCTTTCTTCATAAATCGTCAGCATGAACTGATCTACATAACTTGGAGTGCAGTATTCAGGAATTTCGCATTATCTTTTTTAAGCTGTACCCGATTTAACATCATTTCGAGGTCAATATATGCACGTATCCTTTAAAGAAATTTCTCACGTCAGACTAAAGTCGGACTTGAAAAATGATTTTTTTATACTATATAGAACGTAGGTATATATATATATATATATATATATATATATAATACCAGGATAGAAGAAGATAAAGAAGAAAAAATAAAGTTGTGTCTAAACGCTCGCATTTCATTCACGTTACGCGAGCATACCGACTTCGATCACCGGTGCTGGCATCATTAAATTGGTTAATTGCAATTTTATGTGCTGATTAACTTTGCTCTGCGGTGAAGAACAACCTCGTCAGGATGATAAGACAGAAAAAAATATATTTCTAAGACATTTGAAATCCGCTCGAAATCGAAATATCCTCTAGAGAGAAGGCCAATGCTCAGCAGTGGGATTTATATTTATACAGCGTGTTACTTTACTTTTATATAGATTGAATATAGTTTCCCTGTACTAAATAAATATTAAATTTAGTTTATATACAGGCCAATATCAGTTTTTAACACACAGAAAAGAAAACGCTCATTACCGGAAATATAAAATGCTATTACTGAGCACTAAATCTTACAAAGCAAAATAAGTTACTAAGCGATTTGAATTACAACTTCACAGGAATTCAATCAGACTTCACTAAAGCAATGAAGACATCAAGCAACTTCAAAGATATCTTTTCAAAGTTACTTTAATACCCCTTTTGTCATTGGCTTACATTTATGAGGCGGGGGTAGCTCAAACATTTTCTTAATTAAGTGGGAAACAATTCTGTGTATAATCAAAAAGATTGTTTAAATTAATTGTAAATATTTAATAGAACTCGTTACAGTAATCACAAAACAGGAGTCCCAGACATCAATTAAGAGGAGAATTTGAACGTTCTCAGCTCGTGAATATGTAATTATTCCCGAAATGCTAAGGATCGTTTGCTTTATTGAAAATCAAGTTCCGAATCTGCCTTCGTTTGGGTACACGGCTTTGATTACTGCTATATATTTTATTATATATGTACTTCGTGCTGAATATTACCAAATCATTACTATCGTCTCGGCCTTCGTTCACTATAGAACACAAGCCTTATTTGGAAATTTTAACTAAATAGAAATACTATATATATACTAAGGATATATATAAAAAACTCTCTAGCTCCGAAAATATGAATTTAAATAACACCCGATTAAACGGAAACAATCGAACCATATTCGTTTTCTAACGTGGGAACTGGTCTTCTTTCTTAATTTATTTTATTGATGGTTACGAACGAGCACACGGTTAAGCTAATGGTTATAGCCCATGTTACCCACATTTATCCTCGATATGGAATATTAATGAAGAAATAGAGATCGACGAATACCTGCCCATCATATGAAACACGACGAAGTTATGCTTCTGTTTTACACTTGTATGATGGCTTGGTCCTTCACCATTCTTGCCGTACCAAGTTAGCGATCCGCATCCGACAGCCATATTTATCGTATACTTAATAAATCACGAATCAGTACTCATTGGTCTCTACGCGAGTTCCAAACGCCCCAGGCTTGTACTTGGTTGCCAATGGAGTATCACTTGAGGAGAAGTTCAAGGTCATACAATTGTTTTAAGCTCATGCCTTTATCTTCCGCGTACCGGGAGCTGATGTCACTATTAAACTAAAATTATCAGTCACTTTTTTTGTTGCGCTCGCTTCTCAAAAAGATAAAACAAATACGTTTTACCAATTAAGGAGAGGTCTTCAATCTGTATTCAAAATGTTTTAACATATGCAGCACATTTTTTTTATTTTAATTCCAAATGTTCCACGATATCTATACCTATCCTCAACAAAGATTCCAGATACGTTTTCCTGAGGACTGATATGGTATAGTTTCTTACCTGTATATGGATCCCCGGAGCCTTATATTTACCACATCTAGAATTGCAATTTGCATATTGAATCTTTGTTAACATGGATATAAATGTCATTGGGATGATAACGTATTTGTCATCACTTAACGTTAGGTGAACTGTGTGCTCGATTGTCACACCGCGATGAAAAAAAACACAAACCTGTTCTCAAAAAATCAACTCTTATCTCAAGGCAATAACGACCGCGATGTACTCTTAAGGGGGAAAGCAATTTTTATTACTCTAACTTCCTAAAAGGATGCTCTCAATTTCGTTTTTATGTCTGTCCGGACATAACTTTTGAATGGCGTCGATTTCGATGAGTATTTTATGTCTTACAAAGGATGTTTCTATGGCCTCACCGTTACGCATGCAAGCGATGTATGCCAAAATATTATCCTACTAATGTTCTAAATGTGAAAGTTTATATGTTTCGATGTTTGTCACTCAGTCAGGCAAAAACGACTGAACTGATTTGTATGAAATTTAACATACAAATAGTTTATAACCTGGATTAACATATAGGATACTTTTTATCCCGGTAAGTGAAAGTTTGTATGTTTGTATGTAAACACGTCGCGGACAGATGCTAATATCGACATAAACCAATTCAACATAGAAACGCACGACCGGAAGTCAAAGTTTTGCCTTCCACCAGTTGGTCGGGCGGATGTAAAAATTTATAATTTCATATTTACAGCTATATTTATTTTTAGCCACCTTGGCTAGATAATTAATAATGATTAGTTTAATTGAAATAGATTTGTCTTTGTTCGCGCGATTGAGGGCTTTTAGATACTTTTTTAATCAAACCATCATGGGAGTCACAATATCGTTGGGTACACAGGTGACCAGAATACTTGGTATATAAATATCAATGCTGAGGGGTGATACTTTAAGGATGGATGTAAATGTCACGGATCACAAGTGTCGCTTAACATGATGTCTATCTTGTTCTAACATTTACAAAAAAACATAGTTAAAATAAGAACAATTCATGATAATTTTAATTCTATTTCGATCTCACATTACAAGATACCATAATATAGCATATAGCAGTATTATATAGAAATTGTTTGATTTAGTATTCCGGGAATAAGTAATCATCTTTTTTTAAACAAAGAATATTAAGCAATGCTATTACCATTACTAATAATCCGCTTAAATAATCCAGCCAAGTTTAAATGCTTGTGCTAGAAGTTGGTTCACTACAATAGTGGAATGGTGGATTCGGAGCTACGACTTAAGTTTACGCAGACCGTACCCTAAACTTTTTTTCATTACATTGAGAGTTGCAAACGAGCACACA